>JAUTXW010001365.1:0-1322500 GCA_030620095.1 Kuschelorhynchus macadamiae
ACGGGGTCAAGTTGTGAAATCTTTTGCGATCATTTGCCTCCAAATATTTGATATCAGTCGTGGTCTGAAATAATATTTTCAATTTAAATATTGCATTTATATTTAAAATATAACTATTTACCTCTTAACTGGGTGAGACGGAATTTTTCAATATAAGGTTCAAATTCACCCATAACAAAAGAAGAATAAATGAAACTAAACATTGTTATATCCCCACGGTAGAGTGTCTGTATTTAACTGTTGATAATAGTTCGTGTAGTTAACTATTCGCTTGTCGTCAAAAGGACTCAAACTTTTTGGATCTAATAAAATTTTGCGCAACATCGATGGTAGTATTGTTAAAAAGACACTGATAATAATCATGAAAAGAAATTTGTTTCAATGCTGAAGATTGAATACCCTTAAGCTTTTTTAACAATTTTTTCTTTGTTTGCAGCGCTGTCTTTATCACTAAAAGTTTTAAAATAATACATTTTAGAACGCAAGCCGATAAATTCAGTCATAACCTGACCACAACATTCATCCTTCATTAGCCCATAAACTTTTTTATTTTTTTGTTGAATGTTGTATACGTTGTCTTTAGGGTAATCTGACGTATCAAACATATGTATATTTTCCCTAATACAGTCATAAATATTATAATTTGAAAATAGATAAATAAGACTGTCAGTGTCAGTGTACATTAATTTAGCATTAGACTGGAATTTCGGTATAATAAAATTGTAATGAAAATCGTATATTATCGTTTTTGAAATATCTAAAATAGACATACCGATGTAAATTGGTTTATTAAATTTTATGTTTAATCGGTTCATTTCGATTAAGACTAGATTTTCTGTAAAAATTTCACAACTGTGAAAATTAGGTTGTGAAATGTAATAATTTGCACCATATATCCTGACCATTTCGAAACTAATTTTATATCACGATATTTGCGTACATTTTCAATTGTTTTTCCATATGGTGCGTTATTCATCAATTTAAAGAAATTTTTTTCAAACTCGTTTTTACTGTTTATTCTGAGAGTAGTATTTAGGTCTATATATTTTTTTAGCCATGGAGATTGTTTAAATTTTAAACACCTATGAATTTTTCCAATTTTTAGACCCAATTTGGTGACTAGCTGCAAATTTTTGTGATGAATAACGTAACGTTTCTTATCATAAAGAGTGGTTAATAGTTTGGGAAGTGAAGTAGCTGAAGTTGGTGGTACTAAATGTTCAGGACAGAGTGGTAAATCCTTATGTGTTTCAAATAACTCTTTTGGATAATAAAGGTCCACTTCAAAAATATACCCATATTCACTATTATCGGCTACATCTAAAATATTTGTTTCCTGATAGATATCTTCAACCCACTGAAAGTCTCCAGTAGGCAGAGGATAACTCATAGCAGCACCATATAAATTTACAACATCGAAATACATGAGATAGCTAGATGGTTTGTCAGGGTTATATTCCGCCCCCATATATTCATTATTAGCCTTAGCGTATCTATTTGAAGCATTGTGAAATTCCCCCTCTTATACCCTTTTCAATAAACATGACCATATCAATATCTGTTAAGAGGTCCAATTTTACTTCACTAATTTTTAACATGCTATCAAATGCTAATCCTGGTGCTGTATAATAATGTAGAGGGTCCAATTGATATGTTTCCAAACAGACTTTGCGAAAGTTTTCAAAGACATCAACTAAAAGTAGGACATCGGTTTTAAGATACAATTCAGCATATTCTTGAAGCCTTTTAATTTTAAACGTATCCCACACCGTAGAAGCATGTTGATACTCTTCGGTTGATATGTTTGAATTAGAAATAGAGCTATAAAATAGCTGTATTGGAGGTAAACTGTTATCTTGCAGTTTTTCCCAAGAGTCTAGATATTCGTAAGGAAATACCCCCTTCCTGGTCATTAGTTTAAATTTAACATCATCCGGATAATAGTATCTTGTAACAGTTTTTTGGTGATCCTCTAAATAGGATGCTAGTTTTTCCAAGGAACTGGCCATAAAACGAAATGAATCGATAAATCTAAAGCTGATATCTGAATTTTCAATGTACTTGGTGAAAGATATGTATTTTTCTTTATTAAGTGGAAGCAAATTAATTATACCTTTCACTTCTGTAGAAAGGGCCTTGATTAAGAAGTGACTATCGTATCCTGATAGATTATGAAATATTACAGGCACAGTTTTTTTTTATCTGAAAATTTTAAATTACATGATTTATGTGCAGCTCCTCGGAATAACCCCGTTAAATGACAATGGTCTCTTACTTTATAGTTATCCCCTAAAAAAGGTTCATTACAAAAATTACATGTTTTTGCTTGACAATAAGCCTCATTTTCTTGTTTACTTAGAGGTATCATAGATTGTGGGTTTGAATATATTGAATTAACTTTATAAGCAATTTTGCCAAGTTCCCTGACAAACCATTCTTGACACTTTTCTCCAGTATATGAATGAAATTCCGATAGCGAATCATCATAAGAATATTTTAGAAAATATGAAATACTAAATGGTTCATGTTTTTGATATTTTTTTGATTTCTTAGTGCATTGCTTGTCTTCATACTTGACAAGCATGCTCTCTAAATCTGCGTAAATTGCAAAAGGAACCAATAATTTATTTGAGAAATTTTTAAAAGTTAAAATTTTTTCATTTTCCTTTGGCAATGTAATTTTACATTTATTCAATAATTGGCAATCTTTGGAATGTTTTTTCAAAATGGGTTTAGTTTTAAAATGATTGAGACAACGCTCGCAAAACCATTTTTTATGTTTTCTATTACCCATTTGGGTATTCAATAAACCACTTAATTTTTTTATGCATGCAAAATGAAATGTTGTGTTTGCAGGTTCGAAAAATATTGTGTGTTTTCTAATTCAACGTTATTGCAAGGTAGTATAAGTAAATTAACTGTATCTGTAAAATATTCTATTTTGCTTAATAATAAGGGTAAAATTTCTCTCTTTCTTAAACAAAAAACATTAATAGCTAAGTTGTTCATTCTTTCAAACTTGGAAATACCTTTTAGAGCAATTGGAAATTGAATTCCATCATATTTCAAATAGTGACTGAAATGATCATAAGATGACGTGCGTGAAACGTTTTTGCCTTTTCTGGGTCCACGTACAGCACACATGATAGCCCACAAAAAAACAATAAACGTCTTTATTTTTAATATTGATAACACTTTTATTTTTTTTTTATGAATTCAGGCAATTGCACATAAGTGGAAGACCCCACGCTTATTGGATTAAAAGAATTAATATTTACTTTCAAGTACCAAATTTCACACAAGGCCCAACCACTGTCTCTTTCTTGAAATTCTTCAAGTTGAACCAAAATCTTATCAGTAACGTGTATCTTATACCATTCAGTCAGATTCGTAGATGGTTCAATTAGTGAATTTTTCGTTGTAAAATGTTTAGCGGATTTTTCTAAATTTTGAGGTTTTATAAATAAACCTGAAAACACAACATTTACTTTAATCATAGAATTTTTAAGTTCAGTTTTAATCCTGTTTGAAAAAATACGAAAAGCACTATTTAAAAACTCTCTTGGTTCTTTCATCTTTAAATTGTTAATAATTCCCGTTTTTATTCTCCCTTTAAAACAAGAATCAACATCTTCCCAAACTAATTTTCTTTTTAATAGACCCTTGTTATTTTTTAAATGCAATTTAAAACGCAATAAAAAGTGTTTTAAAATTGACAAATTACTTTCCACTCTACTATAACTAGAAACACATGAACTATTTTTAAACATTTTTTAATAATGGCAATTGATTTTTTTAGATAACGAATATGTGTTTGGTAATCTTCTTTTGTTTTAAGTAATCTACTTACCATTTCAGTTTTCTGGACCGCTTCACTTGAAAATGAATCTAGGACTTTGTTGCTGCTGGACGACATTTTGGTTTTTGTTTTCTTTTAGTGTAGTGGCAAGAAGGACTACAAAGACTGCAGTGTGAATAAGTTCGGTGTGTGTATGATAATTTATATACAAAACTCTTATCAATCATTCGCGTCATTTTTATTGACAACACACACACACGCAAAGTAGCATGGTATCATATCATGTATATGTAAAATTTTCCAGAAGATAAGTCACGTTGCACCAAAAACATATTTTATCAAATATAGGTCACGTTGCATGACCTTTGCATTTTTATTTTCCGTTATCAAATACAAGTCACGTTGCACGACGTACATTGCATTTTGCTTTTTCGTTATCGAATACAATTCACGTTGCAAAATATTAGGAAAATTTCTGTTTTTGCTAGTAATTATGATAAAAGATAAAGAAACATTTACTGTGGACGTGGTGTTATAATATGTAACGGAGCAAATTTTGTTGAAAATTTCCTTTGAAATTAATGAATACTTTTATCGTCGTCTACGTCAAAATTGCTAATTTTTTCAATGATAAATTTGTATTTATACTCATCCAGAGTTTGCGTTTGGTATCAGTTCTATGTCTATCCGTTTTTTGGAAACAGCCAAACGAAAATATTCAAGATGGCAACAGTACCCAGTACACTTGTTGTATTTTCTGAGGATAAAATAAACTTTCCTGTGCGTCACGTCTTGGTTGTTATGAAACAGCTTTTTCAGTAAGTATTTGTTAAAGTGTTAGTGAACGTACCATTTATTACAATAACAGCTCCTTTTATTACATTTTGTGCAAGAATTTATTTAGCTAGGTGCTGTAGCTTATTTTATATATTCCATAAATTTATATAGCACATTTTTTTTTTAATTTTGAAAGCTTTTCAGTGAAGCAATATTTTTTATTTTTACAAAAATACTGAATATATAAAAATGATTCCTATGAGGTGTTATAAAACCTGTATTTAGAGAAGTTTTTTGTTTCCTTTCAGATATGGTGTTGATAGGATTCTCGAAAGGGATGATAAGGTGTATATACACCTTACTTATAGTCCCCGGAGAGAAACCTTGAAAAGAAAATTTGGAAATCTCCCCGTACGCTATCTACGGACAAAAATCAATAATGATGAGGAATTTAGGATACTCGAAAGAGTGGTAAAACGGTTCAGATTTAATCTTGTGGACGAGGATGTGGAAATGACTGTTAGTGAGCAACAACGACGAACACTACCATCAACATCATCGTCGTCGTCGTCGTTGCCGTCGTCGTCGTCGTCGTCGAAACGGCAAAAGTTGACTGTGGAGGAGGTCTATTCCTCCAGCGAGGATGAAGAGCAACAACAACAACAACAACAACTAGAACAAACAAATGTAAATTCATTTTAGTAATTTTAGTGTTCTTTTTCAGATTTAAATATAGTTAGAATAGTATATTTATTCTTTTATTACAGAAAAATCAACTAACTTTGATAGAAGGTTATAATTACCTAAGCTTAAAAAAGTGTTGGACTTCAAAATCATTACATGATGTGATTGTTGCTGAGGTTCTGGATGAGGTAAAAATCATTAACCTATTACTAAAATCTTGTCCGTGCAGATCCTTTGTAGCCGGTGGTTATCCTAGTTATTTAGTAGGTCGAACCAAAACTTACGCAGATATTGACATGTTTATTGAACTTAGTCCTGTATGTGAAGCGGTATGTTTATTGATTTTAAATATACTGATAGAGAAACTTAAGGAAAATGGTTATAGAAGTGTACAAAGTATAACAACTGTAAATAATTACTCAACAAAATTTTTCTTACGAAATGTTGTCGTCAAAAAAGGTTTTTTATTACAATTGATATTTTTGAAAGAAAACTCTAACCATTTAACTTTTGAAGAACTAATTATACATACGATAACTAATTTTGATTTAGATATATGTAAAACTGCTTTATTTAGGCAAAATAATTCGTTACATACAATTCAAATTAATCAAAAGAAGAAAATTGAAAATTGTATTCCAAGAAATCTTAATCGTCGTGATAAATATATAGAAATAGAATAAATACAATTTACATAATATTTTAGTTTTTTATTTCAATCTTCATTACAATTTCTACATTTAAATGTATTCCAATGATATAAATTAAATACGTTTTCCAAGGTACAATTTAATGTGTTACTATCATGTTGCTGACAACGATATGACTTGAATATATTTTGTAATTCGGCCAAGGGTGGACATCCTCTTGTTTCCAAATCAATAACGGTGTAATTTGTTTTGAACAATAATCGGGTCAACCACTCCAATTTCTGATTTCCCTTTACTGCAATGATATTGTCGGTGTAGTCGTTATTCCAAGAGTCCACAGTGTCATATCCATTTTCTTCATTAATAAAATCTTTTATAAACTCAGTCAGATTTTCATATTCCAAATTTTCAAAAGCATCGTTTGACCATTCCAAGCCATGTACGTTGTTGGTTAACCATTTCATGTGATTTCTAATTTGGTCTTTGCAAAAGTCCAATTCAAAAGGAAGTTTAACTGAAGCATGTTTATAATTTTTATTTGAGGTATTAAGAATTGCAATTTCCTTGCACAAAAAAGTTGAGCTGCCATATTGAAATCCTTGTATATCTATTACAAACATGACTCTTTACAAAACGTTCACTATACTGCTGCTGCTGCTGCTGCTAAGACTACTCCACCTTTTACCGCGAACAATCGATGACTGACGTTTTACTTTTCACACTTTGAAATTTAATATACTTTAACTGTACTGGTTAAAGGATTGTATTTGACTAAACGATCGTGCAGAATCAAACAGAATGCTGAGGTATTGTTTGTTATTGTTTTAGTTGTTTCGAATTCAATGCGAATATCAACAGCTCCACCTTTTAGGATGTCTTCACCTTGACGTGAACAGTCAACAACAATTAATGCTGCTTTAGTCTTGTATGTTGTTGGGTCATAACACGGATCACTCTGATTTTTATAATAATAGGATTTTTGAAATTGTTGATACATTTCATACGCAAGCGCATATTTATTGTTATCAAAGTCCAAATTTAGATTATCGTATGGAAACATATCAGAGTTCAAATACACCTTCAAATTTAATAAACTGCAATGCTGAAAATGACTCGCATTTTTCGCAATATTATTTTTCACACCAGTTTGAAAACCAATGATGATAAAACGAGGCTTCTCCAATTGATTTGATGATTTCACTGCCCATGTGTGGTTTTTGCTTTGCTGCAGTTGTGGGTATTCATGTAGTTCCCAACTTCTGAAAGCAATCGTTAATTCCCTGTTACTTTCAAATTGTTTAAGTAAACGTAATTTTTGAGTATCACTAACGGTAACATGAGGCATTTTCCACAATATCTTACTCAGTGTAACTTTATAGGTTTCCTTTTTGTCATTTTTTTGCATGATTCCCTCTGTATCAGAATTGCTTCTAATTAATATTAATTCTTGACGAATATTCATGATTATCTTATGAAAATCCTCCGTAAAACCCATCAACATTTTTAGCGGAATACAAACATTAAAACTACCGTTACCATCCAAAATTTTTGGATTGTCTTCACAATCCCATCCAGCATTCTGAAGTGCAAAATATTCAGCTTTCGAAAATGATACGTAACCTTTCATTGTTGTGGCTATGCCGGGATTTCGAACCCGATCGATAACCACTCCTCCTAGTTCATAGCGAATTTCATCAAACAAATGAACAATTCCGTTATTGATAAAAGTTACATTATCACTATAGGTATTATCGTTTTTAAGCAACTTTCCTTCAATGTATAAAAAGCTTTGACTCGGTAACGTGTATAAATCTTGTGTTTGTATTGGTATTCTAATTTCATCGTTATTGTTTAGAGTTGTTGAGGAATAAGGTTGATGTGTATGGTATTGATAATTTATGATTGAGTCATCATTTAGCACATTTTCTCCCACTTTTAACATGTTATAACTCATTGTCTTTGTGCCTATATCTACACTTGCAAACTAATATAATAAAAATTCTTTCCAAACTTGTAGTAATCCGTAATTTAAAACTACACCAAAATCTTTGTAATTTTCCAATTTTTAATTTTGATTTTTCTTCTTCTCGTCCTCCTGTAAACTGAATCCCAGTGAGAGTAGTACACGTTTGTTTTTAGATGTTAACTCCTTAAACGTTCTGGTGGAACTAATAGTTGTCTGTTCATCTAATTGGGTTTTATGACAATTTTCAAACGAGTCCTTTGGTATATTTAAAGAATTATGATTATACAGAAAAACCATTTTAAAGAATTCGCTTCAAATGTAACCTTATCGTTACTAGCTCGTTTCTGAAATTGACTAATTTCTTATCCTGATCAGTTATTTTAAGGATTATCTCATCGATATATCGTGTGCTGATTGGTAGATAAATAACATTCGATGGCTTCTCGACTATTTTGAAACCTGGTGGCACTGTTGGATAAAACAAATGGATAATATGAACTAAATCTCCGTTATTATAGGAATTTGTCACTAGATTACATTCTATACATATTGAATTCACTTTAAATATATTTACAGGATTATCGGAAATGTGTCTTTTATTGGGCTCGAGTTGCTTGCTACCGAATCCCAGTAAACTGCCAATTGAATTTTCTTTGCTGAAATCAATTTTACGGTTACATTTGATTTCACACTGTAAAGTGTTATGGTTCGCTTCCAAACGGAGTGTGATTGGATCCTTTTCTTTTGAATGAAATCTCAGATACGTCGTCAAATATTTTTGAATATCGCTAATTTCGTAGGATCCTTCAGGTATAACAACGTGCTCTCCACAATGAAAATTGTTATTGCTACTATCAATGTTAGGAATTGAGTTGTAACTTTCAAAATTTATTAAACCCAAAACATAATTTTCGTTTTCATTCAAAACAATGGGTGGATAAATTTTGGTTGAAAGTACAGACTCCGTTCCCGATAAGGTAAACGTATAAGACATGTTTAACTACTTTTCGGATCAAAGTATTTACATTAAATAAAACAAAAACTATAGTTATATTGGTATTTATTCTAAATCTACAGAATGATACAAAAATTTCAGACATAAGTGACCACATATAAACGAGTCATAAGGTTGGTAACAACGATGATTATAAAATATGTTACAAATACCATTAGAGTTAAAATATTTACACACTTCCAGAGGAGGTTTTAAATTTCCAAAACTATCAAAATAATAAACATTATTTCTATGTTTCCAATAAGCAGTCCAATGAGTTCCCGGTCCAGAAAAATTGTCTAAATTGATAATACCAGATTCGTTTTGGTAAATTTTCTTCGGTAATCGATCCTTCATAAACACTCCTCGAAAATAGGGTATTTTGAGTAGTTTAGTATACTTTTCAATATCAAAGTTACTTAAGGCACGGTTAGGTAAGATTATCGGTATTTTTTTTTCCTGAGATGATTTCCTAAAAAAAGGCCTAAACCTGTTTTGTATGGTTTTAAAAAGAGACCTTTTCCCAATGCAATGGATTCCATCGTCTTGTTGTGGCGTTCGCTTTCTTGCAATTGTTGTTTGGCAGCACGAGCATCAGATACGGCCTTTGCGATGCCGGCAGCTCCTCCATTTAACGCACCTAATGCACTCAGTCCCGCAAAAATAGGGATCAAAGGAAGAAAACCTCCAGTTTTTGGAATTTTAATTATTCTTGGCCGTCTGATTTTGGTATTATTAACTGCTTTCATAGCTATCTTAACAGCATCGTAAATATTGGATGGTTTTTGATTTAAAATAGTACCTTTAATCTTTTTCATAACTGATTGAAAACTTTTTAATTTTGTACTGCTTCTTTTTTCCCGCTAACTTTTGGTCTTTTTGCCTTTTTGCTTTTCTGCTTCCGAGGTTTACTTTTTTTAATTGCTGCCATGTTTACTACTTTCTGTTGGAAAAGTTTTTAATACACTAAACGTTGAAGCCAGATAAATGAAAATATATACTTTTTTTCAATGGACCACTAGCAAATTCCTCATGAAAATTATCGTCGTCGTCATCATCGTTTAATTTCCGCTTATTGGATAAGTTTGCCGAATTTATTTCAAATTTTAATTTTTTCCTATCCATTATATTATCATCAGAGTTATCTATCTTTCGTTTGAGTGCCCTATTTTGATGTTGTTGTTGTTGCAAATCTTGTTCAATCTCGTTCTCTAAGTTCTTTCGTTTCCTATCATCATCATCATCATTCTCAATAAAATTAGAAGGGTATTTCATTTTTTCCTTTATTTTCTTCTCATGATAATTATCATATTTTTGTTGTTTAATTTTTGTTCCCTTTTTGACTTGTTTTCGATACACCTTTCCAGTTTGACCTTTTACTTTTTCGAGTTTGTTTAGCAAGAACTCCATCTTTTTCACATAATCACGCATAGCCTTCACACTGTGTTCCATTATTGTTTTAAGATACTTCTTATCATGGACTCTATTGTATGACTGATTTAAATTGGGGTTATTACTCAAACTTATATCCCCACTGGTAGTACCCATACCTAGCTTTATTTTAGTTTGCATTGCAGCTGAAATACCTGCAGCGGCTAATTTTTCTTTCCAGGATGCATTCGATGAATTTATTCTGCTTAAAGCGTGTTTAAGTAAAATTTTATCTGCCGCATTACGATCTGATATGTTTTGATATTGTGAATAGGCAATATCATGATTTTTACATGCTTCATCTAACGGGTTAATTCCTTTATCACCACGTCGTAAACGTTTCTCTAATTTAGTTCCTGGACCACAATAGTTATACCCTGGAAGATGTAATTCAAATGGAAGTTTGTTTATCATTGAGTTTAACAAACCTTCCCCATTAATCGTTCGTTGTTGTTGTTGTTGTCGATCAATCGAATAATACCTCATTTTAAAAGAAGTAAATAAAGACTGAATATAAATAACAGCGTCTTATGGCTTTATAATTAGTTTTACATCGGATATTTAACATGGAGGAGAAAAAGAAGAAACATATCAAAATTGTGAAACAAAGAACATCTTTAACAGTAAATAATCATGATGTGAAAAAAAAACAAAAATATTAAACACAGTATATTATTACCATCTACTGTACGATGCATCATATCAGGACCTTCAAACTGTGGAAAAACCAATATCATGCTAAGCCTTCTTGAACATCCCAATGGATTGAAATTTGAAAATGTCTACGTCTATTCAAAGTCTCTGTATCAACCTAAATATATGTATTTAGAGAAATTATTAAAACCAATAAAAGGAATCGGTTACTATGCATTCGATAATAGTGAACAAATATTATCTCCATCTGACGCTAAAGCAAATTCAATTTTCATATTTGATGACGTCGCGTGTGATAAACAGGATGTTATCAGAGAATATTTTAGTATGGGACGTCACAATAATATAGACTGTTTTTACTTGTGTCAAACATGCAAAAATACCCAAACATTTGATAAGAGACAATGCTAACGTCTTAATATTATTTAAACAGGATGACTTAAATTTACATCATGTATACTCTGATCATATTGGTACTGATATGTCATTTGACAGCTTTAAAACCATATGTTCATTCTGTTGGAAAGAACCATTTGGTTTTCTATCTATATTTAAGGATAATAAAATTGATGAAGGTCGATATCGGTTATGTTTTGATAAATATATATATCTGTAGTATCACTTTTATAAATTATTACATAGTTGAACGTTGAAAGTTCATCATCATTATCATCATGGCTCCTGCTCGTACCGCGAAAAATAAAAAGGAAAAAACTAAAGATCAATCAGTTAAGAAAAAAATAATTTCAAAGAGAAAAGATATAAAGAATAAACTAGATATCTTAAAACATGGACAAATAGCCCACGAGAATGTATTTCAGCCTATAACAAAACATTTGGAGGTGATTGAGAACAAATTGGATCGAAAGAAGCACACTCCTGAAAGTTTGATATCGGAACTTAAAAGAAGGGAACAATTTTCTGATGACGATAACTATGATGATGATGATGATAAAGATGACGAGGAGAAACTTTTTGGGGACCATAATAGTGAAGGGGAAAATGAGTCAGTGAAATCGGAACCTATACCCTCCACTTCTATCCCATTAGAGTTTAAGGATACTCCAACAGGAAACAAAATCACACATGCATATCAAACTGCACCAAAAATGAAAAGAAAATTATTTTCTTCCACAACAAAATCATCGTCGTCGTCGTCGTCGTCGTCGTCACGGAAACCATATAATCTTAGAAAATTAATAATAAAAAACGTGCAGGATGAAATCGAAGAAGAGGAAATTAGGAAACAAAGGGAATATGAAAAAGCACTAAATCAAACTATAAGAGAAAAATCATTTTCCGATTATTCTGATCAATATCATAGTTTACCTTTAAAGTACATCAAAAAGTTTGTAAAGGATCCAAATAGTAGTAATTCTGATGGAAAATTCCAAGTAAAGTTTGATACGGATATCGAACGGTTTTCTATCGGTAACAAAACGATAGATTTCGATGGAGCTGATTTGATAATTGCAGGAAAAAAATATAAAGGCACTAATGGATTATATGGCTTGTTATTTAATCAGAATGTTCCCACCATCTATACAAATGATGACGCAAAAAACTATACTCACATATTATTTAAAACAAATGCTATCAAAAATGTAAAATCAAGTAAAAATAAGAAATTTAGAAAATTTATTGAACCAATAATAAATAAAACTGAGAGTAATTATACCAGTCCAACTGATGATGATGTTTTGAAACAGGGGGAGGGAATGTCTATGAAACTTTCAAACAATCCTATTGATTACGTTTTTTGGGATGATCCTAATGAATTGGTTGAGAGATTGGAGCTACTAGTTGCGTCTCAGGCTGCTGGTAATACAAATCACGTTAACGAGATTAATGCCATTATTGAAGAATTACGAGAAGCCAATATAATAGAATAAAAATATGTCTAAATTTGTAACCAAAGTAAAAAAAGATATTGTTGAAGAACTCCATAAACCATCAAGAGTAAATTTTAAAAGGAGGAAGGTTATTATCAAATCTCTATTGGACTTAATGCAAGCTGATTTGGTTGATATGAAAGAATACGTACAAGAAAACAAAGGATACAAATATATACTCGTCGTAATTAACTGTTTTTCTAAATACGTTTGGGCTTATCCGTTAAAAACAAAAACTGCCAAAGAGGTATCTAAAGCGATGGAAAATGTATTCAAAGAACAGACACCTATACATCTCTGTACAGACGCCGGTGGTGAATTTACTGGAAAAGAAATGATGATTTTAATGAAAAAATACAATGTCAAACATTATTTAGTTTACAGTGAGAAAAAAGCATCTATTGTTGAACGTGTAAATCGAACCCTTAAAGGAATGATGTGGAAAGAATTTAGTCTTCAAGGATCATACAAGTGGTTTGATATATTAAAACAAATCGTTTATTCCTATAATAATCGAGTACACACTACCATAGGTTTAAAACCGGCTGAAATTTCAAAAAAGCATGAAAAACTGCTATTAAACACAGTTTATAATCAAATTAAAATGACATCGAAACCAAAATTCGAGATAGGTGACCATGTAAGAATTTCCAAATTTAGAGGAGTTTTTGATAAACAATACCAACCAAATTGGTCAACAGAAATTTTTAGC
Organism: Kuschelorhynchus macadamiae; assembly: GCA_030620095.1. Taxonomy (NCBI): domain Eukaryota; kingdom Metazoa; phylum Arthropoda; class Insecta; order Coleoptera; family Curculionidae; genus Kuschelorhynchus; species Kuschelorhynchus macadamiae. The sequence continues at coordinate 13,560 of JAUTXW010001365.1, forward strand.
GTAAAAAAAGTTCAACTTACAAATCCAGTGACATACCTACTTCAAGATGCAGAAAAACAAGACATTAAAGGAGGATTCTATGAACTTCAATTGCAAAAAGTTAAATATCCAGACATTTATTTAGTGGAAAAAGTGTTAAAACGTAAAAATAATAAATTTGTAAAATGGTTAGGTTTCAGTAATAAGCATAATAGTTGGATAGATAAAAATAATGTAGAGTGACTTAATAAAATAATTTTGTTTAATGTACGTTTTATTTATTATATATTATTTACATGTTTTCTACAAATAATTTATTTATCTTCAAACAGAAAAACAATATTTATAATTATATAACAACTTGGCGTTTGATAATGCACAATGCCAAGTAGTGCCATATGGATCCTTGTGAAAGTGACATTCGGGAACTTTCTTAAACTTGCTTAGCTTCGGTTCACTCTCCAGAGGTATTTTAAAAATTTTTTCTGCACTTATAAATTTTCTTAGAAAATTCACCTTTTCATCTCCTTTGACGTATATTTTTGGGGCATGATATCTTTTCATCACATGTTCTAAGACATTTGCTATTTCGTTCAAGTCTACTAAACCAGACTCCCATATTAGACCATGATATGAGTTTTCGAGATAAGATATCGTTTTTAAATCATGACCTTTTAACATGCTTTTGCTATATGGTGGTTTGAAAAGAAAATTTGAACAACGTGTTCCATCATACACAGCTAGTTCTTTTGGAATAAATCCAGAGGTACAATTAAATCCCTGGATATCAAGACACAAAATTGAATTTTCTCCTGCCATAGTTCGAGTTACGAGACACTATTGACGCCTAGTTCAATCTACTTTCTTTTATAAATAAAACTCTACCACTTTTTTTTAATTATTGTTCTATTGGTGAGTAAAAATCACGTGAATTTACATCACACCCACTAAGTAAAACTAAAAACAAATAAAATAAACCATAGTAGTTTTTTTACATTTTAATTTCAATATTTTTGTACTGTTCTATTTTGACATTAAAATCATAGACCTAATACTATTTACACCAAATCCATAATTCACTAAACAAGTATCACAAAATTTTAATAACTTTACTCTATGTTTTAAGTGTTTATTAATATTTTTTTCAACTAAACAATTACATATTTGACATAAAAATTGTATTCTTTCAAAATCCATTTTGTGTAACGTACAGGGTCTTATTATAATAAATATATAATTTGACATGTACTGTAAACAGTAGAATTTACACTAAAAATGTCTCCTAATTCTGTCTGACCAGTGCTGTAAACAGTGGAATTTGCACTAAAAATGTCTTTTAGTTCTACAGGCTTACAATCAAGATAAATATTTTTATTTCGAAAATATCTGGCAGTATACCAGTTACAATATATATCTGCAGGTTCATTAATATTCACAGGAACATATGTTAAGTTTGATACACTGTCTTTTAAGTGAGGCACTAGACCTATTTGCTGATTAGCCAAATTAAATATTTTATCGTTTGGCTTTACATTTTCATCAGGTTTTATTAAATCATAATGTATGTGAAACCATACATTATAACCAGTGTCTTGAAATGTTCTTAAACCAACATTTCTCAAAATATAATATCGTCTATTATTAATTAAAACAAAATTATAACTGCGCTCTTCTGGATAATATTTCTTTGTCGTCGTCGTCGCCGTCGTTGGTTGACTATTAGTTAGGACACAATAATTGAAAAGAATACCATAGAAAAGTAAAACAAATTTACTCATTATTTTGCAGCCTTCTCCTTCTTTCGTACTCTTCTTTTAAATAATACAAAACGGTATATCTATTAATACTCTTTTGTCCGTTAACCTCTTTGTGAATTTTTTCACAGCGGCAAAATGCACAGATGTTTGGAGATATTGAGTTCCCTTTACACTCTTGACACGTTCTGTTGACTGGAACAGGCATATATTACCACCAGTCTGGTTCGTGATCGACTGCTATTAAATCCTCTGTATTTTACATATATATTAATTACTTTAAGTGCTATAAGCTATTATTCGAAACAAATATTATTTATTATAACAACATTATTATTGATCATCTCAATACTACACAAACATCTCCTTATCTACATCCTCGACCTTTTCTTATCTGCGAACCTGACCTCTAGTCTTACGTCGAACATTAACAGAAAAACAATTCTCGGTACTCGACCTTTTCTTATCTGCGAACCTGACCTCTAGTCTTACGTCGAACATATTCATTTTAATTAACAGAAAAACAATTCTGGGAATTCGGCGAGGCGAGGCTCGGCTCTTGTGATGACGCGAAGCTCGCTTCTTGGAAGTTTTTTTCAAAAATAACACCTACCTGTGCAAACCAGGTGTCACGCAAAAGACAGGTGCACAAAAGTGACAGGTAAACACTTCTTGCAGGCAGGTGAGCCGAAGAGCTCCTGGGACCGATCGGTGGTCAAGATGCCATCGAGGTGTCGCAGGACCGCCCCTGCTATACTACTCGCCGAGGTCAAAGCCTACTTGATTAGTCGCTCAAACCACGGAATCGCCGCGCATGGAATCAAATGGATGAACGGGAGCCTCTTCACTATGGCAACGAATAGACGAATCAACGAATAGTGGTTAGCGGGCTTTACCTCGTATCCTCGGCGAATATAAGGCCCGATACTCACTATTATGGTTCGACTCGTTGATTCGATTCGTCAATTCATATGAATCAACGAATGGAGGAATATTTCAACCACACTATTCATTCATTTTATGAAGATTTGATGCGGACAGATGTTACGCCGAAGTCAAATCCTACTGGATTATTCGCCCAAAAGAAGGAATTGCCGCGCAACGAGTCGCACGGACGAATGTGACCCTCCATACTACGTGGGCGAATCAACGAATAATAAGTAGCGGGCTTAAGCATAAGAATTGGTATTAAAAAAACAAGTAAAACCGACCTCAAAAAATAATATTTTATTCTATCTTGAAAATTTGATTTATGAAGACCTAATTATTGTGAAATAAATTCTATTTACAGTTTTTTATAAATAGAAATAAAAAGGAAGAAATAAAAATTTTTATAAAAATTAGAACCGACTTCAAAAAAAGCACTAATATAAAATAACATTTTATTCCACATTGAAAATTTAATTTATGAAGTCGTTGTCAAAGTCATAAAGACCGTGTCTATTTAATGTGGTATATGTGTAGGCATATAAATATCTGTTTGTGATTAAATAATTAAGAACCAGTTTGACGCCGACTTCATAAATCAAATTTTCAGTTTGGGATAAAATATTTTTTTTTTACTTTTTAGTGCTTTTTAGAGAGTTTTAACCCTTTTAAGTTTTATTTTTAAGAGTAAAGATCAGGCTTAAAGACTGCAAGGCCTAAACCTAGGTTGAAATGTTGACTAATATTAATAGACTAATACTATTAGTACTGAACTTAAAATTTTGTTAGAATTTTGCTGATTTTTATCATTATGTACAGAGAGTACTTTTTATACAATACTAGTACCGTGATTCTGGCAAAATTTCATATACAATGGATCTAGTAGCTATATATTTACTAGGGATGTCCAAAATTTTAAATTTTATTTCAACTTGAAAATTTGTATTTATGAAGTCGGCATAAAACTAAACTGCTGGCCAGTTCACCCGCATTTTAGATACTGAGATGTGGTTTTAAGTTGTATCTTGCAAATTTCATTACATATAATCGATGTTAGGCGTAAAACTTACCTAAGCTAAAAAGTTATTTATACAGGCAGTTAAACAAGACTCTGCAAATTTTTCAATTATTTATTTGTTCTGAAAATCTACAAAAACAATTTCTTAGTTCTAATTGTTAGATTAGCGCAATCCTTGGTGAAATTGTAAAAAATAATGTCAAACTTTTTTAAAATTTTTTGAGATATGATTTTTTTGTCAAAAAATTTAATTTTTCGACATAATAAGCTGTAACTTTTTATTAGCCATTTGATATAAAGTTTTCTTGCTAGAGGGCCCTTAAGTCATATTTTTTTAAAATGTGTGAAAAAAATGCGGTAAGGTTAGTTAAAACCTAGCAATCCTAAAGATCATGTACGTATATTTCAACACCCTGTAGTATAATAAAGAATTTAAATTTTAAAGCTTAACTTTTAAGTGGTAGTGAATATTTCCCTCAAACGTTTTTTTGATTTTCTCTCTCTCTCTCTAACTGTATGATTTTAACAAATACAGGTGTTGATTTTACAGCCAAATTTACCAACATCGGATAACACAAGAGACATGTAAAAGGCTGCCACCTTTTTAGTTTTACTTACCTCGTGATATATCGTTGATAAACTAATTTTAAGCTGAATACGATAACTAATATAAATGTACAGGGTTCTATTTAAGATAAAAAAGTAGGGGTCACTTCCAGTAAAACTGGAAGTAATTTTTAATTACTTTTTTTATAGAAAACTTTTCTCGAGTTATAGAAACGTCTTAAGTTTAATTTTTTTGATGTTTTTGAAACTAAAAAGACTGTTACATGTCTCTTGTGTTACACGATATTAGTAACTTTGGCTGTAAAATCAACACCTGTATTTTTTAAAATAATAAAGTAGACAGAAAATTAAAAAACCGTTTGCAGAAAATACTCGGTACTCCTTAAAACTTAAGTAAAAACTTTTAAATTTAGATTCTTTTTTTTTATGCTACAGATTGTTGAAATATACATACATGATCTGTACGATTGCTAGGTTTTTAACTACCTTTGCCACATTTTTTTCACACCCTGTACATTTTCTGGGTAGTGCAGACCGTGCACATTATAAAAAAATATAACTTAAGGGCCCTCTAGCAAATTTTACATCAAATGGCTAATAAAAAGTTACAGCTTATTATGCAGGAAAAATAAATTTTTGACAAAAAAAACATATCTCAAAAAATATTAAAAATTAAAAAAAAAAATTTGAAATTGTTTTTTACAATTTCACCAAGGATTACACTAATCTAACAATTAGAACTAAAAAAGTGTTTTTGTAGATATAATTACTGGCTATTATTTTGGCGCCGACATTATAAAGACAAATTTTGAAGATGAAATAAAGTATTATTTTTTATTTTAGTGCTTTTTTTGATCTCGGTTTTATTTAACTTTAACCCGCTGTGCTTCAAAAATAGGATATTTTTAGAGATATATTTATTAAAACTTTTTTCTCAAAATGATCCAAGGAATCTGGAGTTTTGAATAATTCTGACTCCAACGGAAACTGTATCAGAGGAGCTATTCCAAAAAAAAGTGTTCAAAGCGTTTTTTTATACTCAATTGACGACTGTCGATTTAAAGTACATTTAAATAATGGTAATTTTAGATAAAGCAATCTGATCATAATCTTAATATTAACATACTGTGTAAAGTTGCCAGTGGTATAAATAGCTCTATATTGCCCATTTCTAACCATTTTTGCCCATTTAAAAGGAAAAAGTACAAACAAGAATGAACTCTCTTTAATTTATGGCACTCTATATTAATGGCATCAAAAACAATATCAAAATGTTTTTTTTTTTTTAATTTTGATTCCTATTTTTGCTTCACCAAGTATTAAATTATTTAGATTTTAGCCATAATAAAACTAGTAAACACAAAACTTTAGTCGATTTTCATTCCCTTTAATTTTGAGTTTGTGGCTTACCCTCTGATCTTATTAACAATATCATTTAAGAAATACCTTCAGAATTGTAATAGTGGCAGCTGCCATTACACCAACCACGTTTCCATCAATTTCAGGATTTGGAGCTTCAACATCTTTTTTATTTGAAGACATAACGACAATTTCAATTCAGATTCAGACTACAAATACTTAAACACAGCTAATACAGAAATGTCGTTTGTTACCAATTATTATGCGATAGTATATAACGTTCGGTGACCAATTAATGTAATAAATTTTTTTCTATACTAGTTCAAACATATATCGCAATTTGTTTATAAACCTAAATCTACCTTTAAGACAAAGATAACGTTATAAACAAAAATCTTTGAGTTGTTTATATTGCACAAATTATCAAAACAAAGCACAGTGGCATTTAGATAATGTAATCAATATGATAAAATACTATCTTGGCCCCAAATCAATGGTTAATATAATAACAATGAGTAATTTAATTATAGTTTGATATGATGTAGGTATGAGAAGTTAAAGCTAATAATAAGTTTTTTTGGTCAATTTACAAAAGAAACAAACATATAAGTAGCATTTGAATATAAAAAATTAAATATTTGAAAAAAAAATTAAAAAAGACGATTAGCTTATCATCAGCCCTGGAATATATGTTATACAGCATATTTAGAGAAATTAAATAGCATCTTAGAAACATTCAATATTTCGCAACGTATTACAGAGCATACTAGGGTTAGTCTTAATGTAAATGCATCAAGTCTAATTGATGTAAGAATAGCAAGTAAAGAATTAGCATCACTACAAACAATATCTGGGAATATCTGAATCTTTATCAGATCACAATCTAATGTACACAGTTTTTAATATGCCGAAAATTGATAATTTTTTAAAACATATTATGAAATATCGCGATTACAAAAATATAAACGAACACCGTTTTTATTTTGAAGGCTGGTTAACAGTGGGATGATGTCTACTATTCTCAAGATATTAAAGAGAAAATTAATATATTTAATACTAAAATACTTGGTCGCCTAAATAAATATGCTCCGTTGAAAATGAAAGATTCGCAAGAAACCCTTAGACCCCTGGACAACGCCCATCGTAGATACTTAAAATCTAAAAAAGAAACTCATTTATAATACTATCGGCAATTAAGAAACTACACTAGGCACGCAATTACTCGAGAAAGAATAACCTATTTCATTCAATTGTCATTAAGAAAGGGTAACGAGTTTTGATCAACAGCAGAGAAATTAAACCTTACTAGAATTAAAAGAAGACAATTATTCCATGAAAGATTTAAAATTATATTTACCTTTTTGTACAGAACCTCTTATCAATATAATAAATACATGTATTCTAGAAAACACATACCCGCTCTTATGGAGAAAGGTTATAATTAAACCCATCCCCAAAATTTCTGATCCGGTGGAATGTAAAGATCTTAGACCCATAAGTATCTTACCAGCTGTTTCTAAAAAAATCGAAAAACACATCTTTTCTCAACTGTCAGCATTTTCAGAAGAACATAAAATAATACATTCATGCCAATCCGTTTTTCGGAAAAATTATAGCACCACTACCAGTTTAGTCAATATCGTGAAGAGAATTAGTCTTTTATGAAGAAGAAAAAAACTGTATATGCTTGGCGTTTTTAGATTTCAGTAAGGCCTTTGACACGTTGAACAACAAAATGCTACTGGGAAAACTACACTATTACGGATTGTCGGAAAATGCGATAAAATTTTTCACTCACTATTTACATGACCGCCAAAGTACAGTGGTAGTCTTTAGGGGATCTGAAAGGATCGCCTCCCAGTTCTTGGCTATTACACAAAGAGTTCCACAAGGTTCAATTTTTTCACCATTACTGTTCTCAATATACGTCGCAGATATGTTTAAAGTGGTTAAATATGCAGAGCTTTAGCAATATGCAGACGAATCTCAAATATATATTCACATTAATAACCAAAACGTTAAAACAGTACAAGAACAGTTTCTGGCGGACTTAGAAACTCCCAATTGTCAGCCAAGTTAGAAATCTAGGCGTAACTTTCTAACCTCTGAATCTCACGTAAAAAATAAAGTAAAAGCAGCTTACTTACGTCTCCAAAAACTTTATAAATTAAAACAGTTACTAACATGTAAGCAAAAATACCATTTGTGTGAGAGTTTAATTATTTCACTGTTTGACTACGGTGATGTTGTATATGGAGATTCTTTAACAGTACATACGAAGAAAATAATTCAAAAAATATAAAATTCTTGTGTGAGGTTTTCATATGATGTTCCTTATAAAAATCACATAACTCCTTATCTAAATCAAGCTGCTATACTTAACATGAAAAATCGTAGGAAACACCATATGTACAAATCTATATATACAGAGTGATAAAAAAAATCAACCAGAATATTTAAGCAAATATATTTCCAACTTTTCTCACATCCGTGGAACTAGAAATATTCAAACTTTGTGATCCCTTTATATAGAACAATGGCATTTGTTGCTATCAAAATGTAGAATGACCTACCTACTAGTATAAAGAATCTGTCTCTAGAAAGTTTTTCTAAAAAGATACAAATCAAATTACTTTTAGCACAGAGAACGTTAACTCCTTAGGTCAATATGATTATGTGTATAAATTGTTGAATTAAAAAATATGTGAAAATAAATTTAAAATAGACACACCATTGAGTTGCCTGACAGAACGCGCCTGGTATACATTTCCTCCCCTCTCCCCTAACCCCTCTGTTCTCTTTGCGTCTTCCCATACCCCCCGCTACTTTACCTAATTACCGAATACTCTTTTACCTACCTTACTCAGTCCATTTATTTGTATATCGATAGAATATTTAGAATATATAATTTAAAGTTTTTAAGTTTACTTTCAGAAATTAGAATATTGATATACCAATTTCAATGTTATTAAATTTACTTGGGCCGCCTCACAATTGCACTTAGGCGGTCTTTTATAATCGTTTACTTTAATTAAGAAATTATTATATTGAACATTGTTAACTTTGTGACAAATAAACTATTTTTGAATTTGAATATGTATACTAACCAGATGACAAAAAAATTGAAAATCAGATATTATAGCAGACTAGCGCTCATCACTCAATCACAAAATTGAATAGAAAATAGTTTTGCCATGCAATGATTAACTCTGAAGTAAGAAGACTTAAGTAAATGTATATATTAAAAAAATCTAGCTTGAAATGATGTCGGACAGTGACGTATTTAGAATGCCTACCCTGGAGCTAATAACACTGGAAAAAACTTGCCACTTGCCTTTTAAAATTTTAGTTGTACCAATATTTTATTAAAAAATAATATATCTTAGTTATCCCTACCATATTAAATAACGAATATATAAACAATGCCTTCTGTCAAAATAATGCATTTTTGGTGATTTTTAATCTAAATGCAGAAGAAGCACCTCCGATACCGGAGTCACGAATACACTTACGGGAAAAGTAAAGCAAGTTGGACCATACAATACTTTACCAGAACATACATGCATTATATAGTTACATCTTAACATGTGTCTGGTCATATATTCTCTTGTAAAAGTCGAAAAGTGGCATATCCCTAAACAAATAACACAAAAAAGTTGTTTGGTATCAGTCTCTTCTAACCTATTTCAAAATAAAATCAATAATTGAACTAGAGACCCTGAATATATTACGATACTCAAACCCTAATACATGTCTTGCCCATTCCTTATCGGAATTAGTCCATATGCACAGAGGTGCTTAAACAATATTAAACTTAGTTAATGGGTGAGTGAGTGAGTGTTGCCTGGCTACTCCGCTCAAATTAAATGTCTAAGCTTAGGGCCGGGTGAGGCATGTGCAGAGGAAGTATTTATAATGCTTTCCTAATGGCCAAACTTTTGGCTACAAAAAAAACACCGCCCGTTTCAAAATATTGCGCTGTACCGAATAAATGATAAAGGATTACTAAAGACATTATTCTAATACAAAAGATGTGACCTTTTTTAGTCTTCCGTTGATGATAGTTGCTTTTGTTCCCCTAATTCAAAAGGGATGATCTTTTTCTAAGTTATCAGTTTTTAACTGATTACCTCTTACATGTCCCGGATTGGAATTTCTAAACGCCGTCTCCGCAAAATTATTTACACTCTGTGTAAGCCAAGCCGAATACGATTAAAACGCAAAAGGAAAGGTTAGTCAACGATTCAAAAGACAATGGAAGGATATGATTTCAAAACAAATAATAGTAGACTGATCTCTACCCATAACAAAAAAAGTTTAAACGTTATGCGCAACATAATACAAAGGGAAATGATTAAACCATTGTCAGTGACATAAGAGGTATTATCACGCGATGACCTATTAGTTTGAATGTTTTGGATCAAATTGATACACGCAAAATATCAGGTCAGATGCCCAAACCCCATTTTGGTAATTAAATTTGATAATTTCATTTTGAATTATCATTTAAAATCTTCCAAAAAAAGTTGGGGCGGTTCCCCATAAGTAGTATACGATACCACCATTTGATGCAGAGACTGGTAGGCTAGAAGCACTAGTTGTGGCCGTTGTCCCATTTGTAGCCATTTCTTGTAAAATTCGTTAATTTTAAGATATTTAATAGATATAGTCCTTATGTCTAGGCAATTCATAAATGGATATACCTTGCGTCATCTACATCGAAAAACAGTAACGGAATTATCGGTCCTTATTTTTTTAATGAACCTTTAAACGAACGTAGGGGAAGGGTGTACAAAATGACATAGTGGGGTCAAATGACATAGCAGTGTTTTTCTGACTTGTCGCGAACTCTTCCGATCTAAACAACCGTAACGAAGTTCGCCGTGTTACTTATTAGCGCTTCAGAACGTTTAGTATACGTTAGCTAAGAGATGGTTCGTTGCTCTCAATTTAGTTTTGGATCGGAAAAGTTTTTTAAACAAATCACAAAAGTGGCGTGTTTTTAATCATCACAGCTCACAAGCTAAGTTGGCTAATTTAAATTATGTCTTACTGATGTCTGCCCAGTAAATTACATCTTTTATAATATTTAAAATATTTAGTTTGTTTACAAAAAAACAAGTTTTATAAATTGTGTTATAGTCGGGTAAAATAGCATAGCCCACATACAGGTGGCTAAAATGACATAGTATGTCATTTTACCCAATTGATTTTTTTAATATGTTATTTAATTTTTTATTTGCAGAACAATGCCACGTGTCTACATTAGAAAAACGAAGAGGCAATCATGGTCCTCAACTTCGATGAAAAGGGCTATAGAAGCTGTTGCGAATAATGAAATGGGATGGCTTAGGGCTTCTAAAGTGTATGGCATCCCACAAGCGACACTTAGAAGACATGCGCAGAACAAAAATAAGTCTATAAAAACAGGAGAAAAACGGCTTGGGCGATTTAAATCAATTTTCTAGGAGAATGTAGAACGGGAGTTAGGTGAACACCTGAAGTTAATGGAATCTAGATTTTTTGGGTTAAGAAGAAAGGAGGTTTTAGAGCTGGCTTATCAATTAGCTGTTAAAAATGGGATGCAGCACACCTTTAATGACGAAAAGAAGAGCGCTGGCAAAGATTGGTTACGAGAGTTTAGAAGAAGAAATCCTGACATTTCCTTACGCAAGCCAGAGGCAACATCTGCGGCAAGAGCACAAGCTTTTAATAGACCACAAGTTGCCCAGTTTTTCACTCTTCTGGAGGATATTATCAAGAAGGAAAATATCGACTACATGAGGATATATACTGTTGACGAGCCTGCTCTTTCTACCGTACAGCGTCCTCAAAAAGTGTTTGCAACTTCTGGCAGGAAGCAAGTTGGTGCCATTATTAGCGCCGAAAGATGATCGCGTGTTACCTTAGTTTGCTGCAAGTGTACTAATGGCAGTTACATTCCACCTGCCCTATTATTTGCACGTGAAAACATGAAAAATGAGTTGTTGGATTACGCCCCGGAGCAATTGGCATTGCTCAGGAATCAGGATGGATGACGGGACCAGTATTTGTACAGTGGTTAAATCACTTTCAAAAATATGCGAAAGCCTCACCTACAGAAAAAGTTCTTTTGATTGTGGATGGCCATTCAAGCCATAAGTACTTTATGCAAAAGAACATGGAATTGTAGTTCTTTGCTTACCACCCCACTGTACGCATCGACTGAGGTACTTGGATGTATCCTTTTTTGGTCCCTTGAAAACATATTTTGATCAAGAAATTACCAAGTGGCTTAAAAGTCATCCGGGAAGGGTAATAACACAATTTCAAATAAGTGCTTTGCTCCATGAAGCATATGGAAAAGCCGCAACGGTTCAAAACGCTGTTAACGGTTTTGCAAAAACTGGAATTTTTCCATTAAACCCAGATATTTTCCCGGACTATATGTATGAAGCATCTGAAACAACCAATATTTCCATTAGTGATGACAATCTGCCTACTACAAGCAAAGAAAATAATAAAACAGGAATAAGTGAACAAAGTGCTGAAAATCAAACGGAAGATGAACCAACAACTTCAAAGAAAACAAACAGCGTGCTTAACATGACTGTAGCTGATTTAAGTCCGCTTCCAATAGGTTCCTTTATTTCTGGACAAGGAAAAAGAAAACAAAGGAAGAGGAACAAAACTACGGTGCTAAATTCCGCACCAAATATAGAAGAAGCAAAAGAAAAAACCAATACAAAAATTGTACCTGAGAAAAGAAAAAGGAGAGTAACTAGAAAAATACAAATCGAAACTGACACTGAAGAAGAAGAAGACCCTTTCGCAAACGACGACGAAGACCACTGTACATGCATTTATTGCACTGAGCAATATAGGATGTCAAAATCTGGAGCAGTTTGGTTGAAATGCTCCACCTGTAAAAACTGGGCTCATGCCGAGTGCGCAGGTGTGGACAAGAAGAACAAATTTTTTATTTGTGAAATTTGTACAGATGTTTGAGGTTGTACAACTTGTGTGTCATTTTACCCACCTGGGATGTGTCATTTTACCCACCTGGTTGGGTAAATTGAACTTTTTGTAGTTTTTTGTTTAGGTTTAAGCTTCATAAATATGGTTATTTTTTCATTATTTCTTTCTATGAATACACGTAGGATTGAATGGTATTGCAATTCTATATGTTGTTTATAAAAAAGAAAAATTTTTTCAATAACAAAAAAATCACTTTTCAAAACCCTATGTCATTTTGTACACCCTTCCCCTACTTATTTTCTTTTCTTGCAACAAAGCAATTCCCATTACTATTAGGAGAAGTCAATCTTGACGAACGTCAAACTATGTGGCTCCAACAAAATGGAGCTTCTCCTCACTCTCATTTTGAAGCGAGAGAATATTTGGATCAGTATTATCCTCAAGACATTGATTTTGACAAAAAAGTCTTAAATAACGTTGGATCTATTACTTACTAATTTTGAGAGAAATTGCTTTAAAGTCCCACTTTTTATTAATTTTAATGTAAGTGACGCAGTCGTAAGCTGTGGTGTATCAAAAGGCACCTGTTTTAATGCTACTAAAATCCTAAACAGTTTTGAGGATTGCGATATAAGTTCACGTTTTATAACAAGAAATTTAATTAGTATTACCTACCTTTTAAACATTTTGCATGCATTTTTTTAATTAAAATATTATTAATGAAAATGTACATCAGAATTTTTTAAAGGAAATCAACAAAACTTTTAGACAAAAAAAAAAAAAAAAAAATATATATATATATATATATATATATATATATATATATATATATATATATATATATATATATATATATATATATATATATATATATATATATATATATATATATATATATATATATATATATATATATATATATATATCTTAGCTTTAAGGTAAAACAGGTGTTACATGGTGTTAAACACGTATGCTTTTTGGAGGTTGTAAACATTATCCCTTAATTTGGTACCTAATGAATAAAAAGCCCAGATATAAATCTTTGAAGGTGAGAAACTACTGCGTCATGTTTTGCCCAGTAAAAAATATTTATTACATAAACACGATTATGACATTTTTGCAAAGTCTATTAAAGTTTTATGTGACCACAATTACTGCTCCTATCCTACTTCTGGAAATAACTGGCGAGAGTGCTAGTTGGATTGCTACTATCAGATATTTCTGTACCACCAATCCACACCGATCACGTATATTTGCTAATTAGATAATCATGATTTAGACCAATCTGGAGTTAATTTCAGATATTTCGCCTACAATTCTAGGAGGCATTTTCAGGAATCTCCACTGCACGAGATCAAAACACATATTCAGTGTTTTAATTTAGAGCAAGCTCAGCCGAAACGTCAGAAAGTAATTCCAATTTGACACGATCTTAACTCAAAAGCCATGATTTCTTAATTGACTCCAGCTGTAAAAGTTTTCCTACTATATTTACCGATTAGGCAGTTGATAATAATTTTCTGAACGTTCCTAACCTATAAATGTAATAAAATATCCGCAAAAACTGTATCAAGAACTCTTTTGTACTTTGTGTCAAATTTTAAATTTTCCTGTATGGCAAGATGTAATTAGATCATACGAAATCTAAAAGTAAAACATTGAAGCTTAATTAACAACAGAAAAACAATTTAAAAATATTAACACACGTATATTCGAGCCACACACTGATTTGAAGTGCCACTATAAGTAAACAAATTCTGTTCACATTCGGATGGTACTCCTGCAACTAGGAGTAAACCTCAACACAGTGAACTACAGTACCAAGAAGACAACCGACTGGACAGCCATCCTGAATGCGGCCATCCTCGGTATGTTGACAGGCATCGATATACCGAGGAGCTTCCTGAAAATTTCAAAAATGAGATCAGGACCAACAGATGCCTCCCCAGGAGCTACGCTAGATCCCATGAAGAAGAGGACAGGATTGCTCTAAACCCAATTTTTGAGAGATCGGTTACAAGAGCACAGAAATAACAAGAGGCAGGAAAAACTGAGATCCTTAGACACGCATCACCAAACAGCCTGGCAGATGCAATGTGCTCTCTTCACCGACGAGGATAAAGCTGAAGTAGTAGCGGCCGCCATAGTCCAACAAGGTCAGCTAAATCAGCTTCCAGACGAGGACGAAGAGCACACTGATGAGGTCAACGACTCAGTCAGAGACTTGGATGCTTGGATTTTACCACAACAAAATCCACATCCTGTATCACCTGGGGAAGTTCGAGACATCATCAGGAAACTGAAGGTCAAAAAAGTCCTTGGAACCGACGGCATCACCAACAAGATGCTGAAATACTTCCCCAAGAAAGGATATAGTACGATGGCCAACAACATCAACTCCATCATAAGAACATGCCATTTCCTCAACACATAAAAAGGCAGAGGTCATCGTCATTGAAAAAACCAGGAAAAGACAGGACAAAACTACAGGTTCATCAGCCTACTACCTGCTTGAAGCAAAGTAGCTGAAGGAGCTATTGCCAGTAGACTGAAAGATGAGTATCAAGAGTTAGATGCCATCCCAGATGAGCAATTCAGCTTCAGGGCAGGGCACTCATCTGAACAACAGCTACTACTACTAAGAGTACATCACCGAAGGGTTCAATAACATTCGTAACAACTGGACGAGGTACAGGAGACCTAGACATGGGCTCCTGCACTAATATACTCAAAGATGGATGTCGGTAAATCGAAATTTCTTAGTCTCCGTGCTCATCAGAAACTAGATCTTGCTCACAGAAACCCTTAGAGTATCAATAAGTGGCCAACAAAAACTCAAGGAAGAGGACTCCTAGGTACTTCAGCTGTCTCCGGCGTGAGTTGCAGCTGAACCTGAAGTAAAAGAAGAGGAACCCAGGTACCCTAACTGGATCTGGCGTGAGTTGCAGTTGAACCTTCGGAAAAAGAACACCCCGCCTCAGCCTCAACACTGCAGGATCACGGAACAGCAGTGTCGAGGAGGGCCCAAAAGTGGACCCAGAACCGAAGACCACCAGACGTACTGGATGGAGGGACACAGCGGCAAACCGGACAGACGAAAGGAGGACAGCAGAGAAATATCTCAACCTGGTAAGATGACACTTTTAACTACTAATAATATTTTTCATTTCAGATGACAAGAAGTATCGAGATGTGGCAAAACATTCTGCCAAGCGAGGACCCCCCACGCCACAGTGAGGACCATGTCCTTTCTCCCGAAAGGACGGCATCAACCCCATCGAAAGATTCTTATATAGTCCAATGATGGTCCATGTGATGGTGGCCCATTGAGGTTTAGTGGGTATTGTTGACTCTGACAGGTGAAAACCTGACAGAGCAACGAGTCCCACACTGTTTTCCCTTCCACCGTGGAAATTCGTGCGTAAAAGCATTCCCCATTGTCCAAAAAAAACATTCGGATATTTAAGTGTTAATCTATGTAAGTAACATACGCTAGCGCTCATTGAGTTTTCCGAACTTACCGCATGACACTTATCTATGCGGGTACTTAAATAAATGAAAATACACCAGAAGGAGCCAAAATATGTTTTATTCTTATACAACTCTTTCATATAAACAAATTCTCATAATTTTCGTTATCTATATTATTTTCAAATTTAATATCCATTTGGTTGCAAACTTTTAGTGCCGTTGATAAGTCGTAGGTACTAAATATAATGAATTATTTATTGGGGACCGTTTTGTTCCACCGTATTAAATTCCTACAAATATTTTACCAGTTTCTACCTATGCCACACTTGATTTTTGGATATAATTTAAAATAAGTTGAATAAGTAGTTTTTAAATTGACACATTTTGTTTCGTCATGTTGAATTCGTACCAGTTTATCCCTATATCACATTTAATTTTTCTTCAAAATTTAAAGTGAATTGAATAAGTAGATTTTTTACGTTGATTTTTAAAACGTTTCATTGATTTTTTAAATAATGTATTAGACCGCCATTTTGTTTTGCTATCTTGGATTCATGGCAAATTTTACCAGTTTTTTCTTACATAACACTTAATTTTTGTGCAATATTTGAGGTAAATTGGGTAATCAGTTTTTAGCTATATTTTTTTAACGTTTCACTAGACCGCCATCTTGTTCCGCCATACTAAATTTTTACCAAAATATTATCAGGTCATCCCCATATGATCCTCAATGTTTGACTAAAATTTGAAGTCAATCGGGTAAATAGTTTTTAAGCTATGTTGCGAACTGACAGACCGACAAACCGACAGACAGACTGACGGAAATGATAAAACATATATTTTTCGAAATCTGGGAACGATAAAACGTGCAGATACGTAAAACCTGGTGATTTTTTCACGATCAAAAACAATTTATTTGGCCGCCATTTTCTTCCGCCATCCTAAATTCGTACCACATATTTAGCGGTGCATCTCTATACCATAATAAATTATTGCGCAAAACTTGAAATCAATCAATTAAGTAATTTTTTTTATCAGGCTAAATTTTTAAATATTTATTAGCCGTTTCGTTTCGCCAATTTGGATTCGAACCAAAATTTTACCAGTTGATTTTCTCATAATGCTTGAATTTGAGGTTAATTGGATAAGTAATTTTTTAGTAATTATTTTTTTAACATTTCACTAGGCCGCCGTTTTGTTTCGCCATATTTGTTTTTTACCAAAATGTTAACAAGTTATTCCCATATGACCCTTAATTTTTGACCAAAATTTGAAGTTAATCGGATTAGTATTTTTTTTGCTATGCTGCGAACAGACAAAGCGACAGACAGACAGACGGACGGACCGATGGAATTGGGAAAACATATTCATCTGGGGACCCTGTAACGTGAAGACCTGAAGAAATCTCGGACGGTAATTTTTCACGATTACAATACTCCCCTTTTACAATAGACGTAAAAAGACTATAAATTTTACACATGAATAATGTTTAACAAGTATACAGAAAGAAAATCCAACCTGCAGACTAAAATTAATGATATCCAGAAATAATTCGGGGATATTAGGCAAAATGATGACAACAACCTAAAAACATGCCGCATTCGAACAAATGAATAAACATAAAAAAGATATATAAAAAATGTGCATATTAATATTTCAAGACTATTTTTAATAGCTCTGGAACATAGTTATGGCGGGTTTTTAAAGTTTCTTGTTAGAATTCTAGTCATTACAAGTTTAATGTTGGTTTTAAATTCTTATCTAATAACTTCAGTGTACACAAGGATATTAGAATACATGTTTAGAATAAGATTCTAAAAACTTTACTTTCGTGACCTTACATTGGAGCCACGATTGATGCAGATATGAAAAAATAAATGCTGGTTTGAGATCAATATATATATATATATATATATATATATATATATATATATATATTGATCTCAAACCAGCATTTATTTTTTCATATCTGCATATATATATATAATTGATTTTTACTCCTTCACGGATGGAAAAATACAATGTGTTTTCATTCCGGGTGTACATCCGTTCACTACTTTATTTCTGAAAAGAACAGTTTTGCTGACGTTTCGCCAAAATCACATTTGGCATTTTTGAAGCTTTCTTTCTCGCGTCCGAATAGAGCTGAAGTGTTGGTGACTGCGACGCTTCCTTTTATACCCCCACTCGGGGCCGAAGGGTTATATCTGCGCAGGCGTTGGTCGTTATTTATGTTTTCCGGATGGTGCTGTTGTTGTTGCGCTAATTGCGCTTGAGTTTTTGCGATTTTAGATTTGTCGATTATTGTCTTCCATACTGTTGGTAGTTTTAATGATTCGTCCCTTTTATTTAAATCAAATAGTACCTTTTATTTAATTCAAGCTGTGGCAAATACTCTAAGATCCGTGCGACTAACTGAAACACAGACGAGACAAAACGAACTTATATATATATATATATATATATATATATATATATATATATATATATATATATATATATATATATATATATATATATATATATATATATAAAAATATATATTTAATATTCGTTATAACAACCATGGAAATAATCGTATATTTACATATGTACTAGTATGTACAAATACTTTTTAAGTGTGTTTCTTATAAATTTCATATAATTCGGAATAGCCGAGGTTTCCTCTGCCCGCATTACGTCGGATAATCGGGACTCCACTGTAATTGATTCATTTAATTACGCATATTTTGTTGAAACATAGTTGAGCCGTTAGTTTGAGAGCTTTAAGCATCATCGTAAAAGTCAGTCAACAGCAAAGTACACCACTATCGAAAGATCAATATTCGGCATCGACCCCCTACGAGCTACAAAATGAACAATTGTTCTTTAAAATGTAGTGAAGTATGTGACTATAAGAGATAAATTATAAAATAACTAATACTTAACTCAAACAACAACTTCAAATTTAAAAGGATGAACTTTTAATCACAGAAGAGGTTTCAAGATATTGCAAACCTTTTTGAGAGATATATACACAAAAGTAATTTTTTCTTGTAAAAAAAGTTGATTATTTTCTGCGATCAACTGTTTCAACAAGCTGACTCTATTCATTTGTTTCAACTGGAAAAGTTACTAGTCCAAAATAATAATTTATGGTTGTTTCGAGTGCTTCTTTTTAATTTTTTTTATTTTAAAATAACGCAAGAAAAAAAGGGAAACAGAGTGTTTTGTAAATATATTGCTTGTAACAGTTCCATTCAAAACCAGTCAATTTCTCATAAAAAAGAAAATAGTTTATGAAATTTAGATAAACAACTCAGAAACGAAGTGACCGAATAAATTTGAAGTCGGATTCGTGATTAAGGCGCCAAAAACTACCCGTATACTAAAAATTATCAAAATCGGGGATTGCGTAAAAAGTAAATAATTACCCAAATATGTTATATTTAATTAGCACCTACACTGTCATCTTTAGCAGTATTCCTATTTCCTTCTAACGAATTATATAGTAATATAGTGCAAAGTAAAATTAAAATTGTTATAAAATTTTGTCATAGTTTTAATAAATGCAAGGACCTCTGTGTCAAACTTATGAAAAAACACTTACATCTCCACCTCGACTAATCGGTGATACAGACATACTCTTAAAGAAACCAAAATTCATCAATAAATCACTTTTAATAACACTACTATTGTAACTGCAATTCTCACTGAATAATGAAATTCCCTGCAATAATTAAAATAATTAGCTCAAAGGTTGCCAACTAGAAACTGTATATTAACGAACGAGAAAGCAAGGTAGCGTTAAATATTGATGTAGCAATTCAAAGAATACCGAGAGACCGATCAATTCGTAGCGGCCAATGAAATATGGGGTTTGTTGTTAGCTATTTGGAAGCTTTACTTTAGAATACAAACACTGAGCACCAACGGTAAAACATAATGTACAAAACGAAATTAGTTTAAAGGAATTTTTTGGCTTTTTCGCAACGTATATATATATATATATATATATATATATATATATATATATATATATATATATATATATATATATATATATATATATATATATATATATATATATATATATATATATATATATATATATATATATATATATATATATATATATATATATATATATATATATATATATATATATATATATATATATATATATATATATATATATATATATATATATATATATATATATATATATATATATATATATATATATATATATATATATATATATATATATATATATATATATATATATATATATATATATATATATATATATATATATATATATAGATATATATATATATATATATATATATATATATATATATATATATATATATATATATATATATATATATATATTTATAAATATGGTGTCATCAGGCTTTTGATCGGACGCATCGTTCCATCGCCATCATCAGCTACTACCACTAATGATGGATTTTTGGCTAAAAACGTCGGATATATGTCAAGTGTGTTATCTCATTGGATTTAGAATTTAAATTAAAGTTAATTAAGCGTAAAATGGAATTTTTGCCTACTTAAAAAAAGAAAGTTGATGTTGGTTGCGAAGAAACGAAACGTCAGATTGAAAATCTAGCAGCGTCATCTTGTAAAGCAGAAAAAGTAACAATGAAAATATGGAATTTATTTTGTCATATCACTTGAAATAGAGTCAGAAAAAAATAAAAACGAACGTTTTTTTCGAATATCATCGGAAAGTATTCGGAATTTTCAAACTTTTAAGACGGCGTTTTGATCGGCATGAAATTGCATAAATTTGCCTTAATTTAATCGACTTGGTATCTCTTATAGTTTCCGAGATCCTAATGATATGCCTCGAATTTGTGACTTTGTGATATATATATATATATATATATATATATATATATATATAATATATATATATATATATATATATATATATATATATATATATATAT
Organism: Kuschelorhynchus macadamiae; assembly: GCA_030620095.1. Taxonomy (NCBI): domain Eukaryota; kingdom Metazoa; phylum Arthropoda; class Insecta; order Coleoptera; family Curculionidae; genus Kuschelorhynchus; species Kuschelorhynchus macadamiae. Next base: position 34,550 of record JAUTXW010001365.1, read on the forward strand.
AAATATATGTATATATGTATATATATATATATATATATATATATATGTTATACATATATATATACATATATATATATATATATATATATATATATATATATATATATATATATATATATATATATATATATATATATATATATATATATATATATATATATATATATATATATATATATATATATATATATATATATATATATATATATATATATATATATATATATATATATATATATATATATATATATATATATATATATATATATATATATATATATATATATATATATATATATATATATATATATATATATATATATATATATATATATATATATATATATATATATATATATATATATATATATATATATATATATATATATATATATATATATATATATATATATATATATATGTGTATATATAGACTTTGTACTCATTCGTTTAAATTTCTTTTTTCTTTAACAATTTTTCTCCGAATTTATTTCATATTATTATTTCTTTCTCTATAAATTGTGTCTTTCAGATAGCTCAAAGAATATATATATATATATATATATATATATATATATATATATATATATATATATATATATATATATATGTATATATGTATATAATATATATGTGTATATATATATGTTATACATATATATACATATATATATATATATATATATATATATATATATATATATATATATATATATATATATATATATATATATATATATATATATATATATATATATATATATATATATATATATATATATGTATATATATATATATATATATATATATATATATATATATATATATATATATATATATGTATATATAGACTTTGTACTCATTCGTTTAAATTTCTTATTTCTTTAACAATTTTTCTCCGAATTTATTTCATATTATTATTTCTTTCTCTATAAATTGTGTCTTTCAGATAGCTCAAAGAATTGGGCGTTAGATCTGGGTTATTCGCGGGTCAGCTGATTGTTCCATATCTTCCCATTCACAATTGATAATTGTTTTGATGAAAATCTCTTACAGCCACAATATTACGAGGTGGTGCTCCGTCTTGTAGCCAAATTATATTTGGCCAAGTTTGAAGTGGTAATTCATCGATAAAGTGCTCAATTTGATTTTTCAAAAATTCCAGATCTCTTAATCCATTCAAGTTGCCACGGGTAAAAGCCAGACCTAACACCTTATTTTCCAAAATGCCACACCAGACTTTTACCGAGGATCGTTCTTGAAAAGCAATTGGCTGGACAGCTTGTGGATTTTCATCTGACCAAATATGGCAGTTTTTTCGATTATAAATAACGGCAGTGGTAAATATCACCTCATCAGTCCTTAAAATTGTATTGGAATAATCTAGATCTTGAGTAGGAATTGCTCTTATAATTTAAACAAATTCATGTCTCCTGTTTTGTTCTTGATTTAATTGTTGAACTGGCCTAATTTTAAAATCGTGGTATCCGTTTTGCTTTAAAGTTCTCTGAACTGAGCTCCCTAACTAACTTTTTTGTTTCGATTTTATTGAAAATAAAGTAATATATTAAGATCCGTTTCTTCATTTCTTTGTTTCGTCCTTTTCCTTATTTCTTAAAGACGCAGTTCCTTGCAATAAGTTCTTCATCTGAATTATAGTTGGTACATATGGTATTCTCTCACCATTCTGAATATTTTCCTATACTGTTATCGTGTTCTTGTGAAATTATTATTATTCTTAAAATAAAGTATTAACACAAAATATAAATGAGTCGAGCAGTAAATCAGATTTCAAATATCAGTGTAATAACATTCGAAAAATAGACCTACTTAACAAAATAGGTATGCAATTATATCCGAAAAACTTCGTAATTTTAAACTTAGACATTATGCAGAATTTAATATAAAATTCAAAAACATTAAAAAATGTTGGTAATTGCCTTGCATTTTGGAGATACTTTCACTTACTTACACTTTTTCATATTCTTATATTTTATTGTATACAGGCTATACAATAAAATATAAGCATATATTTTTTATTTATGTTTTAAAAATAACCGAGATCTTTTCATTTAAAGAGTTATCTGGATCTCCCTGAACGCATGGACCCGATAGAGCCCGATGCAGCCTTGCAGGCTACGTCTGTTCTTCTTCTTGTATTTTGATCAATTTATCAACATATTTCATAGTAATTTTTACATAAGAACTCAAACTTACTCTTATATTTTCTATTGAGCTAAGAAATAAAATAAAAATTTACGAAATTAGTTTGTAAGTGTGCATGGTGGTAACAACTTTTGATACGAATCCACTTAGGTTTAGGTTTAATTAAAAACCCAAAAAAACGTATTCAATTTGTTTTACCTACTATTGGATCTCAAATATATAAAATGTCAATTATTCTTAGCAAGTAATCAGCAGTTAATTTAGATTTTATTATAACGATGAGCGTTTAAGCATCTAGAAAATATAATACAAACTAGGGTCCATTTAGAAATAATATCTTCGGTCTCTCTCTTTGCCACAGAAGAAGCATTGTTGCCATAATAAACTTTATTGTATGTGTTTATCATATGATACATTTTTTCTAAAGGCAACTTTTTTAGAAGCGTTTTTGTACGTAGGGACCAATGACTTCTGGTGGTGAGTTGTGGAACCAAAGAAACCAAAGAAGAAGAACTGTCAGAAGATGTTTCGCAAACCGCCAACGTAGGTGATTTAGAATTGCTGCCGAAAAAATCCAAGGAGAAGTATGGAAAAAAAAAACGGTATGAAACGTTTTCCAAATGGTGTGCATAATATCATGTGGAATTCATAAGGAATTTAAACCAAATACGTTATTGCCAAATTATTCCAGGCACCAGAAGAAATGTACCTTTTAATTAAAGTTTCCACTATTTTTGGACTTGTTTGCAGAAGAGAAGAATTCATAAAATTTTTCGTAAATGATATCCAAGATAAGGGCAATTTAATTATCGAGAATCAAAAACGTATACTCCCAGATTTTTCGTGATATCGAAAATAATAATGAGGCCTATTTATAGTGGTATAGAAATACACTGATTTACGACCATCAGAGACATCAAACCAATGTTAATATAATAATAATAACCTACAAAAGAAGAAAATGAACAACAAAATGTGTTGAAATAAATAGGGATGAACTTTCGATAACCCGAAATCAGTTATAAGGAAACCAACTAGTTTTATGTCTTTTAGAAGTTTCTCTTAATAGCAAAAAATAAGAATTTTTCTGCGGAAATGCATAATTTTCATTTTTCACACTTTAATACACCAATCCAAACATTTATTTCCAAATTCAGAGGAAATTCTTTACTAGAATACTAGAATACAGTTACATACAAAAATTGTTTTGATTTGCGTTTTGAACATTTTTCTTAAAATAAAATGTTTTTGAGGAAATTTGTTATTTCCATTTTCCAAGGAAATTTCTATACTTTAGAATACCTGAAATCAGTTACACAGAGATGTCGCTTTATTTACCATTCCAAACACTTTTCTGAACATAAAAATGCAAACATGTTTTTGCGGAAATTCCTCATTATTTTGACTTTCCTAGGAAGTCAGATACATATAGATATTTTAGTTTGATTCGCAATTTTAACATTTTTCTGAATATAAGTCTTTATTTTGTATATTTATTTTCATCTCTTTTTTAAACTGAAATATGATACATTCAAAACATTTTTTTCTTGACTTCTAAAAAGAGTTCTGAATGTGTAACTTAAGAAAAATCCCGCGGAAACTTCAAATTTTATTTATTTTTTAACTATAATAAAAATGCGGACTAGGTTATATTTGCTCAAGTTAAGAAAGCGCGCGGGAAACAATGTTCCGAACCTATATTAGAACTAGTTTTTAGCAAAACATGTACTATTAAGTGGATCTATCTTGTTAGTTTAGCTTAGATTCGTCGGTAAAACCATCATTAAAGCCATAAACTATTATGTAAGTTATAAAATCACATTAATTTTTTAAGTTCTACATTCAGAAGGCTTTATAGAAGTAAACTGTAATTAAAATGCGAACTAGGTAGGTTAGGATCGGTTAGGTTTGCTGTAAAGAAAACGCGGGGTAGCCCGTCAACAAAATTCCGAGTATATACTAAAACAAGGATTTTTTGGAGAAAACCTATATTGTGGATATATCCGTTAGGTGTTAGATTATTTCGTCGATAAAACCATCCTTAAAGCCATAAACCATCATTTAAGTTATTAAATCACGATAATTTATTAAATTCCACATTCCGAACTCTTTATCGAAGTAAAAAAATGTGTTGTGAATGTGAATGTACCACGTTTCAGTGAAGAAAAACGTTAAAAATAAATAAATAAATAGATAAAATGAAAATTGTGAGTTTCCGTACAGACATTTTCTAATTTACGGCATTCAGAAGACTTTATAGAACTTAAAAAATATTTAGTGGATATATGACATTTCAGCTAAAGTTTAAAAAATGTGTAGAATGCAAAGCAAAACAAAGTTTCCATGTAACAAATTTAGCTATTCTAAAGTCTGAAAAATGTTCATCTGAAAATGGCAAAGAATGTTTAGAATGCAAAGTAAAACAAAGTTTTCATGTAACTGGTTTCACGCATTCTAAAGGGTGTAAAATGGATGCAGAAAAAAAATTATTTCCTGTTGTAAAGGATGATTTTTTTTCTGCATCCAATATAGATCCATAGATATTCTAGAAAGCAATGAAAGCAAATTTTTTGTGTAACTTATTCCGGGTATTCTAAAGTTTACAACATTTCCAAGGAAAATGGAAACGACAAATTTCGCAGGAACATTTTGTCTTTTTATTATTTGGAATGACATGCAAAGCAAAGTTTTCATGTAACTGATTTCAGTTAAAGAGAAAATGGAAATGATGCATTTCCGTAGAAAAATTTTTATTTCCCGTTGTTAGGGAGGGCTTTTAGAATGCAATGTTTTTATTTAAATAACCCATTTCAGGTAAGCCACAGTTGCCCCATAACCAGTTTTGGAAAAATGTCCTCCGAAATTGCTGCTTAATAAAAACTTCCTAATCCCGAACTCTACACGGCACATAGTTTTCGACGCTCGTCAGCAACTTTCCTGGCCAATTCAGGAAAAGGAATCACCGACATAATGCACTTGGGAAGCTGGAAATCAACTGTAGTAACCGAGAGTTACATCAACCAATCAACAACATATATTTGATACCTTTATCTTTATATATTATTAACAAGAACCCTATCATAAGAAGCAATTCGATAGCGGATTGGAATACTTATGGCAAGGTTTTTGCCAAGTTTCTCGATTGCCTTTACAGACAAAAGTATTAAACCTGGTATATTTATAATCAACAAGAAGAGGCACATTTTATGAAATACTAATACAAGGTGTTCCAATTCAAAAAATATATGGGTATTTTTTGACAGCTTTTTGATGTTTATTTGTCTTATCAGATGATAAATTCAGATAATTCACAAAAAATCCTTCAACTTTCATAATTTAAACTCTTTTCTAGCTTAAAAAAGAACCATTTTAACTTTTGCACGTTTGAATCTGTTAAAACTGTCTTCAAACAAAAAAAACAGACCATACGGCTAGTTATCAAGTACCTAGTACACCATTAAACAAATATTAAAAAATGTTTAATTGGCAAATGTATAAATATATCTTTTTTAAAAATAGATCCCTTGTAAATGAAAAGCTATCCAACAAGATTTTAGATCAAAGCCTTGAAAAAAAATCATGAAATACCGAGTTTCTCTAATTCTGGGCCCTCCCATTTCGTTCCCTCACACTAATGAATTATGAACGGTTGTCTGTTCCCTCAGAAAGTCAATTGCAATCCGTAATAAATTTGCAACCTGCTACATATTGGACTTTTATTATTATTGTTGCTAACAATAAATAATTCTAAAAATATGTTCCTGTTTTGAGTTGAAATAAAAATATACATATTTAAATTGATTTGTGAACGCTCAAGGAAAAAAATATGGTTCCTAACACGTGCGTTAAATGCCCTTAAGGCTTATCCGAACTCCACTTGCGGGAAAGTATGACTGTACGCACATGCTGGAAAAATAACTATTTCGTTTTTACCGTTATTTTCATTAACATTTTGTTACGTCTTGTTTGTACTATGTAGGTATATTTTTAATACGAAATTGTACTAGAATATATTTTGAATGCAAATTTCAAATGCGTTCAAATCTACAGAATGGCTGGTTCTTGAGGCTTTGGGATGCAAATGCCCTTTCGCACTCTCCTTACCTACTTCTATGCTTTTGAATCTAGAGGGTTACGCCAGTGCTTCAAAAGGATTGGGCTATAACCAAATAAAAAAAATCAAATTCTGTGTTTTTTAATTGAAGGAAATAAGAAATACTACTTACGTAAAAAACCAAAAATAATGTATATCTTTTACAAATACATAATGTTTTATAAAGGTCTGTCTTTTGTATACTGGGTGTATCAGAACTCATTTTCATCCAATACTTTTTTAACGCAATCCCTCATTATTAGAATGAGTAAAAATGTTCATTTTCAATGACATAACGTACAAATTTTACTAATATCGCGTTTTTTAAACGTATAGAAGAAGGTTTTTTTTTAAATAAATGCACGATTGAATTTTTAAAATATTCCATCTTTCATCTATTTAAAAAATGGATGGCAGCCACGTAGCCAACTAAAACTACACAGATAGAGGTATAGAAACCAGAAAAGAATACACAAATAATTATTCTATTCGATTATTTAATTGAGTCTGAGTAATTGTTAAAAAGTAACACACTAACACTATCGAAACGTTTATATTAAATTTTTTTTTTCTACACTACACCCAATAATTTAAACAACAGATTTTTTTTTAGTTTTAATGCATTTAACCTACTTGGTCTACTAGCAGTCTATTTATTATTTTTGATCTTTTTTTCTATCGATTGCAGGCAAGTAGCCAATGGTGGACTGGGGATCTGGACCCCACGAAACTCTAAAAATATATTGGTTTATGGACCCTCACTGGTTTGGGCCCCCCCCCCCCACCGAACTCAATTCTGGCTACGTGCTGCAGCTATTAAAAACAGTTAAGCTAAGCACTGTTTTACTCTTAAAATTTAAAATGAAACCATAGGTGGAAATCTCGAAAACCCTGATCGTTTTAGTTACAAAAGACCAATTTATTAAATAGGAACAATGGTTAGACAGTTGTTACTATGTCGGCATGGTATAGTCGTAGACCTATCAACCAAAATCAAACGAAACATGTTAATTGAATACATTTTCTTATGTACTTTATGTGTAAAAAATAATGTAAAGTATTAGTGACTATATTATGTGATCTAAATCTTCATAATATATGTGAGCGTCATTGGCGTATTTAGGACTTTGTTAATTATTTTTAAACTAAATTAATAAGGGGGTTAATATAATCAGTCAGTTTATTTTATTCAGACTCTCAGTGTATTGCAACTAGGGATGGGCGGTTATAGATTTTATCTATCGATAGGCGATAGCACATAGCCTATCAATATTTCTTTATTTATCGATATGTCGATAGTTATCGAACGACCTATCGATAGGTGTCTTTAGCTATCGATATATATGGGATAAAATTATTGAGTCTTCATCATCATATTTGCTTGGAAATATGTAAACCGTTTATCCGTAGCTATCAATATATCGATACTCTCGTCTACCGATGTTTTTAAGTACCTATCGGTATTATAAGCTTCTATGGGCATTATTGTTCACCTATCGGCACTACACATCGATATATCGATATTTTTTTATTTACCCATTGTGATTCGGTATGCCGTTGAGCTATCGATAACTATCGATCAAACGTCCATCCCCAATTGTACCTAATTTATATAAAATATCAAAAAAACTACTTATCCCCTACATAAAGTTTTTTAAGTATATCTTTATCCTCATCAAGTTTAAAAAATACCCTTTACCCATTATAGTGGACAGTGGTTAGCTTTTTTGTTGCAAATTTTTTATACATTCAATATACTTCTCGGCTTTTCTTCCTCCTGTATAATTTTGTCACCACAGCTTGTATTCTAGTATGACTTGCTCTTTGTAAGACATCATATCTTCCTTTTTCCTGTCATTACAGTAATGATTACAACCAATATTATGTCCGAGCTCTTAAAGAAACATTGAACCTCTGATACATAAAGATATAATCTTACGTTTATTTCCTAAAGTCGGGCATGTAACCAGGGGGGGGGGGGAAAGGAGCCTAGACACAACATTAAAACTAACATATCTCTCTCAAATAATAGACAATATATAACCAAAGCTTTGAGTGAAATACTTGAAGTTATCTTAGGAACTTATAAATGGTTTACAAGGGAATCCATGAAAGTTCTGATTGTGTGACGGAGAATCTCCTCTGACTTTGCGCAAAATGGATATATAATGCTATTATATATCAGTAACTGCATATCTTATCTATCTATCTTAATATTCCACTAGCAGTTCTAATTAAACGTTCCCCTCTCAGATTTCTCATCACAAAACCGTGAAGTATATCAGGTATCATTTAAGATTTTCTCACTAATAGAAGGGAAACTTATAACAGTTTTTTTGTCCGAATCATGCTAAAAACAATGCGTTGTGCATATTCAGTTTTCAATATTGCTTTTTCTGTTCTTGCTGTTGGCTTTTCTCCAGATATTTGATCCATCAGTTCATCTAGAGAGTATTGACAATCATTATTGATATCTAAAGACCTGTAAATGTCCTCCATCGCTTCCGAAATGGCTTTATCTTCACGACGATTTCGTTTTAGAAGCAATGACAATAAAAATCTTTTTGTAGAGATCTTCATGGTATATCGCGTCAGCAGCACGTGTCTCCTTCAATACTAACACCACTCAGGATATTGTACCACTCATCCTTGCACTCTTTAACTCGAGCTACAAGATATTTGTCAAACTTGGTTGTTCGTACTGTGTAACCACGCCTACGCATGTAATAAGGTCTCTTTTTCTGCGTAGCACAAAACGTATCATCATTATTGTTTTTACTAGACAACAAGCACTTTGTTTTGAAATCAATTCGAATCCATGTAGAACGCTAACAGTTACCAAGTTACATCCTTACATTGCTACATTAATAATTATGTAATGAATGCATTTCTATCTAAACTTAAACATTTTACACAATACCGTTTTAATTAATGCATTATATGTTTTTTTCTAATAAAATCGCAAGTGAAATTGATGTAGAAATCCTTAGCTATTCTCCGAATCTTTTCAGATATTCCCTTGATATAGGTTATTGTTAGAAATGGTATTGTTTCTTGTAGATCAAATCAAGGAGTATACCTTAAAAGAGAATTATGGACAAACTTTTCACACAATCAAACAGAACAGTTGCACACCAAAAACCAACATAAATTGCAGATAGATTGCTCGAAAGACCATAGTCAACTTTTCCCAAGAATATTGTATAGACAGAAGAAGAATTATTAACGAGTCTTAATTTTGCAGTGGCACCATACCCCACATCAGTTTTAGAAATAATTGCAACTGATGAAACCATCTACATAACTCAGCCTGAAGCAAATGAATTATGGCATAAAACAAGGACCGTTTTGGATAAAAAGACAAAGATACCAAATAATATATCTAAACAAGAATATATATATATAAACTACACTTAAGAGTCTCCAGAAAGACTGTTTCATTAAGATTCTTCCTGCAGACAAAGGGAATGCTACAGTAGGTATGAACTCCGAAAGATATAACCAGAAGATCGAAGTCTTGATGAAAGGAAGCTACAAAATACTACGAAGGATTCCACATGCGCAATAGAGAGCACATTGAAGAAATATAGTACCTACATCCCAAAGAGGATACGAGACAAATTAACGCCACATTACATCAAGCCACCTCTCAATGGTTTGACAAAGAATCACAAGCCAAACCTACCTCTAAGACCAATCACTAATATCAGGGACTTACCAACAAATGCTTTAGCCAAATTTTGGTTGTTGTTGTTCAAAATTCGAACAATTTTGTTAGTATTCTTAAGGACATCATATTAGGGAAAGAAGACAGATTTGTTAGTGTTATTGTAGAAAGTTAATAAATACACAAATGATTCGATATGTACATCATTAGACACATTTAGGCAAAAGTTGAGGAAAGACGAAATACTCTTTGAACGATCGACGTTCCCTCTGGATGACGTGATTGATGAACAGTTAGAATGCTGTCTCCGTAACTTCTAATTTCAAATAAAATATAGGTTTTACTCACGAGATGATGGTCTTCCCATGGGCTTATCCCTTTCCTTGATTGTAGCCAATATTTATATTCAGTGGTTCAAAAAGCACGCAATAAATACTGCTTAAATCAAGCCTAAACTTTGTCTTAGGTTTGTGGGTGATATTTTTAATTTTTTTACTGCAAATGGCGATCATTTCACAAAATTTTTCAATCACATAAATAACAAAAGAACATGTATTAAGTTTGTATTGGAGAAAGAGGACAATTATTTGCCTTTTCTTGACGTTCACCCACACACACACGGATCAGAAGCCTTCTGATAAAAACTAAGCCAAAAAGTCCCTGTTAGTATGAGTCAAATAGAATTTCAATCATACTCAAAAGGGAGACACGTGAAAATCAGGCATAGCCGAACACGTTTGGTCAAACCAACACCGGATGCGGTGGTCGGAGTTTAAACTTGCTCCCTCAAAATAAAAAGAAGCACTGCGAAAACGAAAATTTATAGAAGCAGTTTTCATAGAAAGGAATTCCTAAAACTTCGGTTCAAGTAACCAGGGGCCGGAGACTTCACGCATTGCCGCACCCGACTATAAATATAAGTCCGTAGAGTTAGAATTTAATTTACACATGAAAACGAATGAAGACAGTTACCGTTAGAAACGTTGTGAAACCAAACAATAAAGACAGTGAGCTTTCCACATTTTCTACCACCTTCAAACGAATGCAGAAGAGTCCTACCTACGACAAGTTATTTCGTAGACATATTCGAAAAATCCAATATACTTCATCTTCAACTTCAGAGAAATAATGTAACTATATTCGATTTAAATGAAAGGGTAAATGCTTTTTGTAAGAGAACACAATTGGCAAATAACAAATTATTTGTATAAATGCCAACGTTTCCAACAAGTTGTGAAGTTATTTGGAATTACCCACCTAAAAAGAATCATAAAAACTTTTTGCTAGAGATAGTGGAGGGGTAATAGAAAATGTATGCATTACTTTCAGCTATTTGTTTTTCCTGGAAAGAGACATTAAATTGTGTGACTCAAATTGAATAAAAAATTCTATTTGATATTACATCCACCGACCCATCTCTGCAATGAGGCGAACAATTAATAGATCTTTTCAAATAGCGGAGAATAATCAAATTTTAATAACACATTTCTAGTGTAAACTGCCTTATAACTATTTAAAAAAAACAGAAGCGTTTCGGTATGCGAAACGAACAGCAGTTCCTCTTCCTGTTATAGGCTGGCAAAATAGCAAGTCTTCAATTATTTCCGTTGTAGCTGCTTTAAAGTGCAAATATCAAAACAAGCTCCAAATAGAAAATGAGTTTAGGGTATCTATCTCGAATATAAAACCAAACCTGGACAAGATGTGCACTCTCAGGCAGGCATATACGAGTGCTTAGTTCTATGCCATTACAAATGTTATAAGTATTTCAATTTAATTTTTAATAACAGATTCGGCGCCCTACAGTTTGAGAACTACTAGTTTAAATATAATTTGATTGTGCAAATCATATCCTACTGAGGTTTCTTAAAAGTCTATTGTACTGTGGCGGTAGCGTGACAAATTTTAATTTCAAGGGGCCTTCTTGTATGCTACATCTCTCTTTTATACCAGTTGTTACATAATAGCGAAGACAATTATTAACAAATCATCTCTAATTTTACTAAATTCACATATAGTCTAGTACCTAGTAGATGGTCAACTTCTTTTTCAGACTTAATTTACTTGCATGCGAATATCGTATATTACATATATAGTATGGTAAATAATTGGTTTTGCCCCTCCTGGACACAATCGAACCTTATTTTGGCCACTTTTGGGTTTACATTTATATAACAAGTGGATTATGGATAACCTTTTTTTCTCGGAAAATTAGAATTATATGTTTTTACCCTTATGACGTTGCAAATTATAAGACATGTGTGTTTTTAAAATCAACGTGAATTCCAGACATATCTCGTATAACTTAATTACTTATCACCAGTTAATGCCCAGCGATGAAGATGATATGCCTGCCAACACTAGATGTATATTTAATTAGGTTGATTCTGAAAGTTTTGTGTCTGTAGACAAGAACAAACGTTAAATATAAAGGACATTTATCATCTGGTTGCATTTGACAAATTCTGTACAATTCACACAACTCATAAAATGAGACTGCTGCTGAAGAAACAATGCGTCTTTTTGTAGGCAGATCAAAGCTGATGTTTTTGATCCGATTACCGCATTGTTAAATGACCTGTAAATTTACTATATGTTTTGGATATGCTTGAAATTACCTTCAAGGTTAATATCAAAAAGTTCTCTGGTATTGATGGTATTCCAGCCATAGTCCTAAAGAGATACGCTTCTGAATTGGCCTCTATCTTCACCAGATTATTCCAAACGTGCTGTGACAACTGCATTTGTCCTAAATGCTGGAAATCTGCTCGTATACAGCCTGTTCCCAAAAAGGGATCCAAAACTCTTTTCTCTAATTACAGACCCATATCCCTCCTCCCAATTATGAGTAAGACAATGGAAAAATATATCAATAATGATCTTTTAAATTAACTTGAAAAGTATAAAAATTTATACACGACAGGCAAGACGCCACCAAAGATCGACAGCAGATCTTCTTACCTTCGTGACCCGAACATATCCAAAGCATTTGATCAAGTCTGGCATGATGCACTTCTTAACAAACGATATGGTCGTCCTCCAAAACTTTGTACTTGGATTGCCAGTTTTCTTTCCAACAGAAGTATTTCTGTAGTGGTTGATGGCCATTCATCAAACTTTCACCAAATCGGCGGAGGCGTTCCACAGGGTTCAGTGTTGGCATGTATCCTATTCCTCCTGCACATCAATGACCTACTTTCTTCTACCAGCAATCCTATTCACAGCTATGCTGACGATAGCACACTGCACTCCAATATACAATTTCCCAAACCTGTCTCCAAGACTGAAATTGGTGATCGGCGTAGAGTAATGACATTATTCCTAACCGAGAACCTCAATAAAATCGTAGAATGGGGAGCAAAGAACCTTGTCCAGTTTAACGCCACTAAGACACAATCTTATTTACTTGCTCACAAATCATCTCCCAGTATTCACACAATTCAATTGAATAATCATACGTTTGAAGCCAAAGATTCCTTTAGCCTGGTCGGTATCACTTTTCAGAAAGATCTTCGCTGGCATGACCACGTCACCTCCATTGCCACAGCAGCCGAGAAGAAATTGGGTTTTCTTTTTCGATAGCGAAAATACTTTTCTTTTGCCAATCTCTTTAAACTTTACACTTCGCAAATCAGACCCTGCCTTAAGTATTGCTCGCATACATAGGGAGCACCTTCTCCTTTAAACCTTAATATTCGTGACGCTGTCCAAAGATGAGCTTTTTTCTCCTAATCTGCAAGTCTATAAATACTTCATCAATGGGCTTTCCCTGTCTTTATATAGAGCAGCCACTAGTACCACCGAACATTAAGAAGACAAGAAAGGGCACAATCCGTCGGAACTTTTGTTGTGCTTACAAAAACGCGCCGACGAATCCGAAAAAAGCATACAGCTGTGCAGGTACCCATGCTTTTACGCGGTTGATGCAAACCGCTAGCGATTAAAAAGAATAAACGTTCACTTACCGGAGTGATTTAAAAATGTCTATCCATAATTTTTATTGTAACCTATTTTGCTTTATATGTATTAAAAGAAAAACGGAGAAAAAGTCAAGTTGTTTAATTAATAGATCTGAATATAATTATAAAAAGTACTGTTTGTAAAAATTAACTAAAACAGGAAATTAAATGTTGAAAATTTTAATCCAAGATGGCGGAACAAAATGGCGGCCAAATAAAATATTTGTAATCGTGAAAAAAATCATCTTCTCAGGTTTTACATATTTTCAGGTTTTAGCGTACTTAGATGCCAAAAAATATGTTTCGTCAATTCCGTCTCTCGGTCTGTCAGTTCGCGACATAACTTAAAAGCTACTCATCAGATTAACTTCCATTTCAGGCAAAAATTAAGAGTCATATGGGGATGACTTGGTAATATTTTGGTAAAAATCCAATATACCGGGAGAAGATGGCGGACTAGTGAAACGTTAAAAACACTATTACTAAAAAACTAATTATCCAATTTCCTCAAATGTTGCACAAAATCAAGTGTTACGAATAAACTGGTAACATTTTGGTTTGAATAAAAGATAGTAAAACAAAATGATGGCCTAATAAAATATTTAAAAAATTTGCCTGAAAAAACTACTTATTAGATTAATTTCAAATTTTGTGCAAGCAATAAATGTGATGTACAGATACACTGGTAAAGTAAAGTACGAATTCGAGAACAAAATGGCGGCCAATAATTTTGTTAAAATTCAATTGACATTAAATTTTATAGAAAAATTAAATGTAATATAGGGATAAACCTCGGTATACACTGGCACAATTCCAAATGACGTAACAAAATGCCGGTGTTTGTCAATGTAAAAAGTACTTACTGAATTTATTTTTAATTATGCCCAAAAATCAAGTGTAGCATAGGTAGAAACTAGTAAAATATTGATAGGAATCCAATATGATGAAAAAAAATGGCACCCAATAAAAATGTTTAAAAGATAGTAATGACTATTATACTGACCTAAATTGGGCCACTCTTCCAGCTAAAGAAAATGTACCGATTTTTTAATAGATAGCCAGTAATGTAAACACTAAAGCATTGCCGTCCGTATTTGAAAGATTTATATAGTCACATACAAACACTTTTAAGAACTATTTTTGTCATTGTACATAGATATTTTTATATTCTTCGATTATATCAGGAGTTACATTAACAAAAACTTTATTAATATCTTGGATACATTTTGCACCTTCAACCTCATTAAGATATTTCTGAGTAAATAATTTCTTGAATGCCTTATAAAATTATATTGGGGTTTGATTTCTCGAAATTCCACCACAATTTCTTATCAGGAAAAAAAATTCAGGCAATCCTGATTAAGGTTTCTTGTTAAAATAAATGAATAATTTTTGCGTTTTAAAGTTTCCCATGAAGATAGAACGGAGCTAATCGTAATTTAGCAAACACAAAACACTAAGTAAATTGGTAAATGCTTATTTTAATTTTTAAAAAATAAAAATTTAGTTTCACGGCACACGCCGGCAAATATAAAGACAGTTGGTATATATTATATATGTTTGATGGTATATTTCAATACTTTATTATACGACGGACAACCGGTTTATGCATCTCGCTCGGTAGAGACTTCGAGAACTCGAAAAAGCATAGCATTCGATATTCGAGTGAGATAGGCATATCAAGGGGAGGAGCTTCGAGTGCTCTTTCTTGTCTTGTTAATATTTGGTGCTAGTACTTACTTGTACTTAAGCCTTCGGACTTCGCCTTTGTGGTCTGCTCATAGATAAAAAAATAAGATGTGCAAGTTAATAATTATAAAGTCTTTATGTCAGTGTTTTCCAAACCAAGAAAGTTTCTGGGTAAATACAACTTGCAAAGCAGAAGCAGCAAATAAACAGATGGAACCTTTTGCCAGAACGGCAGACAGTCTATATTTTCAGATATTTTGCAGCACTGTTTTCATTTGCAGTAAAGGAAAAAATCATAAAAGAAAACAAAATAGATTTAAAAAGTTATTGTGATATAAAACTGACAACTTTGAAAGAAACTATAACTATTGCTCATAATAAGTGGATCACTAGCTTCTTTATTTGAAGTCAAATTTTTTGAAATCAAAACGATTTATGTTTAAAACTTTGGAAAATGATTTATCTCAGTTTATATAAATAAAAATCTGCAAATACTTCGTTTTTTTTCAGAGTTAATATATTTTTTAGTTTTTTGATGTACCTTATACATTTATAGAGATTTTTTAATCAAATTTTCAATCAAAAACTTATATTATGACTAATAACAATAAAGTGAGAAAATGCATTTATACATCATTAAAACAATTATTTAGAAAAAAGTTATTATAAGTCATATTGATTTCTAAGTACTGTTAAAAATATTAAAACTATCTCAGTTCATTTATTAAAGTTAGCCCTTTATATATTAAAATTCCCTTTTATTAGAACTTAAATAGTATTATAGTTTTAGTCTAAATAAATAAATAAATAAACATATTGAAAAAGCTCTATGATTGTGTCTAAGATGCTTGATGCTGAGAACTAAATTTTAAATATATATTCGTATGTATCGGTTTCCTTTAAACAGAGTGACCTAGGGAGCCGTTCTCTTTGTTTCGTATCAGTACATCAAGGAAAGGTATGGTACTCCATTTCTATGGTGAATTTTATATTAGAATGTTGTTGGTTCAGATGATTTAGAAATATAGTTAAATTTTCTTCTCCGTGTGACTATATTACAAAATTATCATCGACATATCTATACTAACATTTAGGTTGTAAAGGAGCAGAACTTAAATCAATTTCTTCTAAAGCTTTTATTAGGGTCTTCGCTTCTACAGACGATTTCGGAGATCCCATGGCGGTACTAACCGAATAAGAAAATTACCATGAAAAATGTAATATGTGGAAGCTGTAGTCCGACGCACGGGACGCACGGATCTTGGGCTACAGAAATTATCCAGGCAAAAAAATATAAATTGCAAAATAAAGGCTCCGACGAGTCAAATAAATCGGCTGCTTTTCAACAACGCACACAGCGATGTATTTATGTTCGTTTACCTTCAGACGTCGAAGCCCAAGACCTCTGCGTCGGTCTTTAAGCATTCTCTTATCAATTCAATTAAGACCAAATCAAGATTTTACAGTCGATTGAAGGAATTGAGCAATCGACGGTTTTATATTTGAATATTATGTCAGAAACACTAGAAACTGAATCGTCAATATTGCAGATATCTTTTCAATTTTCTTAGCTGAATTTGATTTTATAGTTCTAGAGCTGTCATTCGGAAGTAATCTCTGTATTTTCTCCACATAGTTGTTCTTGTCTATGACCACCGATGCATTTACCATAACTGCAAGTAGAAATACAAAATATTCTTTATGGTTTAGGCTCTTTATAGCAGTTCTTTTTTGCGGCTGACAAACCAGAATTTGGTGGTTTAGAGCGCGAAGTATCTTCATGGTTTCATATTCAATTGAATCCGCTATGCTTGGGGTAGTTTTCGAATGCTATCGCCTACACTCGATATTTTGTTACCTACTGGAATGCTTATTGAAGCAATAAGAAGTTATTTCCTTTAGACCCTATTCTGCAGTGGCAGTACTGGATGTTATTTGCTGCGCAGTTTTGACCTTTTTCTGCTGTTTTACTGTCAGTTTAGTAAATTTTTTTTGCCTGCTCGAAGGCGATTTTCAAGCGTTCATGTTTATTTTAGATGTAAAAGGTTATGGGCATTTAGATCTAGATCATAAACTTTATTTAACTGAATTGATGAGAAAATTGTTAACGTCCACATAGCTAATTTTTAAAAGTACTTTTATGAGCAAATATCGGGTGGTGCCGCCATCTCCACCAGCTTTAAGGAAACTGCTTTAAGCTTTGCTCCTTTACAGCTTAAATGTTGGTTTAGATATGTCGGAGATGAGGTCGTCTTTTGGTTTTGGAAATATTTGGTCTCAAATTTACCCTAAAAAAAACTAGCTGCAGTTTATTAAAAATGTCTGCATACAATCATACAATCTCATCTTGTTTTACAATTTTGCTTATTAAGAGATATACCATATATCACGCATGACAAAAAAATTTAGCTCTCTCCTTTAAGTTTTACTTCCCTCGTAAAAGGGAAGTATTGTAATCGTGAAAAAATCTCCCTCTCAGATTTTTTCAGATCTTTACGTTTCCGGGTCCCTATATGCCGAAAAATATGATTTCTCAATTCCGTCTGTCTGTCGGTCTGTCTGTTCACCGCATAGCTAAATACTGCTTACTCGATTGACTTCAAATTTTGGTCAAAAATTAAGGATTATATGGGGGCATGGTAACATTTTGGTAGAAATCCAGTATGGCAAAACGAAATGGTGGCCTTGTGAAATGTTAAAAAAATTTATGACTAAAAAACTACTTACCCAATGTATCTCAAATTTTGAAGAACAATCAAGGATTATGTAGGACTGAACTGGTAAAATTTTGATACGAATCCAAGAAGGCGTAACAAAATGGCGGCTTGATGAAATATTTAAAAATTCAGCCTAAAAAAACTACTTAATGGACTGATTTGCTATAAGTAAGAGATTTTTTTTGTTTGTAGTAGATTTGGAAAGCTATATTTTTGCATATTTACGTACATATTATTAAGATGTAGAAAATATAATTCCTCCTTTCTTAAGTTCTAAGATAAATTATGGCGTGATATGATTAAGGATTTTCTATGCATACATACAGACGTTATATTACTTTGGCAGCTGTCTTAGAAAACAGTTAAAATTATAAAAAAGAATGTGTACATTATTAATATTAAATTTTTATCCATGAGAAATATACTGAGGTTTAAATTCAGGCAAATTCATTTATAAACACATTACTTAAATAGAATCTCCTAGACTATAACTACCTGTTTCTCGTGGTAGTGTGAAAGGTGCCCAATTTCTGTTTCTCGAATAAAAGCATTCCTTTGGAAGGAATGCGGCAGGCACCCCGGCAGTCTAAATTTAATCTTTGTCCTAAGTAGAACGGAAAATGGCCCTTTTGACCAAAATCCTATTGTGTTTTTGTGCGCTGTTCTTCGCATTGGGAAGTGTTTGGTCCCAAGGTTTAAACGGAAACGTTTATGTCGAGAAACAACTTTTATGTGCTTTGGATAGAGCACCCTGTGATAATTTAGGGAGACAAATTAAAGGTATTTACTTTTTATTAAAAATACTAAAATATGTTTTAAATTCAAATGCAATTTATTTACTTATATTAATAAAAATGGTCACAGTTAAAAGGCGCAACTGCATGTTACACTAATATCTGATATGCAAAATATACATAATAATTATTTATACATATATTTTATTTCAAGAAATAATTTATTTGAATTATATGACTCTGTTTATTTCTAATATGTCATAGGATTTATTGCTCGAATGAAGTGAACAAATGCATGTGACTACCCTATGATTTTCTGAATGTTAAAAATCCTTTATTATTCTGAAAAAATGTAACAAACTTAATGCTTTTATGCCTAATCATCAAATAAATTAGTTGCCTTTTCGATCATAATATATAATTTTAAATATAGGCAACCTTTGCCTCATGTCCTTAGAAAGAACATGAAATTTAAATTTAACCAACATGTTTTTTTTATATTTTAGTCTATCGTCTTTCGTTGGTTAGTGTCCTTTAATTAAAAGGATTACTTGCCTCGTAAAACGGAAGTATTGTAACCGTGAAAAAATCACCCTCCGAGATTTTTTCAGATCTTTACGTTTCAGGCTCCCTATAGATGCCGAAAATAGTATATTGTGTAACAAGTGCGTGAAGTTAACTTTTATACACGAGTGATGTTTGTGGCCCGAGCCGAAGGCGAGGGTCACAATATCACACAAGGGTATAAAAGTCTTCACGCACGTATTGCACACTATACTTTTTCTACAACCGTAAATAATACAAGTACGAAATAAAATTAAACTATTTAATTTTCTCCTTTATATAATACAAATTAAACTAATGAACTATATATTTAATTTTCTGTTTTATAATAATTGTAACTTTTTAATAGAACTTATAGTTAAATTATTTAATTTTCTACTTTATAATAATTGTAACTTTTTAATAGAAATTATAGTTAAATTATTTAATTTTCTTCTTTATAATTATTGTAATTATTAATAGTAATGTTGCAATTTGTTAGATTACTAAATTTAACTTCTGTAGCCTCCTTTGATGATGATTTGTTAATAATATTGCTGCTTGTGATCGAGGTCATATTTGGATTTTGAACTGACAAAAGTCTATTTGAAATATCATTTTTCTTGTTAAGGGAATTTTCTACGTAACCCTCAGCTACCGTTGAAGATTTCCAACCGCCGTGTTGTTTTAACATTAGTAAATCTGCACCGGTTTCAACTAGCAAGGAAGCAGATGATCGTCTGAAACAATGGCCAGTATATTTTTCTAGATGTGGTAGTTTTAAAAATTTTGCTATTTCACTAGGCAATTTTCCAAATTTGTTTATCCCGACGACTTGGCGAGTACATTTTCCTCCTTGATACTTGATGAAGAATTTGTTTTCTTGATAATTTTGGGGACGAAGGGCGGCATATTTTCTGTATAATTCTAAATGCTCGGTAATGGTAAATTTTCTTGTTATTTTGGTTTTTGTATCAGGGACGGATACAACAAGAACACTTCCTAAATCTTGAATATCGCACATTTTTAGCTTATAAATTTCGCTTCTTCTTAGAGCACCAGCAATCCCAAATATTAATATCACTTTGGTTAATAAAAAAACTTCGTCAGGAGCCTTATTTATGAACTTGAAAATTTGTTCTTTCTCCAATATTCGAGATTTTTGTGGAATATATCCTTCATTCTTCCGTTTTAAAAATGCATGAACTTTTGGATATTTACCAATGTCAATGTTATTTTTAATGCTAATAGTACTTTTTAGCATTGAATAATGACTCCATAGTGTTGATGATTTCACATTTTTTGACAATTCTGATAAATATGCGAGTAAAACATTTTCAGAAAAGGTTTTAATATTGTTCTTACTGCGCCAGGTCATAAATTTATTGTACGTGTTTTCATAAATTTCCTTTGACTTCTGAGGTAACAGAGAATTACTAGCTGTTTTCGCTGCTTCCGTAATATCTGGTGGAGTACACATTTCTATATCAGAGTCCATAATTATTGCTTATTATAACTTAAAATAATAAACTGTTCAAATTACTATTCTAACTTAAAGTGTCTATTTTAAACTGTTTGCATTGGCAATTTGACAACTCGTTACCATGACAACGATACAAATTGCGAGGCACGGCCGCCTAATAAAATTATTACCAGTGCGGGCCCGGTGCCTAAAATTAATGGCGGCCCATGCATTTCTTATTGAGCCGGTGCGTGAAGTAAATCCTTTAGGGAAAGCATTGTATTTCACGCATCGGTGCTTGAAAACAAGCTTTAGCTACTGCAATCAGTGTGTAAAATAGGATTTTAAGGACGGTTGTAGAAAAACATATTTTCATAATTCCGTCGTTCTCACTTTCCGTCGGTCTTTCTGTTCGAGGCATACCTAAAAAACTACTTACCCGAATGACTTCAACTTTTGGTTAAAAACTAAGTGTCATATGGGAAGGACCTGAAAAATTATTACTAAAAAACTGTTTATCCAATTTATCTGAAATTTTGCATAAAAATTAAGTATTATAGGAATCAAATGGTAAAATCTTGTTACGAATCCAATATGGTGAAACAAAATGGCGGCTTAGTAAAATATTTCACATTTCAGCCTGGAAAACTACTTAACGGACTGATTTCAAATTGTGTGCCATAAATAATTATGGAATACATATGAACTAGTAAAACTGTGGTACTTATTCAAGATGGCGGAATAAAATGGCAGCTAAATAAAATATTAGCAATCGTGAAAAATTCACCATCTCAGATTTTACATATGTAAATATGTTTTATCAATTCCGTCGTCCCATCTGTCGCTTTGTCTGTCTGTCTGTCAGTTTACGGCCTAGCTTAAGAACTACTTATCAGATTGTCTTCAAATTTTAGTCAAAAATTAAGCATATGGGAATAACCTGGTAGTATTTTGGCATGCCGGAATAAGATGGCGGCCTAGTGAAACGTTAAAAAAATTATTACTGAAAACACTATTTTTCCAATTTACCTCAAATTTTGCATAACAATCAAATGTTATATAGCAATGAATATAAGATAGCAAAAGAAAATGGCGGCTCAATAAAATGTTTAAAAAATTAGCCTGAAAACCCTTATAGAGTGATATAGAGATAAACTGGTAAAGTTGCGGTACGAATTCAAGATAGCGAAACAAAATGGCGGCCAAATAATTTTTTTTATTAAATTTTGCTGAAAAATTAAATGTGTCATAGTGACGTAACAAAATGGCGGTGTGTGTTGGCTTTAAATACTATTTAAAGCCAATGCTATCCCTATAAAGAAAATTTACCGCATTTTCTAAAATTGGTCACACCTTACTATCCCCATTGGCTTTAAATACTATTTAAAGCCAATGCTATCCCTATAAAGAAAATTTACCAAATTTTTTTTACTGTGACAAATTTGAAAACTAATTATTTAATTATTATGTTTTTAGGCACAATCGGCTTAAAATGTTTTTATATAGTTCACTGTGTGTAATGTAGATGCATTTAATATTAGTAATCAGTTTAACCTCATAAATCGAGTATTGGAACTTCTCATTTCTGGTAAAATTGATCGAAAATGTTACTGAACTATTTTGTGAGTAATTAAAAAAAAAGAGTGCTATATACATATTTATTTACTATCTAAGGATCTTATTGGATAAATTAGATTCAGAAATTTAAAATTAACACATTTAAATCATCAAAATTCAGCTTATTTCGAAAATCTTAAAAGTTTTTCTAAGAGGCAAAAAGTCATTTGATCGCAGCAAAAAATGTTCTTTCTGGGGCACCTGATGATTAAGGAAAAAAAGTTCTAATAAAAGAGAAATGGTAACGAAAGAAAACTCTTTATGCTAAAAACCAAAGGTAAAGAAGGTTTCTAAGAAAATAGGTAATTTTCCAATCTTTTGTCACCAAACAACTAATGGGTACTATAAAAAAGCTAGCGTATTTCGATTTAAAATCAAGGTACCCAAAAATATCTGATTTTAAACTAAATATAGTTTTTACAGAATACAAAGTTGTTTAAAGTTTATTCTGTTTTCTATAATTAACTTATTCCAGAACAAAATAACTTAAACTTTCATTTTTGCTTGGATAAAACCAAATTGAAACGAACTTTTTAAATTTGCATTACATATGACCTAATTTTGCGTGTTCCTTTATACCTATATGCAAAAAAAAACAGAATAAAATACCCTACTTTTTCTTTCATTTTCGTCTTCGAACACTGTGCCAACAATAAACTGGTCTAAGACAACTAAAATTTGTTATATATATATATATATATATATATATATATATATATATATATATATATATATATATGTAATTTTTTACGTAAAAGAATACCGCCCTGTCCCGTCTAAAATTAATTTTTAACGTATTTTAATGTTAGTTCAGTACAAAACAAACATATTCACATGGAAAATGTAATAAAATAATTCATTTAAATTATCCTTTTCGTAAACCATATTCGAAGGCAAAACATAGTCAATGTAAACTGGTTGTAATAAATTCATTTCGTTATGCATTTATCTGGTGAATAACCTCGCATAGTTTTTTCAGTCACACCAACTTAACAGATTGCTTAACTTTCGCCGGTTTTAGATTTAGACCATTTAAAGATAAAAATAAGTTATACGATAACTATCATTATGACGTGTTTTCTTGCTATTAACATTGTGATATCCTTCAAATTTATTAATTATTGGCGTTTTAATTGTCTTGCTATTTATCAGTAACAATCATTTAAATGATGGAAGTATTCCTGCAGTTTCTATCTGCTCTAGGGGCAGGGGGGAGGTCAAGCCGGACAGTTGCAAATCTAGAGAGCCAGAGTTTTCAATAGGAAGAAACAGAAAAATTACATTTTTAAGATCAACATAATATATATTTAAAATTACAAAATGTAAGAGGATGCTACGAAAGGGTACTTGGGCCACACTATTTCTTTTTTAAAATTCACAATTTAAAGTGGGAATTAAGACTAATTCCTAGTTTAAAGTGGGAATTAATCACTTTCTGTCTAGAAATGTACGAGTTCCACGGAAAATTTAAAAAAAAAGAATAAAATTTTGACATATATAATATATACTTAATTGCAATTATTGCATGGTTTCTCATATACAATGTTGTTATGATGCATGTGTGTGTGTAACTATCCAAGCCCTTATAATATACAAGATTGTCAGAATTAAATTTTTCGGTCCCATATTTTTTTTGACGTTCACGTAATTTTGATGCTATATTCAAATAATCAGGATAAAACTATGTAAGTTAAATTTTTTAAATTTTTATTCTAGCTAAAACATAAGGGAGTAAATTCGGATGAGTCTCGTGAGACACCCAGTACAAAATGATTTCTCAATGCACTATTCGCTAAAATATCTTTGAAAAATTTGACTCTATACAATGAATTTAAAAAATGTAGAAAATCTATTTTTTGTCGTCTTTAGGAATAAAAAAGGACTTTCCTTTTAGTTAAAGCTAAAATAAAAATAAAAACATGTGCTGTATTTTTTGCAAAAAAACACAAAAAAAGAGAAAAATAAATATATTGTAATAATGCCGAATTTTGTTCACTTTCAGATGCTTTGCCAGAAATTATTGGAAAGAACTGCAAAACTTGCGACCAGAAGCAACTAGCTAATGCTAAAAGAATAGCTCGATTCGTCCAGAATAAATATCCAGATGTATGGAATGATTTAGTTCGGAAATATGGAAATCCTACGAAATAATTGAAGTTTATTTGATTTTTTCAAGTTTTAAAAAATTATTTCAAGTATTAACTTGATATATATGATTTCTCTTTAATTTTGTATATACTTGTGTACAACAATTTGGATATTTCCGTATATTTTAAAATTGTTTTACAAACATTTAAATGTTTTGTTTAATTTTTAGTTTAGACAAAAGTTGAATTACGTAAGATTTAGTTTTAAAATAGTTTTAAAAATTAAATAATTGATAAAAAGCAAAGCTGTTGATCAATCTTAATTAATTAATAATTAAATTCGGAAGATAAATCTACTAAACGGTGTTCATAATGTTATAATAAATACTCTCTCTACAATTTTTGTCTAAAATAAAGAAAAATTATTTGGATCAAATATAAATAGTATTTTGCCAAAACAGGATAGATTTATATGTTTGGCTATAAATAAGAAAATCATTTTACGATCAAGATTTTGCGCCTGTATTAAATTGAGGCATAATTAATTATGACATACTAATACTGTTCCTAGATTGTTACCCCCTAAGATCAGACGGTGCTATATGTGGAGAGGGGGAGGAGTTTGCAAGAAATAAAACTGCCCGTCTGATATTTTGGATTTAAGAAATACGGATTACATATAACCAAATCCACAATATTATTGGCGATATTGGCGTCTAGTTTCTGTGTAAAGAAATATTGATGCATTTTCCTAATCCATTTATTTGGAGCATTGGGGCCCACGAACATATCGTGATTTTGAATAGAAATATTTTATCAGTTTATTTTTAAACTGTGAAGAAATATTTATAATCAACAGCCAAAGTTATGTCAGATTTGACATTCAGTCAGGAACCCCGCGCCATATGGTTAGAATATTTAGCAGGATCAACGATTGTTATGATATTGGTGGGTTTGAATATGTACAAGTTCTAACGAATTGCTTATCAGTGGTACGATAGCGCAATTGGTTAGAGCAATGGACTAGTGATCCAGAGGTGCGGATTCGATCTTCGCTCGTACCATAACTTTTGCAGTTGATTATAAAAAAATTCTAAAAATATCGTAATTTTATCGCTGTCCTTATGAAAAACTGACAGATGGTTAATTATGATTCTATGATACCGCTCCTAAGGACTATAATAACTGAGAGGGAAAGTTGCACGAAATGGAGTGCATAATATAAACTCTATACCAGCGGTTTATCTCATTTCGAATATCAGACTCGCAGTGAGCAGCAGTAGCAAATAAAGAGGTACTCATCACTACGAGTCTAATATTCGAGATGTATGAGACTAACGGCAGGGATGAGTTCACATCACATGCTCTATTTCGTGGAACTTTCCCTCTCAGTCACAATAGTAGCTAGGAGAGGTACCAGAATCATAATTAAACATGTATCAGTTTATCAGACGTGCAGTTAGAGTTGGGTCTGTAGAAAATCTAAAGTAATCTACCTGGAAGAAAACCGTGGAAAACTTGATTTATACGTGTGTAGAAAACATCGAGGTTTTCTACCAGGGTAAATAAATCAAGCGCCAAGTTTATAAATAGCATAATTTTTTTTAGGTTTTTTAATTTTATTTTACTATTTTATTGCAACGTAATTAGAATTTTATTTTTCACTTGTACGACTGATGATGATGCCCGGTTGTGCGAAACATGTAGCCTAAATTAATGACTCCGACTTACGGCCGGTTGCAGAAAGCTCAATTAAAATTTAGAATGTTGAGATTTCTATAAGCAGCTTGTCAAATCCGAAAGTTCGGTTAAATATTCTAAACAGCAATTAAGTTTTGTACAACAGGCTGTTACACTTTGTATTTTTAATTTTAAATTCTATATCTAGTCTCTTTGAGTTAATATGAACGTATTTTTTAATCTTTTGATCTTATGTAGGTTTAGATGAATAAGGTAAAATACATTTTAGACGGTGCTACTAGAAATAAATTATAAAATGCTTGCGACTGATTCGCAGTGTTTTCCATTAACAACTATTTTTCTAAATTATATGTTTTTAAAAGAGGTCGTCGACAAATTCACCACCTAATCTATAAACTTTGCCTGTGACCACCCAACGCACTATGGGACGTAGTACTTATGCTTTCAGCAATAGTGAACTGCCTACGTAACAAAAAAAGTATATATATATTTTTTTAAATATATTTTTTTGATATTGTAAAAATGAAAAACGGACAATCTACGGGTCCAAAACTTTTTTTGCAAAATATGAACTTCCGAATTAAAAAATTCCGCTGTATATATTTCTTTTATACTCTATATTTTTCTTTTGATAGTCATACAAAAATATTTATACTATCTAATATATTTGTGGTTTACACAAATACCATATTTATTTAAAATAATCTTTAACGCTTCTAGGTTATTTAAGGTTGGTATTGTTAAAAAAAAAACTAAATCGAATTCCTTCTTACTTCTGTTTCATTACTGGCATCCAGTGGCAAGGAAATTTTCCCAGATCTGTGGAAAAACGAACTCTGTAGGTAAAAAGAGGATTTTTTTGTAATCTAGGGAATTTTTTAAATTTAATCAAAATCAATAGTTTTTTTAAAAGACAACTGTACAATGTGATTACATACAAATAGAATACGCATTTATTAATTTACTTTTAAGATGCTGTCATCTATGATTACCACATCAAAGTTTGTATTTTCGCAACGGGAATAACTAACAGTATAGATAGATTCCTTTCAGTTCACATAAATGGTTTCGGGGAAATACCGCTGCAGAGGGATATGCCGAATTTTAGTTTTAGTTTATTTTATATATAGTTCCTGACAATGCGTTGTGTAACTCGACTCGACTGTAATTAATGTAGGCTGCAATTTAAGAAAGGTATGTCATTTTTATTTGTATCTGGGAATATTTTAGCTATTAGGCTATAGGCTAACAAAACATGATATTTTAATTATGTATCAAACAGGAATACCCTTATATAAAAATTACATATAGCAAACGTTTTGTTTTGTTTTTTTAAAAAATTTAGGGAAATTGACTTTTTCTGGGGAAATTATAGGAAATTTTGGAAATGAAAGATTTAGGTAAATTCTAGTAAATTTTTTGAGATTTTGCTAGGGAACTTTAAAATTTTGACCTGGCAACACTGCTGACAACCCTTGTTACGAACAACAATATTAAAATTGAAAAACTGCATATATATTGATTTTCAGATAAGTATGTTGTTTTATATTTAATTATATGACATTAATGGATAAATAAAGGAGGCAAAAAATATTTGCTGCTACATTTGTAATAGCGGCGGGACGCCGACGTAGTTCTTTAAATAATTGATAGAATTGTAAACTAATCACTTTACTACAAATTCCGAAAATAGATTCTTAGAATAACTACATTTAGTTCTTCAAGGGAATACAGAGGGCATCCTAAACTCGATGGTTCAGATATGATTTTAGAATAAAACCACCTACATTTTTATTTCCCTCGTAGAAGGGAAGTATTGTAATCGTGAAAAAATCATCTTCTGAGATGTTTTCACATCTTTACTTTTCAGGGTCCCTAAATGCCGAAAAACATGTTTAATTCCGCCGGTCTGTCTGTCTGTTTGTCTGTATGTCGGTTTGTCTGTTCGCGGCGTAGCTAAAAAAAATTAAGGGTTATGTGGCGGTAACCTAGTTATTATTTTACTAAAATCCAATGTGACCGAACCAAATGGCGGCCTAGTAAAATGTTAAAAAAATTGTTTCTAAAAAAACAAATAACCTATTTACCTCAAGTTTTGCACAAAAATCAAGGAATCAACCTGTAATATTTTAGTATTTTAGTATGAATCCAAGACAGTAAAACAAAATGGCACCCTACGAAATGATTTAAAAAAGCAGTCTGAAAAACTACTTATTAGATTAATTTTAAATTTTGGGCATCCATTGAGTCTGATATAGAGATAACTGGTAAAATTGTGGTACGCATTCAAGACGGAGAAACAAAATGGCGCTGCCAAATAAAATGTCTAAAAAAATCAATGTAAAAATCATCAAATTCAATTTATTTTTACTCATGCCCAAAAAATATGTACGGCATAGAAATAATTCAAATTACTGTCAATTTGTAAATCATTATCTTGACATTTTTAATATATAATAATATCCCTTAAATATTTTATGTTTAAATGAAAAAAATCTGGTACGTGTTCTTATCCTAAAACACTATTTCTTGTAAGGTACTTACAAGCATGGTAACAGGCTTCCTAATGTGAATAATAATATCACAAATTGTTAAAAATTCGTCCAAATACCTAAATGTAATGTCGAAATCATTTCTGCAAAAAAAACTCAAAAATTGGTTTAAACTTGAAAATTGATTTAAAATATTGTATATGCATGTGTGCACAAAAATATGTATTTGAATTTTTTTTCAAAAATAAAGCAAATATATACGAAGTTCTGTTCTAGTGGAGAAACATAAGTTGGGCTGTAAGGAAAAACTACTGATTTTCATGAAAAAAAATTATTTATTAAAGATTTTAATCAGTACTTTTAAAATGCAACTTTTAATGCAATAGGGTGTTTACACTATTTCTTTGTTTTATCATTTTATTAACATCCACGTAAATTAAATTATATTCTCGAGATAATTTTATAATTGTATTCCTGCAATAATACACTCATTATTTTACTTTTAATAACATCACGGGTCTAATACTAGCATTGTTAAAATAAGGGTTTTTATTTTTCGTAACTTTGACACCCAGTAGCCCACAAACTGCAAAGATTGGCTTTGGAGATAAAATCTGCGTTTTATTAAAATGTCATGGCATTTGATCGGGACCACTTTTTCATATGCCCACTGCGGGGTCCTATATATTGAGTAACATTGTCTTCTTTAAATATTTAGATAAAATAATATAAAGTTACTCCCTATATAATATTTAAAACAAATAAATGCTTCTCTTTGAATCAGTATCCAGATATCTAGAAACTAGCCGCCGTTTCGGCTATCCCCAAAATTAACAATGCGTCAGAGGTGTCTCATTTTCGACCGATCAGTATACTTCCGACATTGTCAAAAATTTTAGAAAGAATAATAGTGGATCAATTAAATAACTATCTGAAAAATCATAATATACTTCCTCCTATACAGTCGGGATTTCGTAAAATTCATAGCACTATGACTGCCCTACTTTCTGTAACCGATGATCTACACAGAGCATACGATGATAATAAAAATTCAATAATAATACTACTCGACTACAGTAAGGTTTTCGATACCCTTTATCATGGTACTCTGTTAATTAAATATAAATATTTTGGCCTAGGTCAATGAGCCTTGGAATTATTTCGTAATTATTTAAGTGACCGTAAACAACAAACAATATTTAAGGGTAATTACTCAACGTTCCTCTCAATCGAACGAGGAGTCGCACAGGGAAGCATTTTAGGGCCACTTATTTTTCTAATATACACAGCTGATTTATTAAAATTCTTAAAAAACTCTTAAACCCATCAGTATGCTGACGACACGCAGTTGCTGTATTCTTTCATTTCAACCGAATTAGATGAAGCATCTGAAAAACTGAATAATGATCTTGAAATAGTCTCTAAAATCTCAGCTGCTCACGGGCTTATCTTAAATGAAAATAACATGCAAATGCTAATTTTTGGTAGGAAAAAGGATTTTAGTAACCTAATAATTTATCTAAACGGTGTCATTCTAACACCCACGGACGTCTGTAAGAACCTAGGGTTACTCTTAGATAACGACTTAAGATTTAATAGTCATGTGTCTTCAATTATCCAGAAGTCAATTTTTAAATTAAAACTACTTTATCTTCACAAGGACATTCTCCATCCCAACTTTAAATTAAAATTATTTGACTCCTTGGTACTGTCTCATCTGTCTTACTGTCTAATAGTTTTTTGGCCCTGCTTGCTACAAAAGGATAAAAACACTGTTCAGAAACTGCAAAATTCTTGCTTGAGATTTTCATACAACCTACGTAAGTTCAACCACATTGCGCAATATATGTCAGACTCCAGCTGGTTTAGCCTTAGAGTAAGAATAAATATAGAGCTCATTATTTACATATTTAGCCAATGCCAAGATTACCTCACAGTATAAAGTCGATCGTACGACGATGCCAAGCCTAGCCAGGAACTCCAATGTTTATACCAATTTATATTACGGTGAATATGTTTAAACATGATGCAATAAAATTTTCACACAAAAAATAGTAATGTTTTCCAGTATTAGTTTCTAAGCAGTAAAATACAAGTTAAAATATCCAAAGCCTTAGATCAGATTACACCAGTAACAAGAGTTTTAGTTAGATATGGCAACCCCGAACGACAACTCCACGACGATCCCACTATCGTATTAGACCATCCCACTATCGTATTAGACCATCCCACTATCGTATTGGACCATCCCACTTTCATTGACAAGGAATCCTTATAGTAAAAAAGTATAATAGGCTACAGTAAAGATTGTTACAGTTTCACGTGACCAGAAAGAGGGTCGTGGAACTACAATAAACTTTAACATTAAAGAAATTAATTTGCTGAAAAAAAATACCAAGCTTTTCTTATCTTCACTGCTGCATGTTTCTTAATGTATTATTTTGTAATTGTTAATACGGTTCAAATCTTCTAATTATATGTTGCCTTACTTCAAGAAGCAGCATTCTAAAGGTGCAGTGACATTCGAAGAAAATTGATTTCTTATATATTTAATAAATAAACTAGGAGCTTTAGTTGACCTAACTATGGTATGGCAATGTGAGTTTGTAAAAAAATGGCCGTTTAAGTTTGGAATTGTCTTTTAATCATTAAATAAACAGCTAGATTTTCTTTTCCAGGGGACTTTTTATGTCTAATGGAAGATACCTCTATCACTTATTTTGGGTCACATGACGTATTGACCAATCCAGTTCAGTACAATAGAACGTTTATTTCGTCGGGGGTCATGTGAGAATCCTCAGAAGCATAATAATACAAGAAAAACTCTGAGGTGATTATTTTGACGATTACAATAGTTTTTCCTACCAGAGAATTAAAATAGTCAGCGATTTCGAAATTCAGTAAATTTTGGATGAAATCTGGGGAAAGTTTCGGATGATTTCGGGCCTTTTTTAATTTTCACTTGAGTTTGGCCAATTTTTTATATAAGTGTTGTGAGGTAAAGGAATTTAAATGGTGATTCTTTGGGTAATGAGAAGTAAAAATGTGTTCGTAAACGTGTTCTAAACTGGTTAGAATTTAAGATTTAGGATATTGAAAATTAAAAAACATTATTTATTTTTTTAATTTAGCTATTAACGTGGAATAACAATATGACAATTGGCTATTCTATTTGTATCTGATAGCGCTCGCTTTTTCCTACTTTTCTCGCAACGAGAAAGTATTCTAGTTTAATTAAGTTTTGTTTAAATGATGACGTAGTATCATTTTGGTAAAAATCCAATATGTCAGAACAAAATGGAGGCCTATTGAAATTATTACTAAAAAACTGCTTATCCATTTTATCAAAATTTTGCAGAAAAATTAGGTGTGACATGACTATCAACTGATAAGTTTTACTATAAATCCAAAATGGCGGCCTAATAAAATGTTGTGTGTCAATGCAGAAAACTACTACATCGATTGTGTTCAAATTTTGATCAAGAATTAAATATTATATAGGGATGAACTGGTAAAAATGTTGAGACAACTTCAAAATGGAGGAACAAAACGATGGCCTAATTAAATGTTTAAAAATATCTGAAAAAAGTACTTATCGGATTGATTGATGACATTCCCATTTTAAATATTTATTACTAAAAATCTATGAATTGTTCACTTAATATCGATTTTTAATCATATCTGTATAAATATTAAAATTCGCTCGCATTCTATGCATTCCTACTCTCATTTTTTAAATATTTACTAAAAATGTATGATATGTATTTTCAAATACCCCCAGATGAATTTTTAAAATGTTGACAAAAATTCATGATGTGCAGTCTTAGATACCCCTAAATGCCGAATTTTAATCAAATCTGCAAACATTTTAAAATTAGTCTGCTATGGTGGCGCCGGCATTTTTAATACTAAAATATTGACTAAAATTTCATAACCTTTATTCTTAAATGCTTCTAGATACTGATATTTCAGCCGACTCTGTACAAATGACAAAATTCGTTCGCTATATTGGCGCCACCATTTTGAGTTTTGTTGTGCATTCTTAAATAATCCCCACAAATGTTAAAATCATCCGTCCGACCTGTTGACATTGTCATTTAGACACCGCTATTCTGAAATTTTATGTCACAATTACAAAATGATAGTGGCATGAGACAAACATAACTACAAACTAAAGTTTAATAATGTATAAATAACTAATTTCCTTTTAAACTTACCTAACTTAATGGTTTGATTTTAGATAGTGAAGTAGAGAACGATTATTTCTTTGAAATTTGTAAAAATACCTATTTGCCTCATTTAAGGAATAGCTAGGAATCCTTCTTTTTCTCAACGATAATGAAGCATGGCCCATTTCTTCATTTTCGTACATCAAATATTTTAACAGGTCGTTATTTTGTTTTGCCATATAAAATTCGTACCAATATTTTACCAGTTTTTTTTTTATATCAGAAGTAATTTTTGTGGAAAATTTCCTTATGCCGGAAGTGAAAACTCACGCCGTCACTGGCATTCGTCAACAAATGGCCACAGCTTTGGCATGGGCCATCCCCACTTCTTGTTTTATCGGAAACATTGGTCGATAGAATGTGAAACATAGGGGAGCCATGTTGGCGCATACCCCTAACGTGATTTATGAATGAGTTGTGATCTCTACTTTAATTCTTACTCTAAGGGTTTAGCATTCAAGAAGGATTTGATATTCAGATGTGCAAGTGTGTTTATAAAATACTTAATACCCAGGAGCCCTCATATTTGTTTCAGAAGTGGATTAGTGGTGAGAATGTGCATGTACCGCCAGTAAACTTTTTAACTAGAGATTAAGGAGTCCCCCACATCTGAGTCGTTCGGTAATCGCGTTAAGACCTTTTTTAAGGCAAAAAGAGGTCGTTAATTCTATCCTCCAGTTAAGGAATTATACTTATATTCTTTTAACTTTTTCTATTTTCTGCGAACCCTATTTTAATTTTTTTCTCTGACTTAGATTAACTTTATTTATAAACATACTAGCTTAAGAATTTTATCTAAAAGGTTGTAAGGCGCTGAATATCGCCACCTTAAATTCAACGTTATTATAATTTGATTTACTTCGAGAAATAAAGGCACTTTTATTTATTTATTTATTTATTGATATAAGAATACATAATAAATTATTGCAACAGTTAAAATGGGGAGTTGTTTACAAATGTTAGTTTGTACTTTTCCTAATATGCTTGTTTCTTGCCCACTCATTACCTGTTCCAAGTCAACACCTACTTAATATTAATTAAAATTTAAAATATATCCACTTGTAATGTAATTTGGAACTTTTGGAAAAACGTTAATGTCAACCATTCGAAATGATATAATAATGATCGGTTATAAAGAAGTCATCAAGATTAATCATTTAATAGTAATGAAAATATTATCAGGGGCGTAAATACATGGGTGCGAAGGAGTTAGATGTAGCTAGATCCGTGACTACCAAAATTACTATCGATTTATAAAGGGTAAACATACACATGCTGAATAAATAAAGCTAATAAAAACCCCAAAGCAGCCTACATAATTTGCTCCTTTAAAAGATGAAATAGGCAGGAAGCCAAACAGATCATCGGGAGATCATTTAATTGCAAAAATCTTTCCTTTACAAAGTTTTACTGACATTAGGAATACAATTAAAAAATTCAACAGAAAATTGAGCGTTTGTTATAATTTGTTCAATATTAAATAATTATGAATCCTTTCTAAACCTAATAGATTTAAAGTTTTCAATTGTCGCCTCCATTTCTTTTCTCTTTCTTTAGCTGCATCTGAGCAAAACCATTTTTACTATATTATGCTGTTAAATAAAAGAGTTGTACAGACTGACATAGCTAACAAACCATTAATCCGATTAACTTGAAATTTAGGTACCAAATTAAGGGTCATGTAGAGGAGAACAAGTAACATTTTGTTAAAAAACTAATATGGCGAAACCAGATGGCGGCTTACTAAAAGGTTAAAAAAATATTACCTACTAAAAAACTACTTATTCAATTTACCTCATATTTTGCACAAAAATCAAATATTACGAGAAAATCAATTGTAAAATTTTGGTACGAATCTAAGATGGCGCAACAAAATGGCGGCTTAATAACACTAGCATTAAAAATTCAGCTTAAAAAATTACTCCATGGATTTATTTCAATTTTTTTTATCAATAAATAATTATGGTATAGAGATGAATTAATTCCGTCAGCGTCGGTTTGTCAATTTTGCACCAAAATCATGTGTTACATGGGAATTAACTGGTAGCATTTTAGTACGAGTCCAACAAAATGGCGGCCTAATAAAATATTTAAAAAATCCGCCTGAAAAAACTACTTATTAGATCAATTTCAAATTTTGTGCAAGAATTAAGTGTGATATAGAGATAAACTCGTAAAGTCGTGGAACGAGTTCAAGATGGCTAAACAAAATGGCGGCCAAATAAAATGTTTTAAAATCAACGTAAAAAATCTTCTGTGTTCAATATAAATATTTGAAAAGACAGTGTATATGTTGTTAAATGACTATGTACCTAGTGGCGTATACAACTTGGATATCGATAAATCAATCCAGAATTAAGCAGCGTATTCACTTAGCGAACAAATATGGCCCCACGGTGAGGAACTTCATGCTGAATCAATGCACATATTATAGCGGGAACACGAACTACAGAAATCTTGAAAAAGTCAGTCATTTAATTCTTCATTGAAATCCTGTATTATTTATTGATTTATTTAATCTGCACAACATCATTGACACTTATAGTACAGATATGATCTATACACAAGACATAATAAAAAAGGGGGATGAAATTGTTTTGATTCGAATGCAACCGTATGTTTTAGAAATTTTTACTTGTTGGGTCTATTGTATCATGAGTTGGTTCTTTCGAAAGGATAGGAGTCAATTATCTTACATAGAACAAAGACACAATAAATATTTATGAACAAAATTTATAGTCGTTAATAATATTAAAATTAACGTTTAAACTCGTTCTAATACTGTAGTAATATGCTCTATAATATTTAATTAACTACATATAATTATTAGCAACAAATAATTATTCAAATACCCTGTTTATTATTGCTATACAATGCTATTGCTTAAAAACCGACAACATCGCCGCATTTTTAGACCTGATGATGCCCGTTGGGCGAAATATTAGTGTTATATAGTTATCCGAGTCCAAGATGGCGTAACAAATTGGTGGTCTAAATTTTTATAAAATCGGTCTGAAATACTTGCTTATTAAATTAATTTTAAATGATACACCAAAATCAAGGGTGATATAAAGATAAACTGGTACATTTCTTTTCTTCGAGAGGTGTCAATATTAAAATAACAGTATTAAAAAACTTCTTATCCAGTTGAGTTGAAATTATGCACAACCATCAAGTATCAAACAGGATAAATTAGTAAAATTTTGTCCATCTTATATCGCAAATCAAAATGGCTGCTTAATTAACTGTTTATTATCTCAAATTTTGCATAAAATAAAACACAAACATAGGGATAAACTGCTAAAATTTTGGTGACGAGCCATTACGTCGAAACATAATAGCGGTATCCGGCTTAATAAGTTTTTTAAAATATTAGCATCAAAAAACTACCTATCCAATTAAGTTGAAAGTTTGCAACAAATTGAAAGGCCGGTAAAATTCCATCCATAAGACCTCCTTCTTATGGATGAAAATAATAAATATCATAATAGATTTTTTGGAGATACATATGTAAATAAATATTAAAATAAAAGTAATTAAAACAAAATTTAAAAAATGTATACTGAAGTATAGAAGTAGTGGTTTTATTTCATTAGAAATGGTAAGTGAATGAAGTCTTGTATGTACGCATTCATATATGTATGTCTAATCTGAACAATAGAAGTTCTGGAGAAGAAGAAAAACATATTAATTGTTTCCACCTCCACCTGAATTATTATTAGATATATAAATAAAACAGATATATTGTCATACATTTTTATTTGTACAAGCGCAATATAACTATGCAAGAGGTGACTTTTGGATTGATAAAAACAATACAAAAATATAGGAAAATCGGTAAATTGGCCTTTACCCAGAACAGCCCTCGTAAAGAATTTCACCACACGTAGGTATATATATATATATATATATATATATATATATATATATATATATATATGTTTATTTGGCTATAACTTTATTAGAGACTGAAATAATGCGAGAATTTTATTATAGGGTATTATTATAAGGTAAGTTCTGGGTACATGGGGACAAAAATAGGTAAAGCCCTTAATAGAACTTTCCGCATAATGAAATTTTCACTTCATCAAGAAAAGTGACACATAGTAATCATTATATAATATGTATACAGTTATTACCAAATAGCTATATACATACATATATATATATATATATATATATATATATATATATATATTTATATATATAAACTGTGTTTTATGTGTAGAATCCGTTACAAGGGAAGTTCCGGGTAAAGCTACTTTACCGATTTGGTTACATTACTTTACTCTCGATGTTGCGTTGAATCGGTGGCTTCACGTTTCACTAATTCCACTACTGGGAACAGTTAAACTAAAAACAAGTTTTAAAATGTGAAAAGAGAAACTAAACTAAGGCATGTTTTAATCATTCAGACAATAAACAAGAAATGTGCGTCTAATAAAGATTATCCGCTGCTGGTCATGTAAAGAAGCATTAAGAGAATTTTTTAAGACTTGGGACTGTCAGATCGCATGTACATTAAAAAATTAAAAGAAACTATTTCGAATTCAGAAGTATACTACATGGCAACATTGAAATCTATCGACCATTATTTGATAATCATAAATAAAAATGATTGGGTTTTTGAGAACAAACCTGTCTACTGATTAAAAGTATTTTCTGAGGTAATTAGGAAATTTAGCGAAGATAAAAAGTTTATAGTTTCACAATTTCTAATAGCAGATTGTGGTGGAGCAGCGGGTATCACTTAGTAGGGGTGTCGCAAAAAACTGAATATTAATTGAAATACCTCTTAATTTAGTTATTAGGGATATAACACTCAAACTGCTATTGATTATTTTAAATAGGGCAGGATGTTTTAAGATTTACAAAATGCGATTTGGCTAGAGCGTTTAAACTGCTATCATTGTAGAAAAGTTTCAATATAAAAAAAGGTAACACAATTATCAAGAAAGATATTAAGATAGATTTTGGTTCCTCGTTACTAAATTTCTAATCGAATTTTTGACGAATTCCGAGATAGTGTGAACATGTTTTTAGAAAGGTACGATTTTTTTTCCAAAGGTTTAATATGAGAAAAAGCTGACGTAATTATCCAGAAAGATATTACGATAGGTTTTTGTTCTTAGTTACTAAATTTACAAAATGTTTTTAAAAATATATGATATTTTCCAAATTTAATTTTTTTTGCCAATTTTTGTTTGGAAATCCATTTTGCAACGTAAATGTTTTTATGGTTCTTTCAATAACACAGAAACAAAACAAATGTTTTCGTTAAAATGTGGTTTATTTCGACATAAATCAATTAACACTTTTTAAATAAGTAAATCAGCTAGTACAAATTTTGAAGTGTTTCTAAACAAGCTGGTCTTTCTTTTTTCTAAATATAACATTATACCGTTTAAAGATACTTTGAAATTGAAAAGGTCGTAAATCACCTGTTTTTTTCAACTCGTAAGTTCCATTAACTATAAAGTCCTCCTTTCAAACATATTTCTAAAATTTCATGTTATGACAACCAGTTTTATTTAAGTTTTTGCCAGTTGTTGCCAGATAAAAATACAAAACTAGTGGCAACTAGAAATTATTACTTATACATAACATACTTTTGGTACATTGAATTATTTAATTTTAAGCAGTCTTTGTTCTAGCTAATTCTTGCTCATATTTTTGTTTGTAGACTCCCTGGGGATCGTACTTTTTGGTAAGCCTATCCCAATCTTTGGTTCTCTTGTTCATTAGATGTCTAATAACCTTTTCAGACGTCGATTTTTGTCTGTCATTGCATTTGGAACATCCGCTGGCTAATGCGTCCGGAAGGGTCTCTGAAAAGTAAAAGAAAATAATTTATTTCAAAAAAATTACTAATTTTTGGTGCTTTTCATACTAATTGATATCATGATTTGGTTTGAAAAGAAATTATCCTTTAAAAGAAAGAAAGAAAAGGGAAAAATAGTTAATCTACAAGTAGCAGCTGAACCTGAAACAATACAAAGTTCAAAAATCATTTACAGGTTAATGAATTCACCTAATATGTACATATTCCAATTTGGCATACGTAGACATAAATTATGACGAAGAAGCAGCAAATAAATGCTGTATTGAATGTGGTACGTAAAATATTTGCTGTAGAGTGGCGTGCCGAGTTTTTACCCCCCCCCCCCAAGACCTTTCTTGGGGCCACCTTCTCAAAAACAATAAATAAACAAAAAATGTCAAATTTATTAACAAAAACCATAACATAAAATAAAAAATAACTAGTAAAAAAAAGAAATAAGATATAAAAAAAGGAACGAACGATATACATTTTGAGATTAATAGGTATAAGTAAACTAATAAACACAAAACAAAAATTAACTAAACATTAAAAAATAATAACTATACTCTAAAAAATAAAGAGTTCAAGAATCGTTTCCTTTGGCGGTAGACTAGATAAATACTTATCAACTAGGTCATCAATATTTATTTCTCTAGCCCTTTCGTGCTCTATTCAGGTAAGAGCTAGAGAACTATGACGACTTTGATTCATGGTCGACCTAAGGACATATTTAATTAACTTCAACATTGAAAATGATCTTTCCGATTGAGCTGAGGTTACAGGAGGCACAAGAAATAATTGGAATGCAAAACACAGTTCTGGTATACTACTTAACAATAATTAATTTTTTTCCAATATATAGTTTACGAATTTACGAGTTGTGCTAAGGTTTTTAATGTTGTTATACAATAATGATTTTTTCTGAATTAGTTCAGTTGCTAGTTGACAAGTTAAATCATTTTAATATTTCTTCACTAATAACTGAGCTTTTTCCAAAATTTCTACTCATTTAATTTAACCCGGATTTAGAATTGAAAATGTTGAATAAACTGTTTTAAACGCAGTAAATCTTTTATCTAGCTGACTGACTTACTATTAAATCTAAATACGCATTCAGTACTGCCAAAGTTTACAGAATATTTAATTCTGTAAACTTTGGTACTGTCACTTCCAAATGTTTCATAGGGTTTATATATTACGTTAACTTATTATTATCGTTTCCAATGTTTGCAACAATTGCGAAATCCCTGATTTTGTTTAACTATGGAAAGAATATTTTATTTGAATACCCTGTTTAATATAGAGTCACCCTAGTAGCCGCCCCCCCCCCGCGGGCCCTGGACCGCTGATACTGAAAATGATCAGCTAATTATAATATCGCTTCATGAATGTTTTTCTCAAGGCTGGCCTGAGTCTTCATGTTCATTACGATCTGTTTATATTCCAAATATGGAAAAAATTGTATAAAACTTAAGAAGTGCCGCTATAATGCAATGGTGGTTTACCTCTTTTATGAGAATTTTAAAAACAAAATTTACCGGGAATTTAATAAAGTATGATTCATGCAAGGCTCTAAATAGCTAATAAGCAGACGAAACGTGCTGAAAAGATAATATTTTTTGAGCACGAGACAGAAAAACATATCATAGCCTTAAAAACTCAGCCGGTTATTAATTCGGAAGAAACAGCATTTAACTTTATACATTTTGTGGGTTATCGCAATAAAAAAATACGATGCTGTGGTTTACAACTTTTTTATTTGTCAAATTTGAAGTTCTAAATAAAATTATATTTTTTTGTGCAAAATAAATGAAATAAAGAATAAAAGACTGCCGCGTCCTTTTTCTCTATCAATTTTTCGCACACCAAAATATTAAACACTCAGAGGCCATTCATTTTGTTTGTCTATGAGTTTTAAAAACAGAAACTCAATTTGTACTAGAACTACTGTAAAAACGATAAATTTTTTGCTGAACATTGTTTCAATTCGATTTCTGAGAGTATAAATCATAGTGCGTGAAAGAATTTGGTCTGAGGTATAGTCGCACTTTTAGGTTTATGTTATGAACGTGCCTTATAAAACACTCTGAAATAAGAATACACGTGCAAATTATAGCTAAAAAAGTTTTAATCCTTTGTTTTTGACTTGCTGTATTTCCAGGGCTATAGGCATTTTGATTCATTGCGAATTGTTAATATGTTGCCACTGTTCACTGTAATCATTGGTTTCTGCCTCTAGGTTTGGTTAAATAAATTAAGTTTAAGATTGCAGAAAAAGAAATATTTTTTGAAGAAATTACTTGAATCGGGTTAAACGGAATGTTAAAAATAGAGAACATTAAAAACAAAATCCACTGATATAAACTAAATTGAGGATTATATCATCATTATAAAACGAAATGTACGAAAACAATTTTTATAGCCTTTTTATAACTTAAAAAGCCGGTGTAACACAAAAAGCAAAAGAAACGAATTTAACAAAAAATAAAATAGATAATTACACTTGAACACATGTAAAGAAAGACTTTGACTAAGTTTGGATATTAGGAATAATATTAATAATATATTCATCAAATAGAAAAAAAAAAAGTGGTTTGGTGATTTTTAATATTAT
The DNA here is from genome assembly GCA_030620095.1 of Kuschelorhynchus macadamiae. Lineage (NCBI taxonomy): Eukaryota > Metazoa > Arthropoda > Insecta > Coleoptera > Curculionidae > Kuschelorhynchus > Kuschelorhynchus macadamiae. Next base: position 76,141 of record JAUTXW010001365.1, read on the forward strand.
CATTGCATAAATGTAAGTATTATAACATGATAATATTTCAAAATTAAATGACATAAATGGCAATTATTTCCCTATAAGAAACAATGTAAAGAAATATTATATTTTTTTCATGGGTTGATCAATTAGAAACAAAAGAAACTTACTTTTCAGTTCTCTTCCCTCTGGGGTGCATGGACCTTCTTCCATCAGGCATTTGATGTAATTTGTTAAGACCCTATCATTTTTCAATATTTTGTCAACATCAACGTTATCATATTTAGAGGTATATGGGTTATCTTGTGCTAAAACGAATCCAAGAACTGCTATAAAGGTCACTACACTCGCGTAATGCATTGTGATAATATTTTTTTTTAAATTCAGTAAGTCAGTAAGAATCAAATCCGAATAATGTTAATCGTCAAAGCAGCGAAATTTAAATGAAGTTCTTAAACGTTTTATTTTTACTTCATCGATTACCGCGGCTGTCGAGGGGATTCTTAAGAAAGTAAAAGTGGTACGTTCCTTGAACGTCTTATGACGTATACGAAAAAACCATAGAATTTCATCATGTGGGCAGTTCTCTGAAATTTTCGGACTGAAATGAACTTGGTCAAAGCAGGAATTTAAACGTTTATTGCTCTAAGGTCAACTTAAAAATTTGCAGCCATTAAATTTTGTGGAAAAATTTTTCTTTTTATGCACTGATACAGAATACAGGACTTAGTTAATAAAATTAACGAAAATCATTAACGATTACTAGGAATTAAGCGGAAATGGCCAATTTTTGATTGCGTGTTTTGGCGAATAGACAGATCTTAAACAAAAAGTTAATTAAATGTTTTCTGCATGTACCAACATAACTGAATACAAATAATGATAATGTATGGAAACCTGGCTGACTTTGACCTACAATGAAAAATTGTATAGGCTATTTTATTTGTGATTTGTAATTTATTATGAGCAATGAACTATTTAAAGGTAGGTATAGCATTCAGGATGCATAAAGCAAGGTCTACGCATATCACTAATTCTAAAATCTACTATAGCACTCGAAAACATGAAGTGTAATTTTAAAATTTTATTTTATTTATGTCAATACCTTTATTCTCCTTAATTATGCGAAGCTGCTTTGGCTTTCTTTCTTATGCGATGTAGGCACGTTTTTAAGGAATATTTTTCTGGATTACGCAGAAAATTTCCCTTGCGCATATTTAACTGAAAAAGTGGAAATTTTTGAAAATATCCTCGGGAAATTTCCAAAATTGTCATTTTTGGCACTGACAATTCTGTAACAATGAAAACGTATCACCTATCAATTTTTCACAACTTAAAAAACTTCTTTAAACTCGGGAATTTTTCTATCGAAACATAACACGTGCATAAATCATACCCTAATGAAAATTTTTAAAAATTTCAGTCATTTTTTTCCAACAAAAGCAGCAAAGAGAAAATTTTTTTTTTATAAAATGATTATTTAGTATTAGAATAGATAGCTACGCAGTAGATCGCACAAGACACGGCAACATGCAGGCTCCCCTAAAAGCCTGCACACATCCGAGAAATTAACGCCCAATGTTGCCAAGTGTGTTAAGGAAGCCAGCAGACGAGAGTAGTGACCGCAGGCTTTTGCCAAAGATAATTTGCAGCTATCCCCCGATGTATATATTTCTATGGTGACTATATTAACCTTTATTAACCTATATTAACCTCTGAAAACTGCACAGATTCGTGAAAAAAAAATTTTAGTTACTCGTTACAAAAATAACTATTTTGCTATTTATATTGTTTCCGCCAAATTTTGTTAATTATAAAAAACCCGTATGAGTTGTTTCAAAAATTTACGTGGTGAGTTATTATATTTTGACACTTACCTACAGGGTTTATTAACGAAGACAGAGAAAAAAATATAAAAGCTTTGGGTTTCTTTTCAACCGTCAGAATCCGTCATGAAAAAAACAAACGACTATCGCATGCCTAAAAAAACAATGCCCTAAAAAAACAACGTTTACGTTTTTTTAAATGGAAAACCCTGTATCTTTATATTTTAGAAAAATATATAGTTTGACTACTTTGGCGCAACCCATTTTTCAATTAATTTGGTTTGAACTGTTTTGCATTATATTGTAATATTACCTTAGACTTATATGGCAAATAATGTTGCAGGTAAACTATAATAATTAATAAGCGCTTTGCGCCAATATAATCAAATTATATATTTTGGAAATCAGTAGAGAATGGCTTTTCATAAAAATAAACAATATACAGGGTATTCCATTAAAAACAATGTATTTCTTACCTTACACTTTTATTTACACTTTTTGTCTATCTTTGTTAATAAATAACCCTGTATGTGGGTGTCATAATATAATATAATAGCTCACCCCGTACATACAAGTATCTCAAAAAGCAAAAAATGTTCATCTTTCTGTATCAGTTAATAGGTTTTAAACTGCTTTTTGGTTAAAATAATATTTAGCGATGTACTTTGATTTAGTTATTCAGATTTTCATAGGAATAAGTTTGTTTTATATTAAAACGTATGCTTACTCCTAGAAACTTAATTTCAAGCTAATTCGTATCAAACTTCAACCCTAAAGATTAACAGCCATTCTAATATTTAGTGACTGGAAACGCCTCGTCTCGTTCCCGTTCGCGAGTCGAGGGTTACCGCACGAAATACGAAATATTATAGTTTCGGTGAGCATTAATGTCTCCGGCCCGATTCAAAGCATCCCATTTAAATGAGTAATCTATTGCGTAAACTATAATGGATCTTTGGTATTCGGCAACAAATATTTTTTAATACCTCAAAAATCTCTAAACTAGCCTTTATTTCAGGGGGGTCCAAGGACATGGATAACATTTTCTTTCAAAGGATACATTTTCTGACTAATTTCTTTATCAATTAATCCAATAACTTCTTTAATTTAAAACCCCAATTTTAAATTTCAGTCTCATATTTAATTTTTTACCTTCTGCATTTTCCTGTTTTCTTTTTGTTTATATGGTTTTTTATCCTCTCGGCTCAGCTGTTTTGCTTCTTTGTTCAAAAAGCATTAGTGCAACGGACTGTCTCCTTGTATCATCCAGAAATAACACTATTGGAGAGAGTATATTATACTACACCTGAAAAGTTATCCTAATGACACAAAGATAACATTGCTACTGTTACAAAATTGGATTTTCATTTTCCAGATTTACCACAAGTTTTGGTGGATAAGCTGGAAATAATGGAGCTACTATTTCCAATTAAAAAATTTCTTTCGGTCAGGTTAAGTTATTTCTGTCATATCAGCGCAAATTCTGCTATAGGAAGAACAAACTATGCATATAAAATTAAAAATAAATCCACCCGCCGACTTACTGACTGATCTAAACACAGAAAGTTCAGATATTGCAAAGACCTTGTTTTCACGTCCGAAATAAAAATGGAATTTTTGAAACTCCTCCTGGCTATCAAAAAAATAATTATGTAAAAATAATTTTTGTGAATTATAATTCCACCCTTAAGGGGGCCAAAAAAAAGATCCTCTAAGATTTAAAAAATACCTTTTGTAAATGGCTTCCAAAAAATCATTATGTAAAAATGATTTTTGGGAATTATAATTCCACCCTTAATGGGGTCAAAAAAAGGATGAAATATGATTTTACTTATTTTATTATTTCCTTAACTAAATCAGATTTTAAGACGATTCATTCATTAATAGTTTTGAAAACTAAACTAACTAACTAACTGAAAAAACTGAATTTTCCGAAATTTTATCTGAAAGGGGGCGAAAAAGATTAAAATATATTCTTATTATTTTTACAATATCTGTTCAACTAAATAATATTTTAAAACGATACCTTTGTCAATGGCTTTTAAAAATATTTATAAAAATAACGATTTCTGGCATCTTCCAAGTTCTACCCTTCAGAGGGGGAAAAGGATAAAATGTGCTTTTTTCTTTTTCAATTCTAAATTTTTCACAATTCCACTATAAAGGGGTGTAATAAGTTTCTACTTTTTTACAATATCTCTTTAACTAACTCGTTACCTATTCGTCAGTTATTTGCGAAAATAAGTATCTAAAAATAATGTTTAAGAAAGAATGTTTTGAAACAACATTTTTAGTCGATTTGGTGTTAAAGACTCTTTAAATGGAAAAGAAAAAACCCATTTTAGAAGTTTTTAAACTTTATTCGTCAAGTCTAAATTTTCTTGACAAATACAAATCTCAACGGAATGTTAAACAGGCGAGAGGTATGTTATTAGACAGTTAAAGCAGAGCCAAAGACGCATCCGTAACCGCATCAAATGACAGGTTTGCATGCGTATTACGATTTTATTGACTTATACCCTTCGAGTTATGTGGAATGCAACGTTGCGGGATCCTACGGAAGTGCTAAACGCATTCGTATTGAAAGGAGATAAATTAGATGTCGACCGAGATAAGTTCTATTATGTGACGAGTGACGGGTAACATTTGTTTTTTTTTTAGGTAGCACACTTTATAGGTGAAGCGGCAAACTATTACAACAAATAAAATAACATAAAATCTGTTTGCATACACAAATTTTACTTTTCCGCTTGCTCAAGACTATGAACCTTTATTTTAAGGACCGCCCGGTTTTTTTTCATGTCCCGCGCTTTACATAAAGGACTGTTACTCAGTTTCATTTTATACAAATAATTATTAAAATTCCCACCAAAGGTTTTTTATTCAATTCAATTTCATTATTCAATTTTTTAATTTACGGTATTCACGAGGCTTTATAGAAGCTAAAAAAGTATTTGGTGGATATATAACTTTTCAGCTAAAGTTTACAAAATGTCCCCGGAAAATAGAAATGACATTTTTCCTCAGAAATATTTTTGCATTTTTATGGCCAGAAAAATATATAGAATGCAAAGTAAACGAAGTTTGCATGTAACAGGTTTTAACTATTCTAAAGTCTGGAAAATGGAAATTAAATTTCATCTGAAAAGTGAAATGGCGTATTTTCGCAAAATCATTTTTACATTTTTCAGAAAAATGTTTAGAAGTGAAGTGAAGTATCTGGTTTTATGTATTCTAAAATATGAAAAATTGAAATGATGTATTTCCGCAAGAAAAATTTTATTTCCTTTTAATAACGAGGGCTTCCAGAAGGCAATGAAAGCAGATTTTGTATGTAACTTATTTTGGGTATTCTAAAGAGTACAAAATCTCCACGGAAAATGAAATCGACAAATTTCCGCAGGAATATTTTGGCATTTTAGTGTTTGGAATGAGATGCAGGGCAAAGTTTTCATGTAACTCATTTCAGGTATTCTAGTGTAGAAAATGGAAACGATGTATTTCCGCAGGAAAATTTGTATTTCTCGTGTTAAGGAAGGCTTTTAGAAAGCAATAAACTTTTTTTTAAAATAACTCACTAGAGTGAACGAAAGTTGCTCCCCAAAAATACTGTTGTAGGTTTGCACTAAAGTAGTTTACCAGTCAGCGGACAAGTTCACTGCCTGAGTACTTTACTCTGGGGAAATGATTTAAATGCAAAAGCCGTAAACCGACAGCATTAGCATAACATGGCTGTCGAATGACCCATTAAGACTTCGCCAGAAGTGAAAGTTTTGTTTGTCTAAAGTGTCCATCAGAGAATTATTTAAACCATAAAATAAACGTGTTTTAGTATTATTAAATAATAATGGTATTAAGCAAAAACACCAACGAATTTTAATTGGTTATTAATTAGGTAGGTAAATAGAGTTGTTTTTAAGCCGAAATAACTGATGATGCTCCTTAACTCGTTGAGTGCCAATCAGGAAATAAATATGGAAAAATTATTATGTTTTGTTTATTTTGACAAGTCTGATAAACAGGTTTAGCATATTTGTGTAGAATTTAGTGTTATGTTACATATGCGTCGTGATTATTTTCTTAGTCTGAGCCAAAAAAATGGCTAAAAATATATTTTATTATATATATTTAAAAATTGCATCTTTGTTTACAATAAATGTAGCGCTTCTTAAATTTAATATCTGATCTTAAAATTTCCAGATAAATTATTATTTTTGTCAGGCTTTAAAAATCTTGGAGTTAGAGGATTTCGCAACATTAAGGTTTATAACATTACTCACAGTGTCGGACTGAGCCAGTTTTACCACGGAGTCTCAAATTTTACTAGCTCAAAAAATAAAACGCCTAAATTATGTCATTTGTTGACTCTCTCTACTATTTTAGCTACTATGCTGTCGCCCTAAGCAAGCAGGGCGTATCTGCATTTAAAAAAAAACCGTTTTCTTCCATTTTTGTAGACGAAAAAAATCAGCTGAGAAGTTCCAGCCAGGTTCCTTTACATATTGCTTTCCAGTTTTATATAAAGATATTATATCTGCGAAATTTGCAACTACCAAAAAGTAGCACATTTCATGTTCAAATAAAATACAAGGTAATAGGGTAATCTATTAAACATAAAATGTTTTTGCATGTTTTTTTGTAATAACTTATATATCCCCAGAAGTTTGTTTTTAGTGAAACTCTCAATACCAAACTAAACGAATGATGGGACTTCAACTATTTGTTACAATTTTTGTTAAAAAATATTTTTTATTTTAATTGGTAACCACAAATGTCGGTTTTGCTCCTATTGGTGATTCTAGTGTGGTTTTGTGTATTAATTTTGGCACTAGTTCTACTCGTCTTTCAATTAATTGTCTGTACTGATGAAGACCTTAAGTCACAAACACGTGTCTATAGTTGGCCCAATTTTATATGCTTTAGCGGTCATCCCAAAAAAATCTTTTTGCTACTATATATATATACATTATGTCGTGTCTCTATAAAGAGATCTCGGCTCTTATTGTACCTACAGCAAAGGTTAAATGGGAAAAGTTTTAGAGGAAAGGCGCATTAGATATCCGGCCTCAGATTTACGATTGGTGAATTGGTCAAAACGGTAAATTTGACAGCTGTCAAAATGTGACTTTATTGGAACAGTTTTTTAAGACGAATAAGATGGCGTGTACGACATCTCCATCGTCTTTTGTTATCCCGCATTTGGCCTCAACTTTTATTTTTCTTTTGTCCGCCATATCGGATTTTTCGATTTTTGGAAAAAGCGTAACATTTCCAGTCTAGTGATGTCTCAAAAGTGCATAAAAGTTTTGAGTATCATCGAAGTATCACATTTCGTAAAGTTAGGTCTCAATTTTTTCTAAGGAGGCAATGATTTATTTGTAACAAAACTGGGCTTTGACTTTAACGTTAAATAATTCAAGGTATCAAAGTTGTGTTTTAATAAGTAGCACGCTTTTCTCTCAATAAAATCATAAATCTGACACACAAATTATCGAGACCTTTTGCAAATGGCCGTTACTCCCTATTTAAATGAAGAAAAGTTTGACATGTTTGTACTTGCAGTCACACAGAAACACCGACATAACCTCAGCAAGGTATTTGGAGGTATACCACAAATGACGGCAGCCTAATAAAACCCAATTCAGAAAAATCGTAGTTAATTTAATTAACCATGGGGCCTTCGAACCGCCTAGAAGCGGATACAATATTGACATTGAAAATCGCGACAGAAACATTTTACAAGCTATCAACGAAAACTCTAGTGCATTGGTAAGGACTATAGAACAAGAAATGTATGTACAAAAATAAAAGGTACATAGAGTGTTAAAAAAGAACAAGTACCATCCATACAAACCCATAATTGTTCAAGGATTTAAGGAAACTGATTTTTCAGGACGACTAGGCTTCTATGAGTTGTATACTAGGAAGTATAATGAAAATCCCGGTTTTGTAAATTATGTCTTGTAGTGAGAGTAGGTTTACGAATTGTGGAGTTTTTAATAGACACGACAGTCATCATTGAGCTGTGGAAAACCCTTACGAAGTGGCAGAGCGACGTCTACAGACCAGATTTGGAAGTAGCGTTTGGTGTGGGGTCATTGATAATTTAGTCTAACTTACCTTTTTTAATTGGGCACCTATTTATAAATTATTAATCAATTCAGGAAATTGACTTATATGATCATTTTTGACAATAACCTAAACGGACCGGACGGAGAGATACTTAGAGCTTTTGCAAAACCAACTTGTGCCGGCTGTACGAGCTACTCTAACGGAAGATGAGTTTAGAAGAACCTGGTTTTAACAGGATGGATGTCAGGCTCATAATACCATTCAAGTCAGTAACTTCTTAAGAGAGCAGTTTGACGAAAGAATTATTTCCTTAAATGGTCTAATATCTTGGCTCTTAGATTCTCTGACCTCTCGCCCTTGGATTTCTACCTCTGGGGCACACAAAGAATGAGGTCTATAAATTTGATCCTCCTGCGATCATAGAAATCTTGAGACAAAAACTTTTCGACATATTTAGAAATATTAACGGAAATACACTTCTCAGGGTTGTACGAATAACAGTTACTGATTGTCAAAACTGCTCGATGCAAATGGATGTCATTTTGCAAATCTGTAAATTAATGTAACCCAGGTGCAAAGTAGTTAAGAACTTATTTAAATTTTTTTAGTCGTTATTTAGGTTCATGTTGTATTGAAAATTCAATGCGTTTAATACATACATAATACTTAATAATTATTAATGTAATCTTGTGACAAATAAATCATGACCTCCTTAGCAAAAATTGAGATCTAACTTTAGGAAATGTGATATTTCGATGATACTCAAATCTTTTATTTTTTATGAACTTGTGAACAACCACTAGACTGCAGATTTGCTCTTTCCAAAAATCTAAAGTCCAATATGGCGGCCGTAAGAAAAATGTAGGTTATCTTGACAGCTGTCAAATTTACTGGCGAAAAAAGAAATCCGCTATTTTCGGTTTTTCGCCGATATTTCCAAAAACAATAGACCGATCGTAAATCTGAAGCCGGATATCGAATGCTCTAAATTTCTTCTAAAACTGTTTTCTTTTAACCTTAGCTGTAGGTATAATAGGATAATAAGGCAGGAAAAATATATAAAAAGGCGCAAACATCATCATACATACTAGAAACATTAAAAACTTTTAAAACTATAAAATTGTTATATCAATAATATTAAATCTAAAACATATTTTTTTATTTTTAATTTTTTTTATAGAAGGCACACCCTTAGTAATAATACAAGGTCATAATATAATAATATTCGGTGTGCTACGTTTGGCAAATAAAATGTTTAATTTTGACAAACAAACATGTATATAACCGGTAAACCGTGGCATCTTTAACAGCCTGTAAATCAAAAACTGTCCATCTTTTGTGCCCGTGACCGTAAATAAACATGTAGCACAACAAATCAAAAACTCAGCCAAATCGAGTGAAATCATTTTTCGCTCCAAAAGAAGAAAAAGGTGAGTCCCAACAGTCAAAAAAACGTCGCAAGATTGCATTAAACAAGCAATAGATAAATTGGAAGCACTCTCAGTAGTACTTGCCAATAAAGTCCAGGCAGATGACTTTGATATGTATGGGCAGTATATAGCAACCCAACTAAGACTTTTACCGATCATTAAGGCTTCGGCGTGTTAGGAAAATTTTTAGCGAATTATAACGCGCGAAAGATTGATAATAATAAATGGCTGTCTAGTTTTACCTCCTATCACTTTTCTCGTTTATAATGAATCGCAATCGCCTGGGTCAAGCTGCATTACACCATCTCCAGTTGTGCCACCAAATTACCAAGATCAAAATAAAATAACATTTCACACGAAGTAGCCCGAGTCTTGTACGAACAGGTGTAAGTTCCCGATGATCTTGACTATATTTTGTTTTAGTGACCTATTATATAATTATTACCTACTTGTATAAAATCTTTTAACACTTTACTTATAGCATCTAAAACTTCTGGCAGCATTTTAGAAATTAAACAGTTAATACGATATAGTGCCTCGAGAGATGAACAGCTATCGCCTGTAGCCAATAATCTCAGAACTACTTCCAGTTTAACCTTAGCTGAAAAGGCCTGTCTCATATTGGTATTCTTTTTCTGAATAATCAGGTACAATTTTTCTAGCAAAAATTTAAATTATTACTCAGACATTCTACTATGATTTCGATATAACGCGTCCAAAACTCTCAGAACCACTTGTTTGGGGTCTGAGAAGTTTGTCTTTTATCTAGACCGAAGCAGATTTCCGAACCCAAGAGCGGCGTCAAGCAGCCTTGTCTTATGTATGAACTCTGTTTTGGCCGGATTTACTCCGACGAATTTGCCTGATACTAAGACAAACCCATCATTGCGCGTAGAACCCCCCGCACCAAATCTCTCCAGGAGACCGACCATAACTAAGCACCAAAGAGGCGGCGACAAGCAGCTGCCCTAAGCACAAACCCTCTCTCCCCCTCCTAAACCGCAATCTCCAGTCGGAAGTCTCCCAAAGAAGCACACACCGAACGGCTTTGCAGAGCAGTGTTTACCTAGCTGACCAATGTCAATGGCGTTCCCCGGGCCTCTGGGCATTGCATACGGTTTGCGTCCTAGCATCAAATGGTCCTTCGACGCTAGCGCAACTTCTTTGTTTGCTACTAATTTTTTTATTAATTGCATTACAGAATGAAGCGCCGTTTTTGTCGATCTTTCACTTCTGTATACCTGTTGATTACTGTGCAGTGAAGCTTAACTTTTAGTTTTATAGAAAAGATTTGAGACTTATGGGTCTAAAGAATTTTTTTACCCGCTAGTCCCTCCTTCCTTTTTTAGGAAGAAAGACCACGTTGACCGAAGCCCTCGCCCGTGGAACGTATCCCACTGATACGCTGGCCCGGAATATCCTCCTCAAACTAGTGAGGATGATGTCGAGGCCAGTTTTTAGCACTGATGGAATAAGCCCATCTGGCTCTACTGCCTTATATGGACTGAATCGCTAACTACCCATCTAATGGAGTCATCGACCACAATCCCCTTCGCCAACTGCCAATCCATTCCAGGATCGGGTATCTCGAGGGTTGATGCGAACTCTGAACCTTCTCCAGGAAAATCAGTCCTTAGGAGGTGTTGGTGGGTCTCCTCTTTGTTTGCAGTCCATGTGTTATTTCCTCTTTTTGATGATATATCTCTCCTCAGAGGTCAAGAGTTTAGCCAGTCTTGCTGTGTCCGTTAAAGACTCCATTTCTCCATAGAACTTCCACCAGCGGGCTGTCTTACTACACCTGAGCTCTTTTTTGAAACTTCTCCTGTCCTCCTGATAATCATCCCATGCCTCTTGTCCTCGCCCTTTAAGGGTTCGGTGATGACCTCTTTTTGCTTCCCCTTGGAGGTGCTCCAGAGTCTTACTCCACTAGGGAACCCTTTGAGGTTTCACCCTTTTCAGCGGACAGGCTTGTTCGAATGCGTGGTTAACTAAAGTACTCAACTTTGTTACTTCTACCTCTAACTCATCTCTAGTGTGTATGGGCCCCTCCAGCGAGCCTACGGTTGACGAAAGCCTGTCCTTAAAAACGGCCCAATTAGTCAGTCTCGGTTTCGTCTAAGTTGCAAGTCCGTCTGGTCAGAATCGATCAAGGTTCACTAATTCTTTCGTCGATGGGGGACGCGCAATGTTATACGGAAGATACACTATGACTAAATTAAATTTAGTTCCACTCATCTTGTATTCCGGAACTCCTGCCATGACGTCCCTGGAATCTAACTGCGTAAGTGGGATGACTGTGAGTTCCTTAGACACCACTATACATGTTCTGGGTCTGTTTCCACCTTACTCGCCGGCAAAAATGGTAAAACCAGCCACTTGGATTTCCCTAATCTGCTCCCTATAGAAATATGGTTCCCGTATCAGTATGATTTCACTGCATTTCCCGACCATGATGCTGGTCAATATATAGGATATAACTTTGTAGGCAGTGGTTTTTTTCTTTGATATTAGGATAATTCATATTTATAGATTTTTTTATCACCTTATTTGTAAAATTTTATCAGTAATGTTTACTGAATATCCGTTGCTTATTGCGATCTATTTGATGATGTTTAATTCGGCCTGAAAATTAGTTTTACTTAGAGGCAGGGACATTAATCTGGGAATCATATTCTGAAATTGAAATTGATTATATTGATGTCATCCGATTCAACTAGAAAGGAGATTTAATCTGTTATTGAAGTGTACTAGTTTTTTTGACTAGTTTCAAAATATTAAACGCTATTAAAATTATTCTTTGCAAAGGGTAGTTTTAACATCCACATATTATGGAGATGGATTGTTTGGCTCCTTTTTTCACATATTTTTTTCACCCAATCATCATCTTGAAACTTTTAAATATGAAATATTATATTAGAATAGAGATTTACTCTTCTACTGGAGTGTGCTAGATTTTAATTATTTTTTTAGGACATAAACAATTAAAGGTTATGAAAAATATTCTTTGTAATAGTAATTATTACTTAAAGCAGCAACACATGGAAACAATTTGCAGGAAAATGAGAAATGTTTTCAACGTCTTTAAAAATAAAAACGTAAAATTATTAAACTGAAACTAATGTGCTAGGGTCATTAAATAATTTTAGACATTCGATTCCAAAACAGATCTTAAACTTTTTTTGAATTTGTTATTGAGAAGCAAGAATTTAGAATATTTAAGATTTTGGCTCCCTATCCAGATTTGGCATCGGAGTCTCTGGACTCCATCCATAAAAAAACATAAGCGGCTGACATGAGCACAGGTAATTTTATAATACAGGCTCTCAAAGCCCGGGATTGTAGGCGGCAGCAACATGTAGCAAAATTCTTGTAAAATATTAGTTTAAACTCCGGTGGCTTACTTATAAACTACCACTACTTATAAACTGTAATATTATAATCAAATCCATGCTACCTATATTTAATATTGTAAACATAGGTAATGAATCTTTCCATTTATTATGAATAGTGAGGCTCGGTACATAGTAATTTAGAAACACATATAAACTGTCTGTTTATATCTAACTAAATTTATATTGAGCACTGTTTTGTTCCACCGTATTGGATTCGCAGTAATTTTTTACCAGTTTCTACCTATGCGACACTTTATTTTGGGGCATAATTCAGAATAAATTGAAGTTTAAGTAGTTTTTACATTGGTACCCTCCGCTATTGTCTTCCATCATGTTGCAAAATTTAAAATCAATTGAATAAGAAGATTTTTTAGGTTGATTGTTTAAACATTTTATTTGGCCACCATTTTCTTGAAGTCGTACCACAACTTTACCATTTTATCTCTATATCACACTTAATGCTTAAACAAAATTTTAAATTAATCTAATACCTAGTTTTTCATTCAAATGTTACCAAATCATTTATATCTAACACTTTATTTTTGTTCAAAATTTGAGGTAAATAGGAAAATTGCTTATTTAGTAATATTATTTTTAACATTTTACCAGGCCGACGTACTAAATGTTTCGACTCTTAATGTTTGACAAAAATTTGAAGTAAAAAGGGTCACGAACTGACAGACCGGCAAATTTCCAAACCTTTTTATCATCTGAGGTCACTAAAACGTGAAAATATTTATAACCTGGTGATTTTTTCACGATTAAAAGATTTTATTTGGTGCTATTTTTTTCCACTATCTTGAATTCGTACTACTATTCTACCACAAATTGGGTTCCAATATATTAAGTTCTTTTTTCAGGCTGAATTTTTAAATATTTTATTAGGCCGCCATCTTGGAATCGTACCAAAATTTTACCAATTGATTTCCACATAATACTTGATTTTCATGCAAAACAAAACTTAAGGTAAATTAGATAAGGAGTTTTTTTAGAAATATTTTGTATCGCCATATTGGATTCTTTACAAAATATTACCAGATGATCCCCATATGACCCTTACCCTTAATTTTTGACCAAATTTTTCTCTCGGATAAATACTTTTTAGCTATGCTACGAACAGGTAGGCCGAGGAAATTGAGTAAACATTGTTTTCGGCAAGTAGAGACCCTCAAACGTAAGGATCTGAAAACGTCTTGGAGGGTGGTTTTTTTCAAGATGACAATACTTCCCTCTACGACAGAAGTAAAAACAAAATTTTTACCTGTACTCATGTCGGCCGCTTACGTTTTTTTTTATGGATAATCAGGATTGAACCTGCTCAGTGAACTGGGAGTTCAGAGACTACTAAAACGTTAGTATTTTTCCATTAGTTGATCAACTAACAGGAGATCAAAGAACAAAAGTCTATTTAAACTGGATTTTAGTTTTATATAAAACTGTCTACTTTAAGTAATGCAGAACTTAAGTAAAATATTCAGATGTTGACCAAAACCTACAATAATGATCTTTATATAGAACCTAAGGAAAAATTTTATATTTCAGACGTATTCCTAATATTTCGCTTACCCTTAAATAACATTGTCCAAGGGCTCTTTCAGACTTCCTTATGGGACAATTTCTTGATCTCACGCTTAAGATTTCTCACGCCTTTGCCCCTATTCAAAAGAACCTCCTTGTGTGTCGATTCAACCCCCGACACCGTGTCGCAGACCGAGAATTAAGGCTAATGCGGATGAAGTTCCAGATGGACAAATCCTTGTGTTTTTCCTCCACATGCATGCTTTTCGATGTGATATGTCGAAAACATTATAAAACCCTAACATGACATAACACTACTTTCACTCTCGGTAACATGGCGATCAACGTAGTGGTTTAAAAACCTAATGAAATGTTTAAAAATTCAGCACCAAAAAAAATCTATCCTTATCCGATTGACTTGAAATTTTGCACTAAAAAACATGTGTTAAACAGGAATAGAGTGGTAAATACTCGGGTAAATATTTAGTGCAGATTCTAAATGGCAAAACATAATGGCGGTCTAATAAAATGTTTGCCATATTTTCAAACTTAAAAACAGAGCAAAAAATGTAACTGCTTGTAAGTTTAGTCGACTAAAAAAAGGTCCTCTGTAATTTCCAAGATGCCTAAGGAAGAACTATCAAATGACGGCTAAACGATTAAAAAAAAATCTTTACTCTTTAAGAACGACAAGCACATATTTCTAATCATATGAATACAAGTAAATCAGTGTTAATTATTTTTATTTTAGTTTGGTTGAATTAAATGATATTAGAAATATGGGAACTTTAAGAAGGAGAAATATCGTCCTCCACAGTAGTTTTGGAAGACGGTGGACATGTAAGCTCAAAGGAGGACTATGCTTCCGGCGGGAAGACTGTTGGCAACCCTAAACAATAATAAGAATAGTAATAAATACATTAAAAACTAAAAAAAAATTGTAATAAATTAGTTTATAGGATTTATATAAAGTTATTACCAAATAAATATATGCATATATAGACCGTCTGTTGTAAGTAGCGGAATTATGTACGAGGGTAAAGAAAGTTTTCATTTCGGTTTATTTTCCATTATTTGTGCGCGTACAACACACATGTAGTTAGAAAATTAGAGTTACGATTTGGTTTGTAAAGGGTGAAGCAAATTTAAGTATTACTTTTGTGTATTTCGTGATTGAGTTGCAGCTAATTGCTTAGTGGGATTCACAAAGATATATTAGATAGGGCTAAAAAAAACTGCAACCATGATAAAATTAACCGTAACCGTTTCCCTTATAAAGTAAAGGTTAGAAGGGGTAAGATGGCTTTTGTTGCGATCGTTATTTATTTTTTTTTATGTTTTTTCCTTGAGAAAATTTGATGTTTTGCCTCCTGGCCTGAGTGGTTAGGATAGTGCTCGGCTCAAGTTTCACATCGCTAAGGTAGAGGATAATTATCTGGTTCTTGTTATGGGACTCGTATGAGTCCATCGGTTGTAACGTGGGACGTTCAGTGTGGTTGACCGCGTTCACTTCCGTCCTGAAACGCTGGAAGGCGTCCAAAATGACTCATGGTTTTCGTGGAAGTTAGCGACGACACTAAGAAGTGTCTGTTGGAAAATTAGCTCGCGCCAGGCTGCTAAAGATGTCTGCCGGAAGACGTTGGTCTCGTTTTAAGTACCGGCGCCAGCGGGACGGTACCTTGTCTCTTAAAATCTAAGTTTTTACATTAATTTATTCACCTAATTGGCAAAAAATAAACTGTACATCTCGAATAAATATTTTACTTGACCGTTGGCGGCATGTCTTAAAACTTTCAATCAAACTTTATTATAACAACTATAACAGTGGCGCAAACCGCTTCGACTTTGCTGGAGATGCTATGTTTAGTTTACCATTTTCCTACTCTTCCTGACAACGCGTACTCGATAACGTCGAGCGCATAGAAGAATATTGTTAACCAGCGCTATACAACGCTCTCGGTGAATTGCTAACGCAGTACACTACCCCCACGTGTCGTTCAGTTTGGGGTGGTTGTTTACTTTTATTTTCGCGGATTTCGCTGCAACCGGTTAGTTCCTTTGCAGTTTGCTTGACTGTTTTGTCTTATATTTATTTATGGTGTCGTTACAACTTTATTTGTTGTCGGGTTTATTAATTTACATTATTGATGAATCCAATCACGGATGTGGTTTGCATTTTGTTGGAAACTCCATTTAATCGATGGAAGGAACAAGATCAGAGTTTTAATCGTCATCCTGGTTTTCGGCATACAAATAGTTATGTAGTAGTCAAATATTATAAAAATTGTTTTGCTGGCCTTGTTTACTAGTTTCCAATAAATATTCAGTGTGGAATTGGTAAAAATCAAAGCACTATAGTCGACACTTTAAAAGCAAATGCTAAACTATATAAAATACATTTTAACGATAACGTCCGATTAAATAGACTATTCATGTGCTTGGTAATTGACACAGTTTTTTACCTTACAAAACAAGAGTTAGTCTTTCGCGGCCATGATAAGAGCAGCGAGGCAATAAATAGGGGGAATTTTAAAAAGCTTTTAGGTTTATTAATATCGAGAAGTTCCCAAGAACTAAAAGATCATCACGAAAAAATTAAAAATGTTTTTACTGGTGACTCGAAAACTATTCAAAACGAAATAATTGAATGTTTCTGATTATTTAAATGGTCATGTAAAAAATGAAATAATGAACACACAGTTTTTTTCTGGGCAAGTGGATGACACCACTGATATTACGCAAACCTCCCAGTACTCCATAATTTTAAGATACGTTAATTCAGAAGGTTCAGTAGTCGAGAGATTCTTAGGATTTTATAATGTCAGCTGCGATAGAACGTCGGAGAATTTATATTCTCTATTGGATCAAATTTTGGAATAATTTGACTATAAACATAAATTAATAGGGTAATGTTACGATGGCGCAAGTGTGATGTCTGGCCATCTAAATAGCAAAAAAAAAAAGAAAAAGTGCCGCAGGCTGTATTTGTCCGTTGTCTTGCTGCTATGAAGGATAGGAAAATTGATTTAGTGGTAAATGTAGGTAAGTCGAAAAAAATATTCTACCCCTTCCACATATAAAAAAAATTCTGGAAAAAAATTATTGCGATATTTTGTTGCTTCATTTGCACTTCACTTACTTTTTCACCCGCGAGCCGCCACTACAGTATATGTGACTAATTTGATATTGCTCTAGGAGGTGCTACAAGAGATATTAGATATAAGATAATAAAAGAATAAAAAGGATGATTTTCGTTAACCACCGTTTAAAGTTAAATAACTGACTGACAATTAATTCAGTATTTAAGTTTTTAGTTATTAATAATGTAAGGTTTTAGTTTTTATTAATATTATCATTGATAATTGATATGTTGGCTGTCCGTTAGCCATCAAAATGGACTAACGCTCAAAAAATGGGTCCCTGAGCATGGTGGTGTCGAAGGTAACAAGAAAGCGGATGAGTTCGCCAGAAGCGGATAGAGGCTCTACTTCTCGGGCCCAGAATCCTGCCTAGATATAAGTAAAAAATACTGCTAGCAGGCCCTGAATAGATGGACCTGGGAAAAGACAAAGGAGAATTGGTCAAGGACGAACTACTATAGACAGGCAAAAGAAATGCTACCTAATTCATGCGGATCTAAGGCAACTTGGTTGCTATCACGGAGTCGAGAGGTGATTGAGGACCCAAGTGGCATTTAGACAAGACACTGTAAGCTAAATAGGCACAAGTACCAGTGAAAAGGACCTTTTAGGCCTAGTTGCTGGGTTTCTGGGGGTTATCAGGTTATCAGTAGGATACAGTGTCTACTGCTAATTATTTACTAATTGCTGTTATTTTAATAAAATACTTTAATAGATTAAAATAACAACATAAATATTTTAATAAATTGAAGTAGGTAACAACAAATCCTGCAGGATATAGTGTCCTGCAGCGGACACTATATCCTACTGATAAAGCCAAGCAAAATATATTAACAATTCAAGAAATGTTTAGGTTTTCTAAATAGTTCTCATAGAACTTGATAAATAGGTGGAGGAGGCGCTTCCGAGCACGGCCAAACGTCGGATTTGCTCAAAAAAGGCTAGACAAACCGCTAATACTCCTACGGCTTCGATTCCATATGCTCCTGCAGAAAGCAGTAGCGGAGCACACGCGGGCTGTCCTATGTGTAACATCCCACATCATATTCCTAGGATGTCACAGATGCGTCAATTCCCCTTCCTAAAGTTGTCTTGGCTTTCTACCAAGTCTCTTCTGTCTAAAAGAAAGGAAGATCGCTCGTACAAAAGGTTTCTGCGAACTGGAGAAAATCAGACTTTGTCATTCAGCACTGACTTTTCTATATCGATGTAAACTTTTTGGAGATTGGCTCGCTATCAGGTTTCTCCTTCGCGAAAGGAAAGAAAAAGCTGGACACTGAAATTTTATCTTTTACATCAACCCAAAAGATGCCAAATGGGGCAAAAGCATCTGCACCCGTCAGTCCGTATCATTCACCGGATGGGTTTTCTAGTACATTTCTCAAGTTCGCTGGCGACAATACAGGTTCTGACGAACTTGCATTGTCCTCTAGGGTTTAGCCCAGTGTCCTTCGTTCCCTTCAAGGTGGAAGAGGAAAGAGGGCTCTATCGCTTTTCATTTCTTCCGATACTTTATACAACTATTTACATTCTTACATGCAAAAGTCTGCACTCCACTACAGAGTATATGTTTTTTCTCGTTTTTGTTTTGTTATTTTTTTCTATTTCGATTTTATTTTATATTGTCTTTTTTTATTAAAACATAGTTTCAAGCTAACCCCAGTTTATTTGTATACCGCCAGCAAATACACAGTTTATAACAAAGTACTAATGACTTACTATACAAATAAATCTCAGTTAAGACGTAATTGATAGCCAACTCACTAAAATGCAATTGACACCGTAACAAACATCTTTTTAATAAAGCATAAAGCTCTAACTTTAATGATTGTGTGGTCCTTACGGAAATATCACATTTCAGTTTTTGGTTGCCTATGTCGAAAATGAAAAGTAAGAGAGGAAACCGATATTGTAGATTTGCGGACTGGAGTGCCACTGTATTCCACGAGTTGGTTGGATTTATATGGCACATCAAGAGGCTGAAAAACATTAGGGCTTGTCCAGCTGGGCGTTTGTAGTTGTAGATTGGTCCTAATACTGCAGCCTACTAGAGGGTATCTCGACGGGGAACTCGGTGTGACTTGCCTTTCGGAAGTCTGCTTTTCAGATTAGACTAGAGATATAAGGGCAGTGATAGGGCAGCGAAGTTATCTACTGTTTGTATCATCTGATACTGTTTTATTCACAATGTCCTTAATGGAAACCTCTGTGGTACCTATACCTGCGCCAGCCTGTTCAAAGAAAATGCACCAAGAATTAACATCGAAACAGTTTCTTTTTCTACTTTTAATATTGAAAGACATATCTCGCTCTTTCTGCAACGGTCTCATTTGCACTAGCTGTGTAAATTTTTGTATAGTCTGTCAAAGACAAATTTAGAGGTCATTATAATGACCAATGTACTTATACAGCCTGAACCAGAATAGGTGGCCGAATAGGACAAATGGACCAAAAACTTTTTAATTTAATCACAGTACTTTGGGGTTATAGTCTGAATGGTCTGAAACGACGCCAAATTTTACTCAAATCGGTATTATACAGGGTCAGTTATAACGAAAGTGGAAAAAATCGTCACTAATTAAGTATCTTTACTTTGGAAGTTAGAGCAGTTATTGAGAAACATTGTTCAGAATTAAAATTTGGGTCATACCTGGAGTTATAGCTCGTTAATTTAAACTGGGGCATTTAAAAAAAACTAACCCACAACTAAAGTATTCTGCATTTATGAAGATCCTAGAACTTTATCACTTTCATTTAAAGAATTTTGACAAAAGAATAACAAATATTGCGATAAATATTTTATAAAAAAGAATTAAAAAATGCAAATAACTTTTTTTTATTATTAGGTACTAGGTATCGTAACGATTTCCAAGTGAAGTTTTACCGGAAATGAAAACAAAATAGAACAAAGGACTATGTATATACTATGCATAAAATCTATTCTACATTACGTCGCCCTTCTCCATACATTTTTCAATTAGATGTCTAAATTTTTCAAAAATATTCTGAATGTGCTGCAATGGTATTGACCAAACAGCACGGCTTATCCTTCCCTTTAGAATAACTGTATCATTGGGAACTAGCTCACTATACACTACGTTTTTGAGATGTCCCCACAGGAATCAAATCTAAAACTGATAAGTCAAGAGACCTTGCGGGCCAGTGAATGGGTCCACATCTTCCTTATGCCATTTGCCATTAAATTTGAGTGAGTATTTACTCAAGAGGAGGGGGAATACTAATTGAACTGCAAAAGAGTATATAGAGTAGAAATTTGAATATTAGTAACAACAGCTGTGTGTATCATTGACTGCAAGAACAAACCAATACATTCTGTACACAGCTTATGTCCCCCCACGAAGTACCTTTTAAAAGTATGCTGCTTTTGATGACATCTTGACAAAAATCACTGAAGAATTTCTAGAGTATAAATTGTGCATAACGGGAGATTTCAATCTGCCACGTATCACATGACAGATAGACAGATCACTGGTCATATTTGGTCAAAAAGAATATTGTCTAGGAAATTACGCTCGACCTATCCTAGCACTTCTAAGAACTTGTCCTGGTTTAGGCTCCCATCGATAAAATATGGACCAACAAAGCCATGTTGAAACGATATTGCACACCATTAACGTTTTTGACATATTGGCGACAAGAACGAATTTATAAGTTCGAATTTTCTTTTTCTCGTCCAATATCGGCAATTTTGAACTTACCACCATTTGTGGTAAAAATTGATTTATATTAGAAAATTATGTTTCTATAAAAGTTATTATTTTCTAAAATTCTCTCCCCCATAAGTAAGGAAAATTCAAGTCGATGGGTGTCGTCATCTTTCTTCAGCGTGTAAGTTATTTTAAAGGCTTAAATTTTTTTAGCTTCGAATATTCTTTGCAGCTCTGACTTGCTGACATAGGTCTCGAGTTGTCTTGCTTTAAGAGAATTTCGTGGATTTGCATTAAGGGAGAACTGCACGCAAAAAGTGAAAAACCAGCGACAAGGTCTAGTCGAGTTGAAAGTGAGATGAAAAGGTACCTATGCATTAACAAAAACTTCCTGCACGTCCGACCTCAAAAAAATGTGTTATGTATAGGCAATTTAAATTAAATTTCGGTTAAAAATGGGTTCAAAAGGGTTCACGCGCTGTAGAAATACAAACACATGAGTACGATTTCCAATTTCAAATTTTGCAGTTACGTAGACAAAGGATCAATGTAAGGCGGTAAAGAGCCATTTTGTGGAAAAAAAAATTATATGCGAAGGCATGTGCGTCAAAAAGTGGTCAAAAAATGGTCGAAAATGGACAAATCTAATTTTATTTTATATAACTCTAGATTTGATTTTTTCATAAAAATTCGCCTTTAGCGCCCAACTATACATATTTCCCTATTAAAATCACAATATAGCTAATACATATCTCTTATAGTTTTACCATAATATTGCAACGGCGGAAGGCTTGCAAATGATCAATATTACTGCGTGCAGTTCCCCCTTAACAGAGTTAAAACTGTTACCGTCTTTGCATCGTTGTCATCACAAATCTTTCGTTTTTTAACCAAAGGAACCAAATATCCAGTTCTTAAAAAGTTTTAATTATCCTTTTGACAGTTGTTATCGCCTACAGTGTTTCAGTGTATTTTAAACTAAAAAGATTTATCACATACGGATTTGAATTTTCCCGGGGTCCGTAACACTGTACGAGATAGAGTTCGTTTCTTATAGTGGCAAGCCTATTATTTCTTCATACTTTTGTCGACAAGTTTGGTTTTGCGAATCTCAGAGTAACTTTTTGAAAGGACGTGTCAGGTTACTAAGGTATAGGTGTGTTTCCTGTATACTTTAAGGTGTTGTGTGCTTTATTGGTAAAAAGTTACAGGAAAAATTTTTAAACAACACAGTTTAAATTAACGATTCAGATTATAACACAACTTTTAATTCTTAATAACATTTTGCCTTAATTTAAAATTAAAGGTACTTCATTAGTAGCGATTTTTCCCAATTTCGTTATAACTTACCCTGTATAATACCGATTTGAGAATAATTTGTTGAACCGTCGTTTTAGGCCATATAAACCATAAACCCACAATACTGTTTTTAAATTCAAAAAAATGTTGATCCTTTTCTCCTATTCGGCCACCTATCCTGTGTAACGGAATAGACTAACAATAGAACAGAGTATATAAATTCTTAATTTATTTTAAAATGACATTTTTTTTTAAAGCAATAGTTGGTTTCTCAAGACAAATCTTACACGAGCATTTCAAAGAAGTTGTTAAAGTAAAGCTATCTAATATAAGTTTTAAAAGTTTTTTAATTTACAAACTAACAAATAACACTTATCTTAACCGCTATTTTCTAGATTGTGCAGACCTAAATAAACTTATTTAAGGTAAAACTGTCAAGTTGCACTTCACTATGCATCTCCTTAAAAGTAGTTAATGGTTATCATATGACCCTTTTCGTGGAAAGATTTCTTTGCCCGCTTTCAATTAAGTTAAAACTAATAATAATTAAAACATTTCATTTGGTTCCATTCAATTATAATAAAAGGTTAATTTACTATGTCAAAAACACAATGGAATACTTTATAATAAACGCGATTTCAAAAAGACCATATTTTTTTGGAAAAGCATTGTGACTCTTCGGAAAAGATTGACTGTAATTATAATTTAATGTAATGCAATTCCCACATAAAGTAGAACTCTAGGCGATATCTACGAAATATTTATTAATTAGAGTTCAGGGTGCAACTCTGACGACGCTTTGCCTTCTTGCCAATAAGAAACTTCTAAGGGGGGCAGTTCTGGTCAAATTAGATGTCGACCTTTTTTCTGATTTCTAGAACAAAAGTTAGTCTGTGTCAAAGTTCTGGTTGTTACAGTCAATTTCAAATTACTCTTTTGTGGTGGTTTATGGGACTTTACATATACAGTGAGTTGTCAAAGTTTAGGTTTTGTCAAATATATTTTATTTTGATCATAGTATTTATTTGGGGAAAAAGTTTTTCATATTTTCAGGAGTCAAATGTATGGTCTATTTAAAGATTTTTATTTTCTTTTTCTTTTGTTTTAAGGTTGGAGATTTTAAGTACATTCCGTCATTTCTAGATTTTAATTGAGATTTAAACATTTTTTTGTTATTAATTTTAAATATTATTTTTATACAGTAATCCATATGTTTTTTATTTTTTGTTAATAGATGTTTACGTTGTTTTTACAAAATCAAATCTGAAAAAGATACCAACTTTGTTGCAGTTCGCTGTTCGAGATATATGTGGCCGCTGAATTGGTGAGATAAGATATTTAATTAATTTATACTAACAATTGTATTTGATAACGTTGTAAATTAAAATCTACAAAGAAACCTACAGAGTTTCTTTGATTTTATTTGTTATATCTTAGTTAATTTCAGTAATGGGATAGGGTTGCCCGCTGTCTGAAATAAATAAATAAATAAATTTAAATACTATGCAATTATACGGCCCGATTACAACCTATAACCTTGTTAGACCTGGAGACATGCTGTACATTGCGTTATCTGTAATAAAAGTAAGACTTGATTACGTCAAATATTAAATGCATAATTATGAAATTAGTTAAACGTAAACCATCTAATATTTGTAATTTTTATTACTTATTAGGTATTACTGTTAGCGATGAAAATGTATTTCCTGTATTTCCTTGTATTTATTTTAAAAAAAATATATTTCAAGCCAAGGACAATTTCTTCCTATTACGACTTTAAAACGCAATTACTAATTCACTGTGGTATTCTAATTCTAATCTACTGCTTACTTTCTTAACTTGCTCAACTACATTCTCAAAAAGATTATTTGCTTCTTAAAAATAATATATATTATAACGGTACAAATAGATTTTTCATAAACTGGTACATAAACATAAAATAAACTCCATAAATTTAGTGTAAAATAATTTAATTTAATTAATTTTTAATCTACTTACATACTAAAATATAAAACATTTTGTAACAAATAAGATTTTATAATCACAATTAAATATTTTTACATAATCCTTTTCAATTTTGAAGTCAGACATCCTTTTTAATTTTGAATGCTACCTCAAATTGGCGTTAAAGAAAGTACGTTCAGCCAAACAGGTATAATTTTACCTAATATTAACATTAACACTCTCCTAGCAAACCTACCACTATCCAATTTTAGTTTTTTTTATTATAGAACTGTTAATAAAATATATAATGGAAAGTCGAATGGTATCGTGATACAGAACATTATCAAGTTTCCCTTATTCTCCTTAGATGTCAAAAATAAGTACATGCATACTTAATAATAACATTGTGTACAGATGGTAAGTTATTTTCATGACTTTAATACGTGATATTCTTAATAATTACTGATCATGAAAAATTAACAAAAGTGACCTTATTTAGGAAAAAAAAATTATTAAATATTATTTTTTGGGATATTATCGAAGACAACATTTTTAGATATCTATTATTATTATATAGCCATATATGATAACAATACAAGAAGTTTTGTCCACAAAATGTTTAGGTAAAACAGATAGATTTTATCAACACTTTACCTAACAAAAAAAAACTAGACTCAAAAAAAGGATCACGTATATCAAAATCTTTACATCAATCCAAATATTTATTTAGTTTGAAAAAATATAAATAATCATATTCTATATATCGGTATTTTAACTCTTTGCAGCACAGAAAAACGATAAAATTCTAAAATTCGCAGCTTATTTAACTTACTCTTTGTAACATTCTTTCACCATTGAAAGTATTCCCACATACAACATCAATATAATACCAAAGTACTTTCAATGGAAGAAATTATTCATTTATAAAAACCATTTCTAAAACATTTATCTTTACAATATCAACGATCTTAAGATATAAAACATTTAAAAACATTTAATTTAAGAATATTTTCTTCTTATTTTTAGCCAAGGCATTAAAAACATATTCTTGATCATTCCTAATTTCTCCAACGCGATGTCAGCCACAACCTTTTCAACTTGTTTAATGGCCTTTACCTAAAAATGATGAAAACATAAAATGATTTGTTGATGACCCATGTTAGAACAATATATGAGTTGAGTCGAGTATATGTTTTGTTACTTTATATGAACTTCAGTTATATTATAAGCATGATTCTCGCTAATTAGTTTACTATATAATGATAATGAAATAGCATAAATTTTAATATAGGATAGGTAAAGCAATTTGAAAACATTATTGCAATACTCATACATATCCAAATGATTTGATAACAGAGCCTTTGGGACAAAAATAATCAAAATGAGAGGGTGAATCTTTCAGAATGCACGGTTTTCTTTCTGCGTCAATTATTTGAAACGCCAACTTCAAATCACCCACTGTGATATCATTATTAGGTCCCTGCAGTCACAACCATTATATGTTGTTTGTTCGGATGTTTGTTTAATCTTCTCACACAGTATTGTACATCGTTTATTATACACTACCTTAATTTATTGTAATTGTTCAACTACACTTCTGGAACTTTGAAGTGCATCAAAATTTTACTGGAAATTCAAAATGAAATATTTTCAATACGGATGACGATTTTGAGTTACGGTTTTCGGCCTTTGACCAATTCCTAGAGTATGCAGCTCGATAAGGACAGCCTCAGGACTCTATCGCAACCCTCTTATACAAGGTGTTATATAAGACCCTGTCATTTTTTGAAAAGTTTATTCAACCAGAACTCTTATTGTGGAAAGTTTCTTTTTTCCTTTGTGCAACCAAAATAATCTAGAGCTAGGTACAAACAATCTGCGGTTTTGAAATTTTTTCTTTCCGACATACAGGGTTTTTTAGAAAAATCGATTTTTAATTAAAAAATGGAACTGCTGAACAAAGTCCACTTATGGCAATCACATTCAGTATGGTCTATCAGATTATAACAGGGTTGGCACTCGTAAGTATTCCACCATGAATAATGCATACAGAGTGCACCAAAATCTCTACAGATTTTAAATTTTAACAATGTTGAAATTCTGCTCCGCAAGGTAGGTAGTATTCCAGACCTTTGTGATCCTCTGTATTATTGGAACATATTCTCAGTTATTCGAAATGATGGGTAAACAGTTTAAGTAAGTCTGTATTAGCAAAAAATAACATGAAACTGTATTTTATTGGGAAAAAGAGAATTATATTAATGATAAAAGGCGATTTTTCATTTTTTAGTAAAAAATCTGTTTTAAATTAAAGGGAATATCTGAAAGAACTAGAGCAAATTTCAAGTATAAAAACTGCTTCGGTAATAATGTCCATTATTACTAAAACTGGCATTAGACGCAACCTCGAATTCAAGATTGATAGAAAAAACAAAACCCAACAAATCACTATGTAACGTCCGCCTCTTAGTTTTTGGTGAACCCT
Organism: Kuschelorhynchus macadamiae; assembly: GCA_030620095.1. Taxonomy (NCBI): domain Eukaryota; kingdom Metazoa; phylum Arthropoda; class Insecta; order Coleoptera; family Curculionidae; genus Kuschelorhynchus; species Kuschelorhynchus macadamiae. The sequence goes on from JAUTXW010001365.1 coordinate 102,888, forward strand.
GTATACAAATTCATGTTGGAAAATTGCCAGTGTGCCAACCTTGTGCATAATCTGATAGATATAACTTTGATTACTACTAGTGGGCTTTGTACAGCAGATTATTTTAAAAATCAATTTTTCGAAAAAGACCCCGTATGTCGGAAATGAAGAAAAAATTCCAGTATTGCTAAAAATTATTTTTTCGTATCTAGCTCTAGATTATTTTGGTTGCACAAAGAGAGAGAGAGAGAGAGAGAGAGAGAGAGAGAAATCTTTTATAGAAAGAATTCTGGTCGAGGAAACTTTTAAAGAAATTACAGGGTCTTATATAACCCCCTGTATAAGACGGTTGCTATGCCGTCCTGAGACTGCCCTTACCGGGCAGCATATTCTGGATATTGGCCAAACAAAAGACCAAAACCACAACTCAAAATCTTCATCAGTGTTGAAAATATTTTATTTTGAAGTTCCAGTAAAAATTTTCTTGGGGCACTTCGAAGTTCCAGCAGTTTATATTAATAGTTCTGTAATAAATTGCAATAATTTAAAGGATTTGTAGAAAAAAAACTGTAGTATTTAAAATGATTTGTTATGGAATTATTGTTTCAAAAAGTTGAAAAAGAACACTATATCTATTTACAATATCATAACCCTACAATACCTATAACAAATAAAAAACACTGCCGTTTCTTCATTTTCTTCAAAGAAATAACTGAAAATATCAATATCAAAACAGCATTTTATTGTATAAATATATTAAAAAACGTGTACAGAAAAATAAGCCAATAGACAGTAACAAGTAAAAAGAAACATAATCGAAATGTAGTGATTGGAGATTAAGAACAGCCCACAAAATGCTAGGAAAAGTGGTTTCCGTGAAATTTTCTGAATTTCATTTCTGAAAAAAAATTGGAGGTACTGGACAATTTTTCTTATAGGCATACTTGCCGAAAATCCAGTATTTACATAATCTATAATTTTGTATTATTTTCTAGAACCTCTATGTTGTGAATTTTAATTTAAACATACTTTTTGGTTCCTCTAGAGTTGTGAGGAAGGTTGTGTGCTATTTTAAATAAATTACATAGAGCAATGTTTAATGAACAATACATTTTAAACAAAGCAAATTTTATTAAAAAAATTTATTATTTTTTAGTAAATCTTATGTAAGAAGAAATGAAATAACTTATTTAATTTATAGGTACAAAAGGCATTTAAAGGAGGACGTATATGTACGCAATCAAGAAGTATTACTAAATATAAACTATTTAAATACTGTTATTGTAATGTTAGCTAATTAAAAAACTTTAATATTTAAAAGGCAAATATTTTAAGCATATTAAAGATTTTTAAACGGTGTAAAAAAAAATGAATAACGGCAAGAGTATCTTTTTTATATACCTACCTATACCTAGTATTTATCATATTTATTTTTTATGCTCCATATATATATATTTTCACTTATATAATCCATAATTTATATTATTTTAGGCAAAGGCTATATTTTAAATGAGAATTCAAACACTTAAAAATGTCTTAATATATACAGGGTATTTACTTGATGGATTTAAGATAAGGCTTTTTTTTCTTTTCAAACTATTAATACTTCTTACTTGAAGGTATAAGAGTAAAATACATACATTTTTTATGAGAAATAAGTAAAAACTATATATAAGATACAAGAAAATTTTCATAAAAAACAATAAATAAACTTGTTAAAATAATAAACCTGCTAACAAAAAAAACTCTACCTTTACAACCACTAATTCTTCAATATTGTGATAAAAATTTGATGACCGGTGATTTTTTCAACAAAGAACTTGGTTTTTGACATTGTTTTCGATTCGAGAGTAAATCAGAAAGCGTACAATTTTGATACATAAGTTTCAATGGTTCTTGTCTATAACTTACAAGTGCTTCAATATTTTACTATCTGGCTGATCTTGGTTGCCAAGTTCAATCCTTATTTGGTATTTGCAAATTTCGATTTTTTTTCTTACGTACTTTCAACCTCACGTTATTTGAAATTTGATTTAAAATATCAAGTTGCAGGTCATCACGTCTTGTCTTGTGTTCTCGATATAAGATTAATTGGTATGCGCAAAATGTGAAGTCTTTTAGATGTTCGAAAGAAGGTTGCGAAAACTAAGGTATATAATGTTTTTCTAAATATTTTTCTAAATTAACAAGTCTAATTTTTGTAATGTTACTCAATGTGGGTTTACGGAATCTCGCAGTACTGAAAGTGCCTTTTGTAAATTCCAGACGACAATTGATAAATAACTTCATGTAATGGATTTATTTGTGGATTTTTCCCGAGCATTCGATATGGTCAACCATGAGCTACTGTTGTTAATGCTGCATCGTTATAGTATTAGAGGGCAAGCACGGAAGCTCATGGAGTCTTATTGGAGTGGGCGGCAACAGTGTGTTTTGGTAAATAGGATGAGGAGAGGCTCATTGACAGTAGATTGGGTGTTCCGCTGGGTTCAATTCTTCGGCAATTGCTATATCTTGTTTATTCTAATGACTTCATTTCCTACTTAAAAATATCTCGACTGGTATTTCTGTCATATCTTATGCAGATGATACAAACAGTGTGGTCGTGTATCTCTTAAAAGAACAGCAGATTTGGTTTTTAATGGTGTAATGTTACGCTCTCGGTCTAAAAAGAAGTGTTTGATTATAAACCAAAGAAAAAAAATTTGTTGTATTATCAAATAAAAAACAAAATAATGAGAACATTTTACTTCACGAAATTGAAAGTAGCCATATTACACTTTCCATTTCCCCAATAATGTTAGGTTTAGAAATTGTTGAAATCTTCCGATGGGGAAGTCATACAGAAAATCTATGCAGAAAATTAAGAAAAAATTGTTATGCTTTAAAGTCATTATCAAATTACTGTAGTCGAAATGCTATGTTGTCAGTATATTATTCTAATATACACTCTCACTTATCGTACGGTATTATAAATTGAGGTTTAGGCTCGAATGTGACAAGAGTTTTTTGCTTGAAAAGTATGCAATCCGCATTACGTGTGGTCTTTCATGTACAGAGTCATGTAGAAACTATTTCAGACAATTAAAAATATTGACCTCGGTGAGCATTTACATATTTAAAGTTTGCGTTTTCGCCTATCAAAATCATAAAAAACTTACTGCTACCTAGTGCACATAAATCCACATTTTTTCAAAAAACTGAATGTAATGCCTTTTTTTTAATAAATTGGGTAATATTAAAAATGCTGATAACCTCAGATCTTTTAGAGGCAAACAAAAAAAAATATCTTGTAGTATCTTGTTACTTTTTCTTTCAGTCTATTAACATCTGCTGCCCTCTGAAGCAACAATGTGTAATATAAGAGTTTGTTGCTACGTTACAATAAAAAAGTATTTTACATTATTTAATGTATACCTATTTATACTTCTCAATTAAATAGATTCAAATATAATAGATCCCTATATAAAAATACAGACTTTGTTTTAAATAATTTTTATATACAATGTAATGTATTGTAGGGTTTTCTAACTTGTACAATAAATAAGTTGTCTGTTTAATTTTGACAAATGTGAATACCGTTACGACTTAAAATATAAGAGAAATCCAAAATCGCTCAACTGCGTCATCTCTTGCCTTTTGGAGATACAGAGATCGTGTTTTCTTCAGTCATAATTGCAATTTCACAGTCAAAACTGCAATATACCATATAGTTATTATTCCAACTCTACTTTTCGACTGACCGGACTGGGAATTCTGGGTTTTGTACAGAAGATACATCAGTAACCAAGAAAGTTTAGTATTATAAAGCTTTAAACAAAAAAGTACTGGAAAGGGCTGGCTGTCAGGAGATACAATCGCTAATGATCCAATCATGGCTGAAATGGATTGGACGTATGGAAAATAATCTCCTTCCTAAATGTATTCCGAATAGCGAGCTCGTTGGGGTAGAAAAAAGCAAGGTGGACAAATAAAGAACTATAAAGATATAGTCATCCGAACCCGAAATTCCTTAGAATAGAAAAAAACTGAAAAACAATCACAATGGATAGATCAGAGTGGCGAAATAAAAATCACTATACTTAGAAACCGAGCCAGAAGAAACCATCGTGAGAGCAGATTTTTCATGTGCCGAGTGGAGATGTGTAGTTGTATTGACTTATTTATTCAACAGAAAACGCACCCGCGATAATATTCCCCCATGTTATATATACTCGGACACGAGTTATAGTATACAGTATATATTGACGTGTATATACAATATACATAGCCGATGAAACAGGATACTGTAACAAATCAAATAAAAATAGCCGAAATGAACAAGACAATATGCAAGATAATTAGACATGAAAGTAGAATATGCAAGAACAGCAGATTAAAGAGACACTAAAGAACAAGAAAATTAAAGGCAATGCAAAGACAGTTTCAGAAAAGGACGGACCCACATCCCAAAACTTGTAAACTAAAAGGGCATTGAATATACAGGGACAGAAAACATAAAAAGTCTAATTGAAGATTTCTATAGATCACTGTATGAAAATAGAGTCAATCCACCACCATGCGGACGAGAACGACAGAAGATAACCAACGCAGCCTCAGAGGAGATTTCTGATATAAATGTTGACAAATGTCTAGAATGCCAAAAGGAAGAGCAGCAAGTGGAGATGACATCACACTAGAAATGCTGATATATATAGGAGAGATTATACGGCCTATCTTAAAAATATTATACAACAAATGCCCCCAAGAGTGTAATGTCCCTGCAAACTAGAAAAACGTCCTGGTAGTATTACTCACCAAAAAAGAAGATAAAACTAGACTGTGTTATCAAATGACCGCTAAAGTACTTCTATTCAGCATCTTTAATACATTCAAAATCCACTTACATTCAAATTATAACTGACCTTTTTTTAAATTTAACCCATTTCTTAAAAATCTACTTTCTTAAAAAATTTGTTATTCCAAAAAGCACAAATTATAATCAAACTTTTAATGGAAAGGGGGTCGAATGAGACCCCGATTTAAAATTTCTTTACAACGCCAGTAGGTAAAATTTGGTATATTACCGACATTAGAAACTCAAAAAATACAGTTGTTAGTCTAAAACTAAAGTCGTCAAAGAATTTTCGTGTACTTTCTTGTTATTATTTCAAGTGTTTGAAATAATTGAAAAATACGTTTTTATCCACAGATGAAAGAAATATAAGGATTAAATTATTTTATAAATACAATACATATGCTAGCTGAGCCATAGCCATTGAACAACCCCTGACAAACTTGAAGTTACTGAAATAGAAGTTTTAAGTCCAACATTAACTATTAGGAAGTGTTCAACAATATCAGGGATAATTTGAAGTAGCATTCGCAGAATATTAAAATTTGATAGTTTCATCAAAAACCGATTATTTTTCGAATAGACCGTCTATGAAGTAATTTTATTAATTCGCCATATTCAGTCGCTTAGGTCGCCGTATAATCATTATATTAGAACGCACACAACAATATTTGACTCAGTGTTGCTACTAGCGAGAATTAGATCTACTTCTTTACTTGCTTTAAAAAGACAAATAGGATTGCTGGGAATAGCCTAAAACCGATCTATAACCGAATTAATCAGCAGGTCTGGACGACGTGCGTCGAAGACTAGCCGTTCTGACCATTGAGTAAAGCGGAAACCTCTCAATAAATCCCTGCAATAGTGAATACAATAAAAAACTGTGGGGCAGAGGAGCACGATCCCTATCATCTTGTTGGAACGTGTGAAAGGTGGGCAAGACTATGCTGGAATACTGTCGGTGTTGAGTCCCTCTCCAAGAAAGGATTACAACATCTTGACTGGGGCAAGATGCTCGCCTTCATTAGAAGGACGGGCCGCATTCGTAGAGAATGCGAAGAGTGAGCTAGGTGGGACCGGGGGTAGCGGGGTAGCGTTTTAGGCCTAGCTGCTGGGCTTATCCCCCGATCTTACTATTATTGGGATCCATTTAAAGGGTCCTTTATTTTCTCTTTGTTAAATCGTCTATCCGAAGAAAAATTGGTTTTTAGTTTCATATTTATAATATCGATCTTGCATTCGAAATAATAGGATGACTTTGACGCGCGCGCCGATGAAATCAATCCCAGAATTAAAAGAAAATTAAAAACAATGAACATTATTAAGAAAATCAGTCGCAAAATTTCCTGATCGTTATATTGGCAGAAAAAGACCTATTCTGTAGGTCACACAATTAACGGATTGGTTTATGTGAAGACCTCTTAAAACTAAAATATATTTTTACCAGTCCGATTCGTTGGACGTGTTACAACAACGAATTTTAAATGAGGGTCACAACTAACAACAAAATTTAAATTATTCCATGGAAGATAGCGGTGGTCAAATACAACATTTAAAATGCAATACAAAAAAAGTTTTGCACCACCATGTATTTCAAATACGGAATACTTATCGAAAATAAAATAAAAATATTATATTATCTATAACTTTGGAATGTTTTCAGTACAGTATACTAAATAAACGTTTAGGAATTTCTATTTGTTTACTATATTTCCATTGACATTTTTCTGGATGGAAATTCATAAGGTGTCAGAAATGCATTATTTTATTAGTTATTTTCGATACTTTGTTGAAGAATATTGTTAAGTTTAGCGAAGTGTTTTAAATGAACAGCATGCGGCAACAGGGTCGTTCTGTAAGAGCTGTTGAGGAAGAAGTTCAAAGACATCATAGTAATGTTAACAGAAATGTAGAAAATAGGCCTCTTACTGGACGTTTGCACTCGTTGTTCCCCTAATGAAAATCGCTATATGTGTATTCGAAGTCGAGAAATGAATACTGCTGAGCATCAAAGGTAGTTGTTTTTAGCCACTGAGACATCTGTGTCTTCACAAACTGTAAGAAATTATCTTCGTCGAGACAATCTTCGATCAAGTCGTTGATAGAGAGCACCACAGCCTATCCCACAACAGCGCGTAGAACGATACAGGTGGGTCCGATGTTGTGAAAATTGGATTCTTGATCAATGGCGTCATGTTCTTTTTACTGATGAAGTTGGAATATGCTTTTCTCCAGATAACAATCGTAGACGGGTTTGAATAGAATCAGGTAACGTCGAACGGCCGACATATGCAGTTCCTCACGTCCAACAAATAGGAGATTAGATCATTTTCTGAACTGGTATCATGCATAGTCGTCGGACGCTATTGTCTCTTATTGAAGACATAATGACAGTCGCTAGATACAGAGATGATATTCTTATTCCTATCGTCGAGCCGCTCTATCAGGAAATACGTGAAGAATTCATATTGCAAGATGATAATGCTCGACCATATCGAACTCGCATTGTCCGAGAATATTTGGATGAAGTTCAAATTGAAAGACTGAGATAGCCTGCTACTTCTCTAAACATGAATCAAATTGAACATGCTTGGGATCAACTAAAAAGAGCAGTGTGGCGTAAAGGAAATCGTCCAACTACCCTAGAACAGCTTCGTGTTACTGCGGTGGAAGAATAGCACAGCCTGGAGCAAAGAGCTCTGGATAATCTGAAAGCATACCAGATAGGGTGAGGAGATGTCTTGCCAGAGGAGGTGTAACGAGGTACAAAAAGAGCGTAATTTTCATTATTATCCACAAATTCAATAAACGTAATATTGAGAGTCTATTTGTATTCCATAAAATTAAGTTTTAGATCTAACGCTGAAAAATCGGAAATGTTCTTTGTTAATTCATTTCATTCTACTTGAGATATTCAAAGATCGCTTTTAATTTGGCTGCACTAGATTTGTAAAATGAGGTAGAACAAATTTTATTTATTTTGTTTAAATTAATAGCTACGGTGAGGGTAGAATTTTATTTATTGCATTCAAAATACATTCTCTTAGTCAATTAAAAACCAAATTTAATAATGCTGGTGTCGTTGAGAGAATAATTTAATAATAATTAAGACGAAGTACTACCTCCACTCACCTTTCCATTTAAAATAGTAAGGGTGGAAAATATGTGATTCCTCCCCCTCGAAAATAAAATTTAGACCAGGTCTAACTTAACAGTTATAGGTTTAAAATGACACAAGTAACAATTGAACAAAAAAGTTTTCTAAATATCTAAATTACAAAATGACAGTGACATAAGCAACACACAACCGGTGAATTAAAAGTTTTAGTTACCATATCAATTAGATCTGGTCTAACTCTTAAACCTTTTTAGTGAGTACGGGGGTAAGTGTCTATATAACGATATGACTCTGATTTAAAAGAAAAGTGCCTCTTAATAGGTCATAAACTACTTGTGACCAAAACTATAATATAAGGTCTTCTCTGTGTTTATATTTGAGAAATATTTCAAAAATTGTTTGTTGCTTTATTAAACGCTTCCTTTATTATGTTACGTGAGTTATAATAGATAATTTCGTCCTTATCTGGATATAATCAAAATCAGGTAAACACAGTAGTAACTCAAGACACAAAGATAAATCTACATTAAAAACTTTTTCAACATTAAAATTGAAAAACATCAGTAAAAATGTGTGCATCGTGGTTTAAGTTATCTCACAAAACAAGTAATGGGTGTTTACTGTTGTTAAGCGTGCAACCTTAGACAAAACTTTAAGCAGGCTTTATTCATAGCATTAAAAATATATAAATCCTTGATAGATGCAACATTTAAAAATCTTTCAATCAAGTTCTTTTATGTACATCTGGATAAATTGAGTAAAGAAATACTTTATTTATGAAAAATATCTCAGAACTAACAACCAATAATAGAAGTTAGTAATAAATAAGGTTTTTAAGGAGAATTAATATGCCTCGCAAGATAGGTGAAGAAAAGTAAAAATAAAACTTTTAATATACGATAAAGACAATTTAAAAAATAAATATAGGAGTAAAATATAGCCTAAATACTACGTGTGACTACTTTTTAGGCTAATTAAAAATTTAGTATATTTTTTAAAAATTTCACATACTTTGTTTTTAAACAATCAAACTCAGGCTTTTTTTGCTATACGAAGTTGGACAACTTCAAAAAAAGAAGTCACCGTGAAATCAAAGATTTATATTTTATTGCAAACAACCGGAAGTGAATTTTTATACTAGATGAATCAATTGGACAAAAAATACTAATATTGGGAAGTCTAAAAGGTTTAGCTTTCCGAATTCTGAAATTTCAAAATATTAATAAAATAACTGTATTCCCACACTAAATCTTTCCAAACAGCACTATTCTCATTCTCATCAGGGGAAACTATACCGTTTTGGATGTGCATATAACAGCCTTTGACTTAACCGCTGTAGTATATTAATTTTTTGTTTTTTTTCTGCCTACACAATTATTTTTAGAAGTTTACGCATAATCATCGCTTATCTTGAACTCATTAAAATTATAGTTTGATAACACTAATGTAAAATCTAAAGATTAATAAAAATAAATTTAATGGCACTTGTTTTTTATAACTTACAAAACCGATTTATTCTTAAATTCTATTTACATAAAAACAAATATTTTCCGTAATTATTATTGAATTGTCATCAGAATTTCGAAACTTCTGTCATATTGATCATCATATAAGTCATTCAATATTTTATTTTTTATGATATAATGTTTAACAGAATAACAAAAAAAATTAATTGGCAAAATTTATAGTCGCAGTGGCCTAGCGAAATTTTTAATAACAACCTCTGCAATTTCAGCTCCCGTCTCCATGACCCTTGAACCTATTGCACCCAAGCCCCTAACTAAACCACTCACCGTTGCTCCTATATTGGCCCCTATGTTAAGGTTGACTATAGGCCTGATGGGTATGGGTGGATTAGTAAAAAATGTGTTAAGCGGTAAAAGACCGGGAATCGGCGGTAACCGAGTAGTTGTGCTGCCAGTAGTAGTACTGACAGATAACGAGACACTGCTAGGCGAGCTAGTGCTAAACCTAGTACTAGTGCTAATTTTTCTAGTTGTTCTACTAGTTTTTACAGTTGTACTAGGCCTACTAGTTGTCGAGGATGATTCATATGCATGGTCTGTTTTAGTACTTGTGCCTATGCTATGAGATAGTATACTGTTAGTTGATGTAATGATATTATGAGTAGTTGAATCTTGCTGGTTTATTAAGGGGGGATTCGGCTGACTAATTGTTGCGCTTGACGAGAAGTTTCCATCAATGTTGTTCTCAGTGGAATGATCATCTCCAGCATCAAACCTAAAAAATATAATTCTGAATGTATAATTATAAAATAAAACGATGATATATATATATATATATATATATATATATATATATATGTAGGTACCCTGTGACATAATCGAAAGCAATTCTTCTTGTAGGCTGTTTTGCACCTGCAGAAATTATGTATATTTCTGCTATTCTACATATATCTTTTCCGGCCAAGAACTTTTGATAAAGGTGTGTGAAAGCGCATTTTTATTGATTTTAGTATATATATATATATATATATATATATATATATATATATATATATATACAGTGAGAAGGGAAAGGTAGAAATAAATTCATTTAAAAATCAGGAATTTTTTTGTCGTTTTTTTTTTTATTATAATTTCCTGTATACAGGGTGACTTAAAAGTAAGTTATGACAGTTAATTTAATTTTTTTAAACGGAATGTCCAATTTTTTATTTTATATTAGGATTCTACGGAAAATTTTGATCATATTTCATGTTTCATAATCTACATATGTCTAAATTAAGGTATATAAAAAATCAATTTTAATAAAAAAATTAATAAAAGTCTAAAAGACAAAATTATGTAATGTTAATTTAGAAATTGTTGAAATTGATCACCAGCAACATCCTAACAATATCCTATGCGAACTTCAAATTCTTACAAAACATTGTACAATATTTGAACTTCTATCAATGTAATTTGCAGTCTTAGTCAGTCTTTAAGGTCAGCAATATTGTTTGTGTTTGTTTTACAATAAATAGCCACACAGAGCCTCTATATCTCAATCAACTGTAAGTAAAATTTAAAAAATATATAAGAATTTGGGGCATGATGATTATGAAAACGGCCGGCCTAGTATCTCACAAGATGTGCAGTTAAATGTGTTACTATCAGTTGAAGAGAACAGCCATAAAGCTAGTAGCACTATTGCTACCGCAAACAATATTAGTAAAGGATCTGTACTGAAATATTTACATAAAAATAAATGGCATCCTTATAAAGTCTAGTTAGTTCACGAACTTAATGAGGACAATCCGAATAGGAGAATGCAATTTTGTGACATAATGATGGAGAGATGTGTCAATGACCCCAATTTTCATGAAGAATTTTATTTTCGGATGAAGCAACGTTTTGCCTAAGCGGAAGTGTGAATAGACAAAATTGTCAATATTGGCCTACAGAAAACCCGCACTGGATAATGAATTGCCACACACAATATCCCCAAAAAGTAAATGTGTGGGCTGGGATTATTAGAAACAGAATTTTGGGTCCCTTCTTCTTCGAAGAGACTTTAATACCTGCGCTTGCTATATTGTATGCAAATGCAGTAGATCCTGATATTCCTCACAATACTTTATGGTATCAACAGGATAGAGCACCAGCCCTTATACTCGCTTGGTTCGTGAATATTTAAATCCTGTTTTCCCTGATAGGTGGATTGGTAGACGGGTTCCGATAGAATGGCCTACCAGATCCCCTGATTTGACCACGTTAGATTATTATCTGTTGGGTTACCTAAAATCTACAGTATGTTAACAAACCCAACAATATTGATGACATTAAAGACCAAATGAGACAGGAAATTAGATTGATAGAAGCTCAAATAGTGCACAATGTTTTGCAAGAATTTGAAGATTGCCTAGGATATTGTCGGGAAGTTGCTGGTGATCATTTTCAACAACCTTTAAATTAGTATTGCATAATTTTGTCATCTAGATATGCTCTCCCGTATTCTCTAAAAAGGTTTAAGTTCGCCAGTTATGTTTCGTGTATGTCACTGTCATTTTGTGATTGTGACATTTGTAACAGCAAAATTATTTGTTCAATTGTTAAAAATGTCATCTTGAACCTATAACTGTCAAGTTAGATCTGGACTAAATTTAAACCTCTTTAGTGAATACGGGTGTTATTATTTAAAGTTAACCCTTTTTTTAATAAAATAATAGTCTATAAAATGTTGAAAACTTAAAAATCTATTGGAATATTCATTGATTTTACGACCCATAGTTAAAATTTAAGCTGTAGGTATAAACTGATTTTTTTTCTATGAAAACTTTCTTTTTACAGACTGAAGAAAAAACGGGTAGCAATCCTAAGTTATGTTTTTTTTGTTAATTTAATACCCTCTTCATTATATGTCCATCAAATTGGTCCTTTTTGCTGAAAATATACTGGTTTGGTACATTTATCTTTAGACACCTGAGAAATATATGTTAAAAAAGACATGTATGCCCATTGGCTTCACTGTACAGTGGAACGTCCTCCGCCTCTCTCTAGCGCACTGCCTCCTATGACATTGTTTTTGTCAAATTCTTCGGGTGTGTTTTAAAGTAAATATGTCAAAACTAGTAGATTTGTAATTAGCTAGAAGAGACCTATTTTATTTATATATAATACACAACAATATGATAGACATATAATAAAAAAACATAACTTTGGATTGCTACGCGTTTTGTTTCACTCTGTATACAAACAATTTTCACATAAAAAAATCAGGTCACTGGCTACAACTTTTATATAAAATATTTTAATCTGCAACTAATTTCGTAAAACTTAAAAAGGTGGTGAATTCATAAACAAAAACAGTTTAATAGAGTCCGCTCAGAACTAGGTTTTCAATATCCGTATTAAAACTATTAAGCAACTTTAGCAGTATGCATCAGTACCCTTAAGGTGCTTGTCTACCCATGTGGTTTTCCGTGCGCGGATTGTAATTCCTTGCTATGATTATTTTTCCATCAATGGAGAAAAAAGTTTATAGTAAGTTCGTTGGTGATACGCTCCAAAAAACAAAGAAGGACCTGTAGGTTATAGATTCGAAAAATGTTTTAAGAAGAAATAATTATTATACACTTTTGAAAGAATTAAGTGCTCATGACCACCAAATGTACGAATTATCTAAGATTGTCTAAAGAAAAGTTTGCGCTTTGGTAAACGTTAGCGGAAAACGGTATGGGCGGACACCCGTCTTTACACTAGAAGTTGTTACCATACAACGATCGTGGATGCTGTATATTATAGCAGACCATCTACTACGATTCAGCTTTATTACTCATGCTATACGATATGTTACGACTTATCTCAATCGATACCGAATTAACCACAGAGTCAAATGATAAATAGTTATTTTCTTTCATTATAAATTTATGAAAACTCTAATAACTCTCTACATCGCTGCTCTCTTCCATTCATGCAAGTGCCGCTTACTGACTGAATTTAAATTTTTTATTTTTATTAAATAAATAAATTTTGAGAAAGTGTGATTAACCACTACCATTTATTTTTATTAAAAGTATAAATTTACTATCAAATATAGTTGGTATTGTTTAATTTTGTTCACAAATAACAGCGCAAAGATTTTTAGTGGAGTACACATATTTAAATCAGGTCTCAATATGGCGCGAAAAAAACAATTTAGTCAGGAAATATCTTTAATTAAATGATGGAGACTCCAAAAATATTTGGCCCTGAGCACCACTTATGCTTACTCCGCACTGATCGTAACGTAAATCTGACCCAAAAGACGAAGAAGTTTGTGTAGCATGGATTTACAAGTTCAAAAGATTAATGATTAATTAATCTTCGAACAAATGGGCATTTAAAAGTGATTCATTACCTTTTCTTCATCTAATAAAATATCCATGTGTGCAATCATTTAATCAGGAAAAAAACATGATGACTTTTAAAAAAAGATGAAAGTGAAATATACAATTTATTTAATTTTATTAATTATTCTTTAATAATGTTTCGAGTAAAACTGTCAAATATAAAATACTAGAATCAAAACAGGGAGCACCCGTATATTTTATGCAATAAAATTAAGTTATTTTATTGAAATTTAAGCAGTATTTTTATGGGATAAAGACTAATTTTAAATTAAAAATATAATATTGAAAATAACGTCCCATGACAACAACGACAGCTCCGCGGTACCGACCAGACTCTTATCGTCATTGATTTTCGCAGGCAGTCTCAAATAATATAATCATGACATATTTACCTGTTTGAAACAAATGACGACTCCTGCAGAGGTTTGTGCTGACCGTGAATTGATCCAAAAGTGGTCTCAAACCTCTTGACAAAAATACTATCTGGATCCCACATACCAGAGAGCTGACTCCATATTTTTGGATACTCTTTTTTCAGTCTTTTTATGGCACGTAAGGCAACCGTGGCTTGTTTTTCTGTACATCTGCCGCAGTTTGTTTGAAGAGCTTCCGGTAGTATTCCTAAGAGAAATTAAGACTTTGTAAGTATTGTAAAAAAATAATGAGCCATTTACCTTTTTCTTATGCTTATATCAGCTATTCAGAAAGTTTGTCTCTCGAAAATATTTTATCAGACGTCAATGAATAATTGCGGCTATCTTTTCTGGTACTTACATAAACATATGAACTTCCAAAATTTAATATTAATATTCGTGATTTGTTAAATATCTTTTTTAAGGGTCAAGTTTTAATCTAAAAGAAAGCAAAGATTGTGAAGGAGTTTTTTTGATATTTCACGACGGTTGAGAGTTTAAGAGATACCTAGTGCCCTAGTTGTTAATCATCTAAAGGGAAAAACAATTTCTATCTATTACAAATAAGAATTGGATAAAAAAATCTATAATGGTAAAATTAGGTGCCAGTAATTACAAATCGATACTCCTGTTTCCATAATGACAAAACCAAAAAAGACATAGTGTCGATGTGAGTCACCCACAATGTAAGAGTGCTCAAGTGAATTTTTTGCAATATAATTACTTTCTTTGAATACAGTTAATAATCTCAAAGACTGAAAAAAAAGATGTTCACCAGATGCCACAAGATTACTCAAGTTGGTATCTGACTTTTGACGCAGTGATGCTATATAATTTAGCAGCGATGGAAATACTTTCAACTTTAAAAAGAATTTGAGAAGAATACCCAGTTATTTCTCTCATCGTAATATCCTCAAAAAATTAATTTTGTAGTTGAAATCAGTAAAATATTAGCGCTGATTAAGTATTTTAGTAATTATTTGTAATACAATAAAAACTAAATAAATCTGTGTAGAGAAAGAGCATTAGAAATGTTGAATGTAAATCTCCTTTGAAGTGTTTTTCTAATGACTTGGGAATAAAAATATCTTTCAGTGATTATACCTACAATTAAGGAAGAATTACGCTATTGAAAAAAAATGCACAAACCTGTTCCAGTTTAGAAATGTTCAACTATTCAATAAAATTCATACAGATGTATAAGCCTATTAAGACCAAACTAATAAAAAAATTTAAATTGATACACATAAATAAAGACATTTTTTAGAAAAGATATTTTCGCTAAATTTTGTAGCTGATATTATAAAATAATTTTTCCTCGATACAATGTAAAACTGCATTACAGAAGGAATTGATGTGGGACAAAATTCAAATTTGATTTTTAAATAATGGTTGAATGCATTTATCGAAGCGTATATTTATATCTATGCATCTACTTCAATGCAAAAGCTTTTTATTTTGAACGAATCTATCTAAAGCTAATATCAGAAATCAGGGCCGTCGCTTCCCTCAGCACGTGAAATTTTCAAAGAGGTTTAGAATTTTCCAAAAATCTGCTAGGAGGTCAATGAGGAGCAGTGTTGCCAACCGTACAATGTACGATTTAGTAATTTCCGGTAATAAAGGTAAATAGAAGTACATTTGTGTAGATATTTTTTCAATTGGCAAATTTACATTTAGTAGTTTCCTGAAAGATAACACTAGGTATGGATCTTTTTTTATTGATTGTTATAGATATAGTGTAAGAGGTAAACCTTTAGATCTTCTAAGATCATACTTGTTTGGCAGAAAGCAGACAGTGCGAGTAAATGGTACTCATGGTGACTTAAAAATTGTTGAATCAGGGATCCTCGAGGATCCATATTGGGACCCTTCCTTTTCTTGATTTTTGCTAATGTAAACATTTCTGTAGTTGCATATGTTCATGACATTAATGTTTTAGTTATTGGTGAGAGTTTTCTTTCACCAAAAATACAAGCCGAGAATGTTTATAAAAAAATAATACTATGGTTAAAAAAACAAACTAAAGATAACTAAAAATAAAACTACAATGATACATAGCTCTAACAATAATATGGTGGACTTTAAACTATTCGAGAACTCAAACAATCCATCGACTCTTGCAGAGAAAACCAAACTATTGGGTATCACTTTTGATGAAAATTTAAAGTGGTGTTTTCATGTTGACGAACTTTCATCTAAACTGCACAGTGGCTATTATGCATTAAATTTTATGTCCTTGCACTGTAGCAAAGATGTGCTTCTAACTCTTTATTATGCTAATACACACCCCCGAATTAGGTATGGTATACTAAAGTATGTTGTTTTGTATACCTGAACAAACGTTTGTTTCAAGAATTAAGTTCATCTCGTAGTTACGATACGAGATCGAAGGCGCTTCTGTTACCTGAAAATCACCGATCTACTATGTATCAAAAATATATTTACTTTACAGAATATACACTATTTAATAAACTAAACAAAGAAATTTTGAAAAATTCACAACATAAATATTTTTAAAAAATGCTTAAAAAATGTGCTATTAGAAAAATGCTGTTACAATGTCCAGGAATTGTAAATATATCTTATTGTGTATTGTCTAGTTTATAAGTATATCTATGAATTTAAGTTTTTTTTTAAATTTTGGTGACCTTCTGACTTCTCTCCAATTATTGTATATGCTTCGATACGTACTTTTAAATTGAAAAAATCAACTATTGATTTTGATTTTGATTTTGATTTTGTCGAGTTTACAATACCATGAAAAGTTTTTATGGGAATGGCCGCACGTCATTACCCTCGGGTTTGCATTTTCTCTTGGTGTCAAATCAAAGGCAGAATTTTTATTCATTAATAACATTATTTCAAAGAAACAGTCAGCATTTTGACCTCATTAGTCACAAGATCTTCTTCGCCTTGTATCATTATGTTTTTTTCGGATAGCGCAGTACGTTTTTTTATCATCGTACTTATCCGACAGATTTCAGCAAGTAGAGATCAGAAACAAAAAAAATCAAATTTCCTACGCTTAAGGGGTGGCGTTCCCAGGGTAGTATACTTCGGATACTGCTTTACTCTGTATATACATCCAAATTTGTAAAAGACTTAAAATACTGCAATTCTCATCTGTATGCTCATGACACACAGCTCTATTTTTCTTTCAATCCCAAGTTAGTGAAGGCAGCAAATGACTCTATGAATCAAAATTTGGATGCTCTACACGAAATATATGTGAAACATTGCCTTAAAATTAAATAATAAGTCAGCAGCAATGTTGTTTTGTAGCGAGCCATCTAGGTTCATCATTTTTCGTTCCCTTAATTTAACAATAAACGGGAGCACTATTGGGCATTATACTGGATTCTAATCTGAGATTTAAAGAGCACGTTACCTCAAAACTGAAAAATGCATATGGTACTCTTAAACTTATTTTTTCTAATCGGCATTTTTCAAACAGAAAGACCAGGACTTTGCTTTGTGACTCATTAGTTCTTTCCCAATTAAACTTTTGGGACAATATCAGTGGCCCATGCTTAGATAGTATTGATGTGAGACGTTTTATGTTTTATTTTCGGTATAAGACTTCATCAGCATATATCTCATAAACTAAAAGATTTGGGTTGGTTGAGCATGTATAAACGTCGTATGTATCATTCCCTATGTGTTGTCTATAAAGTAATAAAATATAAAACAACCCCTTATTTATTTAGGAAATTAAACTTTCGAATGGATATTCACAATTTAAACATTCGTCGTAGGCACATCTTAACAATTCCTGCTCATCGCAAGGAAATATTTAAAAGGTCGTTTTCCTATTATTCTGTTTCACTAATACACAAATTTGAGATCGTTGACACCGAGGAAAGCTTGGTTATTTTCAAAAGGAGAATGAAGCAACATATTATACGGGAATCTTGATCTTATATAAGTACTATTTCCACAGTCTGTCTTTTTTTTTATTTTGTGAATACCACTTGATTTTGTATTAGATATTACAGATATTGTAATTTATTTATTTATTGTGTGAACATTTATTATTTTTAGGACTAGTATCTAATTCTAAATGTAGGTAATTACTATACTTTAAGACCTCAACAGCTCCCTATCTAACGTTTTAGTTTAGAAAGCTGATAATTTCGGCCTCTTAACCTCAAAATGTATTCCAATATTATTGTTCTTAAGTTGTAATATATTTCTCTTTAAATATTAATATATATATTATACAAATTGAGGTTAATAAACGTCCAATTATTATTATTATTACGGACACTTCGAATAAACCAGTTGCCAATCAGACTTAATAGCGTTTCATCATCTATCGTCCCAACCTCATCGTCACTAACACATCATATGGTGCCCGGTGGCCATTTTATCTTCTAGATTTTTTTAAGACAAGAAGAGGAAAATGTATGGTTCTACTCTTAGAGATCAAAACAAATTTTAGAAGAGAGTCAGGCACGTAGCCGGAAATTCAGTTCAGAGGGGGTCCAGATCACACAATATCAATTCGGCCTGTTCGCTGATACCTAAAAACTACTCACCCGATTGACTCAAATTTTGGTCAAAAATTAAGAATCATATGAGGATGATCCGGTAATGATTTGGTAATAATCCAATATGACGAAATTACATAGTGAATTGTTAAAAAAAATATTACTAAAAAACAATTACAATTCCATCGGTCTGTCTGCCAGTTCGCTGCATAGCCAAAAAAGTATTTACACGATTGACTTGATATATTGGTCAAAGATTAAGGGTCATATGGGGATGACCTGGTAATATTTTAGTGAAGATTCAGTATGGCGGGCTAGTGAAATGATAAAAAAATTAATACTGAAAACTAATTCTCTAATTTATCTCAAATTTTGCACAAAAATCAAATGTTAGATAGGAATAACATTTTGGTATGAATCCAAGATGGCAAAACAAAAAGGCGTGTGTAAAAAAACTACTCATTAGATTAATTTCAAATTTTGTGCAAGCATTAAGTGTGGTATAGCGATAAAGTGGCAAAATTGTAGTACGAATTTAATATGGAGGAACATAAATGGCAGCCAAATAAAATGTTTGAAAAATCAACGTAAACACATCTTTTTGAATTGTAATTGTAAATTATTGGTACGAATCCAATATGGTAGAACAAAATGGCGTCCAATAAATAGTGTATGAAAACACAGTAGGTATACATATATGTGTTACTTCTATGTGTGGAACTAAATTGGGTCACACTTCAATATACTTAATAAGGGCAACAATTCATACAGTAATAAGAATAGTCACTTTTCATATATGAATGACCAGAACAATGAAAAATCTTAAAATTGTGACCATATCATTATGTCTGTGATAGTATGCCTTTTATTAATGTACGGAGGAGGGTTTAGACCCCCCTAAATAGGGTACTGGATTCAGAGGGGAAGTTCAGGGTAAGAGAAATTTACTAATATTTTATGTTTAAAAATAAATTTAAAAGGAAAAAACTCTGGCTGCAAAATGCAATAATTAATTTTTACCTGTAAACTTTCCAAAGTATGGCAATAAATTTATTGATTTTTTTTGTTTACTATTTTATATTTTGTTCGTAGGGTATTATCTTCAATAGAGGATTTGGAGCGATATTATTGCATTGAAAATTTTACTTTCTTTGACTGGCGTATTTAGGGCGAGCCTCCCCCTAGATCTACTAATCCAAGCAAAATGTTTTACACAAAAAATTATTTCATAGTATCTCACGATTTTTTAAGTGAAATCCCTTTTTTTTCTTAGTCGCTGATTTTGATGATGGGTGTTATGTTAACAAAAATAAAGGTTTTTTTTTGGTTGCTAAATTACGTAGTTATTTGCCTTCCCCCGCCAGCAATTTATGAATCTTACTTTTGCGTACTTTCTTCAAATTCTCGAAAATCTCACAACCATCCAGAAATAAAAATCTCAGAAATTATGACATTAATTTATATTTAAAATCACTGAAAATCTTCCAATGCCTGCTTTTTAATGAGATTTTTGTTTTTTCGTAAATGTGTTCCATTTTTTGAGAAGTATCCCTCACTGTCAAAATCGGACATTTTTCTTTAAATCAGTTTCTTCAGAGGTAATTTTTTTGGGGTGTTGTATATATATATATATATATATATAATAAATTCACAGTCTTCCTATCCGTCCTATTGATCATCGTCTTTTGTATACGTAAAGAGAAGAACTGAGTGAAAATTAATCACAGGAAGAACGCTGCAGCGGTAGTTTTTACTTGCAAACTGCCATATATGCTTAATTTGAAAGTTAAAACTAATTATCACATGTTGTAGCCAGAAATTTCTTTATTCAAAATTATTGTCAAAAAAATAAAAATTTTTGTTGAAATTATATAATAATTTTTTTTGACAGATCTTAGAAGAAGTAAAAATCTACTACTACGATCAATTTATCCCTCACACATGATAAAAATCATTAGAACCATTTTTATTTAGGATATCCTCGCCTTCATTTTTTCTTGTTTGCATCTTTTTGCAAAATATTTTTTGAGTTTCAGAGAGGGTCCAGATCTCATGGAACCCCCTGGCTACGTGACCATCCTGGACAGTCCTTCCATCCTTGATTATTGACATACTAGTTTGGAGCTTAAGTTATTCCACACTCAACAAGAATCTGTTTCAGGGAGATATACCCACCTTAGAGAGTGTTCTCCAAATGTGTATTAAATATGAGGAGCCAAATATGCTTATCACCAATAAATTATACTCTTTAAAAGTCAACCGAAGCAGGTCGCCTTGCCACCAAAGACTTCATAGACACTAGACATAAAACTATATTTTTTGTGGTGTAGAATACTAAATACGACTTTAAATATTCCGATTTATATGTATACATACGACAAGATACAATTTCAGTTATCAAATAGGGGTTGAATTACTCTAGCAATACTTTTTAGTTTTTTATTCACTTTAGGGCAAAATTGCTCAAATATATTTGGATGCCAACTACAACTATATAGAACTATAACATTGAAACAAAACCTATTGTTCTAGTAATTAGACTTATAGAATAAAATGCAATATATTATGACATGTACGCATATTTAATTTTGCATACAAATATTACTTAAGCTGAACATGTCACAATGATGACAATGCTCATCTTAGCATACGAGAATATATTATAGCAAAACATGCCATGGGATAGGACACATTCATAAAGTTTGTAATCATTTTCATTATTGGTTTACGAATCCAAGATATAAAAACATATTCAATGCAAATGCGGTTGAATTACTGAGTTGCTGAAAGATTACGATTAGTGTCAACAAAAATCAAGGATAATTAAAACTAATAGATTATTCTCATGAAATATTTTCATATACCTCATAAGCGTAAATGTCGAACAAATCAAATTGAATAGGATATTTAAAATTTGAATTTTATATCAGTTTTATAACTTACAAACTGCGATGGTATTTTATTGGAGGGCGAACAACGATCACCAGGATACTGCTACACATAATGAGAGCGTCGTCAACCAGAGCTACCAAGCAGTTTGAACTTAAGTCCTAAATTCCAAGTCGTTCAAAAAATAAAAGGGATTTAGGTTTTAAATCAAGAATTTTCTTAAACGATAAACGACTTAAGTCTTTTCATTAATTTAAATCTTTTTATTAATTTAAGTTTTAAATATATTGAATTAAGATTTTTTCCTTTTTAAGATTCAAATCGGATATCAAATCAAAGGTTCCATTTGTTTCTATTTTCTAGAGTCCACATAATGTTGAATATATTAATGTCATATTCTCTCGTTTTGTTTCACATGTAAGCGCAGGTAGTGTAAAGTTGATAAGAAAGTTGACTTTTAATAAAACAACTTAATCAGGACTGAAAATGACTTCAGGAAACTAACAGTCCAAACTCTGGTTTGGAATTAGGCAAGTCGGGCCTTCGAGAGTCCTTTTCCCGGTAATATTATTTCGTGGAGTCTCTGGTAGGAGGTAGGAGCTTGGGAATGGGTTTTGTTGTCCGGAGGACTTTTCTTGATTAAGGTATTATGCGGAGGTTCTAGAATAACTGTGGTTGGGCTAAAATTCAAATCAAGTTAAAGTTACGGAAATTCCTGTTTCTAGCAGAATTCTAAGAACTGTGATCTCATTTTCGGGTATGTAAATAGTAGCATACTTTAGGGAAACCCTATGCCACGTGTATAATTACTTTTTGATTGCGTATTTTTTGACATCAAATTAATGTACACAGGGTGTAATAAGGTATGTAAATAGCACACCCTGTATATATTTCCAATTTTGAATTCTACTTAGAATTTTATGAATACTTGACAGTATATTGTCATATTATCCCGAATAATTTCGGAACCCACAAAAAGCTGCAGTTGATTTTTTGAATGTGACTAATGTATTACTGAGCTACAAATTAACATATTGTTCGAGGCGTGAGAAAACGCGGGTAACTCTTAAGTTTCATCAAATTAAACGTTAAAATTTTTACCCCACTTCTCTAAAAATTCATTCATGCAGATATTTTTCCATAGAATCCAAAAAATTCAGTTGTTAAATCTACATGTATGTATAAAAGTGCGTTTCTGTTTACAAAATTTAATTTTTTTACTTATAAAGAGACTCGAATTGGCCACATGTAACAACAATATTCATTTAACACTAAAAAAATTAAATGTCTTAGTTATATTTTGTAAAATACCTAGATTATATTAAAGTTTAATATGCATACTAGTAAATCAAATAAACAAAACACCTTGGTTGTTACATTGCCGGAATGCATTTTTGATATGACTTTGTTATACCATTTTTCATAGTGCATTAAAGAGAAAGAGAAAACCAAAGAAGGGTCAAAAATTACAACTTTAATCTCACTAAAATAAAAACGAATGGTGAATTAGCAGCTGAATACTCCTGTAATGATTAATTTAACCTTAACTCTTACTCTTAGTATGACACAATGTTTAATTAATTGTGAAAAAATAATATTCTCACACATTTCAAACATCATGAATTAATTAATTGTTCTTGCTAGTAGAACAAGAAAGTAAGAAATAATCGTATTTCCATATTTCTATAAAACATTCATCAAGGCCTTTGCAGTTTTATAATCAACATCAATTATTTTTAAAGATTGGGAGTCATAGTTAATATTAATAATATCAAAAACATATCTTTATTTATTGTATATACTATATAGTGTGTATAATAAACAAGAGAGAAATGTTTTCACTGACTGAGGATCACTAGAGCTTTGAAACCGTTAAAACGTTCAAATTAGGTGAGAGATAGGTGAAATGTGTTTTTACTTTTTTTTACAATATTTTTTCAGTTAATCAAGATTCATCAAGGACTTAAAATAATAAACCTAATATCTGAAAGGGGATGAAATGTGTTTTTACTTTTTTGCAGTAACTATCTCTTCAAATAAATGAGATTGGATTTTAAAACAATTCTTTCGTCGGTGGCTTTCAAAAATAACTATGTAAAAATTTATTTTTGGATCTTTTTCAGCTTCTACCTTTAAGAGGGCAAAAAGTGATTTTTCTTTTCTTAGATGTATAAAAAGTTTTTTTCTCAAAAGCTTTTAAAAAACGAATTTTTAAATTGTTCGAAATTCCACCCTTAAGAGGGTAAAAAGTATGGAAATGTGTCTCTCCTTTTTTACAAGACATATTCAGCTAAATGAGATTTTAGAGCAATTCCCACAACATTTTAAAAATAATTGTCTAAGAGTATTTTCTGGATTTTGTGAAATTCCGCCCTTAGGGTGGTAACATGTAATTTTACATTTTTGTATGTCTTCAACTAAGGTAGATTTTTCAACTTCTTCTCATGTGGCTTGTTAATTTGTATAGTAACATATAATTTAATAGTACTTTGTAAAATAAATGCTATAGAGCTTGATAAGTTAAATATAAAAATGATATTGTTCTGTAACTGGTAAATATTATTTATTATTATTATTATTTTTACTGTATATATACCCTTAGAGCTATTAGATAAGCATCATTTAAAATATATAGTAGTCTTTTTTGTAAAAAGTCTTTTTCATTTAATAACACGTACTTTCTTTAAATAACAGATATGCAACAATTTTCACTATGAATGAATTAATATTAATATTAGTGTTACTAAGGTAATTACTATTCATAAAACAATAAACATGTATTTTTATAGCACAATGCCAAACATATTAAACAGAACAGTACAATAACAAGACTGTACAAAATACAACCTTGTTAAGCATAATATTATGACGTATTATATCAAGTAATACTACCTGCTCTTAATTATCATCGATGCGGAAATATCAAAAAAAGGTGTTTGATTTTAGGAGTTTAACTAATTGGTTAAAAGTTGCGCAATTCGCTACAAACTACAATGAAAAATTGAAACCCTCAAAGACAAAGCTAATATTTAACTACTGCTAAGAAGACTAAATTTTATGTGCAATTCTACAAAATATTAATATGAAGCATAAAATAATTATGCTAACCTCTTATTGTACGTATAATAATTTTCTTTTAGTATGAGAAATATATCCGATTATTAAAGCCTTGAAATAAACCGTTGATTGAACAGGTATTCACATTTCTTTTAAGTATAACAATATCTTACGCAACCTTTTAGAATCCCGACTAAGAATCTTATGAGATATAATTAATACTTGGGCGTCAAGTGACATTCATATATATATATATATATATATATATATATATATATATATATATATTCTTGTATTATAAACAACAAAACTAGAATATCGACCACTTTTTTGATATGAAACTTTTTACGAATAAATATATACAAATACGAATCATATATAATTATAATTCATCTTTATCAAATGATGAAGAAGATTTTTGTCAGAGATGTCATAGAATCAGAATCAAACTCCTATAGTAACTCTTAAAACCTGACTTGACGCTACAAAAATAGATTATGTACTAGCTAGTACTGTTTGAAGGCCTCAAAAAATGGGAACCTGTCTTTGACGCTAATTGACAACATGTGATTTGGAGCTGCGTTGAAATACAGAATTTATATACCGACACTTATTAACTCTGGATTTTAAACTAGTTCGATTAGACCATAGGTAAATCCATTTTGTGATTAATTTGATGAAAACTGTTTCGGGCTCTACCGGATTTTGATGTAGATAAAGACCAATGGTTCCTTTAAGACAAATTGTTAGGGCTTTAAATGAAATTTCAAAAAAAAAATTAAAAATTGCTGGATTTTTTTTAGCTTCGACCCTTAATAGGGTAAAAAGTCGCTTTACTTTTCTTAAATTCCTCTTTTAAAAGAGATTAAACGGTTTTTTGTCAAAGACTTTTAAAAATAGTTATCTAAAAACGAATTCTTAAATTGTTCCAAATTCAACCCTTCCCAATGCCTCCTCAACTAAATATAATTTTAAGGCGATGCTTTCGTCAATTGTTTTTAAAGATAATCATCTAAAATTCACTTCCTGGACTTTACGAAACTCCGCCCTTTTCAACTAAGCTAGATTTTAAAACTTCTTCTCATGTAACTTGTTAATTTGTATAGTAACATATAATTTAATAGTACTTTTTTAAAATAAATACTATAGAGCTTGATAAGTTAAATATAATAATGATATTCTTCTGTAACTGTAAAATTAAAGTTAAGGTGTAATTCAACAAAAATTTAAAACCAAACATATATACTAACCTCGTTTTATACGTATAATAATTTTCTTTTGGTATGAAAAATATATCCGATTATTAAAACCTTGAAATAAACTGTTGTATGAACAGGTATTCACTTTTTTTAAGTATAACAATATCTGATGCAACCTTTTAGAATACTAACTAAGAATTAGATGTAATTAATGCCTGGGCGTCGAGCTACATTCATAGACTAGTTTTATAAACAACAAAAGAGGATTATCAATCACTTTTTTCATAAGAAAGTTTTTATGAAAAAATAGACGTAAATAATCATATAAAGCGTTTTCGTAATGGTCAATTTTGTTCTTTTATGTATGATAAGAAAAATAATATTATATCTATTAGATACTATTATTTTTCTTGTGCAAATGCAAGTTATTGAAATAAATAATTAACAAAAACCCAACTGAAAACAAAAAAAGGGCCGTTTTTTATATTGATACCAAGTATCGCCACCGACAACTAAAAAGAATAGGTCATTTGCCAACTCACCCAAAACTTATTCATATTTTGCTGCGAAAGCTAATTTCCCAAACCTCCTCATAACTGCGTCCCTGCCTACACATATAAGTAGCTGCATATCTAGAAATTCAGTTTAGAGGGGGTCGGAACCTTCAACACTATTTGATCATTTAAATTAGAGCCTCACTGACGTGTTCGATTGAAGTTACATGTCTGTGTCAAGTGTTTAATCGAATCATACGTAATTATAATTCATCTTTATCAAATGCGGAAGAAGCTTCTCGTTATTAGGAGCATTAGTTCCCCCACTGCAACTGTCCCCGTTCCCGTTGAGTACAACTTAATTCACATGCTCTAATATAGGACACTAGATAGTTAAAATCGAGGTATTTTAATTTTTCAGCAACACAGATGTCCTAAAATCAGAATTCAGCCACTAGAACAACTCTTAAAACCTGACTTGATGCTGTAAAAATAAAATATGTTCTAGCTGGTGCTTTCCGAAGGTCTTAAAAATTGGGAACTTATCATTGATGCTAATAGACAATATGTTATTTCGAGCTGCGTTGACTACGACAAAAGAGGTGGTGATATAATTTTGGGATACAGGGTTTATATACCGACACTTATTAACTCTGGATTTTAAACTAGTTCGATTAGAATATAAGTGAATTCATTTTGAGATTAATCTGATCATACCTTAATGAAACTGTTTCGGGGCTTTACCGGATTTTGGCGTAGATAAAGACCAACGCTTCTTTCAAGACGATTATTAATGCTTCAAAGAAAATTTTTAACTCATACTTAACTCTAAAAACTCAGCACCGATGTCTAGAAACCACTACACGCCAGGTGTTAATTAATCTTAAGGAGAAACCCAGAAAAACAAAGAAGAGCATAATGTGAGGTTAAACAAGGATTACTCACAGGCTGCTAGATTACATCAATTCTTGAAAAAGGCAAAAACTAGAAACATGGTTTACAATAAAAGGACGATAAGATGGTTGGCGACTGACCTAAATAAACTTTTCTGGGTGTGTAAGAGAAGAACAATGGAGAGGAATATAGAATTGTATGAAGATCGATTTAGTCATCAGTTGGACCACTACAATACACTAATGTCTTGATATTATCAACACATCTCAGTCTAAAGTTTTGATGGTATATATTTTGATCAGACTATTAAGTTAATTAATTGTTTAAATATAATGTCAACTAATTAACATTGACTTCATAGAAATTGTATACATTTGCATTTTCTCTATTATAAATTGCGACGAAATTTTCTTTAGCTTCGGACTTAACTTGAGTCTGAAAATAACTAACCTAACCTAAGCCTGCCACCTAAAGTAATTACTGAAGTCGTTGACAACTCCATAAGTATTTATTATTCTCAAATCAAAGCTCTACAAGTATGTCAAGTTCTATAAGTATTAGTTATTATTGACAGGGCTTTTAAGTTGTTATTTATTTTATAAAGCTCGAAAGTAAGGAAGAAATGTCAGCCTAATCTTTACAGCCAGGTGTAACAGCAGGCAAGCCAATATACAGCTCTACCATTATTTTATAAACTGCGAGTTTCATTCCACAAAACCATCTGAGCTACGTAACCCAAAGAATATAATAACGTATTAAATATAAAAATTTATGGAAACTAATATTGGACTTAACGTTTACTTTTTCTCGTACGCATTATAGTGACACAAATGTTCTATTATTTAGCAGTAATTTATTTAAAAACTATTCCCCAAAAATTATTGCAGCTAAATATGCGTTTTTCTAAGCTTCAACTTTAAAATTTGACTGTTGCCTACAATTTCAAACACACACAAAATAATATACTATATAACTAATTGTTCTCCGCGTCCGAAATTACGTGGACGTAAGTAGGTATAAATAAAACAGTTTTTTATTTAAGGGCAGTTTTAATATGCTAACAGTGGCGCGATGCCAGGTTTTGTATTATGAAATAAGGATAAATTAACACTTTTATTATTTTTCTTATTTTTAGGGACATTTTGAAGAAAACCCCTATTTATTAAATGAATAATAATGCGTTTAATAATATTTTATACTAAAAAGAAAAAATAGCAATTTGATTACATTGAACAAAATAAATTTAATATTTGCCATTTTTTCTCTTGGAAATGGCGGAGTGTTAACCCCAGTTATTCAAATGTTTGCAGTCAATTCCCTTTCACGATGTATAAGAGTTAATATCAAATTGCTTTTTAACAACTTCTGACTATGAACAATATATTTTATTCAATAAATTGCCTTTGTTCTGTGTCAAACAACTGTACACGTGGTATAAAAGAAAAAATTACAGTTTTAATGCAGATAAATAATAGAAAAATTGCTCTTATGATTGTACGAGAACTCAAAGAAATGTTTCTCCTAGTTAGTTAACAAAATCTTATTGACAATATTATTGAAATACAGAAACAATATGTTCAGTTTGTTTACAAATACTTTGAACTAAATAGTCGATTAACATGTAACATAGGTAAGGATTTGTCCTTACGTGCTTATTATCTTACGCAACATGAGAATATAAAATGAGATCTGTCTTAATAGCGGAAGTCGGAAACGATACTTTAATCATTGTTTTAAATTGTATTACCATTTAGTTAGTTAAACTTTAAATTACATTAAATTACTAGACCGTGTCAAATTGGAATTACTATTCGACGTCTCGCCTTAGACTGCACGGGGCATTTTCAGGGATCTTTAGTCTTATCACGAGATATAAACACTGAATGAGCTTGGAAAGAATCAGGCAGGCTCTTAAACTCGACTTGTGCTCTCCGAACCATGATCCTGAATTAAGATCAGTTTCCATCTGTGATGTAGACCTTAACCCGTATCTCTGTTGAAGTTTTTGTATGTTTAAAAATTGCAATAGATTCTTTAATTTTTCGTTTATAAAATCCTGGAACCGAAGCTAGAATCTTGGTTTCTTTTACATTTATAATATGGCCACTAGTATGCAGCGCTGGTGCCCAGCTACAGCAGATTAAACAATTTGTTTCTTTTTAATACATCGTTTATGTTACGTAAGTCCAGTGGATATTGAGTCGCCTATCTCTCCCACATACACTTCTCTACAGGAGCAAGTAATTTTATGTTCTCGTTCTGTATGAAAAGATACAACATCTTTTGGGGATCGCAAGAATTGTATAATCTTTAAATGTGTATTGAACATTGTATGTATGTTGGGCCGCTGAAGTGATAGTCCTATTTTGGTCT
This sequence comes from Kuschelorhynchus macadamiae, assembly GCA_030620095.1. Classification (NCBI taxonomy): domain Eukaryota; kingdom Metazoa; phylum Arthropoda; class Insecta; order Coleoptera; family Curculionidae; genus Kuschelorhynchus; species Kuschelorhynchus macadamiae. Next base: position 132,464 of record JAUTXW010001365.1, read on the forward strand.
GTATTGCTATGTTTCTAGGGAAGAACAACACTACCTAACGGTGGCTTCTTATCATTTTCTATCATCAGGTTACTATCCTTTAATTAAACGCGTAATATCTTCAGTGCAATAGCCACTCTCTCTCAGAGCTTGGGCCAGTTTCATTGTTTCCGATGTGAGAGAATCTTGATCAGAAATCATAATGGCTGTAAATACTAGTAAGTTAATAATCAATATTTTTTATGCTGGATGATGGTGAGAATTTGCATTTAAGTATCTATTTGTATGCGTCGGTTTTCTATACACATAATGTCCTAATGTACCATTTTCTTTCCTTTGAACAAATACATCTGAAAAAGAAATCGTTCCCTGAAATTCAATTTCCATTATAAATTTAATATTATGATGTTGGTTAAGCTGGTGCAGAAATATAAGGAGATTATCCTGTTCATGAAGCCAAACAACAAAAGTATCGTCTACATATCTGAACCAGTGCTTTGAAATAAAAACACAAAGTCCTGGTCACGTCAAAACAAATATTAAAAAAAAACCTAAGGTGACACGTGTTTCGCTCTGTGTTCGAGCATCATCGGACCTACAATATTGGAAAAACCTAATATACCAATTGTAGCATTTTTAGAAAGGGAAAGTTCAAATAACCTAAAAACAAAGAATTGGTGGCTGCAAATTTATACGAGTAGGGTGAATTAGAAGTAAACTGAATTATATTATCAGTAGCTGACTGTTTTCTGTAAATTCCAAAATGTGTTTTATTATTTTTTATAATAAGTAACAAATCTAAAATTTTAATAATTATTAATTTATAATATTAAAATATTAAATATTAATAATTTATTTTGTGTTTCTTTTTACAATATGAAATAAATTTAATTACGTAAACTATTGACGAAACTTAAAAAATTCACCAGTTTCTTTTCACTATTATTCCGTATTATAAATACGTCGTCCACATACCTTTTATAAATTCGTAGATATTTCGAAAATGGGCTGTTCATAATTTTATTCTCTAAGTTTTCCATAAAAATTTCGCTAAAGAAGAGCCATAGCCAAACCTGTTCTTTGTCGAAAAAGCTGCCAATTAAACTTAAAAAAGTTTTGATTTAGCACTATTGATGGAAATAAAATAAGGTGGCCTATAATTAAATTAGGGATATTTTTATGTTTCAATAACCTTCTCACCAAGTCAATACATTCCAAAGATGGTATTCTGGGGAAAAGAGCGTGTAAATAAAGTAGTGAAATAAGAATTGCATCATTAGGACTATTAATATTTTTGATGGAATCATCAAATTCAGTTGAGGTTTTAGTCGAATATGAGTTTTAAAAACCCGTCACCTCTCTAAGAATTCTATTTATCCACGATGAAAGATAGTAACTAGGCGAATCAATAAAAGAAACCACCGGCCTGATAGGTGAGCCTTCTTTATGCACTTTAGGTAACCCATAAAGTAGTGGTATTTTAGGATTCATAAGGTACAAGTTTTCTTTTTTAGTTTTAAAGTATTCTAAAGTGTACAAAGTTTGATATAGTATCCCATGTAATTTTGCAAAGAAAGAGTTAGTAGAGTCTCTATTAATGCTCTCAAAATTCTTATAGTCCAGGAATTCCATCACTTTATTGACATAATTAGCTCTTCTCATTATCACTAAACATGAACCGTTGTCTGCTTTGGTGATAATAAGGTCATTCGAACTAATTGTCTCTTTTAATGAATTAAGTGAAGATTTTTTAGAATCTGAATATTATAATTTTTGCTTTTTAGAATATTTTTATTTGAGATGTCAGTAGTTTGTATTATATTTTCTGCTTCAATAGCTAGCGTTTCATTAGAATTAGAATTAATGTTTTGGGAGAAGTCGTATTTTAGGTTAGAATTTAGTAACTGTTCTTTTCCAGGTAAAGGCAATGTTTGTTAAGTTTAGAAACCTTTTATAAAAATTGAAACAGAAGCCCATCATTAGCTTATATTTAAAAAAATTATTTCTTTTTCACATTTCTTCTCCTTTTAGATTTTGAATTTTCTTACACAGTTTTCAAAACATTTTATCACCAAAGGACTCTACCTCGTTCCTAAAATTGTTATCTAATACAACGAATTTAAAAAAATGTAACAAAAAAATTAAAGTTAAAAACTAGTATTTGAATTGAGAGTTTACTGTATTTAGAGATCTATAATGTTGTTTTATTTCTTCTCTTCTCCACGTTGTTCTAGCGATCTTGATAGCTGTTTCTGAGGATTTTGTGTAGATGTTGCATCTTATGGAAAGGAATTTTGGAGTTATATTGAAAAATAATCATTGTTGGACGAACCAAATTTTCCACAGTAAGTGTCTTCGTGTAATTAGGTTCTTCCTGTAGAACTGGACAAGCTTAGCTTTACTAGCAATATGAAATTAGAAAAAGGCGTCCATATCTCTCAAATAAACCTGTTTATTTGAAAAATATGGACGACTTTGTTCTTCCTGTAGAACTGGACAAGCTTAGCTTTACTAGCATTATTCGAAACTACGCCCAGGGGAAATTGCTCATATACTATCGTTCCAAATTTCGTTGCAAATACCGAGCGCTTCAAAAGTTACACGAAGGGCGGCGGAGTTTATGTCCTGATGGTATAAATGCAAATTGTATTATTACCAGTACAAGACTAAGCAGTGTATCCACTACTGAGGTTCCTGAAAAAAGTTTTATTGTAGTATATTTTAGAATAAGAAAATATTGTTTTTACTGTATGGCCTTACTATTTGTCAGATTTCTGCCTCACCCGATAGAAAAAAATAATAAATACAAAAGTTGTATGGATTTCAGGAAACTTCATGGCAAAAATAACTTTCAATATACAGGGTGAATTAGAAAATTTTTGATCTATAAATATAAACCTTGAAAATGGGTGGCGAAATATAAATGATGACCCTGTAAGGCTCTATATTCCAAAACTTTGCTGCAAAGTATTATATAGAGTCTATGGCAATTTTAAAATGTAATATTAACGAAAAAATATATTTTCGACAAACTGAAAGTATTTTTATTTTAAGTGATAAGAAAACTATAAGTACCAAATTTTGATTTTTTTAAATGAAATGTCCTGTATAATTTTGATTTCCTGTTTAAAAATGTGAGATATGTCTGTGCTTGGATCGGTAGTTTTTGAGATATTCAACTTCAAAATTCCTCCATATCCTGGTTAATTTACGTGAAATCGTCTCTAAGGTGTCTTGCTGGTACTGACATTGTAAGATTGACATTATCATTTAACTTGTCTGACTTAGTTTTACCCAACAAAATGGGCTATTCTACTGAAGACATTAAACAACATTATTAAATGTAATACGCTTATATTATGTCAATAATAAAAACCCTACCCAAACTCAAAATGAGTATCTAGGTAGTTTCCCGGTAATCCCAACACGAAGCACAATAAGACATATAATGAACAAATTTGAAGATACCAAAAGTTTAAATAGAAGAAGAAGAACTGCAAATCCAAACACAAACTTTGATTTAAGCGTGTTGCTATGCATTACAGGTAAATTATTGTTGTTAGTTTTCTATGCTTAGGTTCATTTTATTGCAGAAAACCTTAAACGATCAATTACTGATGCAGACCTTTCATTTTCTACCCGTTCATGGTCTAACTGAAGAACGTAAATGAGAAAGATTCATTTTTTGTCAAAAAATTTAAGAAGATATTTGTTAAATCCGCTTTTTTTACACAATATACTTTTTACTGATACTTACTACTAATGATATGTTTAATCGTCGCAATAAACGCATCTGGGCGACAAACAATCCTCACAAAATTCAAGTAGTCAAAATTTAAGGGCCCCAAAGTTTAAATGTTTGATGTGGCATTCTCAACATAAGGTTATCGGAACAATCTTTTCCCGTGAAAGTGTTACTAGTGTCAGACATTTCCAATATCTGGAAATTTATATAGAACAGCAGTTAGACAACATTCCTTTAAATAAGAAACTTACATTCATGCGCTCCAGCGCACAATGTTATAAATGGTACTCAATTTTTGAATCAGAACTATGATCTGTGGATTGGACGAAATGGGCATTTAAGATGGCCAGCAAATAGTCCAGACTTGACACCGCTTGACGTATTTTTATAGAGTTATCTAAATAACAAAATTTACTACAATAGACCCGAAAATATAGCTATAATGGAACAGGGAAAAGACAGTATATATGTGTTACTAAATGACTATGTGTGGAACTAAAAAAATCATAATGAGGGAAGTTCCGAGTAAAGAAAATTTACCGTTTCTTTTACTGTCTATTTTTTGATGCTTGAGTCTTGTATTTTTTATAGGTATAGTAAATACAGCTTAAAATATAGGTGCTGGTCATTATATGACTTGTTAACGGTATATTTTATACTTTTGTGGTTACAACAAATAATTATCATAAGCATTTATATAAGATCTAAAAGGGGTTAAAAATTCTTAAATTCCAATGAAAATTAAATATTGAATTTAAGTTTGTACATAAAAATAATTATTGACTAGCCACAATATTTGTTATTATTATGTTGTACGATATTGTATTTTACCTTTAAACATATATTAACATAACAAACATAGAAAAAGTCTCTAAGTCTCGGTCTCGGTAAATTATAACTTTACATTTTACAATAAACATGACACGTGTTTCGCCCTTTCGAGCATCACCAGACAAATAGAAATAAACACACTAAAGCACAACAAAACAAACAACTACTTATACATATTTGATTGACACTGTGTCAAACCTGGTTAAATGGTAAAAATTACAAAATTTTGGCTGGGTAGGTAAAAAAAAATTAAATTCCAAACTTTGACACGCTGTTTCTCAAAATTTAGTCATGTGATCAAGTTATGCCAATAACACATTTTGCGTATCAGGAAGTCTAGAGATGCATTATGAAAAAAATTAGAAAAATTCACCGAAAGCCATTTTCTATAAGAAGTATGTGAGAGGTTTCAAGGCTTTTTCTTTTTTAACTAAAGCGCTCTACGCACTATCAGTTCATTCGTTTATTCGTTGATTCATCCGCAGAGTATGGGGTGTCTCGTGCGACTCGTTGTACGGCGATTCAGTCTTTGGGCCAATAATAAAGCAGGCTTGGACTTCGGCGAACCATTCGTCCGGATCAAATCTTTTGCGTTCTGTATATTATCAAAAAAATGCATGAAAGCCATACGAACAAATTAAATAAAAATTGACGAATAGTGTGGATGAAATATTCGTCCATTCGATTATCCATAGCAAAAAATATTTTCGTTTTGTGAGCTGTTTCATGCGCTCCAGCGCACAATGTTATAAATGGTACTCAATTTTTAAATCAGAACTATGATCTGTGGATTGGACGAAATGGGCATTTAAGATGGCCAGCAAATAGTCCAGACTTGACGACGCTTGACGTATTTTTATAGAGTTATCTAAATAACAAAATTTACTACAATAGACCCGAAAATATAGCTGCATTGGAACAGGGAATTAGGGAATACATTGGAAGATTAAACGAAAATCTGATTTTATTTTTAACTGCATTAATCGCAAATTGTTACAAAATATTAAGAAGTACTTCGCCAACCGAGGAGAACATGTGATTACTAGAATTTATGGTTTTCAATTTTACTTGTAATTTTTTCTTTCATTTTATAAATTCTCGTTTAGTATTTATTGTTCATAATAAAATATTTCTTTACTGCTAAGTCATATTAATCATTTTTTACATTATCATCAAGACACCTTAGACCCGATATCTCCTAAATTTACCAGGATATTATGTTGAATTTCAGTTAAGGGGGAATTTTGAAGCCGAATAACTCAAAAACTACCGATCCAAGTATGGACATATCACACATTTTTGGAAAGGGAATAATAAGGAGAATCTAAGAAAATCAAAAATATACAAGGCATTTCATTCAAAAAACCAAAAATTTGGTCCGGTACTAGTTTCTGACTGACCCTGCATATTCAAAATTATTTTTTCTAGGAAGTTCCCTGAAATCTGTACAACTTTTGTATTTATTATTTTTTTCTACCTATAAAAATAAACCTTGAAAATGGGTGGCGAAATATAAATGATGACCCTCAAATAAGGGAATTTTATAATTTTATATCTAAAAAAAATATATTTTCAACAAACCAACAGTATTTTTATTTTAAGTGGGAAGAAAAGTAATATATATTAGATAATAAAACTGCTAATTGACAGTGTAATTAAATGTACTGAAAATCCATGCAACGCAAAAAGGTTGAGATTATGTCAATACAATTTGGTATAAATAACGAAAAAATTTCCAAACACGTCAGATTCTAAAAAAAATCATATTGTCAACACACGTCAAGCAAACCACAATATTCTTTCAGTTATATCATATCGCCCATTTTTTACTCTCTGATTTTTCATTCAGTCGACTGGTATTTAAATGTTAAAAGTCAATTGTATTACAAAAACGAATCAGTCAATTTCAATTACAAATTATTATTTAGCTTCAAACATAAACAAGAAAACACGTCATCTAATAACGTTGTCCAAAAAACGAGTAAATTATATAATAGCAGGAAAGATTATGATCGGAAATAATTCCCAAAAACAAAACAATTAAATAGCACTTACTGTGATCTGAAATATGGCAATTGTTTGGTGGCTACGTTGTGGTTATTGTTTTTAAACGATGATTTTTAAACATTTACAGCTTTGACTAAATTTGATAAAAACACTGAATGCAAGATAGAGTATTTGAGAAAAATATAGACGAGATTTTGTGGAAGAATTAATTGTGGAAGATGAACTGGTAAAATTGTTGTACGAATTCAAATTAGAGGAGCAAAATGGCAGCCAAATAAAATGTTTGTAATTCTAAAACAGTCACTCTCAAAATTTACATATATTACGCTCTAGAATCCCTGATGCCAAAAATATGTTTTTTCCTAATCCGTCGGTCTGTCAATCTGTCAATTCGCAGCGCAGCCTAAAAAACTACTTACCCGATTGTCTTCAAAATCTGACCAACAACAACTAAGAATAATGGGGATAACCTGGTAATATTCTGGTAAAAATCCAACATGGTGAAACAAAATGGCGGTTTAGTGAAGTAAAAAAATGATTAGTAAATAAAATAATTATACCTCAAATTTTACAGAAGTGTTATATAGGATTGAACTGGTAACATTTTGGTAGCAATCCAAGACAGCAAAACAAAATGGTGGCATAATAAAATGTTTAAAAATTCAGCCTGAAAACTATTTTAGATTCATTTCAAATTTAGTGCAAGCATTAAGTCAGACATAGAGATAACCTAGTGAAATATTACGGTACGAATTCAAAATGGCGAAACAAAATAGCAGCCAAATAAAATGTTTAAAATCGACGTAAAAATCTTCAATCTTATTCAATTGACTTAAAAATTTTTGTGATATAGGGATAAACTGGTACAAATTCAACATAACTGAACAAAATGGCGGTCTTAAAAAAATTTAATGTAAAAACTACTTATTTAATTTATTTTAAATTGTACCTAAAAATCAAGTATTGTATAGGTAGAAACTTATAAAATATTGTTACGAATCCAATATGGTGGAACAATATGGCACCCATTAAAATGTTTGAAAAGACAGTATATATGTGTTACTATATGACTATGTGCAGAAACTAAACTGGGTCACACTTCACAATTCCTAATAAAAGGAAAAAATTATAATTAGGGAAGTTCCGAGTAAATAAAATTTACCGTTTTTTTTATTGTTCATTTTTTGTAAGTCTTGTATTTTTTTATACGTATAGTAAATACAGCTTAAAATATAGGTGCTGGTCATTATACTTGTTAACGGTATATTTTATATTTTTGTGGTTACAACAAATAATTATCATAAGCATTTATATAAGATCTAAAAGGGGTTAAAAATTCTTAAATCCCAATGAAAATTAAATATTGAATCTAAGTTTGTACATGAAAATAATTATTAACTAGCTACGATATTTGTTATTATTATATTGTACGATATTGTATTTTACTTTTAAACATATATTAACATAACAAACATAGATAAAGTCTCCAATTCTTAGTCTCGGTAAATTATAATTTTACATTTTACAATAAACATGACACGTGTTTCGCCCTTTCGAGCAGCATCAGACAAATAGAATAAAATACACTAAAGCATAACAAGTCAAACAACTACTACATATTTGATTGACACTGTGTCAAAGCCGGTTAATTGGTAAAAAGTACAAAATTTTGGCTGGGTAGGCAAAAAAAAAATTAAATTCCAAACTTTGACACGCTGTATCTCAAAATCTACTCATATGATCAAGTTATGCCAATAACACATTTTGCGTAACAGCAAGTCTAGAGATGCATTATGTAAAAAATTAGAAAAATTCACCCAAAGCCATTTTTCATAAGAAATATGTGAGAGGTTAGCCCTCTACTCACTATCAGTTCATTCGTCCAGTAATTCTACTCGTTGCACGGCGATTCCGTCTTTGGACCAATAATAAAGTAGCCTTGGACTTCGGCGGATCATTCGTCCGGATCAAATCTTTTGTGTTCTGTATATTATCAAAGAAATCCATGAAATCTATGCGAGCGAATTAAATAAAAATTACTGAATAGTGTGGATGAAATATTCGTCCATTCGTTTATCCATAGCAAAAAATATTTTCGTTTTGTGGGTTGCTTTATCGTATTGCTAGAGCTACCTTGTATATGAAAAAAATCATAAGAAAGCTGAAATAAAGACTGCAAGAAACTGCTCAATTTTGAGTTTACGGCTATCTTGCATAATAGAAAAAAAAATTGTTAAGGAAATAGAAATGAAAGTTATAAGAAACTGCACAATCTTGAGTCTTTTCTTGCTACAACAGTAGTATCATGCTTTTGAAAAGACTTCCGTGTTATTTTATATATTATATGTTTATTTTTCTAATTAATATATTAATATTTTACTTCTTGAATATATTAAGATTTAAAGAAGAAGGCAAATTGCAGTGCAACATTTAGTTTTAAGAATGGGTTAACTGGTGCGTTAAATGGAACACTATCTTGTTTGTAAATGAGAACCGCTTCTGTCTTTGAAGTGTTTTGTCTTATATATGTAGGCGGCCTAATTCTATGAGGAAAATGACTAATATTCTTAAGAATGGGAATCTTTTTTTTACAATGAGCGATATAACGTAGTTGGTGTTGAAATCGTGATAAGTAAAACGTATATCAACATCAGCCATCTTGTTATTTGTATTTTAAGTAAACCTGTAAATGTAGTTTACTTGATGGCGATATGTATACTTGTTAGTGAAAAATTTCAATAAAAATTGCTAATAACAAACAATATTGATGCCCTGCCTATTTACCTTTTACTAAACTGGTAATTTTCTTTGTATGAAAAAATAATTTCTTAATAACCAAGAAAATTTATATTTCTCAGCTAAAATAGTGATATTTATTTACAAATATGGTATCAGCGGTCATGGTTTTGAATTCTATGTGCGGTATGCTCAGTGACGCAATCACGGATGGGACCATTCATATATGAAAGTAAGGACCTTTTTTTCTAGTCATCAAAAAATTTTGAGTTTAGGACTTCAAAAATTTTAAATTCGTCTCTTTATTAGGTTCAGGATAGCCTTAACCCTCGTCTGTACAGCCCTTTCCCAAGCTTAAAACCTGGTTTCGCCACTAGATATGCTACATATTTGAAAAGTTCAAACAAAATATTTCTAGTAAAAGAGTTGATGCAATTAACTGATAGGTAAAATGTTTCTGTTTTTTTTTTCATATTTAAAATCGTGAAAGAATGAGTTTTTAGGTCAGTTTTCGCCAAGCATTTATCAAACCCAAACATTGCTGATAAAGTAGTATAAGTTTTAGATATTTCTATAAAAGTTACCTTTGTCTTATTTAGATGGAATTGTCATTATATTTCACATTCCATTTTCCATATAGATAAGAACTCTAGGCGATATCTATGAAATATACCATTAATTAAAAGATTAGCACACGTCTGAACTGACGCTACGCTTTCACCCTCAAACACTACAAAGACACGACTCTCACCTTCTAATCATTAAAATCAAACTTATCTGTTTCTATATATTGTAACAGATTATAAATTTAATATGACCTTCACCCTTAGGTTCAGCCAGGCCTAAGGTTACTATTTTCTTTTCGGGAACACTGAACACGCGTCTGAGATAAAGATCATTCCCATTATTTCAATTATTCGTAATTCTTGCAAGGCACATTGGTTCCACCATCAAAAGATTCACTCCTAGAGCTTGTACTGATTCTTGATGTATGTCAAAAAGACGCTGGACTTGCGCACTTTTGTGGAACTTTCTGGTCACCGCACCGCTTTTATGATAGGCTTCTCCAGGGGAGATTTGACAATTACCATGTCCCCTAGAAATCTTTGTCTTACAGCGAATGTCCCGGTAGGTAGAACGTTCCCCCAGCAATGTCTCCCCTATCATCTTTGGACTGCTTTCCGAAACACCGCGAAAAACTACACTTTTGTCACGGAGCCGTCGGTCTCGTACAGAATTTCACTACGTACATATAACACAGTCTATATATGCATATAACTATTTGGTAATAACTTTATACAAATCCTATAAATTGTAATTTATTTAAATGGTATTATTATTATTATTTTTTGCTTCTTCTCTAGCAGGATATATTAGATTAGTGGAGTCCGTACAGTATTGTACTTAATACTCAGATATATTTAACGTCTTATGCTAGTTATTCTGCATGTTTCCAAGATAGCTAATTTTTACATTGTTTGGATAATGCTTCGGTCGTTGATGTTAATCAGTTCTAGGTACTTTGTAAACAGCTTTCAAGGTAAGTATTTTTTTTTATCAGATGTAATATCATTCAGTGCTTCAATATTACCGATAATTTTACATGATAGCGCTTGAATATAGATTTATTTTATACATTTTTGATTGATCATTCCTACATGCATGCAGAAAAGAAACTATATTAAAAATGATTTTTATTCAAATACAAATTGTTTTTTAAAACAATTAACACAATACAAACTGTTGTTAAACCAATTAACACAACTTATTTATTCCAAAAATCAAAAAGTATTAAAATCTAAAAGGGAATTGAGACGTAGCAGTGTTTTTTGCCATGACAGATGAACTTGGTCCTGGTTATGGTTGTGACTGATGGTCGACTGTATTGTTCCTCAATTTATCAATAATATTTTCATGATGGTCTTTATCCAGCTGATGATAGGATGAAATAGATCTAATATTTTGGTGTTCCGGTAATTGGATTAGTTGCATCATTCCACACCCACTTTTTGCTAATTGAGAAATACATTTTGCGGAGAAGCTTTCGTTTATTACCAACCAGTTGGAACAGGCGCGCAATTTTTCACCACCGTTCGTTGTCTTACTGAAAATTGGATTGTATTTTATTGTAGCAGCCTTCTTTCTTGATTGTCTAGCTCTTCCTTGAATTTCGTGAGATAACATGTGGCCCATCGCCACCTCTCCAAGCCAATTTAAACGACAAACTAAAAAATAATTTCTTTTATTTTCAGGTAACTTCTGGAGCTGCTTTCTCGTTGCGTTCTTTGCATCTCGGACGTGCTTGAATTTGATCTGAGTAAAGGGATTGAACGTGATACCATACTAGTAATATTTTTCTAGCAGCATCTTCGTTGTAACATTCCACATTGTTTTTACCAAGTCAGTACAAAAAAAAACAAAAAAGAGGAAACGGAAAAAAAAAACTATTGTGTATTAAGAAATGATCTAACGATGAAACATGTTTTCAAAATGACCGATTTCTGGATGTTCCTGTGAATATCTATATTAAGTCCTAATTGAGCCAAATGCAGTGTAAAAATTGTTGAGGTGAGGCCGGTTACTGATATGACGAGAGAAGTAATCATGACTCTTTCCTGTTTCCACAGCCTTTTTATTTCCATTGTCAAGTCGGTGTATTTGCCGATCTTCTACTGTAGTTCACTTGGATGTTCTCGTCGTTGGGGACAGCCATGTCAATTAAATAAGTGGTCTTTTCTTTTTTGAACTTTATTTATATAGTCTATAAAAATAAACTACATCATTGTGCCCTAGTTTGCAATTTGCAGTCTTGCTTAATTAAAATAAAAGTATTGTAGGGAAGTATTAAAAAATGTATGCAGCCAAAACTCTAGCATCAACTTAAAAGTTTTATCTCCATATCACGCCCGATTTTTGTGCACAACTCGATAGATACTGTTTTACCCTTCTTTACCTAACTAGAAATTATAATTGCAGTCTGTTTTTAATTTACTTTATAAGCCGTATGCATAACGACAATAAATGCATGTAAATTTAAAATTAATTTTCTTTTCCTTCAGATCCCGGATATACAATACAATAATAAATATTTTATACCAATCTATTCAAGTACTATTTATATGTAGATTCCGCATATAAATATTCTGAGAAAGAACAACTACCAAAACATACATATTAAGATATTTCGTCGTTCTAACAAAGGAAATTAAGTTTTAAAAAACTAGACTACTACTACTACTACTACTGAAGCCGTAATTTCATTTTTCTCACATTCAAACTTGAAAATTATTTTAAAAAAATTGAAAATAAGGCAATAACATAATTTCATACTTTAAGAGTAGGATCCAACTGGTAACATTTTTTTTACTTACACAGGTATAGATGTATTCTATCTATGTTTCTAAAATTTGAGTCCTGTGTCATATATATATATATATATATATATATATATATATATATATATATATATATATATATATATATATATATATATATATATATAAGCACAGGGCACTTAGCCTTATCTAGTGCTTAGCTAGTTTCCAACTTATTTCTAAAAAAAAACAAACAGGCCTGTTGACCTACTTTTTATTTACTTTTTACGAGGGTTCCTTCGCACATAAATATGTTTACAAAAGTTGCATATTTTCTTTTATGGACATTACATTATATTTAGTAACTTTAAATTACATTTTTGGCACGTAGCTGAGAGCTGACTTATGCATTCCGCCTTACTGTTTGTGAAGCGAGTGATGATCGAATCACTCAGCATGGCTGTTGAGTGATTATTGTTATGTTCTATTATCGGGCAAACAGGCAGAATCTAACCAATCGTCGACTATATTAGAAATAGCTAATTAGTTAATTTCAAAAAACGATTTTAATTAATAACAATCTCAGTAAACTAAAAAAGAAGAAATAAAATATTATACTTTAATATCAAATTTAATCTTTTCTTACTTTGTTGCTAAACAGTAAAACGTAGAAATACTGTTAAAATACTCGTTTTTAATTAAATCCTTAATAACCAATAATAAACACTGATTAAAAAATAAAACAATCATCTTTTTTGTGGCGGGGGGGGAGAGAAAAACATCCGTCAAAATACATCTTAGAAAAGAAACTCTAAAATGTTTTAAAGATCTCGAAATCGAGATAGTCTAGTATACTATACTCATATACTATACTCATATCATTCGGGTAACATTAATTTTGTTTAAACGGTGCTTAAGATTGAAGAGTAAAGGTATACTCGTAATTTTAAGGTATCTTATATCAATTTCCTGGTAAAAATACAGCCACTTCTTTTTACAACTCCCATGCATCTAATTAAGCATTTAAATTAATAATTTGTGAAATGAGAATTAGATAAGCTTAAGATAAAGAAAAATAAATTTTAAATAGGTTATAGAATATAATCACAAAGTTATGTTAAAATTTTAGATCCATGATTAATATTATTTAATTAAAATGCTCCGGGAGGGAATTTTTTTGCTCCGGGGGGAATTTTTTATCTCCGGGGCAGCCCCTGGTCTCATCCCTACAACAAAAGCATAAAGAACCAGATCCGGAAAGTACACACATATTCGAGACATCTGTCATGTAATGTCAGATAGGCGGAATTAATATAATTATGTGAAACATGTTAGTAAAGTAGTTTTTATATTATTAAGTTGCGTTACTAGTTTTCTCCAATTTTAATAGACTGAATTACTAGGTACGCAAAACATAGGTTTAAATAAACTAAAGTTTTACTTTAGTAAGAATTTGTTGATAGTAGAATTTACAACTATTATAATAAGACACAAGCTTAGAATATTAAACAAATGTCATTCTTGAAAACTCAGTTCGATATATGCGCTTTTGTTCTTTATTAGCCTTATTAATATTTAAATAAATTAAATTCGCTTTTGGCCAGGTTCTTTTCAGAAATATTCAACAGAATCAATCAATGCCAATCATCCTTAACTACATTTTTTTAAACACATAGTAAAACAAGTGCTAAGCTGAGCTGAGTTGGTTAAAAACAATTTTTAGCCCTAGTGAAATAATTCCAGTAAAATTACTTGATAATATTAATGACTTTCATAAGCATTTTATAATGTATATATTTTTTGAAACATCTCATGAAAGGTTCATTTGTTGTATTCTCGGTTTTATCCTCCGACGCATATCAGCATAAAAATTGTGTTGCAAACATTCACATACTGCTAAATTAATTTTTTTATCTAAGTTCGTGGTTGTTATATATTATTTGAATAAAATGTAAGAAAGTAAAATTTGAGTTTATTCAAAATATTTCATTACGGTTTTATGTCCAAGAACACTAAGAAGTATATATGCGCATATCATATAACAATGTGTTCGAGTTTTTTATTCATCATCAAAGATTTACTCCAATGCAGGAAAGTCAGGTGGTGGAGCCGTAAGCTCACGGGCGAGGTAGTGAACCGTCAAGATCAATTGGTTCTATAGGCAGGATGGGACATGGACTAATTCGGGCGAGGAGTCGGCAAGACATCTATTCGAAGTCCATTTCCCCGGGAGCCACACTACACTTCTTTGGAAGCTGAAGCCCAATTCCAAGCCGATTGGAGGATGGCCGATTAAGTTTATGCGCTTGTGCACAAGATAGAAAAAGCGCTCTGCTTCAAGGAGTACAGTCTAACTGTTTTCTTCGATGTAGAGGGTGCACTTGACTAAGCTCAAGGCAGAAAAAGCGCTCTGCTTCAAGGAGTACAGTCTAGCTGTTTTCTTCGATGTAGAGTGTGCATTTGACTAAGCTCTAGAGACTATCTGCAGATCTCTGTAAAAACAGAGGCCCGGACTAGTTCTGGTTCGGTAGGTCGGAAGTGCTTTGGAAAAGAGGAGAGTTAACGCAGCAGTGAATGGCTCAGAGCTAAGTATAGGGGTGAGTGGCGGTTGTCCACAGGGTAACTGCCTCTTGCCATGGACGGACTGATGAAACTCCTCACAGACTCTTAGTTAGTCTCCGGCCGATTCATCGTTTATCAGTAAGAGAATGCAGATGGCCTGCAGGTTGATTAAAAGATGGTGTAAAGATACAGGATTTTCTGTCAATCCATGATTGGCAGAAATGATCCTATTCACAAGGAAGAGGAATATAGGTGGTCTACGTGTCCCAAGGATGTTTGGAGAACAGCTTAGTTTAAAAAACGAACTAGCAAAGTGCCTTGGAGTTATTATTGATGTAAAGTTGACGTGGAAAGCGCATGTCGAGAGAGTCGCGGCTGAATCTGTAGCGAGTCTGTGGTAGCTTCGGAAAGCAGTAGGGGCAAGCCCGCGGGTAATGCTTTAGCTATACGAAGCTGTAGTCAGGTCTAGAGTAGCCTATATTTCAATAGTTGGTCGACAGCGGCAGGAAACCAGACATGTCTAAGACTTGGAAAGGTCCAACGACTAGCGTACGTGGCTATCACCGGTACCATGAGTATGACGCCAAGAGCTGCGCTGAACGTTTTGCTAAGCTTGCCATCTCTAGACAATTGGGTCAAAAAGGAGGCTATTGCGGCCCACCTTCAAATGAGAGTCGCAGGCATTTGGTGGGAGAGAGGCGAGATCGTCGGTCATGGCCGCATCTCAATAATAGCAAACAGAGAGGTGCCCATATCAGCATTCAAAGTTGCTCTCACTAGGCAACAGCTAGGGGTAGATAGCTCATATGTTCTAAGGTGAGTGGGACACCGGGCCGGGAGTTTCACAAACGGGACGCTAATGTGCTACACCGATGGGTCACGGATGTCCGAGGCGCAGACGTCAGGAGCAGGAGTGTTTATAGGGAAATAAAACCCAGGAAAAGCTTTCCACTTGGGAAATACAGCACAGTTTTTCAGGCAGAAATATGTCACCATTAGACAGCCAAGCAGCGTTAAAAGCGTTGAACTTGCCTAAGGCCAGAAAGGTCTTGGTACAGGACTGCTGTGACGCACTGGAAAGTCTGGCAATGATAAAAAAGTAGTACTCATTTGGGTTCCTAGTCACTGTGGAATAGCAGATAACGAAAAGGCGGATGAGCTAGCTAAGCTTCGAGGACTGTCTAAACAGCAAGTCAAGCTGACCTTAAATGATTGGGCCTCCTAGACATTTTCTAGGGGGTTGCTCTCCTACAACAAAGGAAAGGAGACCAAAGATTTCGTCGAGGGACTTGATAAGGCCAAAACGGCCTGGTTGCTTACTAGAAGTAGGCTAACTATTAGCTCCATCATGGGGGTGCTAACAGGTCACTGTTGCTTAAGGAGACACCTAGCACTGCTGAGATAGAGCAGGACTCGACCTGCATAGCATTCGGTGAGGAGGAAACTCCACTACATTATTTGTGTAGGTGCGAAGCTAGCGCCTAACTGCGACAAGACATTTTTGGGGTCTCGGTGCTGCAATGGCATTAAGAACCTAGCTTGGAAAGACATCCTGGCTTATATTAAAAGGTCGGGAAGGTTCAAGGACGTTAGGGAGGTGGTATAAACGGTTGGGGTGAAATCTTGGTAAATAGTAAGGGCCCGATTTGGCCTACCCGCATGACTACGGCCTCCCCTCAACTTTTACTACTACTCCAATGCAGTCTTTTATTGCCATGGCGTTGGATATATCACTCTATTCAATTTCTGTACTCGGTATTTGAGCCCAGTGTTTTGGTCTTATTTGCGTTTTTTTTTAAACACTTGGGTACTCCTTATTTTTGATGGCATTTTACAAGGTATTATTTAAAATACTCTTACCATATTATTTTAAAAATATTTTATTACAAACATACTTGGTATGTCCAAGTGTACTAAGAAGTTTATTGCTATATTTGTTTACTCCTAACAATAGCTTTGACCAAATTGATATATTTCACTTTCTTGGAATTATTTACGAGATAAACACATAGATCATACTACATAATTAATTTACTTTATTCATTTTCTGAATCATATAAAATTCTCTATTCTGAGTTTTCTGTTTGTATTCTAATGGTGATTTCAAAGAGATATATACGAGATAATTTAACAATATAAATATATACAAGCAACACAAACGAAAGGAAATGTAGGCTCATCCACAATGCAACAATAACTGTAATACAGTTACATAATAAGTCGTGGAAATAAAATTAGAAAATAAACGCTATTAAATCCGTTAAATTGTTTAATTCATAAACCGGAAGAATAAAATTGTTATTGTGGTATATGTTTCACCGACACGAAGAGGACACCGTAGCATTACCAAATAGGTAAGCGGTTATCGAAAACCACATATTGACGTTCTAGTTTTGCAATTCTTATTGATCATTTAAACGTAAACACAACTATGTCATGCTCTAAAGAAAGTTTTAATAAAGAAAGCCATTGCATGAATTTGTTTTTGCAATCCAGTTTTATCTTTTGTTAACCTACAAGGTTTAATAAAAGTTAAAAAAGTTGTAATGCTTTTACATCATCTTTCTGATACTGTTTCAAAGACTTTTGAAAAAAAATAAACGTAGATCTGTTTTCAACCACAATAATAATCTTTGTCCATACTGTATAATTAAACAAAATATCGAAATTTAAAACAGATGTTTTTGTCAAAGATTTAGCCTGCAGTTCTGTTTACATTAAATGTGATATATGTGATTTAAAATTTTCATAGGCGATCAAATATGAAATTTCTTTGTACCTATTTTTTTGTGACCGAATTATTATAAATAGATGATATTTTCCACAAAAAAAAGTGTATAGCCCCAGACACCAGAGACAGTTTTGGAGGCTGCTACAGGGATAACATAATTAATTGTGTACTTTTTTTTACTAATAGTACCTCTCGGAGGGCTGTGCGGTTCACAAAAAAAACGGCAAAAAATTCAATATCTCATATGTAGTTCTCTTAGATATTGCGAAAATTGAGTTTGAAAAAAAAAGTTTTCTTATTATGATATGTAAAAACGGATGTCTTTTTGAATTATAAATAAAAATAATTGTTATTTAAGTTATTGCAAAATTTTTCCGCACACTTTAATAAATTCAAGAAATTTTAATTTGTCTGGAAAACTATTACATTTCAAAAAAAATTATTATAATATTTTTTGTAGTAAAAAAATTTGTTTTCTGTAATATTTTGGAAGATATTAGACAAAACCCGCTTTTTTTCTTTTTGGCCTTTTTTGTGAACCAGGCGGTCTACGTGTGAGCGCTCTGAACATACTTAAACAGCCCTTCAAGAGATACCATTTGAAAAAAAATTAGTGCACTAGTATTTTGCACGTTCCCAAAGGTCTGATTATTACTGGATTAGTTTGTTAGGAAATGTGTGGATCTGGAGTGAAATGACACATTTAATATACTATATAAAAGTAAGTCAAAGCTTTTGTTAATAAATATGTTGAGCTAGGTTTAGGTCTAGTTTAAACCACTGGTGTCAAACTCATTGCAGATAAAGAACCGATTTAATGGTGATGGAAAAATGCGTAGGTTTTTTTTTATCTATGAGCAGAACACGAAGGCCCAAGACAAAAGTACTAGGTAGTGCGCTTTCTTTAAATAAGTACAGGGAACGTTTATTGATGCGGGATTTAAAGACTTGCAGATTAAGAGAAGAAGGAAATACATTTTCCGGTAACACATTTCATAATCTGGACACTCTGGGAATAAAAGAGGGAATAAAGTGGGAGGTCCTTGGTCTTTGCAGTTGGATCATAAAGGGATGCATGTGGGTCAGTACTCGTGTCTCCCTGGCAAAAATGACTAGGGAGGTCATAATGTTCAAATTAAAATTAAAAAAATGCTTTATTGTCTAAAGAAGAAAATTATCTTATTGACAAAGCTGAAAATGAGATGCTAATACGAGTTAAATAATTACAAATACAATTCAAAATAAAATGAATTTGTCAAACAATAAAATGTTATACAAAAATAAATTAACAAGGAGCACAAACATACAAGAAATGTTAACAGAAACGAGGTAAAACTGAATAATATTAATTTTTAAAATCCAAATATGCAAAATTTTCCTTAAGTCAGTCAAGTCAAAATAAACATTATTGTTGTAATGAATGATTCTCATTGACAAAGCTGAGGTAATAAAAGTTACAGATTTAAAAAAAAAATTAACTTAACATATATACAAAAATAATGTGAACTGACATACACAATTAAGACTAACGACATACAAAAAAAAACAAAATATACTGTAAAGCTTAAAGGCCACACAACACAAGTCACAGCCAACCATAGTCAATACTAAGCCAATAAATACAAAATTTACAAACGATCTTGAAGGAACTCATTTGTTGAATAATAAGCTTTGCTCAGCAATAAAATCTTAACTGCTTTCTTGAAAGTTATGATATTTTCTTTGGATCGTATACAGCTTGGCAAATGATTAAAAGTCTTCCTAGCATTATAAATTACAGAATTCCGGATTAATGATATACGGGGGAGAAGCAGTGGCAGTGTAGCCTCCTATCGGGTATTATGAGATTTGACTTGATTAAGCAAGAAATTGTGGTATTTTTTATAAATAAGACAGATGGCTTCCAATATGTATAGAGATTGCAATGTGAGTATTCTGTGTTTAGAGAATAGGGGTTTATACATTTACACCACACTCACACACACACACACACACACACACACACACACACACACACACACACCTCAGAGCTCTCTTTTGAAGCACAAACAGTGCATTAATTAGGTACCGTAGAGAATTCCCCCAAAACGTAATACTATATCTCAGGTGAGATTCCACAAGAGCAAAATAAGCCACTCGTGCTGTAGCCAAATTTAGCTTTTTTTATTATTCTCAGGGCATAGCAACCAGAAACAGTCCTTCGAGATAGTTGCAATAAATGCTTCTTAAATGACAAACTTATATCTATATATACCCACAAAAACTTTGTTGTGGAGCATGCAGGGATAATATTAAAATTTAGCTTTGTGTCATCCAAAGTACAATTAAAATGGAGGATGTTTCTTTTAGACACATTGAAGAATAGAAAATTTGAGTCACACCACTTTTTGACAATTTCAGTGTCTTCAGTGATGATCTGGCCCAGCTTAAAGGGATCTGGGTCATGCCAAAGGATGGTGGTGTCATCCGCAAACAAAATGAAGGCCCCCCTAATATGTGTCTTACTTATATCATTAATATACAGTAGAAAGAGAATGGGACCCAAGACTAAACCCTGGGGCACCCCCGAGGCCACATCTTTAACGCTCGACTCCCTATCTCCCACTCTCACCCTCTGCTTACGCCCACTCAAATAAGAAGTGAACCAATCACAATATATGATATTTCTTCAGAATAGAATCCATGGTAGTATCTGTAAAGCAGACACAGTTCGCCCACGATTCGACGAAGCTCTAGTGATGCAAGCTTTCTTGTAAGGTTTGGATCATCAATCAGATGAACAGCTCTTCTTTGGACATAATCAAGAATATTAAGGATTGAAGGAGAGGTTGCTCCCCACATTTACGAGCAATATTTAGGACAGGCTTTGATTTGCAAAGTGTAAGGGTAAATAGGTTGGCAGAAGAAAAGTATTTTTGAGCTCGGAAAAGGAACCCAATATCTTCGCGGCTGCTGTAGTGATGTAATCATGCCAGAGATCTTTCGCTTCAATCATTTCATCATTTATTTGAAGGGTGTATGTACTGAGATGATTTGTTGCCTATCATCAATTTCAGTCTTGGAGATAGGTTTGGAAAATTGTATATTGGAGTAGATTGTGCTATCGTCAGCATAGCTGTGAACAGGATCACTGGTAGAAGCAAGCAGGTCATTGATGTGCAGGAAGAATAGAGTAGGTGCCATCACCGAACCCTGTGGAACGCCTGCGTTGATTTGGTGAAAGCCTGATGAATGGCCGCCAACCACTAGAGAAATACTTCTGTTGGAAAAAAAACTGGCATTTCAAGTACAAAGTTTTGGAGACACAGACCATAGGCAGAAAGTTTGTTAAGAAGTGCGTCATGCCGTATTGTCGTGTATAAGTTTATTCCTTTCAAGGTAATTTAAAAGACCATTATTTATATACTTCTACATTGTCTTACTCATAATTGAGAGGAGGGATATGGGTCTGTAGTTAGAGGAAAGAGTTTTGGATCCCTTTTTTGGAACAGGCTGTACACGAGCAGATTTCCAGCTTTTAGGAAAAATGCCCTTGTCATAGGACATTTGGAATAACCTGGTGAGGATAGGGGCCAATTCACAAGCGCACTTTTTTAAGACTATGATCGGAATACCATCAAGGCCAGAGGACTTTTTGGTATTAAGTGTTTTGAGAATATGTTGAATCTTTTTAACCCTGAAGGTAATTTCGTGCATATTGTATGGCAAAGCTGGTATTGATAGAAGTGGGGAGCTGGGGAGGTGAAGAGGAAGGATTAAAGTAGAATATGCGGCAAATTGTTTTGCAAAAAGTTTAGCTTTTGTTTTAGACTTGGGAGACGATTTCATCGCCAAAAGTTAGTGGTCGAAAGGGGCAATTGCGGAAGTTTTGACATAATATTTTTGGCAAGCGACCAAAAGGATTGGCTTCTATTTTGTCAAGGAAGAACTTTGCCTTTTATGCGTATATTGAAGGCATTTTTTGCTTTGAGAATTTTGTGATTGTAATAATTTCGTGCCTCATTTTTGGCCTGTAGATTTTCTGAAGTAGGGTTCTTGAGAAAATTCTTATGAGTACGGATTTTCTCTAATCTGGCATTATCGCAAGATTTTGAAAACCATGGTTTATTTTTGAGAGGCTTTGAAGTCTTAATAGAATGTAGTATAAAGGTTTCTATACCTAATTCCATCATTCCAAGGGAAGGAAGAGTAAAAATCCCGCAACCATCCCAGTCAGCGGAGCTATAGTGCCAAACAGTACGAGGTGGCATGGATTCTACAACTTCCTATAGGCAGGGAACAGTAATTAGACCGTGGTCAGAGGAACCCAGAGGAGCGGAAATGGAAAACTGATAAGGTGAGTGGTGAGAAAGAGGTCCAATGGATTTTGGCTATGTGTGATAATGCATGGTAATTAAATAAATTCTCTGATGAGGTTGATGAGAGATTGGCTGATTGCAAGGGCCTCTGCTGTTCTACCTTGGGGATCGGTTTTAGAGGACCCTAACCATTCTTTATTATGAATGTTAAAATCGCCAAGGATAATGATTTCATATTCATATTGGAATGATTTTAAATAATAATAATAATAATATTAATAATAATAATAACTAAGTATGCTACATTTTTAAGCACTAAGGTAAGTACTACCTAAATAACTAAACGTAACTAGGTAAGCTTTATTTCTACTGTAATAACGGAATTACATAAAACTTACTTCAGAAGTCACAAACAACTCGTCAAAACAAACGTCATCTCAAATAATGGTAAGTACTGCAAAATGTCCTTTAAAGCAGTTTTAAGCGTTCAATCTAAAGTATATATTTTTTTGAAAATTATGTAGCTGAAAATATACAAAACACAATATTTGCATTTTCTAGGGGGGGGGAGCCAAGTGCACTTTCAAATAAAGGTTATAGTTTTTCGCTACTCGTCACTCAGTAGCGGTGTTGCGGGGTAAATTCGCGAGCCACATGCTAAACCAAGAAGAACCGCATGATTATCACCATTGGATTAAACTATGTAATATGGTAACATAGATTTAATTTCTGTTACATTAAAAATAACTATTTTCTTTTTAATTTATTTGAGGTTACGCCAAAGTTTGTACGATAAAAAGTAATCCAAATCACAGGTGTTGCTGAAATAAATGACCATGTGGCATAAACAAATAAATAAAATAAATGATAGCGTTACATAAATATTACTATTAATGCGTTTAATCAGTTATTATTCTGATATATATTTTCTTATAGTTTATACTAATATTTATTCAAAAATTTTCAGGAAGTTATTTTATAAATATTATATGAATTGAAATTATTATCAATAAAGGGAAATGTCAAAAACCAAAAATTAATAATTTTAAATAGATATGTAAGATAAAGATATTTTACCTGGCAAAAGGATTTTTTTTATTTAACTAGGAACTCAGTTAAAATTTAGAATGGAAAAATCAGACTTTTCAAATACTTAACTGTTACCTAACCACATTATGTGACGCCGTTAGATTCGAAACGGTTGCATGTAATAAGAAGCTACACTTAAATTAAATTAATAATATTGACAGAAAAGTTATATTCCATACATACATTAAATCCATTACGAAAATATAATTAAAGTGGCGACATAAAATTTATGTTGACGGCTTATTTTTTAAAACTTTGGCTTCAATCAGAATTACCTCAATATCTAAGGCAATGCATTATTACTTTAATAACTTTAATCGATATTAATAAAGATATCGATTTTCATAATCACATAATGTTGGCCTAATATCAGAACATTTCAGAACTAAATGAATGTCCACTAAACTAAGCCAAAGAACGTTCTGTTGTATTTGCATTATTTTTATTATTTTGATTTCACAACGTTTCGAATGGTATTTATCTCTAATCTCTTTCAACTAAATACTAACTCTAAATCTACGGGCTTATGTTATACTAGTCATGTGCGGTGATGCGTGAAGTCTCCGTACATTGGTTACTTGAACCGTGAAGATTTAAGAGGTGAGTTTGAGCTAGAAGCGGCATCCATTTGTTTGGAATATCGACGCTAGGCTTACTGAAAATACCTTCATTCCTTTCTATGAATGCTGCTTCGCCAGTTCTACTCCCTATGCAAAAAAGCCTACGACCACTGCATCCGCTGTTGGCTTGGCCAGACGATTTTGACGTCTCTCCCTCTTGAGTATGATTAAAATGCTCTTTTACTCTTATACTAACTAGTTTTGTTTTGACACTCCAATGCACCATTCACCACATTCACATTGGATTTGGTTAATGCAATCTTTTTTCTTGCCGATATCCTTTGGCGTAGTTTTTCTTTTCAGAGGCCCTTAATATAAGGTATTGTGATATTTTTTCTTAATCGGAATGTATCGTAGTACAAAGATCGTTTTGTAATTTTGATATCGTGTTACTTATTAATCTTTCGAAGTAACCTTTCTGCAACGGATATTTTTTTATATTTTTAATTTCTGTCTCAAGGTTCATCGTATTGTAACGAGTTTTTACAGATTTGTTCTTATGATGCCGTCTTCTGTTGTTCCAGAATGGTTAGAACTCTGGTTGACATAATATCCTGTGTGTGTGGGTTGTCCATAGATGTCCTCTGCATTGCTTAACGAGAACGTCAAGAAAAGGCAAATAAGAATTTTCTTCTTTCTCCATTGTAAACTTATTCTCATGCTATTTAAGTGATTGAAAAATTCTGTTAAATGATTACCTTATTTATTGCCTGCACTGTTGACCACTCCATATAAATATTGACTACAATAAGAAAGAGAGATGCCCCATCGGAAGACCATCTAACCTATCTTTCACTTTAAAGTAGGACTTATGGAGACAGAATTCCAATGGTTTCACCACACCATCCAGAAGCAACGTCGTTCATTCAAGGAGTGTTTCGCCTTCCCTCAACTTTTGGCCTAATTATGTCTAATGATTCACATATCGGAACATTTGTGTATAAGCTTTCTACATCAAAACTAATGAATGTTTTGTTGCCCTAATATGATGTCTTTAAAAATTTAACAAAATGGTTCGAATTTTAAAAGATAAATTTATTTGGCCAAAGCACTTGTTGGTGACTGCCTGGAGCTAGTATTTGGTTTTAGAGGCATGTTCAGCTTCCCCCCCCCCCCTCACTTTGGCCATAGTACTACTACGACTCGTTCCGATGTTGTTGATGACTTATTACGCACAATAGATAAGGGAACACTTTCACTTTTGACAAGTTGAATTATTCAAGAACGTTCGACACTATACATCATGGCCTTGCGACCTCTAAACTGAAGTTTTATGGTCTATCACAGGAGTCCGTGGGTTGATTTAGAAGTTATTTGATAAATAGACATAATAGCAGGTAAAATTGGTGAGTGATAGTGAGACTAGCCTTTTCGAAATCTTAGTGAATCCCAGTGGAGTACCACAGCGCTCCATACTGGGTCCTTTGTTGTTCGCTATTTATACGGCTAATACAGTAAAATCAGTTGATATAAATATCCATTCGTACGCTGACGACTGTCAAATATATAAGTTTTTCAACCCTGACGACGAAGAGGAATCTTATTCTCTTATGAATAAACATCTTTATGTTTTACATACGTGGTCAAAAACCAATTCCCTAATATTAAACCCGTCTAAGACTGTAACCTTATTAATTGGTTTTGAGAAGTAAAGGCACTGCAACCCAGCAGATAAAATTTTGCTTGGAAATGATATCGTTGATTTTAAAACACATTCTATTCTTTTGTAACCATGTAATAAATAAAATAAACTAAACCATGTAATAAACAAAATACAATTAGCATTTCTACGGCTCAAAAATCTGTATCAGTTCAGAAACATTTTATATTTTCAAGTTAAACTCAAATTAATTGAGTCCTTTATTCTACCAATATTTGCGACACAGCATATGTCTAAATAATCCTATTCCAATCGTATACAGGTGGTTCAAAATGCTTGTCTTAGGTATTCTGCAAACATCGGGACGCTTTATCACATAACGCCTAATTACTCTCAGTATGGCTTGCTTAGAATGAATGATAGAAGAGATATACATTTCATCACCCTCATAAAAAAATAATAACAACAGGGCTCTCTTCCTATCTGAGGGATAAGTTGGTTTTGTTAGCGAGATTATTGAGAGAACAAGAAGAAATCCAGTGTTGTTAAAGGTACCGCGCCATGCTACCACCATGTTGAAGGGTCTTTCTCATACTATTCCTTTTTCCTGTATAATTTTTTACCACCGCATTTAAACACTATTACAAATATTAATACATTTAAACATAATCTTTTATGTCAATAATATGTAATGACATTTCTATTAATTTCTACCTAATCTGTTTGGCTATATATTTTTTCATACATCTTTGCAATCTTACTTATTTAATATTAATCACAACCGATTTAACTTACTTCACAACTTTGACACTGCAATTAGGTATTGTTTTTTTTCAGTAATAAGATCCTTTGGTAGTATTCTGTAGTTTTCTAAGGAGGCTAAAATGTTGCATAGGAAGCAGCACTGACAAAAACGAAAGGTTATAGAAACAGCTTTCATAGAAAAGAATCAAGAAATTTTCAGTAAACCCGGCATCGATATTTCAGACATAGAAGCCACTTGTAGCTCAAGCTGACAGCTTTAAAGGTAGCATTTGGTTTACTTTTGAAAACAATTACAGAAAGTTGCCATTCGAAACGTTGTAAAACCAAAATAATTAAGACAATTCAAGACCGATAGAATGAGTTTAGTGAACATTCTGCATCGTATACCACCTCAAAACAAACAAACCTAAATGAAAACTTTACTTTGATGTGCTAAGCATATTCTAAAAAGATTTCTTACTTTGAGCAGTGGGTTTTAGTTTTTTATGGGATCAAAAGAGGTAAATTCTAGTTTTTTTGCAAAAGTCTCAAGTGTTAATTATTTTTCAATAGTTATTAGCAAATTTGTATTTTATATTCTCTACATAAAATAATGTTAAACCTTTTTCCTAGCATCAGTTCTTTTTTGGCTTAAAAATACGTTTTCTTTTCCACACATCGGCGCCACACCAAATTGATAGAAATATACCCAATTTAAAAAAAATAACAAGCAACTTCTGCAGCGTAGCCGGTTTGAACATTATAGATAAATTTACTTCTTTTTATTAAAAGAGCATTTTTTTTATAAAAAGTACGTATATTCTAATTAAAATAATCAAGAAAATGAAATATAAATCCATTCAAATAAAACATCAGTAAGTTTTGCGTTTACTCGGAACTGCCGTCGTAGAAAATTCTCCCACTTACAAATTACACAGATTACATATACATATAGTTATTTGGTAATAACTTTATACATGGTGTTTAAATTGCAATTATTTTACTTTTTTTTATAAATACAGCTTCATTATAAGAAATATACTAGTAAAATTATCGAATCCACCAAAAATGGGTTGGTAATGAGTTAAATATTTACTGAAGGCTTGGGATAGAACCATGAAGAACAGTATATGCTAACCGATTCAAAACTTTTTGTTACCGACTGTGCGGAAAAAACCGTATTTTTTAGACAAAACATAGATATTGCCAACGATTAATTCTACCAAAAAAAGGGTTAAGAATTATTTTTGTACAGAATTTTATAACTAGAGTTTTGCTTATAACTGTTTTCATTTAAAATCAATAACAGACATGAAGGAGCATCCCTAAATGGCAAAATCTTATTTTATTTGCCAATAAATTGTTAAAAAAATTAAATTAATACGTTTTGGCTTCAGTGGGCAAATATTTTTTTTTGTTGTCGGTGATACTAGGTAGCTACACAAAAATGTAGATCTTTTTTTTTACTTGTTGGTGATACTAGGTAACTAAACAAAAGTACGGACTTTTTTTTATTATTAGTTATCAATTGGGTTTTTCATATCTACTCCCGCTATTTTCTCTTCGGGGCGTCCCTGTTTGAAATACTACAAGAGCTTGAATTACTTCTCTTGAAATTTTTTTGCAACTTTAATTATTGAAAAGCCCGTTTTTATTTCAATAAAAGTGGTAGATAGTATATTTTTGCAACTGGTTTAAAGGAGGATTTTATGTTTGACAAAATACAATCTAGCAATTTTATTTCCGATAACTGAAAAGAAGTCAGTTGGTAATAGCTCTATCTATTGCTAGGGCACAGTTTTGTTTAACCAATGGTGGCAGATTGTATTTTTTTAGATAATTTGGAATCATGACCACGATTCAATGAAACTCAATTATAATACAAACTTTATATTCACTAAGTGATTAAAAGTGAAATGGTAATAGCTGTAATTATCGATTGCATAAATATTTATTTTACTAAAGGTAGTAAATTGATTTAAAGTTTGAGCGCACGAGTCGATATAACGGTTTTTAAATGACAGTAATTTTTTGACTTGAAATTTCAAAAAAATTCCAATTTAATTCTCCCCACGAAAAAAAAAGTTCCGAAAAATATTCTACTTACCATGGTGATAATTTAAAATGAAAGTATCTGATGGGCTACAGCATGGTGGTGTGACATTTTCTTAGGAAATTTTATATTTTTGAAATAAATTAGAATTCCTCTTACACGCTATAAAAACAAAAACACGTAGGTCAAATTAAGAGTTCTTTTTAGGATATACCTAAAACATTAATTTACTGGTCCAATAACGAAACAAATGTTTATCAATTAATAAAACAAATAATCAACTAATGGGCCACTTAAAAAATTGAAATCCGTTTAAGGAGTATTTTATTTCTGATTTGTTAGTTATTAGTTTAATATAGCTACCGACAACAACCTTTAATTTTTTTTTGTTTTTCTTGTCTTTTCACCTTTAGTATATTGCTACATTTTCAGGCTTTTCACATCTGACCACAACAATTATTCCCATTTTGAATTTCAATAGTAGCTTTAGCCGATTGTCAGCCAAGAATTAGCATGCTTATCATTTATTTTTACTTCTAATATTACAAAGTAATGAGCGCTGTAAGTATAACTTTTAAGTGTTCCTTATACGGGTAAAGGGATACCCTTATCTAAATTGATACACTTATATGGCTCATTCAAATCTGGCTTTTTTGCACTCACTGAATAAGGCTTTTTGTAACCCATAGATGTCTCTTTCTGGTCTTTTTGTTTACGTTATACATTATAGTCGCTGAACTAATGTAGTTTTTTAAAATTACTGTGAACTGCTCAAAGGTCGAGTTAATATTTGGATTAAGATATATATGAGCCCACTTTTTCAATAATTACATGAATCATTTTCCATTTTTTCAGAATGATAATTATTGGTTTCTTTTTGGATTTTTATACACACTATGATTGGAAAATGCTCAGTATGCGCGTATATGTGTTAATTAAAAATACGTATCCCAAACTACTTAACATATTCATGTATTTCTGACTGTATTCCGCATTTGACTTAATATATATATTGGTCACCCACAATAAAATGTATATAGGTTTTATGATTAATAAAGATGTAACAAACAGTATATTATGTACTAGCGACAATTCTAAAGAACCTAATTTTATAAATCGTCAAGTTCTGACAAAATAATTTTCTGATACTGCATGTAAGTATATTCTTGTATTTCCCACACTTTAATGTAAAAACTGGCTCCCATGAATCTGTGTCAAAGTTCAACATGTCGAATAGGATCTTATAAGGTAGTTTACGTTTATGTCTTCTTAAACCCGCTACTAACTACTTTTTGATGTGACGATTTACAGATCTTTGAATTTGAACTGTTAAAACTATAAAATGTCACTGTATTTTTTTTAATTTGAAAGGGCAACTTTTTTTTTATGTGGAATTTGATATATTCACAAAATATATATATTTTTTGGCTTCTAAAAAGCCTCCTAAATGCCTGTTAGTTAATATATTAGCTTATTTAAAATCTTTAAATGTAACTCGAATTTTTTTCCAGCCAAATGATTCCACTTCTTTAATTTTTCCGTCTATTTCTCGATAACACGAACAAATTATCATATATTTATTTTAATTGCATTTAATTTAGCTGCAAAATTTGGATCAATGGTTCGATATAAACATAAGGGGCAACGTTCCTGTAATTTTATAGAAATATTTCTTGGTTCTTCCTTTGTTTGTTTATTTAGATCCGTGTTTTTATTTTATTGGGTTCTGAGGGGTTTTGATTCTGGGAATTGATTTGTAAGATTTTATTTAAGTGGGCTATTGTAGTTACGTTTTTTTGTCCTAATTTAAATTTCGTATCTTTTTTATTAGTATCACCTGAAACCTGGAAAATATTTTTCAGTTTTTTTGCAGAATCTTCCATTTCCTGGTCACGGAGAATCACGTAAATTCCTCAAGATCGATATCATTCGATTTAGCACGATTGGAAGAGAAGCCT
Source organism: Kuschelorhynchus macadamiae (assembly GCA_030620095.1). Lineage (NCBI taxonomy): Eukaryota > Metazoa > Arthropoda > Insecta > Coleoptera > Curculionidae > Kuschelorhynchus > Kuschelorhynchus macadamiae. The sequence goes on from JAUTXW010001365.1 coordinate 162,731, forward strand.
GCTAGCGACGTCCATTTTTACCTTTTTTAACAGGAATGTGATATAAATCTCCACTGCAGGTCAGTTTTATGTTTTGACGAGGCTTTTTATTATTATTGGTAAAAGAATTTTTAGTGCTTTAGATTTTTTTTTAATCGGATTGACACAATAATTTTTTTAGTTTAGTATTGAGTATTCACAACAAAATTTTTATTTAATTTCTATAAAGCTATCTGAATGTGGAAAATTTCCTACCGAAACTCGTATTTTTATTTTATTTATTTTACTTTTCAACTTTTTTTTAGCTGAAATGGATATATTTATAAAATAATTTTTTGGTCTCTATAAAACCTCCTGAATGCGGTAATTAAAAAGTGTATCTGTGGAAACTCCCAATTCTTATTTTATTTATTTATTTTTTTTACCTTTTTTGTAACTTAGTTATTTACGTAAACTTACCGTCGCCGATTTTAATGATTTTTTTCTGCGGCGTTTCGTTTCTAAGTTATCCACCAAAACGATGTTCAATATTACTTTTCACTATTTTCACCCATCTTTTTCCTAAAACTTACTGATTAATACATTCACTCAATAGCAATTACTGAAACATTGTCTAAATAACCTAAATCTCTTTATTTACTTGGTGTACTGTATCAAAAACTTACGTATATAAAAAAAAACACACCACGAAAAGACTCAATGATTGGTTATGAAATATTTAGTAATTTAGTATTTTTGTGTTGGTAAACCTGATACGTTAAAACAATTGCCGCGAGAATTTTAAATTACAGTTCCCTTTTAAATTTTAAGTACCATTTAAAAAGTGAAAATTATTTTTTTCCCTTAGCATCATTTTTAATTTTCGTGACAAAAAGAGATTTTTTTAAGCCCTTTATGCTTTTTAGTTAATAATTAAAGGTGACGTTTTATCTTAAAACATGAAACGCGTATATGTATCAGTTTGCATTGTTTTAGTTACTTTTTATATATCATCTTTTTATTTTTTCGTTTTGAATAATATAAAACTTTACTTTTTATTTTAAAATAAAAATAATTTCCATACGCCAATGAAAAAATATATATAGACTTTTTGGGCCTGTATAGTATTAGTCTGTTATGTTTTATTCACATTTTTACATTAATATTTAACAGCAATTGCCATACATCTATTTTAGCTTTAACTTGATACTAACCTGTGCTGCTCCATCTTGCGGTACCGATTGTTAATTTGAATAACAGCCCTAGACTTATAAAGCAAAAATACCGTCAGGTCTCTATTCCGGCTTTAATGATGTCATTATTGACAAACCTGGTGACAGCCAAGGGTGTATCCATCTAACGATATCCAATATTGAGTATAAGGAGTTTTCATTTTTTTGTTTAAAAATCCCCTCATTTTAATTTTTACTTAACTTTCTAGACACAAAAAACACATTATTATTGTAAAATTTTTGACTTTTTAAATTTGTATAGTTGACCAGACACAATCAAGTTGAGACGAGCACCTAAGCTGAAAAATTTGTCCGATATATCTAACTTTTTTCATCTCGCATAATTTACTGTATCTTCGTCCTTGTCTCTCATCATGGGAAGCTAACATAGATGTAGCTGTAATCGCTCTCAGTGCTATTGCCAAACTGTATTTTTTTCTTTAAAGTTTAATTTTTATCTCCGTCTTGCTCACTTATGTTTGTGCGACAGAAGAACTGTCATTTATTGAAATAATTTAACTCACGTCCGTCGCGCGTCGCTCCGTTTCCTATTTGGATGTTTGAAAATGGCCTCCTTGCACCTTCTTTGGATTAAATTGTTTTACGTTTCGTTATGGATTTTATTCAGTTTTCCCTGAACTATTTTATTAGACTTTGTCTAGAGTTAGTCTGCATATTATAAAAATATGTGCTTATTTGTAGACAATCTGTCGATATTTACAATTTTGTAAATAGGCTAAATATTTTATATGTACCTAAACTCTGGGTTTTTTTAATCCCTGACATCTGCCAAGTTTCAAGTTGAAGTATTGGTATTATCAAAGATCTATTATAGCTTAAGCAACAGATAACTCATTTAACACGCCTTGAGTCGGTCCGGAGACATCAATGCTCGCCGAAACTAAATTATTTCGTGCGGTAACCCTCGACTGGTGAACGGGAACGAGACGCGGCGTTTCCAATCACTAAATATTAGAAGAGATCTTTCAGTTAAAAGAAAAATATTGAATTTCACTGTTAATCTTTGGGGTTGAAATTTGATATAGGTTAGCTTCAAATAAAGTTTAATATAGCCGCCATAGAAAAATTTATACAAAAGTGGTTAGCCGCAAAACTTTGGCAAAAGTCGGTCGCTACTCTCGTCTGCCGGCTTCCTCAACACACAACACAGCGTTACACGTTAATTTCTTGGATCGATGCAGGCTTTTCAAAGCATTTAAGGGGCCTGAATGTTGCCGTGTCTGGTTCGATCTATTGCGTAGCTATACTGATCTGTTGTATTATTGATAACATACCCTTAACCTCCAATTTTGGCGCATGCCAGGGATTTAAATTGCTGGCAAATGTCAACATGTTTAGCCATTAAGTGCCTAGCACTGCAGTTTACTGTCCCTAATCTGCGATTTCCAAATAAATAATATTTAAAATTCCGCGTTTGTTTTCGAGCAAGCGGCAGCATTAATCTACGGCGCAATCTGCTTTCACTTTCCATGGAGATGGAGTGAGAACGCGAAGTAGCTATCTCCCTCTGATGCTTTATTAACATTGACTTGCGCGTACCAACTTGATTGTCTCTAAGTTGTGGCTGCTTTAATTGATTGACACTTTCAGGTTATAATACCAATATGAAAATAAAAGACCCTACATTTTCTGGTCAGGAACATCGTGTTTTTTTTACTACTTAACTTTACATAGAGTTTTTAATATGAAAAAGTAAATAACTTAAAATAGTTTGCATTATTCAAACAAAGTTGGAATATTTATAACCGAGTCATTATAGAAATCAGGCACTTAACTCTAAAAATAAGAGTTTCCGCAGAAGGCTTTATAGAAGTTAAAAAAATTATGATGTGAATAGATCACATTTCGGTTAAGAAAAACGATGATTTTCTGCAAAGATATTTTTTAATTACCGCATTCAGTAGACTTTATAAAAACCAAAAAAAAATATTTTATGAATATAATGCATTTCAACTAAGAAAAAAAAGTTGAAAATAAAATAAACAATGAGAGTTTCCGTGGAAAATTTATTTAAGTTCCACATGCAGAAGGGTGTATAGAAGTAAAAAAAATTATACTGTGAATGAATCACATTTCAGTTAAAAAAAAACGGCAAAGAATAAATAAATGAAATAAAAATTGAGAGTTTTTGCAGAGAAATTTTTTAATTGCCTTTTTCAGGAGGCCTTTTAGAAGCAAAAAAAATTGTGTATATATCACATTTGAGTCAATTTGACATAAATCGAGAAAATCATAAAAAAGACCATTAGCTTCTGCGGGACCCAAAAAAAATTATCTGGCAATAATGATAAACTAGTAATTTGCTAATACAGGCCAAACTAATGAATGACTTCAGCGTGACTTTAATTAGAACCATTTAAGGATAAGAAAAATATGGGCCCTAAATCAAGGTTTGTTGAAAATAATTTAAAATTCTTAACGAAGGTTAGAAGATTAAAGAATTATTATTTAGCCGTACTTTTTTTTTAAATTCAGAAACTAAAGTAATGATAGAATATTTGGAAATAAAATAGTAACAATTAATACTTTCAAAATTACGATAATATATCTAATACATAGTACATACCGTGTAAAAAATAAATAGGAGACCTTGCAATTACAAATTTTAGTCTTTTCACTGCAATAGACAGAACAAAAGCATCCCTTGGCTACCCATGTTTTATGATATTTAATTACATTGCATCCTAGATAACTTTTTTTGTGCTATACGAAACCCTATACAATATATCTACTGCATATAAGGTTGCCATCAAATATTCAATTTTAAAACATAGAATTATTCGAATAGCAAACAGAGAGATCAAAAACCCATTCAATCATTACGAATAAATTTTCGGCTTTCGTCGATAGAAATCTAATTCGATGTATTTTAAAGAGAAAGCATTTCGCGTAGCAGTGATAAAAACGAATAGGTTTAATATTACTGAATATATATTACTTAGAGCACAAAAATATAGCTAAACAAATATTTTGTGCTTGAGACGTCTTTTCTAAAACGGTTCTTTGGAATTAAAGTGTATGTAAAAAAATAAAACCGACTGCAAAAATAACTTGGAAATGAAGTCGGCGTCCAATTTAGACTTAATTACTTATTAAGTACATTAGAAAAAAAGAAGTTTTTGTATTGAGTGTCTTAAGGCCTAATATCTTCAGTGTAATCCAGGATAGAACAAAATATTATTTTTATTTTTCAGTGTTTTCTTTTTTTGAAGTTGTTTTGTATTTCACTCTTTTTAGTTTTATTTAAGTTTTACTGACACTTTCGACTAACTAGTCATCATCAATGCTGCTCGTCAGTGAACAGGCAGAAAGATATATGGTAACATATATATATATGTTATGATATAAGACAAAACAAAAGCTGACGAAAACAAATTACAGTTTAAAAGAATCTTTATTGCTTAAAAAGCAGCCATTTTTTTTTATAGGAGTGATGAATCCTGCGTAAAATATATCTGCTTTTTAAGCAATAATTTTTTTTTTATATAATTTGTTATTCGTCAACTTTTGTTTTGTTTTTGTTACATGTAAATAGCTTTAAAGTGCATTGATTTAACAACCATGTATCTTTCTGCCTGTTCATTGACGAGTAGCATAGATGATGACTAGATAGTCGAAAGCCTTCTATACATTTTGGATAATATACATGTTAGATATACCTAGAGACCTGTGGTTTCATCACTTTCTCACCTTTACACAGCCTTTTAGGTTTTTGACTAATAAAATAAAGAAGTACGGGAGATCACTTAAATTTTACGATATTTTGGATTATACCCTGCTTTCAATTTCACAACCTCCCCCACCAAACATCTGCGTTACTGACACAACAAATATTTCGTGTCCATATGCTATTTCAGCATTATGTTGCCTATTAGAGATTTTGTGATTTTGTGGAATAGGCAAAAGAGAACTAGTCTTCTTGAGAAATAACATTAATTTGTTAATTAACACAACACAATTAAGGATAAATATGTAAATATATGCAGCTCTCGAGATGTCCTAATCTTGTGAATAGAGTTTATATACTCCTTTTAAAATTTTGAATAGCTTTAGCGATTTCTTGAAGCAACTGAAGGTGGTTCAAGTAAACGTTGAAGGATTTAAGAGAATATAATATATTTAAATTTAAATTGCAGTACCCCGCAGAAATTACGGGCGATTATATTTTCAAACAATGCTAAGACTGTAAGAAGGAGACAAACTTGGAAATGTTTGGTGAATTCTTGTCAGTTCTAAGGAAAAAATAGAATGACAATTAAAAACAAAAATGTTTATTGTTTCTTGCCCTTTGATCATGCAGTTGTCTAGTCTCATAAAGTAAGAAAATTACTGTTATTTCATGTTTGATACGGGTATTTATTTTTTACCTAGGTATGTATTGTCAAAATGTCTAGTTCGTAAGTCTACATTTAATAGTTTAATTTTTCTGGCTGCTTAACAATTATCCGCCTGCTCGAATCTACAATTTGCTTTTAAATATTGCGCCAGCAATAAGACAAAGAATTTTCGTCCTCACTTACGTTTCAATTCAACCCCTTCCGGGGGACAGGGTCCCTGGGATAACAGACATGCAGAGTAATAATTGACCATTCTTCTATTGTTCAAAATAGCCTCCACATCAATATGATCGTATTTAGTGGCGTAGTATTTCACTGCAGGCTTGGCACCAGTTAAGTCCAATGTTATCCCGATAAGCACATAAATAATAAACATCATTGCGCTCGGTATCATTTAACAGTACCGATTATATGCGGTAGCCGTACCGGTATTTTACGTTTACCCGAAGAACTGTCGATCGACAATGCACATGGTTCAAGACTTTTACATTTTGCGAGGTCGGTTGTCTTTAAATGTAGAAGAATTTTCTTATAAGTATGTAATGATTGTTTTGATTCATGTTTCGGAACCTTCTATTTCACCTGCTGCTCTAAATCTAAGAAGAATGATAAATAAATTTCGGAAAATAAAATTTTCGCCAATATTATGTCCTAAATATTCGTTTTATTTTTAGACTGTTGTTAATTATATTTTATTTTGTTATATGACAGGAAACAAAACGAGTACGCAAGCCAAGCAGTTGATCCTGCCTTTGAGGAGATTTATGTTTAATTTTGATACTCTATTTTAGAGAAGGATTATTTAAACGGGACATATTTTGCCTACTCATTTAGTGTGGCTCCCAATTATCGGTTCATCAATTTACTTTTACAAAACTTTATAGGGAAATGGTGGATTAGTTGCTTATAACTAATAATAATAAAAAACAAAGGTATAACTAAGATAAGGAACTAAACGAAAACATTTGTTTAAAATATCTACTTATTTTATTTTACAAAAATAAAATACATCACAGTTAAAAAAATCACAATTCTCGGGATTCGACCGTGTAAAATTGGAGTTACTATCCGACGTTTCGCCTTCGATTACACAAGGGGTCTTCAGGGATCGTAACTCCACGAGATCTGAACACTGAATGAGCTCGAAGAGATTCAGGCGGGCTTTTCTATCCGACTTGTGCTTGCCGAACCATGACCCTGAGCTAAAATCGGTTTTCACGTGTGATGTGGACCGTAACCCTTATCTCTGTTAAAATGTTTTGTATGTTTAAAAATTTAAATAGAATCTCTTATTTTTCGTTTATATACTCCTGGAACCAATGCTAGAACCTTGATTTCCTTTACATTTATAATATGGCTAGTGGTAAGCTGATGTTCAGCTGCAGCAGAACAATTTGTTTGTTTATAATACATCGTTCATGTTCCTTAAGTCTAGTTGATATTGAGCGTACTGTTTCTCCCACATACACCTCTATACACGAGTAAGGAATTTTATATACTCCTTCTGTTTGAAAAAGTACAATATCTTTCGGGGATCGTAAGCATTGTCCAATTCTCTTATGTGTATTGAAGATTGTACGTATGTTGCACCATCGAAGTATACATGTATGTAGGAAAGAACAACACTACCTAACGGTGGCTTCTTATCATTCTCTTTTCGCGGAGTTAGATTACTATATTTTTTAATTGAACGCGTAATATCTTCAGTGCAATAGTCAGTTCCGATATTTGAGAATCTTAATCAGAAATCGAAATGGTTCTTAATACTAGTAAGTTAATAACCGATTTCTTTTGTGGTGGACAGTGGTGAGAATTTGCATTTAAGTATCTATTTGTATACGTCAGTTTTGTATACACAGAATGTACTAATGTACTATTGTCCTTCCGTTGAACACAAACATCTAAAAAGGAAATCGTTCCATTAAGTTCATTTTCCTTTGTGATCTTGATATTACGATGTTATTGATTAAGGTCGTCCAGAAATATGAGGAGATTATCCTGTCCATGAGGCCAAACAACAAAATTATCATCTACATATCTAAACCAGTGTTTTGGTCAACAACATTGTTTCGCCAACACTGTGGCTTCATCAGATGTTAGATCCTAAATAAATGAGTAACACAAACCATAGGTATTAAATACCTGAACCCGTTTTGCAGATATTATACAGGAAAAATATTCTGGATTTTCCGCTATGCCTAATAAAGATTTAACAATGTAGATCTATTTAGGTCCAATTGATCATTTAACAATGTGCTATTATTTTTATGTTCCTTTCATTCCATACTTTCTAGTTCCCATCGAAGGTATGGTTTTCGTGGATTAAATGTTTTCTGTAACAAAATGCATGTTCATTAATTCTTTTTTCCACAATTTAAGTTGTACACATAGGATTTATGATGTTTTTTGGTTGTCGTCTTATTGATTTTGATGTATCTACGAAGGCCGTTGTTAGTCCTACAAGCAAGACTTACACCTTTATTTAAAAAAAACTTAGCAACATTTGATATTATTTTTCCTGTATAAGTGAAAGTATGAAATTAAATATTTTCTTTGAACTTATTAGTAGGAGAAACTAACTGTAATGCTTTGCTTTTTTATATTGTTTCGTTTTTGCTATTGCGTCTATGAGGTTTTCATGATAAACGTTATTAACTGCTATTTGTTTTATTATATTTAACTCTTTAGTATAACTTTCACTGCTTAGAGGTATGTTAATTAATCTATGAGCAAAACTATCATATGCTGATATTGTAACTGCAAGAAGATGATTAGAAGTATACTGTATTGTAATGCCTGTACGAGATGTCTTATTGAAAATTTGAAATTCGTGTTTATTATTCTTAATAGTTATAGTTAAGTCTAAGAAATTAATTTCTTTATTATTGCAGTTCAGTGGTTTTCGAATATACATGAAGTTAAGAACTGAAAACAAAAGCCAGTCAGCTAGAATAGCTTATTACTATGGACTCAGAAAGTGGATTTGTAAAGACCAAAACATTCAATACAAAAACAGAGACATTTACAACTTTTATCTTAAGATCATCCATAGTGAACTATAGGCTCTCTAGTATAGAATTGGATATTTTCGATCAGCCGACAAGAGATCAAGTAGATTGAATATTATTCATAAAAAGTTTTTAGAGCAACTAAGTAAATTAACAAGTATTAAAGATTATAGTAATATTAATAATAATAAAAAGTTGTATTCTTAGATCATAAAATCTTCCATAGGTTTTCTAATTTCTCTGATATTAATTTTACAATAGAAGAATCTAATTTGTTAAAGAAAGGTTTTAGTTATAATCTTAACGTAAAAGATAGTAAAAACAATTAGGAATTGAGTGTGAATTAGCAGTACAAAACATGCAACTTAAGAATATTGAAAAACATCTATTATGAAACACAGAGAGCAATTAGGGTGATTGAGGGTATTGGTGCTACGGCCTCTTGTAGACCTTTATTCCTTAAATACCGTGTTATGCCACTGGCATGTATCTATATGTGTCAGATGCTGCTTGAAATCCATAGACAATCTGGTAACCTTCCACTTCTCTCGTACAATGTTGCTTTGTATTTTTAAAATTTTGTTTTTTTAACTAAGTTAGCTGCTTTTACTTTCACTTTTCTTTTTTAATTTTAGCAGCTTCTTGGGCTTGCATCACATATGTACATATAACGCAGTTAATTAAAATAACGCAGTTAATTAAAAGTTTCTTTCTTTCTTTCTTTCTTACAAGAGTCAACCAAAAATTAGATAATATTAAGGGCCATTCCTCTAATAATTAATAATTAGTAATATCAATAATTAATAATAGTATCGTACATAATATAATTATTACAAGGGCAGATAAAGGAAAACCTATTATAGTTATGAACAAAGATTAACATATTTCTAAAACAATCAACTACTTAAGTTCCAATAAGTTTGAAAACATTAATTTTAACTCCACAGGACTCTTCTAAAAACTTCTAAAAAATGTAGTTAAACATACTATATTTACAGAACAGGAGAAATATCAAATATCATTAATGAATCCTCAAAAATGGATTGCAATTAGACCAGTTGTATTCTATATTTCAGCACCAGCAATAGTTCTTTCTAATAAGTTAATAAACATTTTAATAAAATATTGCAATTTTGTAATTCATAATTCAATTAATAAATAAAGTAAATAATTTAACTATTCCAAGTAAAGCCAAATTGATATTCTTTGAAGATCAAAATATATTCCCACATAAACCTCCATCTATTCTATTAGTTGAAGAACTTCTTACAAAAAATAATGTTAATTCAGTTTATAAACAGGACATCTTAGAGGCCTTGTCGACTTAAAATTAAAATTATTTTGAATTTAACAAAACTATGGATTTAAGTAAGGAAGGTTTAATAATAATTGAAAACCCTTTAAGTCCAATTTTAGCCGAGATATTTATGGACCATTTTGAAAAAACTCCAAAAAACGGTGTAAAAGGCGTTTAGCTTTTTTAACACACCGTGACACGCGACAAATTTCTTCTATTTTGTTTGTAAATAAACACATTTTTTTCCATTATAAAGGATGTCTCTACAGAGATGAAGGAGCCTTACAAAACAAAAATATCTTTTGTTTTAAAGCGATTAGTTAAAAAACCAAACAGTGAAACATATTAAAGTTCATGAATTCATGAATATTATCTTAAAAATTTCATTTATTGGTATAGGTAAGTAGATGGTATATTATTATATATGCATAATATGCAAAATGGCGTCGTTAAATCTACAAATTTATTATCAGAACGCAAGAGGCTGGAGAGGACTAAAATTATGGATTTCTTTCATAATGTACTTTCTTGTGATTTTGATATTATTGGAATAACAGAGACCTGGTTAAATCCATCTGTAAATTGCAGTGAACTTTTAACGACCAAATACAATGGCGGAGCCTTAATAGTGGTAAAAAATGACATTCCAACTACATGTCATCAGGAACTCTCGTCTGACCCAAAAGATATTTAGATATCTTTTTCGAACAATAAATCAAAAATGGTGTTTGTTTGTTATGTTTATTTGCCAGGTGATGATAATTATGCCCAAAGCTGTTTTATATCGAACTTAAATAATAGCTGGAATAAGTTAAATAATCATACTAATCTAATGAAACATTTTTGGAACCAAATGAAACAGATAATAAATCATGAGTAGTAGTTGATCAACTAACATTTTGTCAATTAAATCAATTTAACTTTTTAAAAAATAATTTGAACAGAACATTAGATCTTATTTTGTGTAACAAAAGCATTATAAATAACCTAAAAGGTAGCAATAATCCCCTGGTAGGGGAAGATCCGGCACATCCTTCAATTGAATGGTCTTATAAATATCATATTGTTAGGTCTCTAAACAATAATACGCAACAGCTAAAGTACAATTTTTCTAATGCTTCTTACAATTTAATCAATAGAGAAATTTCAAGCATTAATTGGCATGACTTGATGGATGGACTAGATCGGGATAGTGACGTACAAATAATTTATGCTCAAGTTTTTGAGATTTTAGATCGTTTTGTGCCAAAACATGTTCTTAAAAGTAATCGTTTTCCTGTCTATTTTAGGCCAGTAACAATTAAGGCAATAAAAGAAAAAAATAAAGTGCACAAAAAATGGAAAATGTTTAAAGACCCAGACTCATACGATTTTTATCGTATTTTGCGATCGAGATCAAAACAACTTATAAACCAAAACTTTCGTAATTTTCTGGACGATACTCAGCATGACATAACAGGCAACCATAAGCTATTCTGGAAGTATTTATCTCAAAAAAAGAATGGCGATTCCTCTTAACCCTCATCTATGGAACTTAATGGTAAAATCATGCAGTGTGAACAGGAGATCTGTTCCCTTTTTAGGGAATATTTTTTATAAGTATTTATGTAGCCTGTGTTCCTCCTGCTGCAGATGTAGGGGACCTTACAGAAACCTCTAATAGGAAATTAGGAAAATATAAATTCAAATAAAATAAAAAAGCTTTTCGATTCTCTTAACATAGAGAAGGGAACTGAATGGGTCCTGATGGAATTCCACCCCTATTTGTAAAAAAATGTTATTATAGCTTGTCTGAACCATTGTCTATAATCTATAATAAATCCCAGCATTTTGGATATTTCTCAAATAGCTGGAAAATTTCTCATATTGTTCCAATTTTCAAAGGTAGAACAAGAACAGATACTCAAAATTATCACCCGATAGTAAGTTGAGCGTTTTTGCGAAGGTCATGGAAAAAAGACCGTAAAAATCTAATTTTACCCGAACAACATGTTTTTTATCCGCACCGTTTAGTTGAGACAAATTTGTTGTACTTCTCTGACTACGTGACTAGATGCATGGATGCTCAACGGCGGGTAGATGCAATTTACACTGATTTTAGCAAAGCGTGTGAACGAATCGATCAAAAAAATTTAATAAACAAGCTGTCTGAGATCGGAGTGCGTGCAGATGTTTGCCGTTGGGTAGCCTCTTACATATATTTTATCAATTTTCATTATACCATAGATCACGTAAATTTAAAGTCTGTAAACGAAATTGGGATTTGGGGGTCATAATGGACAGCAAATGGTCTTTTAGGATGTATATAGAAAAAATGATTAATTCTTCATTCCAATTATTTGGACTTATTAAGCGAAACTGCAGAGATTTTAGGAATTCACAGACACTTATATTACTTTATTACCAATTTATTTACAATAAACTGAACTTTACTTTACCAGTATTGACCCAAAAAAATTTGATTTATATTCAAAAAAATCGAAAGCGTGCAAAAGAAATTTTTGCGATTTTTGCCTTTTAGTTTAACTTTCCTATTGAAAATCATGAGTATGTTCCCATTAGAAATTATTATAAAATATTACCATTAGAGTTAAGAAGAACTATGTCCGACTTAAAATTTTAAATAACCTCATAGTTGCTCCAGATTTGCTATGTAAAATCCGTTTTTATGCCCCTGATAGGCGTTTTAGGGAACAAAATTTATTTGTAGTTCCTTACCAAAGAACAAACCTGAGACTTAACTCCCCATTATGTCGCATTGTCCGAAACTTTAATAATTGCAGTTTTGAAGATGTAAATTTGTTTATTATTTTGTATAAAAAAAGAATAAAATTATATTTTTCTGGCATAGTTGGAAGGGTGTTTGTAGTCTTTATATCTTTATAAATATGTAATTTTTATTTCACTAGAACATATTATTTAGTGGATGCTGTGATGGAATCTTTCTGTTTGTATCCTGAATGTTCATAAATAAATAAATAAATAAATTAGCATGTTTTTAGTACTAAGAGAATAATTATATTATATAAATAACCTACACAAAAATATAAATTTTATTGAATTAATAAAGGAATATTAGATATTAAATTATTTTTTAGACTTAACAATAACTATTAAGAATAATAAGCACGAATTTCAAATTTTCAATATTACATCTCATATAGACATTATAATATATCTAACCATCCTTTTGCACATAAAATATATTCGTATAATAGTTTTGTTCATAGATTGACCAACACACCTCTTGGCAATGAAAGTTATACTAAAAAGTTAAATATAATAAAACAAATAGCAGATAATATGAAAATCTCATAGACAAAGTAATAAAAAAGAAATTATAGTTAGTTTATCCTACTAATAAGTTCAAAGAAAATACTCAATTTCATATTTTCACTTATACAGGAAAAATAACATCAAATGTTGCTAAGTTTTTTAAAAATGAAGGTGCAACTGTTGCTTTTAGGACTAACAACAGCCTTGCACAGGCGTGCATAGGCGTTTTCATAAAGGGGAGTCCACTGATTAAATTAAATATTAAAGAGATGGCAGGCAAAAATCGTTAAGATCGTTAAAAAAACAAGGCAACGTGCACTTTTTTAAATGGCAATATACAATATCAAATCAATAACAATCATTAAACCTCGAAACTATCGATGGCTACTGACAGTTGTCCCATCCCTAATAAAAATATTTAATAAGTAAGCAATATAATAAGTAATAAAATAATCAATTGATTCAAAAAACAAATAAACAAATAATCTCAAAAAAAATACGCAATAATACTTAAGTTCAAGAAGTAAGTAAAAAAATATAATAACGTCTGGAAGGTTCAAGCATAAATATTTTATAAACGCATTCGACGTATTGGCGCTGTTAGAACTTGAAACTCGTCTATTACATTATCGTAATTTACTTTTTATCCTGTTCAATAAATAAAAAGAGAAGTAAATCTAGTCTCGCTTGTGACATAGTACTCCTTAGTTTTGATTAAACTTGAACCGTTTTAGAAAACGAGCGTTTACAAGAGCAACTAGTGACTCGTATAACAATAACCATTCTTAAAAGTGTGAAAAAGCTAGGATGTATATTGTATCTGTCTAAGGAATCTATCTATCCATTCATTAGGATTAACATTTTTAGGAATAAAGTTATCAACTTTAATAACTTTAATTAAGAAGAATTCTTTTTTTATTTTAAATTTACTTTCGATTAAAGTGAAACCGCCTTTACAATTTAGAATTAGTTTTTTATTCATATTTCTAATTATATCTGTCGTTTCTTCATTAAAAAAGGATAAGCTGTGTGTATCCTGATGAAATCTTTTTTAAATTCATGTTGATTATCACATGTTTGATCAGTTTTACCAGCAACTTTTCTTTCTCTTGTTTTGGGAATTGTAGTTTATTAGATATATCTTCAACTTTTACATATATTTATTTAAAAATATTTCGGAATCAACCTTTACGTAGGCACTTTAATTTTTTTCATCATAGATATTTTTAGAATTAGGGTAAGCCATAGCCTAAACGCCCCCTCCCTCCTTAGCCCGTGGGTACGCCTATGCCGCCTTGGTAGATACATCAAAAATAATAAGACGAAACAGAATAAATCCGATGTTTATACATGAACATACATTTTGTTACAGAGAGCATAAAGGTAATTCCAATTACCCTAAATATTTAATTCAGGTAAATCATACTTTCGATGAGAACTAGAAAGTATGGAAATAAACAGACATAAAAATAACAACACATTATTAAACGATCAATTGGACCTAAATAGTTTTACATTGTTAAATCTTTATTAGGCATAACGGAAAATCCAGAATATTTTACATGTATAATATTTGCATTTAAGATCTAACATCTGATGAAGCCACAGTGTTGGCGAAACAGTTGTGATGTGTTTTATTTTTGTAAAATAAATTAAGTGGAAATTTTCGTTGGTCTTTTCGTTTCGATTAGCTCGGTCTACTTGAAACCAACATTTTTTAATAAACTATCATTATATAAGATATGAGTTCCAATCCGCGTTCAAGCGAATATCATTTTTTAATTTTTTTAAACCTGTAATTAAAAAAAATGCGGATTAGGTTAGGTGAGGATTGGTTAGGTTTCTGAAAAAAAGCGCGAGGTTGCGGCCCAGTAAAATTCTTAGTTTATGTTAAAACCAGGATTTTTTTAACAAAACCTGTGAACTGTCACGTTAGATTAGCCCAGGTTCAACGACAAAACCATCATTACAGCCATAATAAGTAATAATAAAGTGTATTTATAATAAAATAATTAATTTGAACAGTATACTAGTTAGTACAACGAGTCCTCGGTAGTGGCGCTAATGTAAGAACCCTTCCTTTCGCGTCCGGCTCGTTTTTTTTTGTACTTCACTTACAGTAGTGTAGGTGTGGATCAATATCAAGTCGGCTTCGGCACTTTGTGTGTCTTGAACATACTAACTTTAGAACTTTTTGGAACGATTTAAGGTGCCTAGGCTTTAAATTTAAATAAGACAATTCTTAGGAAACACAACATACAAATAACACAAGCCATAAACAACCATATAGGTAAATTACTTAGAAACCCAAAACATAAAATCAAATTTCAAAACCACGGAGTATAAAGCATTTCGTGCCAGGACTGCGAAAAGATATACATGGGGCAAACTAACATGCGAAAATCAGCAAGAGTGAAAGAGCATGAATTCAGCATCAGAAACAAACAAACAACATCAGCTCTATTCCTACATAGGGAGATTGCCATTATAAAACCAGAATAATCCGAGAAGCCACAGAAATTGAAAAACAAGGTGATTTGAATAAAAGGAGCGAATAATTAAAACTACCAACATGGAAGACAATAATCGACAAATCTAAAATCACAAAAAATCAAGCGCAACAACAGCTTCATCCGGAAAACATAAATAATGACCAACGATCGCCCAGATAAAACCTTCGGCCCCAGGTGGGGGTATAAAACGAAGCATCGCAGTCACCAACACTTCAGTCTCTATTCGGACGCGAGAAAGAAGACTTCTAAAATGCCAAATGTGATTTTGGCGAAACGTCATAAAACTGTTCTTTTCAGAATGACAGTAGTGAAGCGATGTACACCCGGATTGAAAGCACATTAAAAACGACAAGAATATACAAACATTTGAAGTTTTTTTAACGATAATATTTCCATTGCTCTTCGCATTTTAGATTTCTTAAGTTAGTTAAGTTTTATTTCTAGTTATTTCAGTATTTTGTTTGTCTAGGATAGGATACGGAATATGCAAAATAGTTAAACTCTCTGTGCTCTTCGTTTTTTCGCACGCTTTATCCTAGACAAATATTATAAGTTGCATATGCCCCAGTGGCGTATATAACTGGGGGGTTTAGGGGTTAAGCTCCCCAGAGCCACTTTTATTTAAGCTAGAATGATAGAAATAGTATACTACAAACTTGGTTGATCTGTTATTTACGCTCAATTAGGTAAGGAACAATAGGTGAAAAGTTTTTTTTTTCGGTTGTTGACAATTTTCTTCGTCTCAAAACCGCCTCCAGAACCAATTTCTATATACACCACTGCCATGCCCATTCCCAGTATTTCAGTAATTATATAATTTTATT
This sequence comes from Kuschelorhynchus macadamiae, assembly GCA_030620095.1. NCBI lineage: Eukaryota > Metazoa > Arthropoda > Insecta > Coleoptera > Curculionidae > Kuschelorhynchus > Kuschelorhynchus macadamiae. Next base: position 179,197 of record JAUTXW010001365.1, read on the forward strand.
GACGCCCCGCGCCATTAGCCAAGGGCGTAACGATGAAGAGTTGGACTAAACCGGCATATATAGTTATATATAAAATTTACCACTTTCTTGTGTAAAAAATTCAAGATGGTGTGATAATAATTAAGAGTGCAAATTATGAACTTTTAGCCACAATCAGAAATTCAAAATGGCAGCACCAACAGTGCTGACAAACATTGTCATTTGCGTAGAGTTAATTGAAAACTGGTATCTGGAGTATTTAGTCAATATTTAAAATTTGAAAATGACTGCGCCAAAAAATTGACGAATTTTGTGAGTTGTGCAGATTAGACTGAAAATCGGAACTGAATTACGAATTTTTAGTCAACATTTAAAAAATTGATCATGGCTGACTCATTTCCACCAATTTTGACTAAAAATTGGCATCTGAAGTGTTTCAGAGCACAAATTATCTATTCTTGATATTTAAAAATTCAATATATAACTTTAAAGTTCTTTATTAACTTGCTTTTGCTAACGATTTTTCTTTCTTCCTGGTTTGTTGCTGCAGTGAAAAACTCTAGAGTTGGCCCTGGCTAAACGTTTCAAGATTTTCAACTATACAAGCACCAAACAGATCTTTCTTGACCTTGTCAATATTTTACCTGAGATGCCCTATTTGTTGTCAATGCTTGGACGGTTATCCCAGGAAACCATTTAAGTGGACCATATGATATTCTTAACCATCTGAATGTTGCTACATAGCTTTTGACAAAGGCTTTTTGAATTTAAATCAAAAGATAGGTATATGCATGACGGATCTGCAAAACATTTTAATAATTGATGTACGGGAAGCATATCTACACATCCTCCTACACGTTCAGGAGTTTGTATAACATACTATTATTATTATTATGTGCTTTTACAGAACGTTTACATGAAAACTTGCCTAGCGTAGCAGTTAGTCACAGTTTAAAGGTATGCTGTTCGATCTTCATGCTACGTATACTGTTGCTTGGTCTCCCAGCCTTCAGATTATGATCTCGTAGATTTTTTCCTGTAAAAATATTTAAATGGCAATATTGAAGAAAGAATATTAAATTAAAGCCACATAATAGGCAACTTGCATATTTTTTTGAAATAGCACGAAACTCGTGGTCGTCGTGGCAAACGTACTTTTTATATTGAAGTCGTAATATTAGAAAATACAAATAATTTGGTACGATTTTGACCTAGTCTTGGGACTTTTGAACGATAAAAATAAAATTTGTAGTAATATTTTCCATTTGGGAGATATGAACGATAAGGTGGTGTAGCAAAAAATTACTCTTTAAGTGATAAGTGTCGAAAAAACTAACAATTTTGATTATATTTTCAGAAAACTTTCTTTATACTCTTCCTATTTAAAACGGGTGGGATCAAAGATTGGGAATAATTTTTTTTAATTATTAAAAGTCTTCATAAGTAAACATTATTCTCATTGGTAATATATAGGGGAGAAAAATACTAACCCCCGTATTTACGAAAAAGGTGTACGAGTTAGACCAGGTCTAGTTGCCATTGTACTTAAAACTCTTAGTTCGCCAATTATGTTTGCCTTATGTCACTGTCATTTTGTAAATGTGATATTTAGAAAAATTATTTGTTCAGTTGTTAAAAATGTCATCTTAAACCTATAACTGTCAAGTTAGACCTTGTCTCAATTTAAACCTCTTTAGTGAATACGAATTTAAATGTTTTAGGGTTTAAAACGTGTAAAGTATAAAACACGAATACGCCATTGAGTAAAGAACGGTTATAGCACAGTGTGACGTCATAGCTAATTTATATGTATAATTGCGTTTAATTTAGTTTACAGATAAAAGAAAACCTGTGTTTTGTAAGATAACAGTTTCTTAGAGTCGTATTTATTGAATCACACGCGTTTTTTGACGAACTGGTACCCTTTGCAACTTCCCTAAAAGTGCGAATATAGATGAGAAATGGTTTAGCTGATTGTATTGACATAAACGGATAACAGCTTTAGCACTACTATCAATGTAGTGTTTTTTGAAATTGATTTGGTATTTGCTGCACTTGGTGTGTACAATGTGTATAATTGTATTATTATTATTATGATTTAGTGACTTTAATTGTGAAAACTAGCAGCTAATTATTATTTACCACCTTTTGATTTTCTTTAATTCGTCATTATTTTACTATGATATACCTTCGATTCAGTAAATAATGCAACAATTATTTTGGACCATTTTTCTTGATAACGATCAACTTTACGATTTTTACCCACAAAATATTAAAGAAATCTAATATCTATGCAAAATATGACAAAAGCTGAATGTTGAACAAAATATACCTAAATTAATCCAGCGGCCCTCTTGTTGGTACACTTTTAAAGGAGAGTCTAGATAGTCCTTGGTTTTAAAATAGTTTTAAAGATATAAAATAAAAAGTATTTTTTAAGTGTCATATTTGAAGGGCTCTCGTTAAATTATGCTTATACAGATTGTTATTATTTACTGGCATTTATTGCCTTAATGTCTCGATGATTATCTCTTTCGTGTCGAGGTAAAAAATCTAACGTTTTTCAGATTTTTGTGCAGACATATTTCATTATGAACTTTTTTATATTTTTTACGCATATATTTAGTCCTGAAACTTCTAGGTGGAACATAGGATCTCCAAAGATACACTATCTCGGCCTGTCGGCTGCCATATTTTTTTACCTTTAAACTATTACAGCGGAATTTTTTCATACCCTGCATTTTATATTCGGCATACTGATATTGGTATTATAAAAAATAAGCTTTATTACATGTTACCAAATAAGGTATTTTTGCGATATATATCTTCTTAAATTGCCGAGATTTAGTATAAATAATTTCTCCAATAACAAATAAAGAAAAATTAAGTAACGCTGCATTCTTTTATTTTCTTTCATTGGAAAATCTTAGGTTTATTTTGGACTAATATGTGTGGAATATTTATGGAGATAATATTCAGAATGACTGGACTAATGGTTACTCAAAACTGGGACATTTAGCATTTAATATTAATCAAATGCTGTGTCTTTATACATTTAGTGGAAACCTACTTTTAGTTTATTTATAATCAATTTGCAAGACACCATCAATTTGAATATCTAATTTGTGTGCAAAAATCTTACTAAATTCCGAGGCCACTTACAGTAAATAACCTACAAATGGAACAATTAGTTACGCCAGTATTATTATTATTCTCACGGGCACATGGGTGAAATAATATCGACACACTCGATATTTTAAGTACAACAGTGTTTTTATAGCTGCATATTTCATCAAAAAATTAACATATAAACCAATAACTTTTTGTTGTTTTAGTAAATATAAAAATTGCTTTCCTTCTCTCGTTTTAATATATGACGAAAATCATCATTCAGACTTTTCATTTTTTTAAGTTACTATATAGATTATGTATGGGTATGAAAAACTTAAATAAAAGTTTACTACGCGATGTAATTGTTATTTAAAAAAGAATATGAAAACCTGAAATTGATACCATATATTCTATATTTCGGAAGCTGGAACTTTGATGATATTAAAAGGTAACTTATCTTTAGGATTATAAATACAGAAATCGGTGAATTTCCTTTACCCAAATCTTCCGTCGTTATGACTTTTTTACATTTCTTAGGAATAGTGATGTGTGACCCAATTTAATTCAGTGCAGAGTATATACGTGTTAAATATAATTTCTTTTCCAACATTTTTATTCGGCGCCATTTTATTCCATCATTCCTGTCAATATTTTACCAGTTTCTTTTTACCTATGCCACAATAGATTTTTGGGCATAATTTAAAATAAACTTAATACGTAGTTTTTACATTGACACATATTGGGTTACGGGATTAAAATAACACAAAGTGGATTTAATTATTTTATTATTTGTGAGAAGAATGCACTCGGAAGGTTTATACGCATCTAACTATTTTATAAAGGCTTTGGGACTATAGCATTAAAGCCTAGGCCTAGGTATGCTTAATGCTAGGTAACTAGTCTCATCCACAATAACATCCCTGACTACAAGAAACTTCTGCAATTCCACTTCCCACACTTTATACTCATTTGGTTCATATCTTATAAATATACCCTTCAATGATTTTTTATCAAATCTGGAAAAATTTAAGATATTTTATGTGCGTCTTTTTATTGTGTAACATTTCAGATGGTGTTTTATTGGTTGTTTATTAGCCATGGTTAGTGTAATATTAATTAAATAAGTAGCAGGTAACACTGCTTCACCCCAAAATACTTTATCTAAATTTGCTCCAGTTATAGTTCTTTGAATTAAAACACGAAAAGGTTTTTAATTGCTGGTTATCGGTCCACAAACAGCAGAATGTTCTGCAAATAATGGCCTTTTCACATAATTTTTATCTTTATGTTTATTAAAGAGTAACCGTGTTTGTTTACCATTTACGCACGCCTCACATATATTGTCAGAAATTCCAGTATAATCTATAAGATTTGGGTCCTCAATCATTTGTTTATTTTTCAATTCAATAAATTTATTTTTACCTGTATGCCCTAAGCGTTAATATCAAAAGTTCTTTTTTACTGTACTAAATGTATGTGAATTAATTTTTATTGGCTTAATATTTATATTAAATTCCAAAGTAATTAGACTGTTTAATGGTTTACCTTTCATTACCATCTTACCGTCTTTACTTATTTGAACCCCTCTCTCATTGAAGAGTATTCTCATAATAGCATCCTGCATCTTCAAGACAGATAGCAGATTGTAAGGAACGTCAGGACAGTAAACACTGGTGTCGACAGAGTAGAAAAATGTGCACTGAGGTCCAGTCTGTTGATAATATGATCTGAGGCACCCGAATCCAAAATAAAGGATATTTTATTGATTTTGCAGTTCGTTGGATTTTATTTGTACTATTTGCATAGTTCTTTGTTTTTGTTGTGGTTTATGTTCCTTCTTGTTATAAAACCAGTCCCTTTTAAAATGCCCCTTTCTTTCACAAATATGACATTTGCTACTTGTCTTTCTCGTATTGTTAAATTTGTTGTGTGTAGTGAATTTTAAATATGTATGGTAACATTTTGACATGTTTGGTATTCTGTTTTGTTCGGGTTTTTTTGGACAGTTCGAACTTATAATCAAGCAGTCGAGTTTTTACAAATGCTAAACTCAAACTGTCTTCTGATAATATTTCAATGACTGTAATTATATCAACGTAAGAATTTGGAAAGGTCAGTAGCAAATGTGATACTTTATCAGTTTCTTGCAGCTTTGCTTCGGCTTTCAATAACTCACTTAACTAAATCATCAAATACTGTAAAATGTTGTATTAGTGATGTATCACTTTGTAATTTTAAACATAATAATTTCTTTCTAAGAGTTAGTTGAGTAGCTCAACTTTTCCGCTCTGAAATACTGTCTAAATTTTGCACTATCTCTCTTGCAGTATTTTCTTCTTTCGCAAATTCTAGAAATGAGTCCACCAAGTACTCAATTAATTCTTTCTGCTTGAATCCAATCGTCGGATAGAGGTTCAGGTACGTTAATGTCTATAACTTTTATAACATCAAGTTCCGACAATATAGCCCTTATTCTAAACTTCCACACACTATATTTTTCACCATCCAAACGGTTTTCTGTTTCTTTTCAGAATTTTGGATTCAATTATTATTATTTAAAGTCACTCGGCAGTAGATCTAACAATTAAACTACTAGAAATGTTTTATTAAACTTAATGAGAACTCTCGCGCATTTCATTAATGTCTATGCAACTCCAGGGCCCATAACATTTTGGGTTACGGGATTAAAGTAACACAAATTGGATTTAATTATTGAAATATAATTATTTTATTTTTTGTGAGAAGAATGAACTCGGAAGGTTTATACGCAACTAACTATTTTATAAATGCTTTCAGACCACACGGCCAATAATCTTACACAGCAGTTTCCTTCATAAACTAATCACGAGTTGCCCTTTTGCTGTAAACCTAAACATAAACATACTGAATTAATATTAGTGTAAGCACTATATTTCTGTTTATAAAAATAAGAATAATTTTTGTAATATTCCAACCACACAAACCGCTATTTTGTTACGTCATGTTGAATACGTACCAGTTTATCTCATCTTCACATTTAATTTTTCTGCAAAAATTAAAATCAATTCAATTAATTTTCGTTGATTTTTTAGAAATTGTATTTGGCCGCCATACCGCTATTTTGTTTTGCTATCTGGAAATGATATCAAAATGTTACCAGTTCATTCCTATGTAACACTTGATTTTTGTGCAAAATTTGAAATAAATTCAATAATTAGTCTTTTTAGTAATAATTTTTTTAACATTATTTGAAGTCAATCGGATAAGTAGTTTTTAAGCAATGCCGCGAACCGACAGACAGACTGACCAATAACCGGAAGTGCTAAAACATATTTTTTAGCATCTAGGGACGCTAAAACGTGAAGATATGTAAAATCTGAGGGGGTGATTTTTTCACGAATACAAACATTTTATTTGGCTGCCATTTTGTCCTGCTATCTTGAATTAGTACCACCATTTTACTAATTGATCCTTATACCACAATTAGATATGGCGCACAATTTGAAATCAATCCATTAAGCAGTTTTTTCAGTCTGAATTTTTAACAATTTCATTAAGCCGCCATTTTGTTTCGTCATCTTGGATTCAATGTTACCAGTTGATTCCAACATAATACTTGATGTGGGGGCAAAATTTAAGATAAACTGGATAAGCGGTTTTTTAATAATAATTTTTATAACATTTCACTAGGCCGCCATTTTGTTTGGCCTTATTGGATTTTTACTAAATTGTTACCAGGTTATCCTCATATGACCCTTAATTTTTGCCCAAAATTTGAAGTTATTCGGATAACTCGTTTTTTATCTATTACAGACAGACCGACAGAATTGAGAAAACATGTTTTTCGGCATCTTGGGACCTTGAAACGTAAAGATCTGAAAAAATCTGGGAGGGTGATTTTTTCATGATTACAATACTTCCATTTTACGAGGGAATTAAAGAAAGTAAAATTGATAAATTCGTCTTTACCCACAATTTTGCAAAATGAAAGTAGATGTCATATGAAGGCGTACAAACTTGACACTATTTTTTTAATAAGTCAGTTTGTGAATATTTCAATAAGTATGTTCGCGCTACCGAATCCTGCTTGGTACGTCAGATGTCGTAATGCTTTAACTGAGACTAAGCAAATGGAAAACGATATTTTCCCGAAGTTCGGAATTCTGTTCCAACGCCAACCGTTAACCTCAATTTGAGGCACACTAGAAAGAAAAAATGTTGTCCTCGTTCCTAGGGAAGGAGACAAAAGGAAATCGTGGTTTGAAGAAATTAGAAGAAAATTTCCAAACAGCAAAACTTGTTTTTACTGTTGTAAGAATCATTTTAACTTGAGCTCCAACTTTTATGTTTTTATGTAGACAACAAATTAGTTTTTTTGTTCAAAGTTGTTTAATTTTCCCAGCATTTTTGTTTTCTATAATATTTGATACCCAGGGAAAGAAAAATCAAAACCGAAAATTATTTACGACTTTTTTCAAGAGTTTGCAGTTTTTGGAATTTATGTTACGTTAAGTGAAGTTACGACTTTTTCAACGTGATGATAAATATCTTAAGTAAGGTTTGACAAAACGACTATATAAATAATATTTCACCTTACTAGTCGGGGCATGTTAGGAAAAAACCTCGAACTGCCAGCATACAAAGACCAATTTTAATGACCTGACGGAGAACTGGCAGTGATGAGCAATTAGGCCAAATTATTTTAAGTAATTAGAGTTTATGTTCCTCTTTCTACCGTGCCTCTATGATAGAAGGCGGGGTAGCTATTTTTTAAAATAATTGTTTTGATGTACAATGCTACAGCTTGTAATGTGGCCGACTTTTGTGTTGAAGGTGTGTTTGAGTGTACTTCTCTAAATATCAATAATTTGAAATTAAAATTAGTTGTTCTATATAGACCACCCTAAACGGGATTTTAACATGTTTTTAACTTGCTTAAATGAACTTCTCGGAAATCAGTTGGATCCATTTTGTACCCTTGCTATTGGAGGTGATTTTAATTTAAACTTTTTAGAGCATAGTACATAACTGTCGATTTTCCTAGATTTAAAAGCTACTTTTAATCTTGTACATACTTTAAGGAACCCACGAGAGTGACAGAAGATTCAAGCACATGAATTGATAATTTGTTAATAATTTCAAAGCACACGCTCTTTCGCATCCGTTGTGAATCTGGGCTAGTCAGATGACTTCTCTCAGTTTTTAAAGTAGATACCATCAGAGCTGTTAAAAAAGACACCACCCCCAGCTATGTTATGCAAGGTGACTTTTCAGTTAATAGTACTAAATGATTTTTAGATTTTTTAAAAAGAGAGGAATGGGATCATGTTATATATAAGATATAAGGATATTAGCAAACAAGTTAACAATATTTATAAAAAAAACTTAAACTTTCACAACAAAATGATAGAATAATTCAACATTCAGCCAGCAAATCAAAAGCTATGCTGGCCTGGCAAATTATAAAAACATACAAAATAAGAATAATTCGTATAAGGAACTGAAAATAATGGAAGATAGCGAAGTAGTTCCAAATAAAATAGTTGCAAGTAATTTTTCATCATTTTACTCATGTACCCCATACTAATAATATTGGCAAGACATTTGTTTATAACTGTGTGCCACCTTGTATAAATACATTTTACTGTCACCCATATGTAAACAAGATGTTTTAACTTTTATTACAAACCTAAAGAACTCAGATGCCACGGGACATGATGGCATATCAGATGATTGAAAAGGTGTGGATTTGCTTTGTGTGAAGTTATTATTAACATATTTGATGAATTTATCTGCTCAATTTGCGATATTCCTTGAACAATTAAAATGGGCAACTGTGGTGTCACTATATAAAAAGAGAGATTCCAATGATTATTCAAATTATAAGGGCATATGTTTGTTAACAAGAATTTCAAAAAAATTTAAAATGAATTTGAAACATCAGTTACCTAATTTTTTTAATAAAAATAATATTATTGTGGTTCTCAACATGGGTTTACAGAATCTCACAGTAGTGAAAGTGCTTTTTGTGAATTCCAGACGACAGTTGTTGATGCAATTGATAAACAACTTCATGTATTGGGTTTATTTGTCGATTTCTCCCGAGCATTCGATTTGGTTAACCATGAGCTACTGTTGTTAAAGCCGCATCGTTATGGTATTAGAGGACAAGCATAGAAGCTCATGGAGTCTTACTTCAGTGGGCGACGACAATGTGTTTTGGTAAATAGGATGAGGAGGGGCTCATTGACAGTAGATTGGAGTGTTCCGCAGATTCAGTTCTTGGACCGTTGCTATATTTTGTTTATTCTAATGACCTCATTTCCTACTTCAAAAATATCTAAACTGGTATTTTTGTCACATCATATGCAGATGATACAAACATTGTGGTCGTGGAAAAAAGTGTAGCTTCTCTTAATAGAATAGCAGATTTGGTTTATAATAGTAAAATGTTATGGTCTAAAAAGAATTGTTTGATTATAAACCAAAGTAAAACAAATTTTGTTGTATTTTCAATTAAAAAACAAAATAATGACAACTTTTATTACGCCATCCATTTCCATTTCCTCAATAATGTTAGGTTTAGATTTTGATGGAAACTTACGATAGGGAAATCAATAGAAAATCTATGGAGAAAGTGAAGAAAAAATTGTTACGGTTTAAAGCCATTATCAAATTACTGTAGTCAAAATGCTATGTTGTCAGTATGTCATTATAATGTACACTATCACTTATCGTACGGTATTATAAATTGGGGTTTAAGGGATATGACAAGAGTGTTTTTGCTTCAAAAGTATGCAATCCGCATTATGTATGGTCTTTCATGTGAAGAGGCGTGTGGAATCTATTTCAGACAATTCAAAATATTGACCTTGTCAGGCATTTACATATTTAAAGTTTATGTTTTCTCCTATCAAAATCATAAAAAACTTCCAGAAAATCGTGCTTCATTATTATGCTTGTATTTAAATAAACGAGGATCTATTCCTGATGGACTATATTTGAAAGAAATTTTTTGGGCGCTCTTTAAAAAAAAATATTAACGAATGACTGATAAAAAGTAGTAGATTGAAAAGTTTTGGAGGCTAAAAAGTTGATACAGGGAGGTTCTTCATGTTTTAGAATTTTCATTAAAAGACTTAAAATGTATAGTAAGGCATTATTATAAAAGTTATAATAATCTTGCAACAAATGAACAATTATATCTGAATGTGTAACAACTTTACAACAACAAACTGGGGTTCCAACTAGCATTAAACTTTTAATAAACTTTGAGCTTATTATACTAAAGAAAGTAAAACATTTATTAGACAGTTGTATGGAAAATTTGTTAAGGCCGAATTTCTTGCCAATGAAACATTATTTATAATATATTTTTTTAACCCTCGTTGTTTACTTCCATAGACATTCAACTTGGGCTTAGCTTGGAGACATATAATTTATTAGGTAATCTTAGGTAAAGTCCACGTTCAGCAATTTAAGTTAAACTGCTTGAGTTTCTACCAAAAAGCTGCTGCTGACTCAACTAAAAGATTTCCCGTAAAAAATACATGGATGGAAAATCTTTATAGAACCATATAAGATCTTAAATTATACTTTTACGAAAAATTCTACCATACATGTTATTATTGTTTAGAAAAAATTTAAAATGTTGCTGATAGTAATCTGGATTTTTCAGAATTAAGTTAAACTAAAAATTATTTTTCTGTCGACGAAAAGGAACAGCTCCAGCAAAAATCAGCGGTAGCTTTTTGAAGTAAACTAAAAGAAAAGAAAAATTTTAACGACGAATATGTTTATCAAAATATTTCCAGAATTCTTACGTGTATTTTAATAATTACTCATGGAAATGCGGATATTTAAAGAACATTTTCAAATATGGCAGAAGTAAGAAACGAAAGTTGAACTTTTGTATGGTATTTTAAGGGTTAAATTAGATTTAAAGCAAAATAAGAGTTGTTGTTTAACGTACAAATTTAATGACAATCACTTATCAAACATCAAAAATGTTTATCAAAATCAAAATACTATAACCTTACAAGTAGATACAAGTGAAAACAGTGACAGTGAATAGGTTAGGCTAGTTTTTTAGGTATGTACTCTGTTATGTTTTTCTTTAAACTTTAACATCATTAAAACAAAATAGGGATTATTCGTTTACTTTTATTAACCCTTTTTTAAATCCTACTTAAAAAAGTAAATCCCTTTGCAGCAACAAAGTGGCGACTTTTAGGACGGTTAATAGAGATCGACCTGGCAACACTGGTGGAATCTCGCTGTTTAAGGGATTTTTACAGTGATCATCACGCATCAGGTCTTCGGATTGAACTTTTGTCCATGTATTAGTCTTAAAGGCACTTATAGTAGGACAAGTACTATAAAAAATACACATTTTTTTAATTCCCTCGTAAAAGGGAAGTATTGTATTGCATTCGTGAAAATAGCTGCCCTCCCAGGTTTTGCAAATCTTCACGTTTTGGGGTTCATAGATGCCAAAGAAAAACAAACTTAATTTTGTCGGTCTGTTCGCGGAATAGCTAAAAAACTACATACAAATTCTAGCCAAAAATTAAGGTCATAAGGGAATAAAAATAATTTAATTTTTCGTACTTTGTAATAATGCAGGTTTTTTTGGATATATCAGAAATATTGTACATTGAAAGAGTGAAAGAATTTTTTTAAATGTTCCCAATGTAACCATTTCCGTATCTATCATAGCCTAGTTTCCAAGATCCCAATACTGATCAACTTGTGCACCGAAATCCGTACTCACTGTATTTCATATTCCTTATCCAAATTAGAAACGATTTAGTTTATAACCAGGTCAGGAATTCGACAATAAAGGAAATTTAAACTGGAGTGTGCCATGTGTATTGTGCCTTATAATAAGTAGATCCTGAGTAGAATTAAAAAATCGACGTATAATATACAGGATAATCCATTATAAAATGTTGTTTTTACACTCCACACTTTTTTAGCTAAACCAATGAAATTTGGCCACCTATACAACAAAACAAAACAAAAAAAAAAAAAAAAAAAAAAAAAATATATATATATATATATATATATATATATATATATATATATATATATATATATACTTATGGAATTTTCTTGGGTATTTGGTTCACTGAATTAATTGGCAAGTATTAGAGATCGACAAATATTTATTTCATAGCGTGAGGTCAAAACGTTTCAACCATATTTTGGTCTTCATCAGTTGTCTGTAATGAGATATGAGAACATATTTCCATACACCATAGTTCGTTACAATTAATGCTAAAATTAAAATAATACATATATGTCACATAGCACAGAACATTTAAACGTATTACACCGTAAACAAGTATACGAACAGTTAAAATGGTACTAAATTTATATTGGAGTAAGAAGCGATTCGTACTGATTTTATTTGTTTTGAAGCTTTTTTTTTTCGTTTGAACCTCGAAAGAAAGGAAGTATGTGAACGAAAATTTGATTTTTTTTTTGGTTATTTTGATGATTATGTTACACAATTAAGTTGTTATATATTTTACTTAAATTGTTAATGTCAGTTTTATCGTTGATACTATTTTTGTTTTTTTTAATATATATCATTTCCAAGAACTCCCTTGTTGGTTTTTTTCAGTTTTTAGTATCGTAGTCTCTTGAAAATTAAATGTATGTGATAATTGCTGTTCGTGATTAGTTAAGGCTGTTTTATTTTTTTTATCGTATTTGTGTCCATTTAATCTATTTTGTAAGTATTGGGAGGTTTGACCAATATAGACACTAGGGCAGTTGTTACATGGAATTTCGTATATTGTATGAGATTTTTTATTTTTATTGGTTTTACATTTTAGTGAGCTGAAATTTTGTTGTAATAGATTATGACCTTTGTGACAAACTGATATATCATATTTATTAAAAAGTTTTTGTAGATTTTCAGATAGGCCATTTATATACGGGAGTGACAAGTAATTGTTTTTATTTCTGTTTTTTTGTGGTGGCAGGGGATTGTTTATGAGATTTTGCAGTCGTGACTTAAAGATCGAATTAATGAGTTTAGATGGGTAACTATTTTTGATTAGAATATTTTTTGCTTTAGCACGATCTGCAAGTCCAATTACGACCGATTTTTCTTGGGATATTGGATGGTTTGATAAAAAAATCAAATATCGGCCCGACCAGGTGGTTTTGGTATACCACTCTGTTTTAATAGAATTGTTCTCACGATGGATGGTCATATCTAAAAAGTTAATTTTTTGATTATTTTCTATTTCAATGGTAAACTGAATTTTAGGATGGTAAGAATTGAATGTTTTTAGAATATCGTCACACATGTTTTCCGGAACTGCAGTGAAACAGTCATCCACATATCGATAAAAAAATGGTAGCTGATAAGGTAGTTTTGATATCATAGTATTTTCTAGCTCCTCCAAAACCATTTGAGTAATTACGCTTGTGATGGGAGACCCCATAGCGCATCCTTCAGTTTGTTTATAGTATGTGTTGTTATATGAGAAGTAAGTAGACTTTAATGTTAATTCAGTTGCTGACAGGAATTCTTCCAGAGGTATGTCAGTAAACTGTTTGATAAGGTTCCATTTTTGTCTTATAGTATCTAGAGCGAGTTGTATTGGGACGTTGGTGCATAGAGAAACTACGTCAAGCGATCCGATTGGGGATTCCATACATTTTTGGGGGTTTGGGCGTTGTGAATCTTTAAATTTTTAGCTACACTTGGTGAAATATAGTTTTTATTTTCCCAGCGCGCCACAATGTCATTATTTTGTTTTTTTTAAATATTTGTAGGGTCGTTATTTATTATTTTATACGTTTGTTCATTTTCTGTAGACAGCTCATTTTGGTTATACCGAATAGAATCCATGATTACTGTTTTATTTGATTTATCGGGTCTTAGTATTTTTAAATTGCGATTTTCTTTCAAGAATGTGCGAGTTTTATTAAATTTTTTACATAAGTCATTTTGCATTGTGTTAGGTTTTCGCAAAGTTTGACCTGATTTTAACTTATTATTAACATTTGTTAACATATTGCAACAACTTGCTCTAATTTCGTCTTTGCTCTTACACGGTAATTTTTTTATAGAGACCTCTACCGATGATATAACCTCAGGAATGGGTAGTTCTTTGGAAACTTCATTAGGTAAAGCGAAATTTGGACCTAAGCTTAAGATTTCTATCGCATAGTCTGGAATAGACGTATTTGTTAAATTTTCTAACCATTCATTTTCTACATGTATAGATTTTTTATTAGTTTGATTAGTTTTTGTGGTAAGTGAATTTATTTTATTTATATTTTTAAATTTAATTTTTTCAAAAAAAGTTTCATATTTTTTATTTTCTTGTCGTAGAAAGTCTTCATTCATTTCTAGGGGTAAAATCTGATTTAATTTTGATTTACTAGCGAAGATATCCTGTTCTAAAAATTTTATATCTCTAACTGTGTCACTAATTAATAAATTTAATACGTTCAAAACAAATTTTTTTAGGACATATTCATGAAATTTTTTACATGGTCTATTTTTAAATTTAAAAAAGTAGGAGTTAAACTATCTGACTTATATCTTAATAGAAAAACTCGTCTATTTCTTTGGTTTGCAAGTTTAGAATTTAGTTTTGATATTTTCTTCATTTCAACAACAGCGACTGGACTATAATTTCTCTCAATAAGCTGGTAGTTTAGCAAATTTTGACCCATATTTGCGGATATATTTTTAGGAATATACGTTTCTGGAACCTTTAACTATATTCTTATGGAATTTTCTTCTAAGAATTTTCCTAAATGTATTATATTATATTCCTAAAATATATATATATATATATATATATATATATATATATATATATATATATATATATATATATACTACGCTACTGCGAAAAAATTGATGATTTATAACTCTATTTGCCCCAAGTTTTACGGTTTGCCAAAAACACATAAACCCACAATTTCTCTTAGACCAATAATATCCTCCATAGATTCCCCAACTGCTCAACTAGCTGGTTTTATTACAGAGGTTTTAAACACTGCATACGATTATAATAACGAATACTACATAGCAGACTCTTTTAATTTTGCAAATTTTATTAACGAGTTTCAGCTACCGGAAAATTACCACATTATAAGCTTAGATGTTACGTCTTTATTTTCCAATATCCCATTAGAATTAGTCAAAGTTAGTATTAAAAAAAATTGGTCCAAAATCAAAAATCACTGTTCTTTAAATCAATCAAACTTCTTAGAAATAATAGAATTTGTTTTTAACAATACCTGTTTCTCTTTTGACAATCAATTTTACAAACAAGTTTTCGGAACCCCTATGGGCTCAAAAATGTCTCCCATTTTAGCGCAATACGTAATGGATGATTTATTATACGATTGCATCCCAAAGCTGAACTTTGAAATACCCTTTTTAAAAAAATATGTTGATGATTTAATTTGCGCCATTCCGATTGGAAGCGAAACAGAGCTACTCAATATTTTCAATAATTATAATCAGTACATTAAATTCACAATTGAAATGGAATCTGAGAGAAGTGTGCCATTTTTAGATACAAGACTTATTAGAACCAACAGTAATAAAATTATATTGGACTGGTACATAAAACCAAGCAGCTCAGGTAGATATTTAAATTATTTCTCATACCATTCCGAAAAAATGAAAATAAACCTCATACTTGGCCTAAAAAATAGAATTTTGTCAATCTGTCATCAGTCATTAAAGGATCAAAATCTAAAACGTCTAAATAACCTACTATTGGACAACTCTTACCCTCAAAGCCTGCTAAAGAAATTAATCTATTCAACTGACACTATAGTACCAAACAATTCACCAACTGTTTCTACTAGCCCTCCAATAATAAAAAAGTATGTTTCCTTTCCATACGTTCAGGAATTAACCCCTAAATTAGCGAACATATTCAAAAAAGAAAATATTGTTATAGCCAATAAAGCCGTTAAACCTACGAGCAAACTTTTTAGTTCTCTTAAAGATAAAACAAAAAGGCATAACAAATCAAATGTAGTATATAAAATAGATTGTTTACATTGCAATAAAAAATACATAGGGCAAACCTCAAGGCCTCTAAAAGATAGAATAATATCTCATAAAAGTGATATAAGAATAAAACCCGAAGCATGTGCCCTTTCCCAACACGTAAGAGACACAGGTCATTCAGCAAATTTCGCAGAGGCGGAGATTCTCGAATGTGAAATTAATTATTTTAAAAGAAATTTTCTCGAAATGGTGCACATAAATAATCAGGAAAACCCGATGAATAAAAAATCGGATATACAGAATCTCAATATAATATATAGCAATTTATTAAACCTTAAAACCAAATAATCGTCCTGGCCTTCAAAACACAAAAGAAGGATTATTTTTTTTTTTTTTTTTTGCTATCTAAAAAAGAAACAAATAGGTGCACATATTTTATTCTTAATATTCTAGTTAAGCCTCGACTCCGGTCGAATACATTGGAAACCTACCTTTCAACGGTTTCGTGTGTAATCAAAAAAAAAAAATTTTTTGTTATTGTTTTTTCCAGTCTGTTTGTTTTGTGTTAAATACTTATATAAAGAGGTGTTCCTTTCATTCACAGAAATGAATTTCCTATTGGATAGCTGTTTATATTTGTAACCTCACTTACAGTAAGTCTAAAATATTTTAATAATTTACTTTATATTAACAAACCATTTTGTAGTGTGACTGAGGAAGGATTAAAATAAATCCGAAAGCTTTCACAAAGTAAATAGAGTCATCTATTTAATGTCCCAGTAACATCAATAGGATTATTAGGCTGCAACCCCGCTATTTCGTGTTGTCCATTTATATATATATATATATATATATATATATATATATATATATATATATATATATATTATTTGCAAATTAACATAACAAATACCTACAGCTAATAAAACTTCCACCATTAACACGTTTGTTAATTTCGATAAATATTGCACGGAACTTATTCTAAATAAAAAAACGAATTAAACATAAATCATTGACCTAACTGGCTTTTTCAATGGCAATAATATTTGAACTTAATTTGACCAGGGTAGTATTTAGATGTTCTGGTTTTACTTCTTTCAAATTAACAAAGTTTTGTTCTTTTATAATAAAGCAGACTACATCTTCCCTCTGTGGGTCTAGAGTGAAACAAAAACGGAAAGAATGCATTTCAAAATGCTTTTGAAGTACGAATAATAAAAAGCTTTCTTTTAACCAGATTGTTTATGAGCACTTAAGTATAAGGAATAAGAAAACACATACAATAATTGCTTTGCTTAAAAAAAAACTTTTTCTGCAATTACCAAAAACGGAAACGAGAATTTGTCATCTAGAAAATATGTAAGTGATACAGTACTTTTATTTCTTACTCTAAGCACTTCCTTAGAGTAAGAATTTACTCTAAGCAGCACCCCGTAGAACAGATCAAAATATATAAGAAGTGGAACGTCTAGGATTCCGACTATTATTTTGTAAAGTTACCATGTGTCAGTGGCGGCTCATGGTTAACGTTTCAGGGGGTCATATATATATATATATATATATATATATATATATATATATATATATATATATATATATATATATATATGTTTATATATTATATATATATATATATATATATATATATATATATTTATAATGTGTTTTCATTCCGGGTGTACATCCGTTCACCACTGTCGTTCTGAAAAGAACAGTTTTGCTGTCACGTCAGCAAAACTGTTCTTTTCAGAACGACAGTGGTGAACGGATGTACACCCGGAATGAAAACACATTGTATTTTTCCATCCGTGAAGGAGTAAAAATCAACACATATATATTTATATATATATATATATATATATATATATATATATATATATATGTATGTATTTTAACTTGTCTGGATAATGAATGTTTTTGAATTTAAACCACAGGCGTAATCAGCACAAAAAAAGCTGATCCAAATATAGTAAAGACCTATCTCTACGGCCAATAGAATATTAAATATTCAATTAGATAAGAACGTATTTCAACTTAACTCTTTAGTTTTGGCCTTAAAATGGCTTCCCCGCTTTTTAAATATTATTTGTATTGTGTTGGTTTCCTTTAACAAAAACTTATTTTTACTTACAGCATTGCTCTAATAGGCTCTTCTATAGACCTTCTTTTCCAAGACTGACTAGCTTTCACGGATTTGAAAACGGAACAGACTTCGTTAAATGGGCAATTTGCTTAATAGTTATCGTTTTTCCAGGATCAATCAGTCATCCAGTCGTTAAAAGAAGTAGCACAATACATTGTAAAAATTGTTGTAGTAAACAAAAAATTAAAAACTTACCTTTATATCAGAATTTTAGAAGATTTTGTCTAAACCCTAGAAAAACATCAGCGTGGAACAACAAAACTTCAGTGAATCGCGTTCTGACAGTTCAAATCAGGATGCAATTTGCAAAGCCTGGTTGAATGTTCCCCCTTGTTGAATGCCCCCCCTTCTCCTACTTGATGTAGGAAAGTGCAAAAGATTTTATTCCATTTGGGATGAACCTACAGGCAAAAAAAAGATGAAAACGAAATTAAATGTGTTATGTACCTCTTTATAGAAACGATGGTGCAACACCGGCTTAATTATTTATTGTTTTATTCTTGCAGTGAACAAAACTGTAACTAAAGAAGTTTTTGTATGTTTGCATATGCTGCAGATAAGTTTAATATAACCCATATTTTTTATAAAGTAGTCACAATGAAAGAAACTCGATGCATGACTTCGAGAGACCAAAAAATAAAAAAATAAAACCTGTTAATGTTCCAGAATAGTAATGTGCTAAACATCTCGTAAACCGCATGTTGCATGTAGTAAATCAAAGTAATATTATTAACACTAAGAATTAGTGACTAAGCAAACCGATTTTGAACTGACAATATGGTCAGTTAAGGATTGAAAATGTAAATTCAACGTTAATATAGTAAAATAATGACTTTTTGTCCGCTACCTTCTTGATATGGCAAAGTAACCCTAGACACATATCACATATTTGTTATAAACTGGTTATATTTATAAAACAGATTAAATGAAATTAATTTCAGTTCAAAGGTTCACAAAAATATAGATTTATACGGAATGAATTTGTGCTGACAAAAATAACACTCTTATTACTTGATAATCTTGTCAGTTTAACTGGCAAATACGTATATGCATTTTCACGCATTCACCACTTTCGCCTGTTTGGATATACTCTTGACAAACTGGCGATGAAACTTTAATGTTAATGAATAATATAATAATCTTTATTTTAATTTCTTGTTTCAAATTTATAATAGCGTTCAGAACGTTGTTACATTTGATGTCAATTCTCAAGAAACATTTTATTTAGTTTTATTTTATAAAGCGTCTACAATGTTAATTTTTATACACGCTATTGATACAAATTTTAGGCAACGAAAATCTATATATTTAAAATACAAAGGGACTGTTTCTCCCGCTCCCACTTGACCAATCTGCATAATCTTTTATAACTAAAGTTCTCCACCCACAAACGTATTTTCAGTACTTTCTATATAAGTTTCTTCGAAATTTTATGTAGAAAAATACAGTGGCGGCTCTTCCATAGGGTCATTTAGTCAATGACCTCCCAAAAATATTTCAGAAAATAAATTATTCGTTTGACCGTCCCTCCAAATAGTTGTAATAAAGCGCGAACCTTGGGAAAAGTTAAATACGCTACAGCGGCAGCCGAACGTGATAGCAAATGGAATATGAAATCGCGATTTGGGTCATCAGCCGGTCTCTTCTCATAATTCGATCGATCGGTCGCTGCATCACGTCGGCATGCGGAAGTTCAATTATTCAGAGGTCGTGCGGTCGATATTCTAACTCGATATCGTTTCGGACGTTTTTAATCGATAAAAATTAATTTATATACGGTTTTTTGTAATATATTTTTTTTAATTTTATGATCCATTTGTGAGTTGGAAATATACACGAAATAAAATATTGTTAGTGACTAGTGCAAAAAAATAAACAACTAAAAATTGCTTACGAACTTAATTTTGCAAAAGTAACCAATTTCAAGGTGGTCTATGTTTGAGTTGTGAATGTAGATGAAATAAAATGTCGGCAGTGCAAGAGATTAAACAACTAAAGAGTGTTAACGAACTTAATTTTGAGAAAATAACCGAAATCAAGCAAAGTGGTCGCAATTTGCCAGAACTTAGTATACGACAAACTAGTAAAGACAAAAATAAAGAGGTTCATCGAAACTTTCGCAAAAGTATGTAAGTATCCAGCTAACTGGATATGTGGTTGTGAAGTCTCTAACTCGTTTTACTGTTATGTTTGTTTTATGAGGACTCATTATGTGCAAAACCGGTGTTAAAGACTAAATAAAACAAACATGCGTTTTATGCAGATCACAAGAAATGTTCGGTGAACTATGACGATCGGAAGTCTTAATATTCGCATTCAGCTAGACACAGCTTATAGATTTTAATGAAAATGTATCCAAAAATCGTTATATTTTAAACAAAATTATAGATTGTGTAAGATTTTGTGGGGAATTCGAGCTGGCACTACGTGGCCATGATGGCTTTGTCTGAAAATCCAGGGGTTTTTCGAGGGCTTATAAATTTTTTTGAGGAGTCGAGCTAAGATAGACTATCCGCTTTAGCAATGTTAAGTATCGAGAAATCATTTATAAAAAGAATGTGCGTCCAATTTTAAAGAACGTGTCATTCAGCATTTTTCCAATTCTAAAGAACGAAGAGTAGTCCTGAACTTCAAGAGAATTTAAAGCTCAATTTAAAGATAAGATATTTATTTTTATTTTAAGTATGCCTATTTTTAAATTTGTTATCTCAATATAATTCACCACGAGCCGCCACTGGAAAAATAAGAGATTAAGTAAGTTATTTAAGAGTATCCCCTACGTGAAGTAAAAATTTTCCATATAGGGTTTAAAACTAAAAATCTCATCAAAAGTATGTTTCTTTAAAAAACTTAAGATGGAATGTTTTTGTAATTTTACTAAATATATTAGTTTTACCACTACAACCTTCAAAAGAACCTAAATATCTATTTGTCAAAAGTAAACGGGGAAATAACTGTTAAGACGGGGCAATTTATCCGGTAGGTCCCTTTTTGACATTGGTGTTAGATCAGGTCATACGATTCATGGTTTGGATTTGGATTGATTGGTTTGTACTGATGTTGGTTTTAGGTCGAGGATAGTGACATGCAACGTAAGGTTATCATCCTCTTTGGTTTTTCAATTAGTTATTTTATAAAGGGGATAGTTGGAAATGTCTTTATTAGTTCTATTTGCTTAAGGTTTTGGGGTATTAATTTTATTGTACTAGGTTATAGGATTGTTATTAGAAGTTAATTCTGTGTCTATTTTATGATTTAAAAGGGGTAATATATCCTAATATAAATGCTACTAAAATATTTACAAAACTCGCAAGCAAATAAGCAGTTTGACTGATTTGTAAATATCTAAATATCCATACCAAGTCTTGACGTAATAGTGTAATTTTATAACTATAGTCCTTTGAATTTCGCCAGGAGTATCACTCGTACTGAAATTAACTCTCAAAATGCAGTAATACGGTATTAAAGAAAAAAAACTGCATAATGAAAAAGTGGCAAATATATAGCAAGTTGGTAGGATTCAGAATAATTACCAATTCTTCCGTTTTCAACTTAGTTTTTAAAAATTCATTGTTTACAAAAAAAAAATAGATTTGATACAAGAAATAAATTTTGAACCAATAAAAGAAATTTTTAAAGCCTAGTAGTGGCAGGGCGTGAGGTTTGAGACGGGTTTAGTTGGGACACTTTCAAAATTACTGCCTTGGCATTCTAATTTCTGCCACTATACGGCAACTAGCCTTGATATCAAAATAACTTCCAGTTTTTCCTTTGCTGCTGTTGGGGTAAGACGTAAATAATTGTATTACTTTTCTCCTTTAAAATTGAGTAGAATTAAATTGGATTGGAAGAAATGCTCTCCAACTCTGTCCCGTAGTAATATTTTTGCTTAAACATCGATCTCAATTTCAATAGCCGATTCCTCCATATCAATAATAAATTGTATAAAGAAGATAATATATTATATATCCGGACGTTAAGAATAGATCCTAATCTTTTAAATGAATACATTTTCTAATACTATACGATTTAACTAGGCAACTTTTATTGAATTATGAATATCTCAATTTCCATTAATGTGGGTGAACTATCTACTACTTGTTTGATTAAAACATTGTGGTAATACCTTATAAAAAAATTAAATTTTGTACTTAATAAAGTTATGAGCACCAGACATTTCAATATTTTACACGACTTTAACCTTAGAGTTGAAAACGTGCAAAAAAAGCCCTCACATTACAGTCTTATGAAATTGATAAAATAAAAGAATCTGCACAAATAACTTGAGCACAATTTAGCAACTCTGAGGTACAAATTTAGACACACTCACTTTGTTCTACGTTTTAATTGATATCACTGTACATTACACGCCTTATAAAATAAGACTTTTGTGCCTTGAAAATATAAATAGTGTGTAATCAGAACAAAAACGATTTTAAAACGATGAAATATAGTTATAAAAAACCTTTCTGTCTCGTTTGGTGAACTATAGGTCAAAAAGGTTTATTTTTTTAATGGCATGCCCTGTATATCAAACTTTCATGTTCTTTCTGATTAGCCATGGTCAGGTTGGTTTTTTTCTCTTTGTCGCGGTAATTTCAAGACTTTTATTTTCTACAGACAGAAAATCTTCTTAATCTTAGAAATCTGTTCGCGGTTGGCAAAAGTAACTACAATGAAGAACAGAAAACTGCACGTTTAACACCATATACTATTTAGGAAACATTCGTGAAAAACGGCAGTGTTTTAAATTGGAACTAGTAAGCCCTTACACTATCAGTTCAAACAACTCGCACGATTAAAATCATGCAACAAACCCATGTATATGGGGCATATAACAGTATTATTTATTCACCTGTCAGTAGTATTTATGAAGTTATACAGTATACAGATTTTTGGGATATTCTGCACAGCTGGAAATAGTAACATGGATCAAGAACTCAGTAGTGCATAGCTTAGCAACTTAATGTGAATAGGTATAACTCGATTTCAGGAAACAGGACAGTTTAATAAATACCCGGACCAGGGTGTCCAAGAGTTAATATTTCAGCAGAGAATCGCTTTCTTTGAGATGTCGATCCATTTCATATAAGTGGCAAATCTGTAAGAAGGATAAAGCCTTCTTCATTAACTCCCCACCAAACAGTTGCCAGGTCGGTAATAACTATAGGGCACAGGGGGGTTTCAGTTAGACCGAGATCATATAAACTGGATGGAAGGTGCATGAGTCAGAGTTTTATTTTTTGCTGAGTAGTCCAATCATCAACGAATGAAAGAATTCAGACCCGAAAGAGATTGATATGCTCAAACCTATATACTTTCCAAAGTGAGGAACAGGTATGGTGTGTTCTTTGTAAGAATAGACGGACTTGGGTTTTATTCTAGAATAAGTCTCTAACTGTTCAAAAATATTTTGAGTTAGTTTTTACAGTAGTTTAAAATGTTCTGCTATTAGTGTAGTTCAATAACAAAATGGTGTTAATTAATTAATTAACTGCTTGTAAAAATATGACTGAGGTCTCATTGGATTTGCAATAACGTCTAGAAAAATGTGCAAAAGTTTCAAACGCCCACATTATCAATTAGTTACTAACAATCAAAGGTTTTTTTTTGCAAATGACTTGGAAATTCGAAAAATTAACCTTAAAGAGGAAAAAGTTTCCAATAAAAAAGTCCGGACTCCCGCAACTCTATCTCTATTACTAATAATAGCGAGCGCTAACTCGTTACGATCTCCCAAAACCGACCGTAATGAGCTTTTTTGCTTGTTTACTATGAAACATTAATTTAAAAATAAAAAAGGGTTTTATCTAAACACTTAAAGGAACAATATCCTACTGAAAAAAAAATATTTTCACCTATTTTTCATAAAATGTTAATTAACATTTTTTTTAGAGTTTTCGTTTATATTTCAAGTCGGCTTTGCTAAAAAATGCCCCTAAAATTGTTTGTCTTCGTGGAGACTTTATCTTAACTATACTCTATGAGATTGTGATATAGCGATGTTTTTAATAATTATAATCTATTAGTTAATAATTTTTCAAACTAACAAAAATCTAAAAAATTAACGTCATAATCCCATAGAGTATAGTTGTTATATAGCCTCCATGAAGCGAAATAAGTTAAGTGACTTATGTTTCACATTTATCCGAATTGAGGTATGAACGGCAACTCTAAAAAAATTTATAATTAACAATAGGCTTATTTTATGAAAAATCAGTGAAATTTTTTTAAAATATTTAATAGTATATTTTTTTTACTCGTTTTGGCCGGTTCCAACATTAGATTAATATTATTAATAATAGGGATATAGTCCCGAAAATCTAAACTTTTTTTCCTGTTTAAAAGGCTTTTAAAATAGGTTTGAATTTCGTAATATTGGTACATCTATTGAAAACATCCTGTATAAGATAATAAATATATCACGCCTTAAAAGCCCTCAGGAATCATTCTTCTCCTAGTATTACCAGTTACTTTGATTTTATGTTACGGTTATAGAAAATTATTAAACATTTTAGCATAGTATCTTTTTTGTTTAAATTTAAAGATTTTTCCGAATTATTTGGCAAAGTCGCAGACTTGTGCTAAACTAAATATAATGTCATATAGAGAATTTTGCGAAGAATTCAAATATGCAAAAATACACAGAGTGTCCTATTTAAAAAAATCATGTTTTGTCCGCAATTTTTTTTTGGACCACTGCGAATAGTGAAAAATAATTTTACAGTTCTTGGCCTCCTTAATTTAATTATTAAAAAAAAATCCTGACTTGGGTAAGTTATTATTCTGCTTTTTTTGTAACATTTTCTTGTTAAATAAACAAACATAACACATCTCATTTTATATAAATTTTAAACTATTTATATTTTAAAAAATGTACTTGTTGCTCTTCGAGATCCATTGAATAGGGTAACAAACGCCACCGAAACTGACTTAAACATCAACAGGCGTAGGTATTTACTATAGAGGTTCAAATTAAGACCGGGTTTAACTTTATAATAAGTTATAGCTTTAAAATAACATTTTTAACAATAGAACAAATATTTTTTTCTAAATGTCACAATTACAAAAAAACAGTGACATAAGCGAAACATAACTGGCGAACTAAGAGTTTTAAGTACCATGGCAACTAAACATATATGAGAATTTGAGTGGTTTAAGAAATATAAATTTCATATATATATATATATATATATATATATATATATATATATATGTATTTATATATATTTTATATATATATATATATATATATATATATATATATATATATATATATATATATATAACAGGATACAGGGTGTCCCACGACGAACTGCGGCTATCGATTTTTCAGAAAGTAGGCTTTAGAAAAATTTGAAATTTTGCCAGCTAACTAAAGTCGATGGTGCAATTCGCGCAAAATATTTTCAATTTTCTTATTTTAAATGGAACACCCTGTATTTTTGGATTCCTCGAAAAATTCTAGGTATATTTCATATATAATATCCTATACCTAAGTTCAACTGTTTTTGAGATATTTTGAATTTTATGTAAAAAATGACGTTTGCAGGTCTAGACATAACTATAAATATCTGCTTATCGAAGTCTCTATTATTTATTTGCGGTTGGCTTCCTTGTCCAAAAGGGTACACTTTAGTGGCCTGTGCTGATATTTTTATAATAAATAAATATAGGGTGATCAAAAACTGACACTATAAATATACTTTAAAAAATCGTTAAAAGTTAATTTTTCAAATGGAAACCTCCAATTTTTATAATTTTATCTTATTTTATTTATCTACGCTGTTCGGTGACGGTTTCTGTTTATCTGGATATCTATCAGCAAATATCTCGCATGTTCTTGTTAAAACTGTTAGATTCCCCATAGATAATAAACAAATTCAAATAATCCTCGTGTGTGTAATTTAATCGCCCCGGCATGATTATTAGTTTAATAATTATTATAATTATTATAATAAATAAATAATATTTTAGTAGGTAATTGTCAAACAACACAAATATTACGTTTCTATAGTAACCAATTGGGTTTGTTCTCGCCAGGCCTCCCCGTCAGCCGTCCGATACGAATATGGACGTAAGTAATTGCACATTTGAAGATGCCGAACTACGGTTCATAAAGGACGAGAGTGATTGCACAGAGCTGTGCAATATCGTTCGTCCGATACGATTGGCAATTAGCTGCATCAACATTGAGTCTATTATATATTTAAAATAAAAAAACCTATTACAATGTAGTTAAAAATAGAAACGCCATTTTATATGAAAAGTACAGGGGAATAGCAACTAAGGCCAAAAAGTATAATTTTCAGTACAAAGAAAACAAAGCTTAAAGCAATAGAAACTCGACACTTTCGTAGTATTTTTAGCGAAACATATGGCAGATCGAATGTATTGAATGATAATCCCATTTTTCAATTTTTGGACTCTGTTGGTTTTTCCCCTGTATACCCTTCATACACATACATACTATTATTTTTATTGGAAATGAATAAAGTTCAAAAAATAAAAATGAATAAAATGAACATTTGTTTAAAAGTAAAATGTTAACTTTTGAAAACTAAACTAAATACAAAAAAATGTTTATTTGGAAAACTTGTTGTCTCCTAGCGCAATATTGAGTTCCACACATTTATTTAAAGCGTGCGATGCTTTCTTCTT
The DNA here is from genome assembly GCA_030620095.1 of Kuschelorhynchus macadamiae. NCBI lineage: Eukaryota > Metazoa > Arthropoda > Insecta > Coleoptera > Curculionidae > Kuschelorhynchus > Kuschelorhynchus macadamiae. The sequence goes on from JAUTXW010001365.1 coordinate 206,073, forward strand.
CTTATTCACAAGGGACTTGATTTTTCTGCCTGCTTGTAACCTCCTTTTTCCTTTTGAAGCCGTTTTTCTGCGCGGCACTGATGCTGGCTGTACACTTATCTTTTTTCCTTTTCTTTGCTTTTTTTTGCATGGTCTCAAAGGTAAGGATTGCGGAACTTTGAACATTTGAAATAGACCACTCATAAGGGTCGATGAACGTTTTTATCGTAAGCTGCGACACACGAATTAATTGCCCCAGAAAATCCGTGTGGGTCATCTCTCAATCTAGCTTTAACGTCTCTGTCTAGTATGGAAAGAAAGTTGGACTATTTCTCTTGGGCGTTACATATTATTTCTTTTATATTAAGTTTAGTGTGCTCTTCATCTAATATAATGAAATCTACGGGCTCATTCGACACTACGGGTGTAAATTCTTCAGTTTTCCTTGAAATAGCCGCTGCCTGAGGACTCCCAGTAAGTCTTAATGGACAAAAAAGCCCTTCGGATGGTTGTGTATCAGTTGCAAGTTCGTATAATACAACTTCGTTTTCGACAGTTAATACATCGCATATGTCTTTTGGGCTAAAGTGGGTAATAATAAACGATTGATGCTTACATATTTTTCCGTTTTCTCCTATGGGGCAACTGCAAATTCCATCGCTCATATCGACCAAATATTCTTGAGATCCACTAGAAGACTTTACAGAATATTGCATGACAGCTAATTGTTTCACCTGATCCTCGCTCACATCTTTAGAGTTTGGATATAACCTTTTTAAAGTCATATTATTTACTCTATCAAAAACTAAATCTAAAAGTCACTGCTTATAGTAGCTTTCAAAATCACAGACTACAAAATCAGTGAGCTGTGATAAATTATAGGCTTTTGTGCGCTCTAAAAGGATATCTTTAAAAAGCCTAAACATGACTTCAATAATTTTTTGTGTCAGATCCACGGTTGGCAAATTTTTTCTGAAAAAAAGGCACCAAGACTGCAAATCGTTGTCAATTTTGTTTTGAATATACTTATGAAAATTTGAAAATTAACATTTCTCCTTGAAAGCATCTAAACTTAAATCAAGTTCTTGTTGACTTTTTGCGTACAAAATATTCCTAAATATACGATAATGACTCTGTCTATGCTCCTTAGGAATATTATTTTTCGACATATTAAGCCACTTCCATACAGCTTTTAAAACATGGAATATGCATAGGAGCATTTTAGAAGAGGGCCAGTACTTCTGAAGGACTCTTCTTTCGATCATATCATCGTCAGTGATAATAACCGTAGGGTTTAATTTAAAAGGAATGATACTGATTAAACAATCAACGGCTCGGTCAAAAACCTCTTCTTTTTGACTAGTTGAAATAATATAAGCTAAAGGTATACCGCCTGCTACTGAATGGGTGGCGAAGAAATATAGTTTGTGGTTTTGGACATCACAGTTGCTAGTAGCATCTACAAATAACACTTCGGATGATTGGCGGAGTTTCTCTGAAGTCCTTTTCATGATTCCGGTACAAAATGACACAGCATAGTGCTCACCAATTTCACAAATCTTGAAGGAAACATCAGTGTTCTTCATTAGGGTTTGTTGCAGTTTTGATAACCTGTTTATTCCTACTTTTTCCCCATAATTTGATTTAAAATTATGTCTCCATATATTTTCAAAATCTGATTTTTTGGGGCAGAAATGACGATCTGAAGATAAGACATCATATTTATCACCAAATTCTTCCATCTTCTTAAAACAAAAGCTGTGATATGCAGAAGCTACTGAATGACCCCTTTCAAAGTACTCGATTACTTCTGTTTTTGTTTTCTCGCTAATGGCTCCTTTTATAAGAGCTGCTGCGCTTTCAACAGTGTGATTGTGTGTCAATTTAAATTGAATGATGCAAGGCCACTCGCTACCTAGCTCATCGGGAATTTTTGTCGAGATTTTCTTTTGGGAATGTGAATAACTGAAACCGTTAATTTCGCCGGACATTCTATATTTCCAGAAAGATGTGGTCTTTTTCATGGCCCACTTAATTTATGAACTACCGTATTAAAGTGGCAGTGATACAATCTTTTGAAAACGTACTTCCTTGCCCCACATGGGGTCGTTCTTACAGTCCTTGTTATTGACCATGTGACTTTAGTTAGCTCGGATAACTCGGAGACCCATTTCTGTAAAATATTGTTCCATTTAACCCTATTTTATCACCAAATTTTATTATTATTTCATATTTTACAAAAACGATAGCTATCCTTGTAACTTACACAGATTAGGAACCGATTTCAAATTAAAATTAGTTTTAAAATATTGTTTTATGCTGACTATAAATTTTCATACTTTTAAAATTAGGAAATGTTAATAAGTGGACTCATTAATAATTGAAAGAATAAGTACTTAATGAAATAAATTTTACGTTTTGAAAACTTTAAATTTTCCATTCAACAATGTACTTCATAATTTTCAGCGTCGAGTATATTCATATTATGATGTACGAAATAAATTAAAACGGATTTTACTTAGTAATCAGAAAGAGTAGAAACGTCCCTATGCTTAACACAAGCAGATGCAGACAGTAGACAGTTCGCAATATTTATTCCTGATTTATCGGAAGTTTATTACCTACTAATTTAAAATTAAAATCAGACCTAAATAATAACTTAACTTGAACAATACCCCCAATTTATTTTATTTGAGTAATTTCTCAAAAAAAAATAAATAAAAAAAAACTTTTTCTACAACCGTGCGTAAAGTACTCACCTTACGCACTGCTTAAGACGCGTAAAATTTGCCATTTTAAAAGAGTGCGTAAAGTAACTTTGTCGTTTATTTTTATCCTGAACTGACACTTGTCAAAATATCAAAATTTTCAAATTACTTTACGAACTAGTGCGTAAAGTAATTTTTCTTTACACACTAGGGCGTAAAATAATTGGTAAATTTTGATATTTTGCAACAGTTTTTTTGGTTTTAGAAAAAAAATTGTATGCCAATAGTGTGTAAAGTACCTTTTTTGACTCATGTGATTTTCGCCTACGGCTCGTGCGTAAATATTCACATTCGTCAAAAAGAATCACTTTACACACTTGTTGCATAAATAACTATTATCGATAGGAAGGACTGAACCTAGAACCGTCCGTACAAAAGTCGAATACCTACTTGACCACTGAGCCAATATGCCATCTCTACTTGAGTCATCTAAAAGAAAAACAACCTGCATTGATTGATTGTAATCTGTTGTAGGGTATGGATGGACCTAAAGTGTAGCCACAACCATTAAATGACCCTATACATTGTAATTAAGTATGAATATTATAATTCATTTAAAAATACATTCGACAGTAAAAAATAAAAATAAATGATAAATTGGATGATTACAAAATACGGCAAATTGAAGATATTAGGTAAATCAGAAAATGCGGCGATGCACCGAGAGCGACTGAATGAGGTACTGCTTTGGGTACTGGTTAATTCGACGCTGACGCGACTGACGCCAATAGGAATCGATTTATGCGCCTGCTGCACGGTGCACACGCGCCGATCACGCGCCGTAATTTGTTTTGATTGATTCTATCGTGGCTTTGGAACACACTGCCACTTTAATACAGGGCTTATTAATCTTAAACATCTTACTATTGATTTCTATGCAGGCAGCTTTTTTTGTTTTTTAATACAAGTCGGCAATAAATATCGAGAAACTATCTGAATCGAATCCGTTTCGAAAATACAACACGATAACTAACCTCAAAAATTTTACACTTGACGGCATGATATAATACTTGAATAGTTACATCGATTTCTTTTTCAGCATTAAATTTAGTTCTTATTGTGTCGCTGCTAACATGGTGGTAATCATAATTTTCTGGAAGCATACTACACATTTTATACTTTTATAATACAAATTAATACAAATCAATAACACGCTGACATCTACTTCTACCTTATTTCAAGACAGAAAGAACACGAAGTATCCTTATCGGACGACTGATTTTGCACACAATGTGCAATCACGTATGTCCGTTAAGTAACCTGGGTCGCATAAGTTCGTTTATTTCCGGTTGTGCAATAACGTACGTCCGATACGAATATGCTCCCCGTCATGGCCAACTAACAAGAAAACTTAGAAGCCGTCTGGTATTATTAGAATAAAAAATGTTAAATTGTCAATAACTAAAAAACTACAAATTTTTGGAATAGACAACTCTATACAAAGTCACCCCTTATTTTAAGTGTTAAATAAGATAAAATTATAAAAATTGGGGGGTTCCGTTTGAAAAAAGTAACTTTTAACGATTTTTTAAAGTATATTTATAATGTCAGTTTTTGATCACCGTGTATTTATTTGTTATAAAAATATCAGCACAGGCCACAAAAGTGTTCCCTTTTGGACAAGAAAGCCAACCGGAAATAAATAATAGAGACTTCGATAAGCAGATATTTATAGTTATGTCTAGACCTGCAAACGTCATTTTTTACATAAAATTCAAAATATCTCAAAAACAGTTCAAGTTAGGTATAGAATATTATACATGAAATATACCTAGAATTTTTCGAGGAATCCAAAAATTCGATAACATTATGGGGTGTTCTATTTAAAAAAAGAAAGTTGACGTCTACTTCCGGTATAACCGGAAGTGACGCCATCTTGAAAATATTTTGCGCGAATTGCCCCTAACGACTTTAGTTAGCTGTCAAAATTTCAAATTTTTCCAAAGCCTACTTCCTGAGAAATCGAACGCCGCAGTTCGTCGTGGGACACCCTGTATATAAATAAGAACTATAGTGCATTAAAGAAAAATATCCCACAACTCCCCATGCCACAACCAAGAAATATTTTGTTAGTTGCACAAGGAATGCGTACTTACTATAGAAATATTTTTATATATTTGAATACCGTACAGACACATATCCTTTTAACACCCATTATTAACAAAATTTGAACATCCGCTGCTTTAATAACATTTATTATATGTCACTGCTGCTAATTAGTTGCAGTTGCAGTAATTTAAAATGTCATAAATATTTTGAAGTTATTAAATTATCCTATTAGTGATTCTTTTAGCTAATTTTTTTACTGTGCTTATGTTCTTAAACTTTGAAAACATCATCCCTTTCTGCTTAAAACAGCGTAACATCAAAACTAAATTAAATTGTTCATTAAAAACCAAATTTGATTAACTAAAATATGAATACTTTTCAAAATATTAGGTACTTTTAAAAGTGATGAATCAGTCCATACTTAGATGGACTATTCAATAACAATATAATTCTAGGAAAGTTAAAAGAAAAAAGATTTTTCGTTCATATAAGTAAGGTCTTTGGGCTAATTCTTCCACATTTTCTCCAGTCAGTAAATAATAATTATATGGCTGTTAAGATGTTACCCCGCACACTTTTGGATTGCTTTATTTCAGATTGTGGCTGGTCTATTATTTACTGATCTTTCCTTGTATCTATAAACGATCAATGTCATTATTAAATATATGTTTATAAATAATTCCCAATGCAAAGGACCTGTTTTAATTTAACTGACGCTGTTTCATAATTTTCCAAAGTTCATCTTTGAAAAACTTGATCGGGCCGTGCCGTCCACCTTGAAGTTACTACTAACCCAATATTGGACTTTAGATATATTGCAAACCAGTGCAAATAAAATAATACTTCTTCGTGGTACTTTACATATTTTCTTCGTTAGAGTAAATGCAAATTTAGTAATTGTTTTATAAAAAATGTATCCGTTGAAAGTTACATGTATTGTTCCAATTTTTATCGTACTACTATTGTTGTTTGATGGCACGGTGGGCACTACATTTCTGAAGAGGCTACAGAGAGCTACTCAAACATATACTACAAAATACGATAGTATTGATATAGATGGTATACTAGCGAGTAATAGATTACTTAAGAACTACGTAAACTGTTTGTTGGATAAGGGACCTTGTACGGCCGAGGGAAAAGAACTAAAAAGTAAGTAAAGTAACAAAATAGTTTTTTAAAATCATTAGAATATAAAAGATATTATGAGTTATTTTAACAAATGTGCTATTTCTTAAATAGTTTTTTAATTCTTATATTATTCTAAAAACAGGTCTTCCAAAAATATTTTTTTAAATTCAGATAGTTCAAATTAAATTAATATTTAGAAAAAAAGTATATTAGTTATTTATAACAACTAAATACTTAGCAAAATTATATGTCTGAATAATATCGAAGTGTTTATAAACATAAGTGTCTACGACCGACCTTGGTATCTCCAAGTAAGACTTTATATTGTGTGAGCATACCATATTAATTGTTATTTTAAAATTTTATTTGAATTAGAAACAATTTATAATCAAAACCACCACCTAATTGTTTAATAGTAATAATAACGGCATATTATATTTCGTTTCTTTTTTTCAGCTTTAGATGTTTAGCTGGTAATTTATCTCTACCTATCGCGTATTTAAAAACTTTCGGAATACACAGGATGCAAGCTTTTTGAATTGTTCAAAAAACAGTGTTGGCTAAATGTAGCGGCTTTGGTTTGTTCAGCAAATATTCTAGTGACCACTTCCGTGACGGAAGTGACGATAGGTGTTATCAGGACTGTTCTTGTATTAATTTTTTGAATTTGGAAAATATGCAAATTTTATTTTTTTGTAAATTACAAAAATTATACTGTGAATTTATGTTACCTATACAGGATTATTTACGGTGAGTGGCCTATTAGAAATGTCTGGAAAAACAATAGATTGTTTATAGGAGTGCACTTTTTTATCTTAGTTTTTAGTTATGTATTTGCTAACATTAATTTCTACTTTGCTGAGCAATCTGTTCAGATCTCTCTGGGTACAAGCTTGCCTGATGAGAGTAAAGGCCCGGAAATCATGGTCGCAGGAGGGTACCCTGTGATATGTTCGAAATCAATTCTTCTTGTAGGCACCTGCAGAAAGTATATATTTTTCATATATCGAGACTAGAGAGACCCTCTTTCGGCTCGTGTCTCCTCTCATTTCTATGATACAAAAATTAGAAAAACTATACCTTCCTTGTTAACAGGCGAGAATGTTAATAGCCTGATATTTAATTGTTTAATAGGCGGGTAAATATTAATTCCCTAAAATCTAAAACCTAGAAAAAGGAAATGAATTTATGAAGAGTAATTTTTGATTATTTTTAAACAATTTTCCGATTTAAATTTGAAGCATTACTCAGATTTTTCTCAATTTTGTTGGCTTTTTGCACTTACTGTATTTGAGAATGAACTTTACTATCTCTTATGAAAAATCCAACAAACCACTACTTTAGGAACTTTGCCTTTGCTACAAGGAAGCCGCGTATATTGAAAATAAAAGTAGTATTTTTTTTTCGATTGTTGTGGTACTGGAATCTCAGAAATTTTCCAAAAAGCATATTTTTAGAAATTGTGTCATAAGTTTCATTTCTGTAAGTTTGTCTTATTTAACATTAACAATATAAAAAATACAGATTTTTAATCCTTGAGGGACATAAGAGAGCTCGAGAGAAAGGAGAAATTCTCGGCGAGAGGAGATCATTCTCTAGTCTCGTCTTGTGCTGTGAAAGAAAATTGCTTTCCAGTCTCGTCGAGATGAGACGAGAGACGAGAAACTGTCGTCTCGGCGGCATCATTACTTCTCACATCTTTTCCATTCTTCCCTTCTTCGAGCTAGACGAAACCATTGTTTTCCAACAATCTCAAGGATTTCGTCAACCGTTCTCACGCTGCCGCTGTTGGTGCACGTGGAGTACAGTGCATGATTTTTCCTGTTCATTTTTTCATATTGTCTCTTTTTCGACTATCCTTAATATCTGGTGTTCCCGAATTCTTTCTTCCTACATTACTTTTATTACTTCTAATTACATTGTTCCTGGTAGTATAGACATATTAAACATTTCCCCTTAAAATTGAGTAGCTCTTTGTTTTTCACCTCCCGGCTTCCCAAAGACAGCCCTTGTGGAACTAATTCGTGTCGTCATTTTTGAGGCTTGGTCCAAAGAAATCATCTGAGCTCATTACTTTTGTTTTGTCAACACTCGCTTGGAGGCCGTATTCAATTTCTTTAGATTATTAACGCGATATCAGCAAAGCGGAGATAATTTGAATGATGCGATCCATCGATTCTAATGTCCCTTTCTTCTCAAATAACCCTATTGAAATTATAATTTAGTGCTAGGGTGTTGTTGTATTTATTGGTCACTGTTTTTTATGGTTTCAGAGTGCCTAAGTATTTTAAAATGATCTACATCTTAATGGAGGCGAAGTCTTATAAAAATTCACAAGAGCGAAGTATATCAGCTCAATGTACTTGGTATTTTCTCCACTAGTGTTCTGTAGATAATCATTTACCGTAAAACATTTTCGGGAGCAGGTTTAGTAAAAATCTAGTTTACTTGTTTGATTCTTGGTAATCATTGGGAACAACTTATAAAAGTGTGACAAAGATTTAGGGCTTTTTTTATTGTTTATATTGAACTTTAGTCTCTTTGTCCCTCTTTGAAAAACGGTAAATGCCCTCCCTTGGAATTAATAATAATATAATAATAAGCTTAATAACATGTAACGCGACAGACGTGGCGCCGCCCCCTAAGCCCTGAGTATTATCGTAACCTCAGTTAGCTGCTAGACATTTAGATTTCAAGATTCTCGTCTTTCTTTGTCTTTTCGGTCCCAGTAGTACTGGCTAGTAGAATTGCTGTTTTATTTTCTTTGTCCACTATTACCAACTCGAACCCGTAATAATTAATCGTGTTACAAATTGTTACTGCGCCTATCCTAGTAGTAAGGGTGTTGGCATTTGTAAAATTGAGATGTTCTTAAGAAAGTTGAAATTTGGATTGTTGAATGCAGCTCGGTATTTCACGTATAAAGTTCCCCCTTACTAAATTATTATTAATTTTAAAACTGGGATTGCGTCTCTGATATTATCGGTCTAAGATCAGAGTATACCAGATCTTCTAGATTTCTCCCTATATTTTCTGACAGTAATGTAGGTGCTAATGATGTGAATACTAACTCGCCATAGATATTGGAGGTATTTCGAATTTGGACGGCCTTCGTCAGACTTCATTAAGGATATAAGATGTAAGTTCAATAGCAGAAATAACAATCCATATATCAGGTAGTGACGTTTTGTCTACCGTTTTATGTTATTTTTTTATATTTTTTATAGATCATTTTCTACGTTTTTATATTTTTTGTTGACCATATCCGTTCGGCTATGATTTGATTATAAACTCTGGATATTATACAATATCTACCTGTTTGGCAGCTTGTAAATTTTTTTTTAGTAAATTACTTCACTTAAAGTTACATGGAACGTTGCAATACATATTTAAAAATTTTAAGCAGTTCAAAAGTCAAACTGAAAATTTTTTTAAAGATGTCCAAATATTTGTTTTTTAAATAATTGCTCCACTAAAAGTTACATAGAACTCTAAAAACAATATTTAACATTTTTAAGTAGTTTAGAAGCTACGGGAAAACAGTTTTTTTGATAACTATCAAAATATTTTTTTTAAATAAATTACGCTTAAGTTACATGGAACTGTCAAACACGTTTTTAACTTAAGAAGTTTAAATAAATGAATAGTTACACGGAATATTCTATTGCCGAAAAGCCCAAATCGGTACTATCCTATCTTATAAAAGTTTCAGTAAAGAAAAAAAAATTCAGGGCTGTGAAAACAAAATTTCATCCTTTTATTATCCTCTTTGTTATTTTTTTTCTTTTTCAGGGGGCTGCCTCATTCATTTTGGGCTACCCTGTATAATAAACAAATATTATTCGTATCCGAAAAATTAATTAAATTTGACCTGGTTCGCCGTATTTCGAAATATTACTTCAAGTTCTATATCTACGCCAATGATTTTTCTATGTTAGAATATTAACCCCTACTATTTCTTTTTCAGTTTGATTATTAACGATTTTGCGTTCTCGAAATATGCATTTTTTACGCTTTTAAATCAGAGATCTTCGCCCATGACACCCAAAAGCTAATGTCCTGCGAGACTGACCTAGTCGAATCAGTTTGATCGTTCTCGAGTTATTGTTTGCTCAAATTGTGTTAACATTTTTTCAAAAATATTTCGTAACCTAAAAACACTAAACTGTCAAGAAACTTAGATTTATCGATTTTTTTTAATTACGATCCTGTTTACACTACTACACCTGTATAAAACAATATCCCACGGATTTACTAAAAAGGTTTAAGATTTAGATCTGGGTCTAGTTGCCATGACAATTAAAACTTTCAGTTCGCCAGCTATGTTTTGATTATATCAATGCGTATTTGACATTTAGAAAAATTATTTGTTGGGTTGTTGTTTTTGTCACTTTAAACCTGCAACTGTCAGGATGGACCTGATCTAAATTTAAACCTCTTTAGTGTATGCGGTTATATATGCGTTATTGGTACGTATCTGCCTAGTATAAATAAAATCCGTATTAACTGTTATGTGTATGTATGAGCGTAAACAATCCCTGAAAATTATCTAAGAAAATTGTGTCTGATATATATATATATATATATATATATATATATATATATATATATATATATATCATATATAGTAAAAACTCTGCACGGAATGTCAACAGTCGGCAATAAATTAAAAAAAAGGTCTTATACATACTTACTGCCCCTGAATAACATAATATATGCTTTATCTGAACAGTATAATAATGAAATTTGTATTTACTGTATCGCACTTCCTATGTTACACATATATAAAAGAACGCAAAATTTAGAAAATATTATCCCGTATACTGAAAACCTGCCAAAGTGTCAAAATATCTCTGCCTAAATTATAATGGAAAATGTATCTATCCCGTAGCCAATTACAGGCAAACATTTCGCTACTCCAACTAATCCAAAATATACGTATTTTGTATCTTGTATCAACGAATATCAACATTTACCATATTATATTGAAAATAATAATTTTCTTAAAGATATTTCACAAAATTGAGGAAAGTATTGCACCTCGAATTGTGGCTACATTCCTAAACACATTCAAATTTTAATCGACAAATTTCAAAAATATGCAAAGAATCGTTTTTAAGGCCCTGAAATAAAAATTATCTAAATATATACTCATTTAATATTTACAGCGCCCTTACTCTAGTTTTGTCAAAGACCGAGGTGTCTACTGTGATACTTTTACGAGTTTTCAATTGATAGAACTTTCAAAATAAAAATCGGCCATTTTTTTAAAATACATTTTACCCAATTTCTTGACCTGGGACAAAAAAATGTAAATGTATGCCTTATAGAAAAAATATAGAGCTTTCTTTCTGCCCATTTGTTTTTGCCCCAGGTGGTACCGCTACTCTCCTACGAGGACTAACGGCCAACCTGTACATGCAACCAGTTCAAAAATGTCTCAAAAATCAATCTCATCCCCGATCGGACTAAGTGTGATACTAATCTCTAAAGGCGTTTATTCGGTGTATTTATTAAGTTCGCCTAGGATAAGTCGTTTAGATGATACAGGGTCGGTACTTAAAACTCTTAGTTCGCCAGTTATGTTTGGCTTATGTCACTCTCATTTTGTAATTGTGACATTTAGAAAAATTATTCGTTCAAATGTTGAAAATGTCATCTTAAACCTGTAACTGTCAAGTTAGACCTGGTTTAAGTTTAAACCTCTTTAGTGAATACGGGTGAAAATGTTTATAAAAAATCTTTTGGCTGATGTTGAAACTGTTATTAATGATATAAACAATAATGAAATAAAATATTACCCTGGGTCAAATAATTAATGTTATTTAACTAATTTCTTACATTATTTTCCTACTCATTTTTCGGAAATATGGTATTGGTATAAAATGACAAACAATTTTAGCTGAAAATCGAGATATAGTAATAACAAAATCTGATAAAGGTGGTGGTTCTGTTGTCATGTATAAAAATCAATATAAATATATAATATAAAGAAAAAATGGATCAGGATCAAACATATTATAAAAAACTGATAAAAGATCCAACTTCTACATTACAACAAAAAACAAATAAATGTATTACTCACTTAAAAAATAGAAATGAAATTGAAGAAGATATAGCCAAAAAGTTAGCAATTAGACCCTGAGGAAAAATGAAATATAATTAAACATTTTTGTAAATTAAAAAAAAAAGTTTTTTTTACGATTCTAAACATAGGCAAGAGTACTGAACAATTAAAACGGTTAAATAAATATAGGATCTTATCTATACTAAACCAATAAAAAAAGTATTGAGGTTAAATTTTTGATTTCGCCCAAATATAAACTTTATTTTGATTTTCCTGTGAGTTCGTATGAAACCAGTCCAACCGTTGTCGTTAAACAATTAAAGCGGCGCGGCGGTTTATAAAAGCTGTTTTTTGTATATCAACTTATATAATTATTTAATAAGGAGCCAGTTAAATAATACTTATATAAACCGGTTACTGGTTAAAAGGAAATATTATGTTTTTATATAGATTTATTACAAATATAATATTCTAAATGACTTTTTGTTTATAACGTTTATATATTCAATATATACCTATTCATAATTCCACATGAATTTTTAATTTTAAAAATATATTTTTAGTTAAAATAGGTTTAGGCACTCGACAATTGCCATACGTTATTAGGTGTCATAACAGTAACATCTAAAAACTGCGATTCTATGAATAGACAAAGCCAATATTCTCAATACAACTAAGACTGTGATCTCGCCACGTCTTAAAATCACTAATACTAAAGACTCACGGGAACGACTTACAGTGTTATTTAAAAATTACGGGATCGCTCATCTTTAGTGTACTTTGATCGTATTCCTTTGAATCACAGAACGTAAGAACTACAACACACTACACGAACAGTGTTGCCAACACAGTAGATTCTCTACTAAAACTGGTAGAAGAGGCAGCCCATCTAGAAGGATTTTTTCTTCCTTTAGTGGGATAGTAGAAAAACTAGTATAAATGTTAAAATTAGGATTATTATCACATTTATATTGAAAAAAATTGGTAAATTTTCTTTACCCAGAACTTCCCTCGATATGATTTTTTTCTCTTTGTTAGGAATAGTGAAGTGTGACCCAATTTAAATCAGTATATAGTCACAGTATATATATGTTACATAAACTGTCTTTTCAAACATTTTTATTGGGCGCCATTTTGTTCGTTCCTATTGGATTCCTACCAATATTTTACCAGTTTCTTTCTACCTATGTCACACTTGACTTTTGGGCATAATTTGAATAAGATTTTTTACACGTTCATTTTTTAATTATTTTATTTGGCCGCCATTTTGTTTCGCCATCTGAAATTCGTACCACAACTTTACCAGTTTATCTCTATATCCCACTTAATTCTTACACAAAAATTGGAATTAATTTTCAGGTTGATTTTTTAAATATTTTATTAGGTCCCTATTTTGTTTTGGCATCTTAGATTTCTAAGATAGTTCTGTTAGAATGGTGTATTATTTGGGGATAGAATCCAGTAATTTTTTTACGTTTCGTAACTTTATTATTGCATCATCAGGACACATAGATTTTATATCCTGCATGAAACTCATATTATCAGTATCCACGTCCTCCGTTGGTCTGCAGATATTTCCTAACTCCAAATATTACACCACTCTAACATAACAACAAGAAGATCGTTAACGAAAACCGTTTAGAAACTTAATATTTGGAAAATATCTGCCAATCAACGGTGTAGGTAAAGATTGATAATATGGGTTTCATGAAGGATATAAAATTTATATATGTGCCCTGAGGACGCAACAATAAAGTGAGAAAAGTCTACAATTTAAAAAAAAGACTTTTGTTTTTTATTTTTCACTGGATTGTTACTCGAGATAATACCCCACTCTAACATAAAAACAAGAGGTTCGTTAACGAAAACCATTTAGAGTCCTAATATCTGGGAAATATCTGCGGTCCAACGTAGTAGGTAAAGACTGAAAATATTTATTTCATGCAGGATATAGAATCTATATATGTATCCTGAGGGTGCAACAATAAAGTTTCGAAACTTCGGCAATTTACAAAAGGTCTTTTGTTTTTTTAATGGATCCTAACCCCAAATAATACACCACTCTAACATAAAATAAAGAGGATTGTTAACGAAACCCATTTAGAAACTTAATATCTGGAAAATGTCTGCGGACAAACGGAATATGTAAAGACTGCTTATATGGGTTTCATGCTGGATATAGAATCTACATATGTGTCTTGAAGATACAACAATAAAGTTGCGAAACGTCGACTGTTTAAAAATAGTCTTTTGTTTTTTTTACTGTATCGTAACCAAATAATACACCACTCTAACATAACAAGAAAAGGGTTGTTAACGAAAACCATTTAGAAACTTAATATCTGGGTAATATATGCGGAACAACCGAGTAAAAGTATGATAATATGGTTTCATGCAAGATATAAGATTTATATATGTGTCTTGAGGATGCAACAATGAAGTTGCGAAATGTCGATTATTTAAAAACGTTTGTTTTTTTTATTGAATCCTAACCCCAAATAATACACTACTCTAACGTAACAACAAGAGGATCGTTAAGTTGATCCCTATATCACGATTAGTTATGGCACACAATTTGAAATCAATCCATTAAGTAGTTTTTCAGGCTGATTTTTTAAATATTTTTTTACCGCCATCTTGGGTTCGTATCAAAATTTTACCAGTTGATTCGAATATAATATTTGATGTTTGTTCAAAATTTTAAAATAAATTGGATAAGTAGTTTTTTCCATAATAATGATTTTAACATTTCACTAGTCGGGTCGGTTTAGTTTTTAAGCTAGCCGCGAACTGACAGACAGAGACAGACCGATAGACGGGCCGACGGAATTAATAAAACATTTTTTGACATCTAGGGACACTAAAACTTGAAGATATGTAAAACCTGAGAGGGTGATTTTTCACGGTTCCAAACATTTTCTTTGGCCGCCATTTTGTTTAGCCATCTTGAATTAGTACCACAATTTTACTAGTTTATCCCTATACCACAATTAGTTATGACACACAACTTGAAATCAAACCGTTAAGGAGTTTTTTCGGGCTGATTTTTTAAATATTTTATTAAGCCGCCATCTTGGATTCGTACCAAAATATTACCAGTAGATTCCAACATAATACTTGATGTTTTTGCAAGATTTGAGATAAATTCGATAATATGTTGATAATAATTTTTTTAACATTTCACTAGACCGCCATATTAGATTTTTACCAAAATGTTACTAGGTCATTCCCATAAGACCCCTTAATGTTTTAGTTATATCGCAAACAGGCAGGCAGACTGACGGAATTGAGAATACATGTTTTTCGGTATCTAGGGACCCTAAAACGTGAAGATCTGAAAAAATCTCGGAGGGTGATTTTTTCGCGATTACAATACTTACACATACACGAGAGAAATACAATTTGTAAAAATAGTAAAATATAAAATTCGATACGTCGCTCTATCTATCGGTATCGGTGTCTTATAAATAATAATAGGTAACAATTAAAAAACCTACCGATTCCAGATTTGACGGTTACACGGTACCTATTGGTCGTATACCGCTGGGGGTTTTGTGTTGTCATCTACAGTTGTATTAGGATTAGGTATAACCTTTTGATTTGATGCACTTAGAGATTTTGGGGCGCTGATCAGTGATCACGAATATAAAGTAATTTTTTTGGCGAAGTTTTGTTTTCGAGTTATTCGTAATCAAGGCCTTATGATAATATTATGTGTTGGCTATTTTTCTCTTCTTTTAACCACACATTTTATATGCTCAAGTTAAACATTATGATGTTTCTATCAATTTATTATTTATTAAGTTAACCAAATATTGGATAAAAGAAAGATAAAATAGAAAAACTTATTTTATATATTTTTTAAATTTAAATTTCATCAAAAAAAACCTTTTAAGTCAAGATCAGCGTCCAAAGTCTACTAGTGCACCAAAATATAAAGATAAAAAGGAAGGGAGAAATGGTAAAAATGTGTTATATATTTTGATTATGAATAACTCAAAACTTAAATGTCTTCAATTCTTCTGATTCGAGATCAGCGTGCCAAAATTTACTAGTGTAACACAAATCGGTTACCTTTCTACAGATTATAATGATCACTCTTGGTGCTCTCAACAAGAAAATTACCAAAAAGTATAGATATCAACATGTGTTATTAAGATTTCGAAGAAAATCGAGCAAAATGGTGCGCTACCAAATGCATTGTAAATGTCCAATGGAATTTTAGTAGATTTTGCTACCGTGTTTTAATACAATGATATTTTGAATTGTTGGCAACACTATACGCAAATTGACAAGTCATGATAGTATCTGTGCTGCTTGACTTCCCTATGTAATACTAATAAAACTACATAATAAATTTTCCATTTTTTTTGTCTTACTCATCGCTTTTATTTTAGAGTACTTACCGGATGCCATTGAAACAGAATGTTCAAA
This sequence comes from Kuschelorhynchus macadamiae, assembly GCA_030620095.1. Lineage (NCBI taxonomy): Eukaryota > Metazoa > Arthropoda > Insecta > Coleoptera > Curculionidae > Kuschelorhynchus > Kuschelorhynchus macadamiae. Next base: position 222,498 of record JAUTXW010001365.1, read on the forward strand.
GTGCAGTGACGCGCAAAAGAAAATTGCAGGAAAAGTATTTTCACATCTTCTTTTGAATCACAGAGATGATTGGGAAAAACTTACAGCAAAATATGACCCTGAAGGCAAATTTCAGAAGAAGTACATAGATGAGGATTATGACTATTCAAATTTGGACCAAGCATAATATTATGTTATGCATGTAACGCATTAATTTTAATAAACACATTATTAATCGTACATTTGCCGTTACAATATTTCTTAAGTGAACGTGAAATAAAAACTCTCTCTTGTTACCACAATGTGGTGTTTTACACTAATTTCATCATATGAAGTGGGCTGATAAAATATATAATCCCCACCTTCAAATTCTTAAAGATATATAATTAACAATTTTTATAGCATATTTTTTATGTAAAATGGCAATTATATAAAAATAGTTTTTAATTTTTATTCTAGAATGAGATAACATGCATTCTGAAAAATGTAGAAGAAAATAAGGAAATTAGTTTGTACATTTTTATTTATATTTGGAAGTCCTTGTTCATTTATATTGCGTTCAAGATAAAACTTCATGATTTTTTTAGAGCATATTTATTATGCTTTCATATAATAAACTCCCTAAAAACAGTTAATTTCTTTAGACACAAGTAGTTTATGCAAGTAGGCCGTAGAGTTTATTTACACATACAAAATATTGTTACCAAACCTTAAAATAAGAGCAAGCTGTACGTAACATTTTGATTCTTGACTAATTTTCAAGAAAACTATAGAAAAAAATCGGTAAATTTTCTTTCCCCGGAACCTCTCCCGTTTTTTTTCTGTTATTTGGAATAGTGAAGCGTGTGCGTCACCCAATTTAGTTCCACACATAGTCATTTAGTATCACATACTGTCTTTTCAAACATTTTTAATGGATGCCAGTTTGTTCCACCATCTTTAATTAGTACCAGTATTTTACCAGTTTCTAACTGTACCCCACTTGATTTTTAGGCATAATTTAAGATAAATTGAATAACTAGGTTTCACACAGAATTTTTAAGACCACCATTTTGTTCCTCCATGTTAAACTCCGACCGGTTTATCCCAATATCACATTTAATTTTTCGGCAAAATTAGAAGTCAACTAAATAAGAAGATTTTTTTACGTTGATTTTTTTAAACATTTTATTTGGACACAATTTTGTTTCGTCATCTTGAATTCATATTACAATTTTAACAGTTTTTCTCTATGTTATACTTAAAGCCTGCACAAAATTTGAAATAAATCTAATAAGTAGTGTTCAGGCTGATCTCATAACAAAAAAATTTCAGTTCATTCCTGCGTAACACTTGTTTTTTGTACAAAATTTGACATACATTGGATAATTTGTTTTTTAGTAATAACTTTTTAACATTTCACTAGGTCACCCTTTTGTTCCGCCATATTAGATTTTTATCACAATATTACCAGGTCATCCCTACAAGAACTCTCATTTTTGACCAAAATTTGAAGTCAATCGGGTAAGTAGTTTTTTAGCTACACCGCGAAGTGCCAAACAGACCAACGAAATTTTTGAAAACATATTTTTGACATCTAGGGACGCCTAAACATGAAGACATGTAAAATCTGAGAGAGTAATTTTTTTACCGGTGTGAAGATGGCCGCCAAATCCTAGCCCCGACAACTGCCGACGGCTTCTGCTAGCGTACTGATACTTCAATTATCAGGTATATTATATATTTTAAATAAAATATAATTAATTATTGATGAATTAGTTAAACTACCGATAAAATATTTTTTCCTGCAGAAAACCGGCTAGTGAGAATGTTTCAGATCTTCTTCCTCTACTTCACTTTCACTTTTTCACGAAGTGTGAAAATCGGTTCTACATATTACCTGTAAATTAGCTCTTTGGCTAGTTCGACAAACTGATGAGACCCATACATATCGAGAGCAACATAATGGGCACTAATATCACAAGGTTGGTAGACCCTTTTGAATAGGTTTACCCAGTTTAGCAAACGATTTCACTCAAATTCTTAACGATTTGTGCAAATAATTTCACAAAATTTTGTGTTTTCGTACTTGTTGAAAGAGTGATTCGCGTAACTAAAGATATTCTTTGTTCAATAAAGAACGGTTAAGTGTGTTGCCTGTTTCGACTTTAGTTCGTCATCTTCAGTTAGGGAAAGTATCCTGAGACAGTGGTAAAATTGTTGTATCTAAAAAATACAAAGTTGGAAAAGCATACAAACCTCATGTCTAAATTCGGATGAGTGTACGTTACATCAGTATGCAAAAGATTCAGCAAATTCTCTCCTGGCACAATCTTTGGTTTGGAGAAAGTTTTGAGCAAATTCACTCTCTGCTTCGAATCAATTGCTTCTTCTAACCACAAAATTGAGCTTGAGCTGGCAACTGTTCTGTTCTAAATTATATATCAGAATGTACTCAGCGGGGTATTGTATACCCCTTGCTTGACTTTCCTTCCATTCTGTACTCCATTGCGTCATATATTCCTTCTGTTTTCGAAAATTGGCATCCTCTAAAATAAAAAAAACGCCTCCACGACGACAAAGCTGTTTATAATGTTTTGACGTTGTGTCAAAAGTAATACAATAAATATTTCATTCATTCTAACAAAACTCTGCATACCTAGAAAAGTGCTATATATTACTTAATTTAATCTATAAAACAACATATTCAAAAATTTGAGTGGAGTTTTTGTACTGATTAATATTTTTTTCATTGCCGCTGTTACGTCTTTTCCAGATTTAGATTTTACCGGTTCGGCCCAAACATACTTAGAAAATACATTTATGGTAATCAAGATATATTTAAATCCCTTATTAAATTTGGCATAGGGTAACATTTCAACCAAATCAGCTTGAAAAAGATCATTTAACCCTTTCACCACCACCCTTCTGCGTTTGTAGTTTTTTCTAGCAGGTTTATGTAATTCATTAACGACTTGTTGTTTAACGGTTGACATGACAACAAACTTGTTTATTCAATTTAAAGTAAGTTCAATTTCTATGTTTTGTAATAATTCGAAATATAACTTTTATACGTTTTTTCCCATTCATTCAATTTATCAATTTGTATTGTATAACTTTTTTCATTTAAAACTTTACTAATTTTAGTAATCTCCCTTTCTAAAGCATTAAAGGAGTTTTTTATCTCTCCAGTTAAGAAAGTAGTTGATCTACTATCACTATTTTTGAATTCCTCCTCTGTTTTATTTAATTCTTGTCCTAATTTCTTAATTACACTAGACATTATCTTTCCAAAGGAAATATATTGTTGTTTTTCTTCCAAAGAGAGTTAGTCAATTGTTCTACTGTTAAGAATAATATTTTCATTTCTTTTTTTTTCATCATCTAACCTTTTTATAAAAGTTCTTAATTGTTTAATCTTTTCCTTGTGTTTTTCAATTATTACTTCTCTTATATTTGTTTCCCTTATTTTATTAATTTTGTTGATATCATCACTTAATTTTTTGTCTTCCTTTTTAACATGTTCATTTAAATTTGCAAATCTTTACTTATTTGATTTAGCGTTAGCAACTGTTTATTAACGTTTTCAATTGAGGTATAACATCCTTTAATTTGGTTTTCATACTTTAAAAAATTTTCATCAAAAACCTTAAGCTTTTTAGCAAAGATTTCATTATTTGTTTCATTTTCACCTAATCTCCTTTTTAAATTATTAACGTCACTTATTCCCTCTTGATTTTGTTTAATAAAATCTAACTTAAAATTGTTGAGAATTTTACTTTCAATATTTGAATAAATTGTATTTTCCACAGAAGCAGAATTTATTAATTGACGTTTTGAAATATGGCGTCCAAATTTATCAACTGTCATGTTGAGCTTTCATTAAACAATAAATATGATTATATTTAATAGCTGTTATTTATAGTATAACTTTATCTTCTCTTAATAATTCTTCAATAATAGAGAAAATCTCGTTACTATGAGCGTTATTTCCCGCATCACTTGATGAAATTAATAAACGTAGCCTATCAACAATTTCGTTTACATTATTCCAGTATACATAGTCTGTATTTGATCTGTTTGTTTTCAAAATTAATCCCTTTCCTGTTGTTTTGGCTCTAGTTGTTCTAAACGGAGGTTTTGGTTTGTTAAATACTGTAACTAATCTTTGCAAGGTTTTTGTCTTTGTAATCCCCTTTCTTTGTAAATATGGTCCTATTATTGTAACATATTTGTGTGATGTATTTCCTTGAACTTGTTCATTTGAATCAAAATTCATACGATATACACTTGTTTTAGCTAGAATGTTCATGTAATTATCTAAATCTTCCTTCTTATAACCTTTCGATTCTTTTTTGAACAGCAATTCGTATAAACCTGGCGTGCCTGTGTACGTTATTCCTCCCACTTTAATGTCTTTTCCAATAATTTCTACCGGTATCTGTGTTAAACCAAAAGAAAACTTATCCATTTCGAGGTCATGAACTATTCCATAATAATGGTCAAATTTATGTTGTGTATCTTTCACACCCTCATCAATATATGATCTAGGTAATTCATGAAAATCTGCTAAGTAATCTTTATATGACGGTGTACCAACATAGGTTTGAATTGTTTTTCTAGTTTGTTCCAATATGTCTGACAAGTTTAAATTTGTTGTTGTGTCACTAGAAGGATCTGAAGTTTCCGCTATAACAGTTGATGTCAATGGTTGTACTACAGAAGAGGAAGAAGTGATACTACTGTCATCTAAAAATGTTGGTAGTTCTGTGGGAGTAACGGAGTTTTTCCTGTTTTCTGAATAGTTTTCGTCGGAGTTGATGTTTTATAAAGCTTTGTAGGTGTTTTGAATTCTTCATACTTTGAAACTCTCTCTTCTTTTAAATCGAATGGTTCGGATTTACCAATATTTGAAATTAGCTGTTTAAGAGGTTGTGTTATTGGTCTATAAGTTTGTTCTAATTCAGACTGAGCGGTAGAAGTAGCTAATTTCAAGCTTCGATATTTCTGCTCACGGCTTGTTTCGATTTTATTAATTCTCTAGCTAAACGTTTATCCGTGCTGTACAAGTTTTAAATGAAATAAAACTGCAAATTTTTCACTTTTATAAATATATAAAGGAATCGAATTTACTCCTGTATCTGCCGTGATTTACTTCACAATCTTTGTCAATTACAAGAAAGCCATATGGATCCATCCAACAGTTAGCACAAATATTTTTAAACTGATCAAATCTCATATCCAATATACAGTGGTCGTTATATATATGTTTTAAACTCAAACAGTCCTGTTTAAGTAAAATTAATAAGTTGGAATTTTCTCGAATTAGACGTTTAAGGATTGAGGAATATCCTTGAAAAATAAAAAAACAGTGTTTCTATGCCTTCCATGCGTGAAATAGTCCCTAATAATAGATTGATTATGACAAGGAATATCGTCAAAAATGATAACGGAATTTGGCTTTATCTCATGAGGTGAAATAATGTTCTCATCGCTATCGTATTCAAAGTATCCAATTTCTTTCATAGGCTTTAACAACTTTCTTAAATATTCATATTTTGGTTGATCTAATGACTTTGAATAAACAGACCTTTCAAACCTAATTCCATTAGGATGCTCGAGCAGTGTAAGCATAACGTTGGTTTTACCCCTACCACTGCAACCAACTATGAGTCCTCTTTTTGAACCACCGCAAAATAAGTCACCATGCTTTCTCAACTGTTTACTTAAACATTTTTCGTCATGATTATTTACTGATAAAGAGAATTTTTGTTTTTCAATCCTCATTCTTAATCACACTAGTAAATATTTTTAGCTGTAAAAATATTTATACCAGAAAAATGTCAATGTGTTTTTAGTATAAAAAGAACTTCAATGACTGTGGGTCGGCATAAGTTGAAAAAAACTATCAAAAGACGTAATAGAAAAGGCTCTGGTTTAGTAAATAAATTAATTAGTAAACTACCCTTCGAAGTTCATAAGTCCAGGAACCAACTTGGAGAAAAGATTAACTAGAGGTGACGTTGGTATAAATCCATTGGATTCCGCTTGTAAAGAACACGATATATCATACTCTCAGACTGAAGATTTATCAAGAAGACACATATCTGACCAAATATTAGAAAAAAAAGCCTGGGATAGGGTAAAAGCTAAGGATTCTTCTATTGGTGAAAAAATTGCAGCTCTAAGTGTTGCAGGAATAATGAAGGGTAAAAGAAAGTTCGGTATGGGATTTAAAGATAAAAAAGGGGGTAAACTTAAATCGAGAAAAAAACGTATCATTCGAACACCCAAAAAAGTTGGAGGATTTCTACCTCTTTTGTTTCCCATTCTTGGCGCCCTGGGTGCACTAGGTGAAGGCGCGGCAGGAATTGCTAAGGCAGTAAATGATGCTAAAGCAGCTAAACAGCCACTAGAAGAAATACATAGGCATAATATTGCAATGGAAAATGTTTCTAAAGAAGGCAAAGGATTATATATTAGACCATATAAAGGAAAAGGACTATTTATTAGACCTTATAAAGGAGGATCAGTCAAAATGAAAGCAATCAGAGAAAAAAGACTCAAAATAAGTTTTCCAAAAAGAGCACTTACGAACAATGATATTATTAAATATGTAAAGCTGTTAAAAATAACTGGCTTTAGAGGTGTTTTTATGCTCGATGAACTTCCAAAACAAATTAATCTGAAAGAGTGTGGTATTGTAAATTTGGATAAAAAAGAAAATAAAGGATCTCATTGGACTGCTTATATTAAAAATAACAAAAATGTAATATATTTTGATAGTTATGGAAATTTTGAAACCACCTTTTGAACTTCTCAAATATTTTAATTCGAATGGCAAAGTGGATGTATTTTATACTTATGAAAACAAACAAAAATTTAATTCATATAACTGTGGTCAACTATCCCTAAAATTTTTGCAAAAAAATATATAAACTCATTATTTGTTGTAATATCTCTTTCATAAATAAACTGCAATGTCCACCACAATTGCCATATCAGGAAACAGTTCTGTTTTGTCTGCTGATTTTAATCCGCCCATATATTTAGAGGATGAAAAACAATATTACCTGGGTTTAGCTGATTTTTAAACGTTTATGACTATTCCCAATATAAAAGAAGGATATAATAAATTTTATATAGATAATAAAGTAATTGTTATTCCCGACGGAACTTATGACATTACAGATATAGAAACATACATAAGAGAAAGTATAGAAGATTTATTTCCGAATGAAAAAATTTTTTTTCTTTTAAAAGCAAATGTTAACACTCTAAAAACTTTTTTAATGTGTAGTAGTAAAATTGATTTTACCAAGGAAGATTCGATAGGAAGAATGTTGGGTTTTAATAGCAGGATACTAAAAGCTATGAAAGAGGAAGAATCAGATAATGTTGCAAAAATAATTAAGGTGAATGCTATTTGTATTGATTGTAATATTTGTGTCGGTTCTTACAGTAATGGTAAACCTGTTTATATTATTCACCAGTTTTATCCAACTGTAGCTCCAGGTTATAAAATAGTGGAATCTCCTTTGCCCATTTTGTATTTTCCAGTTAGCGTCAAAGCAATTAACAATATAACCGTTAAAATAGTTGATCAAGATGGAGAACTTATCAGTTTTAGAGGAGAAACTATAAGAGTAAGGTTACATTTACAAGCTAGTGACATATAAAATGGTTGTTAGATATAATAGAGCCCTTGGAATGAGACTTGCACCTACCACTATCAACAAAGTAAAAACTTATAAAAAGAAAAAGACTAAACAACAACAAATCCAACACCAACAAGTTAAGACGAGATAATCGTAAATTTCTCACATCTTTGGGTTGCACTGTTTTAAAATAATGAACATATTAAACGTAAACGAAAAGCTTTATGTAGACAATTCCATCGTTAGTTCAGAGCTTCACACATATCAACCATATATTTCTTCAAAATTCAATTACAATGATGAAATAAGGATCCCAATTCAAGAACTCGATGCTTACACTCTACCATCAGATAGTTTACTTTATATCGAAGGAAAATTAACTAATACAGAAGATAAATATAAGAAAGAATTGCTATTTATTAATAATGGTATAGCCTTTTTGTTCAGAGAAATCCGCTATGAACTAAACGGAATTACTATAGATTTAATAAGAAATGTTGGATTAGCATCAACCTTAAAAAGCTACCTTTCCCACAATACCATCGAAAGTTTAAAACTGGAAAATGCAGGTTGGTTTCGAAAAGAAGGAGATACAATTTTAGTTGATAATGATGGGAAATTCTCCGTATCCATACCACTAAAAATGCTTTTAGGATTTTTTGAGGATTACAGAAAAATTATTTTGAATATGAAACAGGAATTAGTTCTTATTAGATCAACTGATGATTTAGATGGTGTTATCTTCAAAGAAGATCCGGCACACCCTATTAGTGCTCCTGACACTCCATTGGCTATTTTCGATAAAATTTATTGGAAAGTTCCTCACATTCTAGTTGATATGCCACAACAACTTGCTCTATCAAAAATATTAGAATCAAATAAAGATATATTGATAGGACTTAGGACTTGGGAACTTGTTGAATATTCTTCTCTAACCGAAACAACCCGTCACACATGGCCGGTAAAAACAACTAGTAAACTAGAAGCTCCTCGTCATGTTGTGATTGGCTTTCAAGAAAACAGAAAAGGGAAAATTGCTAAAGATATGAGTAAATTTGACAATATTACCTTGTCAAATATTAGAGTATTTTTAAATTCTGAAAGATATCCTTATCACGATTTGTACTTAAATTTCGAAGAAAACAAATTTTCTGCTTTATACGAAATGTTTGCCAACTTTAGACAGTCTTACTATGGTGTTCCAAATGAACCCATTTTTAATCCTGAACAATTCAAAAACATTAGTCCTATTACACATATTGATTGCTCCCATCAAAAAGAAACAATTCAAACGGGATCCGTAGTAATGAGAATTGAATTTGAGACACACAATGCAATTAAAAAAGATACTTCTGCTTATTGTCTTATTTTGTGATTGAAATAGATGAACAACCAGCGCTAAAGCCAATGGAACCAAAATGCTTCTATCATTCAAAATCACCTTGTATGTGTGCTTTGACAAATGTGTTATTTTTATATGACAATTGTTTTATGAATGAATAAAAATATAAAAAAACTTAATTACCTTTTTATTTTGCATTAACTAACCATGATTGAATACTATTAATATGATACCTTAAATCTAATTTTCTAAATTCATTTAAAAGTTCATACTCATTTTTATATTTTAAATAATCATTACAAAATTTAGCGGCTAATTTACATTGTTCCATTCGATCTATATTCTTAACGTATGCTGACAAATCTTGTGCCTCTGCGTCTTCTTCGCCTACAATTGATAAATATTGGAAGTATGCAGCAGATATAATAAACTCTTCATACATTTCAGTAACTACTTGCTCCATTGTGAATATTATTAAATTTATTTTTCCTTCTCAATTTCTTGAAGAATAGTACCCTCGTCAATAAATTGCTTCAAGTCTTTTAAATAGTAACCAAAGCCAATATCTTTTAGATCTCGAATAAGTTGAAAAACATTTAATGTTTCAAAGTATTTGTTGCAACAGAGAGCAGCCTTTACGAATTCCGCAGATTGATTATAATAAAAGTCTATCCACTCCGGACCACTTGCCATAGAATATGAAAAATAGGTTTTTGAAAGATTACTAAATTTGTCCTCTAATAATTTAACTGCAATCAGCCATTTAATTTATTTAACATAATATCTTAAATATGTGGGAGGACGTCTCTTGCGAATAGGATTAACTTTTTTTGATGATACCTGTTTTTTATCTTCGTATAATTGAAACCTCTTTTGGGTTGCAATAATAGCAGGTATAACTTGGCAATCTTCTCCTATAAATTCTAATAGGTGGCTTAATTCTCCTACAAAGTATGATTTCCCAAATGTATTGAAAAACGTAGTAAGGCTTATAATTCCTTCTAAATAATCATCACAACAGTCAATTGCTTCCAAATAATCTCGTTTCAGTGGATAAAACAGCTTGGTGTATTCATCTTTCGAAATCACTTCAAAGAAATTGAGATATTTAACTTTTAACTGTCTGATAGATGTAGCTAATTTTTCGCGATTACACATAATTCACTTATTACTTGACACATTTTTTCTTTTTGTTTTATACACAATTGGTGGAAAAATTCAAAAATAACTTTTTACGCAACTCGAGCACAGCTTAGTAAATGTGCCTCAGCATACTAAAATGATCTTGATGCACCTATTTATAAGACTTAAGAATGCAAAATCAAATGTGGGAGGACAAAGAAAAAAAATTAAAATATGATGCGAATGAGAATAAAAGGGGAGGAAGATAAGAATGAGGGACATGAGAGAGAGGAAGAGGAGGAGGAGGAGGCGCTCCCCTATTTTAACTACTGAAGTTATTAGAATATTTCATGATACCAGGCAAACGAGATTGGTATTTTTTACTCTTAATGAAACTTCAGAAGTTACTAGGATCTGTCGCAATATTTATCTCTGTCTTCCGGATGTAATCTTTCTATGTTTTATCCGACTGAGCTTTTATAGTTTTGCGCAAGGTTTTATAGTCTTCATAAAGATAGTTCTGCTTATCATTTTTATATTTCCTAAGTATTTTTGGAAACCGTCTTTGGCCTGCTTTTTTGAGTGGAACACAAGTATTATATACATCAGTTAGTATATTGTAAAATTTCATGCATGCAGTTGTGAGACTGTGTTGTTTTAGAAGCTGGTATATAAGTGAAAAGTTAAACCTTCCGAAAATGAAGACTGGGCCGCTGACTTTGTTTACAGGGAAATTATTGAAGTGTGCAGAAGTTGTTTCCAAAAACGATCTCGACATCAAAACTTGCAAAATCTAGATCAAAAACTAGATCCTGGCACCGCTCCTTTGCATTAAATATTTATTGTATTGATTAAAATTAAACATTAGCAAAAAATATTTAGTAACCTATATTTAGCATTATTAGATAAGGCGAAATTTATCTAGAATATTATTACAGTTGGTAATGAATGCGAAAATATTCTAAAGCTTGCACAAAGCAAAAACAAATTTTTAAGGTATTAATTTTCTTAATTTCGGAATTATATAATTTAAATGAACTCAAACCCTGAACTTTTGACCTTGGTCATCTTTAAATTCATATAAGTCATTAAAACACTCAGATTCAGTTTCAATCACTTCACTTTAGTACCTTCAGATAAAGGTTTGTTCTAATTATTAAATACTGCCATTCTTCACCAGTGTTTAAGAGGTTCTTCTGGCTGCAGATATTAATTTGGGCAAAAATTCGAAAGAATTATAGATCGTTCTTAAGTTATCTATTAAAAAACCTTGCCCGCCAAATTTTTATTTATATTACATCTTTTCGGTTAGGAATAAAAATTAAAGTACTAGGTGTCTACAGTTTTAAAATAATTTTTGTCGCCTCTGCTTTAAAATCCTTTACCTTGAAGTTTTTCCCTAAAAGCGCGACTTCGAAGATCTCTATGGGCTTACGAGGATCAATAATAATTACTTCTCCAATCACAACACAGATTGTTCAATGTGCTTCGTATAGCTTCGTCGTTTATTTTGGCATAGTATAAACAAGTTTTGTTGAATGTTCGGTATTTATTATATCTTTCTGGCTCAGTGGTAGGGTTCTTGCCTTTCGATGCAACGGATGTGTGTTCGAATTACGGTTCAGCTGATGCCTTTTTTTTTAGTTTTTTTTTTTGTCAAAAGTTTTAATTAATAAAAATTAGATTAGGTTAGGATTGAGTTTTTTGTCGCGCCAACAAAATTCCGGGTGTGTGTTATGTGTGTTATGTTATCCTCTTAGCATTAGATTAACCCAGGTCCGCCGATAAATAGCTTTAATAATAAATCATTAAAGCCATAAAATCTCATACTAAAATCAGATTTGGAATACGCGCGCACTTTTATCGTAAGATTGGCAAATTCCAAAAGCGATTTAGGGTCCTGTAAAGTTAAGGCTGTTGCGACAAATCTTATAACAAAAAATATGGAAAAGGGAGGTAGAGACAAAATGAGCCTTTTTAACACAGTTAACGAACAATACTTACCACAATAAGAAAAATGTTTTATATAAACCAAAGTTCATAATGATTTGTTCTCACTGTACGGAGTGTTATATTGTAAGCGCTGTTCGCCTAATATTTTAAAAACAAAACTTTTTCGGACCTATGTTCATAAATAATTTTTTCGTATTCGTATTAAATGCAAAATATCTTAAATAAGATTATTTTGCGTCGTTATATTTTCCCTATATATTTTTATGGGATTTTTAAAACCCTCTATCTCAAAATGGCTTCACGCAAAAATTTTACTAGTATCAAAACTGATTTTCTTAATAATGTTCTTTTTACATTTTGTAAAGTCACCATTTTGTTCCCCAAAATTGGATCTTTTAACAAGTGTAACCATTCCATCCCCATATGACCCTTGATTTTTGGCCCAAATATGAACTCAATCAGATAAGTATTTTTTGAGCTATGCCGATGCCGCCAACGAACAGACCGATGGACCAAAGGAAATAAAAGAACGTGTTTTTTGGGGTCTAGGGACCCTAAAACGCAAAGTTCAGAAAGAATTTTGTAAGCTGATTTTTTCACGATTACAATACTTAAGAGGGCCACAACGACATCACGCTGGTTTGAGAAGACAGGCTGAGATAGGTGTCATAACCATTTTTTTATGATTTTGATTGATAGTTTTTCCTTATTAAATTACCAATATTTAAATTAATCGGCAGTCTACACAAACAGTGCCATCTGGGTCTTAAATTTTAAGACAATATTTTAGATCATTTTCACTAAGCATATATTTAAATTTTAAAACATTGTCTGTAACACTCTTCAATACTTATTTTTGACCAGGAGCTATCAAAATGTGCTTATTAGAATGGATAATGTGAATATTATAAGGAAACCAGTTTTTGTTTATAAACCTAAATAAAAATATTTATTTATTTTGATCAATATGTTTTTAAGATGTCCCTTAAATTAATTTTAGTATTTTCTAGTCTAAAATAATTTTATTATTTATTTGATTTGTCGACAGGCTCTACAGCAACTTCATCCTTTTTGCTATCCAAATATCGTTTCTTGTAGCTTCCTGTTGGGTCGTATTTCTCCTGCAATGGATTCCAATACTCAGGCTTATTGTCAATAAGATACCTCATCATGGTTTCAGAACCTTCTCGTTGTTTGTCGCTACATTTACTACAGTCGGTTTCAATCGCATCTGGCATATTTTCTGCAAAAAAATGGTTATGAGGGGTGTGTTATTTAACTGTTTTTTTAAATAATTACACGTTTATTGGATGAACTCTAATATATTTTTCTATAAATTAGAAAACTAGGACTTGTTCAAGGCTATGTCCGGGAAATTAGCGATCGACGTCGATGGTCAGTAGTGATTAAGAGGGTGGATACTAAGAATAAAGCAAAAAAGTCATGCATGAAATTTTGTTTTTTTATTCTAGATTTTAATCGGAGTTTCATATTTAAGGGATAAATATAAATATATCCAAAGCTCCATGGAATATTACTACTGTCAGTGCCGTACAAGGGAGTAAAAATAAAGAATAATACATAATATGGTCAATATAGAAAAGTCATTAAAAAAAACTTTATTTTCTTATTCCATATTTAGGATAGACCTTCATCTATTTAAGGCGAACTTAGAAGGCATTAAAGAGTACTTCTTATAAATATTACTGCTCTCAGCGCCATAGAACGGGGCGAAAACGAAGAATAATGTTAAAAAGCCATTTCAAGAAACTTAATTTTTAGTTCTAGGTTTTGGATAGGATTGCCCCTTCATTTTTTTAGAATTAACTCAGATGGAACCTCTACTACTTTTGGCAAATATTACTGCAATCACTGCTATGTAAGAGGGTGAAACCGGAGAATAATATATAATGTGAAAAAGTAATTTAAAGATATTTTAGTTTTTTATTCCAGGTTTTGGATGTGTAACGTAACTGAAGGGATACCAAGGAGTAGTTCTGGTAAATATTACTGCCCTCAGTGCCTTCAAAGTGCCTTCAACGAATAATGTCGCATAACTAAAAACAAATTCAAGTATTCTAATTTTTTATTACAAATTATAGAAAGGATTACACTTTCTCCTTTTAAAAGACATGTGAGAAATACCAAAGAGTTCTTCTGACTAATATTGCAGTCATTACCGGAATACTGAGAATAATAAAAACCACAAAATTTTATTTTTTTATTTCAGATTTTGGATGGGGTTAAACCTTCATTCTTTTAAGAATGACTGAGGAAGTACCAAAAAGTACTTCTGGTAAACATTAGTACTGTCACTGCCATACAAGGGGTAAAATCGAGAAAGAAAATATATTGTTAAAAAATCTTTTCAAATAAACTTTGATTTTTTTATTCCCGATTTTGGATCGGGTAAGAACTTCATATTTTAAGAAATAACCAAGAAGATACTGAAGAGAACCTCTGGTAAATATAACTGCTGTAAGCGCCGTACAAGGGGTGAAAACGAGGTATAATAAATATTGTTAAAGTCATTGAAATGTACTTTAATATTTTATTCCAGATTTTCGGTGCGGGAACATTTTTACCTTGTTTCGAAAAACCTAGAAAAACTAAAGAGTACTTATGGTAAATATTATTCAATGTCAGTGCCGTATAAGAAAGGAAAATAGGGAATTATATATAATATGAAAAAGTCATTCAAAGGTACTATATTTTTTTATTCCACATTTTGGGTGAGGTTACACCTCCATCTCTTTAGAATAAAGTTAGAAGGTACCAAAGAGTACTTCTGGTAAATAATACGTGCCGTACAAGGGGGGTGAGAACGAGGAATAACTCCAGCCATTCAAAGAAACGATTTTTTATTCCAGATTTTGGATGTGGCTACATCTTTATCTCTTTAGGATAAACTCAGGGGCTATCATACCACATAGTTAATGCTGGGTAAGAGGTAGGGCATTCAAAGAAATGTCTTTAATCTTCATTTCCGTCAGTCTGTCTGTCTGTCTATCTGAGCGCGGTATAACTCAAAAACTACTTATCCGATTAAAGTCAAGTGTTGTCAAATAGAAATAAACTGGTAATTTTTTCATGTAAATCCATTATGGCGGAACGAAATGGCGACCTAGTAAATAAAACCCAGTACCAAAAAAATACTTATCCAAGAGACTTTTTTGAACAAAAATCAAAAGTCAAACAGGAAGAGACTGGTGAATTTTTAGTGCGAATCCTATAATGCCAAACAAAAGGACGGCCTAATAAAATGTTTAAATATTCGGTAAAATTCCATTTCTTGGAATAAAACCATCTTTTTATGAAGGAAAATAATAAAGGACATAATTTATTTTTTGTAGACTACGTAAATAATTTTATGAAAAAAAGTTACAATAACTAACTAAATAATTAATTATCATCAAATGCATATAGTCTGTTTATTGCAACTAATGTTATTCTGTAGGAGTTCAATTCAGGAAATCATCAAAGTTACATATTTTCACATTCTTGGGAATACTATCATTCATATTTCAATCACTACCATCGTCCATTCATTACAACTACACATAATTTAAATACTACCACCTTCCGTTGAATATTATCACACATAATTCAACTACTACCACCTTTCGTTGATTGCCACTACATGTATTTCAACATCGAGTACCATAGATAATTCATATACAACCACTATCCATTATTTGTACACATATTTTACCTACCCAGCAACTTTCACTAATTACTACATTAATTTTATTTATTATCAGTTTTCATTGATTATTACCATACATATTACATTTACTACCAGCTTCCATTGCATACTACCGTAGATATTTTATTTATTACCACCTCACATTAATTACTACCACATATAATTCAACCAGGGGCGTGCAGTCCATGGAAGCAAGGGAAGCAGTGCTTTCCCAAAAAAAAATTATCTTATTAAATGTAATTTTTGAAATAGGAAACCATTAATTTAGTTTATATTAAAAATGCTAAAATATTATCTTAATTATCAAGCCCATAATAAATGCGGCCTTGACTCCGACCGAGCCACAATAGAAAATCGAATAGAACCTATGAGGGCCGCTAGCTTCTCTGCAGCCAAGTCCTGTATGCTTGATTTCCTGTGAATCGAGCCAGAGTTTATTGAACTTTCCTCCGGCTGTTTGCAATTTTTGCATTTCAGTCGCGTGCTTTAAGTGGAGGCGAAAGCTGTCGTTGGAGTAGGTTCTTTGTTTGAATGGCTATCCATGTGTTGTGTGATACGTACGTCGCGTAGTGCATGGTGCGATATGGAAGACAATAATACGGACGTGGATATGCAAATACCGTCAACTTCGGCTGTCGGTAATGACGTTGAAAATGTTGGAGAATTTAGTAAGAAGAGTGTGTGTGTCTTAATAATAAAGGGATTTTTAACATTAAACTTCGCTAATAAGCTTCAAATAATTTCCAAAGGAAGGGCAAAACCGCCTATGAAAAATTTAACCACAAAAATGAAAAACTGTATTAGACATTTTTATTCGAAAAAACAATACGACCAATTTAAATGGCTAACAGGGTGTGAAAATATAAGTAAATTATTTTGTTGGCTATGTTTACTTTTTGAAAATGAAAAAGGTCTCTGGAATAAAACTGGTTTTTCCGATTTAAACAAATTTCCATAAAGCTGTAAAAAGACACATTACATCCAAAGCGCATTTGCAGGCCATCATAGAAGAAAAAGTCTTCGGCAAAACCAGAATTGAACACGCCCTTAATAAACAGTTGGAAATTAGTCACCGCCAATACAATGAACTAGTCGATAAAAATAGGCAAATATTAAGGAGACTTATCGATGTTGTTTGTTTTCTCGGACAGCACGAATTGGGATTTAGAGGTCATGACGAAACAAGGGTTTCTTCAAATAGAGGAAATTTTCAAGATTTGCTTAGTTTCATGGCGAGATATGATGATTGCTTAAAAAATCATTTAGAGCAGTCTAGCGTTTTTCGCGAAACATCGAATCGAATCCAGGATGATTTAATTTCCGCTGTTGCAACCATTATTCTAAAAAGAATTAAGCAGGAGATTGGCGAGGCGCGGTTCATTGCTATTGTTCTGGACGAAACAACTGATATCACTAATTTTAGCCAGTTATCTATAGTAATACGTTACGTTAAAACAGACGCAAGTATTCTAGAGCGATTTTTAGGTTTTAAGAATGTGTCCGAAAATCGTACAGCAGATACATTATATACCGTAGTTTATAACGTTACTAAAGAAATTAATGGAGAGAAAAAATTAGTTGCTCTAAGCTATGATGGAGCTGCAGTGATGGC
The DNA here is from genome assembly GCA_030620095.1 of Kuschelorhynchus macadamiae. NCBI lineage: Eukaryota > Metazoa > Arthropoda > Insecta > Coleoptera > Curculionidae > Kuschelorhynchus > Kuschelorhynchus macadamiae. The sequence continues at coordinate 239,849 of JAUTXW010001365.1, forward strand.
AGGACAACTAGAGGGCTGCAAGCTAAAGTTCGAGAAACTTTCCCAAGTGCTATCATTATTTTGCTCATAAATTAAATTTAGTTTTATCCCAGTCCATCAATCACATGAAAGAGGGTAAAGTATTTTTCGTTACTTTAAGTGGCATGGCTGTTTTTTTCCAAGTCAACAAAACGTACACAAGCTTTGGACTCCATTGTCCACAAACGATTGCCCAAAGTAGCTCCTACTAGGTGGAACTATAATGGAAGACTTGTGTTAACAGTATCTGAAAATCGTGAATCACTGATTGAACTATTTGAGAATATAATAGAAAATAACGAAACGTGGGACTCAGAAGCAGTAAATAGTTCGAGAGACTGTTTGAAACGAGATTTTAATTTTAATTATTGGTTGATCAAATTTTCAGAAATATTTCCATTCTCGGACAATGTTTTTAATATATTACAAACTAAAACAAACGATATTGCTTTTTGCCTAAAAACAGTGGATGATTTTAAGTCCATGCTAAGCCAAAAAAGAGACGACTTTGACTTATTTTGGGAGAAAACGATGACGTTAAATGTAGAGCCACAAGCCAAGCGTCTTCGAACAGACAAGGTGGGAGATGTTCAAACATCATACGACGCCTCTTTTATGAAATAATCGATCAAATTCAGCAACAAATAAACTATAGATTTAACCGTTTAAATGATTTTAAATTCCTCGAGCTCTACGATTTTGGTGCATTTAAAGGAAAAACTTTTCCAGAAGATGCGTTTAAATCTCTTCTTCTTCATTATGGCTAGTTCTTCGACCGAGTGTTACTGCGATCTGAACTAAAAGTGATTTACGAAACTGATGACATTAGCGCAAAAAATAAGACTAAGGAACTAATGCAATTTTTAAAAGACAAGGAGCTGGAAGATGCCTACACCGAAGTGTCGAAATTGTATTGACAATAACTACCACAAGTTCATTAGTAGAACGCAATTTTTCAACACTTAAACGTATAAAAAATTTCGTGACAAATTCTACCTGCCCCGTTGAATTTCAGAGACTTTCGCGTACATCGCTGTGGTCCATTGAAAATAAACTTCTCCAAAATATGTCGGAGCATCGATTTTTTTATGATGACGTTATTGACGAATTTGCAAAAAATGATCGAATAATCGAAATAAAATTGCTTCCCTTTCTTAAAATTTCGCCGCACGCCCCTGAATTCAACTACTACCGATCATATTTTAACTACTACGATCTTTTATTGATAGTAGTAGTTAAAATATGTGCGGTAGTAAATGAAATATGTATAGTAGTAATCATTGGAAGTTGGTAGTAGTTGAAATATGATTGGAAGTAAGTAAAGGAAGGTCGATTAATTGAAATACATGTGGTAGCAATCAATGAAAGGTGGTAGTAGTTGAATAGGAATTAAATTGTGTGTATAGCCAATTAATGAAAGATGGTAGTAATTAACGTCTGAATGATAGTAGCCCCAAGAATGTGAAAACATGTAAGTGTGATGAGTTCCTAAAAGTTGTGAAAGGTAATTTAAAAAATAAAAATCGGTCAGTAAATTAGGCAAACCCGAATATATTTACTAAAATTAATGACAGATAAAAGTTTTAAAAAAAATGTGAGTTTTATACTGTTAATTCAGGATAATTTGGATCTCTAACGTCGTTATTATATGCTTCTCGCACATCTCTGTTTCACCGCATGCCTCTTTGGGAGAAAAAAAAAAAGACTGAGCCCTCACGCGGATTTCTGTGTCGACCTCAAGCGTTAATAGCCTTATAATACCCTTGATACCTTACTGACTATAATGCTTCAGCTTAATAATCTGTAGTGATGTTAGACAGAACACTTTGTCATTTCGATTGTCAGTAATTTTGAAAATACATACTCACTTTTAAGTTCCAATCCATCTGGTGTACAAGGTCCCTTGTCTAGTAGACAATGTACGTAATTCTTTAGAAGCCTTTCATTATGGATTACTTCATTTATATCAATATTGTCATACTTTGTGGTATATTTAGTCTTTTCTGTAACTTCACAATTAGAAAGTCCGAGAATATTGAAGGATAATACCAGGACTACAACTAACTTCTGAAACAAAATATGAAATAGGTAGAATAGTTTCTTTGAATTAGAGGTTACTAACCAGCTAGTTGGTTTAATATTTTTAATTTTAGATTTAAACACATATATTTATCTAACCATTTTATTATTACCTAACTGCGATATGAAAACATATCAAAATTAGTATTGCAAAAGTTATTGTGTATTATAGCTTCGGATTTTGTCGACTATGTGTAATTAGGCAAGAAAGGGTATAAATTAAAAAACCCTGATCTGGATTTTATTTATTTTATGAATAAAACAACATCTTGTGTCTAATATAACTTATAGTATTAAAGTTTTAAACATATCCTTCTTTAACTTAGCCCCAATAATAAAATGATAGGGAAGGGATTTTACATGTTTATCTGGAGATATAGATATAGATATAATAAATGCTCTATAAAAGCGGCCGGAAGAAAATTAGATTTTGTCTAGTGGGAGGACAGGCAGGTTTTTTCCATAATACATATCAAGCGCTTCTACTTGCCCTCCTCCACCGGACGTCTAAGATAAAGTCCTTATTTTAATAATAATAGTTAAAGTAAGTGCATTGTGCTTTAGTAAACAATATAAAATTTTGGAAAATAAAAGTAATTTTTACCACAGATTTCTTAATTTGAGAATATTTTTTTAAAGACATGACATACTGGTTAATAAAAAACAAACGTTATGGATTAATTTTTCCTTACTTTCAAATGATAACTAAGCATTTAATTAATATAAACATAAATTTTGGGGAAATATATGTTTATAACTGAACATAGCAAAATATTAAAAACAATATAGTTTATTTAAATTTGGCATTCGCAATACAAAAAGAGAACTTGAACTTATGTGCATTTTTAATATAGGAAAACCGTGTTTTTCAGGTGGCTGTAAAATCTAATCGGTTTCACTCATGGCTAAATGGTTTGAGTCATATCACCATCATACGTGTTAATATTTAAAGCCCGTAGCACCGAGTTTTGTTAGCAAAATAGTGTCATCTTCAGAATAAAGTAACAAACACGAAAAAAAATGTATTCCTAATATCAGATCAAAAAAGGGGTGTCATATTTTACTCGCCGACATACTTTTACTTCAATGTTTTGAAAATAGCTGCAATTGATTATAGAAATAGGGACTTTATTTGAAATCCCTACAATAACGTTCACCCCTTCAGTATCTATCACTCATCAACATTTATGTTAGATTGTAGATACGTTTGTCGATTAAACTATTGAGATGTGTATACGGAGTATTTCATAATCAGGGCCGGATTAAAAGTTTTTTATTATTGCGATGATATGTTATTAAAAAATTATAAATGGTAATAATGAAATTAAAGGAAAGATATGAGTTAAAATGAAATGTCTTTATCAAAATAATCATAACTAAAAAACCAAAATTATTCTTTTCGTAATTTCTAAACTAAAAAAATTATAACTAAAAAAAACTAACTATAAAATTAAAATGATTTTTTTCGTGATTTCGACAATGAAAATTTGTGAATTATATCAGAAAAATCTAAAGATCTCTTCATTTGACAATAGAGATAATGCCGATAATCTAGATTCGCCCATCGTTAAAAGTTATTTATTTTTAATGAGTTAAGATACTAAATGACCTCTCTCCCTCACAATTTGTAATAGGGATACATAAGTAGATTCTTAAAATAATATAAATGTTTGGAAAAACTTCTGAGAGGTCATTTTCTACCATTAACTGTAAAAAAAAACGCGCCGAAGAATTCGCGGAATACTGTGACCCAACCTGTGACCGTGAACTCTTCTCAGGCAGCTAATCCACAGTGCGGAGTTGCCGTCTTTGCCATATAATCAGGTTTAAAAAAGTATTTTTATTTTAAAAATGTTGTACTTTCCATGTATTGCTTTACAAAATATCAGTAAATAAAGGTTGCATATCGGGGCGCCCCTAAATGTGGGGGGCCCGGAGCTATAGCCCCCAAAGCCCCCCCTCACCTTAATTCGGCCCTGTTCATAATGCATTACTTTTATTTATTTATTTGGGTTACAGACAAGATATACTCCCATTTAAATTTCCACTAATTACAATTAATTTTACATAAAGTAACATTATATCACTTAAACGTAAACGTGTGGTTTAAAGTTATATCAAGTGTGAAACTTATAACTTCTTTTAGGCTATTTGTAAATGCACTAAATGAATCACGGAAAAGGTCCAGGTTTTCACAATAAGAATGCTTATCTTAACTTTATTTTAATTGCTAAATTTAAAGAATTGTTTGTTCTAGAAAAGGGAGAGAGAAACGGTTTGTATATCTAAAGTTTCTGCAAGGTACTTTAAAGGTTACTAATCCTAAAAGGTCAGAAAAGTCGTTGAGTTTAAAATTTTGTAAAGATTAAGTATGTCCATTGGTGGTATTTGCTGTTCCGAGGACAGAACGTCGTATCTGTAACGTTGGAGAGCGTAGCCATCATCTAAATCAAAACGGTCCTTAAATGCTATACACCTTAAAAATCTATTTTGAAGAGATTCAATGCGGTTTGCACAGGGTTGTTCAAAACAAAAGCACAAAATTTGTATCTTCAATATGAGTCATTTTTCAAAAAAACGCTGGAACACGTGAAGTGGTTTAAATGATTGTTCGTTTTTTGTAATATTTTCAGTCCCCTTCCTGCAACCCCGTCATGTTTATCTTAACTTTTTTTTCAAAAGGCAACCTAGGTCATGTGGGTCCTCTATGAGAAGGTATTCTAAAACTGAATCCGATACTAGCAACAAATTAGGGAGCAGTCATTTCGTTACAGGAAAACGAGTCCACATGACTTTCTTAATTAAAATTAATTTTCGACAGGGATCCTTAGCACTCCCCTGATTCGGCTAATGTAACAAATGCTGAAAGTGATTTCCACCTTTTACTTGACATGCTCCGAGTCTGTGGTAAATACTATCAACCGCACTTTGAATAATTTCGGCCAGTAAATTAGTAACCTCCATCCTTAGTCCGGAGACCTTGGTGGCTATTCAATGGGACTCCGTCGACCTATCCACCGATTTGGAAAAATTTCGTCCAAATACCTTCGAACATTTCAACCAAAACCATATTCTCCCTTGGGGAATATCTGGATCACCCTTGTTAGGAAACATTACTTCTAATGCAGGTATTAAATCTAATGAGAGAAACCTTTCTTAAAAGAAATATGGTCCTAAAATTCGGTTTATTTATTATGCCAGCTCACACATTGACATCGACTTTTTGGAGATATTGTATATGTCCGTCACGTATCCACTATGGATATTGATCATTCCGTTCCTTATCGGATTAGATACAATTTCGAAAAAATATGTTATTTTCATCATATCTTCCCATCATTTCTTCATAGAATTGTAATCTCATGCACAACATGCACTTTATACGGGTGATACTTGTTGCTCTTTTATAATCGCTGTACAGAATCTCTACTGACATCGTTATTTAGCGTTAAAGTATTAGTTGAAAAATGTGGACTTTCTTGTACTGATAGGAGTATACCAAGTTTTTTGTCTTCAGTTAAAGCGGGTGGCTGGCCAGTTTTAGGTAAATCCCTAACTGACCCATGATCTTAAAATCTGTAAAATATCCTACTCACACTGGATCGCGTATACTTTTCATTGAGCAACCCACAACAAATAAGGAGGAGGTTCTCAATTCGACCTGTAGGTATTTTTTTATGTTTGTTCGCGCATATTGTCTAAACGGCTTGGCCGATTTTGATGCGTCAAATGCCAAATTGTAGAGGACGCTTCTCTGGTGGACCCATATAATATGATTTGAAATCCGTTCACCAACTTTTTTGTAATAGTAATATTTAAAAAAACACGGGTATAAGGGCGATAAAGGCAGAGAGTTTTATAGTTAGATTTAACTTTTTTTAAACACCCTTTTCAAACTTAAGCATTAAGGTATGTAATACACATACAACTACATTTGATAGAAGTTATTTCTTTTGCTATCCCGTTATGTAATCTTAGGAATACAGGGTGACAATGAAAATGCAACCTCAAAATCTAGTATCTTACTTAACATTTTCGAAAAATGAACATTCGATATGAATAAAAGGTTATTAACCGACTACCCTCATTATAATTTTTAACCGACTTCAAAAAAGAAGGAAGTTATCAGTTTGACATATTCCAACAGGGGCGTGCGGTGAAATTTTAAGAAAGAGAAGCAATTTTTAAAAACTTACCTATTTGTAATGTTATTCGATTCTTCGATCATTTTTTGTAAATTCGTCAATGACGTCGTCATAAAAACGTCGATGCTCCGACATATTTTGGAGAAGTTTATTTTCAATGGACAACAGCGATGTATGCGAAATTCTCTCCTGTCCCGTTGAATTTCTCACGAAATTTTGTGTTGAAAAATTGCGTTCTACTGATGAACTTGTGGCAGGTATTGTCAATACTAATTCACACAGTTTCGACACTTCGGTGTAAGCTTCTTCCAGCTCCTTGACTTTTAAAAATTGCATTAGTTCCTTAGTGTTATTTTTTGCGCTAATGTCATCGTAAATCACTTTTAGTTCAGATTGCAGTAACACTCGGTCGAAGAACTGGCCATAACGAAGAAGAAGAGATTTAAACGCATCTTCTGGAAAAGTTTTTCCTTTAAATGCCTCAAAATTGCAGAGCTCGAGGAATTTAAAATCATTTAAACCGTTAAATCTATAGTTTATTTGTTGCTGAATTTGATCAATTATTTCATAAAAGAGGCGTCTGTATGATGTTTGAACATCTCCCACCTTTCTCTCCCAAAATAAGTCATGTTATCTCTTTTTTGGCTTAACATGGACATAAAATCATTCACTTTTTTAGGCAAAAAGCAATGTTATTTGTTTTAGTTTGTAATATATTAAAAAGATTGTCCGAGAATGGAAATATTTCTGAAAATATGTTCAACAAATAATTAAAACTAAAATCTCGTTTCAAACAGTCCAAAAACCCCCTCGAACTATTTATTGCTTCTGAGTTCCACGTTTCATTATTTCCTATTATATTCTCAAATAGTGCAATTGATGATTCAAGATTTTCAGATACTATTAACACAAGTCTTCCATTATAGTTCCACCTAGTAGGAGCTACTTTGGGCAATCGTTTGTGGACAATGGAGTCCAAAGCTTATGTACATTTTGTTGACTTGGAAAAAAAAAAGCAGCCATGCCACTTAAAGTAACGAAAAATACTTTACACTCTTTAATGTGATTAATGGACTGGGATAAAACTAAATTTAATTTATGAGCAAAACAATGGACAAACACAGCATTTGGGAAACTTTCTCGAAATTTAGCTTGCAGACCCTCTAATTGTCCTGCCATCACTGCAGTTCCGTCAGAGCTTTGAGCAACTAATTTTTTTTCTCCATTAATTTCTTTAGTAACGTTATAAACTACGGTATATAATGCATCTGCTGTACGATTTTCGGACACATACTTAAAACCTAAAAATCGCTCTTGAATACTTTCGTCTGTTTTAACGTAGCATATTACTATAGATAATTGGCTAAAATTAGTGATATTAGTTGTTTCGTCCAGAACAATAGCAATGAACCACGCCTCGCCAATCTCTTGCTTAATTCTTTTTAAAATAATGGTTGCAACAGCGGAAATTAAATCATTCTGGATTCGATTCGACGTTCCGCGAAAAACGCTAGACTGCTGTAAATTATTTTTTAAGCAATCATTATATTTAGCCATTAAACTAAGCAAATACCTCTAAATCCCAATTCGTGCTGTCCGAGAAAACAAACAACATCGATAAGTCTTCTTAATATTTGCCTATTTTTATCGACTAGTTCATTGTGTTGGCGGTGACTAATTTCCAACTGTTTATTAAGAGCGTGTTCAATTCTGGTTTTGCCGAAGACTTTTTCTTTTATGACGGCCTGCAAATACGCTTTGGACATAATATGTCCTTTTACAGCTTTATGGAAATTATTTAAATCGGAAAAACCAGTTTTATTCCAGAGACCTTTTTCATTTTCAAAAAGTAAACATGGCCAATAAAATAATTTACTTATATTTTCACACCCTGTTAGCCATTTAAATTGTTCGTATTGTTTTTCCGGATAAAAATGTCTAATAGAGTTTTTCATTTTTGTGGTTAAATTTTTCATAGGCGGTTTTGCCCTTCTTTGGAAATTATTTGAAAATCCCTTTATTATTAAGATACACACCACACATTTACACACACTCTTCTTACTAAATTCTTCAACATTTTCGACGTTATTACCGACAGCCGAAGTTCAAACAAAGAACCAACTCCAACGAGAGCATCCGCCCAACTTAAAGCACGCGACTGAAATGCAAAAATTGCAAACAGCCGGTGGAAAGTTCAATAACCTCTGGCTCGATTCACAGGAAATCAGCCATACAGGACTTGGCTGCAGAGAAGCTACCGGCCCGCATAGGTTCTCTTCGATTTTCTATTGTGGCTGGGTCGGAGTCAAGGCCGCATTTATTATGGGCTTGATAACTAAGATAATATTTTAGCATTTTTAATATGAACTAAATTAATGGTTTGCTATTTCAAAAATTATATTTTAGAAGATGTTTTGTGGTTTTTTTTGGGGAAGCATTGCTTCCCTTGCTTCCATGGACTGCACGCTCTTGCATTCCAATGAGTAAAAGGGTATGGGGCCTTAGTCAGTTTCATGAAATTTTAAATATCATACCAACAACTAGCTGAAAACATAGACATCTTAACAATAACTACGGAGTCAGAGCAGTACAAAGACGCTACTACAAAAGATTCTTTTTTCAATTAGCTAATCTGTTTTTCGTCTTTTTTTCTTTTTCTAGTTATAGGAGGGAAGTGATTTTGCTTAACTTGCATTGTCTTTATTTTTTTGATTCCTTAACGTTTCGAACAGTTTAATTGTAAACTGACATCGGAGGATCGGAGGCCAAAACATCGAATATTCTTAATTCTAACTTCTTAATAAAAATAGTAAATAAGGCGTTTGAGATCTCTTTTAAAACCATCTCTAAAAGTATTTAATGATCTTGAAAGTAGAATGTGATGATTAGTACCTATGCATGATGTAGTATGCAGCCCGCGTCTCTATTAACATTTTCAGGTTGCTTGATGATTGCAATAGATTCTCTAATTTTTCGTTATTAATTTCTCGAGACTGATGCAAGGACCTTCATATTTCCTACATTAATCATATTTCCTGTTGAGTGCTGGTGTTCAGTGACAGCGGACTAAACAATGTGTTTCTTACTTATGCATCTTTCCTGTTCTTTAAATCTAGTAGAGACAGACCGTCAAGTTTCACTTATATACCTTTTATCGCAGGAATAAGCAATTTGATTGCAAAGTAAGTACATCTTTTGGCGACCTTAAGCTATGACCAACCTTTTTGTGTGTATTAAAGATTGTGCGAATGTTGGATCTACGCAGAAATCTTGCAATTTTATCTGTAGTACCCTGGGTAAAAGGTAAAACTGCACTACTTAATGGTTGAGTATACAGTACTGGTTTAGGTCTGAGATTATTATAATACCTAGTCGAACGTATATATCTTCAGCGTAATATCCGTTTGATTTTAAAGCTTCAGTCAGGTTTTCTGTTTCGTTCGGAATTGAATTTGCATCACATATTGACAAAGCCCTAAAACTAATTAATTCATGACGGATTGTTTTTAAGATGGATGATGCTGAGAACGAAAATTTAGCCTAGGGTGGCGTTCTCTTTCTTTTCTACTAACACATCAAGGAAGGAAATGGCACCATCTGACTCAATTTTCGTAGTGAATTTTATATTACAATGTTGTTGGTTTAGATGATCTTAAAATATAGTTACATTTCTTCTCCAAGAGGCCATATTACAAAGGTTTGTTGACATATCTAAACCAACATTTAGGTTATAAAGAAGCAGAGCTTAGCACAAGTTTCTTCGAAACCCTCTATAAAGATGTTAACTACTACAGGTTTCTTGAAAAATAAAAAAAATATGGACGTTAAGCATTCTCTTATCAGGAGTTTTTATGTTGAAATATGTCAGAAGTTATAGAGATTGAATTGTCAATAGGCACATTTGTATGTATCATCGAGTTCTAATGTAAAATCCTTAAGCTTTTCTACTAAATGTTTAGCATGCTTGATATAAGAATTAGATCATTCTGTAGAGGGTTTTAAGATATTGGCTAAATATTTACCTATCTCGTAAGAGGGCGAATCTATTGCACTGACAATAGGATGTAACGGTACATTGACATTATGATTTTTGGTAGTCCATGAAATCGAGGAATTTTCGAACCGTTTAGCCTGTTTAAAGGTTAAATAAATAATTAATGAAGATGAAGTTTTAGCTATAAACACTTGCAGCGTATTAGTGAATCGCGCCCGCTTACAAACTGATACTCTTTGGCTGGCTGTTAGTACCTTGAAAATCCCTTCTAACCTTTTGTTTTATAAATTTAATTGGTCACAATACGTAATTTATAAAATAATCGTAATTTTTTATCACAATATTCGAATAGTGCTGTCTATGTTATTGAAATAATTGCTATTTTGTAAAATGCTTTGATAAATTAATTTTTTGACATTTATTTTTGCCTTAAGTAAATATATAAATATCCCCAATTTTTCTCCCGGGGTATAGGTAATTTTGACCAAAATATGCTGATAACAAAAAGTAGGGTATGGACTGATACCACAAAAATAATTTATCGTTTTTTGTGCCTTTTCCAGCGATGACTATAAACGATTATTAGTTTTTCTTACATTTTATTAAGTTTTCAGAAAGTGGTGAAAGGATACATAGTCAGATGAATATATAAGTAAAAATTATAATTTATTTTTCCTATAACCGTTATACAAAGTATATAAGATTTCATTCGTTCCCATGCATGAAATATATTTTATAAAAAAATTAGAAAACTAAAATAATTAAATAAAATGTTATAAGCGGGTCACAATGAACTAAAAATACTATTTAGTTTATCGGCGGGCCGCTATTGAAAGGTAGGTTTGGATTTATAGTTGGAGGTTTTTGCGTTTCATTTCAGAGAAGTAACATAAGTTTATTAACATTATTAGCTAGAATCTTAGAAGTTTAAAAACAAACCACTAGATTGGACAATGTAAATATGGTGACCCTGCTTTCTGCTTCATGAGACGAAATTTAAAAACCAATAATTCGATGATTTATCAAGAGATTAGATTATTAAGTATATAGAAGGGGTATCAAAAGGGGCTTTAATACATTATTAATATTTATATTTCGCCAGAATAATTCAAACATCAAAAGCAATTCCATTTATATACTTATTTTTGTTCTTTATATTTTTTTGAGACATCCTACACACAGAAACATTAAATCACGTGATAATTATTTATTGTGGGCTTGTACATAGTTTAGTTAAAAGGTTGTTATTATTTAAATATTTTTACCAGATAATAAACAAAAAATGTTTACCGGGCTCGTCCGGGATTTGAACCCGGGACCTCCCGCACCCTAAGCGGAAATCATACCCCTAGACCAACGAGCCATGTGAAAAATTGTCGTAAATATTAAATACAACATAACGTACTGCTACCCGTTATTAGAATTATAAGTTTAAAAAAGAATATTAATAATATGACAAACATAAGCGCTAGATCGCAAAGAAAGTCAAATTTGAAATTTTACATGTAACATTTAAAACAGACAAAAATTTGGTCGATATATAATTTTTTAAAAACCTCTATTAGGAATATATTTTCTCAGGTATGGAAATGGCTGGAAACACACCGGAACGGCCATAGGCGAATTCAGGGGGGGCGACCGGGCTGCAGCCCTCCCCCAGAAGTTTCATCATATGTGACAATAAAAATTAAATTAACTTGAAAATTCATTCCCAAGAATAATTTTATTTTTAAGACCTTCGATAAGTGGTACATCGAATTCAAAAATACAGTATAAGGAATAAAGTAGATAGTAAGTAGTAGCAGTATATTTAAACTGAAAAAAAATTTAAACATTTTACACGGCGTCCGTCCCCAAATAAACAAAATCTTGGATTCCAATGTCTGATGACGATTCCATGTGAAATTAAAACTAAACACACTGATATATGGTCAAACTGTTTGAAAATTTAAGATTTTACGAAATGGTGGATGCGGAGGATACTTCATGAACGAGACATTTTTAATACTGATGCGGCTCTCACCAAACATAATTCTTGGGAACGGCGTTACGGTTCGAGAAAAATTGAAATTAATTTATTCCGGTTTATAACTTATCTCATACCCATCAGTTTTTGCTTTCTCGATGATACTCTTAATATAGTAGAGCGGCAAAGTCCAAATACAAGTTCGGCGTTCTGGTTCGTAAAAAATCGAATTTCCCAACACAGGTATATTATAAAATATTAGGCCCTCAATTTTATTGCTAACAATAGTTTTAACCCAAGTAGCGCTTGCTTAACAGTGGGCCATAAAAGACAAAGATTGGTCCAATTTTGGCAAACTATTCCTGTTTTGTTCTCTGGTCATGACCGCTCGCTTCAAATTAGATTTTTTGGCTCTAAACGTAGCAATTTTTAATATAGATAGGCTACAGCAAAATTAATTAGTAAAGAAATAGCTTCATTCGGGTAAATTAAACCTCCACCTTTTTTTTAATATTGGATGGCTAAGTAGAAATATCTGCAAATTTTATTGCCAAAGCCAAACCGTAACTAGACGTATTCTAGTAAGTATTGAAGTTAAATTCAGTGGCGGCTCTTCCATAGGGACATTTGGTCAATGGCCCCCCAAAAATATTTCAGAAAATAAATTATTCGTTTGACCGTCCCTCTTGATATTTGTAATAAAACGCGAACCTTGGGAAAAGTTAAAGACGCTACGCCATTAGCCGCGAACGGCGGTTTGAATTTTATTGTTCTCGTTGTGTTCCTTAGGCATAATAAAATACGCTATGCTAAGCTAGGCTGGGCAGTCCGAATGGCCCTGATTACCTTAAAGCTTGACGAAAGAACCCGAGGATTTCACAGCTACCGAGCGGCAGCCGAACGTGATAGCAAACGGAATATGAAATCGCGATTTGGGTCATCAGCCGATCTCTTCTCATAATTCGATCGAACGGTCGCTTCATCACGTCGGCATGCGAAAGTTCAATTGTCCAAAGGTCGCGCGGTCGATATTCTAACTCGATATTGTTTCGGACGTTTTTAATCGATGAACAATGATTTATATACTTTTTCTAGGATATACAGGAAATAAATGTTGGTAGTGACTAGTGCAAAAAAATATACAACTAAAAAGTGGTTACGAACTTAATTTTGCAAAAATAACCAATTTTAAGGTGGTTTATGTTTGAGTTGTGAATGTAGATGAAATAAAATGTCAGTAGTGCAAAAAATTAAGCAACTAAAGAGTGCTAACCAACTTAATTTTGAGAAAATAACCGAATTCAAGGTAAATGGTCGCAATTTGCCAGAACTTAGTATGCGACTAACTAGGAAAGACAAAAATAAAGAGGTTCCTCGAAACTTTCGCAGAAGTATATACGATTTAGCTAACTGGATATGTGATTGTGAAGCCTCTAACTAATTTCACTGTTATGTTTGTTTGTTGTTTTCTAAGGACTCGTCGGACTCATTATGGTGCAAAACCGGTATTAAAGATCTAAAACACTTAAAAAAAAATAAAAAAACATGCGTTTTCTGCAGATCGCATGAAATGTTCGGTGAACTATGCTACGGTCGGAAATATTGATATTCGCACTCAGCTAGACACAGCTTATAGAAAATCCCTTAGAGATTTTATTGAAAATGTATCCAAAAATCGTTATATTTCAAACAAAATTATAGTTTGTGTAAAATTTCGTGGGGCATTCGAGCTGGCACTACGTGGCCATGATGAAATGGCTTTGTCTGAAAATCCAGGGGTTTTTCAAGGGCTTATAAATTTTGTTGAGGTGTTGGGCCAAGATAAACTATCCGCTTTAACAACGTTAAGTATCGATAAATCGTGCGTGCAATTTTAACGAACGTGTCATTCAGCATTTTTCCAATTCTAAAGAACGAAGAATAAACCTGAACTTCAAGAGAATTTCAAGCTCAATTTAAAGATAAGATATTAATTTTTATTTTAAGTATGCCTATTTTTAAATTTGTTATTGACCTCCCAATATAATTCACCACGAGCAGCCACTGATTAAATTATTGTAATAATAGTTATGTAAAATATAAAAATATGACATTTTGTAACAAAATGTATTTTCATGCAATTTTTTTACGATGCAGATTCTCTGATCTATTTCTTAGTAAAGTACATCTATAAATAAATAAATATCTAAAAATTGCAGAAATGGAAATTTTTAAATTCAAGAAGGAACGCATGTATTATATGCTTATCTTAAGTTACTTTAAAGTAAAGTGTTTTTGTCCCTATATACCCACCGTCAAGCAACATAAAATATTTTACACAACTCAGAGTGTATTTCTACAAAATTAAGATCTTTGCTCATGAAACACATTACACTGGTTGACTCTGTTAACATTATTTATACAATTTGAAACAATTAACGGTTTTTATCGTATAAATAAAGAAAAGACAAAAAGAAACAACTCAGAATTCGATTAAAAAAACCCGATTTTTTGTCAAAAATTAGCCAATTAACCCAGCAATAAAATTAAAGATAGAGTCGTATAATCACTCCATTATGGCCAAATCATTATTCTCCAGTTTAGCCATATTTTCGTCTTTTTACAGTAATAGAGCAGTTATTTTGGCCAGCACATTTAGTTAAGTAGCCAGGGATATTAGCCAATATCACAGCATTTAAACATATATATGATTATATGTGCTACTTGGGAGTTTTCTCATAAGTTACATACACCACTGCCTATACAAAAGAAAATATTTTTTGGTACTGTGAAGTTTAAAAGTAAATAAGTATCTGAATATATATTTTCGACAATTAACGACACTGAAGAAGAAATATAACGTTTTCTTTTATACACTTGCCGATTAGATTATATATACATATGGTTATAAAAGCTTAAATGTAGATAAAAAACATTTTATGGCAATAATATATCAATTTGAATATGTTATCTCCAAATACACAACTATATATACCACAATCCCAAAAGTATTCAAAATTGGGGGAAATGGTGGTGCTTCAACCCACCCACACACTAAAAAATATTTTATAATTCCTTTAATTCTGTCGTCATCGTTTGCCTTATCATATTTAATGTTCGAAAAATCTCATCTTGCAGTGTTTTCTATTACCAATTATTATATTGTCTTATTATTTTTACATGAGGTCGCCATGGGTTGAATTCCTCCATAGGTTGCTTCAGCACTGCAGTAGCCCTATACTCGACACCTATGCAGCTATTATACCATATGAGCCATACTACCATATTATGAGCATAGGATAGTAAGAAACAGGAAGAAAATAATAAAAAGTAACAGGAATTTTGTTCCAATGAAGTATTTATTGCAACTCAATAGAGACAACTGAACGAATAACGTGCAGTAGTAAAATACATTATGGTTTGACATAATGTATTTTACTGCACGTTATTTCAGTTCAGATGCTTGCACTATCATATGAATTTGCTCAAAAAATAGAATACCCCGCTATTTCTGAACAGAAAAAAAGAACAAGAACAATACATTCCTAAAGTAATAAAATACCAGCGTTGTCCGATCAGTCTCTTTTAATAAGACAGAGAAGTCGAAAATCTACACCGACATACCAGAATATAATGACTCCAGAATTGGTAAATGTGAAAGAACAATAAAAACATAAAGGAACATTCCACAAGAGAAATAAAATAGCTCGAGAATTGTTAGGTTTGTGTCCACAATCTAACGGCCAGAAAAATGAAATAGAAAGTGATCCTATAAGTTGATCTAGTGATTTTTAAATCGAAGACTCATAGTCAGGTTCAATTTTTTGCCCAACCGAAGATGTGATATCTCTAAAAATGATAGGACATGCTTTGAGAATTTTGAGCAAGGGGGTTTTGTCATTGTTAAATTTGAAAAAAAAAAGAAGGACACTAAACATTTTGTTGCTACGATTATTTTGCAATACGATGGGGATGAATACCAAATTTGTATCTCAGAAAGAAACCGCGAGGAATATTTATTTTTCCGGATGTAAAAAATAAGGCATAGGTGCTTGTATCGCGGCCGATGCCAATAGGTACCAAAAGTGCAAACAAAACTACGTCACTTTTTCGCCTTTAAGATTATTGTTTCTTTTTATAACCTATAGATAATATTAATTCTAATATGTTAGTAAAAGTTTTTTAACTATTAATAACGTTTTTATTAGAACTTGAACATGAAAATTATGGATAAGCAGTTTTGAAAATATAACTGTTTTAATGTTATATGTACCGAAGTGCCCCATGTATGTATCAATGTACCCAACCAATACTTATTTAAAACATAAAACTAATATTAATATTCTTTATATCAAACATATAATTTTTAATTTTAAATATGTATAAGATATTTTTTTGCGTTCTCTCAATGCAATAATAAATAATAATGACATTTTATAGACAGGGTGGAAAATATATACAAAAATAGAAGTTTGCAAAACAAAAAAAATTGAAAAAACTTTGAAGGCAGTCAATTTGCCTAAAATTAAAAATAAAGAAGTTCATATTTATCCATTTTCGACTTATTGACTCTTAAATTACACCCCATACAAAGAAACTTTAAATGACTTTTTAATTTGTTAAAATGAAATCCAATAAACGTCTAGAACACTATCTTTTTTTTTATTTCGTAGGTTGTCCCTAAATTTGTGGAAGCAAATGTCTATTTCTACCATTGTCAGTACTGCCAGCGCTCGTTAAAAAGCTGCAGGAACATTGCAACGATGCCAACGGTTTGAACCGCAAATATTAAAATTATTATTATGCTGATCCTATATATTTTTTTCTAATTTCTTTAGGATTAATTTTGTTTTTATATGTCGAATAATATTCTGTATTAAATCTGAATATTACAATTGAAGTTTTATTCTTCTAATGTGTAGGGCCCATTTGTTTTATTGTTATCTTATCAAACTTTAGTCAAGTAATATCAACGATCCATTATAGCTTACACAATAGATAGCTCGTTTAAATGGGACGCCTTGAATCGGTCCGGAGACATCAATGCTCGCCGAAACTATATTATTTCGTGCGGTATCCCTCGACTCGCGATCGGGAACGAGACGCGGCGTTTCCAATCACTAAATATGCGTAGAGGTCTTTTAGCTAAAAAAGGAATATTGAAATTGGCTGTTAATCTTTAGGGTTAAAATTTGATACATTTGATTAGCTTGAATTAAAGTTTCTAGGAGTAAGTATACGTTTTAATATAAATCAAACTTATTCCTACAATAACTGAATAACTAAATCAAAGAAACAACGCTACATATAGTTTTAATTAAAAAGCACTTTTAAACATATTAACTTGTACAGGAAGAGGAACATTTTTTTGCTTTTTGAGATACTTGTACGTACGGGGTGAGTTATTATATTATAACATCCACCTACAGGGATATTTATCAACAAAGATAAAGAGAAAGTGTAAATACATAAAGTGTAGGGTAAGAAATATGTTTTTTAATGAAATACCCTTTTATCCTACTACTTTCTATGCGTTTTCTGCAGATCACATGAAATGTTCGGTGAACTATGCTACGGTCGGAAGTGTTGATATTCTCACTCAGCTAGACACAGCTTATAGAAAGTCCCTTAGAGATTTTAATGAAAATGTATCCAAAAATCGTTATATTTTAAACAAAATTATAGATTGTGTAAAATTTTGTGGGGCATTCGAGCTGGCACTACGTGGATATGATGAAACGGCTTTGTCTGAAAATCCAGGGGTTTTTCAAGGACTTATAAATTTTGTTGAGGAGTTGGGCCAAGGTAGACTATCCGCTTTAGCAACGTTAAGTATCGAGAAATCGTTTATAAAAGGAAGGTGCGTGCAATTTTAACGAACGTGTGTTTCAGCATTTTTCAAATTCTAAAGAACGAAGAGTAGACCTGAACTTCAAGAGAATTTAAAGATAAGATATTTATTTTTATTTTAAGTATGCCTATTTTTAAATTTGTTATTGACCTCTCAATATAATTCACCACGAGCCGCCACTGGATAGAATAGAAGTAGACTTAGACAAGGGTAGATATAAAGACGAGGGCGGACTTTGGGCTGTTACTAGTGTACATTCATTTGGAATACGTAATAGAAGTATTTAAAAAACAACGAATTTCCTTTACACGTCAATCCTATAAACGTAGCGTAAGATGAACCAAAACTAAACATCAATTATTACAGTACTACTTGTACTTAAATTTTCATTTTTAAGTAAACTACTGAATATTTTAAGTGCCACTGGTACTTAATACTGCAAGCAGATTTTTAAAATCAACTACCTAATACTGATTACATTAAGAACTTTGACTGAGAAGTTATCACAGCTCTGAATTAGATGAACATGACTTTGGTAAGATCGTTTGATACTTGCAAATGCCCTTAAACACTTTTCAGATTTGAGAATAACAGAAGACGTTAATTATTTCTTATAATAATAATTTACGAAGACAGTGCTAAAAAAGTGCATTAATTGGTATGAAAATATTACTTACCCACATTGTGTAATGTGTTACAAATGTTCTAAACCCTAAAACTACATAATATGCATTACTGTTTTCTTTTATACTAAACGTTTGAAATATTAACTAATTCTAATAAAACGTTATACAATGTCAAATAGATTTCTTGCACGAACTCTCACAAAACGATTTGATTGTTTTACATAAACTAAATATAGAAGCACAAGCTGGTAATTTAATGAAATTGTTAAATAACCGCCATTGTTATTATATTCAGAACAGCATTATATAAAAAAATTTAAAATGGGTTATTATCATAATAATATATTTCCTTATAGCATTTACATATCTGCAAGAAATTGAAGGTAAAGATAATAAATTTTTGTATGAGTATAAATGAAAGAATGAAGAAAATTCAACTCCGACTACGGTTTTTTGTTTTTTTCAAAATGTGTACATTGCTGAAAACTATTCATCTCATTACCAAGTAATAAGAATTATTCGAAAACAATTTTTTGTATTATAATTATTTTAATTAAAAACTAGAATAATTTTTGTTCATTTTAATTAAAATGCGTTTGTTTTAATATAATCTTAATTAAATTGATAAGTAGCAAGCTAATAGAAGAACTTTTCCTTTAAAATTAAAGTTTAGAGGTAGTTTGTTTATTTCGGTATATGTGAAAAATTAAATACGAATTAAATTATCAACTGCAAACTACAAGAAGTCTTTAATGAAGGAAACTGGAATGAAATTTTTAGAAGGATTTTATTAGTTAACAAAGGTTTCAAACTAGAAAAAAATGTATCTAATTCCGTCGTCACTTTCAGTTATGTAATATCTTCTTGTGTATTCCATACAGTATAATTTGTAATTCAAAATTGAAGTGTGTCTGAGTGGGATGCAACTGCCCTTCTGCCCTCCCCCTTGGCTATCCCAGTGTTTTAAAAAGTTTCAAAACGAACAGGATATATTCTATTAATACCTAGCATTTAGCTAGGTATTAATGTCTGGTAGGTCAATTTTTTTTCAGAATTTTTATTCGAAAAAAATAAATATGAGTGATATTTTTCTTATGGTTAAATTTTCTTATCCAATAATGTTTAAGCTATTCTAATAGTATAAAGTGCAGTGCCAAATTATAATAAATAACACATTAAAACAAAGTGCTCGTGTGCGTAACGCTTCTTTTCATCAAAAGTGAAAAAATTATCAGAGCGTTTATTGAAAACATTTTAGTAAATAACTAGAGCAATAAGTAGTAGAATTGTCATTATTTTTATTATCATTGATGAGCTTTCATACATATTTAAAAAATGTCGCGTGACCATCAGGTAAAAAAGGATTCGCTTAATTTTTTTACAAATTTTAAATTAAAATATTTAATTATCATGATTTTAATCAAACAAATGTGTACTGAAGACATACATGTTATTTAAGTAATTTAGGCTAAGTGTATTTCGAACGGTTTTTTGCTGGACTGTCTTTATTAATATTATTAATATTCACCTTAATTGTGAAAACCTTGTAAATAATACAGAAAAGATATTTTCTGCTCATCACTTTTTTTTGGCTAGTGTGTATGAGTGGATTTTAAAAAAATCTGTAAATTTCCCTTACTCGGAACTTCCCTCGTCATATTTGTAAAATTCCAAAATACCAAATTCAACATTTTGGAATCAGGGAAAGACCGATATTTAAAATAGGAGATAAGATTCTTGTCAAAGGTTATCACGAATTAAAAAGAAAATATAGATTCCGGATGTTATACGATAAAAATATAAAATATAAAAAATTAGAACCGACTCCCAAAAACAGGAACAAAAATTAAAAAATATATTTTATTCCACATTGACAATTTGATTCATGAAGTCCGCGTCAAACTGATTCTTAATTTAATAACAAAGAGACGTTTATATATTGAGTGTCTAGATACATATCTACACTTTTAAATAGACACGGCCTTTATTACTTTGACAACGACTTCATTAATCGAATTTTCAATGTGGAATAAACAATTGTTTTTTACTTTTTAGTGCTTTTTTTAGGACGGTTCTATTTTTTTATAAAAAAATGTATGTCATCCTTTTTAGTTCAATTTACACAAAACTTTAAAACCTACAACTTATTAAAATTAAAGTCCCTTAAAAATTAGTACCTACTAGGTCGATTGCATTTGAAATTTTGCCAGAATCACCGTATTAATATTACAAAAAGTATCAAAATTTAAAAACACTAGTAAAATTGTACTTCGTGTCATTAAAAACCCCAAAACGCATATGAAACACAACATTAACATGCATACTTTTTCCTGATGATATGGTGAACGCAATATATATTGGCTTCGGCGCTCCTTTAAATAATTGAAGATAGAGGCATTCTACCACCCGAAGCACTATCGAATGAGACCAAATTTGAGAGAATCGGAAATACTTTGGAGGCTGACCTTAAAAAAATAAACGAATATTTCCAAAATTAAGCAAGAAATATCAAATTCAAACTTGAGATTGCATATACAGGGTGATAAAAGAACATATCTAGCACTAGATTCGTTGCTTCCTATCTGAAATCCCTTCTTAAGGAATAAGAAACTTTGGCTTCTTACTGGCAAGTCCAGTTTCTTACCTTTGTTCCTACCTACATACCAGCAAAATTTCCTTATTTATCGATTGTTGATAATGGCATTGTCACTGCCATTGTCAACCATAATATTGTATTACTTTATTGAAACAACAGTTTGAATATTATAGTAAAAAGAAATGCCGCTGAAATTAAGCGAAGAAGATAAAATTGAAATAATTTTAACTGTCGGAGAAAATTATAAAACGTTTCGAGAAGCTGCAGACATTTTTAACAAAAGACACCCCGATAAAATTATACATTTCACAACAGTGGGGAATATTCTAACTAAATTCAAGACTTTTGGAAATGTACAAAATAACTTCACTAATTTTAATTCTAATAAACATTACATGTAAATAACTTAATTAACAATTAAAACTAACTGTTCCGTCACTGCACATTTGCCTCAACATATCCACCATCTCTTTCCATACAGGTAACCGTTCTTAAAGAAAATTCTCTTAAAACGTTTCTAACCATGGCAGGCGTTATGGCCTGTATCTCTTCCCTAATTACCACCTCCAAATGTTCAACATTCTGAAATGGCTTTTTTAGATACACTTTCTCTTTTAAGTAGCCCCAAAAAAAAATAATCAAGAGGGTTCAAGTCCGGAGATCTAGCTGGCCAGAAAATATCAGAATACCTGTCGATTACTCGTCCATTAAAGATAAAATTTAAGTATTGTCTTACATCCCTTGCTCCGTGGCATCGTGCGTCATCCTGCTGGTACCATATTTGGAACCTCTCACTTATGGGTAGTTCATGAATAAAATCGTACAAGTAAATATTTAGAAAATCTAAGTAGCGTTGACTGTTTAAATTATGTCGAAAAAAAACTGGTCCAATTACTCTATCTTTATAAATTCCGTACCACACATTTGTTTTTAATAAATACTGACTACGAGTTTGTATAACAAAATTAGGATTAACGTCACTCCACCAACGACAGTCCCATTGGAAGTAAATGTTGCTTCATCGGTAAAAATAATGCGTCTTGCCATAAAAGGATCATCTTCTAGCTCCCCTTGTATCAGACAGCAAAACTCGAACCGTCGCTCAAAGTCTCCTGGTCTGAAGGTATGCATAAATTTTGGTTTGTAAGGTCGAAAACTGTTTTCTTTCAATATTTTTGAAACTGTGCCTTTACCTAGGTTATTCGGCAATGTTGCTGACCTTTTGCGTAGGAACTTTTCAGGGTCTTCTATCACAGAGAGCATTACTTGATTTGTAGTTTTCTCATTCGCAACCCTTGACCTACGTTTCTTGTTAAAGTTATTTTCTACATTTCCAAAAATCTTGAATTTAGTTAGAATATTCCCCACTGTTGTGAAATGTATAATTTTATCGGGGTGTCTGTTGTTAAAAATGTCTGCAGCTTCTCGGAATGTTTTATAATTTTCTCCCACAATTAAAATTATTTTAATTTTATCTTCTTTGCTTAATTTCAGCGGCATTTCTTTTTACTATAATATTCAAACTGATGTTTCAATAAAGTAATATAATATTATGGTTGACAATAGCAGTGACAATGCCATTATCAACAATCGATAAATAAGGAAATTTTGCTGGTATGTAGGTAGGAACAAAAGTAAGAAATTGGACTTGCCAGTAACCAGTCAAAGTTTTACATTCCTTAAGAAGTGATTTCAGATAGGAAGCAACGAATCTAGTGCTAGGTGGGTTTTTTTATTCTAAGTAAGATTTTGTATTACATTTTGCTATAAAATAAAAATTAAAGGTACTTTTCTCTTGAGTCAATTTCGATTTTTTGGAATTTTTGACCACCCTGTATGTGCAATCTCAAGTTTGAATATTTTAATATTATTTTGGCAGAAAGCAGAACTTTTAATAAAGAGTAACTTTTTTCCGTAAAACTACTAATAAAAAGTTTCCCATATGTAGAGAACTTAAGTAGACACACTGTATAGCAGATCTAGGCTAGAGTACAACTTTAATAAACCAGAAAAAAATTTTAGTATAGCGCTCTAGTCAGTCAAATTAATTTTTTGATATTTTAATGTATCTTGCCTCAAGAGGAAAATAAAATAGATGCCAAAGTAGAAGCTACATACACAACCAAAAAAGAACATTGTCCAGGAAGAAGGACGATGCGGCCGGCCGATTTCTAAAACAAATTGCAAATGATATTTTAAAATATTCACTTGCACTTATTTCGTCCCATTTAAACATGTAACATAAAGTAAAACTTGCTAATATAATATATTAACCATCATTAGTCATGACTAAAGCAAAGAACTAACTAAAATTAATTTTAAAATAAGTAGCCTCATTTAGTATTCAATTGAGAAAAAATCCGGGGATACGGCCACACCGAGATGGGCCGGTGTTAAGTGATATAACCTACGACGAACGTTATAGCCGAGGTAATAGCATGAGATTGTGTGAACTGTTTTAGTTTTTAATTTATTTAACCATGATATTATTACTAACATTTATTCTTTATAACATTATTTACGTAGTCTAGAAAAAAGGAATAAAATGGAACTTTACCGAATATGTAAATAATTTATTATATCGCCATTTTCTTGTACCATATGATGCTGAAATGATTTACATAAAAAGTTTACAAATTTATCTCTATATAACATAAATCCCGCAAATTTTGTGGTCGATTCGATAAGTAGTTTCTTAATAATACTTGTTATATATATATATATATATATATATATATATATATATATATATATATATATATTGTTTTCGAAAGAGATTAATTTAAAATGTGATTGAAACGTTCCCTTACCGTTTATAAAGACAATAGGTACTTTATTTTTAAAAAAATCACTACGTTTGCAAAACCAAAACATTAAAATAGCAAAACTCAGCAGTGCAAAAAAACGCGTAAATTAAGCAGCTAGTTCTACTTTATAATATTTTGCAAATTTTAATTCGAAAAGTCGGCCACCTAATAAATTTTATTTAAAAAGCAGAAAATTTAAGTTAATTATACTAAACAGAAATAGCCAAAAGGGCGATCAAATTAACTGGCTTTTAACAATCATTTAATATCATGCATATTATAATTTACTGTGAATCCCGTATTTTTAGTCTAAAATTTAATTAACTCATAGCTACCTATTATTTTCTGAAATACCAACTGCTACAGTGTTTTTTATATTAGCAATATTCATTCAGTCACCATTTAATTAATTTAATAAGATTGTAGTTTCCTTGCCTTTCTGTGTTAAAACAAAGATTTGGAGGATTTATATAGGTCACGTGTCAGTTCTTTTTCAATTACTTAGTTTCAAAATTATTCATTGTAAAGAGACAAATATGTCGTCCTCTTTTCATCAATAACGCTAAAGTATAATTAGCCTGCCGTGCGTAGAGCGACCAATGTGAGAAATGTTTTAGAACTAATTTTTGTGAAATGTTGCTTCTGGGTTACAAGACTATTGTCAGATTAGTTTCACACATTTAATGTCTCTCTATTAATTACTTATGGAAAGGAAATGTTGACGTCTCTGTAACTCATTAAGAAAAATTCGGAACATTAGGTAAGAAAATAACCCATGACATGACACTACTTTATGTAGACTTAGTGATGGCATCTGTATTTAAAAGCAGATATAGGGGCACAGAACGAATGCAGGATCTCAGAACTAAATGTCTGTTTATTGTGCTAGGTGTGTGATTATAAAGGCAACCCCCCCAATTATCATTCTTCTTTATATAAATACATATACAAAAAACAAAAGTTTCTCTTCTTAAAATTGTAAAATTTTTTAGTGTAGTGGGCAGGTATACAGGGTGTTTAATTTTTCTGAAATCAATATCGATTTTGATTTCTAAAATGTAACACTCTGTATATTATCTCGTTGTTGCTAATTACAAATATGCCAGCTGTGATGCCGTGATCTTTAAAATCGACAGAGAATGTTCTTCGACATAGTGAAGTCAATGGGAATACATTGCTTCTTTCTTATGGCAGGGTCCTTCTCAAATTCCTGTGGTGTCGTTAAAGATAAAGATATAAAATCTGTTATATTTATAATCAGCAGGAAGATTCTTATTTGATGGACATAAAATAGAAACGGTGTTATAAAGTATAATAAAAATAATATAATAAAAATAGTAATCATATTTTTACTGAAGAAACCAACAATTTACTAAAAAATAAACAAAATTGCTTATTTTATCGAATCTTAGACCACTACCTTATATGTTATTTTATGAAGTGCCCCCAACCAAGACCTATAATAATAATAACTATAAAATATTATTTCTTACATTTCAATGTTTTCTTTTGATTTTTTTTATAAATTTTTTTATTTCACTCTTTTTAGTTTTATTTGTAAAAAGTTTAAGCAAAAAGATCAGGCTCAAAGTTTTCGAGGGCTAATTCTAGGTCAAAAATGTTAGACGTACCCAACAACTAAAATAAGTACTGAGGTCTATTGCATTTCAAATTTGGCTAGAATCATGGTAATATAATCGTTGCTTGAATAACCAACGATATTATAATTATAAAAAGAGGCATCTACGTAGAAAACCAATAATACAAATTATTAAAAATTAAAATGATTAGTAGAATTAGAATTGAACTTGGTGCCCCTAAAGACTCCGGAAACCATATGAAATACGATATTTTGGATCAACCCTCCTTTCAAATAACTGACACAACAAATATGTTTTGATAAGATTTATTCTTACTTGCCAAAACAGCTTTGAATAGAAAAAGTCTGTTCGTACATAGGTCGGAGGATCTCTTTACTTCTTTGTATTTATTACAGTGTAAGAATCAAATTTTAATTTTATATTAAAACATCTCAAAGCTATTGCAGAAAGTTTTTCGCAGGAAAAAATCCAAAATGGTCCATGACCAAATTTTTACATTTTTAACATCTGCTCACTTATATATTTCTTGAAAGAAATCATGCAATTTAGCCAAATAATCCTGGAGAACTCGATGTACTGGGTCTTTGCTCTTAATTCGCCACCTCTATTAGCTTAATTTTAAGAGATCATGTAAAAATGTTAATTTTTATTTTTATTACGTAGTTATTACAGAGTTAATTGAAAATTATTTTGCAAAAACGCGTATCATCCCAAAATACATTTTTTTAATGGAACAAGCTGTATATTACATGCTAATAAATTGAACCTCTTTTTGCTTATTATGAATACACTGGGATTGATATCTTTATTTTTAAAACACCCAAAAAGTTTGGGAAAGAGACAATCGAGGTCGTAAGAAGCAATGCGTTTTTATTGGCTAAATTTTTGTCAGATTTGTGGGGATTTTTTAAAGACTAACGTATCAGTAAATTTATAACTAGGAAGATACGATCTATTCCATGGGCATAATAATACACATGGCGTTCCATTAATAATTAATTCAAAACAACGTTCTAAATCCTACTAATTTTATATTCAAATTTTAAATTTAACAACAATATAAAAGAATGAATCGTACTTAGGATATATATATATATATATATATATATATATATATATATATATATATATATATTAGAGTTAAAATTGACATATTCTGTAGAATAGTGATTAGCTATAAATAAAAAAAAGAAAAAATAATATATAGTCTTTAACAAACGCAAAATGTGTAGTTTTATATAATATATGTTTGCTACTAAATGATCGTTTTTAATTTTTTTTCAGATTCGTTTTAGTTTTAAACAAAATTCCAAAAGCACAATTATTGCTAGAAGTTGCTATTTTTTCATATCCAAGTTAGTCTATCAGTGCTTCGCATCGTTCACTAAATGAATCACTAATTCACTATTACGACCTACAACTAAATTTATTTTTGCTGAAGACGGGGGTAGACTTTCCCCCGAAACTTCCAAAAAATAGATATTTTTCAGTGTCGTTCTTGGGGTACTTTTATAGTGGACCCAGAACTAAAGACTGCATATTAAACTTTTAAGGTAAATAGACAAAATGTTTCTTTATTATCTTAATTTTGTATTATAATTGTGAATTTTGTATTATAATTGTGAAATACCCAAAAATAGTTTTCTTCTTCAATCACGAATCTGCCACTACGATTTCGTAATTATTAATCTCCTCGTAAGAAGAAATCTTACAAGTTTTTCAAAAACGCATTAACAGCTTAATAATAAAGTGATAAAGACAGAAAAAAATACCAGGATGTGGTTTTCATTTGGCGTAACGAAAATATGGCCGACTGAATTTGAAATAGACAATTTACAACCGTAATATGCTTACGAATGTATAAGAACTTGATTATTTAAATTTTATGCAGGGAAAGTATGAAATTAAAATATTTTTTAAATTAATTTCCTGTGTCGGTAATTTAAAGTATACCACATTCAAGCGCAGATGTGGCATAATTGTTAAAAATGTCATTTTGCTTTCCAGGAATAAACTAATTATATTAAAGTTAGAATTTAATAATACTGATAAAAATTTACAGACAGACACAACCCAAGCAAAATTAAATAAAGATCTGTAATATAATTTGGGGAGTACCTAAATTATTAGAGGAGAGGTAAAACCATGACTTTGGCACAAATTGTTAGTTAATCTATGGTAGTGGTTTTGGTGTAATCCATAGATAAAAATCTATTAAGAAATTTGTTTTTATATTTAGTTATATAAATTTTTTGAATAAGTCTTGTTAAAGGCTGTAACACAGAAAATATAGCTAAAGCGTTTAGATATATTTTCTGTGTCCGTATTAAATGACCCATTTTGACACCGTCAGATGCACTGAAAGATATTTAAAAATGTAAACCATCTTTATATAAAAAACCTTTAAAACCCCGAATTATTTGTTAAAATTCCCATATTTAAATATGATATAAAAGAATTTATGGGATTTCAGGCATAAAGATAAATGTACACCTAATATAAAAAAAATTATAACAAAATTTCCATCCACCATATCGCTTGATAGCTAATATATCAATTCCAGTATTTGCTAACAAAGTTGCCGACGTTCTTCTAAAAGAGTGTCCAGTATACATTTTGAAGTTCCCAAACTTTAGAAATTTCACAATTTTACCTGGAATTGACGAAAACGTATTTTTCCCGACAGGCTGGTTTAAGCACTTTCCATTTTGATATCGCATAAAGAAGCGCGGATTAATAGTCGTCATGAGGAATCTTGTATCCATATACTTTTGAATTATTTTGAAATGACAAACCTGAGTGTCGTCACTTTTTGTCACTGAAAATCTTTAAGGTGGAATAAAATAATATTTTCCACTTTCTAGTGCATTTTTTGTGGGTTTAATGTTTTTATAGAAAATAAAAAATTTAAAAATTGGGTTTAACAAATGGTCCACTGCATAATATTTGGTGAACATGTAGAATCGAGACGAGAGAGTAGATTCCACCATTTTTAATATTCTTACTATGGGACCACTCCAGCAATATACTGAATGTCCCCTAAAAGTTTCATCCAAATTAGTCAAACCATCGCGGAGTAATCGATATAGAAACATAAAGAATCGGTAAATTCCTTTACCCGGCACTTCCCTCGTTATGAGTTATTACTTTTACTGGGAAGAGTGAAATGTGATCCAACTAACAATCTAACATAACAACAAAAAGATCGTTAACCGTTTAGAAAATATATGCGGAACAACGGAGTAAAAATACTAATGATATGAGTTTCATGCAGGATAGAAGAAGAAGATCTTAACCCCCAAATAATACACCACTCTAACAAACATTTTTTTAACATTGTTCCGCCATATTGGATTTTTACCAAGATATTATCAGGCCATCTCCATATGACCTTCAATTATTGGTCAAAATGTGAAGACAATCGGGTAAGTAAGCTATGTCGTGAACTGATACACAGACCGACCGAATTGATAAAACATGTAATTTGGCATCTAGGGACGCTAAAAGGTAAAGATGTAATGTAAAGTCTGGCACATAAGTCTGAACGCGTGAAAGGAATGCGGATAACAAATTATTCTAGTTATGTGGTCCGTTCACATTATTTTTTTTAATGCATGAGGAAATAAAATACCAAAAATAATATTGATAGGTGTCGGTAGACGTTAGCGTAGTCAGGATACCTGTGATTGACAGATTTGAAAACCCCGGCCCGTGCAACGATCAATTATTGTCGGAGAGAAATAGTCATGTTCGGCGCGGATGACGTGGAAAGACGAAGATAAAAGATGTTTTGGATTGAATTGTGAACGGGCCAGGGTCTGAAATCGGAAAATTGCACTGCCGGGCGGAATTCTGTGAGGCAGTGGTGTGCGATATTTATTTAACATATAGCGATAGATAAAATAGTAAAGTTGTAGCACGATTTCAAGATAGTGGAAGAAAATGGCTGCTAAATAAAATATTAGCAATCGTCAAAAAAAAACGCCCTCCCAGGTTTTATGTTTGATCTTCCCTAGATATTAAAATGTATTTATATATATATATATATATATATATATATATATATATATATATATATATATATATATATATATATATATATATATATATATATATATATATATATATATATATATATATATATATATATATATATATATATATATATATATATATATATATATATATATATATATATATATATATATATATATATATATATATATATATATATATATATATATATATATATATATATATATATATATATATATATATATATATATATATATATATATATATATATATATATATATATATATATATATATATATATATATATATATATATATATATATATATATATATATATATATATATATATATATATATATATATATATATATATATATATATATATATATATATATATATATATATATATATATATATATATATATATATATATATATATATATATATATATATATATATATATATATATATATATATATATATATATATATATATATATATATATATATATATATATATATATATATATATATATATATATATATATATATATATATATATATATATATATATATATATATATATATATATATATATATATATATATATATATATATATATATATATATATATATATATATATATATATATATATATATATATATATATATATATATATATATATATATATATATATATATATATATATATATATATATATATATATATATATATATATATATATATATATATATATATATATATATATATATATATATATATATATATATATATATATATGTATATTATATATATATATATATATATATATATATATATATATATATATATATATATATATATATATATATATATATATATATATATATATATATATATATATATATATATAAATATATACATATATATATATATATATATATATATATATATAGTGATAAAATGTGAGTAAATATTTCCTTTACTTTAACTTCCTCCCTGGTTATAATTCCTTTTACAATCGATAGGGAAGTGTGACCCAATTTAGTTTCGCCCATATTCATTTAGTAACCAATATACACTGTATTTTCAAATATTTTTATTAACATTATTACTTCAGCTTTTTTGAGCTTAATTTAAGTTTTTTAAAATATTTTAGTAAGTTGTCATTTTGGATTCATACCTGGATGTTACCATACTAAGGCGCCATTGTATTCCGCCATCTTGGATTCGTACCACAGGGGTAGAATTCCCCTTTATCTTTCTATTACACTTAACTCTTGCAAAACATTTCAAATCATTTTAATAAGTAGTTTTCCAGGCTGATTTTTAAATATTTCATTAGGCCATCCTAGTATCGTACGTAAATTTTACCAGTTCATTTCAACGTAATAGTGGATTTTTTTGCTACATTTCAGATAAATTGGATAAGTAATTTTTTAGTAGCAGCTTTTTACACATTTCATTAGGCCGCCATTTTGCCCCGCCATATTGTATTTTTACCAAAATGTTGCCAGTTCATCCCCATACGAATAGAATTTAAGGAAATAGAGCAAATAATGATTCCAATATTTTGTACAACAATGAACAGTTAATATTAAAGGAAAACATATCTTTTCTGGGAGTTGAAATAAACAGAAGACTGGACTGGAGGGTACGCATTGAGGGTGTGGCCTTAAAAGTTTCTAAGTACTGTTATGTCTTAAAAATTGTGTCATGGATGTACGTATATCTCCAAAATTGTCTCTTTATCAGTACCTTCTTGCTGATAAATACAACTTCACATATTTATAAAAAAATGTTGAATTCTCAATTAGAAAATGTATTAAGAAAATTCTTATGTAAAAAAGTCTTTTACACAATACTTTGCTTCTGACAAAAATGAAATAGTATAATGTATTTTTCTCTCCCTATGACTTATTATTGTTGCCACACTAGACATGTAGGTATTTTAATCTGTAAATATGTGTATTTTAATCTGTAATTGTAGAAACTGTAAGTACAAATGTGAAACTTAGTATTTTTATCTTACTGTTATGTTGGTGTTTTTTGTTCTCTTAATCCAAAATTATTTTCAATGCAGCGACATAGGTAGTTAACTCAGGATTCTAGATATTTGTGATATGATGATAGATTCTAAGATGCAGGAAAAAAAGTAAGGTATTTTTTATATGCCGCTATTTAGCAATTGTAATACTACTTGCTCACATTGTTCCACATCCACTGGGTTTTTTTGTATACCTATTTGTTATATTTTGGAATATAAATAAACACTTATCTATCTGTCTATAAAATTTTTGGCCAAAATTTGAAGTCAATCGGATAAAGTTTTTCATTATGCTGTGAACAGACTGACCGACCGACAGATCGCTGGAACTGAGAAAACATCTATTTTTGGCATCGAGGAGGACCCTAAAACATAAAGATCTGTAAAAACTTGGAAGGGCGATTTCTTAACGATTACAATATTTGGCTTTTACGAGAGAAGTAGAAAACAGTTTATTAAAAGTGGGTCCATTATTAGTTGATTACGTTTATTATATAAACCTATATTCTTAAAAAATTAAATACTATTTTAAAATGTTATGCATTATCTAGACAGATATTTTTGGATATTTTTTCTTCTAATTATATGACAATACACTAATACACAATTCCTAAACTCTATTTTTCAATATTCTAGCTAAAGTTTTAGGCCCGAATAGACAACAAACAGGCTAGAATTATATAGCAATACAGTAATACGCAATAATTCCTAAATTCTATTTTTTAATATTTCAGCTAAAGTATTGAATTAGTAACACAGTTTTACTAGTTGAGCCCTATACTACAATTAGTTATGGCACAGAATTTGAAATCAATCCATTAAGTTCTTTTTTCAGGTTGAATTTTTAAATATTTTATCATACCGCCATTTTGTTCCGCCGACTTGGATTCGTACCAAAATTTTACCAGTTGATTCCAATATAAAACTTGATGTTTTTTGCAAAATTTGAGATACATTGCATGAGAAGTTTTTTAATAATATTTTTTTAAGATTTCACTGGGCCGCCATTTTGTTTCGTCAGTATGGATTTTTACCAAAATATTACCAGGTCATCCCCATATGACCCTTAATTTTTGACCAAAATTTGTCAAGTCAATCAGATAAGTAGTTTTTCAGCTACACCGCGGACAAACAGAAAAACCGACGGAATTGAGAAAACATGTTTTGCATCTTCTAGGGACCCTGAAACGTGTAGATCTGAAAAATCTCGGAGAGTAATTTTTTCACGATTACAATACTTCCCTTTTACGAGGGAAGTAAAAATGTAAATTTAATTATAAAAGTCGCCGCCTCTATCGCCCTGATACCTGTGTTTTTTATATTATTATTACAAAACAACGGGTAAACGGATTTCAAACCAAAATATCTGTGACCACCACAAAAATATACCCTAATATTTGGCATTTGACTCATCAAAATCGACTAAGCTGTTTAGAGAATATGCGCGAACAAACACAAAGAAAATACATACAGGTCGAATTGAGAACCTCCTTCTTTTTTGAAGTCGTTTAAAATTGCTCTATAATATGTAGCCAAGCCATGGAACACGTTTACACTTTATGCTAATAACGAGGAGATCGACGATGAAATAGTACCCCTCATCTTTTTTAATGAAATATTTGAAATTCGGTGTCAGAAAATGCAAATTTGTAATTAAGCGTTTAGTTAAATGATTGGTAGGTAATTCATAATATAAAAACATAAATAAATTATTTCAAAAAATATTTAATTAAATAATAATTAACTATCATTAATTCTAAATTAAGCAGCAACTATATCTCCGGTCATATTTCGTGAACGGTTTCTCCAACACACAAATTATTAAATTAGTTTTTATAGCAAACCTTCTTAGCTACAAATTTGTAAGAAATATTTATTTTCGAAAAGTTTATCGTTTTCAAGATCTTTGCCAAATACGGTTTTCGCGGTTTTTGGCTCGGGGTAATTAATTAGTCGGCTGTCAAATTAATGAGGAACTCCGTCACATAATTTAGAACTCTAATGCTAAAGCCCATGCATCTAATTTCCGACGGTACGACATGCTACTTGATTGACTAAAATTTTTGACTCATCTAAATATTTCAAAACCATCGGACAAATTTAAATAAAGTTACCTTTTATACGATATCGTGCTTTTGTTAACCTCAATTATTTTATTGTTGCTTGGTAATATATTTAAAAACAAATAAACGCCTCACACAATTTAAATCAAGAAATGGGTTTAATCGACCAAAAACCATATATTAATTAAGGTTGAAGAAAATATATTTGGTAATATTGGTATGTGAGCCAATACCACCTGCAAAAAAACTTGCTCTAGTAACTTTAAAGTAACTAGGTTCATGTTTAAATTTAGTTTCTTTTTCTGTAGAATTGCAGATATTTTTTTCGTGGCAAAGGTACATGCAGCATGATTTCCTATATCATATCTCAAATAATAATAAAGGAAAATCGGTTTGCTTGTCATGAGTCATATCATACAAAAAACTAAAATTTTAAAGGTTTTAAACTAATATTTACCGATAAAAAATCGGGATCTTCAACCGATAGAGACACTTTCGGATCATCGTATAATCGGAAATCGGATGCGTGGGAATCCAGTTTAAACTGTATACTAAAATTAAGCCAATTTTCTCCAACTATAAATATTTTTATGTTTATCTTTCCTGGACTAGTTCTCTGTCTTTAATCTAACTGACCTGTTAAGGAATACTTTTTGTATCTAAAGGAATTATATTTTAAATCAATTTTTAAAGAGTTTAATTTTTTATAAAGATACAGAGGGACAAAAGCTAAATTATGTTTCAAGGAAACTACTAAACGCATACAAGATCTAAAACGGGAGTCGCTGTAAGCTGTTTAAAAAGTAGTTAAATTGGAAAAACTAATAGCTTTCTTTAAGTACTTATTCTACTATTTCGTAGCTTTATTTTGTCAGTTTTAAAATGAACCGTGGAGATTTTGTTTTGAATCTTGTCAATACGTACAATTTTCTCTGTTCCATCTCAATTCCTTGAGACCCAGAATTAGCGAAATCGATAGAGGTATCTGATAAAAATACCAGCATAGAATTTGTGTTGATGTTTCTTCACAAAATTGTAAATAATTTATCGAGTTAGCCGTTACATGATGGAAATTCATTATCACTAGTATAATGTAATAAATAGACAAACTAATTTTGTTTATTAATTTCCACTAATTTATTTCAGTTTGGCAGCTGTTTCGACACCCTGTGCATTTTTCAAAAACCAACTCAAGACCTACGCAGACGTTAGGTATAAAGGTTCAGCAATGGGGAACCGTTCAAGTTCGTTTGATCAGTAAAATATTACGGTTTTTCCTCTCATTAATTTTTAGACTTTCCAAGTAATTTAACTTGTAACTTTTATTGATTGAATGAGGCAACATTTTAAATTCATGGCTAAAATTGTGATTGTTTCTAGTAAGTGTTTTGCATAATAAGAATCTGTTTTTTTGTTTAATATGTGATGTTTTGTGTTCTTTTATTCGTTTATAAAAAATATATAAAAAGATCTACCTGTTTGACCAATATATACTTTTTCACAAGAAACATATTATAATTCGTATACTTAATATATCTACCTAAAGTACTATTTGTACAAAAAGCTACTTTCTGATTTGTTTTTTTGAAGATATTTCCCTATTTTAGTACTAATTTTTCCCGTATATGTTAATGTGCTAAATTTAGTATTGTCTTTTGTAATAAAATTAGGATAAACCAAATTGAGTGCTTTTTTATATTGTTTTTTATTTGAAATTTTGTCTATTATGGTTACGTCATAACCGTGTAATCTGTTTTATAATATTAAGTTTTTTGTTATAATTTTCTGTTGAAAGAGGTACATTAATTAAACGATGTACAAAACTATGAAAAGCTGCCACATTATGTGTGAATCTGTATAAAATGGTTTGTGATAAATTTCAAAGTCGTGTTTACCTGTTATTATTGTTCCTGATTTTTAAATCTAGAAAGTACATGGACTTATTTTGTTGTAATTCTAAAGTAAATTTTGTATTTTTATGTAATTTAATAATATAATTTAAGAACAGGTTAAATTGTTTCTCTGTGCCGGTGAAACGAGCCAAAATATCGTTAACAAATCTGTACGAATAAATAAACCTGTCTTTTACAGGGCGATTATCTATTATTTGTTCCAAGTTATCAAGGAATATTTCAGCTAAAATAGGATTTAACGGGTTACCCATTATTAAACCTTCTTTGCTTAAATAAATCGAGCCGTAAGAGATACGAGGTTGGGTAAATTAGGCTAAAGTTGCGCAATTTAATGTCGAATAATATGCCGTTGACAAAGTTGGAAATTTCCGACAACTTCCAAAGATAGCCGTAAAAGACGAAAATCGTCATTTTCTTGTTTATTTTTTTCAGACTGTATTTGAAGAAATATTGCAATATAAATGTTACATCTTTATGGCCACTCCTGTGCAAGATAATGCACCAAGACATAAAATCCGACGTTTTGTCTTCGGGGTCTCATTATCAACTTTTTGTAGTATTCTCTCACTTATATCTCCTCGGCTCTCAATAATTGATTTTCTTATATAGACCGAGTTGAATATTTTATTTGATAGAAGAAAGGCGTCAATGCAGGTAGTTTTAGGCTATTTTAGCGTAGAATCGTCGAATATACCTAATTAGAACTTAAATTGGTGACGCGATGCTAAAATATACATTTTTAGGTATTTTAGTCATACAGTAACCACAGTAACTGTACTATCTCGTTATCTAAAAGTGCTATTATACAAGTTGATATATTACGAACGCAACCACAAGGCAACAACTTCGTGGGCCTTCCGGACTAAGTTTCGTCCACACTACAACATAATATGGACTATTATGGAGTCTTTCAGGAAACCATAAATATTTATTTAAAACAAATAAATTTATATAAATTAAAGAATAGAATCAAATAAATGTGTCTTTTTTTCAAAAGGATACATCTTGGTATTAATAAATGCTCCTGTTGTGTAGTTAGTACTACAAAAAATAAACTATGTTCTTTATTATTTTCCTAAAAAGAAGGTTTTATTCCAGGAATTTTAATTTTACCGACTACTTAAACATTTTACTAGGCCGCCATTTTGCTCACCCATAATGTATTTATACAAAAATGTTACTAGTTTACCTATATAATACACTTTATTTTTGCCCAAGTATTTCCATAAGTCCATTCCATAAGTACTTTCTTAATAATGATTTGGTACATTTTGTGAGGCAGCCATATTGGATTTTTACCAAAATGTAACTATTTCATTCCCATATGACCCTCGATTTGTGACCAAAATTTGAAGTCAATGGGATAAGTAGTTTTCGAACTATGCTGCATAACAACAGCACCACAAACTGACGGAAACGGGAGAATATGTTTTTTCGCGGTCCAGGGACCCTAAAATAGAAAGATTTGCTAAAATCTTGGAGGGTGATTTATTTACGATTACAATACTTCACATACTTCTCCCTTACGAGAGAAGTAAAAAAGCACGGGTTGTTGCATTAGGTTTCGGTTCGATTCATGTTGTTGCAGTGAAGGGGGGAGAGATAGGAAATTTCAAACTACGCCACTGCTTCAGAACATTTGTAAAGCCTTCTTTAATATTTCATGATATTAAATGTAGAATGTTTCTCCTGATGAACAAAATTATAATATTTATATACTGTATTACAACTTTTCGGAAATGATTTATTCAAAGATTGAACAAAAACCGTCAGGCATGTAGCCAGGGGGATCAGGGCTGAACCCCCCCCCACCCTCGCAACTCAAAAAATACTTTTATATAGGCATGCTTCTTCCTAATTTTCCTGAGGTTTGACTGCTTTATTGTTAGTTATTAATTTTAGGTGGTAACTTTAAATTGTAAATTGTATTTAATATAAGCCCTGCCTTTTAGTTTTCTAAAGAATAAAATGTTTAAAATAAAATAATATTTTAACACAAAACTTTTAAAAAGACGAAAGTTTATTAAAATATACGTTAATTTAAAAAAAAATTATCTTGCCTCTCTACCTCTTTTGATATGATATTTTATATAGCCTAAATAGTTAGAAAGCGTAAGGCATATTCTTTTACACCACGTAAAATACTCAACAAATGATAGTTTTGTTTCAATTTAATCATTTGATCATATTTATTTAACAAAAAAGGTGTTTGAAAATTTAGTATTTAACAAAAAGTTACGATGCTAGTATCAAAACTAAATATTAATATTTAGGTCACGTTATAATATTGTCTTTGTGTTCTTGTCGAAGTTAGAACCAACCTTCTATATACTAGCTAAAATGATTCTCGTAAGTCTATAAGTAACATTAATCTATCGCAATAGTTAATAATACTATTCATTGTAAGAAAATATTTACATAATCGGTTATGCAGAAAACTTTGGAAGTCGCTATTTACATTTTATTTTTCTGGAAGTGGGTAATGTTAACAAAATAAATATAATTTTCGTTTGGATGCTTTCGAAATTTATTGTTTGTAATATATATTGCGAAAGAACCCAGATAATCTAAAGTCGCCTAATTCCTCATTATTATACAATTTTTATTAACGTTTTCAGACTCTAGTACAGCCGCGTTAAGGCAAATTGGTACCCTTTGCACATTTTTTTGCCGCCTTCCTCTCTCATTTACACAATTTTTTTAATAATTTTTTTTTATCTTCAACTTAAAAACAGCATTTTAGATTCTTAAAATAATAAAAAAAAAACAAACAACTTTTTAACACTGATCAGTAGTAATAAAAACATATACATCCTTAAAAAATACCGGCAATTTTATCCTTTCCCTGGGCAAAATCGTTAATAATTTCATCATAAATCAACAATTTAATTCTTGATAGTTTTGAAAATGATCTTTCAGATGAAGTATTAGCAACCAGAATGGATAAGTAAATACGCAGCGCGATGTCAAAATTGGAAATTGATTCTTTTAATCAATTTTCTCTTAAATACCTGAAAATTTCCAATGGAGATTTAATGTGGTGTCCTAAATTTTAAATGGATCAATTTTAGAATAAGCAAAGCATTTAAATCATTTTCGTATTTTTTTTATTATTAATTCTTCTGCCTTTTTAAATATTGTTTTCTAAGTTCCACAAATTTGTTATGGCATACAATTGTTCATAAATACATAAAATATATACATAAATGGTAAGCAACTAAGCGTCTTCTTAGATTTTCATTTAATCTCTGGCTGAAAACGATGCTTGTTCACCAACGCTGTCATCCAACTTAACCTTTCTTCGTTTTTTCTGCCCTCTTTATATGTCTTTCCCTCACCTTGTAAAATGTGTTTAGCTTCTTGTTCGTAAATTACAAAATTGTTTTTTATTTAGTTTAAATATTATATAAGTCCTTCCAATTCTCGAACCACAGAACCCAGGTCAAACCCAGGATTTTCCGCGTATTTATTTGATGCGTTTATTCTCTTTAAAATGTGTGAAGTGATAGCAAATAGAGAAGTTTCAAACTCGTCCATTTTTACACAGAGTATTCATGCTTCACGTCTTACATCCCTGATTTGACTTTCGTCAGAACTCAGTTGGAAGAGTAACATTTTAATTTCATTATACCAATTATATAGAGCTTTAGTAGCATCAGCCCTTGCTGGTCACCTAGTTTCTGATAGAGATCTCACAATACGCGACTTTATATTTTTTGATAAAATTCCCCATCGATATGTCGAAGCTGAGAACGTATAGAAATTTTCCAAATTTTTCAGTCCTGGATATGCACCGGACATATTTGATACATTATCATACGACATAGACATGGGGAGCCCGACAAAGACATCACTTATGCTCACTGGGTCCCATTGTGCTATCCCCCAAGTAGGCGTGTCAGGCCAAGATCCCACTCCTTTTTAGAAAGCAAAGCAGTCTGGGATTGACTAAAGCGTCACACCGACAGACTAGATGTTCGGTAGTTTGAGCTACTTCAGCACAAAACCTTCAGTATGGATCGTTGTCAAGTCCAATTTTATGCAGGTAATATTTCACCAGCCAGTGTCCAGTTAGGACCCCAGAAATGGTTCTAAGTTGGTCTCTATTTAGTTTTAGAGGCCTATTAGACTCAGAACGGCTAAAAAAGCCTGACCTTAGACTATCTAAGTGCTACTAGCTCATGCCATTCAGCACGGAATTCCTCGATAGTGCGATTCTTAATCCTAGTCTTTGCGGCCGAAGGAGCAGTTTTAAGAGCAGGTTCATACCTAGTGAAAGCAGTGATGCTACCTTCCCAAGCCAGGTGATCCTCCCCCTCAGTACCCTCAATGCCCTGATGGCCAGGCACCTAAACGAGGCTAACCCTATTGGACTCACACAGCCTCTCTAGGGCTTTCCTGCATTCAAGTTTTAGCAGCGATTTGACCCTGTTCGAGGACAGAGCCTTAATCGCGGCTTGACCATCCTAGCTATATAGGCATATCTATGCCTATCGTGATATCCTCTGGAATGGTTTTCCTGAAACTCAGTCCAAGATTGCTGTAATTTCAGCCTGATATACAGTCGCATACCGTCCAAGAGCAAGACTAATACTTGCCGTAGGTCTTTCCCCATAGATTCTCGCTCCAGATCCCTCCTCCATTA
Organism: Kuschelorhynchus macadamiae; assembly: GCA_030620095.1. Lineage (NCBI taxonomy): Eukaryota > Metazoa > Arthropoda > Insecta > Coleoptera > Curculionidae > Kuschelorhynchus > Kuschelorhynchus macadamiae. The sequence goes on from JAUTXW010001365.1 coordinate 280,214, forward strand.
GAGAGCCGTCTGTAAACCAGATAAGGCCCTCTGGTTTGAGGAAAGACTAGGAGAAATCCCTCCATTGTTCTCTCTCAAGAACAATTACCGGAAACCTCTTAGAGACAATTGAGACCGGAAGAATGGCATGTCTCCTAGCTGAGAGAGGGTCTGATCTGATCAGTTCAGTCTAGATTCGCGTATATCTAGTCTTTATGAATTCAACGACCCCAATCGTTTAAACGACCAAAAGCTGTCCGAGCCTCTTCCTCTACAAGCAAGTGCAGAGGACTTTATCCCAGAATGGCCTCCATAGCTCGGGTCGGAGTGGTTCTTATGCCCAGACAGGCAAGTCTGTGGAACTTGTCAGGCTTTCACCTGTATATCGTCCTGCGACTAGCGGGCCACCACACAAGAGCACCATAAGTGATCATTGGCTTATCACTGACGTGTAAAGCCAATGCATAATACGAGGTTTTAGACCCCAAGTTAATCCAAAGGACCGTATGCAGGCCCACCGACTCGCTGTGGTCCTTTTTGTGATCCTTTTAATATGATCCCACCAGGTCAGTTGGGCGTCTAATAAGACACCCAGATATTTGACCTCCCCGGAAGGCCTCAACTCTTTCTCAAAGAGGGTGAGCCTCTCAATGTCCACTTCTTCTAGTAGGTAAATGATACCGTTAAACGCCTCCTCGATATCCAAGAACACACCTAGAGCCATCTCCTTGAAGTAAATTCCCACCTCCAGTATACTGGCTAGATAATGAAGAGCTGTCGACAAGGCCGTCCTCTAAGCGTGCTACAATGGATGCATAGGATGTCTACCCAGTGCGCGATTTCTTATATAAGATGTGGGATTAGTGGTTCCTGACCCTTTTGAACATGAGCCGGGATTATTCCATCTGGTCCCACAGTCTTCAATGGACAAAAAGATGATATTGCCCACTTAATAGTTTCTACTGTAACGACCTTAGCGGCCATTTTCCAGTTAACCGGGCCTGCCCCTACTTGAAGAGTCTACGCAGTAAACTAACATTTCGAGAGCCCTTTATGCGATTATGGTATATCCACCAGTCGGAAGCCGTAGAGCCCCCGTGCTCTGACCTCGATCTTTTGAGAGAATCCTTTGAAGTCAAGCGGCTTCCGTAAGACCTTCCAAAGTTTCGCAGAAGGTCCTCTAAGATCCTTTCTTTGAACTGCATATCAGTTCTTTGTACCTGCGTTGAGAATTCTTATGTTCGTCCCAGTCAGCATGTAATTTCGATCGCATGGCCCTATTATAGAGTCTACGTATATGCTTACGATCCTCTTCAAGGTCCAAGTTTCACCAAGATGTTTTCTTGGTACCTCGATAGGTCCGCAATGCACAATTCTCCACAGACCTTATAGCTTCCTGTATAGAGTTTGCTACGTTTTCCACTGGACTTTCTCTACAGCATGGCATTAATGACATCTAACTGCATCTTAAGCGACAACTAGCGAGCCCAGTTGGTTGTCCTCGGGTTTCGAAAAATCCTGAGCTCCATGTCGTGCTCAAGCTTTAGCTTAAAGAACCTCCTGCGTGATGTGACAAAAGTTGGGGTGTTTCCCCGATTTAGAATTCCTAAATCACACAACGTTGTGTGCGTTGGCATCACATCCAACAACAAGAGGCAGTCCGTTGTTCTTACAAAATCGTATTAAATCAATGAGTTCCCTGGTAGGTGGGTCCTTTCTTAAGTCATAGAGATGATAGGCTGAGCATACTACAATGGGTTTGCGTTGCCCTGCCTTATCCTTAAGAATCAATTTCAGAGCCACTAGGTCCCTAGAACAAAATTCCGGTAGTGACAAGGACTCAATACATCTGTCAACGTGCATGTCCTTGGGTTCAAGTGGATGTCCCTTTTATAATCTAGAAAGCTTTCTATCTGCCCAAAACCTCGCACATGTCCCTTGTAAAGACAAGGTACCTGTAGAAGGTAGATGTGTGTTTGCACCACAGATATGTGACGGCCTATTAATGAAGATAGGCCCCTCTGCTGTGCTGCAACTTGCTTTGTAGGAAGAGGACCCCTTTGCCCATTGGAACGAGCTAAGGGTAATCCTCCGTCATCCGGAAAGCTGCGTCCTGCGATCCAGATGCCGCGCCATGCACGTCTGAGACAGAAGCTCAGCAACTAAGCATTATTAAAACTGGCTCGACAATCCATAATGTCTAGATTATATTCTTCTAAAGCTGAAATTACTTGTATTTCCAAACAATAGATTTGTGGCCAAGGATATATTAAAAAAACCTTTCAACAGATATACCTTCAGACAGGACATAGCAGACTGATAATGCCAGCTGATCAATCTGTGAGGCATCTGGTGTTGAATTTATTATTAAGAAGTAATATTTTGACCTTTTCAATTTATCAATAATTGCTTTTGATAACTTTTCCAAATTAAAATCTCTAATTCTTCACGTATAGTATTTGATAAATAGTTGCAAATACCATGGCCGACATTTCCAAATTTAGCAAGATGTTCCCGTAAAAACGGATCAAATTAAGCAATGTGTTGTAAACATCTCAAATTTTGAACTGATCCAATCTTCGAATTTTCCCCTCGAACTGCAAGTACTCTGGTTGTTAATGTAACCATAGTTGCAACGACACTTTTTAAAACATCACGCCAATATTATACTTGTTTTCTATAAGCATTTACAAGGCAACTTCCTATTCTGTTAACTACTTTACTTCTGGTAGATAATCAAATCATTGAATCCTGTAGTAGTAGAATAATTTTCTTCTTGTGAAAATAAAATAAAAATAAAAAATAAATAAAAAAGGAATACAAAACCCACAACCTTTTAAGAGAGAATAAAGTAACTTATTCCTAAATTGTTTTTCCCAATTAGCATTTTCTTATAAAAAGGTGGTTTTGTTAAATATCTATTTACACCTGTAGATTGCTCTTTAACAGAAACTATAAAATCAGCATTTGCATTGCAAACTTTATGCGTTGCTATTTCCCATGTCAGAAGTGATCGATTGATCATAAAACAATAAACCATTTGTCAATTATCACTAGTTACCCGTATGTCATTAGCTCCAATGGCGCTTCGGAGAATCGCTGAGTTCGCGCTTGGGGGAATCATCGACAAAACTAATGCTGTAGTACCGTCGTAGAGGTGTAAAGTCGAGTAAAATCGTATAAACTTTAACTGTATTATTGGCTGCGTCTACCCGACCGGCGGTTGATAAACAAATCAGCCCGAGAGTAAGATATGTAATTAATTTTTACATTTTCGGGTAATATTTTCATTAAAAAATGTGTTGCTCTTCGTCAGCCAGCCTTAGGCAGCTGCCTTTCTTCCCTAATGGATAAATTGGCTCTAGCAATATTTCTTTACATATTTTTGAAAGTTTAATATAAAGGGGTGAAACAGTTATAATTAATAATTGTAATATTTGTTTAATAGTACAAGTGTAAGTCAAAAGGAGATTGGAAATGAAAGACTGTTAGACAATGCAATAATTACATAGTCAACAAAATCTTATAAAATTATCATTTAGTAAAAAAAATAAATAGAAATATTGTTATTACAATTCAGATAGGTTAATAGAATAGGCGCCAGCCTAGAAACGTTGCTGTTTAAACCAAAAATTTTATTAAAATAAATTAATTAAAACAACTAATATATTTAGTAATCGCATTATCAAAATTGCTACTTTAAACTTGGTATGGTTAATAGAATATCTTGCTAATTGTTAAATTTCTACTAGCACGTGTGCAAGCTGTGCTTGACAATTAGTTTGCTCAACTCGGCTTGAGATGAGTAGCGGGACGTAACAGAACGTTTTGTTGTTAGAAAGCGTTTTCTTTCTAATTAGGAGGTTCTTTGAGTAACACAACTAATGTTTCATTATGTACTGGTTTATTGTAAGATTTATATCCTATTCATATAATTAATAATTAAACAATATGTGAGCGCCGTAAGGTTATAAAATAGTAAATTCAATTATTATATTATTTACAATCGTCAATACTTACAACAGAGGTGAATGGCATCAACTTAGCAAATTACAATAACTCATAAATAAAAAAACAAACTCCATTTTTTTACATTACCAACAAATTAGGTGAAAAAAATAACCTATAATAATTTATTATTAACATAAACATCACATAAATCAAACAGAAACTCTTAATTATTAACATAAACATCACATAAATCAAACAGAAACTCTTAATTATTAACATAAACATCAAATTCTTAAAAATAGGAAATATTAATTCTTAACAGAATAAAAATAGAAAAGAAGCTATTAATCCTTAGCATAAAAAATACATACATGGAAAAAAAGAAAATTAATTTTAAAATAGTAGCACAAAACTAAGAAAGAAACTCTTAATCCAAAGTTTAGCAATCAAAATAACAATTTCTTTGGAAATAAAATGCTGGTTCTTGCCAGTCCCGCAATGCCGTCGTCGTTTTCTATTCTATTAATATATCGTTTTTACAACTCATTAGCATGAAAACATCTAATCGATTTTGACTGAGAGTACTCCTTGCTTATTCTTGAAGTAGTACAGAAGTAGCATGCTCTCGCATGCTACTTCTGTAATTGGAATTGTCAGCAAATATTGATATGTTAATGCCAGCATGAGATAAGCCTCTTTATACATATTATATCTACAAATGAAGCCATAGGAGCACAGTGAGCAATTTCTCCAACTCTTGCATTGCATATATTTTCTTTATCACCATCGTCGGCGTCGTCCTCGTTATCAGAAGAATTGTTGAATGTTGAGTTTAACAATAAGAATGTCTCAGTTGGCCATAAAATTATCTAGCTCATCTTGAAATGTCTCGGAAAATTTCGGGGAATTTTGCCTTTTAGTTCGTTAAACTTTCATCCATAGATTAAATTATTTCTAGAGTTATATTAAAGACTTCGGTTATATATCTTTCAATCTTATTACTCGACATCTCATCTTTGCATTCTTCTCCGGGCATTTTTTTATCTTTCTTGCTCTTACTTTGCGTAAACTGGTTTCAATGCTATTATCATCAACTTTTTCATCGGAATCAATAGTCTCTAATTATGTTATTGCCCACTTAAGAAACGTATCGCTAGTTTCTTGTGTATTTGTAAATAATATCGTCGAATTTGTTCTAAGTTCTGAATAATATTATATTTCTGTAAAGGTTCCCGCAAAGACTTAGCTGTAGCATGAACGTCAGGATTCATATTATTTGAATTTTCAATGGTTTATAAGGCCAAAAGAAGTTCAACATTGAACATACATGGTAGATTTTGTTCTTCTATATGTACCAAATATTTTTGTAAGAGCTCGTAAAGTATAAAGTAAGAAACAAAATTCAATAAAATATTAGTTAATAATTTCTGGCTGCTTGCCTTTTCAATTTTTCTCGAAAATGAAATTGTTAAAAAAGAAAAGAAGCAAAGTTCACAAAACTGCGGCGGTAGCTATTGGAGTCTGAGGGACTGGCGCACCAGGAAATATACATTTAGTATATTATTTAATAATCATCAGTAAGGGCAAGGTTGTATGGATGTGTCTGTAGCAAGTATTTTGATGAAACATGTTTTTTAAGTGCCTATTGAAATTATCAAATTTTTGTTCTCTTTAAAATTTAGACAATTTATGTATAATTTTGGTAATTATACATTTTGCCGTTTCTCTATGATGTCTCTCTAGGATAGATGAAGTCAGGGATCTTAATACAAATTCGCCGATCTGTGTTGTACCTTGATCTGGTCTCCGGTTTTTTCTGCTGCAGCGTGTCAATGGTTTTGATTACATACCATCCTGAAATATAATATCATTTAGAACTTAGAACAAATTCGACGATACTAATTGTTCTAATACTGCTAAAGGTTATGGAAAGATGAAGAATGCTTCGCTAAATATTATTCTGAACTCGTTCTCTTAACTTTTGTGTTTATTGCAACATCTTCCCGGGCACCGTTGCAGATTACTGTTATGACTGTTGGAGATCCTGCTTCCATAATATGGCTTTGATACTGCGATGCTGTTTAGCAGGGATATATATTTATATATTTCGTCTATTCAAAATTTTAAAATTTGTGAATTTGTTTGACATAGGTTACATGTCAAACAAACTGATAAATTTTAAAATTTTGAAATCAATTCTTTTCTATTATTTAATGTTTCTCTCTTACGATCGGCGCACTGATGAGTCGCGATAGGATGAACGTATTTGAACAACTACTATGTGTCTATAAAAACTTAAGATAAATGATATAATTTCTTATGTTGCTTGCTTAAATAATATTGCTTATTCCGTATTATTCCGTAGACAGACTAGTCTACATGTGGAGGTATGTAATTTTATTAAATATTTACTTCAATTAATTTAAAGTTAAATACTTTTATTCAGTTGCGAAAAAGTGAAAAAAAGATTTTTGTTTCTCAGACTAGTTCTTACTGCGTTATATATTTTCCACTTTTGATTTGGCATTGGCTATATTCTGCTCCGTGATAAATAGAGTATCAAGTCCGGCGAAGATTTCGGATGTTCTCTTAGTAATATATATATATATATATATATATATATATATATATATATATATATATATATATATATATATATACCGGTATATATATTGTATATGGTAAAAGTGAAAATTAATAAGGAAATCCTATATGAGCGTTAACTCAGTATGTTGTTATCTCTTTAAATAACAGGTTTTATTACAATTTCTTTCATTTATTTTGCCTTTCAACTACATTTGCAGGTTACTTGAAACATTACTTATATAGCAACCGGAATCTGTATTTCACCACTTATTTAAAGAGAGCTTTCAACAGCAAGTCACAGAGAATATTTTTACATGAGAACATGGATATGTCATATTTTTATAAAATATTACATTTTACAACCATTAATTCAGTACTTGAAAAAAAAATACGAACTAATAATTATAGTATTTTATAGTAAGTATAATGCAAATATAAAGTTTATACTTCGGTACCATTATAGTTAGTAAAGGCTTCAAAAAGTGAAATTCACTCTTTCTAAATTTACAGCAAACTGTAACAGCTCAATGCCCTGTAGCATTTTTTTTAAATATTAAACTCATCTCGATGTTTTAATTTACAGTATAAAAAACGAATTCTAAAAGTAAAAAAGTGTTCTTAGGTTTAACAGATTACATATCAGTTCGCGCAACCTGAGAATATATATAAACATAAAAGGATGCTTTTCTATTCGCACACTTCTATACTCATACGATTACCTTGACACAGAAAATAAATGGCGGCTTTGCATATGAATGCACTTTTATGACCGCAGATCATTATAAATATTATTGGGATGTATACCTAAGATACTAAAATAGTTAATCCTTAATTCTCAACGGACACTGAATTAAAAGATTTGGCTAAAACATATTTGGGTGAAAACTTTTTTAATGAAATGAGTCTCGTGTCTATCCTTTATTTTTCCTCAAACGTGATATTCAATATAATTAACGATACATTAGAAATTATACGTAAAATTGATTATTTTCCAAAAATTAACCAATTATAAAGATATCAGTAAATGATGCAAACACTTAAACGGATTTATTGACATCCTCGCACCCGATTTTCCTTTCTACATTTAAATCAAAACTTGTTCTTCTCATTAGGACAGGTGCGGTGTATCAACATTTTTTTGTAGAGGTTTGACCGGAGAAAGAGTGAGAGAAAGTTTTAGAATTGTTAATCTTCAAGTTCGTGGCATACTTCTTTCGTCTATCAAATCTTGAAACCTCTTTGCGGGGTTGTCACACTGACATGATCAGTTGCATTTAACTGAAGAATAAACTATAATCGTATCATCATCTTCATTAAGAAATTGCATAATATGAGTTGATATATTTGAGTTAAGAAATGTCATTTTTCATGTTTTCTTGTACCAGGTCATTTTTTATATTTTCCTACCCCTTTTAACTTTTTTGTGGCACTCGATATAAAAAGATGTAAATAGGCAACTTATAATGTTTGAGAAGTAGTGCTCAGAAAACATTTTTGTATATACAGGGTGTTGCAAAAATGGCAAACAACATAATATATATTTTTTTCTAAATTGAACACCCTGTTTATTTCTCCTCAGTGCGAGAAACCTTTGTTCTCCGATTACAAAAATATATAATTTGTTTACATTTACTTAAGCCATTTCCGAGTTTTATATCTTTAAAAGCTGGTTTAAATAAAAAGATCAGTGTTCACTATAATGAAGTTTCAGGAATCTTCTTCCCTGAAACTTCATTTCCGCTAATTCTCGTGGGTTTTCAGTGGTTCAAAAATGTACGTACCTTGTATTGAATATACCCGCAGTGGTAAAAGTGCATCGTCAGTCCATAATATTTTATTTAAAAAATATGTTCTGTTCTTGTTCCTTTCTTCATAACATTTTGTCATAAAATCTCATTCGCGCATTTTTCTATATACTAACGAGATAATACTCGTACTTTGAATTTTAGTTGTTGACTTATCAAAATACTTATGGGCATCTTCTATGGGTCCGTTAGGGTGTTCTAAAATGTGTTAGTTTAGTAATTAATAACTCTTGATCTCGTTTAGTTAATATTCATTAACTTTCGTTACCTTGGAAAAACAACAAAATATCTAATTCTTTACTTTCATCAACTACGGCAATTCGCTTTTTCCTGTGAATTGACCTTCTTTGCCCAAATCCCCGTTTTATGTTACTAAAAGTTTTTCGGTTGGGAACTACTCTATTAGGAAACATGCGTCTCTATTCCCTCCTAGCTACACTGTGCTGCACACGCATTGTTACCCTTTTAATAATACAAGCGTATCATTTCACATTTCTCTTCATCCGTATAACGAATTTTGTAAATAACTTCGATCCTAAACAAATGTAATAGCTGTTTTGGTTACTGTCATGTTTGACACATTTCTTACTTTCTTAGTGGAAGGGCAAGGCTACTTCAATTGACTTGAATTCATGTTTTATCAGCTTTTAAAGATTAATAGCTCGAAAATGGCTTAAGCAAATGTAGACAAATTGCATATTTTTGTAATCGAAGAACAAATATCTCTTGTCCTGAGGAAAAATATACATGGTGTTCCATTTTAAAAAATATATTTTTTTGTTGTTCGCTATTTTTGCAACACTCTGTATAGACACCAACATGTTTTGTGAGCACTACTTCTCAAATATTACAACTTTCCTCTTACATCTTTTTTCTAACTAGTGGTACAAAAAAGATAAATGTGCTTGGAAAATATAAAAAATGATCCTGTACTTCCACGAGTAACCGTGACATAAGGTGTGTTTACACTTGTGCCTTACGTTCGCAAAACCTCCCAAAAAAACGTTGTGTATTTAATAACAATAATAATTGAGATGACACAACTAAATACCTGAAAAATAAGATATATAAGTAAAGAAAACGTATGTAGACGGACATATTTATCAACTAAATACGAATTATATGTTTTCTTGAAAGATTAAAAGTGATACTGATACCAATTCAGATTTCCGTTAAGGCTTGCATGCATTAAATATGTAGTTAACGTATTTATCAAATACTGGGGCAGCCCATTCTTCAACCGTTGATTAACAAAACAGGCGAAATGCAGACATCGCCTGCCTTCTATTTTCTGCCAACGAAGAAGCTTTGGACTTATATTATCTTGACCATAAAGGGAGAAAATGCAAGCATTCGATATATTTTTTATCCAATAACCATAACAATTGTTTCCTTAGGTCCTGATCTATAAAAGCCGACTTTATATTTTTTAAAGCACATTAGATCCTTTGCACAAGTTTTGATATATGCCTTCTAAAACACAAATTGCTGTTAAAGATGACCCCGAGATTCTCATACTCATTTACAGTAGTTTACATTTCCTATAAAAATATTTTCTACTTCCAAGGATCATTTGACCTTTGAACCTAAAAACATTATTAAGTCAATGAATTGTTTCCAGAGAATAAAAATTATTAAAACATGTATCTACTTGGGTATCATCAGGCTTTAAAATCGAGCTTTCCGGCAAACTTTTGTTTACGAACAATGAACGCGAATTCTCGCTATCGATTCTTACAATTTAACGTTAAATATAATCAGAATTTTAAAAGATTGTTTTAAAGAGAATTTGTTCAGGAACACAGGGTCTTAAAACGTGATACATACTAGACAGGGTAGAAACCGCGAGAATACCAATCGACATGGCAACCCTCGATTTAGGGTTAAAATTGCATATTTTTCTTGTTTCCTTATAAATAGAGCTCGAAACCATTGCAAGTTCATTCAGGATCTGAGATTACTTTCTCGACAGTGTACAACCGAGGAAGATCACTCAATTCAGAACCAAAATCAGCTTAAACGGTCTATCCGGGAGCAACCAATTTTTATCTTCAACGGTCTATCCGGGGATTCTAATTGTACTTTTTCTAACTGCAGGATCTGAGTCTGCCTTCTCAACATTTTAATTACCAGGAAAGACTACTAACTTCAGAATCAGAATCAGCTGAAACGATATATCCGGCAGAAAAAACTTTTTTTATCTTCAACGGTCTACCCGGGGAATACTTATTTCTCGTTTTTTTTAATTAGGAATATAAAGCCTAAGCCGAGAAAATCTCCAAATTTGTTAATACGTGAATTAGAGGTTTTAGGTATAACAGTTCTTTCACGTACTCAGCTGCAGCAATGAATTTCTCTTCTGTGGTTGACAACAACAACATAACAAATTCCATCATATTTTGTTGAAATTAGGTAACTTACAATCATCCTTGCATTTGTTACATCCTGATTTGTACGATTTTCTACCTTTCGACTGCAATAGTTTACAGCAAAGACCGATCCAGTCATCTTATCCGTTAGGTATAGTAGACTACCTATCGCTTCCCTGTACGGAAAATATTTAGTTTTAACTTGGATTTCTTCATTCTTTGGATTATAGTCCATTGGTGTAGATACTGTTTTTGCATCTCAAATCTTTCTAACACTGTGTCAATGTACTTGGTTTGTTTTAGACCAATGACACATTTTCCTCTTTGTATTTCAATTCCTAAAAATGATGTTGGATTTTCTGTTACTTCAAATTTAAATTATGTTGCCAACTTGCAAGTCGTTTCGATTTGTCCTTACGAAAACATACTTGCAGTGTGATTTAAAAGGCGAGTAACTCATGAACGTATATATAAAACTATTAGACAACTAAATATAATATATTACAATAGCTACTATAAGTCCACATTTAAAGAAAAAGGAATATTTGTAATAAAATGATATTAGTGGTACCTAGTATACTATAAATCACATAATTTAAAACACGGCAACACCGACACTTTCAATATGTACTCATCTTCACCTAGTGCACTTGGACGTGAAGATGTTACGTAGGTATTTTCTGCTGAAGGTCAAAACCTCTATTAAAATGTGGGAGAATAAATCTATTATTGTTTTTTTTTGTGAATGAAAGAGTATGTAACAAACAATGAGAACTAGATGACGCATTGTTTTAAGTAATACGGTTTGTGGAGTAAACAAGTAAACATCCTAAAGTTTTTAATTATGTAATTGATTCAGTTATATGTAAAATATATAATATGCGAAAAAAATGGCATACTTGCAATGGTAAATAAAAAACACTTTTTTGCAAAAATACCCGATATGAGATAACATTTTGATAACAGCAACAAAAACTCCAACCAAATCTGCGTCAGTTTTGTTAAAGGCGTTTTGTCATATTTCCAATAATAAGGGTGGGGGAAGGTGATAAGTAAATCAACTTTCAAACCGCTCTGTCTCCTACATCTTCAAGTGGCTACTTGTTTGAAAGAGCTTTTTTGGCGCTCGATAGTACTTGGTACACTAACTAGAGGGCAATGTTTAAACAAAACAAGTTTTAGAGATTTTCTCGAAAAAATCAAATAGAACGGTCGGCTTTTAACAGTGTGGTTTTAAAGAGGAAAAAATTGCCTATATTCTGGAGAAAACCGCGTTTTATTATATTTATTAATTTTTTAGTTATTTGAAAATAACCTGTTTTCCACTGTTAAAAAAAATATCAGCTTTTAATCATAATTAAATGTTATTATTCTGTGACAAAGTATTCTTCATTACAACTTGAAAGCAAATAATCCTTATTACAATAGTGTTGGCTTTACCTCACGCTTTATCCAGGCTTGGTACTGGTCCAAACGTATTTATTATCAAAAATTTGAAGAGTTTTTAAAAGCCAACGGGCTATAACAATAACAAAACCGAAAACCCATCAGGTAAATCACTAACAGCATAAAAGAATAATAGCGATAACATACAAATTTTAAAAAATTCCAATTAACAAAAATGTCTTTACAAATGTTCAAATTGTTTTCCATTATTTTCAATACAACGATCAAATCTTTGCCGAGTGCTAGCCACGGCGACAAGCTCTCGAAATGCTAGCTATAGCATTTCGAATTCTTTCAATCATATTTTCTGACGTAGTAGGGCGCGTTTCAAACACAATGTCTTTTATACTTCCCCACAAATAAAAATCAAGCACAGAGAGGTCCGGGAATCTAGCAGACCATGAAAACAAACTGCCTCGTCCTATTCAGCCGTTTCGATAATATTCGTCCAAAAAATTACGAACTGCCCTGGAGAAGTGTGCCGGACAACCATCATGTTGAAACCACATTTGTCTTCTGATTTCTAAACGAACATCTTCCAATAGCGCAGGCAACTCATTTGTTAAAAAGTTTAGATAAACTTCGCCGTTTAAGTGACTATTAAAAAAAATGGGCCAATTATGTGGCCATCCAGTACGCCACACCAAACGTTTACATCCAGTGAGGATTAACTGATGACCAATAGTGCATATTATGTAAATTGACCCTTCCAGTGTTCGTGAAGGTTGCTTCATCCGTCCATAATATGCGGAACAAGAAATAGGGATTCTTGATAATCATAGATCTTAGCCAGTAGCAGTGATCTAATCTTAAGTCAATATCTTCTTCTGTCAGAGCTTGGTGCAGAGTAACGTGATATGGATGTAATTTATTGTGTAACAAATTTCGATGTACCGTCGATAAAATTCGTCCAAAAAATTACGAACTGCCCTGGAGAAGTGTGCAGGACAACCATCATGTTGAAACCACATTTGTCTTCTGATTTCTAAACGAATATCTTCCAATAGTGCAGGCAACTCATATGTTAAAAAGTTTATATAAACTTCGCCATTTAAGTGACCATTAAAAAAATGGGCCAATTATGTGGCCGTCCAGTACGCCACACCAAACGGTTACATTCCATCGGTTTTGATTGTCGACTTCACGCATCCAGTGAGGATTAACTATTGACCAATAGTGCATATTATGTAAATTGACCCCTCCAGTGTTCTTGAAGGTTACTTCATCCGTCCATAATATGCGGGACAAGAAATAGGGATTCTCGACAATCATAGATCTTAGCCAGTAGCAGTGATCTAATCTTGAATCAAAAGCTCCTTCTGTCAGAGCTTGGTGCAGAGTAACGTGATATGGATGTAATTTATTGTCTAACAAAATTCGATGTACCATCGACTTACTAATTCCCAAGTCCAACGAAATTACTCTGGTGGTTAAATGTGGATTAATTTGAACGTAAGCAAGAATGTTGATAATGTTATCCTCATTTCTAATTGCACGATTTCTTCTAGGCACAGAAATCGAATTCACTTGACCAAATTCGCGCAAATTTTTAGCTAAACGCATCTCTTTGACTGAAATGTCTTCCTTCAAGATATTTAGCTGCATATACCCGCGCGGCTATAATCGCATTTTCGAAATTTTGGAAGTATACGGCCAACATGTCATAAGCTTTTTCAATGGAATAAGACATTTTTACCAAGTCAGTTTAAGAAAATTATGATAACATATACTCGCAAATACTAAATAAGCTCTAACAATAAATATGCATTGTTGCTTATTTAGAGTTTGACATACGGCCATTTTTAAATTAAGTAACGCGCCAGCCAACCACGTTTAATTTGCCTTTTTTGTTTTTACCCAGCCTACTTGCAATATTTAAACGTTGACGCGTAACTAATAATATTCTTAGTTATTAACGTTATGTCTGTGAACATTAACATTAATACAAATAATGATTTACTTTAATACAGAATAAGCTATTTTTAAAATTAGGTTTTAGGATTTACCACTTTTATGAATGCTTCATAGGAAATAATTAAATAATGAATAAAGATATCAAAACAGGATTTAGTTAATTTTTCCCTCCATAAAATCACTGGGTTTACAGAAATGACAACAATTTTGAACATTTTTAAAGATATTTTGTATTGGTAATTTTTTAGGGCTTCAGTTTTACCGTTTTGTTATGGTCATAGCACGTTGGACTTTAAATGCGCTAATTTTTGATAATAAATAAATTTGGACCAGTACCAAGCCTGAATAAAATGTGAGGTAAAGCAAACACTCTTGTAATAAGGAGTATTTGCTTTCAAGTTGTAATAAAGAATACTTTGTCACAGAATAATAACATTTAATTATTATTAAAAGCTAATTTTTTTTTGATCAGCGGAAAACAGGTTATTTTGAAATAACTAAAAAATGAAAAAAGATATCAAAACGCGGTTTTCGCCAGAATTTAGACAATTTTTTCCTCTTTAAAATAACACTGTTAAAAGCATACCGTTTCATTTGATTTTTTCGAGAAAATCTCTAAAAATTGACTTTTGTTTAAACAACGTCCTCTAGTTAGTGTACCAAGAACAGATTATAAAAAGCCTAAATTTGCATTATGCCTACGACATCTATATCATACTTAATTTTTGCCCATTATTTGAAATCAATCTAATATGTTACCGTTATAACAATTTTATTATCGGGACCGGTAATAAGATTGTTATAATTTTAAAACATAGACCCATAATTTAATTTTGTAAACTACCTCATAAGAAAACATTAGTGTGTTAATTAATATCGTGGACATATTTAAAGGGGTGATAGCACTCGGCAAAATAAGAAAAAAATGCCAATATATACATGGTCAGAAACGCACCAGTTTCGTTATACAGGGTGTCAATTTTTTTCTCGTTCTTTTGCTTTTTTCTCCAGTACGTTCCGAGATAATGAGTTCAAATTTAATACATGTATTATTTTTAAGAACCTCTACAATAGAGTATCAAAATTGTCCGTCGCAGTATACAGGGTGTTATTACATTATACCTACTATAATAAAAAGAACTGATAAATAAATGTTTTTCGAAATTATCTACAGTTAATTATCGTCCTCTATTTGTCAGCATCTGTTTGTACAAAAAACTTCTTTCGACATCAACAGAAGTAATAGGACGTATTTAAATTTTTCTAAAATCGAGGGACTCATATTAAAGAACTTTCCTCGTCAAAATCCCCAGTGAGCACTTTATATACACTTTTTTTTTCGAGTGTGACTTTTCCGTCTTTTTTCAATGGTTGGTTTGGATGACGCCGCTCTTATGAGAAGGTGTTCAGGGCGCTACGTTTATAATCATCAGTCCTTTTTGAATAGCATACTAATTTTGATAAATAATGCTATAATTAGGTTAATAGTGAGATTATATAAAACATACTACATTATTATCAGAGAAATGTAGATTATAAAATGTTTATTGATTTAAAAATATTTTTATTTTTAAGTAAATTAATTGGAATATTGGCGAAGCGACGCTTCACTCGTGTCCCCTGACGAGCCGCCATTGCAGTTATCGTACCTGTTTACAGCTTTGTTTTCGGTGGTTAATTTCCAATCAATTTTAAGACACTTGGGTTTTCTAGACACTTGTGTTAAAGGGTTCGTTAGGTAATTTAGATTTATTGCCCTATTATTCAAATATTTTGTCAAAATACTAAAAAAGATGGTTCTGTTTTGATCTTTTTGGGAGTGTCTAGTAACAAGCAAAATACGCACTATAATGTAAAAATTTGCAAAAAAATCATATGCAGAATATGCGAAATTTGCATTTTGTATATATTCCATGCTTTAAATTAATACTCATATATTTAAATCAAAAGCCAGCGAAAGTTACCCTTTGGTAGATAGTCAGACATGGCTGTACCATGTAAATTTATGGCATCCAAGTACATTATATGAGAGTAGGTTTTGGAAGCGATATAATGAGGTAAAAATTAATTTTTTGCCACCACTCCTGCGCGAATACCTCGTTTCGGGAAGTGTACCATGTTTAGATCTGTCAGTAGTTCTAGTTGTATAGAGGTATACTTTAGAGCGGCTTCAAAGTCCAATTTTGGAGCTGTAAAATACTGACAGGGATCTAGACCGTATATTGCTAAGCACAAGCATATTATCGAGTTGCACAAACTTGTAGATATCTTTAAGTTTAAATGGGAATTCCATATCTGTAAAGTTTAGCTCACCTTCAAAAGGGAAATAGTTCGAAGCTCTATTTGCATGTTGAGTCCAATAAACCAGATATAGGTGGACCAAGACTGATACACGACACATTTCTCGTGATTGTTTCAAGTGTTTTATTAAATGGACTTTGCTCTCATTATTAAAAAAATTGTATAAAAAAGTCGCCATGACGTTTAAAATTAATTTAAACAACGATGCCTTTCTTTCGACGTTTATTCAATCACTTGCTAGTACTTACTGAATATTTATAATATTAGTAGAATATCTCGAATGCTCGGTTATCTTACTTAATCTTATCTTTCCTTTAGAGAGATGTAGTAGTAGCTAATAGTTGAGACTGAAGCTAAATTGGTTGTTGAGGCCTGCTCCAACCTTTTGCATATGCTAGAGTCTGTCCGACCCATTTCCGTAGATCTGGATTATCTTCTAAAATGGATTTCGAACCTTGTCCCTCTGCTGGGCCGCATCTTGATTTGCTGTTATTCTTAAAATTGCTTCAGGTCAGCCGGGCGGTATATTGGCTTGAAACTTAGCTAGCTTTTCGTTGCCTCATGGTCCTTTTGCTTTGGAGAAGTTCCTGGAAGAAACTGCTGAAGCTTGTATCTTGCTATTTCTCCTGCAAAAAAAGATGATACCACTGAGTAATGGTTGACTACCAAGAGCTTTTTCTTCGGTATGTTCGAACTTCTAAGGAGGTCTTTTTGTTTAATCTAATAAAGTCTGCTGTTGTAACCTCTAATTAGGCCTTCTATTTTAACCTCTACGAGAGCTTAATAATGAGCCTTTTGTATAAACTTCTAATAAAGCCTTTTTATCTGAAAAAAAATGTTGATATTGTTATTATTCTACATTATTTACATCACTTTCTACCTGAAAATATCTTTTCATTATGTACAATTAATATATTTCACTTAGTATATTGAAATATGCAAAATATTATTAAACTGTTTGCCATTTTCACATTCAACTCTATTTGGAAAAAGTAACTTTTTGTTTTATGTGTATAAAGATTTTGTTTTACACGTACACAGCGTGTGCGTGGATTTGGGTAACATATGAACTTTTTTATTTGTGATTTTAGGCGAAAAAAATATTCTTCATAAAAATTTTTGCTTGTCTTAATAATAAGATTGATATACAAAAGAATGTCATTTTATATACAGAGTAGGAAATAAATACAAAAATGGAAGTTTGGAAAACAAAAAAAAAACATACACATACAAGTCAAAAAGCTTTTAGATTTTTTTTTTGATAAAAGACTTACAAGTAAAAATGTCGCATTTTTTACATATTTATCATTAACTTTCTCAAAAACTTAATTTATTATCAAAAACGTTCTAAAAGCTTTTTATTTGCAAGCTCTTTAATTCAGATGTCTCAAAGATTGGAATTTCAATTTTTATTTCGTCTTGCAAACTTCTATTTTTGTACTTATTTCGTACCCTGTATATAAACGACATTATTTTTTAAACTAGTTTTATTTTTAAGACAAACAAAACTTTTTATGTACAATAACTTTTTTGAGAAAATAAATAATAAATATATTTTTGACTTATTGACTAATAAAATACCTAAAAACTAATACTCGTACAAAAAAACTTTAAATGACTTTTTATCTCATATTTGTATGCTCTCCAAATTGACTATCTTAGAACATCTGAATTCCCATTTTTTTTTGTTTTACCTACTTGCTTTTGCGTGTTTTTTGTACAACTTGTATATTATATGGCATCAACGGATCGTGGACCGCGACGAAAGGGGTAGGCATTGTTAAAAATAGATCATATGCGTGGAGTTATCACTAAAGCATGGGATATATGCAAAATGCACAATTCGCATAATTTTCAGTTTTTTATTTTTTTTGCATATTTTTACATTATAGTGCATAGTTGTATATTTTGCTTGTTATTTGTACTATGCACTCGCAAAAAGATCAAATCAGAACCATCTTTCTTAGTATTTTAACAAAATATTTGAATAATAGTGCAATAAATTAAAATTACCTAACTAACCCTTAAACACAATGATCTGGAAAACCCAAGCGTCTTAAAATAGATTCAAAATTGACCACTAGAAAAAAAGTTGTAAATAGGGGTTATTTTATTTTTATTTTATTTTTTATTATTCCAATTAATATAGTTAGAATCAAAAGTATTTTTAAAATATTAAAAACGTAAACATTTCTATGATAATAATCTCGGCTGTTTTATATAATCTAATTATTAACCTAATTATAGCAATATTTATCAAAATTAGTACGATACTCAAAGAAGAATAAAGATTATAAATGCAGCGCGGTGAACACCTTCTCATAAGAGCAACGTTGAACAAATCAACCGTTGAAAAAAAAACGGAAAAGCAACATTAAAAAAAAAGTGTGTCTAAAATGTTCACTGGGGATTTTGACGAGAATAGTTCTTTAAATAAGTGTCCCTCGATTTTAGGAAAATTTAAATATGCTCCCATTACTTCTGTTGATTCGAAAGAAGTTTTTTATGTACAAACATATGCTGACAGATAGAAGACGATCATTTATTGTAGACAATTTCGAAAAACATTACATTATCAGTTCGTTTTATAATAGCATGTATGTCATCGTAAAACAATTTATGGTAACAGTAGCAATATAAAATATTTCGATAAATATCGTTTTATTCTGAGGTCTAAGGGTTTTGCAAACACATAAAAATATTGCATATTTTCTGCATATATCATTCATTTACATGCATACATTTTTATAAATTGCTGCGCATATATTCCATGCTTTAGTTATCACCAATGAATAAAGCATCATTTTCATAGTTACTCGCATTCTTTTTATAGCCCCATAGGTTTTAAAATAATAGAGAATATTGTGTAAATGTACATGGGATGATACAAATGTTAAACAATGCAGAAAAAAAGATATCGAATATACCATTAACCAAAAATATATATCATATATTACACATCTACGGTTGAGCAATGATTTGCAGTTATATTCGATTCACTGATACCACTCAAAAATATACATTGATATATATATATATTGATTGATTGATATACATTTATTTTTAATTCAGCCCTGCAAATTCAATTTGTTGAGGCCAAATTTTTCCTCTCTAGAAACAAGACGAAAAATCGGAAATAAATGATTTGTGACTAGAATAAGAAATGATATTGTTATTGTGCTACCATCGTAATTTATTAAAAGAACTTCACCAAATTTAGTACTAGTTACACTAGTAGCATACGCTACCATAAAAATAATTATTTAATTCAGTCCTAAGGGCAAGTTTATTCTTAGCAAAATTTACTAAAACCGTGCGACCACCGCTACTTCTAAACTAACCTTAGCGAAAATATATTCCTGAGAGACACTTTATATGCGCTTTAAGTTACCCTAAAAATATATGTTTAAATCAACCCTTAAGGGTTACTTTACTCTTAAAGATTTTTACTAAAACCGTGCGACCACTGTTATTTATAAATCAAACACAACAAAAATATAGCCTTGAATGACAATTTACAAGAGCTTTATGCTACCATAAAAATTATTATTTAAGCCCTCAAGAGCTACTTTACTCTTCAAAATTTTTACTAAAACAGTTCGACCACCGTTAAATATAGTCCTGTGAGACATTTTACAAGAGCTTTACGCTACCACAATAATTATTATTTAATTCAGCCCTAAAGGGCTACCTTACTCTTAAACATTTTTACTAAAACAGTGCGACCACCGTTATTTATAAATCAAACACAACGAAAATATAGTCCTGAGAGACATTTTACAAGAGCTTTGTGCTACCACAAAAGTTATTATCTAATTCAGCACTTAAGGGCTACTTTACTCTTAAACATTTTTACTAAAACAGTGTGACCACCTTTTTTTATAACTAAACACAACGAAAATATAGTCCTGAAAAACACTTTACAAGAGCTTTATGCTACTACAAAAATTATTATTTAATACAACCCTCAAGGACTACTTTACTCCTAAACATTTTTACTAAAATAGTGCGACCACCGTTATTTATAAATCAAACACAACTATAGTCCCGAGTGACAATTTAAAAGAGCTTTATGCTACCATAAAAGTTGTTATTTAATTTAGCCCTAAAGGCCTACTTTACTCTTAAACATTTTTACTAAAACAGAGCGACCATCGTTATTTATAAATCAAACACAACCAAAATATAGTCCTGAGAAACATTTTACAAGAGCTTTATGCTACTACAAAAATTATTATTTAATTCAGCCCTAAAGGGCTACTTTACTCTTAAACATTTTTACTAATTTTTAAATAACGGTGGTCGCACCGTTATTTAAAAATTAGACAGAACCAAAATATAGTCCTGAGAGGCATTTTACAAGAGCTTTATGCTACCACAAAAATTATTATTTAATTCAGCTCTAAAGGGCTACTTTACTCTTAAAGATTTTTACTAAAACAGTGCGACCACCGTTATTTATAAATCAAACACAACGAAAATATAGTCTTGAGTGACAATTTACAATTGTTCGAACAGTAGTTAGTACAAATCTTTAAGAGTAAAGTAGCCCTTAAGAGCTAAATTAAATAATAACTTTTGTGGTAGCATAAAGCTCTTATAAAATGTCTTTCAGGACTATATTTTCGTCGGGTTTGATTTATAAATAACGGTGATCGCACTGTTTTAGTAAAAATGTTTAAAAGTAAAGTATCCCCTTAGGGCTGAATTAAATAATAATTTTTGTGGTAGCATAAAGCTCTTGTACAATGTCTCTCAGGACTATATTTTCGTTGTGTTTGATTTATAAATAACGGTGGACGCACTGTTTTAGTAAAAATCTTTAAGAGTAAAGTAGCCCTTTAGAGCTGAATTAAATAATAATTTTTGTGGTAGCATAAAGCTCTTGTAAAATCTCTCAGGACAATATTTTGTTGTGTTTGATTTATAAATAACGGTGGTCGCACTATTTTAGTAAAAATCTCTTTAAGAGTAAAGTAGCCCTTAAGGGCTAAATTAAATAATTATTTTTACGGTAGAGTGTACTGCTACAGAAGCCGATTACACATTTAAAGTTTATTGAAGACTTTTTAATAAATTAAGATGGTAGCACGTTTTTTATTCTGGTCAGCAAATTACGCACACCCCAAAAAATCAATCTAGCCTACTAGGCTCAGCATTTAACATATATTTATACTAATGCATTACCTACCACTCCTCATGTTTTTATAACGAAGAGGTCATGGCTACTAAAATTATTTTAGTTTAACTGTTAATTTACTTTTATTAAAGGTAAAGGTAATAAAAAAATGGTAATACCTATGGCGGATGCAGGATAAGTTATTAGATCACAGCTCGAGAACAAAAAGAGCGTATGCGGTGCCAACCGGTCGACCTTCAGGAATGTACGCCTTCTACCAATTATTGTTATTAATATTTAGTGAAAGTTTAGGCGTTTCACTTGCACTTTAAAAAGAAGTAGTAAATGTATATCATTCAAAGCAAGAATGCTTCAGTTAAGAGATCTTGTGAGTTAATTAATTTTATGTTTATAAATAAGCCACGTAGAACCGAATTTTTCGTTCGACAAATGTACCTACTAAACCTTCTCAGGAAATAAGTACAGTCAAGTAAAAATACATCACATATAAGTCAAATAAATATATTTTGAAACAAAGCACAATGCAAATAAGTTTTAATTTTTCAAACATCAGTACTAAATTTTTAAAAATATTTATTGTTTTAGTTTATATTGTTATATTTTAGATCCAACTGTTTTAAAATATATATAGAGCAATTATTTAAAAATTTTGCAATATATATTTTTCCCAGGCTAATGATCATGATTTTTGTACAGACAATTTTTTTGTGGTTAGATAAAATTACCCTTTTGTTCTTAAAAAACAACTAAGTTTGGTAAATTATAAATTAAATAGGTAACATATTATTTATTTAAAGAGTTTATTTGAGGTAAAATATGATGAAATTCGGGGAAACTGCAAAAAAAATAAGTCGGTACTTATTACTACTACTTATTTTTTTCAATGGTCGACTATACTATTGTAAAGAAAACGCTTAAATACTTCTTTAGATATATTAAAAACAATTTTTAACCACATTTTGTAGTAATTTATTAAATTTAGTGGTACCTCCAGCGACATAACCAAGTATGTAACATTATATACCAGAAGTTTGCCAATAAATACTGATCACCTTTGTCCCCTATTATATATACCAACCAAGCTCAGTGCTTGAAAATAATGCCTTTAAACTGTACTACGACCGGGCAATTATCACCGACAGACAAGTAACGAATAATTGGCCTGATCTGGTACTGTTAAATAACAAAACAAAGACAGTTCCAAAAACACTAGAACAGAACCTGAAAATCATAGGACTGCATAATAACACATCGACATCCAGAACTCAGTCCTGCTCAATACTTGCTACTTCGTGAGAAAATTCTTACAGGACAACACATAGAAGTAATAGAAACCAGCCCACTCCTTTTGATCCACGCATCCGGGATGGGCTTGGAACCCAACATTTGTTAAGCATTTGCTTGTCAATTTTGATAACAATAATAATAATAATAAGCAGCAGTATTGAGGCATCCAGCTGTCCGCTGTCCTGAATATCCAGTATCCCTCCCCTTCCCACACCCTAGCCACCCTAAATCCCTCCTAACCTTTGAAACGGCACGGAGCAACTAAACTCGGTTAAGTTGCTTGGGGAGTGACGCCTCCACGGAGACGAGTTACCTGCGGGACGGTGGCGGCGAAAGGCTGAACAGGCGAGCCTTTGCCGAAATAACTGCTACAGCCGAACCTATTCCCGAGAATTTCGTCAGAGCCGACATTGTTAGAGACGGAAGTTATCTGTTCCGATCAGTCAGCTTGCATATATATGGCCATCAGAACAATCATGCCAAACTTCGAAAAGACGCATTGAAATACCTATGACAAAACTAGTTGGAACTTCAGATATTTTTTTTATTTCACGACGACGACATGAAGGACTTCGACAACTATTATAAGTTCATGAGCAAAACCACTACATACGGAATGGGCCTAGAAATATTTGCTTTCTTGAAAACCCAGAAGCACATCTTCCATATTTTCTCAAGAACAAAAAGAATAAAACCGATGTTCATTAAAGAGAGACCAACAATAATAGGCAAACAAACACACAATAAAATGATCTACCTTCTACTAACAGGCGAGGCAATGTCGGGACACTTTGAGCTTTTAACACAACTAAACGCTGCGGGAAAGGACAGCTCGACCGAAACGATTACGACCAGGCAAGGGAAAATAGACCCAGCGAAAGTGTTTTGCCGGCTAAGCTGGCACCGCATACAAGGCGGGAAAGGCAGGGCAACGCATGAGCCGCATTATAGAATCGAGCGAACCGATCATGCGCTGCCCAAATGGATACACAAATAAATCTGACACAGATGCTAACCAAACACAACAACTTGAGCCCGTAACAACAGCGGATATATCGCAACGACTACCTGCAACTACCAAGGAAGAGGTTAAAATAGACAGATGAATTGAATCCAACGGTGATGCATTCCTACTTCAAACTACCAAACTTGAGACAATTTCATCAGGATACGGACATAAATTGCATCCACTTTTCATATCAATATCCAGAATAAAAATCACTTATCACAGAACAGAGAGTAATAGATCAAAAAAGAGTCATCACTAAGACCAGTAAGCTCACCCCACTCGCATTGCAAAACATCAAAGCTATGGTAGCTGCTGAACTAAACATTCATCAACCAAACATTGAGGACAGTGGGGCAGATGCCGAACCGATCCCACGTACAAACGAGCCCAACTTTGTGCAAGAGGATCTGCAACCTCGCTCAGTGCACAGTAGGTGCGAAGCACCCAGCAACAAACCACGACAGATGACAAGCACCATACAGCACACAGGACAAGTGAATCATTCTCCCAAAGCACCATACACACACCTCGGACCGTCTCTCACACAAGCAATAAAAGTAGAAATTAAATCACATCCAAACAAATGGTCAGGCTCCGATCCTACAACAAGAGATCCTATTCCTCGGGTAATCTTCAAACTGGACGCACATAAAATCCTAAATACCATCAACGAACACATAATTCCCGAGTACATAACGAATGCGAGCACAATTGAGGATATTCATATAGTGATCTACGCAGCAGCTATAACCACGATAACACAGAACAATCAGAAACTCCCACAACGACACAGAAATACCAACAACATAAAACCAAAATTCAAATGGCAGATAAGGATCGAAAACAAAATTAACAAAATTAGAAAAGAATTGGGTCATCTTACCCAATCCATGAACGGCTACAAGTCAAAACGTATCACACAAAGTGTAGAGAAAATCAAATCTGCATCTCCTGATCACCCGCTTACAGAAATCCTTGACACTCTAAAGCAAAAATTATCCGTGTATGCCGCAAGACTCCGAAGATACAAAGAATCAAATGAAAGAAAGGACGCAACAACCTGTTTCGAAGAAGCGAAAAATAATTCTACCAAGAAATCATGAGCAATGAGGAGGCACGAGTAATAGAACCACCGACTAAACAAGATATCACAGAATACTGGAAAAGTATTTAGTCAGAACCGAAACTACACAATAATAACGCTTCATGGATTAAAGCGGAAGAAGACAGATTCAAGTGCTTGAAGGAACAAGAGGACTTGGCAATGACAACACAAGAAGTTGCAGAAACAATCAAATACACGCATAACTGGAGATGTCCTGGAATAGATAACATTCATAACTTCTGGTACTAACAATTTACCTTCACACATGAAGCTCTCACTCGCTAAATTAATGAAATTATTTTAAAACCTAGTACACACACAATTACCAGGAGAATAGAACAAACATCTAGCACACAAAAACATTTTAACGGAAGAGCAAATAGGGTGCAGGAAAAACAGCCGAGGATGCAAGGAGCAGCTATTTATAGGCAGCGTCATCATGAAACAAACCAGGAAAAATTGTATACCCCACAGTTGGCTAACCAGAGTGCTAGAATTATATAAAGTCAATAAAAACATCAGGCAATTTCTTACGCAAATCATGAGTACGTGGAAAACTAAAATCAACCTAAGAACACAAAAAGAGCACATCGAAACAGAAGAGATCTACATCAGACGAGGTATATTCCAGGGAGATTCACTCAGCGCTTTGTGGTTCTGCCTCTGTCTCAATACACTCTCAAACACACTAAATAACACAAACTTCGGATTCCAAATTAAACACCAAAAAAATAACGGACACAAAATAAACCATCTCTTGTACATGGATGACATAAAATTATATGAAAGCACAAAGGCACAGCTAAAGGAACTCCTTAAAGTCACCCAAACGTTTTCCCTGGACATCAATATGGAATTTGGTATAAGTAAACGCAAGCTACTTCATGTGGACAAGGGATAGTGGAAAGACCACCCTACGAGGGAAACAATCAACAATGAAACTATAGATAACATGCTCAAAGAAGAAACATACAGATACCTAGGCTTCCATCAAAGCACCAAAATTAACCACACTCATATCAAATTAGAGCTCAAGACGGAATTTAAAACCAGACTTACAAAGCTACTAAAAACAAAACTGAATTCCAGAAATCTAACGAAAGCTATTAACACCTTTGCCCTAGTTATTCTTACGTATTCGTTTGGTATCATTAAATGGTCGAACACAGACATAGAAAATATTCACATTCTCATACGCTCTGAATTCATTAAACACAGGAAGTTACATCCCAACGCATGCAAGGAAAGACTCACCATCGAGAGAAAAGAAGGAAGGGGAATTATAGATATACAATCGCTAAATAAAAAACAAATTTACGAACTCAGACAATTCTTCCACAATAAACAAACTAACCTCCACAAGGCAATAGTGAAGGCAGACAAGAATTATACACCGCTCGACCTATCTCAAACGAGCCACGCAGCAGACGCACACAGTCACATCCAATCACGACTAGAAAAGATAAACACCTGGTCTGAAAAAATACTTCACGGAAGACACAGATCTACATAAAGCAAGACCATATACATAAAAGGCTTTCATATACGTGGTTACAAGAAGGGCAGCTGTTCCCCGAAACAGAAAGCTTCCTGCTTGCCATCCAAAGCAACCAGAAACTACCGAAAGCACATCATCAAGGACACAACCATTGAAGACGAGAGGTGTAGCAGATGTCTCCAGCAGAGAGAAACGATCGATCACATAACGAGTGGATGTATAATAATGGCCGGAACTGAATTCACCGCGACACACAACTCAGCAGCGAAGGTCGTTCATTATGCATTAGCCACAACATACAAACTAACTTGAAAACGAAGACTACAAGCTCTACTGGGACATTGACATCCACACAGATAAAACAATCCCCGCAAACCGACTCGATATCACCTTTCAATCCAAAAAATTTAATTGACATGGCTGTCCCCAACGACGAGAAAATCCAAGCGAAAAACAGTGAGAAGATCGCCAAATACACCGACTTGGCAATGGAAGTAAAAAGGCTGTGGAAACAGGAAAGAGTCATCATTGTTCCTCTCGTCATATCAGTAACAGATCGCACCCCAGAAACGTTTACACCGCATTTGGCTCAATTAGGACTTAATACAGACATTCACAGGAACATCCAGAAATCGGTCATTTTGAAAACATGCAGCATCGTTATATCATTTCTTAATACACAATAGTTGTTTTTTTTTTGTACTGACTTGGTATAATCCCGTCAGTATAAAATACAACCATAGGAATACTATGAGACAACAAAAAAAAATAATAATGCATTTATTGTTAAACCAAATTTAAATTACAATAATATAGATACATGTAAATACAAAAAATATAAACGGGGTTGAACAATGGGCCTTATAGATTCAGACATCCAACCACATTGGCTGGACACTGTTCAAGGCCTGACTAACCCAAGTACAACTATAACCTAAATCTAAGTCAAATTAATTTAGTTACTTGAGAGCACGTAAGGTAGAAGTAATTATTTAAACTTATTATATGAAAACGAGCAAATTGTTTAACGCTAATACCATTTAGAGCAGTGAAATATTATTTAAAGCTTCAGGCGGATTATACTGTTCGTGTGGGAGTGGACACATTCACAGCAACCGACATTGCTGCAGTCGAAGGAGACTTTTCTCATTATTTAAATTTACATATAGAAAAATTCAAATCCAAATCCTCTATCAAATTTATAAATTTAGATAGGTTGTACGAAAATGATCTCTTAAACATCTCTTTTCTGTGCTGAGATACTGTTAAATAATGTTTCCTTCGTAAATTAGTTTTGTGTGTCAAATAGATAATTTGCCTGTTTATACTTAAAGATTTTATATGTATTATGTATATGTAAACGGTACCTATTAGATATATTAAGCCATCGTGACTGTTTTAGAAATGGAGATATGTGTTCTCAAGCATGAGTTCTGTATTTTTTGTATTCTGTTCCAATCAGAAGCGTCCAGACGTATGGATAAAAACACAGCAGAACAGTGATTGAACTGAGAAAGTACAATAGAGTCCCATAACAGTTTTTTGCTTTCTCTGGATTAACAGGACCGTTGGCCATAAATAAATTTTAAATCACTATCCGCTACACATAATTTTGAGGTAACATGCCCTTTAAAACAGAGTTTAGAATCTATCGTAAGCCCCAAGCGTTTACAGGTAGTCATAACGGGTATACAAACATTTTTAATTTTGATGTCAGCGTTGTTAGTAGGAGATGTAACTTGAGTTGGATTACCGAAGAAAATTACTGATGATTTAGTTTAAGTAAATGATTTGACGCCATGTCAAAGAAGTGAGCCATGTCTGAATTTATGAACTGTTGCGCCTCAATCGTTTGATGTTTGCTGGAAAAGAAAATATAATTGGGTATCATCCGCATAAAAGATTTACAGTATTTAATATATTTAGATAAGTTGGAAGTATATATTATATATAACAGGGTCCCAAGATACTACCCTGTGGTACTCCTACGCTTATAAACTGCTGGCAACTTGAAACTTGTTCACCTGCATTTTTTGATACTGAGGTGAGGTTTTCAACCGTATCTTGCAAATTTTATTACATATAGCCGATGTTAGGCGTAAAACTTACCTTAGCTAAAAAGTTATTTATACAGGGTGTTAAACAAGACTGCAAATTTTTCAATTTTTATTTGTTCCGAAAATCCACAAAAACAATTTTTTAGTTCTAATTGTTAGATTATCATAATCCTTGGTGAAATTGTAAAAAACAATTTCAAACTTTATTTAAAATATTTAATATTTTTTGAGATATTTTTTTTTGTCAAAAATTTAATTTTTCTACATAATAAACTGTAACTTTTTACTATCCATTTGATGTAAAATTTTCTTGCTAGAGGGCCCTTAAATCATATTTTTTTTATAATGTGCACGGTCTGCACTACCAAGAAAATATACAGGGTGTGAAAAAATGTGGCAATGTTAGTTAAAATCCTAGCAATCCTAACGATCATGTACGTATATTTCAACAACCTGTGGCATGAAAAATAATTTAAATTTTTACTGAAGTTTTAAGGAGTACCCAGTATTTTCTCCAAACGGTTTTTTAATTTTCTCTCTAACTTTATCATTTAAAAAAAAAACAGGTGTTGATTTTACAGCCAAAGTTACCAACATCGGGTAACACAAGAGACATATAACAGGCTACCACCTTTTTAGTTCTAAAAATATCAAAAAAATTATAATTAAGACGTTTCTATAACACGAGAAAAGGTAAGTTTTCTATAAAAAAGTAACTAAAAATTACTTCTGGTTTTTACCGGAAATGACCCCTAGTTTTTTAGTATTCAGCCTAAAATTAGCTTATCAACGATATATCACAAGGTAAGTTTTGTTATCAAAATGGCAGCTGGACAGTCTTTTTTTGAAAATGCGACTTTAACGTTTCATAATAAAAATGCAGTCACTTTTTACAAAATACTTCTTTTAAACAGTCCAAAATAAGTTTAGTTTTTATTGTTTTAGACACTTTAACTTAAACATCGTTTAAAATTAAAACTAAGATTTTGTTGAATTTTGAAAAAATGGCTGTCCAGCCACCATTTTGAAAACAAAACTTAACTTGTGATATATCGTTAAAATCTAATTATAAGCTGGATACGATGGTCCGTTACATATGCAGGGTCCTATTTAAGATAAAAAAGTAGGGGTTACTTTCGGTTAAAACGGAAGTAACTTAATTCTTTTTTTATAGAAAATTTTTGTTTTATGGAGTTATAGAGACATTTCAAGTTGATATTTTTAAAACTAAAAAGGTGGCAGCCTGTTACATGTCTCTTGTGTTAACCGATGTTGGTAAATTTGGCTGTAAAATCAACACCTGTATTTGTTAAAATCATAAAGTTAGAGAGAAAATTAAAAAACCGATTTGAGAAAATATTCACTACCACTTAAAGAGTGAAAAATTTTAAATTTGAATTCTTTTTTTGCTACAGGGTGTTGAAATATACGTACATGATCTTTAGGATTGCTAAGTTTTTAACTAACATTGTTACAAGTTTTTCAAACCCTGTATATGTTCTGCGTAGTGCATACCGTGCACCTTATAAAAAAATATGACTTAAGGGCCTTCTAGCAAGAAAACTTTACTTCAAATGGCTAATAAAAAGTTACAGTTTATTATGTAGAAAAGTTAAATTTTTTGACAAAAAAATCATGTCTCAAAAAATATTAAAAATTCTAAAAAAAGTTTGAAATTGCTTTTTACAATTTCACCAAAGATTACGCTAATCTAACAATTAGAACTAAGAAAAAGTTTTTATAGATTTTCGGAACAAATAAAAAATTGAAAAATTTGCCGTTTCTTGTTTAACTCCCTGTATAAATAACTTTTTAACATAGGTAAGTTTTACGACTAACATCCGCTATATGTAATAAGATACAACTTAAAACCGCACCTCAGTATCTCGTCTCATTTTAAAAATATTCGAACTTAAATTTTACCAAAAAATGCCATTTACCATTGGTAACAGTTAAAATTGAGGAAATAAACATTTTATGACTACTGCGAAATTATTTTTTTACCAACATCACATATGTAATATTAACCCAGTAAATAAATATAAAAAGCCAAATAGCCGCACGAAAATAATACGCGCTATATTACATTATAAGGCGATGGCCAGTGAAGCTATTTCGCCCTGACTCAAGTGGATGTTTTACCACTTTTGTTTTTGGATACGCGTAATGGTTCGTTCGGCTTCGATCGGAGCCGCCTCGTGCTTGGTCGCGCGCTTGGAGGGCCGCGATAATATGTACGCTTGTTGCCATATTTAGTTTTGGTTACTGGTTATTAATGCTAATATTTTTAATTGTGCGTGCAATTAATCATGGATGAGTGCCGCTGCGTAATCGATCAACTACTTGAAAAATCATTCTCCTTGTATAGTTTTGAAGAAAAAAAGGAAGATGAAGATGGAAGACCAACACCTATTTTAAATGATTTAAAAAGGGTATCAAAAAAAATAGTTCGTACTTTTAAAGTTAGTTGGTATAGTGAAAACCCTTGGTTACGTGTTTGCAAGAAAAATAGACTGTATTGTTGACCGTGTCTTCTGTTTTCTACAGAAAAAACTGGGTGGACCAGCAGTAGAGTCAACGATTTAAATAGTTTTAGAGTTCTAAAGAAGAGACACGAAATTTCTCCGTTACATGTAAGATGTGTAGTTAATTTGATTCAGTTTGGCAAAATAAGGATCGAAAGCTGTCTTAACCAACCTTTGAAAGCAAATATTGCTAAATATAACGAAACTGTTAAAAAAAATAGATATATCGTTAGCCCACTTATAGATGCCGTATATTTTTTGGTCAAACAAGAATTGCCGTTTCGGGGCCATTTTGAGGAGGATAACTCTGACAATTAGGGTAATTACAGGGAATTGTTAACATTAATTGCCAAAAAAGATCAAACATTTTGCCAGCATGTAGAAACGTCAACCGTTTTGTCGGGAGTTTCGAATGACATACAAAACGATATTATTGAGGCTATATCTACATTTTTTAGGATTGACGAAATTAAATCAGAAATTGCCGAAGCAAGTTTTATAGCTGTTATATTGGATGAAAGCACCGATGTTTTAAACCAAACGCAACTTTAGATATGGTAACCCGGACGGTGATGTTTCTCAGAGATTTTTGAAATTTGTTAATGTTAGTAAAGAGCGTCCATCCGGACCGTTGTCGGAAATATTCTTCAGTGTGTTAAAAGAGTTTCAGTGCGGAAATAAACTAATTGCTCAACTTATGATGGTGCGGCAGTAATGAACGGGCACCACAACGGCCTACAAAAACTGGTTAAAAACAAGTATTAAGATGCAATTTTTGTTCATTGTTAAGTTCATAGACTCAATTTGGTTTTACAGCAATCGGTAGAACATATTAAAGAGTGTAAAATTTTTTTTCAAACGTTATCAGGATTTGCTGCATTTTTTTCCAAATTGTCCAAAAGGGCTGGTGCTTTGGATAAATTAGTACAAAAACGTTTGTCCAAAGTAGCAGCAATCAGGTGGATTTACGTTAGTAGACTCGTTGAGGTGATTTCTTGTATTCGTTTAGAGCTTCTCGAACTATTTACAGAGATGCATACTGACACTGCAACATGGGATGGAGAGACACGAATTTGTTCAAAAGGCTTTTACATTACATTGCAAGAATTTGATTTTAATTTCTTTTTAAATTTATTTCAGATTATTCTACCAAAATCAGAAATTTTGTTTGATATTTTACAGAAAAAAATATATAACATTGGATTTTGCACGAAAAAAGTTAATGAATTTTTAGATTTTTTGCAATTAGACCGGAATAATTTTGAAGTTCTGTGGTCAAAACCAGAGAACTTTGTGATGATGATGTATACAAACCCAATAAAAGGCAACGAATTACAAATATTAACAATGATAAAGAGACATCTTATCGATGACTTTTTTTTGAAATTTTTGACACCATGATTATTCAACTTAAAAATAGGTTCTCGGATTTAAGGCATCTATAATGTCTAGCACTATATGATTTTGACAATTTCAAAAATTATGCAAAAAAATTTCCAGATAGCGCCTTTCATCAACTTGTAAAGCTGTATGGACAAAAATTTGATACAGTAAAGTTAAAAACCGAATTGACAGTTCTTTATAATGATCAAGAATATGTTTAAAAAAATTTGCAAGAATTTTATCAATATTTAAAATCTTCAGAGCTTGATAATGCATTTCCGGAAGCTTAAAATTGGCAAACTTATTTTTAACAATTCTGGCTACAAGTGCATCCGTTGAAAGAAGTTTTTCAGCAATGAAACGGATTAAGACATGTCAAAGAAATACTCAGTTACAAGATCGAATGTCCCCACTTTCTTTAATTTCCATTGAGAAACGCTTTTTGAATAAATTAATGAAAAAAACTTCTTTTTACGATTCAGTTATTAAATTTTTGCAAATAAAGAAAATCACCGAATCGAGTGGAAATATAAACAATAATTTTGAAAATATGTTCTTCCTTCTTTGTTCGTTGTATTCTTTTTGTAGTTTGTTTTATATATTATTTATATTGTTTAGACATATTGATTTTTAATTGTTTTATTTTTTCTCACAGACTTGGATTAGTTATAGCATAAGACTTTAAATAATACAACAAAAATTTAAATAAAATACCTAAAATTAGCAAAAACTTATATAAACTCTTTTTTTTTAATAATATTTTTCACATCTGGTTTTGGTAACACTTCAGAAAAATTTTTAAATGTGTTCAGATTATTTGTTGCGTTTAGATTGACAAACAAAAATCTTTTTTGGCTTTTTCGCAACTGAATAAGAATGTTTAACTTTAAATTAATTGAATTAATTAATTCAATTAATTTAAAGTTAAACATTCTTATTCAGTTGCGAAAAAGCCAAAAAAGATTTTTGTTTGTCGACTTCAGAAAAAGTCACGCGTCGCCACTGTATCATCAGTTATGTATGCCAAGGCACTCTCACAACTATTATTGGTCCTAAAACCGGGCTTACTGGTAAAATTCTACAGCGATCAAGAAAAGTTCTCATTTGATAATCCATATTTTTTCCGAGTATTTTAGGTAACGTCGCTAGTGTGCTGACTTATCGTAGATGATTAAACTCTGTGGAATTATTTACTTTCGGTAAGGGGATCACTTGAGCTTTCTTCCATAAAAGAGGAAAATACGATGACAAAATGCATTCGTTAATAATGTGTGTAATAAAAGGCGCAATACAAGGGCAGCAAAGATAAATCATACTTATGTTAATCTTATCGACACCAATTACTTTAGATTTTTTTTTTCTAATATGAAATATTTGATTTTCGTCGGATAAACTCAATTCAAAAAGTTCGTTAATGTTTTCCAAACAATTATTGTTGTAATTATCTAAAAAATGTTTGTTTGGACTATTCGGATTGTTTACAGACTTTACAAAGAAATTATTTATGTTATTAGTGTCGCATACATTGTCAGGCAAATTACAACTCTCTTGTTTAACGTAATCAAGTTTTTTAGGTTCTTGCCAATTCTCTTTTTGATTTGAGTTTTGAAATTTAGTTCGCAAGTTTGCTTTTGGTATAGTTTCATAGGTAATAGGTAAAGATTTTTATAATTACAAATCTATTTGTTTTTAATGGACTATACAGCCATCATGACTTTTAGCTTTTTGATTTGAGTTTTGAAATTTGGTTCGCAAGTATGCTTTTGGTATAGTTCCATAGATAGGTAAAGATTTTTATAATTACAAATCTATTTATTTTTAGTGGATCATGCAGCCATCATGACTGAAGTTTAAAGAAAAAATAATCATTTAATTTTTAGCATCTTAACAGCCATCAAGCTGTAGGGTGCAAGCTATACTACAAGAAGCTAAAGCGATCATTTATCAGGGCCGTGAAAAACATTAAATTGAACAATTAAAAAAATATGTATGTTTATTTTTAAACTACATCATTTTATTGATTAATAGAATATTATACCTATTTCATAACTACACACGTGAACAGCGCCTTATAAGAGAGTGGTATATTTGCGATTACAACATTTTTAACAGTTATCTACATAATAAAGTCACTTGTATAGTATTATTATTTATAAATTGCAAAATGAGTGTTAGTATCCTCTATTTAGGGATATTGTAATAATAAAATAATATTAATAAAATTCTTAATTATTTTGACGGAACGTCATCTGCGACATGAAGCTTACATTGAACTTTTATGTTTTCAGTATTATTTTGTACATCAAGGTACCGCCAAACGAACAATAATTAACGATAGCGCGATGACTTTTTAAAACAGATAGAAAGCTGAGACAGTGTTATGATTAATCGAGCAATTATATTGGTGAGTCAAGGCTTATTAGACCAGTAATGTCAGATGCCATTAGTAGAAGTCATATAAATAATAGAAAACTGAATTGAGATTGTGGGCATTGTTTCTTCAAAGAAAGAAATCAAACTTAATTTAAAAGAAAAGTTGTATTTTCAGGTTAACAGATTCAAAATGCTTGTTGCAGCTATAGTAACATTTTATTAAATGCACATACCATGCAATGTACTATTGCATTATTGCCTGTAGGCCTGCGCGTTTGAAGTATGCGATCAGCTGATGTAATTTTCATGCATGACCCCGAATTAGAGCATACGCTAATTGCAAACGTCAGCAATTTTCTGGGACGATAGAAAGTGACAACATTATAAAAATATCGGCGTCGATCATCACTAGTATTGTTAATGCTCTTTCTATGTCATTTTCTATGGTACAATAAATTTTTAAATAATCTTAGACATAGGTAATAAAATATCTATTTTAAATATTTCAAATAAATAGATATAATACCCTGTAGTTGGCACCCCTTATTTCCCGAGTGGTTTCATAACTCAAGTGCATGATATGTAAATGGTTGCGCTATCCATTTATTTGCATATATAATACTTTGCATGTCATTCATTCAGATTGCATTGTCCCTAATGTGAACCCCCTTTTACAATTCCAATATGTCAAAACAAAATGGCGGCCTAATAACACATCTATAAATATAGTAATCAGTATCATGTAATTTCTTGTCCAAGTTTTACATTAGAGATGAAATGAAAAAATGTTTGTACGAATGCAATATGTCAAAAAAAAAATATCGATATATAATAAGAAGGGGGGAAAATCTTACAAACCTAATTACGAGCTTTGATTCGGAGTTGTGGTCAGCATCCCAAATAATAACCATGTGCTTAATTTCCAATATCGTTCAGTAATTGTAGAGTACAGTTCTGAATGTATATATTGTTCTAAAAAATCCCTTATCTGAACCCACCGTGTGATTTATACGTCTATCTGTTGTTAATTGAAGTAGGATGCGATTTTAATGAAAGATTTCTCACAGAGTTATGTTGTGCTTGCATTCTCCATCAATACTGCCTAGTTTTTTCCACAAAATTGAAAGGCTTGTCATTTGGAAATTTTAAAATCAACTTTTATAAAAGTTAGAAATTATGAAAATTTTTCGATTTTTGGTGTCTTGACATGTTCTCCAGAGAACACCTTACTTTGTACCTAGCATATGCTACAGGATGTAAAACATAGCAGATTTTGTTTCGGA
Source organism: Kuschelorhynchus macadamiae (assembly GCA_030620095.1). NCBI lineage: Eukaryota > Metazoa > Arthropoda > Insecta > Coleoptera > Curculionidae > Kuschelorhynchus > Kuschelorhynchus macadamiae. Next base: position 316,225 of record JAUTXW010001365.1, read on the forward strand.
GAACTTTTTATAAACACGCATTTGTAAAGGGTAATGTACAAGTTTTGTGAAATCGTTGCAGTTTATTTTGGGGTATAAAATGATATTTTATATATAAAAAGTTTCTGAATTTATAATTCACCAAATAAAGTTAATAATAACTGTTAAAATATATTTGAGGGCGCGAGGTTCCGAGGAGTCGGCTAGGTGATAGGAGACGTAGATGACAACCTGAGTCACGTAGCGGAAAACTTCTGGAATGGCGCTTGCATGATATTTTCTTGCTCCGCTTTGAATATTCGTACGTTTGTATCGGTACCATTTGAGATAAAAATTATAAAGCGTATTAAAAGATCTATATTTTTGCTTTGATTTACATTTCTTTGGTCCGAAGTTGCAAATATCTTCTCGAATGCTTTGAGTGGTGGCTAAAATTGATTTGTATCGAAAATAGAATACATTCCATGGATACTGTCCAGATTTTCTGAAGTTATAGAAAGTATGTCTTGCCGAATTTCGTATACAAATGGACGCAATTTTAATAATAACTAAGAAATAGTCGTATCAAACATGATATTAGGGTTTTATAGTTTACGTTATTCGGAAGTATAAATAATAGTGTCGTTGATTTTAGTACACAAAATGGCTTCTTGTACTGTTAATACAAGTTGTGGAGTCCATCCGGAAATTTTGGTGAAAAAGGAACTGAACTTTCCCTCGGCTTTCTTTGTATAAACATATTGATGGGAGCACAAAGGAAGGGAATCCTGGGGTTTCCTATTGCACAACGACAGGAATCCATGTTTTACTAATTTTGTAAAAAATGGCGTTTTTGACAATTTCTTTTTATCAAAGACATATGTATTGTAGCTTCTATTGGTGGGATCGGAAGACAAAAATATATATCTTTATTTTTAAATTTCTGACAAAACTGCTTTGGTTTCAGACCTTTGTGTCAAATACACAACCAACAAAACAACAAAAACTACGTGACACAGAATTTTATAAATTTCCTCATAATCTTACTTCCTTTTAATAAATTCTAATAAAAACTTGCGAAAAGATGCGTTTACTAGTCTCTACTAATCATACCAAACTATATGTCTTTGTGTCTAATAAAACGGTTAAAAACTGCAATTTAATTTAAAAATTCAATCGTCTGTAGTTTGTGCAAACCTGCCAAATTGAATGTTTTATTTTTTAAGTGTAGGTTTTTACACTTTTAAAAATTGATTTTTTAATTAAGAAACTAAATAGAATTTCCCATGCTTTAAATATTTATTTTTACAATTAAATGTAGAGAAAAAAGTGAATAAACTTAAAGGAAGAGCCAAATATTTACTCATAAAAGTTTATTTTTAAATAATATAACAAGGAATTGTAATTATTATAATTTTATCTTTTAATAAAATATAAAGTTTATTTCATATTTAAACAACTAATAATAATCCTTTTTATTTTATTAAAAAATAAAATAGTATTTTTTAAAATTGTTTTCTTTTTAATTAAGAAATTAAAGAGAATTCATTTAAAAAAGATTTCATATATTTTCTAAATAATTTAATTATAATTTTGAGGAGCATAAAAACACCTACATGTTAAAAAACAAAACGTTCAATTTGAAGAGTTTGCACAAAAACTATAGACGATTGAATTTTCAAATTAAATTGCAGCTTTTGCATACAAAGACCTGAAATTTGGTATGCTTATTAAAGACTAGGAAACTATCTTTCAGAGGTAGGGTTGCCAGATTTACAAAAAGCAAAAACGGGAGCCTAGTTCCTTCGATAGGAAGGGCAACTTCCCCCAAAACAGACTTAAAAAAATGCAAAAAAAAATCTCATCTTGTTATTGGATCCAAAAAACCTAACTAGCCAAGACACTTGTGGAGTCAGCCATATGTATGTTTTCATCAAGGTTCATTTCGCTCATTACATTACATAAATAAAATTGATGAAATTATATTTTTCTTCTTTCAAAAACGGGAATTTTGAAAGAAAGAAGAAAATTCAAAAATTACTTATATTTTGTGGTTTTTATTGTTTTGTAGGTTATGCATTTGGGAAGAATTGTTCCTTAATCACGAATATTTCCGATAGATTAACTCCACACTCCGGTAAAAAAAAATCATGAAGTACCTTATTTCAATTTATTACGTACCTCGTAAAAGGGGAGTATTGTAACCCTGAAAAAATCACCCTTTTCAGATCTTCACGTTTCAGAGTCTCTACACGTTTATGTCTGTCTGTTCGAGGAATAGCCAGAAAACTTCTTACCCGATTGACTAATTTTGGTGAAATATTAAGAGTCATATGAAGATGACCTAGTAACATTTTGATAAAAATGACGGCCTAGTGAAATGTTAAAAAAAATATTATTAAAAAAATGCTTTACCTGAAATTTTGGGCAAATTCAAGTATTATGTAGGAATAAATTTTAATACGAATCCAAGATGGCGGCCTAATAAAAGATTTAAAAAATCTTAACAAAAAACTAAGCTGTGGTCAGAAAAATAACAATCGGTGATTTCCCCATTTATTACCTTTAATAATAAAATTAATATGTGTTTTTAAATAATAGTAATTATTATTATTAATAAACTGAGAACAAACGAGATGTACCTAAACGTCCTTAAGGGATAATATTTTTTTAATTTTGTTATTTCTATTTTCCGAGGAAATTTCTATACTTTCGGATACATGAAATCAGTTACATGGATATTTTGCTTTATTTGCCATTCCAAACAATTCTCTGAACATAAAAATGCAACACTGTTTTTGCGGAAATTCCTCTTTATCTTGGTTTTCCTAGCAATTCAGATACATATAGATATTTTAGTTTGATGATTAAGTTATATTAGGGTTGGTTAAATTTGAGTTAAAGAAAGCGCGCGGGAGAGCGCGGGCGCGCCCCAGCTCCAACAAAATTCTAAGCCTATATTAAACCTAGGATTTTTTGACAAAACGTATTGTTAGGTGGATCTATCTCGTTAGGTTGGTCGATAAAATCATCATTAAAGCCATAAATTATTATTTAACTTATTATATAATATTATTATTATAAATAAAATCACATTAATTTTTTTAAGTTCTATATTCAGAATGCTTTATAGAAGTAAACTATAATAAAAATGCGATCTAGGTGAGGTTAGGATCGGTTAAGTTTATAACGGAATAGACTATACTAATAGAACGGACTATATAAATTCTTAATTTATTTTTTTCTTATGACAAATGCTAAATGCTAATGTTTTTATCTTTTTATCTAAAGAAAATAATAAATATCACTTATCTCAAACGCTATCTTCTAGACTGTAAATACAGTTTCATGCAAAGACAAACCTTCTCAATTGGTTATCGTCTACGCCTCCTTTCGAGAGTTCATGGTCTCATATGGACCTGTGGAGTAGGTCATTTAAATTAAAGCTAATAATAATTGAAACATTTTATTTGCTTCGATTCAATTCTAATAAATTGTCAACTTACTATGTTAAACTTATAATAGAATATTTTATAATGTTTTTTTGGAAAGCATTGTTTTCCTTCTGAAAAGATTGGCTGAGAGTGTTTTTCTTTGCCTTTCTTTTTTTCGCCGTGGTCTTTTTGAGCCAGAATGCTGATAAGTTAGTTTAGGCTTTAGACATTTATAGAGAAGGTACTATTATCCTAATTAGACGGAAATGTAATTATTACTTCAACTACATACATAAAGTAGAACTCTAGACGACACCTATGGAATATTTATTACTATAGGGTTCAGAGTGCGTCTATGACGACGCAATGTGTTTCAGCTAACGAGAAGCAGTTCTTTACGACCTTTTTTCTGTTTTCTAAAACAAGATTCAGTCTGTGTCAGAGTTCCGTTTCTAACAGTTGATTTCAAATTCCTCTTTTGTGGTGGTTTATTGGGCTTTTCATATACAGTGGGTTATAGAAATTGAGGGATTGTCAAAGATATTTTATTTCCAGTCTATGATTTATTTGGGGAGTAACTTTTACATATTGTCAAGAGTAAATTTATGGTTTGTTTAAAGATTTTTCTTTTCTTTTCCTTTGTACTAAGTTTGGGGATAATTCCGTCATTTTCTAGATTTAAATACTTTTTTTTGTTATTAGTTTTAAGTATTATTTTTGTACAATAATTCACATCCTTATTTTTGTTAATAGATCTTTAAGTTGTTTATAAAAACCAAATCTTTTATTTAAATAAACCTGCTAGTTAAAATAAATATATTCAAAACCTAGATACCATCGTTGTTGCAGTTTGCAGCATATTATGTTAATACATAACAAATATACAGCTAACTAATGTTATGTTTTAATATTTTTATTACTCGCCGAATGCCACCACTGTTATGATTTAATAATTTTAGTATTTTGTATTAGCACTGGTAGTAAATGTAAACACTTCAACTTGTTTCAAATCTCTCTATTATCTTCTGTACAAGAGGGACACTTCTTACTTCTAACAAATCTTTACTCTTACTGTGTCTACTGACTTAATTCTACTGACAATATAGTACTGACATAATGACTGACCTGCTCTATACTGACTACCTAGAACTTATTTTTATATGAATTCCCTAATTTGAGATGCAGTGGCGTATCTGTAAAATTGATTAAAAAAGGTGTCTATAAAAGTAATTTGGGGAGTATTTGCTACGCCACTGCTTACTGTACTACAATGGTTTCTTTTAATGTTTTTATAGCTGAACCTTCCCAAGCTTTATCGACATAGTGTAAATGAGTTTATGATAGGTTTTTTCGGGTATAATAATATTTGGGGCGGAAGAACGTGCATAAAATAGAATTTGAAGTAGAATTTAAAATACATATTGTTTACTTAGAATTTCCCTTGCAATAAACGACCATTAAAGCAGCTTTTGTCGGAAGGTTCCGCCGAAATATAATGTATGTCTAAATATTGCATTTACGTATCAAACTATCTCTAGACTAATGAATATATAATACTTAAGACTATTCACAAATAAAATGACTATAAAATAATGGGGTCACAACACTAAGTTATCAAAATTATATACAAAAAATTAAAACTATATTAATATTAAAAGAAATACATATACATACAAAATCCGAAGAGTTAGAAGACTCTGCGGCCTCAGTATTGGTAATAATTCCTCCTGGTTCTAGCTTGGAATAAATTTTCTATATTTAATAATTACTTTTATATTTTTATATGATAATAAAATATGTGTATTGAATTCGTATAATACATCTTACTATGTAAAAGAAATATATTCATAATATCTAGCACACATTTGGGACCAAATAAAAGAAAAAGAACAAATTGCTTTATGGTGCAGGTTATATCAGAAAAAACACTTCTCCTACTATAAAACAGGTTTTAGATCCGATTCGATATGTTCTAGATTTAGTAGTTTAAATATATTTTTGTCGGTGGGTTAGTGTGTTCGGTGAGACAAAAGAAATTGAAATACCAATATAATTCAAAAAATTGATATCCTTCTACTTTTAAATATACCCGCAGGTAACGTTTTTTGTTTAGGTGTAAACCAAATCTCAAATTATGCAAATTTACTTTTAAGCGGAAAATACTGTAAACAATTCATCAACGATTTAATTACTATATAATTTGTTAATAAACCATAGGTTGAGTAAACTCCGGAAAAAAATCTTGAAACCAAACTAAAACACAACGAATTGCAAATCATCTAGATAAGTCACTGTCATTACATAAAAATTCGTTTAACGTATTTTTTTGTGTGTCGGTACTGAATTCATTGTTTATGCAATTCACGGTGAAACGTTTTAGAGAATTTTAAACTAGATGTTATTTAATTTAATTTCATTGAAATACTTACCTATATTTTCCCAGATCTGTTTGTTTTTCCTAATTGACCATACAAATAAAAGGAAATAAAATCTGGTGTCTTGGATGCATATTCATGATAGTTTGAAATCAACCGTTTTTGGTAAATTGAAAAACTATTTTATTGATATATAATTAAGTAATTTTAATAATTTATTTTAAAGACTTAATAAAAAATCTGGTCAAAACTAGTAAACATATATGGGTTTTTCAAAAAAAATATATTTTTTAATTTTTGAGAAGACTTGTGTGGTATTGAAACGTCAAAGAGCAGAGCTACTAGGTATTGGCAACTTCTTTATTGTCAAGGCATTGTAAGTCAATTCAATTTTTTAATTAATTTGTAAAACGGAATAACGTAAAAAAAATCGAAAATTATTTGGTGAGGTAAATTGTCATAAAATGACCAAACATCTTCAAGAAGGACAGGTTTTAAAAGATCATCCACTTTAGATTTTTTGATTTTTATCTTTTCTTTGTGAAGAGATTTATAGGTGGCATTCTTGGCACCAATAGTTTTGGTTTTTCCTTGAGGTAATTCGTTGTAGTCTTCATCACAGTTTAATTTATATAGAATACTGCCTCCTTTAGGGTAGAACTTGAACGCCGTCCTTATGGACGAGTAGATTATATTTTGTTTTTATGGCAATTATTAAAAAACTGGAAGTTGACAAGCTTGGCTTCATACTTTTTAGTTTGGCTGCTCTCTTCACAGATTCTTACATCACACAGCAAGAATATTTTTTGTTTTTTATTTTTCTTCTATGGCCGCATGAACACTGTAACACCCTATTTGAGTGTGACCTTTAACGAAAAATTTTTATTCAATAGGAACTTTTATTTCTGCTGATAAACATAAAAGGGCATTTCCCGTGGTATTATTTCGGTTCTGGTAGGTACGGCCATCTGAATAAATAATTTTAGGTTTGCCATCATTTAAGGACCTTTTGTAAAGGCAACAGCAAAGAAAACAAATGTCAAGACTTGAATGTGAGCATAGGTTTCGTCAAACCATGTTTACATCCAAACATTTTTTTTTTCGATTTCTTACAAAAATTTGTTGCCCATGGTGGTCCAATTTTTCTTTCTTCGCTTTGGGTATCGTGAAACGTATTTAGTTGACATGAAGGTCTCTTGTTCGTAACTCCTGATTTTGTATATTTTGGTCATCTCCATCTGAGGAAGATTGAACATCTTGATCATTACCTGTCATTATTATTAGATCGTCATTATTGTCAGAACTGGAAACAAAATTATGTGACTCTAGATTTTCATCCTCGTTCAAATCTTCATCTGCAGACACATTGTCGTTTTCCCTCCCATAAAACACTGACCCCCTCTTGTTTTTTAGCAATTATTTTTTCTTCACTGTTTTCTTTATGACCTCAAGACGTTTTAGAACACACGTCGCCGATGTCTGTATGATTTTCATTTTGGTCACTTATATCACCGATATTATCAAAACTTTAATACGGTTGCATCACGCCGAACTTGTATGAGGTTGTAAGTTTTCTTGGAAATCAAGAGGAATCTGTTGACAACTGCAGTCTAGGTTACATGGATCGAATGTCTTTAAAAAAACTATCGTTTACATCGCGTTCAAGTTCAACTGGCAAGTCCATTATATTAAGTCCCAAATATTTACTTCACTAGGCTATACGATTTCTGATCAATTACTTATATGCTCTCTTTAGCAGTTTTCGTTGGCTTTTCTGTATTATGCTACATTTCAAGCATTCTTTTGCTCCTTGAATCCATTTTTGTACACTAAAATAAAAAAACAATACTTCCTATTAATTTAAATGATGAAAACATTAAAGGTATTTTTATAAATTTAGGCATTTAGTTTTACTTACATTTAATTCCACTGTTTTTGACAAAAATATTATATTATTACCCTAATAGTCCAGTAACTTTTAAAATAAACTGAATAAGTGGTTTTTACGTTGGCACACACCGCCAATTTGTTATTTACGTTAAATTTTACTAATTTATCTTTATATCATATTTAATTTTTCTGCAAAATTTAAAGTCAGTTGAATAAATTTTTTTTATATTGAGTTTTTAAACAATTTATTTGGGCACCATTTTCTTTTGTTATCTTGAATTCGTACAACAACTTTACCAGTTTATCACAGTTACCTAATGCTGGCACAAAATTTGAAATTAATCTAATAAATAGTATTTCAGGCTAATTTTCTAAATACTTTATTAGGACGCAATTTTGTTTTGCTTGGATTCATACCGAAATGTTACCAGTTAGTTCCAATGCAACACTCGATTTTTGTGCAGGTAAATTGGATAATTAGTATTTTAGTAATACTCATAACGTTTCACTAGACCGCCACCTTGTTTCGGCATATTGGATTTTTACCAAAATATTACCTGGTCATCCCCATATGAACTTTAATTTTTTACCACTTGAAGTCAATCTTATAAATGCTTTTAAACCTATGCCGTGAACTGACAGACAGAGAAACATCAACGGAATTGATAAAACATATTTTCTTGCATATAAGGAGGCTGTAAATGAAGACTGAAGATATGTAAAACCTAAGAGGGTAATTTTCTTTACCATTACAAATATTTTATTTTGCTGCCAATTAGTTCCGCCATCTTCGATTGATACCACAGTTTTACCAGTTCATCTCTATACCACAATTAGTTGTGAACAAATTTGAAATCAATCAATTAAATATATTTTTTTCAGGCTGAATTTTTAAATATTTTATTAGGCCGCCATTTTGATTTTTGAGCAAAATTTTGAGGTAAATTGTATGTGTAGTTTTTTAGTAATAATTTGAACATTTCACTAGGCCGCCGTTTTTACGCCTACGCCGCACTTGTTGTTAATCATAATTTAAGTCAAATTGAGAAAGTAGTTTTTACACGGATTTTTTAAAAATAAGACACAAAATTTGAAATTAATGTAATAAGTAATTTTTCAAACAGATTTTTTTAAATCTTCTATTACGCCGTCATTTTGTTTTGCAATCTGGGATTCGCACCAAAATGTTACCAGCTCATTCTAATATAATACTGAATTTTGGTGCAACATTTCAGGTGAATTGGATAACTAATTTTTTATTAATTTGTTTTTAACATTTCACTGCCATTTTATTACGCCATATTGGATTTTTTCCAAAATTTTATCAGGTCGTCCCCATACGACCCTTAATTTTCCACCAAAATTTGAAGTTCATCGAGTCAGTAGTTTTATCTATGCCGTGAACTAGCAAACAAACAAACCGAAAAATTTGAAAAAACGTGTTTTTGGGCATCTAAGGACCCTAAAACGTAACGATCCCTAAAATTCTGGGAGGGTCATTTTTTCATGATTACAAATATTTTATTTGGCCGCCATTTTTCCAGTGAAAAATTTGAGGGAAATTGGTTAAGCAGTTTTTTAGTGGTAATTTTTTTAATCGCCATATTAGATTTTTATCAAAATGTTAGCATCGCATAAATAAACCTTACATTTTCTCCTACAAATACTTAACCGAAGGAATAAGGAGTGTTTTTAGTTTTATTTGAGTAGGGATTACCTTTTTAGGGACTTTGAGAAATGAGGAGAGCCATATTGACTTTCGAATTAACATTTAGAGGAAATAAAACTTTAACCAGCATAGACTAACAATTAGAAAAACAATTTACCACATGTCCTAATGTTACTATATCATCAAGATAAACCTTCTTCAAATCAAGGAAAATAATAAAGGTAGGTTTACAGGAAATAAAGAATACAGGAAATAAAATAATATAAAACAAAATAAGATATAAGGAGTCGGAAATACTTTATACAAAAAATAAAAATTAAAAAAGAAATAGCAACAATTGCTATCAAACCCAGCAGCACAACAGTTTTCAATACTGCTAATGCTTTTGGATTTTTTTAACACAACCTTAATTTTAAAAAACACACAACTCTTCTAAATACAAAAATATTCAGTGATATTTTCAATATAATGTTCCAAGACGCCAATGCCCCGGCGAATTTTTGAAAAAAAATAAATTAAAATAATAGGAATAAAATTGGCTATATCTTATTTTATTTCTTATTTTATTTTTTTTTCTTGTATGTATAAACCCGCCTTAAACGATATTATTTTATTATAAATTATGAAAACAAAACTATTAAGAAGATGAAACAAAAAATGATAAAATAAAAATGAATTAACAATAAAACATTTTTTAATGACTTTCAGAAGTATGGTAAGAGTATGTCTCTATGTATGTCTAGACTTAAACATCTTGACAAATTAAAGTTATGGAGATACATAATTTATATTCCTTTTAATCTTGATAGTTTTTACATTTGTAATTGAAACAGATGTAATATCATAAAATATTATTTGCAAATGTCCAGATTGGCTTGACAAACAACACATAAAAATCTGACCAGAAAATGTAAAAGTACATAAAAGATGAAGAAGAAAGAATTAAAAGTCGGTAAATTAGCATGTACACTTCCCTCGTGACGAATTTCTTTACACGCAAGTTGTTATTATTAACGAATTCCATTACACTCAAGTTGTTATTATTAATATTAATATTATTATAAGTAATAATTACCTTTTTCTAGATATGTACAAAATATCGCTAAGCCACTGCCACTGCAGTAAGTGCTTCTATTAGTATTCGACCAAACCAAAAGCAAATTACAGTTATTTAAAAAAAATGCAAATTTTTCTTATTTAACAAAATATGCTATAGGATATAATCCAACTTTTTTTAAGATATGTTTATCACAACATTTAAGCTCATTAGGAAAATTATAAATAAAATGGTATTATCTTCGGTTTATACACGGCCCTATAAAATCTAGAATCTTACTTTGTTCAAAATTTTAAACAGATCAACATATTGTTTTTAACATTTCCGATTCGGGCGTTCAAAAACATTGTCTCAGATGTTTTCCAATCGGGCGTTAAGGAAAATATTGTCATTACCTCATTACGATTTGGTGCATTAAGAGGTTTTTAACATTTTCAGGCTTACAGTACCTACTTTGCACATTACGGATATTATTAAATATTATACATTAGATTTCTGTTACTTCCATTATCAAAATATTATTCCAGTGTCAAGTTTTTAGAATAGTAAAAATTACCAATTACTAATAGCAACCAAAAGTGAACGGCAAGCAAATATGCAGTACATTTTTGGCCTACATAAAGTTGAGATAGTAACTGGCAATGTTAACATTTATTATTGTGCAAGCCTACGTCGCGTCGCGTCGAGACATTTTACGTGAAAATATCTGATGCAAAGTAAGAACTATATGTTTTTAAGAAAAATACAGTTTATATCCTAATTAACATCATTATATATTATAAACGCACGTGTTTCGGAAATATATGCTGTATACATTTTTTTGCGAAATCTGCTCATTCGTAATAAGTAGCTTTATTACATCTAGAAGCGTTCGAATACAGAATATCCATATTTTTTTTCTGTAACGTTATAAAGTGAGCAAACGCGATATGTCGAAATATTATTTTTGTTTAATACAACGGGATGTAGACGCAATCAAAAATCACACACTGCTGATACATAAATAATGTACTTGAATCCTATGTTGTGATATTTATGCAATTTACACTCACAGGAATACTTGTAAGATAGTACAAAGAGATATAAATATATATATATATATATATATATATATATATATATATATATATATATATATATATATATATATATATATATATATATATATATATATATATATATATATATATACTTTTTTTTCTTTAACCATATATTTATATGTGGGACCTTATTTTCTTGGGTTAGGTTAACAACACTCATTGTCTTGAGCTTTCGCAAGATTTTATTGTCTCCTGATTCCTAAAAATTGTTTTTCTCATTAAAAACACAATACAAAAATATACATACATACACGTAAACGTTATTATATACACTGAGACGTTAAATGGCTTAAAATATTTAAAATTGTACACTTTATAATGAATTTAAAAAACACATTTTTTAGTTAGTAGCACAAATTTAAAACAGAAATATCTATTATACTTATAGTTTACGGTACGAACTTTGGAGAACTCCAAATTCATTATACATATGTATATATATATATATATATATATATATATATATATATATATATATATATATATATATATATATATATATACATATATGTATATATATATATATATATATATATATATATATATATATATATATATATATATATATATATATATATATATATACATAAATGTATATATATATATATATATAATAAATGCCTTTATTTAGATTTTGTACATACAATTTTAAATAAATGGTATAATCTGGTGGCGAGATCTAGCAACGCTACTCATCTAACCAACCATTATATGGAGAATTGAACAAAAGTATCAAGTCTAAACAAGAAATAAAAATTATAAACATAATTCTTATTAGAATTTAAAAGTGATATTCAAAAAATCAACAAAGACACCAATTAAATTAAGCTTGAGAGAATCCTGAAATATAGTAAGTATTTAAAACAAATTAATACAATAAAAAAGAAATAAAAATCAAACGAAACCAACACAAGAAAGAGAAACATCTGTAAACATTAAATACCACATCTTACCGCGATCCCAGTGCTCAGTACAGATACAAATTTTACAATTATTTAACAAACTCTTTAAGTTGTCTATCGAACGATGATACACTGACACACTGCTTCGCTGCGAAGGGTAGTGCATTAAAACACTTTGCGGCGTTATATGAGAACGAACATTGATACAGTGCAGTTTTATGTCTCTGGACAGTATACAAATAACCATAACGAGTTGACAGGGTATGTGTATCCCTTCCCCTCACCAACTTATCGTATAAGTATCGAGGCTACTGATATTTGGTAATTTTAAATACCAAGTTATTCATATGAACGAAATACTATTTTTTCAAATTTAGCCATCCTGAACGCGTGAAATACTCAGAAATTTGATCGTATTTTCTAACATTATAACAGAATCTTAAACAATTATTCTGTAATTTCTGCAAACTATCCCTATCGCTGCCCAGTAATGCTGGCCAATACAATGTATCGCAATATGACACCAAAGATAGAATTAGGGAAACGCACATTCCAAGTTTGATGTCATTACTGAGATAATCTTTATGTAAATACAGTGACTTTAATTTCCCGTAACTTTTTTGAAGTAGATAAGAAGTATGTTTTTCAAACCTGAGAGATGAGTCAAAATAAACGCCCAAATTTTTGCAGGATTCGAGAAGATTCAGTTTAATACTGTTGAGTTTAATATTCAATTGGTCATCTGACAATCGAGATCTAGGTGAACCAATTAGAAGAAATTGGGTCTTTGGCTCGTTTACGACCAGACCATGAGCAGTCAATATTTTGTATATAGAATCTAAGTCTGAATTAATTTGATCTTCTGCCAAGCGTATATTTACCCCATTAAAAGAATAGTACAGCTGGGTGTCATCGGCATATTGATGGGGTGTTCAAAATCTCAAAGAACTATTGAAATCGGCGCTATATATAGAAAACAAAAGGGGACCTAAAATGCTACCCTGTGGTACGCCACGCAGAAGTGCTAGCAACGCAGAACACTCTGTGCCCAAGACCACTCTTTGACGTCTTCCACTCAAATAGCTTCTTACCAATTCCAGTGAAGACATATTCAAACCAAAATACTTGAGTTTAGCACATAGGAACGAATGATTTAGTGTGTCAAATGCTTTGCTATAGTCAAGTAGAACAAGACAACTATTCTTACCCTCATCTGTAGCGTTAAAAAGATCATCTCTAACCTTAAGTAAGGCAGTGGTGGTACTGTGTCGAGCACGTAAACCGGATTGCGTCATAGGTAAGATATTTTTACAGAAATTCGTTGAGTTGTTCAAAAACAATTTTTTCGAAAATTTTGGATATGGTAGTATACTTATAGGACGAAAGGAAGACACATCTACGATAGTACTAGTCTTTGCAATTGGTGTCACATTGGAGATTTTCCATACGGTAGGAAAGCAACTATGTGTTATTCAGAAATTCATAATAAATTTAATATGACTTAACAAATAAGGTAATAGAAAAGTAATCATTTTTAAGCTAATGCCATCAATACCACATGCATTTGACTTAAGTGAGCCTATAATAGAATTAACTTTATTTTCGCTTACCTTTTAACAAAATACTCATTATATTCTTCAGCATTAAATTCAGTAGAAACATTAGAAGGCTTTCCAGAAGAATTAATATTAAGCCATTTTAACGTACGTCAAAACTCTCTTGGACTCGTACCAAACTTATGAGTAAGAAAGTCTTTTTTTCATTCCTTACTGTTATTGTCACCAAGTTACGTAAATGCCTGTATTCAGCTAAGGTAGCATCGGTTTTGTTCTTTTTATATTTTAAATAAGCCTTATCTCTTAGCCGCATCATAAACTTCAGATTATCAGTGATCCAGGGAGCAGGAGGCTTAGTAATTCGAGATGTTCTATATGGTGCATGTTTATTAAAAAGATTAATAAGGGATTCGTTAAAAAAATTTACCATTTCATCTATATTATTCATAGAATAGAGCGCATCGAACCTAGCATTATGTAAATCAGCTAAGAATAGCTCATAATTAAAGCTTTTATAATCCCTATAAGTTTTATACTTTATTTGAACGGGTTGCTTTTTTACATTAACATCACACGAAACAAGACAGTGATCAGAGATTTCATCCACAGAAACCACTTCAGAATTGCTAACCAACCCCATTGAAGACGTAACTATAATATCAATTAGCGTGGCGCTATTGTTGGCTATACGAGACAATCTGATTAAGATTATATATATATTTATATTTTATTTTGCAGACAAAAAATACACACCTTCTGTATTGTATTTTTTAAATTCGTTTTACTTTTTTTCTTAGATTCACACATATATATATGTTATATCCGTTTCCCATGACCTTCCACGTGCCTCCAGAATGTCGCCACATATTATCACACAGTTGCGTCATTCACAGAAACCAACATCAGCAGTTTCCAAGAATTGCGACAGTACGCTCAAACACCGTCAGCAGTCTCCATGGAAGCCAGCAGATGCTTGCCGGTTTCCCACGTACCTCAGCAAGATTTTTAATATAAATAGACTATGTAGATTTTATTAAAAACAGTATAATATTATTCTTTTAAGTTGTAACAATAATTATTGTCCATTTGATTTCCAAAGTTGTGAACATATTGTTTTATTTTATTTTAATAAAAAGTGTTTTTTTTAAAAAGTGAATTTTTCAAATAGTGAGATAACAATTTGGCGCAGTCGGTAGGATTCGTTTAAACGCTATTAGAACAAGAAAAAGGTCTAACTGGTAGCGGCGGATTCCAATCCCTTAACGGAACAAAAGGAACCTGAGAAGTCCTCACTCGTAAAGCTTGGAGCCACATCGAGAACAAGACAACCCAGATGCAGATTACGATTACGTAAGAATCGTCTCGTATTTGATTTTATTTTTCTATACTGTTCGATTTTTCAAATAGGATTTAAACATATTATTATTTCCCTTACCATTTGTTTTCTTAAATTACAAAAAGGAAAACTATTTATTATTTTTGTTAAGATATTCTTAATAACTTAACGTTTTCATTTTACTCGTTTTTGATAAAACCTTTTTATTTTTAACGCATCTACATTTAAAATTCAAAATGTCTCTCGATAATACCCAAACAACCATTGAAATTGAACCTTATAAACTTTCTGAAATTTTTTCCATTGTACCCGAATTTGAAGGTGATCAAATTTCTTTAAGCAATTTTATAACCGCATGCGATTGTGCATACGACATGGCAACAACGCAACAAAAAGTGTTTTTAGTTATTCACATAAAAAACAAGCTCCGTGGTAGAGCAGCTCAATTAATTAGTTCAAGGAATCCAAGTTCATACCTTGAAATTAAACAATTGTTAAATTTACACTTCGGTGATTCAAGGGATCTTACTTCCCTTATACACGATCTGCAGCGATTAAGACAACTTCCTAATGAGTCGCCCCTTACATTCTTTAATCGACTTCAGGTCCTGAACGCTAAAATGCATGCCAGCATACAAAAGTCCCCACTCCTACATTCAAAAGAACAAAAAGATGCTCAGACCATGTTAATTGAAACTATGACTCTTAATACACTTCTTACCGGTCTAGAGCCACGCCTAGGACAACTTATCCGTGCTAGTAATCCAACGTCACTTTTAGAAGCACAATCAAGAATTCGGAGAGAACTTCAGCTTTCGTATTTCGAAAATCAAAAAGTTAATAAACCAACTATTCCGAAACCAAGTCCTCAGTTACCTAGACCACACCAGCCACAACAATTAAAGTGTTCCAATTGTAACAGAATTGGTCATACAATATCTCAGTGCAGGCAACTTTCTTCTAATTTTCCCCAAAATAATAATTTCCAACGACCCATAACAAATTCTAATTTTCAAAGACCCGCAATAAACTCGAATTCTCAAAGATCACAATATCAACCAAATTTTTCGCAACAAAATAGACCAAATAATCCTAGCCAAAATACAAACCAAGCACAATTTAGGCCATCAATAATTCAAAGAAATCCCAATTTTCAACCAGCTAAGACGCATCATGTTAATACAAGACAAGAATGCTCCTCAGAGAATTATTTGCCCGAATACGATCAGTACACCGCCGAAAACGGCAATCCCGGTTTTTACGATTTTTTCCAACCAGAGGAAGAATCTTATCAAGATATAAACTATTCAAATGACACTAGTAATTACCAGGATTTTCTTACACCCCTTACGAATACCGACCCTCCAGACAATTCACCCCAGAACCCAATGACCGAGATCCAATCGAGAATAGAAACACTAAATCTAGAGAATATGGATCCAAATCTCAATTTCCCGGAACAAGCGTTTCTTTAAGTCCTCTTCTTACTGTAAATTCCAAGAATCTATATTATATCGATGACGCATCAAAACAATTCAAACTTCTCATTGATACCGGTGCAGGCATTTCTATATTTAAGGAAAACACCGTACAAAAATTTCCTACACGATTTCCCGAAAATGTCACTATTCAGGGAATTACCGATGAAAAACTTTCAATATCTCAATCTACACTCATACCTTTTACTATTGGTGATCCACACAAAGTGTATATTTGCAATTTAGATATAGATTTCGACGGTATATTAGGATTGGATTTCTTGGAACATTATGAATGTATTGTAGATCTGAAATCAAAACAACTTATTACAAATTTTAAAACTATGCCCCTTCACAAAGTAACCACAACTACAGCCATATCAGATGTACAAGAATGCATTAAAAACCGTAATAAAATTTCTATAGAGGCTAGAACTGAAAAAATTTTCAAACTCAAGTGCGAACTATTTAATACGGATGCTATACTTCACGCATATGTCAAAGAAAATGTTAGATTGCCAAATGCCCTGGTTAAGGTTAATGAACGCGGTGAATTTTTTACATCTATAATTAACTCAAATGCTATAGAAAAAACAATCGACTTTTCAAATTTAAATATCGAACCTTTTGACCCTGGAATTGATACTGAAACAATTTTTAACTTAAATACCTACCCTATACAAAACGCAGTTTTAGATAGGCGCTCAATTATTAAAGACCAGTTACGCACCGAACATTTAAACAACGAAGAAAACGATTTAATAACTAACCTATGTCTCGAATTTTCCGATATCTTTTATTTAGAAGGCGATAATTTATCTTTTACCAACGAGATCAAACATTCTATAGATACTAATAATTCAAGGCCCGTATTTACCAAATCATATAGATATCCTCACATTCATAAAGAAGAAGTAAAAAGCCAGGTAAATAAAATGTTAGAGCAAGGAATTATTCGCCAGTCCATCTCTCCATGGTCCTCCCCGGTTTGGGTTGTTCCCAAAAAATTGGATGCCTCCGGAAAACCCAAATGGCGTGTAGTTATAGACTACCGCAAGCTGAACGAGCTTTCTATAGCTGATAAATATCCTCTTCCGAACATTTCCGACCTTCTCGATCAATTAGGGAAATGTCAATATTTCACAACCCTCGACTTGGCTTCTGGTTTCCACCAGTTCGAGATCAATCCAAAAGACATCGAGAAAACTGCCTTCTCTGTTGAAAATGGCCATTACGAATTCGTCCGTATGCCATTCGGTTTAAAGAATGCCCCGTCCACATTCCAAAGAGTCATGGACAACATCCTTCTCGGTATTCAAAATGAACGTTGCTTAGTGTATATGGATGACATCATCGTGTACTCTCCAACAATACATGAACATATTTCAAGACTAACAGAAGTCTTCAAGCGTCTCCGCAAAGCCAACTTAAAGATCCAACCTGATAAATGCGAATTCCTTCGAAAGGAAGTTGCTTATCTAGGACACCTTATTACCCAAAGTGGAGTAAAACCTAATCCAAGCAAAGTTGAATGCATTCAGAAATTTCCTATGCCAACAAATCCTAAAGAAATAAAGTCATTCTTAGGTCTTGCTGGATATTACAGACGCTTCATCCCAAATTTTGCCAAAATATCAAAACCCCTGACCAAGTTATTACAAAAGGACGTCCCATTCACATTCGACGCGGAATGCAAAACCTCATTTTCTGACCTGAAAAAGGCACTTACATCGGACCCAATCTTAATTTACCCCAATTTCGAAGAAACTTTCTTGCTAACCACAGACGCTAGCGCATTCGCTATTGGAGCCGTCTTATCTCAAGGTCCCATGGGAAAAGATCTTCCGATAGCATATGCATCTCGAACTCTGTGTAGTGCTGAAACAAAGTATTCTACCATAGAAAGAGAATTATTAGCCATTGTATGGGCTGTCAAACACTTCAGACCATATCTTTTTGGTCGAAAATTTGTTTTGGTAACAGATCATCGCCCTTTGACTTGGCTATTTTCAATTAAGGACCCCGGCAGTCGCCTAGCTCGCTGGCGCCTTAAACTCGAGGAATATGATTACAAGATTGAATATAAACCCGGCCGAATAAACAAAAACGCAGACGCCTTATCACGTATTAAAATTAACCATTTTAAAAATTGCTCAGATTTTCAATCAACCATCGCTATTTACGCCTCAAATGAAGACGACTTTAATAACAGACCCTCGACCAGCAAACAAAATTCATTTTCAGAAATAATAACCGAAAACGATCTAGACGATAATGAAATAACCGACGAATACAATAGATTTGTTAATTTATACAAGACAAAATCAATCATCGATTATTCCAAAATCGAAATTTCCAATGATCAATTTTTGGACAAATCAAACAAAAATATTGTCACTTTCTTTTGGCAAACTAAAATGGAAGATTTTCATTTTAAAATTATAGAGGACCTATTTGAGGAAAACTATGATTTTGCCCCGCTTACGGTAAACACCCTGTCTAGTAAGAGTGTAAAGGACCGCAAATATTTCATAATACCCTTGTCGTATAATACTGATACCGTAGTCCAGCAGCTTTTCTATATTATCTATAAATGTCAAGATAAATTCGATCTTTCTAAAACCTATTGTATCGAAAATAATTTACAACTTCCCATCCTCGAAATATTTTCATTCATTTTCTCTGATAAAGATATTAACTTAAAAATATGCCATAACCTCGTAAGAACCCCAGACCCGGATGAAATACCCACAATTTTAGATCAACACCATACTGGCAAAAAGAATCTTCATCGCGGTATTAATGAAACTGTCAAACGCATTCGACAAAAATACAATTGGACCGGACTAACTAAAGATGTCGAAAAACTCATTCGAAGCTGTGAAATCTGCCAAAAAGTTAAAATCTGTAGGAAAAATCTTAGTACGCCCCTAGTCATAACAGAAACTCCAAAAACTGCATTCGAAAGAATCAATATTGACATCTTCGAGTATCCAACTCGTAACTATGCCCTTACGATCCGAGATGAGCTAACCAAGTTCACACAGGTGTACCCAACATCGGATAAAAAAGCCTCAACGATTGTCAATACACTCCTGCTATTCTTTCAACATTATGGAACTCCCCTACGGATCCACTGTGACCATGGCCGTGAGTTTGATAACACATTAATGAAAGACCTGTGCACACTCTATGACGTCAAGTTAACCTTTTCAAGTGTTAGCCATCCGCAATCAAATGGATCGCTCGAAAGATTCCACGCCACTTTAACCGAAATGATTAGGGTTCACACAGCAGAACATCCTGAGGAACACCCATTCAATGTCCTCCCCTATTCAGTCATCTGTTATAATAACACAAAAAACAAAACTCATGGATTCACCCCTTATGAGCTGATATTCGGCCATACGTCTAGCCGACCCCCAGAAACCTTATATAATCAAGAACAACTTATCTCCAAATACATCCGAAATCTAAATAATAAAATGGAAACATATTACAAAATCGCACGAGCTAGAACAAACGCCCAAAAGGAAAAATCAAAAATCAGATTCGACAAATCAGTCTCCGATAAACAACCCGATTATAAAGTTGGTGACAAAGTATATGTCAAAGAATCGCAAATTAAAGACAAAAGTGAAAATAAATTCAATGGCCCCTTTCAAATTATCGAACTTTACCAAACTTCAGCTAAACTTAAAAACCTTTCTACAAACCAAATTTCCAAAATACATTTTGATAGGCTAAAGACATACTATGACTAGTCTATTTTTTTTCCAGACTCCTTTGGCTTATTCCAGCCGTCTTCTCCCAATACTTCTTCACACCAATCAACAATACCGTTGGACTATTTTACCATGAGGAAAATTTTGTCAAAATTACTAACGATAAGTGGACGTTACTCGTATACAAAGATTTACAACCCCTTAAAGAAACTATACAAAACAACGACAAATTACTTACTACACACAGTGACGTGTTGAATGACCCATCCCCTAGAACTGTATCTTTTAAAATAGAAATTAAAACACATTTGAGCTTATTAACCCAAATTTCAAACGCAGTTAATCAAAAATATAGAGAAATCATGGCAGATACAAAAAAGTTATCTTATAGGAACAAACGCGGATTAATAAACGGCATTGGTAGTATTTTTAAATCTATCACAGGCAATTTAGATTCAGCCGATGGCGAATATTACAATGCATGTATAAACAAAATCACGCGAGATGAACGCGAACTTGAAAGCTTACTTAAAAATCAAATATCGGTAACTTCATCTGTAATTAAAAACTTCAATTCCACCATTCAAAAGATTCAAATTGATGAAGAAACCTTCAACCAAGACATAGATATTATACAGAGCGCTATCATGAACATATCTGATGACTTAGCGTTTTACGAAGGGCAAATTAAAACTCTAAATCTTTGCGAAGCTTTAATGGAAAGTTATGTTTTTCTAGAAGATTCTTTAAACGATATTATAAATGCCATCACATTCGCTCGTTTGAAAATTCTTCATAGTTCTATAATAACTCCAGGAGATTTGATCACTTCTCTCCAAGGGATATCGCGTTCTCTATCAAAAAATAATCTTCCTCTCCCTATATATTCATCAAATATTGCCAATTATATTGACTTAATTGAATTAGAATCATACCAGTCCGATAATAGGATTGTGTTCGTTCTTAAAATTCCTCTAACTGAACCAGAATCATACACTTTGTATCGAATTTTTCCTATTCCTATTATGGACAATCGAACAGGTCTTTTTCACATAATACCAACAACAAAAAAATACATTGCGCGAGATGACGACGCCTTACTATATGTACTACCACAAGACATCTCCAGCTGCAAGCCACTCGAGACGCACACTAAGATCTGTTCAGACCTTCTGCAATATCCAATCGACAGTGATGCTATCTGCGAAGCACAGCTACTCAGGCAGCAGAACATACTACCGAAAACCTGTCAAACATCGATATTGCTAGTCACCGATTACCACGTCCAAGAGATCTCCACGAACTACTGGCTTATCTCAGTTTCCGAGCCACTTCCTGTAACCGTAAAATGTGGAACCAGGAATATAGAAACCCAGATCCTGAAGACGAACTCCCTTCTTAAGTTACAACCAAACTGTAACGCTTTTATTGGAAGCACAAGAATTCATTCCAAGTACCCGGTGGAGGAATATAAAAATGTAACCTATAAAAGCCATCCTGTTCAGATTCCTTTCGAATGCTGCAAACAGTTCCCAGAACAGTCTCAAATCCCAAAGCTCAAACCCTTGAAGCTCAGCAACATCAATGCCGATGACCTGAACGTTGCTCAACACCGCCTAGACCAATACTCAGAAGAGCTAGACAAGTTGATGAAAGAACCCTTCATAACCAAACATATCCATTGGTTTACGATACTCACAATATCAATGGTCGTTGGAATGGCAATCCTCTACATCCTCTGTAAGTGTAGACGTAAGAAGCCACTGAAACTGTCCATAACTGGTAGTCAGGATCCTCCATCACCTCCCAGGCCTAGTCCGAAGCGCTTTGCCCCATACCAGTTGAGAAGACTAATACCAAAAAGGCGAACTAGCATCCATCCAGAAAATACACAAGCAGAGGAAGAAGCATTTGAACTTCAGTCCTAAAAGTAGCTGCAAAGCACCAACTTTTCACTAAAAGGGGAAGCTGTTATATCCGTTTCCCATGACCTTCCACGTGCCTCCAGAATGTCGCCACATATTATCACACAGTTGCGTCATTCACAGAAACCAACATCAGCAGTTTCCAAGAATTGCGACAGTACGCTCAAACACCGTCAGCAGTCTCCATGGAAGCCAGCGGATGCTTGCCGGTTTCCCACGTACCTCAGCAAGATTTTTAATATAAATAGACTATGTAGATTTTATTAAAAACAGTATAATATTATTCTTTTAAGTTGTAACAATAATTAATGTCCATTTGATTTCCAAAGTTGTGAACATATTGTTTTATTTTATTTTAATAAAAAGTGTTTTTTTTAAAAAGTGAATTTTTCAAATAGTGAGATAACATATATATATATATATATATATATATATATATATTTATATATATAAATATATATATATATATATATATACATGTAAATAAAATTCTTATAACAAATAATTTATTTATATAATATAATGCAATGATATTTGAAGTATAACACAAGTCTTGAGGAATATTGTAATCTTTTTGAACTGTCTTGAAAGTGTTTCATTTAGTTGGATATATTTTTTCTTTGAAGCTTCCGTTTTTGCTCTACCTGCATTGTACCTTTCTAAATCTCTTTCTACCTTATTCTGTTCTTTTCAGGTATTCCGCCAGTTATATTACTTTTTTCCCAGCTAATTGCATAAATAGCAATTACACTATAGATGCACTTATATATTATATAGTATCCCATAGTTTCATTGTTTTAATTCATTTTAAATAGATTAGAGTAATTAGACTTGGCCTATTTAAACTATAGCTATTTCATTAGGCTGATTTATTATCTGGGCTAATTTGTCGGGAGGATTTTTGTCAGTGTACCGTTCAAGACCTATGAAAAAATCACAGGTTCAACCTTTATATCTGTTTAATTGTTATTGTTAAGTGCCCTGACAAATTCTACACTTCTATTAATTATTATTATCATTCTATACAAAAAAAAATTAAAAATCGTTGCATTTAGTTACGTACTTTTAACATTTTAATTTTGTCGTTTTCTAGTATTTTTGCTCAGTCCACTCTCAGCCATTTGAATATTTTTTATGATTAATTTTAAATAAAACAGCGAAAGCCAAACTGCGCGATAAATAAAGGCGCAGAAATGTTTTTGACTCCAGCACGGCGTCAGTGATTATGTGATATAAAATACAACGTAACCATGTTGGAATTGCATAAGATTGAAACACTTTTTCCCATAACCTCATAGAGTTTGTAAGTATTTAAAACATTTAGTATATCTAGCATTCTATCTATACCCCTAGCATAATACTCTAGAAACGATCCTGAATATCTAATTTAGAACTCTTCTCACCAGAAGAAATTTTCTGGTCACGCCAGTGATATATAATGAGAATTTCATCTGTTAATTGTTTTCTTAATTTTTTCTTTTTGTTCACTCCAAATTTATTTTTTCACATGTTCACATCCCCACTAAATGCGGCTCTGATGGTATTGATGTTTTCTGTCTTTGAGATCTCCCTGGGTACAAAAATGTCTGATGAGGACAGAGGTCTAGGAATCATGATCACATCACAGGGAAGTATCCTTTGTATATAATCTAAAGCAATTTCTTATTGCAGATGGTGTTATTCTTGAAACATATACATATATTAGAGATCATACAAGTGAAAACTCGAGTAATAAGATTATATTAAAAATCACTGAATTGTTTAATAATTTAACCACCTTGGATTTGAAGCCTTTCATATTTCTATGTTTCTTTAATTGGTGGAATGTATGTTATAGACTTGTATTGAAACTTTTTCAAAAATATATGGAATTATAATAGTTCTCACTGATATTTCTTTTGCATAATATTGTGCATTGCCGTTACGGGTGCCCTAGCCCTCGCTGAGGTTCCTCGGATGAATACGATAGCTTATGATTGACTGAATACAATGCAATCTGAGCCTGCGAATCAAGGTGCAATAACTGATTTTAAATTTAGTGTCAATTATTTAGGTTAGAATCAATGGGAATCAATAAGAATTCCCAGAAATCTCGAGCGATTTCTTTCGTTTTTGTTTTCTTTCATTTTAGATTCCTTGCTTGACACTAACACCGATCAGCCAACATATAGTATACTAATTGACTAGACCCAGTAAGAATAGTTTGAAGTCTTGCTATGGCGTGAAGAATAACGCTGGTGAAACTAGACTAGATAGAAATTTATAAAAAATAAGATTGGTTTAAGTAATCTACTTTTAACAGTTAAAAGGAAATATAAATATGAAATTGGCAATATTTTATTATCTAATTTAAATATAAATTACAATTTTCATTCAAATTTCATGCTATTTTATGCCGTTGTCCTATGAATATTAAAGTAAGCAAATTTAAATTAGTTCTTCCATTTTGTATCTATACCAATTGTTTTTTGTTTATTGTAGGAGTTATTTTAGTATAGGATGAATATAGATGTGTAAAATTATTTTTATGTAACGCTTCAATTATCTCTTAGACATCATCACACTCGTCATAAACGTCCGAAAAGGGCTCTTGTCCCTCTGGAAATTTAGTTTTACATTAGATGTTATATTTTTACACCCTTGATAAAGTCTGTAGGTTCTAATGTTTATCATATCATATTTTTTTGTCTTGTTAATTCTAATTTGACACAGACTTAACTCAAGCCATCTCTAGTCAGGGAACTGAACTCAACCAGAACTACTATTTTATAATTGACTCCAGCCGCCAGCTTTCGCTAGCTAGACTAGTAGATGTTTTCCAAACAAATAGAATTTTGATTATTTTGGATTAACGAATATTTATACCTTAGAAGCAACAAGAAAAAATGAAATAACTCTGAACCAATTAGTTTCAAATAACAAGATATTAAGTTTGATTAATTTCTAATTATACCCTGCATATATTTTTATGACTGTCTCTAAATCAATCTCTAAATTGTGTTACCCTTTATATGTCTTGAGTAAAGGATAATATATTACTTGGAAAGTTTAATTTCTTTTACCGATAATGCTGATATAATATTGATATTCTTTATGAACGTGCAGATTGTTATGATTACAATCAACAATAACTTTTAACTGTTAAAATGTGCCTTGAATAAACTAGCTGTTCACACAGTCTCACTGTTCTAAAAGTTACACAAAATCTAAATTCTTCTCTTAAACTATCGAATTTAGTAGGGCTCGCTGATTTTTTTTAATTTTGTTTTTTTATCCAATATATAGAGAATTTTTCACTTTTTTTTGTTGGACATGCGTTCTTTTAATATAAATCGGAATTATGTTTAAAACTTATATTCTTATATACGTATTTACTACAAAATTCAAAATATGTGAATTTAATATTCCGGTAAACAGAAGCACATAACATTAAGTACTGAAAAATTTTCGTATGGAAAAAACTGGCAAGAGCATTCTCATAATCACACTCTCAAGTCTATACTAGTCTGAAAATCGACTTACCACGTGGTTGATCAGACGTCGAACCAAACAAACACGGGACCGAAATTAAGGGCCAGACGATGTCCATATATAGGCTTCAGGCTTTTAACGACACTGTACTTACAACAAATTAAGACATACTTTCAGTACTTTTTAAATAAAAATCGGTCCATTCTGGCACTTTTATAACACATGTTACACCTCCAAGGAGAGCCAAGATAAAGGAGTGAGAGAATCATCTTCTTTCTAAGAATTCTAAGAAGTTTGACAGTCCCCCTCCACTATTCTTCCTCACTTCAGAAGGAACTTATGCCAGCCTAACGCCATAAAATAAAGTGATAATTACAGTAGTGTTCACTGCTGGTGCCACTAGTAACAGGTCTTCAGAACCCGGTAATATCCAGTGTCCCCCCTGAATAGAGCTGGCGAATTGTTCCTGAGCCGAGCCAAAATTATAACCTGAAATGAAAAACCAGACATTGTCAAAGCTGACTGGATGCTGTAAAATAAGAAATCGTAGTAACAGAAGAGAAAAGCCAAATTCCAAATATTTGTAAATAAATTCAATGTAAATGAATTATAAATAAAACATATTGTGGTATATAAGTCTACACAAAAGTCTTATATTATAAAAGTTATATTTAACTCTAATGTTATAATGTTCAATTTGGCTTCAGATTACTAATGGGGTTAAGATAATGAATAACCATCAGCAAAATGCCCGTTTAACATTCCATATAAAGCAAACCTAAAGAATTAGCTTTTGAATTATGTTATTACAATTCATATGAATAAAATGAACCCATAGAAAATCCAGAAAAACAAAATACTTTATTGTAAATAAAAAAACTTTTATTATCTAAAACTGATTAAACATTGAAAATATGTCACTTTCAATAGTATAACCCTGTTATAGACTCTATTAACCCTCTTCTATGATGTGCATGATATATAAATATAGAAAAATCCAACTCGTAGAGTTATTCTACAGGATAGTGATGGAACAGTCTGTGAAAATCAGTAACTAGATAACTAGCCAAATTTTGTAATTGCCACAGTGTTACTATAAACTAAATAATTATATGTAAATTTGCAAATGTTATAACTAGTTTTGCATGTGATGTTTCTAAAAATATGTAAAAAAACAATTATACTAAATTGTTATAGTTAAGAGAAACTAAATAATTTAATCTAAATAGATACATAATAAGGAAAAAACCGACTTAATGATGAGTTCTTTAAATGTTGAGTTCATTCTTGTTATGATAAAAAATCATCACTTATTTATATGTTTTTACCGTTTTGTTGCTTGTTATAGCAATTAGACAAATGAATACTTAAGTACCATCTCTTGCAAAATAGCTAACACGTTTGAGGTCAATTAATTGCCAATTGTTTAAAAGTGTACCAACATTTTATGTAATTCGTCTTGTTCGCGCATTTTATACATTTAAATTAATTAAATAGGTAATAATTTTAAATATTGCCAATAACAAAACAAAGAGTAAGTGATCAAGCACAACGTTATGAGAAAATGTTATTTGGTAAATGACACATATTATATAAAAAAAAATCAGTTCGACTATAATTCTTAATCAATATTGTTTGCATGTTATGCATTACACATTTCATATGCAGAGTTCATAAATTACTACATTTACACATAGGTATAATAGCTAAACGACAAGCGCGAAAATTAATAAATAATTGCGTCAAATAACAGTAAAAAATGACTAAAGTACATATGACTTTCTAAGGGATAATAGTACAAGTTGTTAAAAACAGTCACAAAGTGAATCTAAAAGTTATGGGATTAAACTAACGGGGCAACTTTTTCTTAACCGAAATTCGATATATTCACAAAATAATATTTTTTGATTTCTATAAATCCCCCCTAATGTGAAAAAAATTCCTGCGGAAATCTCTAATGTTTATTTTATTATTTATTTAATTACTACTCAACTTTTTCATAGCTGAGATGTGATATATTTACAACATACTTTTTTATTTCTCCTGCGAGAAGTCCCTAGTTTTTATTTTGTTTATTTACTTACGTTTCAACTTTTCCTAGCCGAGATATGATACTTTCACAACATGATTTTTTGACTTTTTTTATTTTATTTATTTAGCTTTTCTTAACAGAAATGGAATAGTCCTAGAGGTAACGACAGTTTTTACGGCTCAAATTATCGAAGGTGATTTTTATTTTACGATTTATTCTGGTGCTACTGATAAGCAAAATGGCCAACAACTACTCAAGTAGCGTTACAAAAGGTACTGACGCCATTATGATTATGGAAAAAAATGAAATATATTGATTTCACCAAAAACTGAAATTTTGCGTACTTCGGCATAAATTACTTGCTAAATCTTAGAGAAATTAGGTAGTTACTCTACTTTTCAATTTATATCCATTTTTGATTCCTCTTAAATCATTTGAGGAGAGATTGGTAAATTTCTGGACCGATATAAAAAATCCATCTTGTCAAACACCTGCTTGCTCTGAGGTCAGTCAAAGGGCAAAGCTACTTACGGCAAAATTTTCAAAAATTTCTCGATCTCAGTCAAAAAAAAATTTAATAATGTGCTGTAAAAATAGATGAAGCTTTTTATGGATCCAACCGTTTTTGTCCCAGGTAATGCCGTTAAATGGCTAAGATGGCTCAAAGCAATCCAAATAATTGTGTGCACACTGAATTTAAAACATTTCGTGAAATTCAGTCTGACCACCCACCTAGCTAAATTTTATACAGATCTCCAAATTAATCACGAAAGTTTCTTTGGTAAATACACCATGCTTTGGAGAAATGACCGTAATAAGGTTTCACGGGCTTGTAATCTATCCGAACACATGAATTTTAAACTTCATTAACCGGTAATTTACAAGAAAAAAAATTGCAGGACACTCAGTATTTAAAAAAAAAAAACTTGGAAATGCAAAAATTTTACTGTTTAATAATCTTATAATTCCGACTGTTGATCTGTACTCGACATAGCTCAAAAACTTCTTATCCGATTCACTTCAAATAGCCTAAGAAGAGCGTTGTTTTCATGGAGGATATACAAGTTCCAAAAATGGAAAACGGCTTCCACAGGTCAGGTAGTTAAATAAGGGAGAATGAGTATCATCACTTGTCAAGAACTGTATTATTTGTAAAAAATACGAGGGAAAGTGTCGTTGATTACCTCGCTTTATAAGAAAACAATCGAAATGATGTGACCAATTACTGAGCAATTAGTGTCAACAGCTTATTTTGACAAAATATTTTAAGTCAAATTAGTAGAAGAGGATTTCACACAAGCCAGTCGGATATAAGCTTACTGAAATAAGAATAGCTAATAACTTGGAAACCCATATAACATTTATTGGTATAGAAAAAATGTACGTTTCTGGTCCATAAAAAAACCTATGGGAAGTACCTCGGGAAGTACAAACTGTGAAATTAATGCTGTTCCAATACACACGGTCGTTTAGCCCGACAGGGATTGAGGTGGATGTACTCTATGACCTATTCTTTTTAGCGTGTAGCTGCCAGCAAGTCAGCGAGGATGAAAGCGTGGAAAAGATCTTACGAAGAAATGGGTATTTCTATAAGTAATAAAACCTTTTTTAACCTAAGAATGTTAGAAGACCGATGACGTGCCAGATTATTTCGTTGGGAAGCCCCTGGGAGAAGAAAACGCGATAGACCCAGAAGGTAATGGAATGCGTGACGCCATGACAGCCCAAAGATTGAAAGAACTAAATGTTTTAGAAGAGAATCGAATGCGATTTGAACCAGAAAGACGGGGCCAGAACCTGTTTAATCCAGATATAAAAAATGTAGGTGCTCCCACTACATAATACCAGAATTGAAATGGCAGTCACCCATCAAACAAATAAGCAATTTTAGTACATTAACTAAGATTCCACATATTTTTGAGAAAATCCCTGGTTTTATTCACTTTTAAAATTTTAAGAATTTATATCCGCTTTTCTAATGCTTATTTCAAGCCTATTAGAAATCAAAACGCAAAAAATAAGGTTGATAATTATAGATTTGAGGTCGCCGCTTACTGGCTACTCTGGCCGTGACACTTCATAGGTAGCCAGTTATTTTAGAACAAATTAAATAGTTGCATAAGATATGCATAACTTTTTAATCCAGTCGCATATTTAATAAGTTGTATGTTTTCTAACAAGCAATTAACTAAGTTATTCCATTTAAGGCATATTTTTTCCTTTATTATAGTAATATTTGATATTTATAAACGTATTGTTTTTGTATGTATATTTTTCTAATTAATGAAAGAGAAATACCACGCGTTGATTTTTAATGTATTGACGCCTTAGTCTAACTGTATATATTGCATATTTCGAAAATATTAAAACGATGAATAATGATATGTAAAACACTGATACATAACGAAGGAAATTCAAGGTAGGATAAATGTTAAGAAATTAATTATGCAAGATTAAGATGGAAAGTTTAATCTACCGAGTTGGAAAATGTGGATTATACTTAGTTTTGTCAAAAGCTTAAAGCATGTTTTATCAAATTTTGTTTAAGCTTAGGTGTAAAATCGTGGACGCCTCGCAAAGATGAAAATATTAATACCTTATTAAATTCCAAAAATTTATTTTCATATTGAAAGAATATCTTTTTGTTACTATTCTTACCTACTTTTATTATATTCGCATTACTTATAGATTACAAGAGAAATATCAAGTGTTCTGTAAACGTATTAAGAAAAATATATGTATTAAAATTTAAATAACTTTTACGT
This sequence comes from Kuschelorhynchus macadamiae, assembly GCA_030620095.1. Lineage (NCBI taxonomy): Eukaryota > Metazoa > Arthropoda > Insecta > Coleoptera > Curculionidae > Kuschelorhynchus > Kuschelorhynchus macadamiae. The sequence goes on from JAUTXW010001365.1 coordinate 346,898, forward strand.
GTAACATTTTCTTCCAAGGACAGAAATATACTAACTTTGACCTCATTTAACGGGCTTTACATATTTAGAATTTATAAGACCCAGGTTGTCTAGAAAATTAAACCTGTATATTCTCAAGTCACAGTGTTCTAGATATGTTATGGTCGAAGTTCAATAATCTTCAAAGATGAAGTAATTACACTTTATACAAAAAGAAATCGAGAGCAAATTAGTGAATTCATAATCACATGTGGTTTACAACCTCTGTTAAAGTGTCTTAAAACTTATATCCTCTGTTAAAATGTCTTAAATTTAACTGTATCTAAATATTGCGTATTTCGAAAATATTAAAATGATGAATAATGATATGTAAAATACATATTATACAAAACGAAAGAAATTCAAGGTAGGATAAATGTTAAGAAATGAATTAAACAAGATCAAGATGGAAAGTCTAATCTACCGAGTTGGAAAATGTGGATTATAATTAGTTTTGTCAAAAGTTTGAAGCATGTTTTATTAAATTTTATTTAAGATTAGGAGTATATTCGTGGGACATATCAATTTAAAGGTTACTACTTTAATGGGCGACCGCAGCTTGTTTGAGTTTTATTGGCTAGTATACATTGAACCTCCACGCTTCATGATCTCTGCAAATATGAAAAATTTACTAATTCATTAAATTCTAAAAATTGATTTCCATACTGAAAGAATATCTTTTTGTTACTATTCTTATCTACTTTTATTATATTGGTATTACTTATAGATTAAAAGGGTTTTTCTGTAAATGCATTAAGGAAAATACATTTATTGAAATTTAAATAACTTTTATATATAACATTTTCTTCCGAGGTCAGAAATATAGTAACTTTGACCTCATTTAATCGACTTTACATATTTAGAATATATAGCATCCAGGTTGTCTAGAAAATTAAACGTATATATTTTCAAGTCACAATGTTCTACATATGTTATGGCCAAAGTTCAATAGTTTTCAAAGATGAAATAATTTCACTTTATACAAAAAGAAATCGAGAGCAAATTAGTGAACTCATAATCGCATGTGGCTTATATCCTCTGTTAAAATATCTTAAAACTTGATTTTAATTTAATTTGGAAAGCGAGAATAGCACCGGTTTTGGTACACAAATATCGTTAGATGGTAAAAAGTAAAAACATAAACATTCACGATTACAAATTAAGATTCTTTAAATTTTTTTCCTATTAAGTTTTTTATGTGTTTTTTATAACAGTTTCCATGTAGGATTATTATTTCTTATTACACAATGTTTTTAAAAAGAAGTGCGACAAAATAAACACAATTTTTACTTCTAGGTGAAAATGTTGAAACTAGTAAATTTTGCAATTTAATAATAATTAAACCTGCAAGAATAATTTGCGAGGTATTTCTAAATATTTAAAATTCACATTAAGAAGATGAACAACAGAATGTAGCCAGATTATTCAAGCCTAGCATATTATTTTACAAAACCGAGTGACATTAAAACTTCACTTAGCCCGCACTACATAATACTCCTAAAATATGTCATAAAAATAAATAGGTACCGTAAAAGGGGGCAAATAGGAACTGACGGGTAAAAAATAATAAAACTCGGTAAAATGTTTTGAAAATTTATCATGTTGAATTTTATCAACAAAATCTAATGAGCTGGCAAAAAGTCCAGAAATGTTTGTTCTTTCGGTTGGCAACATTGAAAACTTAGTCAACTGTCATTTCTTAAATTGTTAGCTGTCAAAAATCAGCTGTAGAAAACAGGGTTTTTTTTCTGGTTTAAAAATATTTGTTGGGGAAAATAGAAAATATAAATGAATATAATTAAATTTTGAAAACTCGGTCCTATTTGATAATATGATTTTGTTTCATCAAAAATATTTAGTCATTTGGGACCTCGATTTTTTTTTGTAATAAAGTGCATATTTTTAAGTAAATAGAGGCGAATCGGAACAAATACATTATGAGGAACTATAAAAGCAAAAGTCGTAAGCAATACAAAAAACACAGTAAGGAGCAAATAGCCAAAGCGGTAAAAGTTGTTAGACTTAATAATTTATTATACCGGGGCGCATCGAAGAGGTTTATTATTCCGGCCACAGTTATTTTTAGGCATTCCAAATGTCACATAAAAAGTCAAGGTGGCCAGACTGTTCTTAGAGAAGATGAAGAGAGTGCACTGTTTGAAAAAATAAATACCTGTTCGGAATGGGGCTACCCAATAAACCCGTATGATTTGAGGCAGATTATTAAGAACTATTTAGATAAACTAGGAAGAGCTGAACGGCGCTTTAAAAACAACTTGCCCGGACCAGACTATATTTACAGCTTTATGAAAAGAAATAAAGATCGCATTTCTTTTAGGTTCCGTAAAAATATCAAAAAAGCAAGAGCAAATGTTTCTCGTAACATCATTGATCAATATTTTAATAACCTGAAAGAATATCTGCGAGATGTCCCAGCTGGCAACATTATAAATTATGATGAAACAAATTTGGCTGATGATGTTAGTAAGTTCTGAAATTCTTCTGATTCAAAAAAAATCCCATTTTACAAAAATATTTCTTAAGGCAAAAAAGTCATTACACGCAGGAGATGTAAACACCCTGAACGAGTGATCAATACAACAAAAAATTTTACGTCTATAATGTTTGCTGCTTCTGGCGATGGCAAATTACTACCACTTTATGTTGTTTATAAAGCGGAACATATTTATTCTTCCTGGAATTAGATCAAATTAGTTGAAAAGTGTTCCTTTTCGCCCTCTTTTACGGAATTGTAAGTGATAGCGTATCGCTAATAGAAACACAAATATATACCTTAAGAGAAAATTGAAATGTTCTGCTCTCCAAGATAGATGGCTTCCTATTTTTTTAACATGTTCTGAATGGTCGCGGATATTATTGTCGCTAATTAATCATGGCCATGTCAAAGTGAAATAAAAGTAAGACAAATTAACATAATTGTATGACTACATAGGTTGATAAAATTCATACGATGTTAAGCCAGACGAATTATTTGTCCACTAGAAAATACTAACCTGTTAAGAGTAATAATTAAAAAAGCATTATTAAGGATGCACACAACACACAACTTAGAAAACTTTTATGCGTTGAAATTAGATTAGATTAGATTATTCACTCGAAAAAAATTTTGTTTCATCTAAAAATAAAATATAAGAGCGGAAACAAAATTTTCGAATAATAATAATAGTTGTAATAATAACAATTATAATTAATTATATGAACGATTCTAAAGTTTGCTTTCCTATACATACTCGTACTATTTTTACTATATGAATTTTTTCAAATATGAACATTCTCTTAACCTCTAAATTTTAAACTTTCAATTTTTTGTCATCAAAAAAACAAATTATTTATTGTCATTTGACGTTTGACATCAAAATTATACGTATAGAAATATCTGCTTTAAACTATAAATATATTTAGCTTTATGTTACTAGTAGATATTTTATGAGTTATTTTAACATGATTCCGAAAAAAGAATTTAAAAAATATGAAGTCTCTTTTTTTCTGAGAAGGTATTAGTTCATTGTTTCGTTCAACAAAAAAAACTAGGTTAAATTTACTAAGAACAATATCACTTTAAAATGAATATTGCACCACCCTAAGAGACAAGACACGGACACGAATTCATAAAACAGTTTACGAAATAAAAATGCCACTTTTTCAGTTATGTTTTTTTATGTTTAAATGTAAACACACGTTTGTTTGGCGTTTCTAATCACGCTGTTGTAAACTTTAAATGGAGTACATAAGTATGCTGTTGCGAAATGCATATAACTTCAATTGCGAAAGCAGATCATGGACCATCACTCGTAGATTACAAATGCGGCAAGAGTATGTAAAATGTAGCGGTAAGCTCTGTCCTTAAGCCGCATCCAGCTGACATGACATGACAAATGTCGCTCTTTCACTAATACAGAGTATACCGACGAATCTCTATTACAAATACTAATAATAATTTAATGGTTTTTAATCACCGCTCACATGAAAATATGTAGATGTATAAGTCTATAAGAACTTTTTTTATCTACGTAAAAATTAGTTCATTATTGCAAAAGTAATTCAATAGGCTCGCGATCATACGTGTAACTTATAATTTATATTAATTCAGACGTTTAAAAAAGATTATATCATTAATTAATTATTTACTTAACTCTTATGAAAACAACAGCTAATAAATGTTTTAAAATAGTCTGCTAAAAATAATAGAAACTGCTCACCATCAGTAGTAATCCGCTCTAATTAAGGGTTAAATATTACTAAGTCCTAGAGAAGTAGCTAACTTACGTAATGAACAATACTTACACTATAGGTAAATGTAGTAGCCTAAACAAACTTAAATAAATGTGATTCTTCTAAAAATTCTGAACAAAAAAATAAAAAATTTACAGCATGTACATATGCAAGTTTGGCCAATAATGTAATATCAAGTAAATTAAATACAAGTATAAAATGTATTAACATTATTTACAAAAACAAAAATAAGTTTAAATGGTTATTTAATTAAACGTCGAAAATGTCCCCGCAACTACTTGACAATGAGCTGATTAAATAGATTACCCATAGAAAATAATCAAGGGCTTCAAATCGAGCGATCTAGCGTGTCGTTCTATTTGACCCCTATGTCCTATTCAGCGGTTAGGAAAAGTGTCGTTGAGGTAAGCTCTTACATCTTACCAAAAAGGCAGAGGCGCTCCATCTTACTAAAACCAAGCCTGTTCTAAAAATGACCCTACTATGTTCGTTATTGCTGGCACAATTTAATTTTGCAACATGCGGAGATACATTTCTGCTGTCAAATTTCCATCTAAAAAAATGCCCGACTAATCTATTGCCGATAATGCCGGTCCACACATTTACTCTCAGAGGGCGTTGAGTGTATTTCTCGCATGCAATGCGAGTTTTGGACTGAGTAATGCTAATTATGTCGACTGGCAGTCCCACTTAACATATTTATTACAACTATGTAATTAAAAAAAATCGAAATCGTCTTTTGATGTTTCTTGCACTAAAGTTATTTTGTAAGGATGACAATTACTGCCTTCCAGTTGAATTACTGCAAAAAAAAGTATGTAATTAAAAAAATCGAAATCGGCTTTTGATAATTCTTGCACTAAAGTTATTTTTTAAGGAAGTTAATTACTGTCTTCTAAAATATTTTTAACTGATTTGAAACAAACAACAACTTTTGTCACATTTTTTCTCAACGACAAATTTGGATACTCAACAAAACGCTAAAGTTTTTTCTTCAGTGGCAAATTTTAGTCTTTCCACCCATTTTCTTCGAATCGTTTAACCGTTCTTACAATTGTAGAGAGAAAAATACCTTTGTTTCGTCAAATGATGTTTGTCGGTCTCCGAAACCTCTCACCATTAATAAAGTTATAGGTTTACTTCCGATTTTACTATAGACAGCCACCCAAATGAGGCTAACCCTATTGGACTCACACAGCCGCTCTGGGCTCTCATGCATTAAAGTGTTAACAGCGAATTGACCCTGTTCGAGGATAGTCTTAATCGCGGCTTGACTATCGCCGCATACATATGCTTGTCGTGATATCCTCAGGAAAGGTTTTCCTGTATGCAGTCCCAGATTGCTATAATCTCAGCCTGATATACAGACGCATACCGTCCAAGAGCACAATACGAGGTTTTAGACCCCAAGTTGACCCGAAGGACTGTCTGCACGCCCTCAGACAGGCTGTAGTCGTTTTTGTGACCCTTTCAATATGATCCCTTCTGGTCAGTCGTGAGTCTATTAAAACACTCAGATATTTCACCAACCCAGAAGGTATCAACTCTCTCCCAAACAGGGTGAGCCTCTTAAGGTCCACTTTTGTCTTGTGGGTAAATAGTACCATTTCGATCTTATCCGGATTAACAGACACACCGTGTTTTTGGCAGCCCTCTTTATGAGCCTTATAAAGGTGTTTGGGAACTTGCCTAATACTATAATGGGAAGATCATCGGCGTAGCCTTGAGCATACACTCCGCTCCCTTTGAGCGTATGAAGCAACCCATCCACAACCAGACATCACAAGAGCGGAGAAAGAACTCCACCCTGCGGACATCCTTTGACTACGGACGCGCATACTGTCACGCTCCCAAGAGAAGGTATTATGATTCTGCTTTCAAACATGACGCCAACCCACCTAATTACAGCCCTGTCCTCGCCAAAACTCTCAGCAGCCAGTGAGGCTGATGGAGTCAAAGGTGGTGTTGTTAAACGCCTCCTCGGTATCCAAAAACATACCCAGAGCCATCTCCTTGGAGTAGACTCCCACGTCCAGTCTACTGACTATATGAAGAGCCGTCGACATGGCCATCTTGTAAGCGTACTGGAATGAATGTATAGGATTTCTGTCCATTGCGCCATTCCTTATATAAACTAACGATTTAGCCATATGACATGTTATATGCGTGTTTAAAATTTTTAAAAGAATTAGAAAATATGGTTAAAAAAGGATCAGTCCATTTCAAAAAACAAAATATCTGGTTGGCCACGACTTTTTTAACTACCCGACATAATTAAAGGTCTCCTTGTTTTGTAGATTTGTTTAAACCATTCAATTTTGATATAGGGCCTTTTTTAATAAGGTGTCCATTTTCGAAATAATTCACCGGTTGGGGACTTTTTACACACAGTGTATGTCATTGTCTATATAAGTTTATAACCTGTTCAAACTTCCTAATTTTAAACAATATACAATATAGTTTTGATTAAAGTTGTTTAAAGATATTTTTTCGAAAATAATTTAAAGATATTTTTTCGTTTTTATTTAAAATCAACCTAAAATTGGAGGTAATAAAATGAGCTTGATAAATAAAAATACCAGCGCGGCAGCGATAGGATTCGGCTTTGTGATTCGAAAAAATGATTCGAGTCATTTAATTCCGATACTTTGTTGTTATGAAAAGGATTCGTGATTCGAATCCTTTATCGAATTCGTAAATCGATATCGATCGATTTTGGGAGGATTCGTCTCAGCTTTGATTTTAACTACTTAAAATATGATGGCATAAAACCAGCATTTAGATCTCTTTAAGATAATATTAAAGTGATCGGGTCCGGGTGTAAATAAAGTGTAGAAATTATGCTAATGTTGCGCTTTAAGGTAACAAAGGATCAGAAGGGACAATTTTTTTTTATTTTGATTTATTCCGCATTACTTTGAAATCGCATGTACTTTGCTCATAAGCAACAATCATAAACGGCTGGCAAAAAAAAGGTCATGCCATTTGCATTACAAAATTATTTTAGTAACCTCTCTGCCCCGCAAAATCTCGCGCTGGGTTTGGCGGCGGGATCTTGGCTGCATGTGGGGCTTTATTGCCCATTTCATACCTGGATCATACAATATGACAAAAATAACTGTCAGATCAGGGCGGCACGAGACGATCCAGAGTTTTAACCTCTTCAAGTCCCCCTCAATTATTCCGTTTCTAACATCCTCGCAAAATTATTTTGCAGGCGTCCCCACAGAATCTCGCGCAGGCTCAGAGAACAGCATACCCATTTGAAACTTTCCGGGGTCTAGACCGGGAAGACTGCCATGAGTGCCAGAAAACGGATGCAAAAAGCTATTGTCTTGGTAGCCACCACAAAATATATTATGGTAACATACTGCAGATATTTATTAGATTTTAAGAGATAAGAAAAGCAGTGACTGTATTTTAATTCTTAACAGACATCGGAATACCTCCAGATTATAAACCCTTATGGCTGACATTAATGGGATCCACGGGATAAACATTAAAGATCATATTGCAAAGGACAATATGATTAAAAATAATTTATACATAATTTATTTTTGTCGAAACAGGTATGTATGCAATTATTTTATTGAAAATGATACTGTGTATTGATACAATATTAATTTATATCATAATTTTTAACCGTTTATTTTGCGTGTTGGGAAATTTAATCACGTATTTTATTTAAAAGTATTGAATTTATCATAACAAAAAAAATATTCTTGTTACATAAACATATATGAAAACTGATTCCCAAAAGTTACTCCTATTTTTATCACTATACATCAAGGATTTTTTTCTTTCACATAGTTAATTTAAAAATTAAGCTAACTTGAAGAGGCATTTCTCGTAGCTATAAAATGTTTTATAGTTATTTGTATGATGTAAAAGAACAATAAACAAAAGCTTCGAAGGGCTTATTTCCCTAATTCATTAAAATAGTTCCCCACTTATTAAAAAGCAATAACTGGAGGTGTCGTATAAGAATTAAAACAACATTCTCCTTAAGACTTTCTTCGAGCGGATATTCAAGAAGTGGTGCAGTAGCATGTGCCAGTGAAACAGAGTGTCATGAGATGGTGATCGTGATCAGTTCATAGGTGGTATATTTGTGTGTCTTTCAACTATTGTCTTATCGGATTTATTGGATTATCTTAACAATGGTAAGATTTGCATAATACATGTTTAAATCATACTAATTTAGTCATATTTATGTCGTTAATATTATTTAAAATTGTATTATTTAATTAAAAATGAAAGTGGGAGTGCCATATACGGCGTTTTATAGAAATAGTATCTCTTCTATAAAAAAATATTATCAATGCAATTTGTTTAAACAATTGCTCTTTTACCATAATATGGTTTTACAAAAAGAAGCATTTTCAAGCATAAAGACGTAAAAAAAACATATACAAAATTAATTCTGGTTTTTAGTATTAAGGGTGTGTTGAATAACTAATATCCAAAACATATATCAAAATAAATTACAAGAATTAATTTTTACTTACCCGGCATAACTATTCTATTATCATTATTATATTCGGGGCATATGTCTCTGTAAGTATACCCCAAAATTATAAAAATATAAATTTTTACTTACTTTACAAAATATAAATTGTATACTATATTATCTCACTTATATTTAAGTGAGACATATAAAATGTTAGGTACATTATTATATTACTGTACAAATTGATGACAGCAATTAGCACCATTTATTTTCGAAATTAAAGAGATTCATTTCAAAAATCGCTTTGACTTGATATTCGTTTTCTATAACAATTTTTTTTTTTGAAATGCATTTGCATTCTAAACGTAGTTAAGCATAAGGCCACTTCTTGCTCACTGTTTATTGCGCAAGCATATGAATTCAATCTTTGCCCTTATTTGATATATATATAAATTTTGATAATATTATTATTACTATTAATATTAATATAACTTGAGCCATTCGGCTCGCACTTCCTCTATGGGGATCATTCAGTTATCCCATATATCTCAGATATGACAAAAATTAACCTCTCTGCGGGCCTTTGTCATGTTTTTAGGCCCTAAGCGACCTGCAGCTTTAATGTATCTCCCATAAACTTTAGGAGACATCTGCATAAGCTTGAATAGGTGTTCACTAAAGGCCAGTCACTAATTTTTTTCTAAAAGATTTTTCGGTACACCACCGATAGTCGAAATTATTATTGGGCCCGTCAGCATGCACATTATCAATCCTTCACCACCTTCGTATTCGAGCTTCCAGATCTCTGTACCTCGCAATTTTCTCATTATGCTTTCCATGTAGGGTTTTGTAGTTGGGTATTGCCCCGTCGATGAGTGTTGTTTGTCTACTCTATCTATCTGGTCTATTATGTCCAACTTATTGGTCCTACGGTCCCAGTTTAGCTTGTAGTTGCCGTTTACGAAAACGGACTCGAAGGTGTATTTATAGTAAGGAACTTGATCTATATGAAGAAGATTAAGTTTCTTCGCCAGCTCGTGATGAAGTATTATTATTATTATTATTGTTTTTTATTTCCAACAAAATTCATACCTATATACGTAAAATAAAAACAATCTTGTATGTGCTCAAACCACAGATCAACAATTGAAGACGATCATCCCATCCACAATTGTTCTTCAAATAAAACAAAGGGCGAAAAAACTAATTTTTGCCAAAATTTTCACACTATGAAAGGAGTGGACAGTTGATTCCGTAGAAGAATTTTTATATATTTGCCTTTTACCAAAGAATGCATTTTTTTCATGAATAACCTCATGAAATTGTAACATCGATCAGGAGGTCTTTCTTCCGATTTCAAAAGAGATTTATATAAAACCCTGAATAAAATTAATTCTTAACGAAAAATTTGCCCAATTTGTGAAATTGTTTTAACCTGTTGTTCAATTTCGTTGATTATTTTTTTAAATTAAAAGTTTATTATCTTTGTCTAGGCTTCCCGCGGATTAAATTTTGAATTATTTCAATGGAAATGTTTTTCCATCGAAAACAACACTTTCCTCAAGTTCTGTAAGATTTGTAGGTGCGGGTAAATGTTTTCTAACCACCCGTTTCTATGTATCCCAAAGATTTTCAGTGGGATTCATATCCGTGCTTTTAGGTATCAATTTTAAGATGGAATGTCGACGTTCAGTAAACATTCAAATAACAGTTTTGAATCATGAGACTGAACGTTATCTTACATAAAAAGAATATTGAAATGAATAAAATTACATAGTCTATAAAGATATGTTTAATATAAACATTTGCATGTATAGACTTTGGAATAGGTTACAATTTAGCGCGGACATCAAAAGAAAATTATCTCCAGAATATGATTGATCCGCCCGAAATATGGATCTTTGGTGTTTATACATGGCAAAACTCATCTCCTGTTCTTTCGTTCAAGTCCATTGGATAAATTAACACTCAGTCGTATTTTATCTGAAAATAATCGACGCTTTCATGGTTCTACAGTTCAATTTAAATTTTCCCTAACCAACCGTAAGCTTTTTGTCCCGTCATCCCTAAGATATAGCGGTAGAGTAATGCAGATTCTTAATTAAACTCATTTCCCAACCTAATGTAATTAAGTAAATGTATGTTTTTATGTCAAATACAAGTGCTGTTAAACAATTGCAATCAGTTTCCATGGCAACAAAAATCCTAAACTATCTACATACAGGGCTTGGCGATTTCAAATATCGGTCATTTTGAAATTGCCAATTAATTGATAATAGATATAAAAAGAAACAAATTGTTTATAAAAAATGAGGAAATGACAATTTAAAATTAAAACCAGGGCAGTTCATAGGGTATTTTCAGTTTTTGTATCAAAGTCAGAAATGTTTTAAATACTTTGTATATAGTGAGAAATCACATTTTTTTAAAATCTGTTAATATGGTAATGTTAATTAATGTAATATTAAAAGACATTCCAATAATGGTAATATTAATATGCGAAAATTTCAAAACTTTACACGAATAGATAGATATACAAATCTACAATACATACATATATATATATATATATATATATATATATATATATATATATATATATATACACCTACCTTGCAACATTTTGATAATGGATTTGTGAAGTCGAATATCACGTTCTCTTGAACAGTTATAAGAATTTATGACAATGCATCTGTTTTATTTACATATCTAACAATCATTCATATTGAAACAAATATATATTTTCCCCTCCACAGTTTTTTATATAGTTCTAATTTTTTTAATTTTTTTTAATTTATTGTTATTTTATTTTTACTATTTTATATTTAAAAAATAAATTAATAAATTATAAAAAATCAATTATTACATTTAGTATTCGATTCCAATGAAAGAACAACTTTTTTATTCTAGGAAATGGAATTTTACCGATTTATATAGGATTTACAACATTTCACCAATTCATCCGTATTTCACAGTTGATTGTGCAAAATTTCAACCTAATTGGAGAAGATCCTGATTTTTTTAAACATTTAATTAGGTCGCCATTTGGTTTTACCATAATGGTTCAACACCAAAATCTTCCCAGTTAATCTTTATGTTACAATTGATTTTTGTACAAAATTTGAGGTAATTAGGATAAGTGGTTTTTTAGTAATGATTTTTAAAAAAATTTATTAGGCCGTCGTTGTAGTTTTTTAGCTATGCCCCAAATAGACAGACCGACACAGAGACAAACACATCGACGGAACTTAAAAAAACATATTTTCCGGCATCTATAAAAACCCTGTATATGTACTTCATTTTTGTGCAAAATTTGAGATGAATTGTCTAAGTAATTCTTAGTCATAATTTTTTTTTAACATTTCACTAGGCTGCAATTTTGTTTCTCTACATTGGATTTTTACCAAAATGTTACCGGGTCATCCCCAGATGACCCTTAATTTTTGACCAAAATTTAAAATCAATCGAAAAACTAGTTTTTTAGCTATGCCGCGAACAGAGAGACAAACCGACAAACGGACAGACGGAATTGAAACTTTCTTGATACTTTTAGTCATGTTATAAATTCCTTATAAATAAAACGGCAAATTTAGGTTTCTAATTTAGTACCTTAGCCGCCCCCCACCCCTCAATCCAAAATCTTAGATCCACGCCTGCTTGCCAAACAATAACATCTCACTCCTATTATTTCATTATTTTTGATGACATATGGTCGTGAACATGCTTATTGCTTGACAATCAAAAACTATCCATTAAACGCAAATTGCGCTCAAAGAACACATTAACAGCGCTTCAATATCTTGCATGTAATAATTATATATGCAAGTTTATGACATCATAAATCGATTGTAAGACGGCACAGTTTTTGTTATTTTTGTGCAACATAACACTAAAGTAGTTAGATGCATTATAATTTAATTTGTTCTGAAATCATGTGTATTTTGGAGAGGGTGTTGTTGCAAATTAAATGAACTGTTTGGCAGATATTGAAGATAGTCAAAACCAGCAGCCGAAATTACTTAAGTACACATATATCTATAAAATCGGTAAATTTCCTTTACTCGGAACTTCCGTTACGATTTTTTCCCATTTGTTAGGACTAGTGAAGTATGACCCAATGTAGTTCAGTACATAGTCACAGTATATATGTGTTACATATACTGTATTTTCAAACATTTTTATTGGGAGCCATTTTGTTCCATCATATTGTATTCCTAGCAATATTTTACCACTTCCTTTCTACCTAGGCCTCATAGGACTGTTGGGCATAATTTAAAATAAATTCAATAAGTAGTTTTTACATTAACACATACAACCATTTTGTTACGTCATGTTAAATTCGTACCAGTTTATCCCATTTTTACATTTAAGTTTTCCGCAAAATTTAAAATCAATTGATCAAGATTCTTTTACGTTCACTTTTTAAAAAATTTGTTTGGCCGTCATTTTGTTTCGCCATCTTAAATTCGTACAACAGCTTTACCAGATTATCTCTATATCACACTTAATTATTGCACAAAAATTGAAATTCATTTAATAAGTAGTATTTTCAGGCTGATTTTTTTAAATATTTTATTAGGTCGGTCTTTTGTTTTGCTATCTTGGATTCATATCAAAATGTTACCAGTTCATTCCCATGTAACACTATTTTTGTGCAATAATTGAGATAAATTGGATAATTAGTTCTTTTAGTAATATTGTTCCTAACGTTGTGCCGATTTTTACCAAAATATTTCCAGGTCATTCCCATATGACTCTTAATTTTTCACTAAAATTTGAAGATAATTCGGTAAGTAGTTTTTAAGCTATGCCGCGCACACACAGACAGACCGCCAGTCGGACCGGCCGAATTGATAAAACATATTTTTTGGCATCTAGGGACGCTAAAACGTGAAGATATATAAAACCTGAGAAAGTGATTTTTTTCATGATTACAAAAATTTCATTTGGCCGCTATTTTGTTCTTGAATTAGTACCTGAATTCTATTAGTTGATCCCTATACCACAATTAGTTATGGCTCACAATTTCAAATCAATCCATTAAGCAGTTTTTTCAGGCTGAATTTTTAAATATTTTATTAAGCGGTTATTTTGTCCCGCCATCTTGGATTCGTACCAAAATATTACCAGTTGATTCCAATATAATACTTAATGCTTGTGCATAATTTGAAATAAATTGGATAAGTAGTTTTTTAATAATATTGTTTTTAACATTTCACTAGGCCGCCATTTTGTTTCGCCTTATTAAATTTTTACCACAATGTTATCAAGTCATCCCCATATACCATTTTAATCGGATAAGAAGTTTTTAGCTATGCCGCAAACAGATAGACCTACGGAATTAAGAAAACATATTTTTCTCGGATGGTGATTTTTTCACGCTTACAATACTTCCCTTTTGCGAGAGAAGTAAAAATCGCTAAATCGCCTTTACCCGGAACTTCGTTCGTAACTAATTGCCCCACATTATATATATATATATATATATATATATATATATATATATATATATATATATATGGATACTAAAATTTCATCTTTATGCTACCCCTTGATTTTTGATATCCGACGAAAATGGGAGACCAACGATCGGCAGAAAACGCAAAAATCTTCAAAAATGATTTTTTCGCGATTACACTAGTATGTATAATTAAAAAATAAGATAATCGATGAAATAAGGCCTTCCATTTTTATCGTTTAAATAGGTCTTGTTCCTTTAATAACTAAAAATATTAATTTTTATATAAATGTGTTCAGATTATTTGTTACGTTTAGAATGACTAACTAATTTCTTTTCTGACTTTTTTGCACCTCATCAAATTATCTGAGTTTGTATTGATTGAGAGAATATATTTGCTATATCTATCTTTAAAGTCAAGACAGATATATGAAATTGAACTGATCATTGCTTCTAACTAAATCAAATGTACTAAAGCCATTTACAAATTAAAATAAACAACCAACATTTTTTTTATTAAGAACGATTTAAAAATACTATATAGACATTTAAATAATAACTATAAGTGTTGGCATTTCTTCATTCTTGACATTTGTGCAAAACAGTTGTCCTTCGTGTGGCCCCAAAGAAAGAAATCGGGGACAGCGAAATTTGGGGTCCGACGAGCCCAGTTGATAGGTTACCTATCCATCTCTAAATGTTCTGTTTAACACATTCTGGGTTTCTAAAACAAAAATTGGATGCAGCTCCGTCTTGCTGAAAACTGCTCATAAAAAAATTAACCATATATTTTATTTCTTAAAAGCTCACGTCTCGCACCCCATAGTTACCTTTGGTGAGTCTCTAACGTACTTATGATAGATATGAGTTTTATCTGAACCACAAATTCTTGAATTCTTCTTATTCACTGGACTATTAACATTGGCATGAAAAGTAGATAGATCCCACATGATCAATTTATTTAAAAGGTGATTTTGATCACCAAACAGGTTCAAAAACTGTCGGCACATGTTTTCAGGGAGTTGATAATTAGTTTCCTTAGATAAATGCAATTTTTGGATCTTATATGATTTTAATTTTAGAACCTATGTGATTATTCGATGAACAGTTGTTTTGAAAATTCTTGACGCTCTTCCAAGCTTTCGTACGGACACAGATGAGTTTTATTCCAGGGATTCCTAAACTTGTATTATTTTATCCAATAAGACGTTGTTGTTCTCAGTTCTTTTTTCCCGACTCAATAATCCGGTATTCCACACCACCCATGTTTCATAGCATTTCCTCATGGAGGGTTCTTATTGCACTTGAGTCGAAATCTTCTTCTAGTCGTAATTATGGACTTAACTTTAGCAATTATAATAACACACTTTCCTTTTTCGCTTAATCAAACATTTTTTATTAGCCAAAAAAAGAAATTTGTTTGTTAAAAATATTAATTTTTAGTAAGCTGACTTAACTGTAAACCATCAACATCATTATACTATTTTTCTCCTAAGAAATTACTGTAAAAACTACTTATTGATTTATTGAATTCAAATGAAATGTTTTAAAATCAGTACAAAAAAGGTCTATTCAATTGACTTCAAATTTCGGTGTGAATCAAATAAGGTGAAATATATTATCGTCCTAAGTCCTAATAAAATGTTTAAAAAATCAATCTAAAAAAATTACGCATTCTATTGACTTCAAATTTAGTACAAATATAATGATATGAACAGTGGCGCAGCAAGGGAAAGCTATGAATATGAAGAAGTAAACTAAAAAAATATAAGTATAAAAATACTAAGGCCCCAACTAACTAATAGATTGCCTCGAGCGCTCTTGACCTATCCCAACTCGATGGGAGCGATCTACGTCACTCGACGACCGGCTTGCTTTAGCAGGGCATTGTCCATATCTCTTCTGTGTGCCTTTAATTACATTATTATCTTTTTTTTTTGAAAATTGAAACTTTTTGTTACAATAAAATGCAGCATTCAAGATATAAAATACTATAATTTTAAAGTTATGTTTAAAACTGTTGGGTCAAGTTTTAACCAAGTTTTTTGCCTCTTTTTTTGCTGAGTGCATTTCAAAAAGTTCGATTCGTATTTGAAAAAATATTAAAAATTAAAATTAATTAAAATTAAATTAAAGCCTCAAAATAATATTCTTGTAAAAAGTTTTAGCATGACCAATAGTTTTATAACTTTAGAAAATATACATTTTTTTGTACAAGGTGCCCCAGTAGTTTGTTCTCGGTTTTGGTGATAATGGTTAGAGATAAAGAAAAAGTTTAAATATAAATACTGGTATATAGGATGACTTATAAGCCTATTTAAATAGTTTTTCATATATGAAACCCCTATATTTTATTACATTTTTGAATTTTATCTAAAGACTATTGTCCATAGGCCTAAGTTTAATTGTTTTCGAGATATTGATATTTAAAAACTGGGATTTTCAATTTTAAACAGCTGTATGTCTAAACGGTTCAAATTAGAACAAAACGTTTGCACTTTCCTGATTTAGTTTTTAATAGTCTACCATAAATTTTTAACCGGCACCAAGATATTAACTGAGAACACACTATGGGGTTACTTTATGTATATTATACGCATTTTTCATATTTTATTAACTATAGCTATACTATTTGCAGTAACCACAATTATTTAACTGTTCACATATCTTTTTTAATAAAGGAAATAAATCAGCAGACAATTTATGCCTAAACGGTAACAAATTAAAATGCTGTTATTAATTGTTTTCGTTTTTTTATACACCTTTTCGTGGGGATCTACTTCAGATTGGCTTCTTTTTTACTTTTTTTTTCTTGGCCAGTTCATTTATATATTTCATTCTTATAAATAACCTTTGCCTTAAGAACACTAAAATGTCTTGAAAACTTTCACTTGAAGAAGTAAAAAAATACTCAGAAAAACACAACTGCCAACTGTCGTAACGAGAACGTCAAACTGAATAAGCAATAAACTGGCTGCTTTGTCAGATCGGGTCGCCAATCGACGTCACCACCTCCGCCTCACCCGCGCGTCCCCCTTGCCCGATAGCTGCTCATCGAGGTAACCTAATAGAGTTAATGGGCCTTGTAAAAATACTACCTATTAAAAAGTCTACAAAAATCAAGTGTGACATCTTGAAAACTTTTTCATAAATTATACTTATAAAAAATACCTCGGTACAAAATGTTTGATCAATATCAAAATCCTACTATTCCAAAGCGTGATAGAGGGACCAGGAATGAACTAAAACATTTTTGGTACGAATCCTGTATGGCAAATCAAAAGGGAGAACGAATAAAATGTTTGAAAAGTCGGTGTAGCTTCCAATTCGTGGGGAAAACTCTTTTTCTATCAAGAAAATCGGTAAAAAGCCATAATAAATGAAAATGATTAAAAAATTAAAAATACTAAAGATATGACAAAAATAATTAGAAAACAAAAATAAAAACAATTTACTAGTTATTCGAAGCAGTGTTTATGTCTTTGAATAAATAGACAACAGGAAAGAGCCCCATGCATTACTTTAAATTAGCAGGCTTTGACGGAACTACGTCGTTTTTGAGACCTTATTTTTCTGATGTTTACGTTTTGGCTTGTTGGCATGTGTTGTCAAACCGTCGCACAGTGGAATATTTTGAACAAGTAGGTGGTAAAAATGTTTCAATAGCTTCCGATGTAGGAAAAATGTTAATTATACCTGGGACAAGTGTAAAAAAGTAAAATGTTAAGAAATAACTTTGTTACTCTAAAGTTTTAAAAACACTCGAATTGGAAAAAAACAAATTACTAAATGGTAAATAACGTATTTATAAAAATCGAAAACTGTTAACAATTTGGCGTTTTTTTTGACATATTGACGTTTATATTATGTACATTTATGTTTAAACTTAAATACATTTATACTTTAACTAAATTTAATAATGACTAACAATATAAATATACAGTGTGTCCACTTAAGTTGGCCACATATGGGAAACTTTTTTATTACTTAATAATTTTAGGAAAAAAAGTTATTCTTTATAAAAAGTTCTGCATGTTCCAAAACTTAAAATGTAATCATCAGATATTACATTTTTTCAATCGGATACGAGGTTTGTCAAAAAATTTAAATTTTGCCCAAGAGTAAAGTACCTTAATATTTGACAATAATGAAAATTGTTATAAGGAAAAGTTGATGAGAACTAAAAATTACGTTCAAATATGCCATTACATCCTTCTACTTAAAATTTTGACTTTTACAAATTTAATTAGGTAACTAAGGTCTAAATCAGGAGAGAAGACATTCAGTGACAGTGACACCAAGCGCATCCTTATGGGATTTACTGGTGTCATCATTATAACCAAATAGTCTTCTCTTTTGATTTCGAATATACATTTACTTGCAATGTTATTGCAGACAAACAGAAAAAATATTTTTCCATGTAATTGGATGTAATTGCATATTAAAATGTACTGTCATCAGACTCGTCTGCGCTTGCTTCTTCATCAGATAAGTGATCTATAGAATCAGTAAGTGAGGATGCTTTAATATCTGGGCATTTTAAGAGAGTAAGAACGTCTTTAGAAAATGTTGACGTTGGTTTTTGGGTCTTTTTCCTATAACTGGTTATTAAAGGATCGGATGATATGAGAAGCATTGTAAGTAAGTCTTTATTCGTGGCAATTCTAGATATTTTTTGAGTATTGTGCTCTCTTAATCTTCTATAGCTTTTGTTTAATGCCTCTTGAGCTTCTTCTGAAAGTTGCCCAATAGGCACTAAACAATTTTTTAGTATATCACTTGCATGGACAAGAATTTTATGCAAGGTAACTGGCATGTAATACCACGAATAAAGACTTAAGTAGAGTTCCCTAGTTTCTTTTGCATACTTCTCAAATTGCTCAATATTAACCTCATACCCTGATGAAAGTGCCTGTAAAAGAACGCAAAACCTAGTTATTATCCTTTCATCCAGACCAGTTATATCTGCACTCTTTTGTGGGTTAAGGAAAAATTTCCTGGCCGTGTTGCCATCATTGGTTGATCCGAAACCAGGCTTTGGTCTATCTACAATCAATCCCAATTCTGTTTTAAATTTTTTTTGTATTTCGGACTTTTGTCTTTCAATTTCAGCTTTAGATTCACTGCCTTTTGCTTGCCATGTTTTTAAATTTTATTTGTAACTAATATGTAACAAACACTCAAAGGATCTTATCCATGCATGTAAAGTAGATAGACCAAAGCCATAATTCTCAACAATGACAGAGGTCTCGTTTGGCACTAGGTTCATGGTTTTTGGTGTTGCTTTGCAGATATAACAGGTCTGAGAAGATTTGTTACCACTTAGCGTATTGCATACCTTCCCGTCAATCATCGTCAAAAGAAGCTGATGATGAATATTTATTGAACGGTTTCCATTACTAAAACTTATTTCAGATGGACGTAAATTTAAAATTTGGTTCTGAATAACTTTTGTCTCTAAATTCACCATATCATTTGTTTCTTTTGAATATAAAAATTTTATTGGACGGCATAGTTTGGTTGATGACGAGTTTTGATTCTGCCAAATATAGGTTTGCGGATCATTGATGGAGTGTAATTTAATAGGCACCAAAGAAAAAGTAAACAAATATTCATCATCAGCTTCCAAAGATTCATTAAACTTTTGCTTATATCTACTATGCCCAGAACTACCATCGCATCCCCACTTACTAATTAAAATAAGATCACTTACCTGTCTCGATGTTGAAGCAAAATACTTTAAAACGGATTCTTGCACGATAGACAGACGCTGCGCAGTATGATCAAGTAACGCCTGAAGGTCAATTTCGGCTTTTGTCTCACCCACACTAATACATTCGCTTAAAGGACAACATTCATTTTTGGCTTTTTGTAGTTCATTGTATGATGGATATAGTAAATGTCCTCTGTCCCGAGCACTTTTTCTTAAATGAATATATGATTGTTTTGTCAATCTGCAATCCACGAAAAGAGCTAAGGCTTCTTCTTTGCTGTATTGAGTCACGATCTTGTTTTCCTTTTCCCGTCTCAAATGCTTAATTTGGGTTGAGCGATTTGGCGATACCGAAGTTATTTCTTTTAATAACGCCGCTGCATCTCTTTTACCATCACCTCTTAAGGCAACCTCAGCTGCAAATGTAAGTTCTTCAATACTGGAAGAAAGTAAGTGCTGAACTTTTTTTTTCTTTGATCGATATTTAACTTCTCCGAGTGGCTTTGGTGGTCGTCCGGATGATCTCGGTTGTTCTAAACCCGTGCATTCATTAGCATCAATCACTTGAAAAAATAAATCATCCCCATCCAACCAGTTTGCGTACTTCTTTAAAAAATAGTCCATTTTTCTTCCCGACTTTGCCCACCTCTCTTGAATTTTCTTTGAAAAATCGCAAACAATGCCTTTCCACTGCGCATGAGTTTCTTTATTAATGACCCCTACTTGAAAGTTTTCCATTAAAATAGTAAGCAAAGCTTCATGAGAATTTCTCTTTGCAGACTGATGCCATATTTGAAAATACGTTCTCCTAGAGACGTTAAACATAATTGGTTCTAAAACAAGAAAAAAAACTGTTCCGCATGTTTCCGCAAAAACTAAGAAATCTTACCGAAAAGCTAATGCTCCAGTCCATTCAAAAATGCACTCTTCTTTTTGGCAATAGTTGGCCTTTACTATTTTTCATTCACAAATCCGCAAAAAAAAAGTTTTTTTAATACCTACAATTATCGCAACTTATTTTAAACCAAAACTCGTACACTTAACGTCAAACTTTGACCTCGTAATCAAAATGTCACTTTAAACAACATATTTGATTATTTTTAGAAATGTTATTGTTCTTGGCATGGCCTTCTATGTAAAAATATAGCTTTAACTTGTAATTGTTTTCGAAAAGAAAAGCAAACGAATCGCATAGGTTTTTAAAAGTTTCCAGTCTCATCTTTGATAGTTATTGTTCTAAGTGATTTATAATTGTAATTATTGCACTTTTTGGTTAGTGGATAAGTTGTAATTCAACTAATATTGTAAAAATTGACGCTTTTTAAAGTAAATTATTACCACCTAGATTTCAGTTTTAGTCCTCTGTGCGTCGTCCTTACAAATTTAAGCTTAAGTTTTAGCAGTTTATAAATAGTACACTAATAAAAGTAGATTAATAAGTTGTGTTGTGTGTTTCAAAACGTATCAAACACATTTTTGGTCGTTTGCATTATCCTAAATACAAAAAATGGTCAGTTGTATGTCATGCAGTCGCACCCGTATTAAAAATACAAGGAAGAAAGAAATTTCGTTCCAGCGGTAAGTGAATTTGTATTTTCGTAAGTATAGAAATTAGCAAGATACTTTTAATTCCGATTTAAGGGCAAAAATAATTGTTATTATAATGAAAATCATAATTTTTAAAGTGTCAAGCAATTAGGTTAGGAACCAAGTGGTATATAAAAAACACCGAAGCGTAACACTTCATGAAGTATTTTGTTAGGTCAAAACATTTAAATTACCTTAAGTATGTTTTGAAACAGAATAAAAAGTTGGAGTTATGAGTTTCTAGGAGCAATTTTATGGGATAAAATAAGTTTTAATATCTAACATTATATTCTCCTTTTTTGGGCCTGATATTGTGCTGAAGGAGAAACAGTTATTTTTCTCAACAAATGTTATTTGTTTAACAGACAGTAAAGTCAAACAAAAAAATATGAAATACTCTTTTGGAGATTTTATTTCATGTTTTAGACTTTTTTTAGGAAAAATAGAATATACCTATACCTATAGGTACATACATTTTTTTTAATGTCTATAAACACTTAAGATATTTTATTTTTTGTAAAAATACATCGTTTTTCTTGTATTTGTTAATTTATTTATTTATTGCAGGTAACCAAAATCTAACCCTAAGTAGCCCAAATATATTTGTGCTTTCATGAGCTATTCTTAGTGTAATATATTTTTTTAAGTCTAACCCAAAATGAATTTAAATCAATACAAAAACTAACCTAAACTAACCTTACATTATATGTATATAGTATTTATTTTTTAAATATTTACTGTGTACCCATTAATTCCACAAAAGTTAAAAAAATAACATCTGTTGATAAATATAATCAAACTGTTTCCCTTTCAGCACAGTATCAGACCCAAAGAAGAAGAATATAATGTTAGATATTAAAACTTATTTTGTCCCATAAAATTGTTCCTAGAAACCCAAAATATTACATGAAGTGCGTAACACTGTGTTTTTATATACCACTTGGTTCTTAACCTAGTTGTTTGACATTTTAAGAATTATGATTTTAATTATAATAATAATTATTTTTGCCTTCAAATCAGATTTAAAAGTATCTAGTTAATTTCTTACTTACGAAAATACAAATGCACTTACCGATAGAATGAAATTCTTTTCTTCCTTGTGCTTTTAATACGAATTGATTGAATTTGAATAAATATATATATATATATATATATATATATATATATATATATATGTATATTGTTGATTGAAGTGAAATTTCTAAGAAAACCTAGTTAGCAAGAGATGAGATAAAAATCATTTAAAGTTTTTTGTACGATTTGTAGTTTGTAGGTAATTTAATGGCCAATAAATAACTAGAGAATTTCAAATTGGGACATTTTTTACATATTCACCACTAATTCTCCCAAAACCTGTGTCTACTACTACGGTAAAAAGAATAAATTGTGCTTTCTACAAAAAATTCACACGGACATCATATGCGAGTGTTATTGCACTTCGAAATAAGAATCATAACTGACTATTGTACTTTGGTTTAATAAGAGTTTATGCAAATTAGGAAGTACTAAATAAAACTGAAGGCTTATAAACTTCTGGCACCTATATATATTAAATGAAATAATAATACGAGTGCTTGTTTTTATTTAAAACGCAATTTAGACTGTACTAATAAAATTATTTATATTTAATTATTTATGACTTAAATGCGTTAATATTTTTTCTACTTAACTTCTCTAAATAATTTTAGTTACTTAGAAAAAATATAATTTCCTAGTTCAACAAAAAATAACCATTCTGCTTATTAAAAAAAATCATTAAATTTTATTTATTAATAAGTAGTAATAAAAACAAAGCCGAAATACAAAAGGACAGTCGAAACGAAACAAAAATATTTTCATATGGTTGCGCCGTTAAATTCTTAGTTGCAAGTACTTCTTAGGAGCAAGCTTTAGATTAAATTATTGCAAATACCTATACACAATACGCCGAAAGTATTCGAAATGCGGTTGATAATATTTACCACAGACTCGATGCATTCAAGAAGAAGAAGGTGCAGCATTTATTATATCAGTCGAATTAGGCGAGTGCTAAGGATTATGTGGACTCGTTTTATTGGAACAAAATGAGCAGACTCCTAATTTGTTGCTAGTAATGGATTCAGTTTTAGAAGACCGTCTCATAGAGCCCTCATATGACTTAGGTAGCTATTTGAAAAAAAAAGTTTAGGTGCCTACAAAGTAAGGGGTTACAGGAATGGGTGCTGAAAATATTACAAAAAGACGAACAACAATTTAATCCACTTCACGTGTTCCAGGGTTTTTGAGAAAAATGATGGAAAATATGAATTGTGTGTGTTTCTTTTGAACAATCTGTATATTTAATATGTGTTTATACACGTAGGCGTACATATATGTATATATTTAAATATGCATGTATATTAGATTAGGACTTAAAAAAATATCTGGACAAATAAAAGTTGTGGAGGCGAAAAAATGTATATTTCTTCCAATCAGAATGATTATAACGCCGGTGTTATATGTTTGGCTTGTGAATAGTATGACTAATTCTCCACAGCTGCAAATCAAGATTGAATTACACGTACTTAATAGGTGTAAGGTATAAGATTTTGTTTTGCTTGCCTTTCCACTCTACTAATTACGACTTGCACTGACCCAACTGACCCAATCTTTAGCATAATTAATACCTTATGCTTTTTATATTAACTATTGGGTATATTTTTCTTAGTTTAAAAAATATTTCTTTTCACTAGAATTTTCACCAGGCGCAGATCTCCTATTGAGCTGAAGCCTAAGACCCCCACTGATACAGCAATTTATTTGTTCAAATATAAATTAATAAAAACCAATAATTTTGATATCGAAATCATTTACGACATTAATAAATAGGTCATATCTATCATGTCGTAGATGGATTCATGTAATGGACAGCCAAAGGATATGTTCACCTGGCCTGGCTTCTATTTTGCACAGTAGTATCCACGTTGATGATCGGTACATCGCATTGATGCCGTTTACTTAATTAACTCTGTCATCTACTTTAACAAAAAACAAACTATTTTGAGAAATTTTATTAGCTATATAACGACTAAAGAAAAACCCCACATTAATTTGTTTAATATACGATGTATGTCTACTTTTAATTATATTACAGAAAATCAAACCATACAGTTACTGCAGGAAAGCCTAACGAGTAATTCAAAAATGTAGGACAGATTTTGGAAATTAGTTTTTGTACCTATCCTTGTTTTTCCTTAAAAAGTAGATTTATATAATTGTTTTTGTTTTCGTTTAAAATCATACATAACCTAGATTCTAGAGACGCTAAAACTTACATAAACATAAACAAAACTACACACATTTTAATGCATCTTGATAGTACGTAGTAAATAAATAAAAAAAATGTTATTGTTAAGAATTTAAGAACTGGTAGTACATAATATACAATATGGCTGGAAATAAACAATACTGAAGTTATTATTTATTATATACATATTTATTTTTTATAATAATATATTGTAAATTAGTACCTCCACGTTCAAGGCAAACTTGATAACGATGTCCCAAGTTTGCTGCCATATCAATGAATAGGGGTTGTGTCAGTCCTGCGAAAGAGGTCCGAATGTAATCCTTTAATTTGCCTACGTTTTGGATGCATATTTAAAGTCAATGATTAAACCTTGAATGTATTCGTCTGAAGAGGTTAGACCTAGCGAATGAGAAGAAAGAGAACAAGGGCAATAAAACGTGAAAGGGTCTCAAACAATTTTAAATTCACAGCGTTCCTTGGGCACCATTATCTCGAGCATATAGGTATGAGCGAAAATAATACTTCACTAAAAAGTGTTCCCTCTCTGCTTAACACCATCATTAATCAATCCATATTAACATATAATTGTCAAAACTTAAATTGACATTTCTATGTGAGGTATTTCACTTGTCGACAATGTTGCTCGCATAGAAGATTAGCCAACTTTGTTTCAGTAGGTAGTATTTATTTCCGGCCATACTATATTAATTTTATACCACAGTCATAATATTTTTTTCCCACTTTTCTTGTAGTTTGCCAATGTTTGCTATTCTTTAATAACTTATTCAAAAAAAAATACTTTTATAATAATGTTTGTATATTTTTATTCCAAACTGTTTTCCTTATAAACACGCAAATAATTAATTTTCCCTTATCCATCGGGCTGCTGTGCCGGGGTAAGCGAAATACCAAGTTCAAATTCCATGTGCCAGGCGAGACGACGACGATCCAGGCTAAGTGCGGTGCGTCTTTATGGACCATTGCATTTAGGTTGCGGTGAGAGGTGCGATATATGGAGACACACTAAGAATTCGTTCTTAGGAAAAATTTTTATATCAGTATGACGTCTTGTATACTGCTTGTGATTGGTTGACATCCTTATGGGCCATGACATTACGTGTGTGTTGACTTACGACCGTAAAATGTATATTGGCGGTTTCTGTTTTGAGTAATGACGTCATAAACTTGCATTAAATCTAATACAGTGACGCCATAGAAGTGAGTTCGTATTATAGAATTGATATTAGGGTGTAATAACAGGTTTCTCTTGTGTGTAATTTTAAAGCATGAACTTGTTATTATTATATTAACTTTATTTATCTTTAGCCCCATTTTTTTAATAAGATTTTTTTTCTTTAAATAGTACCTTGTTATATTAACTGGAGATATCGTCCAAACTGAATATTTTTCCTTTTTATCTTATCTTGTAAATAGTGAAGAATGTGATCAAGATTTAAACCATAAAAAGTAAACATCTGTCAAAAAATGTACTGGAAGTTGATTGTAGGATTTGGCGGATTTTCGATCAAAACAAACCATAGTTACTGTTTAACTTTATTAAGCACTCAAATCGACAGTAGACAAAAAGCCAAAGCGAGATTCCAATTTAAATTTTTTATAGATTTGGGCAAAAAAAATTGAGTCTATAAATATGGTAGACGTGTTGTATAATGAATATTCTCAATTTAAGAATTCCTTGGACATTGTATGTTTCAAAAAGAGTATTTTTATTACCGCTTTCAAAATGTTTAAAATAGTTCTTGAAAACAGTACTTAAAATTTACTGGACAATACCAATATCATGCTAAGAAGCTGATAGGTTTTTTTGAAAATGGCCTACACGAAAAACAATGTCGGATGAAAGACTAATTTTAACTTACTTACACTGTCAGTCGAAAACGATATGATCTGATCTATCTTGTATTATAAAATGATACGCCAGTACGCCTCGGTAAAATGCAGAAAGGGTAGACTAAATTTTAAAGTCGTCGAGAGGCATCAAGTTCAGAGACCGAGATGACCACTCTATTGTACCCCTACGTCCAATCCATCTTCCAAAAAAAAACATTGTCTAGATATTATCGTATGATATATATTATATATTTTCTCAGATTACCTAAAAAAATTAAGTTTAACTACTTAATATAGTAGGTAAAATAAAGCAATAGCTGCTTTCAAATCTGTTCAGATTATTTTTTGCGTTTAGATTGACAAACAAAAATCTTTTTTGGCTTTTTCTCAACTGAATAAGAATATTTAATTTTAAATTATTTGAGGCAATTAATTTAAAGTTAATTTTAATTAATTTAATTAAAGTTATTCAGTTGCGAAAAAGCCAAAAAATATTTTTGTTTGTCAAAGCAATAGCTGGGCCAATTTGGGTCCTTAAAAGATTCAAATATCTTTCTCCAGTTAATGTGTCTTCCATGAAGGGACAGATTATTTTTCCATCCTTTATGCCAAACCAAACATTTAGCTTTTGGGGAAATTGGGTATGATTTTCACGTTTCCATTGTGGATTTTCCCTGGCCCAATATCGACAATTATGCATGTTAACTTTTCCATTAAAAAACAAAGTTGCTTCGTCAGAAAAAATAATTTGTTTGACAAAATTTAGATTGGTATTACAACGTTCTATCAATTCACAAAATTCCAAGCCTCTATTGAGATCATCCTCAGAGAGTTCTTGCACCATAGTTATTTTGTATGGATGAAACTTTTCGGTTTTTAGAAGTCGATCTACATGTGTGAGACGTCATTTTGTCTTCCTAATGTTCTGGTAGAAAGGTGCTGATTTTCTTCGAAACTTATGAAAACATTCAGAGTCTTATCACCATCTGTTGCTCTTTTAGGTCTGCCAGAACCTTCAGCATCTTTTACCTTTCCAATTTCACGAAATTCTTTGTTAATTTTACTTACGGCAGATTTAGTTATTGGATTTCTGTTCCGATATTTGATATTAAAAATGTTACAAACATCTTGCAGGTTTCGCATTCTATCCCCATAGCCTAGTAGGTATAATTAAAATTTTAGTTCTTTGGGTTTAAGTTAAACCTTGATAAAATTTCACACCTAAGTGTACATATTTTCATCAAATTCATGTAAGCGGACTTGAGATATTTCGCCGTTTCCTTACTTTTATTACCCTAATAAAATGGTTCTAATCACCTTCACAAAGAAAAGGAATCTGGAGAGACCTTCCTTACGGGGACAGGTGATACCATTTTCAGCTCAAGTGAAATATTTGGAAATTCTCTTGGATAAAACGCTGAACTGGAATGCTATCTGAATAAAATAATTCAGAAAGCTAAAGTATCCCTGTGGACCTGCCGTAAAATCTGCGGTAGGTTATGAGGTATGAGACCAAAGCAGCTATATTGGCTATACCTAACGGTCATAAGACCAATAGTAGCCTATGGTTGTATAGCTTGGTGGAGCAAGGGACAACAAAGTGTTGCCCAAGCCAAACTGAGTGGACTACAGAGACAGGCTTGCTTGTCAATTACAGGAGCGATTCGCTCCACTCAGACAGCGGCCATGGAACTCCTTTCGAAACTTCCACCACTCCACCTAGTGGTGGAAGGGGAAGCAATGAGGGCAATATACAGACTCCACCATATCACCAACAGCATGGTGGATAGCACGAGTCATATGGAATCATCCAACATGCTGAAAGTTGTGAAAAACCATTACATGTTGGGAATGCCATCAAACCTGCTAACAAAAACCGTTAGTGCACAGCAAGCCTTCTCCAAACACAGACGGCTCCAAAACCAATAAAGGTGTAGGAGCTGGAATCCATGGAGTAAGACCGTTGTAAGAAGGTTGCTCTGTCAGTAAGCCTGGACAATAACACCTCAATATTCCAAGCAAAAGTTCATGCTATCGAATTATGTGCTAGAATGTTGCAGGACCAAAAAAATAACACATAAAACGATAAAAATATTCTCGGATAGAGATAAGATCCATGGGACCTGAACCAGCTTTAGGAGTAGCCCATGAAACGGCTAAGGGCGCAATTTTGGTTGAGGAAAAAGCTAATCTCTATTGGCTTGGACTGCCAGGTCTGTCCCATGCAAAGGCATTTATCCCCCTTCCTATGAAGAAGAGGATATCAGAAAGTCTGTTAAATATGAACAGAATTAAGCTCAAAACAGCAATCGACACACACTGACCATTGTGGTCTAAGACATCACGTGCACAGGATGAGACTTGAAGACGAATCCGAGTGCCGCCTATGTATGGAGGATGACGAGACAGCCAGCCATGTGCTGTATGAATGTCCGCCAGCTGCCAGGATCAGGTTCTCCATATTCGGTAGGGATATCTTGCTGCCCGAGGCCTTGAAGAATACATTCTCAAATGCAATGATAAGACTTATTAAAGATTTAGAGTTGCTTGAGGAAGTGTAAACATAAGTGTGAGCCACAATAGACTACAGAGTCGCAGTAGAGGGTCGGTTTGATCCAATCACTTTTAACCAAACCTAACCTACGTTTGTTCCACGCTGTATATATAATTTCATTACTTTATGGAATTAAAGAACTTCTTCTTCTTAAAATAGTTGGACGTTGGCGATGGCTAGTGAGTGCCTTGAAATATTTTATCAAAATGTAACTTCTCGGATATATAATAGTTCTTTATTGCACTATGGTATACCATTCTACTAATACCTTACCATCTTAGAGTCATTATTTAAGGTGATTTTATTATCCCAACAACTATAGACACCTGGGGAAGGTACCGGCCTAGACTCCCCGATCATTCGAGCACTGAAAATGTGCTCGCCAGACCAAGTCTCAAACACACGCCTTTAGATCGGAAGTTCTCTTACCATAAAATTCAATTAAATAGCAGTGATACATTTTTGGGCAAACAATCTTTATACCCTTTTTTAAAAACCCAGTACTTACGGTATAATGTACTGACCAGTTACTATAGAATTACAATCTTCCCCAACCACATTTTAAATGTAATGCAGCAATGTAATTATAAAGTCAAATTATGGAAGGATTTGAGGACATTATATGTAGATTAAGTTAAGATAAAAACATTTTTTTTAAATATCGCACGTGGTATACTAAAGGAAAAATGTATTAACAAGGTCAATCAGTACGTCTAATAGTGAAACAAATGAACGTAAGGGGAGTATTGGTAACAAATACAGGCAATTTTTGTATAAGTCACGATACCTATTAAATTCAATAATAATTGGATTGAGGCAAGTAATTGCCATTCTTATCTTATTACTTAGTATTTATGTAATTTGGTAATTACTTTTCTACATTTGGACGTGCAAAAAATTAGCTGTTTTAGCATACACCAAATAACATAAATTATTTTTCGTATGTATAAAATTTATATCTGTATAAAAAAATAATTAAAAGTAAAATTTTAAATGGGTCACGAGAGGTTTTATGTTTTAATTAGATTTATTTAGATGAAATCCTTAGAGTTCTGGTCTTTAATAATTGTTCTACGATGATTACAAAAGATGACTCTTTTCCATAAGTACCACTATTGTAAATACCTAGTTTTTTTTTAATTATGTAACGCTTTTCACGAACCACTTTCCTTTGCGATATTGATTCGTCAATATCTAACTCTTGTAAATATTTTAGTTCCGTGAGATAAGTCTATTTCATTCAGGTTAAATAAGAAAATACTTACACGTTGGTTTCTCTTAATTTTCTCTTCTTATTTTACACTTTGCGCTATGCTCTGATTTACACAATTCTCGTTTATTATAGGCAAATAATCGTTTCGGCAGCCAAATTTTTATTTTGCAAAAAACAATAAGTAATTTGAAAGGCATAACTCGATTTGATTGCAAAATATTAAACTAGCTATCCTTCGAGGAACGTAATACTGTCACTACTGGTATTTTTTGATATAACAAATGGATAATATTGTTAATATTGGTCGATTTCTATTTATTGTTGTCTGCAATAAAATTTTAAGAAATTACTAAATTAACTGGTCCTTGGAATTTATATGACACGAATTCCACGATATATATTACCAGGGGTTTACGATTCAACGTTTCTACTTATTGATGATTTTCTTCAGAACGTTAAACAATTTTTTTATGTGAATAGTTACGAAGGGCTTACCAGATATTATCTCAATGAATAAAAGAGAACGTAGGCAATTTTAAAGTTGCAAATAATGTGTAAAATTTTGCAAAATCAAAAAAAAAGGTTAAGATTATTCTTAAACTTCCATTTATAATGTAATGTAACTAATATTCCACTCTTAATATAATTCTAAAAAAACACTAAATTACCTTAAATCAACATGAACGCAAGAATAAATAATGTCTTTGTCTTGTCACGGCTAAGTATCGTAGAAGCAATAGGGCTTACTGTTTAATTTGTTAATCACTACGTACCTATTTTTTATTATTTTGAATAATTACTGCGTTTACTACACTTATCTAATTTAATGATGCGTACTAAGTACAGGGTCTTTGATTATATTTACGTTCCTACCTAGACCCGTTATTATTTGAGATGGAACAAAATGTTTTACACAAAAGTTGCAGGTTTTTTTCCAATATACATGTCGTTGATTTTTTCCTATTTTATATTTTAAAATTGTCAGATTAAAAAAATCGCCTCGGGAAATATATATATATATATATATATATATATATATATATATATATATATATATATATATATATATATATATATATATATATATATATATATATATATATATATATATATATATATATATATATATATATATATATATATATATATATAATTGTTACGTTGTTATGTTTCATAAATTTGACGTCGCGATATTTTAAAAGGTTGAAGTTTGCTATTTAATCTACTGAAAATAATTTATATTGCTTTTTTGACCATGGGTTATTCAGAAAAACAAGAACTCGCAATTGTCCGTCTTTTTTATGGCAAGAATAATAATGTGGCGACGCGACAGTGCAAAGGGAATATCGACTGTAGCGCGAAATGATAACGAAGATTTAGAAGTCTTGCTTGCAGGTATGAGTTATTATACTTTCTGATTTAATTTCAGAAAATCCTAAAGCATCAATTTAGGATGCGGCATCTGAATTAAATAAATCGCATTATAAAATGTATTCAACTTTAAAATTTTACAAATATCGTCCCTATAAATTTATGCCCGTGCAACATCTTTCCGAACAAAACATGGGAGACCGACTTCAATATGCCTTGGAAATGGATTAAGCAGCAGGTGGATTCTGAGTTTTTAAATAAAATTCTTTTCACTGACGAGTTTTCGTTCAATACATCAAGAATGTTTAATCGGAAGAGTAAAGATTATTGGTCTAGAAAAAACCCTCACAAAGTTCAGCCGGTTAGGATTCGGGGGCGTGAATTGCTGAGCGTTTGGTGTGGAATATTTGAAAACAAGATAATTGGTCCGATATTTGTAGACGCAAATTTAAATGGAGAACGATATATATCTTCTTCAAAATAATATTGAAAATCTCTTGGAGGATTTACCCACTGGCCACTATAACCGATTCATTTGGCAACAAGACGGCGCTCCACCCCATAATATCATGCCTGCCACTAATTATTATCTTAACAACCGTTATGATATTTGGATCAGTAGGCATGGTACTATAAATTGCCAGACAATAGATATATTTTTGTGGAGATTTTTAAAAAACAGGATATATTATAATAAACCTCTAGACTTAAACGTTCCAAGGCAAAGAATAGAAAATGAAATATCCAATTTAAACAATGATTATCAGCAATCTATTTATACTTCTATTAACAATAAGATGTAAGAAAACTTGTTTAAATGTATTCAAAACCGAGGAGGATATGTAGAAAATATATAATTTCTCACTTTTTGCAAGTTTTAAAAATGGCAAATTTGTATTAAATTGATACATTCATGAAACTGTTTTTGCTATTTATTTATAATTTAAGTTGTAAATAAAAACCATATATACATTAAAATATTATAATTTAAAAATTCAAAAATTGTTAATGCCTTTGAGCTTTTGATATAACTAACTGCTGCAAAAATACATTTTGAACATGCAATGGATATATCTCAATAATATACTTAATCAAAATTCAGGTCACTGACGTAGTAAAAAGAAGTTCGAGAGAGTTAGAAGCTCGCAAAACCGGAAAAAGTACACTCTGTAGGTTTTTCTCAAACAGTGTTGGGTCTGTTTTCAAAAATGTAGGATTTTCTGGCGAAAATTAAAAAAATTGGGTGCCACTCCTCTGCTTAAGAGTATTAAACTTAGAGTAAATTCTTACTCTAAGGAATTAAATACGATACATAAATAGTAATACATATGATAAATTAATTATCAGAAAATGTTAAAGGTATCTTGTTTTTTTTTATTTATAAAATCTTTTTGCCACTGAGAGTCGACAAAGTATTTGGTATTGTGGTTGTCTGAAATGTCGCTTTATGTTAAATTTCTCTGGCATCGCTAGAATAATTTCTCAGGTCAACCTTATAGACTATGCTAATACTTCCATTTTGATGAGAAAAAGAACTGTTCCTCCCAGTCACTTTTAATAGAATGGATGGCAATATTCTATTAATATTCTTTCGATGTTGAAGGATTACTATAAAGAATATTAAAGGATCATACCTTAAAATTTACGATGCAAGAATCAAAAATGTTTCAATGCGCGACACCTTCCTTAAAATTTTAGACTAAATTAAAGATAAAATAAAAGAAAAAATACCGTAAGAGATAGATACCTACAATCTTAGATCACTGGAAAACCTACAAAGTTCAACATTCAACGACATATTCAAAGTTAGGTAGTGCCTTTTGAAAAAATCAAGTTATCCATGATTTTAAAGACTCCAAATTCCATTAATGATTGCTCAGAACTAAGAAAGGTTGAGAAGCAGCACAACTGGCTTTAGTTAGTATATTTAATGCCTATTGGAGTTGCAAAATCGCAGTTGCTTAAATTCAAGGATATTCGAGTTAATCCATTTTTTCGAAAGGTCAATTTTTTATATATACATATATACTATATATATATATATATATATATATATATATATATATATATTTATATTACTACCAAGCCCGTTATTTTTTATTACTTAATATATCAATTTGAGATAATGGGAAGTTGTATGGTGAAATGAGTTGCAGAATTAAAATATAACAGCATCATTAGGTCACTTCCGGTTTGATCGGAAGAACTATCAAATTCAATATTTTAAATAGAACACCGTATATTTTAGTAATAGTAAAATAAAACTGAGGTGACTTTTTTTAAGTTTATATCACTAGTCCTTTCTGTCAACATCAAAGTAATGTAACTTCCGGTCTCTTCGGAACTACCGCGAAAATTAACTTTTAAACACTAATTTTAATGGCTACCTCTTTAAAAAAATCATATTTTTCCATCTTTTTTGAATTATTTTCATTAATGTTACCCTATGTCTAAACCTAATAATAAAATGTCAACGCTCAATCTAACAAGAAAGGCGAGGGCAACTGTCAAAAACATTTAGGCTAGACTGGTGTAAGGTGTACCTGGATGTCAAGCAGTCCATTTGTAATTACTCATTTGTTTTGTTTTATGCCGCCATTCAACACCGGCTCTAGTAGAAACGATGTTGCGCCATTACTGTCACAGTATTTGACAGAATTGTAGCAAAATACATTGTTTAGTACAGTTTGTTGATAAAAATGTCATTTCTTTTGCGAAAACTGCCATAGATTTACAAAAAATGCCAGTTTTACCCACGACATTTTGACAGTATATGGGGAATCCCTTAAAAATCGAAGAAAGAAAAGAGCATTGTATGCTCAATAGTATTTAAAACGTGAACATCTAAATGAAAACTATTTTGCATGGTTAGAAAATCATTTAAAACACGAAGCCAAATATAGAGAAGAATATTTTATAATATGTGAAGAAGTAGAGATTAATATATATATATATATATATATATATATATATATATATATATATATATAAAAGATATATATATATACATAAGTAATTTAGATATCAGCTTCAGCATCATCTTTATGTAGGTGACTATCTTTGCAGGCTAGATTTTCGCAAATTGTATAGAAGTTGTGATCCGTGGGAATGTTCTAAGAAAAATTTGGAATGGATGTATAGATGGGCGTTGTAGGTGGATGCGTTTTTTCTGGCAACATTAGGCGATTTTATCGCCGCTGTAATTGATTTTCATTTGTACATCATACAAAGATGTGGAAGCCTCGTCACTTGCATCCCGATGACAAGATGTGGAAGACTGGTTGCTTGGTTTGGTACCCCAATGACATGAAGATGTAGAAGCCTCACAACTTCCACCCGATAATATGTTGTTGCAATCTTTTCTTCAGTTTCGCGTCGGGCGTAAAACATTGTATGCATCTTGGTCATAGACCTCATTTAAAGCCCTTAACAGCTCGTGTTTTTATTTCCACACCGCGGGCACTAAACGCTTCCTTTCTGACCTAGATACATAAATAACTATTATATTATGCTACTTTGTTGCAATTGCCTGGTATACAATCCATTTAGACAAAAACTACTTAGAAACCTGTAAGTATTAAAATATACCTATTATTACATTTAATTAAATTTGTAAACGGGTTTAACAACACACTAGTTCACAAAATATATCACACCTTGTTCTAATTCTTGAAATAAATAAACATATTGCAAAACATTTTAAGTAGGTGAACGTCGACTTGTAATTTCATATAATATATTAAACACAGCACGTGAAAGAAATACATTTTTTTATAAAAAAATGAAGCCGACTGACTAAAAAGTGAAAAATGATATTTTATTCTACTTTGAAAATTTTACTCCGTGAAGTCGGCGCTAAACTTATTCTTAATTGTTTAATTACAAATGTATTCAGTCAATTCGGTGTTTAAAGTCTTACTTTTTTTATTAGTTAGTGGCGCCGACTTCGCCGAGTAACATTTCCAAGGTGGAATAAAATATTATTTTTTACTTTTTAGTGCATTTTTTGAAGCCGGTTTCATTTTTGTATAAAAATGTTCATCCCTTTTAGTTTATCTATACGAGTTTTGTCGTAAAAATCATATTTAACAAATGGCCCACTGCATAACATTTTTCCTGATATAATGGTAAACGAGCAGAATCGAGACACGAGCGTAGAATATGTAACATATCTTGGCGCAAAAAACAAATCGGCGCCATTCCGCCGTTTTTAAATTAATATTGTTACTATGATTGGTCAAAGCACCGCCTCGGTAGGCAATTTTAACGTTAGTAGGTTAGTAGAATTGTTGGTAAGTTTTGTCCTATAATTCCAAAAAATAAAATGCCATCTAGCCTCAAAATTGAATAAATAGATAGGTAGGTACAGGGTGGTCCACCTAAGATGCTCCTATACTTTATCTCAATAAATAAGACACTGAGAAAAAAAAGTTAAATACAAAAAGTATTTGACCTTAATTTAATTTTTTTTATAATATTTTTATGTATACAGGATGTTCCATTGTGCCAGGACAGTAACCAACTTTTCTCTTTTTAATGAAATGGTATGAATATTTTTAGAAATTCTAATTCTACGCTTGATTTTGAGTATTTTTTGTCATTACATAGCATACGAAATATTGAGTAGTTTTTGAGCAAAAAAATTAACTTTTCTAATTTGTTTCGGAAAAACAGGTTTTTGGAAAAATGTGATTTTTTCACACCTGAAGACTAAAATTGTGAATTTTGATTATGGATCCATGGGAGTGGTTAATATTTAATACTCTGACCTATCAAGAGCGAAAATCCATTGCACAGGGTGGTCACAAATGACCATAAAAAAATGTTTTTGTAACTAAAAAAACTTATTTTTTTTAAATGGAAGACCCTGTATTTGTGTACTTACATCCTGTATTTGTGTACTTACATCTTGTATCTCAACAAGCATTGACAAGCACAAAATAAATCATAAAATACTTGCTGAGGGACAGACAGGGTATGTGAAAAAATCTCAGGGTTACAAAGAGCAACTTATGATAGACTCGACTATTCTCGAACAAGCGGCCACCAAACGACGGAATGTCTACACAACTTTCATGGATTACAAAAATGCCTTCCATGCCGTCCCACATTCTTGGCTCTTGCATATCTTATAGCAGGTAGATAGGGAAAGCATATTTATGCTCCAGCGCCTGATGTCGTCTTTGACTACGGTCTTACAAACAAACCATAAATGTACTTTTATTGTGTTTAGAATTTGATTCTGCATCATTCCATATATATACAGTTTATATTCCAAAAAAAATAGTAGTTTAGAAGTTATGACCAATTTTCTATAATAATTCGGGTATTTTTGTTAAAAATCTAACTAAACCTAAATAATATCCTATTCTAAGTTTTTTTTTAACATTATAATTAAATTTAACATTAAATCAACAAGTAATGCAAGAAAGAAAGTAACTAATAGCAATAATAGCATTTCTAAACGCGTCTTAATTTTACAAGATATCCATGGAAAAACAAAACTAGTAAAATTGTTGCCTGGACACCAATAAATACACAGTTTTTATTTGACATTTAGTTGCCTCTAACTCTTTTTAAAGGAAAAATGGCTTTATACAGCGTCCAAGAGCATTTAAACCTTCATGAATGTTACATAAGAAATAATAAGAGTCCAGCATTAGCCCTGCGGAAGTATCGGTTGTTGGATCCTGCAAGACGGGTACCCACGAAACATATTTTTTCACGAATTGTTCGTGATCTTGAACGTGGAATGGTAATCAATAAACAAAAACGGCGCCCAAAAATTGTCCTAACAGAAGAAAAGCAATTAGAAATTCTTGAGGAAAACAACGAAAATTCGCAAAGAGATGCATCCCGAGATCTACCGGGAATTAGTAAGACTAGTGTTCAAAGGACTTTAACTGATAATAACTACCACCCGTTCAAATTTTTACCAATTCAAGAATTATCCCAACAGGACTTTTAAACAAGGCTTTTTTATTGTTCTCTCATGATGGACCGCCATTTTGAAACTGACATTTTTAAAAATATTGTTCTGAATGGTGAGAGGTATTTAAATTTGTTGGAGAACGAAATATTTCCATTAATTGTTAATCTGCCGAACGATATTAAAAAAGGGCTTGTTTATCAACAAGATAATGCTCCATATCACACTGTAGTGCCTGTTAGAAATTGTTTGAATCAACGGTTTCCATTTTGGATTGGTCGGTACGGGACCATAGATTGGCCAGCGAGGACCCCGACTTAACACCTCTGGATTTTTTTTTATAGGGCAACCTTAAAAACGAGGTGTATAAAAGTAGGTGTAATACTGTTCAAGATTTAAAATGGAAAATTAGGCAAGAGGTAGAAAGACTTAATGCAACAGACGCGGTTAGAAATGCTATTGCAAGAATTGAAACCATGTATACTACCTGTATTGCCAAAGACGGGGGT
Organism: Kuschelorhynchus macadamiae; assembly: GCA_030620095.1. NCBI lineage: Eukaryota > Metazoa > Arthropoda > Insecta > Coleoptera > Curculionidae > Kuschelorhynchus > Kuschelorhynchus macadamiae. The sequence continues at coordinate 385,073 of JAUTXW010001365.1, forward strand.
TATGTCGAAAATGTTTTGTAATAAGTAATTAGTTACTTTCTTTCTTGCATTACTTGTTGATTTAATGTTAAATTGAATTATGATGTTAAAAAAAACTTAGAATAGGATATTATTTAGGTTTAGTTAGATTTTTAAGAAAAATACCCGAATTATTATAGAAAATTGGTCATAACTTCTAAACTACTAATTTTTGGAATATAAACTATATATATATGTAATGATGCAGAATTAAATCCTAAACACAATAAAAGTGCTAAATACAGGGTGTTTCATTTAAAAAAGTTAAGTTTTTTTAGTTACAAAAACATTTTTTTTATGGTCATTTTAACCACCCTGTATAATGGATTTTCGCTCTTGATAGGTCAGAGTATTAAATATTAACCACTCCCATGGATCCATAACCAAAATTCACAATTTTGGTCTTCAGGTGTGAAAAAATACATTTTTCCAAAAACCTGTTTTTCCGAAAAAAATTAGAAAAGTTAATTTTTCTCAAAAACTACTCAAAATTTCGTATGCTATGTAATGACAAAAAATACTCAAAATCAAGCGTAGAATTAGAATTTCTAAAAATATTCATACCATTTTATTAAAAAGAAAAAAGTTGGTTACTGTCCTGGCACAATGGAACACCCTGTATACATAAAAATATTATAAAAAAAAATTAAATTAAGGTCAAATACTTTTTGTATTTAACTTTTTTTTCTCAGTGTCTTATTTATTGAGATAAAGTATAGGAGCATCTTAAGTGGACCACCCTGTACATTGTGAATTCCACAATCGTAATACTAGTGCCTAGACCACAGAGGGTTTAATGCGCTGCATACATGCCGCTACTGGCAGTCTAGATTTCTCTACGCCGTCTCAATCGAACTTCTTAATACATTCGTATTCACCAGTGTTAATGTTAACAATGAAATTTTAATGCGCCGGGGATTCACATAGTTAATATATATCTTGTATTGCAGCATTTATGTTATTGCCTCTTGTCGTTATAATGGTCGTTGCCGTTGTGCAATAAAAATCTGTGTTATTCATTTTTAGTATTTAACTTTTTAATTCGGTAAGTTTTTTAAAGTTAATTAATTATTATGAACGTTTTGAAATAAAAAATAATGTGAGTTTACTTCAGTTTTAGATTGCTGTATTAAATTAAAAGGTCAAAAAACCAAACCCAACATGCAGAAATACAGGTCCGACTGCCACTCGATGCAGGATTTAAAAGATTGGATTTAACCTGTTCACTCGAATCCAAGCTTAGCACATTGCAAGTTTTGTAAATGTAATTTGAGAGCTCATTATAATTTGCTCATTGAACACACAAAAACTAAAAAGCGCATGGTAGCAGCACCCTTATCTTCATCGAGGTAGCTGAAATGAATGAAAATTCCTTTCAAATCACTATCTAAGAACATAAAAGAGACAGCCGAAGCCGAAGCTGGTATGGTATTATTTATCACAAGTCACAGTGTCTTGCGTAATATTGATCATCTCGTGCAACTAAATAAAAGAATTTTTAAAACTGCAAAAGGTATTAATGATGTCCACCTAGGCCACACTAAGGCACTAGTCTTGTAAAAAATGTAACCACCCCACATTTTAAATCTGACTTACGAGAAGATATACATATAGCCTCTTAATAGTTGAATCGACTGACATAAATGTCATTTAACAAAACAACTTGGAGTAAGTATCATATATTTTTCAAAAAGCAGATTTAAAGATGTATCGACGTTGCTAACCCTTCAAAGTTTGTAAAAAGTGGATGCAATCTCAATAGTTCAAGCAGTAAAAGAAGTCTTGCGGAAGTTTGGTTTGGACTTAAGAAATTTGCGGGGCTTATGGATTGATAATGCATCAGTCATGACAGGTATTTTAAACTTTTAAATTAAAAAATCTTTTAAATTTTAGGTCATCTGATCGTCAAGGCCATTTTCAAATATTATTTAATACGCTTAATGATGGGAAAGATCCTTAAAGAATTCCAAAAGTCGCAATTAATCGTATCCTGGAACAGTGGCAAGAATTGCGTATGCATTTTGAGTTTTGGAAAGACAGAGAGAAATGTTACACTGCCGAAGTTCTATTTACAATATATTCAGACATCCGCAGAGAGCACTACTTGCTTTTTTGCAACCAGTTCTGGAAGAAGCTCAAAAAGTAAAACTCAATTTATTTTTGAATATACATACCTAATTCATTTTTCTATTTTTGCGGGTCAATAAAGTTTTCCAAATGAATGAAAACGATCCAGTGAAACTCTTAAATAGCTTAACAATGCTTATCCCGGCTTTAGTCAAGCGAATACCAACTTCGGGATGCAAGGAAAACTTTCTGACAATCAATGACAGAGATTATATTCATCCCAAACCTAATCTTGGATTTGCATTTGAGGAAAAAATTAAGAAAGCGCGTGAGGAAAAACAACTTAATGTAGGAAATGATAATTCGATCGAGATGCGTTTACTTTATTATAACGCTAGTCAAAGAACTGCAGCTACGCCTTCCTGAAAACGTGGAAGTGCTAGAGAGAGTATCTCTACTATGTCCAGAAAAGTGTTTACAAACTATAAAACCATCAATAACAAATCTAGCACAGCTGATGAAGATTCCTATACATATTATCACAAAAAATGATTTTCAATGGTTAAAAATAAATTTTATGGAATGGACAGACATTCAAAAGACTGTTGCGGGTGGAGGTTATGCAGTACAAGGACGCTTCAAGCGAAAATCCGTTGCAGGAGCTAGTTGATTTCGCAATAAAATGCCTTGTTCTTCCATGATCAAACGAAGAAATAGAGAGATCTTTTAGCCATATGAACAAATGTGAAATCACCACATAGAAACCGTTTTCATTATGAAATGTTAGTAGCAATCCTTACAATCTGCGCTGGTCTACGGAGGCTTAACAAATGTTGCTCAACCAACCAGTTCCCACCAGCAGTTTTCTCAAAAGTAGGCACGCTCGCCGTATACAATCCATCAAGCTCGGATAAAACCATAGCCACCGAAGAATTTAATGAGAATCATAGAGGTTTTGGAGCCATTTGAGGAGCATCACGATATTCAGTTTTGAAAAAAATGTTTGTAAACAATTTTTGTTTTTTTTTATTAATAAAATATGTTTTTCTGTTTTGTTTTATTTAATAAAATTTTTTCAGCGAGTAAAATTTTGGAGGTTTAGTAGGAATCTAGTAGGATTTTTGGTTTGATTTAGTAGGACGATTAGCGAATAGTTGGCAACACTAGTCAGCTATAAACTTCTCCTTTTTTTGAAGTCGGTTGAAAATACTAGGTTTTGAGGTTGCACATTTTCGTGGTCACCCCGTATACATAAAAATACATAACGGGATAGCAAAAGAGATACCTTTCAGCAAATGGGGTTGTATGCCTATTAGACACCGAAATGCTTTAGTTTGAAATGGTCATTTAAAAAATTATAAAACTCGCTGCCTTTATCGCCCTTATCCCTGTTTTTTATTGATAATAGTATTTCAAAAAAGCGGGTGAACAGATTTCAAATCAAAATGTATGGAACCACCAGACTAACGTCCTCTGCAAGTTGACGTTTGACTCATCAAAATCGGCCAAACCGTTTAGACAATATGCGCAAACAAACATACAGGTCGAATTGAGAACCCTCTTTTTCAATCGGTTAAAAACTGAAAAGATATCTAACTATTCTATGTATATATATATATAAGCATTAGTCATTTGTATCAGAAATGAAAATATAATTCTAATTGACACTAATTAGTTCTATTTCTTTTACTTCCCTCGTAAAATGGATTGTAATCGTAAAAATCGCCATCCGAGATTTATTCAGATATTTAGGTTTCATGGTGCCAAGCTGCCGAAAAACATATTTTCTTAATTCCATCGGTCTGTCAATCTGTCGGTGTGTCTGTACGCGGCATAGCTAAAAAACTGCGTACCCGATTAACTTCAAATGTTGGTCAAAAATTAAGAGTCAGATGGGGATGACCTGGTAATATTTCGGTAAAAATCCAATATGGCAAAACAAAATGGCGACTACTGAAATGTTAAAAAAAAACATTACTAAAAAACTACTTATCCGGTTTATCTCAAATTTTGCACAGAAATCAAGTATTATTTAGGAATCAACTGGTAAAATTTTGGTACGAATTCAAAATGGTGTCTTAATAAAATATTTAAAAATTCAGCCTGAAAAAATTACTTAGTGGACTGATTTCAAATGGTGTGCCGTAAATAATTGTGGTATAGAGAAGAAGTAGTCAAACTGTGGGAGTAACTAAAGAGGGCCGAACAAAATGGATTAAAATATTTATAATCTTGAAAAAAATTACCTTTTTTAACATATTTTTAGGTTTTAGTGTCCCTAGGTGGCAAAAAATATTTTTATCAATTCCGTCAGTCCGTCTATCTGTCTGTCAGTTTGGGGAATAGCTTACAAACTACTCTTCAGAGTGACACCAAATTTTAATCAAAAATTAAGGGTTATATGGGTATGATCTGGTAATATTTTAGTAAAAATCGAATATGCCGAAACAATGCATGGCGGCCTAGAGACACGTTAAAGAATTGCTATTAAAAAAACTAATTACACAATTTTCTTTAATTTTGGTGCAAAAAACAAGTGTTACATAGGAATGAACTGGTAACATGCTGGTATGAATATAAGGGCGGTTTAGTAAAAGATATAAAAAAGAATAGTTTTGCTGACGTTTCGCCAAAATCGCATTTAGCATTTTCGAAGCTTTCTTTATCGCGTTCGAATAGAGAGAGTCTCTATTATAAGAAAATTGACGTGATTTTTTGAATAATTTTAAGCATTACTTTATTACATTGTACTGTTTCCCAAAAACGCAAATTTTCCAAAACACAGAGTGGCAAAGTTTGAGCTTCTTGCACTTTTTTATATATATGGACTTTGTTTAAGAGTTATTTAGCAAAACACTCTTCCATACATATGGAATTTCAGACAAAAACCTGTAAATACGAATAAAATGTAAAATTCTTGATACTATGCTGTTTACCTATAATTTGCCATAGACGAATGGATATTTTGGTAAATAGCTTCCAAACGGTGTCGAATATCGGAAAAGTGCAAGTGACAAGACCGTTTCTAACTTTATCTATCTGGAAGAATGATTATGTTCTGAATAAGGCCTTCGTTTATAAAAGAAATTCTAAAATGTTTAATGCACCAAAGATTGGTTGTTTAGTTTAAAATTATGAGTGTGTTTCGGATCTATTTAGCCATTTTTTAGTATAACTCAATTTGTAAAAAGTCTTTCTTTCTACAAGCTTTTATTGAACTTAACCTGTCTGTAGGTCTGCTTATATTTGACCATCTATATTTAGTGAACGTATGCATGCGGTAAGCATACATTTATATACAATTGTGAGTATTCAACGCTTTTCCACAAGCAAACGCATGCATTCGTCGTTCCTATTATTTACGTCTTTGTTTATTCTTTAAATGCAAATAATAACAGTTTCAAGAATTGCATTGCAGATCTGCAATTATAAATAACTTATTTTTTATTAGTGGGTTAAAAAAATCTGTAGGTCAATTCAATGTTTACTTCACGTATTATAATTGGAATGATTATTAATTTCATATTTAAATGTTTTAAGTATTAGTAGAATAAAGAGGGAAGTTCAGAACGACATAGATATCTCAAGACCCTCTGCTGAAGTATGGACACAAAGTTAAAGGGTCAACCATAGAAACAAAATCCGTACCTCACCTGGGCAACCTCACCGGAAATAATTTTAAGTGCGTTTAAGTATCGACGATAGTTGATATGATTTGCACATGGCCTTCAAAGTTCGATCCATTGTAGACATACAATCCCAAAAATGTTGTTGTCTTTACATTATCAATTTTCTAGTAAATGGTCAATTAATATATCAAGAGATCATCTAAAAATTAAAGCGTTGGTTTTAGACTGCTAAGAAGCAGTCTATTATGCCGGAAGTGGCGACCTAATAAAAAACTTAAGAAATTGGTAAAGAAATTAACTCGTTATAAAACTATTTTTTTTTACATGGAAAAAATTTTATTTTACATGAAAAAAATAAAAAATTCATTTAAGAGATATAAAAATACTGGTGTTTTCGGACATAAAAAAGCTATAAAACTAGGAATCGATTTCCCTTACTCTGACAACTAAAATTGTATGAAGTTATGATTAATGGAATAGATTGTTTGTTTTCAAGGAAAGTAAAGGATAAAACAATTGTATTATGCTTATAGTTATTTGATAATGTATGCATATACAAACTGTGTCATAATTTATTTTCATCACGATGGAAGTTCCTTTTAAAGTGAATTTACTTGTTTTTTTCAATAGAAAATAATGTTTGATGATTTGTACTACTGTGAACACAGAGAAAGGCGTGTTAATTTTAGTTATAGTATTTGAGTGAATTAGGTTAGTTTTTCTTATAGGTACGTTATCACGCAGTTGTACCTTATGATGGTGAGAAAGCCCAACCAAAACCTCGGTTTTAACAGCGTTTTGGGGTTGTTTACTTATTTGCCCTGTAGTTTTATATTTTGTAATTTTATTCGACAGAACGAAATCACAAAAAAACGACAAGGGTACCACTGTCAACATTGATGCTTTGATTAAAACTTTTATATTCAGTACTAAAACCAGAAGACACTAAAGAATGTTGGCTAAATGATTTATAACTTGAATCCTCTTTTATATTTTGATTTAGTTCTAAATCGGTATGTTTTGAATAAGAAGTTCGACTCACGTAAGGTACAACTTAAAACTCTAATTTGTCATTAACAAATTTGAATTAACACTGATAAGTTACAGCAAAATATTTTTGACGTTAAAAACAATCACTTGAGATATGTATTCAAAATTGAAATGTATACTCGCAGTTTAAGAAAAATATTTTAGTCACAAGTTGAGAACAAAATTCGTTTGAGTTTTAGACATTAACATTAGCAGATATTATTTATAAAAAGCAAAATTTGTTTAAGCAAATCAAAAAAAAAGGATGGCGAACTTGAAGAGGCTTTATCAGATAACACACCCTAATGTTTGCTTAATAAGGTGATCAGTTAAGTTCATTTAAAAATATCAAAAATGTTAAATGTTAATAAATATTGTAGAAAATTAATTAAAATTATTTTTTTAAAAGATTACTAAGCTCAAAATTGAAAGTTAAAGCTAACACTGCTGAAGGTCAAATTTGAAAAACTCCGAAATTTTCAAATACTTCAAATGGAATTAAAAGACTACCGGGTTATTTTAAAATCACTTGGAAAATTTCGGATCAAAAGGTTAACCACAAATATAGGTAACACAGAGTCTAACAAGTAGTTTTAAATGCAAGAAACAGACTAAGTTGGCAACATACCTTGAGTTTTTCTTCCTCGTCATAATTTAAAGTACCAAACAGACTTCTGTTCTTCTGGGTACCCCAGCAAGCTGTACGCATACATGGTTATTATGACGCACGGCGATTTGACGAATCCACTGGCCAAAATCTTACTTTAGAGCTAAGTGCAAGTCAAAATTTCAGATAGAAGCCCCGCCGTACACCCCCTTTGGAAGGAAAATTCCTTATCGAGGACTTCGGTACTATACGTGTTAACTTGACATCTTCATTGAACTTACTGATCTCGCGGCCAAAAAAGTTTTGTTAACTTTTCCCGCAATGCACGTTTGGACCAATCAGAGCTAAATCGGATTTTCGGGATTCTCGGAATTTGATCAGACATGTAGAAGCTGCAGCAAAATTTGAAGCTCCCGAGACATCTGTTTTTATTTTTTCTTAACTTATTCTGATGTTTTATGGATTTGCGATTCTTTTTCCCGTATTCTACATACGAAAATCTATGCCTGTGATTTTTTCTGGATTTTTTCCATAAATCTGATTTTTTAAATTCTATTAAAAATCACCATGTTTATTTAGTCCGTGGATTGTTGCATTATTTAATAGTGTTCTACGTATAGTTCAGGTGAGCATCGTTTCCGTAGCTTTAAAGGTGTTATTTTGTGTAAAATTGATCAAAATTAATTAAAATTAAAAGTAGTCCAAAAAAGTCTTGCTGAGATTCAAAATGAAGCTTATGTTAAATTATATCTTTCTGTTTGGTTTTGAGCTGAATATCAATCTTAGTTTAGGTTTTATGATGGGTTTTAGGGTTGGGATCAAAATGAGCCTATTTTGAGCTGTAAAAAATTTTGTGAGTCTGATTTGACTCAAACTTTCAGAAACAGTGTATTTTAACTATACCTTTCATATAATAATGAATTTTGAAAATATCTTTACATACAAAAATTTTCACTTTTGAGATACTCCTGATTGGAGCTCTCGTATCGCCCTAGATGATTTGTTTTAGCTTTTAAGAATGGGACTGAACATTTTTTATACTGAGGTATAGACATTTACTTGTGTTCTTTTATATTAAAAAGATACGATTTCACGACAGTACCGATTTTCAAAAATAATTTTAAAAAATCATGAATCTTGTGGAATTATTTAGATTCGTTTCACCTTTGATTGCACAAATCATTTTACAGTTATATATATTTGTTTCTTGGATACGTCAACACACCTGCTAGATTAATATTTGCTGTACCTAGATAATCAATTTATACATAAATATCTACCATGTAAAAATATTACATTTTTATTTTATCTATGTCTTAAAATGTCAGGTAATTAGTATCACATTAAGTTTTAATTTATAATTTTTAATAAAAGTTGATTATAAAATTTGAGTTTTTCTTGAATTACCCATGAAATATATTTAACATTAGTCAAATTGAAAGCATTGAGTACAGGGGCGTAGTAACACCAAATTTCGGGGGAGGTGAGAAGATGCTGCTAAATAATATTTTCTATCACATCCAAGGCTTTGTTTAATTAAAAATGTTTCGTTCTTGGGATGGTATCAAGACGAAATTAATTCCGGTTTGATCTTCTATTCCAACAATTTAAAATTGGTTTATGGTTGTAGTTAATATATTATACTTGTTTATAATTTACAGTTTCGAATTAAACAACTGCATTCAAATTTACGTATTTTTTCCGAGCAAATAATTTCGCAATTAAACGCTTCTCTGGCTAAGAAGAGCACTTTTCTTTTTGCATGGTATATTTATGAGTGAATCCTTTGGTAATTAATCGATTAATTGCAACAAATGCACTATTAACAACATATGTAGAGAGTAAGTTAAAAACATACCTTAAAACAGAGGATTTCAATTAAGTGAAACTTACTGAATAATAAAATATATGTTCATTACAAGAAATTATTTATTAGAGATACTTTTTACGTTCGATTTTTTATAGTCTAGGCAGATGTGTTTTCATTTTGCAAATAGATTGTGAATTTTCATATAACAAACTTTTCATGTTTATATTATTAGAAACTAAAAATGATAATAAAAAGCAATAAATAAATGCCCTATTATTTCTTTGAATAAGCACTAGTATTTTTTAATCTACCCGCATTCGAAATAAATACCTAAATGATATTGAGAAATTAACAATTTCTTGTACTTGTAAATGATTATGATGAAGTATTGTATTCTTAACCGACGTCAAAAAAGTGGGAGGTTATCATCCTCTGTATTTTTTTTTTATTTTTATGTATGTACATCAATTATTCCGCGATGGTTTGACCAATTTGGATGAAAATTTCTGGGAATATTTAGGATGTTACCGGAATAGTCCCAGGAAGCATACTGAAAAATTGTTAACAATGGCGGATGAGCGTCATATTGCACGGTTTATACGATGTTACTTTGAACAATATATGCGTTCACTAATGCGCTCACTATTCTGTCAGGAAGAAAAAGTATGTACTTTACCACTGTATATTATATAATAAGACATGTTATTACACAATGATGTTACATAATATGTAGTTGACCCAATGACTGTTTGTTAAACTTTAACTTTTACTATGAAGCTCGTAAAAAATCGGTAAACTTCCTTTACCAGGAACTTCCCTCTTTATGAATCTTTCCTTTTATTATAAATAAAGAAGTGTGTCCCAAGTTAGTTGAGTACATAGTCATTTAGCAACATATATATCCTGTCTTTTAAAAAAATATATTTTTTTCCCATCATATTGGATTCCTACCAATATTTGACCAGTTTCTACCTGTGTCACACTTGATTTTAAACATAATTTAAAATAAATTCAATAAACAGTTTTTACACCGCCATTTTGTTACGTCATGTTGAATTCGTACCAGTTTATCCCTATATCATTCTGCAAAACTTAATGACAATTGAATAAGATTTTTTTTAACGTTTATTAAGTCCATTAAGTAGTTTTTCAAACTGAATTTTAAAATATTTTATTACGCCATTTTGTTCCGCCATCTTGAATTCGTACCAAAATTTCACTAGTTATTTCCTACATAATAATTGATTTTATGCAAAATTTGAGATTCATTGGATAAATAGTTTTTTAGTAATAATTTTTTTAACATTTCACAAGGCCACCATTTTGTGTTGCCATATTGAATTTTTACCAAAATGTTACCAGGTCATCCCCATATGACTCTTAATTTTCGACCAAACTTCGAAGCAAGTAGTTTTTTATCTATGCGTCTAGCATACAGATCGACGGAATTGAGAAAACATGTTTTTCGGTATCTAGGTATCCTGAGATGTAAATATATGAAAACATTTCGAAGGGTGATTTTTTTTACGGTTACAAAACTAAGTATTTTAATCATCTGGAAAATTTTACTCTGTAAAGCCGGCGCTAAACTAATAAAGAAAATATAACATTATACTCGTGGTATTAGACATCAAAGCACTCTGTACATAAATATATTTTTGTTGTTAGGTAATTAACAATAAATTAGACGACAACTTTACAGAGTAAAATTCCATATGAAATAAAATATTATTTTTCACTTTTTAGTTAATTTTTTGGTGGGCATTATTTTTTTATATAAAAATGTTTATTACTCAGATTTTCAATATACCCGAACTACCAAAGATGCGAAAAGGAAAGATCATGAATTCCTGTTTTTTCAGATTTGAAAATGCGATTTTAACAATATTTTGATTTGTATAAAAGACTGTGGAGAGACAAGTTATGTTTTTGGAAAATGAGAACACGCTGCTTATGAATAATGTATTACTTTTAGAGCAAATAGTTATTTCACCTCGATTTTGTTAGTATCCAACTTTAAAATTTTAAAAACAATTGAATTTAACACGTTTGTCCCTGAACCTTTAATAGTTCCCATAAGAGTTTAACTTTGTCCAGACTGATCAACTAAGGTACACTCGCCCGTAAATTAACCCCCCCCCCAAAACACGATTGTTTTTAATATAATTGAAATAGAATACGTTTTTAGTATAAACTTACGGAAAAACAAACATAACAAGGAAAAATGAGAACGACAAACTAGACTAAAAAAATTGCGCTTTAAAGCATTGCTAATGGCATTTTGTCAGGCATTATGCTTCTAGGTGTTTTCGACTAATCTGACCCTTCTGAATCCGAACGTATCCGATATCATGAGAAATTTTACTGTCTTTTATTATAAATCAACTTGATACCCGAAATTTTATCTAATTTTGACATTAAAAAAATAAAGGTAACTGAATTTCCTCTCTTTAAGATTTATAAAATACTTAAGCTTTTTAAATGGGTTCAAGTCTATTTATTTTTCTTGATAATAAATAAACATCATTATTAGCAGATTCAGTTTTATGGAGGGGACAATCTCTGCTAGTAGCAGCAATATTATTATACGATAAATATTTTTTAAAACATAAGTGTTGTTAAGTTTACAAACAAAACAAATTATATTATTTTTTGAAGGAGTATGGTTTAGTCCCAGTGGTCAGTTCCAATCTAACTCGAGCCGGTTAAACTTAGGCAGGAACCAGGTCAAAGAGGATCTCGTACTTTCAAAGAAAATGTAGCTAAACGCACTAATTTTTGTGGTGTTATTTAAATGCTTAGTTACAAAATAATCAGCCGGTAGACTCCTGGCATGACTGTAACGTGCTCGGCCTGGAATTTTCAGTGAAAAAAGAACGTGATTCAGAATTTAAGATAAACTATAGAACTCATCCTACACTTATCTCTTTTTTATCTTTGTAGGGGACGACAAAAAGGATTTATCTGATCTACTTGTTCAATTTCGAGCTCACTTTCCTTCCTGCCTAGTCAGTTTTGATAATTGGTCACCGTTACTCCTAAAGAGAGGCAAAACCTCTGATGCTGATAACCTTAATTATAATTTTTGACGAGTGTTCTCCTAAATAAAACTATATTATTTATATCATAAATTATTGGGAAGGCTTATGAAAAGTATTGCTAAAGGATGTTAAAAATTGAAAAAATATTATATTTTTTAATATGTACGAAAATGAGTATTTTTATCTTTTCTAAACACAAATGACCTCAAATTTTTCTAGGAGTAAATTTTAAAGCAATTTTTAAACTTAGCCTTAAGATACACAAACGTCAAGCTGCTTCAATTTCCTATATTTCTGGAATTTTAAATAAACGTCTTTCATTTTAAGAATTGCTTGGAATCCTAGTTGTTGGTTGGTTATGACAAAGGGTTAGGAAGGAGATATGACGGCTAATCTCTAATGATTTAAGAAAAACGTTTGACATTTATTAATTATCAAAAATGTGTAAATTTTAATAATTATTAATGAAATGAAAAAAACACAAATTTGAATATTTGGGACATAGCATCCAGGACTCCAACTAGGCATGGGTGGTAATAGATTTAACCTACCGATACGCAATAGGTAAAAAATATTCGATACATTTTAGTTGCCGTTAGTTATTGGTACCTCTAGAAAGTTTATTTCTACCTATTTCCAATTTATTTCTATATCACCCTTAATTCTCGGACAAAATTTGAACTAAAACTAATAAGTTCCGTTTTGGATTAGTACCAAAATGTTACCAGTAAATTGAACAATTATACCACCATTTCGTTCCGCCATATTGGATTTTTACCAAAATATTACCTGATCATCCCCAATATGACTCTAACTTTCGACGAAAATTTGAACTGAATGGAGTAAGTTGTCCAGCTATGTCGCGAACTGACGGACAGGCAGACCGATGGAATTGAGAAACATGTTTTTTGCCATCTAAAGACACTAAAACGTGAAGCTCTCAGGAGGGTGATTTTTTCTGTAACAAACATTTTATTTTGCCGCTATTTTATTCCGCCATTTTGAATTCATACCACGATTTTATCAGCATTTCTAAGATCACACTTAATTATTGCACAAAAATTGAAATCAATCTAATAAGTAGGTTTTCAGGCTAATTTTTGAAATATTTTATTATTCCGCCATTTTGATTCACCATCTAAAATTTTACCAGTTCACTCCTACATAAAACTCGATTATTTGTGCAATTTTACAGGTTAATTGCTTAATTAGTTTTTTTTAGTAATAATTTTTTTTAACCTTTCACTAGACCGTCATGTGTAACCCTTTAACAATGTATTAAATTTTTTTTGAAATTTCTGTTGTTTCATTACAAAATTAAAATTAAATATACCTGGATTTTCAGAAAACATGCACGTGTGTTTAAAGGGAGATTCTTTGTAAGAAAATAAGACGAAGAGTTCATATGAACGTGGGTCCGCAGTATACCGATACAATACAAGCTATTTGATGGAGATTTGGAACAACCTCCTAGGTATTTTTGAGAAAAAGAACAAATTCTATTTTAATTCATGCCTCTAGAACCAGTTTTATTGAAGAACTGCTAAAAACACTACAAAAGTAATTTTTTGGATCATTTCAAGAAAAAAGTTATATTAAATGAATGTCCGCATATGCCCTATTTTTGAAATACAGGATGCTAAATTAAAGAAATATTTTTTGTTTCGAAATTTTAACATTCTGTATCTCAAAAATAAAGCATATGTGCACAGATATTTATTAAAACTTGTTTTTTTTGTTAAATGATCCAAAGAATCACTTTTATAGAGTTTTGAGCAATTCTAACTTTCACTAAAACTGAACCAAAGGTGCAACAAGCGCGCATTAAAATGTAATTTTTTTTTCGAAAACGACTTGTTTTTTTGTGTATTTTAACTTGCCCTACACGACAAAGCTAATAATTTTTTTTAATGAGTGGCGTACTATTTTTTTATAAAAATCATGGATGCTTACCCATACCTACGCCCTGATTGAAGTAAAAACTACTGAATACTATAAAAATATAGCTTTTAAATACCAATGAGAATGTGCCAAATCTTAATCAAATAACTCTGACTATTTCGGAATTTTACTAAAGAAGTGATAATTTTTTGTAAAACATTAACACCCTGTATCTCGAAAAACAAACATCTGCTTACCCATATTTATATGAACTATTCCTCATATTTTCTTACAAAGAAGCTCACTTTAAATGATTTTTGAAACATCCTGTATATTGCATTAAAAGTTTTAAACTGTAAAAAAACCAAAGCAAAAAAGAAAGTTTAAAAATATGTGTATTAATTAAGTTCTTATCCTTAAAAATATTATTTACATACGATATTTAAAGGTCGCCAAAATATTTCCGGCACGCGGGCACCAACCCTTGCAGGAGCCCTGTATATATTGGCCAGAGAAATGGCTGTATGATAAGACAGGTTAATAAAATTCTTGTTTCTTCCCTTAATCGACTGATTTCAATCGTTGGACTCGTACTTTTTTTTGGTCAGGTCATTCTCATAAATTCTTATTTGCGCCGTATGCGCGATATAAAAACAATGTACAGTGAGAGTTAGTTGATTAAAACGATTGAATGCAAAAGAAAATGTAATTCTTATCAACTTGCCTCGCCTGTCCCGGCCTAGTTTGCTATGTTTCTCATAAGCGATTGTCTGGCCTATATAGAAATAGATATAAACAAAGCTTAGAACACCTTAGAGCATATCTTGCTCTCTACTCTACAGGGGTTTTGCTTACGCGGCCGGGTATTATAATAATGCCTGACAATCATACAATATAATTAAAACTCCTCTATATATTACAATATCCCGAGAGGTAGCGTCAAAAAATTTCGGTCAGTTTCATCAAGAACTGATTTTTATTATACTCATAAGTAAAATGATCGTCAGGATTTGCTGAAAAAAATACACTGAAAAGTAGAAAACTTGGTATCTATGGATTACTATACCTACTTACTATACTATATCTTTTAAAACATTAAATAAATAAGAACCAACGCGCTAGAAAGAAAGATAACCTTCTGACAGGCATACATGTGGGTAGTTATTTTGTGATAGCATTTTTGACAATATTCTTTATTGTCTTTAAAGATAAAGATATCAAACCTGATATATTTGTATTCCGCAAGCCGAGATCCACCAAACATATATACTCATTCGCTTGGTTTCCAATTGTTAGTCGTTTAGTTTTTAGCAAATCTTGACGGTTCAAATAAAACCTTAAAACTTTTGTAATTAACAGTGTGTCTATCTTTTAAAATGAAACGCTTAGTACGTGTTCAAAATTTATGCCATAAATAATGGATGTAATTATGAAGCTTTGGCTACGTCTGGCAATAATGAAAAAATACATTATTCATTGTTTTTATGGTAATCATTGTTCGAAAAAGCGGGCATTCGTATATGACATAATTTCATCGTTTTTTTGTTTGCTATTTAAATAATACACCCCGGCATTGTTGTTCTTTCGCAAAGCTGCCAGACGACGGCTAGGATACACAATTCCCATTACTATTGGTTTCATCTATTTATAAATAGCTTAAGGAACATGTTATCTGCCTCTTAGACTAAAGTAACCATCTATTGACGGCGACAGTCCCCCATTTTGAATGAACACCCTCGCCTATTGAAAAACGCCCTCCAAAGAGTCCCCCATTGTCTAAAATATTCCCCAAAGCGTCTACAGTTGTTTGTCTTTTGAAATCTCCACTTTCTAATTAAAACCAAAGATTACTAAAAATATACCTTTGTTTCATTTGTTGATGATAGCTCTAGTTGCTGTTACCTTAATACAAAAGAGATGATTTTTTGTCGTCAATTATTTTTAGTTCGTATATATGTACGTCCCCCATCGACTTATCTGAAATCTAATATAATTATTGTCCCCCACTGGTTTCTCATAAGTCTGGTCATTTTATCTTAGACTATACCCTCGATAGTAAATTTGTGCTGCAATATAATTTGTAACTAATGGTTTACCTACACAGTAATACTTCATACAATATAAACTCATAGCGATATCAACAGTTGCATAAGCAGTAATGCGAAATATTGGCAATGTATATAAATAATAGCTATTTGCTTACTATGTATACTAAATACAAAACCATATTTAAAAACATGTATTACCACAAAAAATTAACTAGTTGATTAGATATGCTTTTAATTGAAAGTAAGACAAATGTTAAGTTGCAACATAGTAATACCGAGAGAGGTGAGAGTCTAAAATGGCATAAACATGTAATAATATCGATAATCAATTTTTGGATTATTCTAAAACCACATTATTTTGGCACTGTCGATAGTTTACTTCCAAAATTTTAATAAAATTTCGTCAGTTCTATATTTTCTGTTATTTTTTATAGTAAATGGTCAAGTAAAACAGCATACTTTTAAATGTGCCATTGGGTGCATATCAATACATATATACATATCATACATAAACAATCTCGAAGCATTGGTTTAATTTTAAAGAAAATTTGCTAAAGAAGTTTGAAAAACATACTTAAACATTTGGTTACATTTTAGATATAATAGAGTTTAATTTTTGCACGCGTTAGAATCAGTGCCGAAGCCATTCATATTAAGGGCGCCAGAATAAAACTAAAACTACAAAAATTACACTAAATGATTGTTTTCTGGACAGCAAAAATACAACAAAAACATCTAGCAAAACCAAACAATGACTAAGGAAAGAGAAAAAACGTCATGACACTAATTCGGCTGACTATTCGGATACGGTAACGACTAACGAATGGGTTTTTGTATCACTTCGCTATTTATTTTTTTTTATAGTAAGGCGCCGACAGGAAAGGGCGGGGAGAACCGCAAACCGCCTTGGCGCCCATTTAGCTAAAATTTTAAATTTTGTAAAAAATCAAATGTGATATAAGGATAAACTAAAAAAATTTTGGTCATGAGTTATTATGGTGGAACAAAATGGCGGTTTTACGGAATTTTTAAAATATCACTGTTAAAATACTTACGCAGTTAAGTTGAAAATTTCCACAACAGTCAACTGTAAAATAGGATGAACTAGTGAATTTTTGCCAACAAGAGCGTCCCTAGACCCTTTTGGTTAGAGGGGCACGAAGAGAACTCAATTTACCCGAGTCAACCACAAATTAGCCAACAGCTTCAAAACATAGGGGGTTGGTCCCTTCCTCCATAGTAACGCCCCTGATGGAAAAAAATAGCGACCTAATAAAATTATTTTTACCTTAAATTTTGTCTAATTAAATATTTAAAACATTAGTATCCAAAAACTACTTATCAATCAAAAAACAAAATGACGACTTAATTAAGTGCTTAAAAGGTCGTTAAAATTCCATTTCCTAGAATAAAGACCTCCTTTTTATTGATGAAAGTAGTAAATATCAAAGTAGTGGTTTTATTTAAATAGATATGGTAAGTAAATGAATTTCTTTATATATATTGTATATGTGTACGTATGTTAGATCTGAACGAAAAAAAAACACGCGTATTCTCATAAATTCTTATTTGCGCCGTATGCGCAATATAACTATTTAAGAGAACGGTGACTTTCTGCTTAACAAAAATGATATAAAAATGTAGCAAAAAGAATATAGCAATATATATATATATATATATATATATATATATATATATATATATATATATACATAACAAATAAAATTAAAACGTCCGTAGATTTATAAATAAGAAAGAAATTAACGGCCATTCGGACAAAATATTCTGCCTATGTTAGGCTTATTTAAGTATAAGGTCCTAGATAGATTTTTTATTATTTTATAAAATATATAATTAAATTTCATCAGTTCCTCCCTATTTCACACTTGCTTTTTTGCAAATTTTCAACATAATTGGATAAGTAGTTTTTGGATACTAATATTTTAAATATTTAATTAGACAGCCATATAACATTAAACAAAAAAAAGTTTGTCAGTATAATGGTCCCTGATTTTTGAACCTTATACTTGAATAAGCTTATCATTTGCAAAATATTTTGACCGAATGGTCCTTAATTTCTTCCTTATTTATATTTATATATATATATACAGGATGTTCCTTAATGACATGCTAATATTTAAGGGGGTGATTCTTGGACCCATTTTAAGAAAAAATCTTCATATGAACTTATGTCCTAAACGTCTTAACTTTTGAGATACAGGCTGCCAAAGTTTTCAGAAAAAAAATAATTTTTTTTAATAACTGTGATACTACTGTAGATATCTTTATGAAATTTGGTACACGTGTTCTATGCATCAAGATGCATTTTCTAATGTACAAGCAATTTTATTCTTTTTACCAGTGGCGTCCGTACGCGTTTTGCTTAGAATATTTTTGGAGAAAAAAATGGTACGCCACTGCTTTATCTTAAAATAAAAATTATTTTTGAAATTCTCATTCATTTCTGAGCAAAGTCGATCTCTTGATTTTCTTTCGGCCGACGCATAGTTTTCGCTTAAAAAAATAAAAATCGTTTTACTTCAGGGTCAAATCGTTAAAAATCTGATGTGGTGACTGTTGTGTGGAAAGCGTTTTTTTTCTTTTTTCGTGCTATTCAGTTCATTTAATAATAAATATTAATTAATTTAGAAATAAGTAATTGATTTACTTTACTTTAGGATTGATTACGTTAGGAAACAATTTTTAAAAAAACTTTCATGTGCCAATAAATTACAGCGGGGATTTCAGCTTGCAGAAAACAAAGTTTACAGAAACGGCTTAATTTTATTAATTATTAACAATACTAACATTAATTATAAAAATTGTTGGCAGTGGCCACCTTCACTTAATATGCATGCTTCCGCCCGTCTACGCATGGAATTGCGCACTCGTTCAAATATTCCCGGCGTATTCCGTATAGTTTCACACGAGGCAACTATTCGCTCTCTTAAATCTTCTACAGTGTTAACGGGAGTTTTGTACACTAGAGTTTTAAGGTGCCCCCATAAAAAGAAATCCAAACTATTGAGATCGGGGGATCTTGCTGGCCATTGCTGAGGTCCTCCGCGACCTATCCAACGATCAGAATAAACTGTATCTAAATGATTTCGGACAATTACGCTGAAATGAGCCGGTGCTCCATCGTGCATGTACCATATGCGATGCCTTAACGCAACTGGTACATCTTCAAGCAACCCAGGTAGTTCTTCTTCGAGAAAATGCAAATAAGACCGTCCATCAAGACGTCCTGGTAGGAAAAATTGGCCTATGAGATGATTACTAATAATTCTTTGTTGTTTTGTTCTTGAAAATGGGTTTCGGTTATGGCATGCGGGTTTTCTTCCGCCCACACATGATTGTTATGGAAATTTTGAATAGCATTCCTAGAAAAAGTTGCTTCGTCTGTGAACAAAATTTGTGACTCAAACTGCGGATTTAGTGTAATACTCTGAAGATACCACTGAGAGAAGTTCACACGCTGTGGGAAATCCCTGGGGAGTAATGCCTGTACTCTTAGAATATGATATGGATATAACAAAAAGTCAACTAAAATACGCCAAACAATTTGGTGACAAATATTCAAAGCTCTAGCGATCTTCCTCGTACTCGTCTCAGGATGTTCGTCGATTTCTTGCAGCACCGCTTCCTCAACTTCAGGTGTTCTGACAGTTCGAGGTCTGCCTTCCGAAGTACCTTTATTGAAACTACCTGTTTCGCTAAGTCGGCGATGAATATTCGAAAAGGTTCGGCTATCTGGCAAGGCACGATTAGGATATCTTTCCTGATAAATGCGTCTGGCTTCTGTTGCATTACCATCTGCGAGGCCATATGCGTAATGCATTGCCGCCATTTCCGCATTCGTATAATTTACCATATTTAATGATATTATTTGAAAAAACGGCGAAAATAACTTCAATAACTTCAATGAAACACTAAAAACCAAAGAGATGACACACTGAGATGGTTTTGAACACCAACAGCTTACTTTAAGTCATTTGACATCGACGTTTGTAAAAACGTAATTTATTCCAGGACTACTAGATTTATGGGTTTAAAAATTATTATTAGTTGGTATTGAGATATTATGAAGCAATTTTAACTCAATTATTTAATCAAGAACGGACCATCAGACGAGAAAACTTTTTCGTTTATGAACACATTCGATGTCATAATTTTCTTTCACCCGATAAATAAGCGATTTCCACACAACAGTCACCCTATCAGATTTTTAACGATCTGACCCTGAAGTAAAACGATTTTTATTTTTTTAAGCGAAAACTATGCGTCGGCCGAAAGAAAATCAAGAGATCGAATTTGCTCAGAAATGAATGAGAATTCCAAAAATAATTTTTATTTTAAGATAAAGCAGTGGCGTACCATTTTTTTCTCCAAAAATATTCTAAGCAAAACGCGTACGGACGCCACTGGTAAAAAGAATAAAATTGCTTGTACATTAAAAAATGCACCTTGATGCATAGAACACGTGTACCAAATTTCATAAAGATATCTACAGTAGTATCACAGTTATTAAAAAAAAATTTTTTTCTGAAAACTTTAGCACCCTGTATCTCAAAAGTTAAGACGTTTAGGACATCAGTTCATATGAAGATTTTTTCTTAAAATGGGTCCAAGAATCACCCCCTTAAATATTAGCATGTCATTAAGGAACACCCTGTATATATATATATATATATATATATATATATATATATATATATATATATATATATATATATATATATATATATATATATATATATAAATATTCTTAGTCCTTCACGGATGGAAAAATACAATGTGTTTTCATTCCGGGTGTACATCCGTTCACTACTGTCGTTCTAAAAAGAACAGTTTTGCTGACGTTTCGCCAAAATCACATTTGGCATTTTCGAAGCTTTCTTTTTCGCTTCCGAATAGAGACTGAAGACGATAGTACTAAACGGATGTACAACCGGAATAAAAACATATATATATATATATATATATATATATATATATATATATATATATATATATATATATATATATATATTTATATACATATATATATATATATATATATATATATATATATATATAATGCACATGAAAAAAAATAAAGCTTAGAAAATCGCTATGTTGGCCTTTACAAAGAACATTTATTGAAACGAATTCCACCGACATAGGTAACATGGTTCATACATATATTTGTTTTTCAATAACTTTATAAATATTAAATCAACTGCAGAAATAGGTGTTTTATTAAAAGATAAGGTATGGTTACTTAGGTACAAAAATAGGTAAAGCCCTTTTAACAGAACCTTCCTCATACTGAAATTTTCACTTTATTAAAAATATGTATATGTATTAATGTATTACCAAATAACTATGTACGTACATATAAACTGTGTTATATGTGCATGGTGGAATCCATTACGAGGAAGTTCTGGGTAAAGGTTTATAGATTATGTAAATGAAGTTAAAAAAATAATTAAAAAAATTATATAAATATTAAAATAAAAATAAATTAATGACAAATAAAATTAAAATTTATAAAATGTTAAATGAGAGTCGAGAGAAATATGTTTTCACAATTTCGTTGGTGTGTTGATAGGTCTGTCTGTCAGCTCTGGTAATATTTTGATAAAAATCGAATATGGCAGAACAAAATG
This sequence comes from Kuschelorhynchus macadamiae, assembly GCA_030620095.1. Classification (NCBI taxonomy): domain Eukaryota; kingdom Metazoa; phylum Arthropoda; class Insecta; order Coleoptera; family Curculionidae; genus Kuschelorhynchus; species Kuschelorhynchus macadamiae. Next base: position 406,854 of record JAUTXW010001365.1, read on the forward strand.
GCGGTTTAGTAAAATGTTAAAGCAAATTGTGACTAAAAAATAATTATCAAATTGACCACAAAGTTTGCACAAAAATCAAGTGTTAAATAGGAATCAACCTGTAACATTTTGATACGAATTCAAGATGGCCAAACAAAATGGCGGCCCAATAAAATATCTAAAAAATCAACGTAAAAATTATTCTTGGTAAGGTGTAGCTGCTTCAGGTAGTTCGAAAGTCTTCTCGTGGTCACCCCTGTGACGGAAATTACGATGGGTATTACCACAACCTCATTTAGCTGCCAGACGTTTCACTTCAATCGTAAGGTTCCGGCATTTGTTAACTTTTTCGCTCTCAGTCTTTTGGAGGTTACTAGTGAGTGGGCGGGTAATATCAAGGAGAATTGCGGATTTATTTGCTTTGTTTACTATCACCAAATCGGTTCTATTATAGTCCACCGTCGTGTCGGTGATTATGAGTCTATCCCACTATAGCACATGATCGTGAGACTTCAGCACAGATGTCGGCGAGTATTTGTAGAAAGGCGGTGGGTTCTTAACAAGGTTGTACTTGAGAGCTAATTTACGATGAATCACTTTCGCAACCTCATTGTGCCATCACAGCTATGCCGTATTGGCCTGGCTTGGACATCCTCCAGTTACATGTTCTATAGTATTACCTGGTTGGTTGCATTATCGGCACAGGTCTCTGACTTCGATATTTTTTAGGATTACTATCATTAATATTATTATTATTATTATCTCGACTTGTTGTCTCACAGTATTCCTGTGGTTGTATTTTATACTGACCGGATTATACCAAATCAATAAAAAAAAATAAAAAAAAACAAAAAAAAGGAACTGGAAAAAAACAACAATTGTGTATTAAAAAATGATCTAACGATGCTACATGTTTTCAAAATGATCGATTTCTGGATGTTCTTGTGAATATCTGTATTAATTCATAATTGAGCCAAATGCGGTGTAAATGTTGGTGGGGTGTGTTACTGATATGACGAGAGGAACAATGATGACTCATACCTGTTTCCACAGCCTTTTTACTTCCATTGCCAATCCGATCTTTTCACTGTATTTCGTTTGGATGTTCTCGTCGTTGGGGACAGCCATGTCAATTAAATAAGTGATCTTTTCTTTTTTGGATTGAAAGGTGATATCGGGTCTGTGCGGGGATTGTTTTATCTGTGTGGATGTCAATGTCCCAGTAGAGCTTGCAGTCTTCGTTTTCAAGTATAAATGTTAGTGTATAATGGTAGTAAGGGTCTATGTTCTCTGTTAGTTGTGTCTCGCGGTGTATTTAGTTCCGAACATTATTCTACATCCACTCGTTATGTGATCGATCATTTCTCTCTGCTGGTGACATCTCCTGCACCTGTCGTCTTCAATGGTTGTGTCCTTGATTAGGTAGTTTCTATGACTTTGTCCTGGATGGCAAGCAGGAAGCCTTCTGTTTCGGGGAACAGCTGTCCTTCTTGTAACCACGCATATAAAAGCTTTTTATATATGTGGTCTTGCTTTATGTGGTATCTGTGTAAAGTGTTTTTTCAGGCCAGATGTTGCGTCTGCTGCGTGGCTCTTTTGAGATAGGTCGAGTGGTATATAGTTCTTGTCTGCCTTCACTATTTGCTTGTGGAGGTTAGTTTGTTTGTTGTAAAAGAATTTTCTATAATTCCCCTTTCTCCTCCTTTTTTCTCGATGGTGAGTCTTTTCTTGCATGCGTTGGTATGTAACTTTATTTAGTGAATTCAGAGCGTATAAGAATATAAATGTTTTCTATGTCTGTGTGTGACCATTTAATGATACCAAACGAATACGTAAGAATAGTTATGGTGAAGGTGTTAATAGCTTTCATTAGATTTCTGGAGTTCAGTTTTGTTTTTAGTAGTTTTGTGAGTCTGGTTTTAAATTCAGTCTTGAGCTCTGATAATTTTGGTGCTTTGATGGAAGCCTAGATATCTGCATGTTTCTTCTTTGAGCATGTTATCTATGGTTTCATTGTTGATGGTTTCCATCGTAGGGTGGTCTTCCCGCTGTCTCTTGTTGATATGAAGTAGCTTGCATTTACTTATACCAAATTTCATGTTGATGTCCAGGGTAAACGTTTCTGTGATTTTAAGGAGTTCCTTTAGTTGTGCCTTTGTGTTTGCGTATAATTTTATGTCATTCATGTACAAGAGATGGTTTATTTTGTGTAGGTTATTTTTTGGTGTTTAATTTAGAATCCGAAGTTTGTGTTATTCAGTGTGTTTGAGAGTGGATTGAGACGGAGGCAGAACCACAAAGCCTGAGTAAATCTCCCTGGAATATATCTCGTCTGATGTAGATCTGTTCTGTTTCGATATGCTTGTTTTGTGTTCTCAGGTTGATTTTAGTTTTCGACGTACTCATGATTTGCGGAAGAAATTGCCTGATGTTTTTATTGACTTTGTATAATTCTAGTACTCTGGTTAGCCAACTGTGGGGTATCGAATCAAAGGCTTTTTATAATCTATGTAACCAGTATGAAGGTTTCTATAATTTTTCCTGATTTGTTTCATAATGACGCTGTCTATAATTAGCTGCTCCTTGCATACTCGTCTGTTTTTCCTGCACCCTTTTTGCTCTTCCGTTAGAATGTTTTTGTGTGCTGGATGTTGTTCTATTCTCCTAGTATTGTGGTTGTGATAATCTTATATAGGGTTGGAAGTCACGTAATAGGTCGGTAATTTGACGGATCCTTATTGTTTGAATTTTTGGGTTTAAGGTATGTTATTCCTTGGGTGAAAAAACTGGGGAGTGTGCTAGGTTTTGAAATAATTTCATTAATTTGGCAAGTGAGGACTTCATGTGTGGAGGTAAATTCTTTGTATCAGAAGTTATGAATTTTATCTATTCCAGGAAATCTCCAATTATGCGTGTATTTAAATGTTTCTGCAACTTCTTGTGTTGCCATTGCAAAGTCCTCTTGTTCCTCTAAGCATTTGTGTCTGTCTTTTTCCGCTTTAACCCATGAAGCGTTATAATTGTGTAGTTTCGGGTGTTGACCAAATGCTTTCTAGTATTCTGTAATCTCTTGTTTGGACGGTGGTTCTATTACTCGGGCCTCCTCATTGCTCATGATTTTTCGGTAGAACTGTTTTTCGCTTCTTCGAAACAGGTTGTTAGCATCCTTTCTTTCATTTGACTCTTTGTATCTTCGGAGTCTTGCGGCATACATGCATAATTTTTGCTTCAGAGTGTCAAGGATTTCTGTAAGCGATCAGGAAATGCAGATTTGATTTTCTCTACACTTTGTGTAATACGTTTTGACTTTTTGCCGTTCATGATTTGGGTAAGATGTCCCAATTCTTTTCTAATTTTGTTTTCGATCCTTATCTGCCATTTGAATTTTGGTTTTATGCTGTTGGTGTTTCCGTCTCGTGGCGGGAGTTTCTGATTGTTCTGTGTTATCGGGGTTATAGCTGCTGCGTAGATCACAATTGCGCTTGCATTCGTTATGTACTCGGGAATTATGTGTTCGTTGTAGGATCACAGCCTGACCATTTGTTTAGATGTGACTCCATTTCTACTTTGGTTGCTTGTGTGAGAGACGGTCCGAGGTGTAGCTGTGTGTATGATGCTTTGGGCGAATGATTCACTTGCCCTGTACGCTGTATGGTGTTTGTCATCTGTCGTGGATTGTTGCTGGGAGCTTCACCCCTACTAAGCATTTTGAGTGAGCTCGCAGATCCTCTTGAGCAAAATTGGACTGGTTTGTATGTGAGATCGGTTCGGCATCTGCCCCAATGTCCTTAATGTTTGAGCTTACTGGTCTTAGTGATGACTCTTTTTTGATCTATTACTCTCTGTTCTGGGATAAGTGATTTGTATTCTGGATATTGTGCTATGAAAAGTATGCAGTTTATGTCCGTATCCCGATGAAATTGTCTCAAGTTTGGTAGCGGTGTAGTAGGAATGCATCATGCTTCGATTCATTTCATCTGTCCATTTTAACCTTTTCGTTGGTTTACCTGCCTTGGTAGTTGCAAGTAGTCGATGCGATAATCCGCTGTTGTAATGGGGGCAAGTTGTTGTGTTTGACTAGCAACTGTGTCAGATTTATGTGTGTATCCATTTGGGCAGATCGGTTCGCTCGATGCTGTAATGCGACTCATACGTTGCCCTGCCTTTTCCGCCTTAGTGGGTGCCAGCTTAGCCGTCAAAACTTTTATTACTATTATTATTATTATTATTGTCGTTCCTATTATTCCATTCCTATCATTAATTAAAATACGTTAAATACTCTTTAGAGAATAATTTCTAAATTTTAACATTTTATATTTATTGCAGTTAATATTTATTTATTTACTTATTTACACTACCCCACAGGGCAATAATTAACATTGTTTGGCAGGATATACAGCAAATATTAAGTTATACAGAAAAAAATTATATATATATATATATATATATATATATATATATATATATATATATATATATATATATATATATATATATATATATATATATATATATATATATATATATATATATATATATATATATATATATATATATAACTATAAATAAGTAAAACTAACACATTTAATTTTTTTTCCAATTGCAAAGGAAAATTTCCAAATAATCCTAGCGTTGTGAAGTGAACACATATTATGAAGTGGTGAGAATTTTAAAAGTTCGTTAAAGGCTTTGGAAGATATAATAATGGTGATGACCGAGTTGGTCTAGCGGGCATGTGAAAAGTAACCTGAGATAGTAAGATTAGGAGCAGAAATTTTATTTTTTACTAACTTGTACAGAAATGTGAGGAGAGAATATTATCCTCTTTTCTCAAGGGTGTCCCGTTTAAATCTTAAAAGTAGACTTTGTCGGAAAACATCAAAAGGTGGGTAAGAAACATCAATTTGAAAATTCAGGAATCTTAAAAATGTATACTGTCCTCTCTCAAATTTGTCAATATGCACTTGATAATTAGGGTGGCAAATAGAGGAGACATACTCTAACCTACTACGAAATAGAGAATAAAAAACCAGCATAAGGTTTTAGGTGACTTGAACTCCCGACTAGATCGTATAAGAAATCTCAAATTGCGATAAGTCTTGGCAACAGTATCTTCAATGTGATGGATAAATAAAAACCTGCTATCAAATAAGACTCCCAAGTCTCTAAAATGTTCAACTCGTTTCGGAGCAACACTGTCCAAACGATACTCATACTACATAGGAATTCTACTTGTACTGAATGATAAAACATTACATTTATTAATGTTAAGGGGCAGTTTGTTTTTTTACATCATTGACTAAGTGTTACAAGATCGAAACTCAAGTTGCAGCAAAAATCAAATTTATGTTTTCAAAAAACTATTTATTTAGTCACTTTTTATAAATATTTACCTACTTTAAAAAATAATTTAAAATTTAAAAATAAAGCAGTGGATAGTGAATATTAACATTAATTATTAGGAAACCTCCGTAGCTTGCCTACGGAAACTTTCATTTAAGTTTTAGATGAAATGGTCAGTTTTCTTTGGATGCTTAAACGCAAAATCTAAAAAGGGTCTCAAAATACATTTATTATCACTAATACATGGTGTTGCCTGCATTAAATGCAAATTTTGTAACTAAAATAAATGTCTACAAAAATGTGTAACGCAAAGTAAATTATTTTAAAGGAATGAAATGTTTACTGACTCTTCCTTATAACAGAACAAAATATATTAACATATAGAGAAGATGCCAGGTAATTGTTTTAACAAATATGTAAAAGATGAGATATTTAATATAATGAAAATGAATGAATATACAACGAATACTTTATGGGATACCTCATTTATTTTTATATGCTACTAATAGGGAAAATTCAGTAAATATATAAATGCATTGCACTGCTCATCGAAGCAAAACATAACAATTTTCGTTTTTACCTGCATCAGGCTCAGACAAGTGAAAGTAAAATTATATGCTCTTAAATTGAGGTTAGTCAATGGAACTGACTGCTTTAAATTAAATGAAACAATCTACTTCTATTAGACATGAGGCAATATGCATTTTAAATCAATGACACGTCATAGCGGATAGCATAACTACGCCTAGTTTAATAATATTTGTCATTGTATCTTTTGTTTATTGCCAATGTAACAGAAAGTGTAGCATTTTAACTGTAAGAACTGGTCCATATAATAGTTGATATTGGAAACTATTGTTATATCTATAAACAAAACATATTAAGAAATCAAGAAAGCATCGAGTTTCTAGTTAGAAACACGCTGATCCATTTTCCATTTTGATTTACTTTTTATCTACTAGAGACTAACAAAGCCATTAAATATTGGTCCACAAAAAGCTGGCATTGGAAACTTGTTTTATACCTCCCAACAAAACTTATTAAGAAATCCAAAAAGCATTGAGCTTCTAGTTAGAACCACGATAACCCATTTTTCATAAAAGGGAAGTATTGTAATCGTGAACTAGATACTGAAAAACATGTTTTCTCAATTCCGTCGGTTTATCTGTCTGTATGGCTGCCGGTAAGTCTGTTCGAGGCATAGCTAAAAAATTACTCACCCAATTGACTTTAAATTTTCGTCAAAAATTAAAACTAATAGTTAATTTGTGTTGGACAAATTCAAGCTGTGGCAAATACTCTAATATCTAGATCCGTGCGACTAACTGAAACACAGACGAGACAAAACGAACTTAAGGTAATATCTAGTGCTTTAAAGAAAAATGGCTACACAAATCGCACCATAGAGAAGGCTATTAATGCACAGGTTTCCCGAACAACGAACAACAAAAAAAAATATGAGCCGGGAAAGCAACGAGTAGTCTTACTATATGTAAAAGGCACAACAGACAGAATCGGAAGAATTCTGAGGAAACACAACATACAAACAATACACAAGCCACAAACAACTATAGGTAAACTACTCGGAAACCCAAAAGATAAAATCAAACTGGAAAACCACGGAGTGTTCAGTATCCGTGCCAGGACTGTGAAAAGTTATACGTAGGGCAAACTAACAGGCGAATATCAGCAAGAGTGGAAGAGCATAAACTCAGCATCAGAAATAAACAAACAACCTCAGCTTTATTCCTACATCATCAGGAAACCGGCCATAAAATAAATTTCGATGGGTGTAGGGAGATTGCCAATATAGAACTATAAGACCAGAATAATCCGAGAAGCCATAGAAATTGAAAAACAAGGTGATTTGAATAAAAGGGACGAATCATTAAAACTACCAACAGTATGGAAGACAATAATCGACAAATCTAAAATCGCAAAAACTCAAGCGCAATTAGCTCAACAACAACAGCACCATCCGGAAAACATAAATAATGACCAACGCCTGCGCAGATATAACCTTCGGCCCCGAGTGGGGGTATAAAAGGAAGCGTCGCAGTCACCAACACTTCAGTCTCTATTCGGACGCGAGAAAGAAAGCTTCGAAAATGCCAAATGTTATTTTTTGCGAAACGTCAGCAAAACTGTTCTTTTCAGAACGACAGTAGTGAACGGATGTACACCCGGAATGAAAACACATTATATATATATATATATATATATATATATATATATATATATATATATCTATCTACATACTTCACTATTCCTAATAAAAGGAAAAATTCATAACGAGGGAAGTACCGGGAAAAGGAAATTTTCCGATTTTTGCTCTACTATAGCCTAACAAAACAATAAAATAATTTATGTTCAAACTGAAAACGATATCCTTAATAAGTATTAACAAAATAATCTTCTTTATTATTTTTACATATTCACCCTTTAATTCAATATATTTCTGAGTCATTAGACTACTAATAACTTTTCAGAGAATATTTCTGATCTTGAACTTATTCGATAATTTAATAATGTTATAGATTTTTTGTAAACCTCCCGGTTCCCGTATTTACCAACCTCAGCTGACCTCTTAGTTATCTTATATATATGAAAATACTGGTCTTGGTGTTATAGCTTTAACCTTACTTAAGCTAATTCCAAACTGGTATCGATCTGCGCTCCTGCTGGTACCGATCCACTTATATAAAAAATATCAAAAAAAACAAATATTTTAAGTTATACATTATACCAAACCAAAAATTAAAACGTTAACGTAATTAACACAAGAAAAAAATCGGTAAATTTCCTTCACCCGAAACTTCCCTCGTTATGAATCTTTCATTTTATTAGAAATAGGGAAGTTTAACCCACTTAGTTCCGCTCATGGTTATTTAGTAACACATATACATATATTGTCTTTCCATTTTTATTGGGTGCCATTTTGTTCCGTCATGGTGAATTTGTACCAGTTTATTCCTATATCATATTTAATGTTTGTGAAGTCGACTGAGTGTGAAATTTTTTTTACGTTGATTTTTTAAAAATTTGATTTGGTCACCATTTTGTTCCACCACTTTGAATTCGTACAATTACTAGTTTATCTCTATATCACACTTATTGCTTGCACAGATTTTGAAATAAATCTAATAGGTAGTTTTTTCAGTATGAATTTTAAATATCTTATTACCATTTCATTTCTATGTAATGATTTTTGTGCCAAATCTGAGGTAATTTGGATAATTAGTTTTTTAGTGATAATTGTTTTAACATTTCACCAGGCCGCCATTTTATTCCGCCATAGTGAATATTTACCAAAATGTTACCATCTCCATAAGACTTTTAACTTTCGACCAAAATTTGAATCAATCGGGTAAATACTTTTTTTAACTATGCCGTAAATTGACAAACCGACGGACAGCATGTTAAATCTTGAAGGGGGACTTTTTTTCGCGATTACAAACATTTTGTTTGGTCGCCATCTTGTTCCGCCATGTTATACTTAATTCTTGCACAAAATTTAAAATCAATCTAATAAGTAGTTTTTTCAGGCTGACTTTTTTAATATTTTATTAAGCAGCCATTTTGCTTTGCCATCGTGGTTTAGTACTAAAATTTTATCACTTAATTTCAACATTATACTTGATTTTTCTGCAAAATTTCAAGTTTTTTAGTAATATTTTTTTACCATTTTACTAGGCCGCCATTTTGTTTCGCCATCTTGAATTCATACCAAAATTTCGTCAAATGATTTCAACGTCACATTTGGGTGTAAAATTTTCAATAAATTAGATAAGTAGTTTTTTAGTAATAATTTTTTTACATTTCCCTAGGTCGCCATTTTGTTCCACCAAAATGTAACCATTCATCCCCTTATAACCATTGATTTTTGGCCAGAATTTAAAGTCAATCGGATGAGTAGTTTTTGAGCAATGTCGACAGACCGACTCAATTAACAAAAAATGGTTTTTGGCATCTACTGACCTTAAAACGTGAAGATTTGTAAAAACCTGGGATTACAATACTTCTCTTTTACGAGGAAAACAAAAAATAAAAATAGAAACCCAAACGTAGGTCCAACCGCATATATTTAGAGGGATATACAACGCTCCAGAATAGGGACTACACTATGATGGCTTACGTCTACATCTGAAAGTAAACAAATTCCCTTTATGTTTCGATATGTTAAGAGTAAACTTTCAAGCAAAACGCTTTCCCTGGTGCTAACCTATCAATGTAAATTGAAATGATTATATGAGGGGGCCACAAGATGTCAAAATAAGAAATTGAACTTCGTCAGACACTGGACTCCGGTTTAAGTTCTTTCACTTAGGCTTATGCCTCGTAGCGGACAGAGCTAGGCACTCGGCTAGGGTTTGAGTTTTAGACTTTCTATTCGCGTAGGAAGTTAGTGAGAAATCAAAGAATCCAAGAAAAATAGATGATGTGCATTTAATTAATAGACCGTAAAACGAACACCTGGATCCGAGCAGACCGACAGACGGACATTCTAAAGAGTGTCTCCCAACTTAAATGGTCTGCTCATGTGGCGCCTTTGCAAGACAAGGGTAATTATGTAACTAATTACACATAACTTTCGAAAGCGAAGAAGCAAGCTATTTAAATCTTGTCTACAAGTTGAGAAAGGTTGATTTTTAAAAAAGTTATAAAATTATTAAAATGAGTCACATTTTTCAATATCCTTGAATTATATACTACGTCTATTGCCTCACTATTATGTTTTGTTTTTCTTTTTCTTCTTTATTTTTCTTTTAAATTTTATTACTTTTTTATAATATTATTTGCTGTTTTTATTTCTGCTGATTTTTATTTCTTTCTAGCTATAATACCTAAAGATGTTATGCCTTTTTTTAAGTATTGCAGATTCGTGCAAACCGAAACACAATGTTATGTAGGTACTTAAATAAAGAATGTAAGTTTAAAAAGATCATTGCACATTGTGTGCCATTTCACTATAGGTACTCTTATTAATGTAATATCGATAGTCCTAATACGTTGACTAGCTCAGACATATCCACAAAAAAAAATCGAATTTAGATATTCAATTAGATTTTTGTTTAAATTATTTGAAACGTCATTTGTTATTTCGTAAGGCAAGGTTATTTGCTAATGAAATATATATATATATATATATATATATATATATATATATATATATATATATAAATAAAATATTAAAAAAAAATCGCTAAAAAGTAAAAAATAATATTTTATTTATTCCTCAAAAATAGACCTTTTGAAATCGACGCCCAAAGCCGCGTCACCCAACCATTACAAATTATAGGTAATTTATTTACATTACATAGACACCAAATATATAGCTAGCCTTATATCTTTTAAAACTGATGCACGAATTGCTCTCAAGGCCTCATTATGGAACTGCGCAAGCGCAAACTGCTATTTCCATCCAATCGCTGAGCCCAAAGTCAAATGGTAATATTGACTTCCTATAGGACATTTGTAAATGTTATTTTGGGGGCCTTGCAACTAATGTTAGTGCATGAAGATTTTATTGACGGCCGTGTTTGGAAGATGGTTCTATAAAACAACTCCACCCCAGCAGGGACCAAGTTTACCCGGTAATTCAAAATAGTGACGTGATCCAACTGACGTGATAAACTGAGGCGCGTTTATCCGGAGTGTTCCCGATTGAATTCGCACAGGGGTGCATAGGCAGTATATGGCTTACTTTGGCAAATTTTGGGTCAACAGTCGTGCCGAGAAAACTTAAACATTTTTGTCAGTCGGTGCGTTTAATGTGAATCGTGTGATAAGACTTGTTTGTTGATTTTGTGGTTTAAATTAATTGAAAAAATTAATGTTTTAAATAATGGTAGCCACAGTGGTTTAGAATCTTAAGATTTCAAAAGCCGCCAGTGAGCTGAACTTTAAAAAATGTCTCGTCAGAACTTAAAATTCAACAGACAAGCAAAGACAAAAACAAAAAAGTAAATTGTTATTTTAGTAAAAATGTGTTTATTGTTTTGTCTTTGATTTTTTTCAGATGACAGATGGTGTAAAATATAATAATTAGGAAATCAATTGTATGTATGTATGTATGTATGTATGTATGTATGTATGTATATATATATATATATATATATATATATATATTGACCCCCCTGAAAAGTTATCCATGAGCCGCCACTGGTTACTAGTGATTATAGGTAATACGTGTATGTATATTTGTATTCATTATATCAGAGCAGATTACTTAGTTAATTTTTGTATAGTGTCATTTAATATAAATTCTTGTCACATGTTTCTTTTACCACTATCTGTATACATACATAAAAATTCTAATCAGGGTAGTCGGTTGATAACGTTTTATTCATACCAAATGTTCATTTTTCGAGGTCAAGTAAAATACTAGATTTTGAAGTTGCACATTTTCATGGTCACTCTGTTTACATAAAATTACATAACGGGATAGCAAAAGAGATACTTTTTAGCAAATGGGGTTGTATGTCTATTATTCACCTTAATACTTTAGTTTGAAAAGGGTATTTAAAAAATCGGTAAATTTCCTTTACACGGAACTTCCCTCTTTTTGATTTTTTTCCATTTGTTAGGAATAGTGAAGTATGACCCAATTTAATTCAGTACATAGTCACAGTATATATGTGTTAACATACTGTCTTCATTTTTATTGGACGCCATTTTGTTCCATCATATTGGATTTCTACCAATATTTTATCATTTTCTTTCAACCTATGGCACACTTGACTTTTGGGCATAATTTAAAATAAATTTAATTAGTTTTTACATTGACACACACCGCCATTTTGCTATGTCATGTTAAATTGTTCCGCAAATATTTGGTAACACCTAATAATACACCACTCTAACAAGAAGATCGTTAATGAAAAGAATTTAGAGAAACTTCATATCTGGGAAATATCTGCGGTAAAGACTGATAATATGGGTTTAGTGCAGGATATAAAATCTATGTGTCCTGAGAATACTATAGTAAAGTTGCGAAATGTCGACAATTTAAAGAAAAGACTTGTTTTTTTACTGAACCCTAACCCCAAATAATACACCACTCTAACATAACAACAAGAGTATCGTTAACGAAAACCATAGAAACTTAATATCTGGTAAATATCTGCAGATCAACAGAGTAGGTAAAGACTGATATTATGGGGTTCATGCAACATATATAATTTATATACGTATCCTGAGGATGCAACAATTAAGTTGCGAAGCGTCGACTGTTTAAAAATATACTTTTGTTTTTTAATAGATCCTAACCCCAAATAATACACCACTATAACATGAACAAGAGGATTATTCGCGAAAACCATTTAGAAATATATTATCTAGGAAATATATACGGACCAACGGAGTAGTTAACGAGTGACAATATGGGTTTCATGCAAGATTTCGAATCTATGTGTTCAGAGGATGCAACAACTTTTTTTCACTGGATCTTAACCTCAAATAATATACCACTCTAACAATATTTTTTTAACATTGTTCCGCCATATTGGATTTTTACCAAAGTATTACCACATCATCCCCATATGACCCTTAATTTTTGGTCAAAATTTGAAGTCAGTCGAGTAAGTAATATTTAAGTTATGTCGCGAACTGACAGACAGACTGACAAACGTACCGACGGAATTGATAAAACATATTTTTTGGCATCTAGGGACGCTAAAATATGAAGATACGTAAAACCTGAGAGGTTTATTTTTTCACGATTACAAAATTTTTATTTCGCCGCAATCTTGAATTAGTAACACAGTTTTACTAGTTGAGCCCTATACCACAATTAGTTATGGCACACAATTTGAAATCAATCCATTAATTAGTTTTTTCAGGCCGAATTTGTAAATACTTTATTATAACTCCCTTCTGCTCCGCCATTTTAGATTCGTACCAAAATTTTACCAGTTGATATACCTACTTGATTGATGATACTTGATGTTTATGCACAATTTGAGATAAATTGGATAAGTAGTTTTTTGATAACATTTCACTAGGCCGCCATTTTGGATATACCACATATATATACAAAATATTACCAGGTGATCCCCCTATAACCGCCATTTTTTCCGCCATCTTGGATTCTTACCAAAATGACACTAGCTGATTTCAACATAATACTTGATAAATAAATTGAATGAGTAGTTTTTTAATAATAATTTTTTTAACATTTCACTAGGCTGCCGTTTTGTTTCGCCATATTGGATTTTTCCCAAAATGTTACCAGGTCATCCCCATATGACCCTTAATTTTTGACCAAAATTTAAAGTCAAACGGTAAAGTAGTCTTTAAGCTATGCCGCGAACTGACAAACAGACAGACAGTCCGACAGACAAATCAATGGAATTAATTAAACATATTTTTTGGCATCTATGGATGCTAAAACGTAAAGATGTGTAAAATCTGAGAGGGTGATTTTTTCACGATCGCAAACATTTTATTTGGCCGCCATTTTGTTCGGCCATCTTGAATTTGTACCACTATTTCATTAGTTGATCCAGGGACAACCAATAGTTATGGCACCCAATTTGAAATTAAACCATTAAACAATTTGAAATTAAACCATTAAACAGGTTTTCAGGCAAAATTTTTAAATATTTTATTAAGTCTCCATCTTGGATTCTTACCAAAAAGATACTAGTTGATTCCAACATACTACTTGATGTATTTGCAAAATTTGAAATGAATTGGGGTAGTTTTCTAAGAATAATTTTTTAATATTTCACTAGGCCGCCATTTTGTAAGCAGTCTTTAAGCTACGCCGCGAACAGGTAGACAGACCAACGGAATTAATAAAACATGTTTTTCGTCATCTAGGGACCCAGAAACGTGAAGATCTGAAAAAATCTCGGAGAGTGATTTTTTCACAATACTTCCCTTTTACGAGGGAAGAAGAATGTAAATTTAATTATAAAACTTTTCAAATCAAAATATATGGAACCATTAGAGGAACGTCCTCTACAATACATACAGGTCAAATTGAGAACCTCCTCCTTTTGTGAAGTCGGTTAAGTCGGAGGAAGTTTCTCAATACGGAATAATAACGCCTAGTGTGTAAATCCGATAAAAATATAATAAATTTTATAGCTGACGTTGCTCCAGCGAATATGTAAGCTTAAAAGCAACGTACTAGGTACAGTTTTAAAGATTAACGCAGTCTATAAAACGCATTATAGAAAGAAAAAATACAAACTAAAGCTCAAAAAAGTTGTATAATCTAATAAGTTTGAATCCATTATTATGAATATAATGACTTAAGTAAATGTTGGTTTTGTTTCAGATTCCGCGGGAAAGAAGATGGCTCCTGCTTGCCATAGATGTCATTTTGCTAATAGGAGAAGTCAAACCGCAAGGTGAAAGAGCATATGATACTAGTGAATGGATACCTATAACGCCAAAATCCCTGAAGGCTAGCGGATCGGAAATTGTCGAAGAGAAAATAGCAAGTGATCGCGTCTTGAGCTTGGAAACTCCCTCGCAGAAGTTTATATCAAATGAAGAATATGAATACAGGCAGCGACGACCTAATGACGTTCAACAGTTTCAAAGAGAATCACCTGTTAAAAAAGGATACGAGCATCCCAGACCTAGAAAATTAAAGCACACGTCAGATTACAAATTTGAGACACCTCCTCCTCCGCCATCAAATAATCAACCCCAAATTAACTACTATAATGGGGAAAATATTTCTCCTTACGTATTTCAACAACCACGGTATGTAGAAAGACCGATAACCACACAGCAAAATTCTCAAAACTATTACGTCCCTATAGAACAATTATTACCAAACCAAAAACCCGCTGTTGATAGCTATGTACCTGTACCTAGCATTAATCCACAAGTTCCTGCGCCAAATGCTCCAAGTCTTTATGAACAATATCAACTGCCTTTCAATGCTAGTTTTTATCAATCAATAAACCCATCGTCTATTAATAATGACTTTTACCAAGCCACTAGAAATACCAGCCAAGACATTCAAATACCTGTTAACCCTCCTCAACAAAAATTGCATAACGCCTTTCCAAATTCCCCTTCCACTCCAAAACCATCAGTTGAGCAAGAAGCTGTTCAACTTGTCTATGTTCCAGTAGAAAATTTGCAGCCTAATCAACTAACTTCTCAGAATACAAGACCCATCTATCAACCAATTAATGCCCCAAAACAAGAACAAAATCTCTTGCAGAACAATGTATCACAGGTTAACCAAGAGTCATTAACGCATATTCCCTTGGGCCAACCCAAGCAAGAAAAAAGCGTCTATAATATTCCTGCTATTTCCCAAAATCAAGGATACCTTAACCGTCATTCAGAAATACCACGCCGTGAAAATATTGTACATTTATCAGAACAACCAATTAATAAACAAACAAGACTGGAAAGTATACAACAAGATTTTATTCAACAAGCACTTCAAGCACATAAATTACAACAACAATTAAGAGATGATATAAATCCATTAAAGCAAGATACTGTTACTGTCATATCGAAACCAAAGCCAAGACCACATCAACCACCACTGGCTGTATTTCTAGAATCTCAGAAAAAGGCAGAAATCTCTGATGTGTTAAATATTCTTAAGGGGGCAAAAACTATATCAGTTCAAGACAACGTTACTCCCGAGTCACCTCAAATATTCATTGGACCTTCCAATCTGGATTCACCCGAGGGTTATACAAAATTTCCCTTGCCTTACTTAAATAATATTAATGGTAATCGGATCGAACGTAAAATTGATCAACTTCCATTTTTTGTTGCTCCTGTAAGCTACAAAACTCCACCAGGTTACTCAAAAATAGCGTTACCATCTCCTCATGTAGGTTCTGTAGTCGTTTCCATACCAGTTACAAGTACAACACCAGAACCTATAGCAATTAACCAAAATCAGTTAAATCCATTCAGCTTCAGTTCTCCAGATTATGGCCATCTTGATCCACATAAATCGTTAAGACCGCAACAAAATGTAGAAAATTATGATCTTTTACTTCCTAGTAGGGATCAATACCAAAGCACACCAGCTTCACAAGTTACAGAATCTCCATTTATTCCTTCAGTAAGAGACATATACGAGAATCCTTTCGCCACCAGACAACCAAACGTGTACTATACACAACAAAATTTAAATCAAGAAACATTCAAAGATAATCCAACATTAGACATCTACAGACCGCAACTCTTAGAACAAAAATATCCTTCTCAAGAAAATACTGAGATACCAGCACCTAGCACAGCTAGGCCTAAACAAGATTCTCGGGATCACTCCCAACTACCTGACATTAATCCTCTCGAACTGGCAATAAATGAGTTTGAACTTCATCAAATTAACGATGAGATTGAAGAACACAATAAAGTTAAACATTCAACTACAACTCGACCTCAAACCAGTTACGATAACAGACAAAGCATATCTCATACTCGATCGCCATCATCAAGAGGAAGACATACATATGAAAATGAGCAAACTACAGAACGAACAATCTCTAGAGGAAGAACAAGGGGAAGAATCAGAGGTAGCACATCTAGAACGACGACCACTACAACCACAGTACCTACTGATTCAGACAGATATACTGTGCTGGAGGAATTTGTTGCAAAAGAACCACCTTCACTTCCTTCTACCGAAAATTATAAAGTTACATCAGCAGAAACTGAAACACCAACTTCCAGGCGACCTATTGTACCATCGCCCACAGAAACTCCGAGACGATCTACTACACCATTTAGAGGCAGTCCTTATTTACCTGAAGAAGATTTTGAAAGTAGTCGATCCCGGTCGGAGTTTAAAGGTAACCCAACACAAGTACTTGATGACTATAGGACTCAAATTGGCTTCGAAGATACCCAGTTAAAATCAGGTAACTTGGAACAATCAAAAATACAATCCGATTCTTCCTTAGAAATCCGGGAACCTAACACGCAACAGCCAAATAATTTTTATTCATCTAATGTTAATATCGAAAACATTCCAGCTAATGTTTATAGTTTAAAACCACCTCAAACATATGATACCGACTTTGACAGACCGCAAAAAGAAACCACTCCTGAAAAATCGGCGTACGAAAACCTGGAACAGAATAATAACGAAAATCCTGAAATTTCAACACTTGACAGATCTAGGCTGCAAGAAGCGGCTCCAACACAAAGTCATAGATTTAGTCCAGAAATAACTAATTACGAAAATCGAGAACCTGTACAACATAGACTTCAAGAAAACTCCAATTATCAACAATACCAACCATATCAGCCAAATACCAATAACGAAGCTGAAGTCAAACAAATATTCCAAACTGAAACGTACGAGCGCCCTCCAACGAACATTCGCAAACAGATTGTTGAGGAAAAGAAGCCTAAACATTCTGCAGAAGATTCGTCCGGGTTCATAGAAAATCTGTTTCAACCCAATTTTGATCAAACCTATATAAGTTTACAAGATCAAGCCGTTCGGTCTTTATTGGTTCCTAACCTGTTGGCACCATCGACGAAACAAGGGCCTCCGACTTTACCTAGTGTAGCAAAAGAAATAATTTCTCCTTCACAACCAATTCTAGAAATACCAACTAGCACAGAAGCAGAAACTATTACTACAACTCGAGCTAGTAGAATAAGGGGACGAGGTAGGGCAAGACCTGCAACTACACCTTCCTCTGTATCTTCTACACCTAGAAGATCATCGAACAGGCGACGGCCAGTTTCTCGAACGTCGACAGAAAGAATATCATCAAGTTCCGATTATTCTGCTAGAGATGACAATGAAAGGTTTGAATCAAATAAACAGAGATTTAGGTCACGTGGCAAACCAATTCAGAATGAAATTTCCGACAGGATATCTACCACAGAAGACGATATTAGGGGTTTTCAAGACACTATCTCTGAAAGCCATTTTGAGACTTTAAATAGCCGTGAACCCCCACAATCATATATGCAATTTGAACACGCAATTGATGATCAACAAATTATAACGATTAATCCTAATCTGAATCAAAATTCTGAAATCAAAGAGTATCACAAAATTTACAGTTTGCCCCAACAAACATCTACTGAAAATCAACAAATAGTTTTAGAGTATGACAATACCAAAGTGCAACCAACCCCTATTTTAGATGTACAAATAGATCATGTAATTCCTAGCGAAAATGACCGTAGATCTGAAGTTTTTTCTAAGCAGTTAGACGATGAATCTTATACCAGATATAGCAATGCCAATATAAAATCGGGTGGTGTGCTTATTAACAACAAACAGGAGTTGACTACCAAAGCCCCTGCTACAAAACCTAGGGGTCGTACGAGAGGTAGGTCTAGATTTGCTACTAGTACAACAACCTTAAGGTCAGTTAGTAGAATATCAACTAGACCTACTAATGCCCCTGCAAGAACGACCACCCAACGAGAAGAACAGGAATTTTACGGATTTACTAGACAACCAAGCTATTCTCCGTCAACTCTGAATATTCAAGCTACAAAAGTAATTCCATCCAGTTCGAGAAACGACGAACCATCAGTACAATTTGTAGGAGAAATTAGACCGAAATATAGCCCACGCACTACTACATCTCAGTCTGTAGGAGAACTTGATACAGTAGACACTCCAAGAACACGATCAAGAGCTAGAACTAGAGCTCCAGCTCGTAAAACAACAAATAATTATAGACAGTCAGATAATGATGTCCACAGTGCAAGAGGCAGTGAGCAGGTCACTAGAAGATCAGGTACGGTTACCCGAACACGTAGTCGTGGTTCTTCACATTATAGAGCTCCGGATAATGTAAAACGGGAAAGTGATGATGAAGATGTTGCTAACCAAAACTATCCAGCCAATTTTTTACAAAAATTAGACAGTTCGTCCCTCAAACCCCCGAAAGCAGCTTTTCAAATCACCATAGATCCGCTAGATCAGGAATCAGATGATCAGTTGCCGTATTCTTCCATTCACAGATCAAAGTTTGTACCTAGGCCTACTGACTGGCTAGATCCAAATGGAGTAGATTCAGATGAAAAAACTATATCATCGAAACCCGACACAACAATACCAGTTGAGGTTGCTGTAACAACTGTGGAACCCCAAGCTCTCGCATTAGTACGTTCAAATCAAGATATTCAACCAATTCGATCCGATTTTATCGAAAGTGAAGAAGATAGAGTAATATCTGATTTGGAGAAAATTCAAACATCGCCCACAGAAGAAAGTGAGACGACTTTAACTTTTGCGGACCAGCCACCCACAAAAAAGAAAAGCAGACGAAGAGGTGTTTGGAAACTAGTAAAGCATCAGCCTGTGGATCCATTGGAGGTTTCCGAATCGCAGAATTATCAAACTGTGCTAAATGCCTTTGAATCTATAGAAAAAGTTGATCCCTACTCAAAAAGTGAAATAAAAAGAGAAAAACCTATTGATAGAGAATATTCAACTACAGCACTCAATTACAATAATTTTCAACAAGAAATAAGCAGATTTAGTGACAATATTAATAATAATTCTGGGTATGATAACAATGACGAAGATGTTGAAGATGTAACACAGTCTAGCGATACGGAAGTACCTAATACAGAACCAATTACTGAAAGAAATATATCAGAAATCATTACTACAACACCATCAACAACGAAGACCCAAGAAAATATTTTTGATACAATATATGAGATGTTTGGAATATTTGAGAAATCGGAGAAAAGGCGCAATGAAAGCAGTTCAAGTAATGATTTAAATAAAAACGTTCCCACAACAACTATAGTAAATCCAACATTCCCAGAAGAAATTACGGACTTCTCTGTTACAACCATATCTGATAACAGAAAAGAAGAAGGCGAAGCACCTAATATCACTACTCAGTCTAATGAGGATGAAGAAATTAATAATAAAAATATGTCTGAGGATGAAAATACTGATGAAAATGTAAACACAACTGAACGTATAGTGCCTACTACTTTAGAAACAAAGTCATCAACCTTGCCGTTTGAAGTAGAACCATGGGAAATGAGGAAAGTAAAAACTTCAACTTCAACAGAAGTTTCCCATGAAACGGAAATTTGTTATAGAGGACGCTGCGTAAAGTCCAAAGACAGAAAAAAACATAAATGAGTGTAACTGGTATTTAAACGGATTAGAATAAATAGGTCAAGAGATATTCTCTTTTGTACATAAAGTGAGAATGAAACTGTAGCATGAGGGTGATATGTGATATCTGATAAAATAGGAACTAAGTTGTAAATAGGTCACTAATGGATACAAATTCAATTACATCTATAAAATGTTAACTTACTCATAAGCATAATAAAATACCTGTTAATATTTTAAATAAAATACGAAAACAAGATAAAAATGTATAAAGGATTTATGAAGTAATATGACTTTTGCAATATTTATATAATTTATGTTTTAATTACAGTAGCGAACTTATGTAGACTGAAAATGAGTTTTTGTGTTATTATTTGCGAAAAAAATAATCGTAGGGAACTAAATTAAAAAATGCATTAATATGCAAAATAAGATTTTCTTAAAACTAATTTATTATTTATTAAATAAAATAATTTTAGAGTCGAGTTTAAAGTTTAAGATTAAAATATTAACCTGAAAATATGATAATCCAAAAGATCCTAATTTTGTAATTTGTTTTGTCGGATTTTTTCTGCAAGAATCTGATGAATCATCAGAACGGGATTTGTCTAAGAAAATTATTTTCTCAATTTTAGAATTTAATAAACATTTATTACCGTAATAACCGTTTTATTATTATCCCTTTACCTACGTTGTAATACTTTTTTCAAATTTTTCAAAACTTTTTTATCCCAAAACGGAAATTTGATACCTTTTAAACCCTCAGGCGTTACCAATATTACCTTACAGAGGGTAATTAATAAACTAGTCACAAAAGTAACAAAAAACAAAGAGATTCGAGAAGGTTCGATTATTTTAACCATCTAAGTCTAATTCCTCTATTATTATTTAAGAAAGTTTTTGCAGTTTTCTCCGAAAATCGTATATTAGAGCGTCTATATAGGGATTCTCAAAAATAATGCATTATTTTCAAGTTTACTATTAAAATAGGAACTTTTAATTACAACATTTGCTGCGAAAATATTACATTAACATTCACTATATCCAATAAAACTAATAACAATAATTAGACAATAAAAGTAATATATCAGATATCCAATGTAAAACTGATGTAAATGGACAGAAGCTAATTTGACATAAATTAGACATACGTTTACTAACACACGTGCTATCAAAAGGAATAGAGACAAAGGGCTTACAAAATTTAAGAAGTCTGGGAATATCTTCGATTGCACTAACTATAAGTCGTTAAGAAATAGTTTCACAGCGGCAGTGAGAAAGGAAAAAAAGCATTCTATAACATGTTTTGGGAAAATAATCTTAAAGCTTTATGGGACAAATTAAAATTCACTAATATTAATGACAAAAACAATAACATCTTGCGATTACCTTTAGATATATCATATCCAAATAGAATTAACGTTATTTTATAAATTCAGTTCCGAAGTTAAGTTCGGATAGGTCTCAAATATTGTTTTATAATAGTAATAAAAAATTTCAAAACTGTGATTTTAATTTTACTCAAGTTACCGAAGACCAAGTACTAAAGAGAGTTAATTCAATTAATAGTAAGGCCACTGGAGTTGATGGCATAATTATTTCAACCATACAATTATGTTTGCCTTTCTTGCTACCCTACATAACTCATATAGTAAATAGGTGTGTGAAAAAAAGCACGCTTAAATCCCTTGCTCAAAGTTCCAAATGCAAGTTTGTTAGATAAGTTGAGACCTATTAGCATGTTGCCCACTTTGTCTAAGGTTCTGGAAAAGGTTCTCGATGATCAACTGCACATATATTTTAAACGTAATAATATTATTCCACAAAATCAATCAGGTTTTAATAAAGGGCATGGATGTTGCACTGGGTTACAAAGCATCACCGATGACACTATCACAGCAGTTCATCATCAGTATTAGTATTACTTGATTATTCTAGGGCCTTTGACACGCTCAATTATGAAACCTTAAGATCTATCTAAGTATGCTGGTTTTTTACCGCAATTATCAAATAATTGAGAGGGCAGATTGTATGCTGTATCTTATAATAATAAGTTATCAGATTTTATAAGTATTAACAACGGTGTTAGTCATGGAACTATTTCAAGCCCTAGGATGTTTAGTTTTTATACTTCAGCCTTTCCCAGTGCTTTTTTTTTATCTTGTAACACTTATTTTTACGCGGATGACACGCGAATATATTTTACCCTAACGAAGCTCTTCAATCAATAGCAGCACTTAATTGTGACTTAAGTAATGTAGTAGATTTTAGCGGAAAACATTGTCTCAAGCTTAACTCTGACAAGACGGTGGCAGTGGTATCCGACCCGAGAGCGGAGAGGCAAGGATTTATACATGGTTATAGGGGACTGATTAAAATTCGAAATTGTAAGATCAAAGTAACAAATATAGTAAAAATTTAGAATTATTTAATGATAACGAACTGAGATTTACAGATCTCATAAGTAAATACATGTTCTGAATAACAAAATAAAGTCAATTTGGCATTTTGGCCACTGTGATGGCCTCTACGCATCATGTTTAACTGAGCTCGATTCTGGTCGTATTAAAAAAATTCAGAATTCCCGTTTACGACTTATTTTTGGTATTACAAAATATGACCAGGGCTCGAAATTAATTGAAAACAAATGGTTGAACATGCGTCGGAGAAGTTATCTACACACTGTCTGTAAGTACCACTTAATACATCAAAATACAGCGCCATCGTATCTTTATAGAAAAATTAGGTTTCGCACAGACGTTCATAATATGAATAAGAAAAGTTAACAATTCCTAGACATGCGTCACAATTTAACAAACGGTTTTTCCTTACAACATAGCGAGTTTAACGTGTTTTCTGAGGAGTCCGTCAAAGTTTAATTTAGAAAATACGTTTTAGAGACTATTAATTTATTAATAAGATATTCTGGCTTGACTTGGCAAAATTATAAAAAAAATATTTATGTGATACATGTTCATTTTTTCTGATAGGCTAGTTGAACAGACGATTGTGTATATTTGTATACTCAGTGGAACTGAACCTCGCATACTTATTTAACACTTTTGACATTGTAATGTTTTATTAAATAAAGGCCCTTATTATTATTATCATTATGCGTAAATTGTCAAAAGGAATGGTTTATTTATTTTGGCCAACAAAATCAAATTCTTGGACAATTAACTGTCTATGGTTTTGGAGTTTACATTATAGGCTGGTTATTAAGAAATGTATAGAAAGTTTGTCAAAAATAAGTACATTATTGCCAAATTTGCCATTAAAAATACGGACTTTTCGGTCAGAACCGCTATTAAGATTTCGCATTTACATTCACTATGATAGAAAAAAATGACTTTAAAAAAGAGATAAAGAGTTTTTGATTTCGCAGGATATTCAAAGAAAAAATGGCTCGTGTGACTAATGGGCAACTGCAATAGAAAATTTAACAAAAATCAAAGGTTCTTCAAATGGGCAAAAGAGAAATTTTGATTGTTTTTAGGCAAATTCCTTGCTATCCATCAGTTATGCCTTAAATATCTTAAATAAGCACTCACTCTTCATCGACAAGAGTCTAGGTACAGCATTTTAACTTCCCTCATACAGAGGAAGTATTATAATCGTGAAAAGATCTTTACGTTTCGGGGCCCCTAAATGCCGAAAAACATGTTTTCTCAATTCCGTCGGTCTGTCTGTTTACGACATTGCTAAAAAAACTACTTACCCGATTGGCTCCAAATTTTGGTCAAAAAGTAAGGGTGATATAGGGATGACCTGGTAATATTTTGGTAAAAATGCAATATAGCAAAACAAAATGGCAGCCTAGTGAAATATTATGAAAATTATTACTAAAAAGCTACTTCATCAATTTATTTTAAAAGTTTTCACACAAATCAAGTATTATCTAGAAATCAACTGCTACGAGTCCAAGATGGCGGCTTAATCAATTATTAAAAAATTTAGCGTGAAAAAACTACTTAATGGGTTGATTTCAAATTGTGTGATATAACTAACTATTGTACAGAGATGAACTAGTAAAACTGTGGAACTCAAGATGGTGGAATAAAATGGCGGCCAAATAGAGTGTTTGTAATAGTGAAAAATCACCTTCTCAGGTTGTTCACGTTTTAGCGTCCCTAGGTGCCAAAAATTAGTTTTATCAATTCTGTCGGTCCGTCTGTCGGTTTGTCTGTCAGATTTTCATGAAAAATTAAGGGTCATGTCAAGTCAAGTCACAAAAATCAAATGTTACATAGGAATGAACTAGTAACAATTTGGTATGAATATAAGATAGCAAAACAAAATGGCACCCTAATAAAACATTAAAAAAATGAGCCTGAAAAATTACTTATTTGATTAACTTCAAATTTTGTCCAAGCATTAAGAGTAATATAGAAACAAATTGGTTGGTGTACTGGTACGAATTCAAAATGACGTAGCAAAAAGGCAGTGTGCTTAAATGTAAAAGGGAAGAATTGTAATTGTGAAAAAATCACCCTTCGAGACGGAGAGTCAAAATGGCGGCAAAATAAAATGTCTAAAAAAATCAATGTAAAAAATATTCTTGTTCAATTGACTTAATATCTTGCAGCAAAATTGAATATAATAGGGATTAATTCGTACAAATTTAAAATAACGGTACAAAATGGCGGTCTTAAAAAATCAGTGTAAAAAAATATTTTATTTTAAATCATGCCTAAAAAATAAGTATGGCGTAGGCAGAAACTGGTATAACATCGGTGTTCCATATGGTGGAATAAAATGGCGCAAAATAAAAACTATGTGCGGAACTAACTTGGGTTACACTTTACTATTTCTAATGAAAAGAAAGATTTAACTTAGATTTTAACATCACCACAAAAAAAGGCCTAACCAGGGCTAACTAAAACGCAATCCGATTTTTAAAACACAGCTATATACAAAATTATAAATTTTGTTAAAATTAGGATACACATCCTCTGCAATGTAGCTGCAGAACCCTACCACTGAGCCACGATGCTTATACTGAAAATTTAACGGAACTTATTACGCCGAATGATGTACAAGAAGCAATAGCGCGTGCGGAAGTTTCGATGTTAAAATTAAAATGGGGTACCTAGACGTTTCTTCTTTATTGTTTATTTATTGCCAATACTCTGAAAAATTGATTGATAATGCATTACTTTCAATAACAAAGTTACAGCGAAAACTGCAATGGTCTAAAAATTAGATTTAGTGGCCGAAACAATTTAACCTATTTTTTGCAAATTTGGGGTATCTTTGAGTTTTCTTATATTCGTTGATGTTCATTGACATCAGTTTTACTACAAATACCTTATATAATCCATTACTCTTTGTTATGTATTTAATGTGACTATTTTTATTGATCATAGCGAATATAATGTAAAATATCCGCAGATGTCTTGATTGATAATTCGTATTTGTAATAACAAACTCAGCAATAATGGCCTACTTTTGAGAAACCCTCAGTATATCTTTTATTAATCAAGTTGTAAGTAAAATAATTAGATTTATGTGAACAAAAAAATCGACCCTTATCTTTTGATGATTTGGGGTATGTTCGATTTTAGCAATTTCGTAATTAGATCCTTAATGATCCTGTGTAAGAATTTAAATCTTTAAAATTTTTAGGGTGCCTAAGTTTATTTATTGCAGAACATGTTCCAGACAGGGACCATAGTATTCTTGTTATATCTTTCTTTCTATATTAAGGATATAGCTCCCCACCAAAGCCAGTAGTCAACAGTATAATTCACTGCCGGTCGTGATATTAGCCAGCCAGCGGAGTAGTTGTTTCTGTGACTCCATTTTATGCCCTTTCCCTACACGGTGCTCGTTAGTCTATTGGACCAAAATGGAACATTGTGTCTGCTGCGATGCAGAAGATGTTCCAGACGGGGATCATAGTATTCATGTTACAACGTAGGTCAAAAAAACCAGATATTAGACAAAAGGAAGATAAAAAATCGGAGACAAAAGACAAAAATCTCTATTTTAAATTCAGAAAGGTTCTGAAGAAGAGAGTAAGCATTCTGGAAAGTTACACCAGAAAATAAAGAGTTTCGTAACTAGATCTCCTATTCTTATCACTGCATCCCCTCGAAACCCAGAACTAAGAGGATAAAATTGTTTTTAAAGTTTTTCCATTCTAGTTTAAAGAACATTATATATATATATATATATATATATATATATATATATATATATATATATATATATATACGAATAAAATGGCAGATACGACATGCCTTCGTCGTCTTTTGTTAAAACCGCAACCCGCCTCAACTTTCATTTTTCTTATGGCCGCCATATCGGGTTTTTCGATTTTTGGAAAGAGCGTAAAATTTCCAGTCTAGTGATGTCTTACAAGTTCATAAAAAATTTGAGTATCATCGAAATATCACACTAAGGAGGCGATGATTTATCTGTAATAAAAATGGGCTTTGACTTTGAAGTTAAATAATTCAAAGTATCAAAATTGTGTTTTAATAAGTAGTACGCTTTTCTCTCAATAAAATCATAAATCTGACACACAAATTGCCGAGACTAAGCTATCAACAAAAACTCGTAGTGCATCGGTAAGAACTGTAGCACAGGAAATGTATGTGCCAAAATCAACGGTACAGAGAGTATAAAAAAGAATAAATACCATCCGTACAAACCCATAATAGTTCAAGGACTTAAGGCAACTGATTTTCCAAGACGACTACACTTCTATGAGTGGTATACTAGGAAGTGTAATGAAAATCCCGATTTTGTAAATCATGTCTTGTGGTCTGATGAGAGTAGGTTTACGAATTGTGGAGTCTTTAATAGGCAGAACAGTCATCATTGGGCTATGGAAATCCTTCACGAAGTGGGAGAGACGTCTACAGACCAGATTTGGAAGTAAGTTTGATGTGGAATCATTGGTAATTTAATCAAACTTACCTTTTTTAATTGGGCACGTATTTATAAATAATTAATCATTTGAGGAAAGTGTTTCATAGGATCATTTTTGTTTGACTACAACTTAACTAGACAGAGATACCTAGAGCTTTTGCGAAACCAGGTTGTATCGGCTTTACGAGATACTCTAACAGTAAATGAGTTTAGAAGAACCTGGTTTCAACAGGATGAATATCCGCCTCGCAATACCATTCAAGTCAGGAACTCCTCAAGAGAGCAGTTGTACGGAAGAATTATTTCCTTAAATGGTCCAATATCTTGGCCTCCTAGATCCCTTGGCATCTCGCCCCAATTTCTTCCTCTAAGGTCCCACAAAAAATGAGGTCTATGAATTCTATCCCCCTGCAACCATAGAAATCCTGAGACAAAGAGTTTTGGACAAATTTAGAAATATTAACTGAAATACACTTGCCAGGGTTGTACGAAAAACAGTCACCAATTGTCAAAAGTGTCTCGATGCAAATGGACGTCATTTTACAAATCTGTAAATTAATGTAACCCGGATACGAAGTAGTTAAGAGCTTATTTAGATTTTTTTTAGTGGTTATTTACGATCATGTTGTATTGAAAATTCAATATACAATATTAGCGAATTTGCTGCTCCAAGCGCGATCGCTGCTTTTGTCCCTTATGCGGTACACGTATTTAAGACAATGTATAAACGCCGCGCGCTCTCTTGTTGATAATTGGTATCTGTAAATCTCTCATTAGTATTGCACCGCATGGTGATTAACGGTCGTGGGCTAACGTTGCTTCTCTGTTTTGATATTTTTGTTACGTTGTACTTGTTTAGGACTGTTGTGTTGCATTTTTAGGTAAGTACTGATCGTATTTACTGATTTTTTATAATTGTAATACTTGTAAGTTTCGTTATCTTTGCTATTTTTATGCTCAAAATATATGTCCCGCTGCAGGGACAAATCCATTTCGACGCAAAATTGTTCCCACCTACTTTTTTTTTATAAATTTATGCACAGCGTATATATTATGGTTTTTGTTTTAGAAAATGTATCAAAGGCGAAAGACGCTTACAGATAAAGAGTTGTTGAAATATTTAGAAAAAGACAACGTATCTGAAATTGATATTTTGTCCGATGACGACTGTGGCCTTGACGAGTCAGAACAAGAAGAAAACTAAAACACGGAGGACCTATTCAATTTTGTAAATCCAGATTTTGATGATTTGGACCTACAGGATATTCCTGAAGATGTTTTAGGACCCCAAGAACCTCAAGAGGACGTAGATATCGAGAACATAGAACCCTCGAACCTTCAGGTTAGTGATAATTTTTATAAGCAATATAATCTAACAAAAAAAGAAATTATTTCTTGGATCGATAATTCACAATACCAGACGCGAAATATAAAATGGTATACGAAAAACAGGCTCAACCCTGTTGAAGAACTGAATGCTCCTATTATTTTCTTTATGCGATATCTAACTGACAATATATTTAAGCAAATGGCCAATATGACGAATCTTTATGCAACTCAGCAAAATATCAGCAAATTTGCTTCTACAAATATTGAGGAAATAAAAAAATTCATCGGGATTCATATAGTTATGGGGAATTTACAATTTCCAAGAGTGGAAATGTACTGGAGTTCTACGTGTGGCATCGGCATAGTAAAAGATAATATGACCCTAAAAAGATTTTATAAGCTTAGGACGGCTTTACATTTAGTTGACATAACTAGTAGAGAGGCAACTAATACAGACAGATTATGGAAAGTGAGATGTATTTATGATGCCCTAAAAACGAGATATCGTGAGCTGCCATTGGAGTGCAACCTTTGCGTTGATGAACAAATTGTTCCGTTCAAAGGAAAACTGAACATAAAACAATACGTAAAAAACAAACCCAAAAAATGGGGGTTTAAAATGTACATACTAGCTGGCGAAAGTGGTATGATCTATGACTTTATTATTTATCAGGGCTCAACTACGGAAATTAATCCTTTGTATACAACGAATTGTGGCTCTTCAGCTGCTGTTGTTATGCAACTATCGGAGAGAATTTCAGAACCTAATCATGCATTATTTTTTGATAACTTCTTTAGTTCATATCATCGCTTTCAATCCATGGACTCCAAGTCAATATATGCTGCTGGTACCCTTAGGCTAAATCGATTTTACCGACCGAAACTTCTTGGTGATAAAGAAATGAAAAAAAAAAAAGGATGTGCAGTAGAATGTGTTAGTAAGGATGGTGTAGTCGTTACGAAGTGGTATGATAATAAGCCGGTTGTAATGGGATCAAACTTCGTGGGTATTGGAGAACAAGATGTCTGCAGAAGTTGGGACAAACAAAAATTCATTCAAATATCTAGACCAGAAGTTATAAAAAGATATAATAGCAGTATGGGTGGAGTAGATAAGCACGATTTTTTTCTGAGTATCTAACGTTTTTATGTGAGATCCCGGAAGTGTACTATTAGACTTATTACACATGCCGTAGATTTAGCGTTGGTCAATGCTTGGCTAGAATATAAAAATGAAGCGGTAGAATTGGGCATTCCAAAACCAAAAATTTTAGATTTATTAGCATTTCGCCAGTCTATCGCAGAGCATCTTATATATACCAAAGGAACTCCAAAAAGAGGAAGACCCTCCAACAACACTGAAGACGAAACACCGAAAAGGCAGAAGTATGAATCGAGACCTGTACATAATGAAAGACATGACGGATACAATCATTTTCCCGAATATGATGAAAATAAAAACCACTCCAGATGCAAAATGGAAGGTTGTAAGGAAAAAACTCATGTGTTTTGCAAAAAATGTAAAGTTCATTTGTGTTTCCTAAAAGGCAGAAACTGTTTTCGCAATTTTCATTGTTTGTAATAATATGTTAAATATTTGTTTTTCATAGAAATTAGCTTTTTCTTCGGTTTTCTTGTTACTCTTACTAATAAAAATATTTTGCAATTATAGTTTGTGTTTTTGATATATGTAACTGATATATCTTATTTATCTCTAAATAAGTGCATTGTAAATGAAAACAAAATTTTTAGCTTTTTTTATTTC
Source organism: Kuschelorhynchus macadamiae (assembly GCA_030620095.1). Classification (NCBI taxonomy): domain Eukaryota; kingdom Metazoa; phylum Arthropoda; class Insecta; order Coleoptera; family Curculionidae; genus Kuschelorhynchus; species Kuschelorhynchus macadamiae. The sequence goes on from JAUTXW010001365.1 coordinate 437,201, forward strand.
GATTGACAGTGAAAGGGTTAATTTAATCTTATGACAAATAAATCATGGCCTCCTTAGAAAAAATTGAGAGCTAAGTTTAGGAAGTGTGACTATTTCGATGATACTCAAATCGTTTGTGCACTTGTGCGTCATCACTAGACTAGACATTTTACGCTTTTCCCAAAAATAGAAAAATCCAATATAGCAGCCATAAGAAAAATTAAAGTTGAGGGGGGTTGCGGAACAACAAAAGACGATGAAGACATATCGTACACGCCATCTTATTCGCCTTAAAATAGTGTTCCAATAATGTCACATTTTGACAGCTGTCAAATTTACCGTTTTGGATTTACTGGCGACAAACGAAATCCGCCATTTTCGGTTTTCCGCTGATATTTCCAAAACTAATTGACCAATCGTAAATCTGAAGCCGGATATCGAATGCACTAAGTATGCTCTAAAACTTCTCCCATTTAACGTTTCCTGTAAGTATAATAGGAGCCGAGATCCCTATATAGAGAAGCGAATCTGGGACACACTGTATAAATTGAAGAAAACATGAACAATAATGACAAAATATACATTTAATGAAGGGTTGCATTTCAAATAACAAACGAAAGCTCTGCTGCCAGATTTTACGAGTGAAAACAAGGTAAGTTTTGATGAATAAATTGACTACGCATCATGATAAAGATAATAATACTTTACAATAATGATAGTTAATAGTTTTGATAAAATTTATAAGATAATTGCAAAAATTGATATTTAATTAATTGGCTATTTTCGACAACTCTAATTTTTATTTGTAATCTTGATTTAAATATCCGCCTGCGATTTTGGTTAGCCCAGGTTAAGCTGTTTTTTTGGATTGGTGTAAAAAAAGTGTCTATAACTAAACATAACTACCTAAAAACCCAGGAGCTTGACAAACGTTTATGCCGTAATGTAATAAAAAGGAGTTTTTGCAGTGTAATTGTTATAAATTTATGATTTTCAAAATCTATTTTCATAAAAACAACTGGGTTCTGGACACTTTTTAAAATTGGAAATTACCAGCAAAAATAGACATTTTTAATGGTTTTTAAAAATTTTCCAAATTCGAGGTTACATAAAGTGTTATAGACGGTAATTTATCTTATGGCCATTACATTACTGATTCAACTTGTGAAACTTTAGATAAATATAATATTAGACGTAAACTGTGTTAATAAGTGGTATAATATGTTAATATTACTATTGGCTTGTTCACACAATTAAACAGATTATTTCATGGGGTACAATTTTTAGCTGTAAAACAACATTTTATTTAATGTATATTGTTTTAATTAAAAAGATTTTTTCCCAAAAGCAGTGTGTTAATTTATTACTTTTATTATGTTTTCATTTCGCCTATTAATGAATTAATTTCTTTTATATAAAAATACATAATTTCTTGCAAAAATAGCACTTGTATCTAATAATCTATCAATATTCTACTACCTAAATTTAATAAATATAATGTATAAATATTTTAAAGTACATAAAATTTATTTATATTCGAAACTTTTCTGTGTAGCAAAAAAGTTTTCCAATAATTTTCATACAGTTCTCAAAAAAGTAGATATAAATAATACTTATGTTCATTTAGTAAATGCAATCTACCCGGTGTTCAGATCTGGTTTTAAGAATTGGTGAGAAAACCTTAAACGTTTAAAACGGTGTGATTCACGTGACCTAAAGAATTTAGAATACATTCAAACATATATGGCTCTGCAAATTTTTACTAGATTCCTCTGTATTTTTAAATAGATGAAAGGCGTCAAATTACGAAAAGGAGTGTTTGTCGTTACATAAATAATTTAAACATTTACGTAACTTTTTTCATTAAGTCAGTCAAATGTTATAGTTGTAAAGGAATATTAATGTCAGTAAAATGTTTCAAACATTTGAATTTAAAGCGTTTTTTTTTACTACAATATTCATGCCAAAATTATAAAACGATAGACATGCTATTAAATAAAAAAAAAAGCTGAAGCATAGTTTATCATAAGCTTTAACACAACAAGGAAAGAGTTTCAAGTGATGGTTTGAAAGGTTTTCAACAGTTCTACCTTTTATCATCAAATTATATAAGAACTAAAAACCTTTCAAACGAGGTGTCACTTGACCCGTTTTTATTTTTAAGCGGTGTAATGGAGTGTATCTAAGGCTTTTTGTAAAATATACCCTCCCCCAGAACAACAGAATAATATTGCTGTACATATTTTAGCGTTTTTTTTAGATTAGACCTGGCATTCCGATGAATTCCGTATTTTTAATGACACTTTGTCTTTTTAACTGATATAATTGTACTGTTACAAATACAGTTTTTATTCGTTGAGATATTCAAGTCTTACGCCGCCTATGTTTCAGGTTTTGCAAAAAGCATTTTGTAAACATCCCCGCTGAGATAATGTTTGAGTTATAGCATTCAATGCATTTGCAATATGCGCTATTTATGTTCATTTGTACTTAGCTATTAAGTGCGTACATGAGTCAGCGCCCACTCACAAGGTCAAGTAGTGGGAGACAGTGGCGTACGCTCGATATCCGCACTTCGAGCGACTGCTGACTGTGTCTGTTCCATTAAACTGGCTGTTTTTTCTTTATATATATATATATATATATATATATATATATATATATATATATATATATATATATATATCAATTAAGTAGTAAATAAATTTTCATTCATTACAAAACTGTTGAACTGACATCATTACCGCGCCAATTTATGCGACGTGGTGACTCACCGCGTTCCACAACTATGCGACCTGACCATTTTCTCACGTTTTTTTTTTGTACTATAACCAAGTTTAGTACCAATTTTCAACTGTTACGAAATACCTGTAGAGGTGCATGTAATAATTTAACATACTTCACAGTGCGTCACCTCCAGGTGTCCCACTACCTGACCTTGCGAGTGGGTGCTGACTCATGTATATCCTTAAAACTATATCATATTGAAATACAAGCCGGGAGGTGATCTAGTGGGCCATCTTTTCTAAGTCTACAGCCAATAATAGTGGTAAGTCTAGCATAGACAAGTGTAAAATGTATCTACTTCATGCGCTACCCCATTTGGGCCGAATGACGGTGGATAGAGGTTGTTGATGCAGATACACACTTGTCACAGTCGGTAGGTCACTTGATTTGAACCTATTTAGCTACAGACAGGTGACAATTCCGACAAACTTCTGATTTTGTTCTACTTCTTCATGTAGTACACGAAATCTTAATTTGAAAATTACTGACTGAATTCTTTTTATCGTTGATTTCCAGTAGATAACTAAATTCTGACATTAACAAAACATAACAATATACAAATATAACAAAAAATGTGAAACTTCACTTTATTTCCTAAATAGTTTTGAAATGTAATTATTTTGTATTGCAGTTTAGGTCCATTTTTACTTTTATAAATACCATTATAGATCTGTATTCAGTTGTTTTAAAAATACTAATTAGTGAAAAAGTTGAAATAAAGCAATGTTTGAACCAATCATTCGAAATATTTTAAGCTCAAGTTTTACGATACAAGGTGATACCTTGTGTCGTTGGTGCAATGTAAAAAAATGGTTATATCGACATTTTAAATAGCTAATTTATAAATTTCAGAAAAATCGGTTGGTACGCCAAAAACCCATAAGATAAATGTGTAATGTTTGAAATGCCCTTTAAATATTTTTAAAACCTTGTCTGATGTCAAAAAAACAGCTTTCAAGTCTTGAAAAGTCTATAAAAGTAGGTTAACTTGCTTTGAAAGTGTAAAATTTTGCAGAATCGTTGTTTTTAACTAATAGTTAAAAAATATATTATTCACCCTTTAAAGAATAGTTTACAAACCTTAATCAAATTTAGGAAAAACTGATGTGTTTCATTTATTTACAAAGCAACTGTATATATCTCATTATACCGTTGAAACAATACAAATTCAAAAGTGTGAATGAAAATCTCACTGATAATAATTAATGTTATATAACCGACCATTAAGACTTGGAAATTGAATTAATTAGACACTTTTACAAATTATTCTAGAAAGATATATAAATATGGACGATGATGACTTTCCGAAAATAAATTCCAAGATGTCTCAAGTATATACGTTTGCTATTGTAGTGCTCTGTGCCTCGACTGTACTAGCTAAATTAGATGAATCAGTGAGTCAAAAATATATAGCTTTTAGATTCGGCCAACGATATAAATATATATAAAGTATAAAACACATAGTGTATGAATATTTTATTAAAATATATATAATCTATGTAATGGGATCACCAAATAATTATAATTTATAATAGGCCTGCAACTCAAGTTTGCATTGAAAAAAAATTGGGCATGCCAAATTTTCGGTTTATTAAAATAAAAATTGCATGTGCATGGTATTATTCTCTTGTTAAATAAGTAGGAAAACATTTAATTTCTAACATTATATAATAATAAGAAAAAAGTACTTAATATAAATAAAAATAATATAAATAACATTTTATTCATTTTAATACCGAAATTCTTTTCATTTTAAAAGCGGTTACTCACAAACAACTTTAAATAATATTAAATACTTATGTAATCTTTTGAATATGCTTTATCCTCTCTAAATAACTTTCAATAATATTTAATTTATTTTTAATATCTTTCAATACGTTTAATTGTTTTCAATATATTTTTAATTCCTTTTAGCTATCAATTTTTGTCTCTTCCGAACAGGATGCAGTACCCTAAACTCGGAGAAATACTGTTCGAAATATACATGAAAGTTTTCATTGAAGGGCGTACCTCTAAAATTATCGGTAGAAGTAATAGATTATTATAAGATTTTTTTGTCAACAGTGTGCGATATGTCTTTAAGAATCGTGCTAGAGAGTCCTGCAGAACTTTGTTTCAGAATCTTAATATTTAACACCATGCTTTATGTATCTGGTTGAGTCTGTAAGGAAGCATCGGGAGCTCTTTCCGAGTAACAGGGACTCATGCCATGGACGTGGAATTTTAAACATGGTTTGCACTTGACCTGAGAACTCAGCACAACTGGACATTTCTCACCAAAGATGCCCATTTTAAGGCTGTTAAGGCGTACAACTTGTTGCGTCCTGAAATTAAAAATATTGATTTGGAGAGAGCCTTTAAGAGTTCAGTATCAAAGCATGTATTAAATAAGTGTTTGTATCACTTTCATTTTGGATCGAATTTAATTACTAGGTCCTAATCTATAATCTTTGGTGATTTATTCTCGATTTGTCTCCGTGTTCTAGGTAGGATAATTAATACGTTTGTATAGTGTTTTAAACGTTAAACATTAAAATTGTATTCTATTCTTTAAAAGTTACTTAAGGATTAAATGTAGGAGATGTCTTTAAACCTCCTGACTATGCCGTTTCATTCTTTGATTGTATTATTAATGATATTTATGGCAATAAAATAATTTTATATTTTTGTATTTTACATATATTATACATAGATGGGTTAGACATGACAAGTTTACTAATCCGGCTGCCTCTTTTATTAAACGGTGCCAAAAAAACTAATATTTATTATAACAGTTTCTTTAAGAAAATTACATAAGGGTATTTAAAAAAAATGTAAATTTAATCGTAAAACTTGCTGCCTTTATCGCCCTAACATATGTGTTTTTTTATGCTATTATTACAAAAAACGGGTCAACGGATTTCAAATCAAGACATATGGGACCACCAGAAAAACGTCCTCTATAGTTTGGCGTATGACTCAGCAAAATCGGGCAAGCGGAGAAGCATTGTAATCGTGAAAAAATCACCCTCCGAGATTTTTTCAGATCTTTACGTTTTAGGATCCCTAGACGCCAAAAAACATGTTTTTCTCAATATCGTCGGTCGGTCTATCTGTCTGTCTGTCGGCATGTCTGTTGTCCTGTCTGTTCGCGGCATAGCTAAAAAACCACGTACCCGATTAACTCTAAACTAAATTTTGATCAAAAATTAATGGTCATATAGGGTGGTAATATTTTGGTGAAAATCTATTATGGCAAAACAAAATGGCGCCCTAGTGAAATGTTAAAAAAATTATTTCTAAAAAGCTACTTATCCAATTTATCTCAAATTTTGCACAAAAATCAAGTATTATGTAGGAATCATCTGGTAACATTTTGGTACGAATCGAAGATGACAGAACAAAATGGCGGCTAAATAAAATATTTAAAAATTCAGCCTGAAGAAGATAGTTAATGAACTGATTTCAAAGTGTATGCTATAACTGTGGTATAGACATAAACTAGTAAAACTGTGGTACTCATTCAAGATAACGGAACAAAATGGCGGCCAAATATTGTGTTTGTAATCGCGAAAAAATCACCCACTCAGACTTTACATACCTATACGCTTTAGCGTTTCTAGGTGCCAAAAATAAGTTCTATCTATACTGTCGTTCCGTCTGTCGGTTTGTCTGTCTGTCTGTCATTACGCGGCATAGCCTAAAAACTACTTATCAAGTTGACTTAAAATTTTAATCATCCCCATATCCCAGCGCGGCGTAGCTAAAAACTACTTACCCCATTGACTCCAAGTTTTAACTGGGTATTATTTTTTTAATCCAATATGGCGGAACAAAATAGCGACCTAGTGAAATGTTAAAAAAATTATTGCTAAAGAACAAATTATCCAAATAATCTCAAATTTTGTACATAAACCATGTTATATTTTGGTATGAATAGAAGACAGCAATACAAAATGACAGCCAAATAAATTAATTTAAAAAATCAGTTTAAAGAACTGCTTTTTAGAAAAAAATTTAATTTTAAACATTTATTAAGTGTGATATTATATAGATTAACTGGTAAAATTTCGGTGCGAATTCAGGACGGAGAAACAAAATAGTGGCCAAATAAAATGACTACAAAAATCAATCAAAAAATATCCTTATGCAATTGACTTAAAGGCAGTATACTAAATGACAACTCAACAAAAAATGAGAGATATTTTGTAGAGACATTTTAAATAAGGTCCCTAAATAGAGGACGACGAATAGTCACTTTTTATAAGTATAACATATGAACTATATACAGATTATATAATAAGCGTAGATTTTCTTTAGGAGATTGAATATCTGAAAAGCACCAAAATTCCAATTAAGTTGATAAAAAAAATTTTTAGTAGATATCTTTATGCCATAATACTGTGAAATCATTGGCGTAAACACTTGACATTTCATAGGGTAACTATATTTTTATAAATAATACTTAGACAACTATATATAACTAGTTTCAACCAGAACTATACATATTATAAAATCACTATATATGTAGCTCTGTCAAAGATAAAACGAAAATTTGGCATGTCATTTTGGTTTTTGAAACCCTCTAACGGACGAAATACCTATCAACTAAATGGGATTTTAAGACTATTCTTTCTTCAATGGCTTTCGTAAATAATTACTTTCAAATCAATTTATCAATCGTTCTAAATTTTACCCTCAAGGGAACGAAGAAGGATGAATTTTGTTTATACTTTTTTTACGAAATGGGATTTTAAAAAGCTTCTTTTATCAATGACTTTAAAAAATAATAATCTAAGAATAAATAAATAAACAAAAAACGTATTTATTTCATAGCAAAAATTTAAATAATACACTTGTAAAATGGCGGCGAGATCTAGCTAAGTGCTAAAGTGCGGGACACGAGAACCGGGCGGACTCAATCGGTTTAGGAAGCTCGGCCAAGAAATCTCTTTAAACCAGTGGTGTCTTGTCGTTCTTTAAGTAATATGGCACTCCTTTTTGACTATACGCACTTCAGATAGTTAAAAAATGTAACTATGCTTAATGAACCTTTATCTATATTTGTCTGTTTTCTTTCGTGTACCGCACTTCTATATCTCTTTTGTGTTGCAAAAACGGCGAACTTTCGAATTTTAAAATGATTTAATTTTGATTTTTCTTAATCGATTTACCTATAAATATATTTTTTCTTGAGTTCTGTCATTAACGGTTCCCGGGCTACTGCCTACGTCCACTAATATGGGACCACGCAGTATAGTGATACACGATTTACCCAGTCCAGATTTTACAAGGACAACCAGCATCAGATGCAGTGAACGAGATTTATCAAAATTTTAATTTATGCATTCGACTTTGGGCTACTCGGGTATGCCAAAAGTGGTCGTCGTGTCTCCGTTTGTCATATTACTTTATACAGGGGCCGTCATTGTCAAGAACTATACAGGACGTTTCCTAAATGCGGTGCTGATGTTAAAGGGGATGTTTTTATGTCCCAAAAGTCTTAACTTTTGATATACAGGATGGTAAAGTTTAAAAAAAAATTTTTTTCATCCCAATTCTGATGCTATTGCAGATAACTGCATGAAATTTGATACACGTCTTCCATGCATTAAGGAGCATACGGATTTACCCACGTTAATTACATATGCACGCCACTGGTAGAAATTTCAAAAATTGATTGTTAATAAAAAATGCCCTTTTATGCATAAAAGACGTGTATCAAATTTCACACAGTTATTTATCTATAATAGCATCAGAATTAGGATTTAAAAAAAAAGTTTTTTTAAAACCCTGTATCTCCAAGGTTAAGACTTTTAGGTTCATATTAAACTTTTTTCTTAAAAAGATCCAAAAATCACCCCGCTTTAACATTAGCACGCAATTAGGAAACGACCTGTATAGTACTGCACAATGACGCCCCCTGTACAAAGTAATATGACAGACGGAGACAAACGGTCACTTTTGGCATACCCGAAGAGCCCAAAGTCGAACTGTATAAGTTAAAATATTGATAATTCTTGTTCACTGGAATCAGTGCTGGCTCCCCTACTATAACTACATTGATAAGTTAATTTTGGAAAAATATGAGTTCTATAGTTTTTCAAATATTAATTGCAATATTAGATATTTTTTGACACCCGGTATTGAACAAAAAATTAATTATTTTGAAGCAGTTTATTGACAGCTACTTTATGAACAATTTTACAAAACTAAGCAATTTTTGAGGACGGCTGTGATTCTAATGGTTCGATTCCTTCTAAATCGTTGTCTTTCGCTGAAAATGATGAGGTTTCGTCGTCACTACTTGAAGATCTCAGTGTGATAACTAAATCATCAATGACCATCCATTTTGTCTTCTTCTTCCCACTATTTATCTTCAATTTTCAGCCGATATTGAGTAAATCGCTTCTAATGTTATTTTATTTAAATCTTTAATTGAAAGTTCACCGGTGTTATGCTCTCGAATATATTTTTTTACTCCTGCCCATGCAAGTTCAATAGGGTTGAGGTTACACATGTATGGAGGCAGCCTTAAAGGTGTATGACCGAGGTTACGTAAACGTCAATTTTATACTTTTTTTCTCTAGGCTTATTGGCTGATATTACTCCATATATTTGATATTTTCTCCATGTTGGATCACATACAAGATTGTTCGATTTAAGCCACGATATCATATGAGCTTTTTTAGAGTATTTAGTTGGCACTTTATCTTCTACTTGAGAATGATAAGACGCATTATACATTACCACGCCTAATTTGGAAGGAATGTTAGGTAGAAGCTTCTCGAGCAACCACTTTTCAAAATTATCTCTGTTCATTTGTCCATGATAGTCTCCAGTTGTTAGTCCCGAGCGAAAAATTAAAGCAGCACCTGGAACAAATCCAGCTTCTGAACCAGCATGAACTATAATAAAGCGACTACTAGAGCGGATTCCCTGAACAATACCTGTAAAACTTTCACTTTGCCAGCATTTGTTCACTGTCATATCATTATCTACCCAGGTTTCGTCTAGATACACAATATTGCGTCCTTCTTGCCAATATTGCTTTACAATTGATAGATATTTCACCCGCCATGCCAGTGAAAAATATTTGGTCTCTCAATGAGGAATTTTCGTTTATTTTGGCACTTACGCCAAACAAAACCATTTGATCGTAAAAGCCGATTTAAGGTTTTATACCCGTACGGAAAATCTATTTTCTTCTTTACAGCACGAAGTTTGCAGGTCGGAACCTTCTTCAAGTTTATATAAAAATCCTCTTTTTTTATCTTTGTGTGATAATCGGGGTCTTTTTTTACCAGGAGATTTTAAAGGTGAAGTAGAACATGAGCGATCATTATGTTCTCTTTGAATTTTTCTTACACTACTTCCAGTGTAAAATGCAGCGCGTTCTGTTCGATTTTGAATTGGAATAGTCAAACTACTATCAGCATCTCTAGTACAGGCCTCTATAACGCTCGCAATAACTTCTCGTGCACCGCTTCGAATTATTTTTCCTCTTTTGCTCGCCATTTTTACTTCGAAATAATAATTCAAATTCAACGCAACGCATTTATATAGAAATGAAAACAAATGCTCGAAATGTATAGGCGCCACTGGAAATAGCTAGAACCTTCTAGCGGCAAGTGCATGGAGACTCTAGGCACATCCCAATTACAAGTGGACCAGTGCGAAATTTTCTAAATCTTCGATTAATTTTCCGTACCGCTTAGCTGGCGCACTTTATAGGTGAAGCGGCAAACTATTACAACAAATAAAATAACATAAAATTTGTTTTGCGTACACAAATTTTACTTTTCCGCTTGCTTAATACTATGAACCTTTATTTTAAGGATTGCCCGGTTTTCTTTCGTGTCCCGCACTTTACTCACATCTAACCGCCTCTTTAATAAAAAAAATATATAAATAATATCAGAAATACTTATAAATATAGAATTCCAAACAACTAGATAACAAATTATACTGTGTCTGGGGACATTAAGCAGGCCACAGTGTCAGGTCGACCTAGTGTGAATATATTTTTGCATTTTTCAAATGAATATGTACCGTAATGTAAAATGTTTAAATTTGGCATGTATGTAGATGCCAGATTAGAGAGGATTTTTTTAAACTCGTGCCTAAGAATTTGAAATCTGTTATCAGCAACTTCTTGAATACTTATCAATGAAAAAGAAAACATATTATTGCCCAAAATGTATTGTCTATAGTTGTAGTATTGTATAGTATTTAATTTTTATGTTACAATTATCGTGAATACTTCTAAAAAATGTGGAAAAATCAGGTTGGTATCAAAAACTGGAGGTGGCCAAGCAGCAGATTGAGATTGTAAGACATGGATTGTTTTAAGTTCTTGTCACGATTTTTTTGGATTATTTTGGATATTAACTGATTGCAAGGATCCTCTTTTTTCATTACGGACCATCATAACAGTAAATTTTCTAATTTCTTTATTAGAATTCCAATTGACATCTTATCGACTTCGTTTAAATTTTTGCTCAGCGAGATCTGTTTCTTTTATAAAATTTTTAAATTTTCAGTTAACCAAGGAGCACGTGACTTAATGACTCTCCTCTCTAATACTGGTGGATATTTGTTAAAAAAAGTAAGAATAAGGGTGTTAAATATATTAATCTTGTTATCTCTATCATATTCCCAAATTAAATTGTGCCATGGCAAAACATAAAGTTCATTTAAAAAATAATGTAGAAATCAATTTTTAAAGTTGCTAAAGTGTACAATTGTAGGCCTCATTTTTTATACATAAGTTAAGATTTATAAATATTAATTTGTGATCAGAAGGCACAATATTTCATCAGCCGCAGGTTAGAATTCGGAGGCCTATAAAAAGTACACACTGCAAGTTTTTTGTGTTTACTGTTTAAACGTTATTAAAATGTTTTCAATGTTTTCACTTATCCGTTCGTCAATGCGAATTTCATTAAATGTATAAGTATTTTTTATATAGGCAGCAATACCACCACCCCTTGTTACTGCAAATAAAATTGTAATTAAGAATTTGAACAACATCAGAGGTGATATAATTGGAAAGGCAAGTTTCAGCCAATGTCACAATATCAAAATCATTACCTACACTTTAAGTGATCAATTCGTTAAAATTAGGTAACATATAACATATGAGCCATTTTCATTCTACAAAAAAAAGCAAGCTATTTGACGCGTAATAAAATTAATACCATAATAACATGCTGTGATATAAAGATTATTATACTAGAGCAATAAACAAAGAATTAAATTAAGAAAAATCAAATAAATAAAAAAATAGATAAATATTTAGTGTAAAAATAAATTCACACTACGCGCCCAATTAAAGGTAACCGTAGTAGTGCCCTTTACAATTAAACAAAAATGTATATTTTATTAGACAAACTAATTTAAAAGAAAAAACACAACAAACGTTAAACCGAGAAAATTGAAATGCACCATTGCTACACAAACATTAAAAATATTAAGTGTGACATAAATATAAACCCTATAGCTGATATTTGAGTCAGTTTTTGGATTTGAGTTTCCTTAAATTGTAATAATATATAAGAAGACAAATAGAGACATACTGAAAACGATTTTTAAAAATAAAAAAAGAATAAATATTTCCATATTTCTAACATAAGAGTAAAAATTTAGATTCTATATTTTCCCTTTACAGTTACATACATAAAACCAAAGATTAGTATAGAAAATAAAAATATCCAAAATAAGCTAACTGTAAGCCGATCAAGTATAAATACTTCAACAGTATCTTTGATTTATCAATAAATAAGTAGAGAATATAATAACTCCAGTAATTAAAGCGATATACTTTATGCATAGTCAATATAAAAAACAATTTAATATTATTAGGTTGCTTAGGTTAACATGCAGTTACTGTGAAGTAAACAAAACAAAAAAATAAAAAAAAAAAATATATATATATATATATATATATATATATATATATATATATATATATATATATATATATATATATATATATATATTTGTTTAGTTGGAAAACAATAACACTGTATAGCTTAATAACTAAAATCTCGAGAAAAAAAATACACTTCCTCAAATCATGCAAATAGTGACTCACTGAAAGCAATGTGTAGCTGGGTTACAATGTTTCGGGGATGCACTTGCCCCCTTTGCCCCTTTTCTAAATACGCCAATCTGTATGTTTAGTTTGAATCCAAATATTCACGTTAACCAAATCTTTTCTTTAATGGAATTTTAACAAGCATAATAAAATTGCTTTAACATATTTAGAGTTAATACCCGGACAGTAAAGATACTTTCATAAAAAAAATATAAACAAAACCGGTACTAAATGTTTTAATTAAAGTCGACATACCTATTATTAATAGAGATTAATTACCTAGATATAACGCTAATATTGCATTCTTTTAATAGCTCGTAACAGAAGATCTGAAGAATTTAATGGACACCCTTCACAAAACATGTGTAGATAAGACTGGAATTGGAGAAGGTAATTTTTGTATAATTAAGTTTTTAGGTCAATCATTCATAATAGTATTAATACAAAGATACCGTTCTTCTTGTTTTTTGACTGAGCGCAAAATTCTGTTAAGTGGTACTATTATAGAATCTAGAGGTGAAACCTATAAACCATATGGAAGAGTGAAGAGTGAAAAATGTATCGACTCCACCGCCCAATTCACTCTAGCGTCTAGAATTGCTGCCTTATTATTGAAACGGGGGGCGCAAATTCACATATTGTTAAGGAAATAGTTAAATTTTATTTCGCCCAAATATTTCGGTGTACGTATGAGTTATAATAAGTGTTAAAATTTTGTAATAAAACTTTTTCTTTATTATAGCAAGCAAGTAACTTTCGAAAATAATAAAAAATACCACAGGCTCGTTTCTTATAGTCCCTGCAATGATGTTTCAGAAATATATTTTAAAAGGTATAGGCATTTTTCCGTCTCCTTCTATTTAAATCACAACGTAAAGAATGTCCAAGATAAGAGAAAATATTTCCTTTACGCCTTAATATAAGTTGTACTAGGGAGGCACTAACTTCAGACCAGGTTACCTCCATATGACCTTTAATTTTTGACTAAAAATGAAGTCGAACTGACAGACAGACCGACAGATGGACTGACTGAATTTTTTGGCAACCGTTTTACCAGTTGATCCCTATACCACAATTAGTTATGACACACAATTTGAAATCAATCCATTAAGCAGTTTTTTCAGGCTGAATTTTAAGGTTTTGATTCGTACCAAAATGTTACAGGTTGATTCTAACATAATACTTTGATGTTTGTGCAAAATTTGAGGTAAATTATATAAGTAGTTTTTTAATAATAATTTTTTTAACATTTCACTTGGCCGCCATTTTGTTTCGTCACACTGGATTTTTTACCAAAATATTACCAGGTCATCCGTACATGACCCTTAATTTTTTATCAAAATTTGAAGTCAACCAGGTAAGTAGTCTTTAAGCTATGCCGCGAACTGTCAGACAGACAGACAGACCGACAGACGGACCAACGGAATTGATAAAACATATTTTTTATAATCAAGATGTGTAAAAACTGAGAGGGTGATTTTTTCACGTTTACAAACATTTTATTTGGTCGCCATTTTGTTGGACCATCTTGAATTAGTACCACAATTTCACCAGCTAATACCACAATTAGTTATGGCACACAACTTGAAATCAATCCGTTAAGGAGTTATTTCAGGCTGAATCTTGGGTTCGTACCAAAAGTTTATTAATTTTTTTTTAACATTTCGTTAAGCCGCCAATTTGTGTGGCCATATTGGATTTTTACCAAAATATTAACATGTCATCCTCATATGACCCTTTTTTTTCTCCAAAATTTGAAGTCAATCGGGTAAATAGTTTTTTATCTATGTCGCGTACAGACAGACAGCCAAACAGACAGACCGACGGAATTGAGAAAACATATCTAGGCATCTAGGGACCCTGAAACGTGAAGAACTGAAAAAATCTCATAGGGTGATTTTTTCACGATTACAATATTTCACTTTTACGATGGAAGTAAAAACCCGGTTTATATGATGATGATGATGATATGATTTTTATATGATCAATCATTACTTGCTTTTTAGTATTTTCCCTGATTTTCACTGCTGTCAGAATCAGACTTTTTTCTTTAAATCTCTTCTTTCTTTATCTGAGATTATATTTTCAGAACGTTTTACCTATGAAATCGAAAATAAATTCACGATCTGTTCTTTAATTATACTGAACATCATCTCTTGTGTACGTGAAGGGAAGAAATCAACTTCCAAATTAAAAACTGAGCGTGCGGGAACGCTTCAGCAGCTGTCGCTTTGGGAATGTCCTGGTAATATTTTGGTAAAAATCCAGTATGGCGGAACAAAATGGCGGCTTAGCGAAATTTTAAAAAGTTATTAATAAAAAACTAATTATATACTTTACCTCAAATTTTGCACAAAAATCGAGTGTTACATAGGAATGAAGTGGTAACATTTGGTAAGAATCCAAAGTAGCAAAACAAAATGGCGGCCTAATAAAATGTTCAAAAATTCAAGCTGAGTACTACTACTATTCAAAGTTTGTGCAAGCATTAAGAGCGATATAAAGATAAACTGGTAAAATTGCGGTACGGATTCAAGATGGCGGAATAAAATGGCGGCCAAATAATGTGTTTAACAAATCTGCTTTAAAAAACATCTTATTTGACTTCAAAATTTGCAGAAAAATTAAATGTAATATAGGTATGAAGTGGTACGAATTCAACATGATAGAACAATGGCGGTCTTAAAAAATTAATGTAAAAACTACTTATTCAATGTATTTTAAATTATACGCAAAAATGAAGTATGGCATACAGAAATTGGTAAAATATTGATACAAATCGAATAAGGTGGAAGAAAATGGCGCCTAATAAAAATGTTATGTGCGGAACTAAATTGGGTCACACTTCACTGTTCCTAATAAAAGAAAAAATTCATAACGAGGGAAATTTCGGTTAAGGAAAATAGTAGTAGTAATAGTAAAAAAATTACCGATTTTTTTACTACTACGTTTACTACTCATAATTTTGGTCAAAATTTCAAGGTCATACGGCGATGACCTGGTAACATTTTGGTAAAAATTCAATATGGCGGAATAAAATGGCGGCATAGTGAAATGTTAAAGAAATTATTACTAAAAAACTAATTATCCAAATTGCTTAAAATTTTGAAAAAACATCACCCTCTTTTACATATACAATGAAACCTCTCAACAACGGGCAGTGGCCGTGCCACAGAAACTGTCCGTTGTATAGAGGTGTCCGTTGTGGGGAGTGAATAAATTAAATACCATTGTAATTTTATTTACTTTAAACTGTTTTATTCCAAACCAACTTTACAAGTTTATTACATGGAATGTAACATAACAATAGAAAATAATAATAATAAAGTTGTAATAAATGAAAAAACTCCTATGTTATAATTTAGTATAATATAAAAACTAAGTTGAAACAAATATTTTTAAAATAATCTATTAATTTTTATTTTTGTAAAAAATGCATTTTTAATTGTTTTTTTAATATTGGTAATTTTGTTGTTTGTCTTATAAGCTCTGGTAAGTTATTATATATTTTTAAGCCATCGTGGAGAATTGATTTTTTCCCAATTATTAATTCCATTATTATCGTAATGGTCTGTAATTGTAAGCAATGTCTTGTATCGTGATTATGTAAAGTATTAGATTTTTTAAATATAATATTTGATTTTTTTCCACTATTAATAATAGAGTGTATTAAAACGCAAATTTTGAAATTATAAATATTCTGTTTAAAGTTTAAAAATCTGTTAGGTTTATATAGGTTAATAGAAGGTTCCAAATATGGTAGTTTATAAATACATTTTAGAGTTTTATTTTGCAATTGTTTTAAAGGTTTAATATGTGACGAACAAGCACATCCCCAAATTGAAATTAAATATTGGAATTTGGAATATATTAAAGAATAATATATGTTTTTTAAGAATTTTAACGGTACGAAATATCTTGCTTTGTATAATACTCATATTAATGGAGTTATAGCGGTTCTTATACTCTGAATATGATTTTTCCAACTTAAGTTTTCATCTATAATTAATCCTAAACATTTTGTTGTATTTGAATATTTAATTTTGTTATTGTTTATTATTATTGGAGAAATACCAGAATTTATCTTTGTTTTACTTATTAGCATAAAAGAAGATTTAATGATAGTTTGTGAGATTTAAGCCAGGAACAAATTAATTCTATATCATGTTTTATATCAAAAAATAATTCATTTAAATTATCAGCAAAATAAATAATTATTGTGTCATCCGCAAACAATTGAATATTGGCTTTTAAATTTAATTTAGAAACTGAATTTATATAAATTAAAAATACAATTGGCCCCAATATTGATCCCTGTGGTACTCCACAAACTATTTCTTTTTGATTACTTATTGCATTGTTTATTTGTACAAACTGTTTGCGCTTATTTAGATAATTTTTAAGTAAATTATACATATTGCCACTTATTCCAATATTATATAATTTTCGTAAAAGAATATGATGATTTACTGTATCAAAGGCCTTACACAGATCCAAGGATAGTAAACAGTATTTTTTATTGTCATCAACTTTAATTTGAATATCTGTTATGACATCCATAACAGCTGTTTCCGTATCCCTGATTCTGCGAAAGCCATATTTTTATACATATATATTAAAGAGTAAATTTTCATTTTCAAATATTGATTTAATCTATTAGTAATAATTTTTTCTATTATTTTAGAAAACACTGGCAATATAGATATTGGTCACTAATTATTACATTCATATCGTTTTTACTTTTAAATATTGGAATTATTTAATAATATATAATTATTAAATTATATATTATTATTTAATTATATAAAATTAAGTAAAAAAAATAATATATTTGGTACAAATTATTAATACAAATGTTACTACGCACATCTTCATCTACCAGCATCTTTTACATACATTAGGCATACAATAAAAATGTACTACCTAATATAAAATACTATACTACCTTCATATACAGTTTGATACAGTTCTACTTTATAAAAAGTTTCTATTTAAAAAAAATTTCAAGTATTGTTTGTCTTAAACTAGTTAATTTATTTTTAATAATTTGAGATTCCATTTTAGACGCAACTTCTGAGATTTTTTTCCAGAATCTTCAGACAACATACAAAAATTTTCAATATCCCTTAACATTTTATATGCTTTCTTAATGTTCTTAATATTGGAAGAAATAATTTCTTCATCATCACAGTCAGATGAAATCTGACCGTTCTCACTATTTTGAAATTCACTGATGCGCATCAATTTCTGAATATTTCCGATAATGGCACATCATCTTCACTATCGTAGTCAACGTTTTCCTCGAGAATTTCGTCGAATCCAGCTTTGCGGAAGCAATTATTGGTGGTCTTGGATTCGACTTTTTTCCATGCAGCAACAATCTAAATCAAGGCACTTACAAAATTTATGGATTTCTCCAATTATTCGGTAGATCCAGAATACTCTATAGATGACAAAAGTCGCTTGATTAAAAACTTTCTGTAGTGGTTTTTAAAATTTTGAATCACACCCTGGTCCAATGGCTGGCAATGTGATGTCGTATTTGGCGTTATTTTAACATTTTTTAACTCCAGTGCATTTTCTTCTTCTCCATTCATAGCGGAGCAAAGTAAAATAGTGAGTCTCCCCTTGGACGCTTTCCCGCCAGCTCATGTTTTGCCTTTTGGAGAAAACGTTTTATTTGGCAAGGCGCGGAAAAAGAGTTCCGTTTCATCGGCGTTATAAATGTCTCTCTGTGCGTAGTTTTTGATAATAGCATATAATTTCGTCCGCCAATCAGTTACCTGAATGAAGTCTACAGCCGCTGGTTAGCCACAGATGGATTTGAAAAAGATATTATGACGTTGACAGAACTTCTCCAACCATGTATTTGATTTTTAAAACCATCAACTTTTAGATTCTTCGCAATTTTTCCTTTATTACTGTACCGGATATTGGAATGTTTTTGGAGCGTACTTTACAAAACCAGTCGTAGGCATTTGGTCTATGGCAGCGCCATCAGTTTTCGCAGATTTCTTTTTCTCTTTCATGTTCCCGATCTAAGCGAATCGCTTGTTAAGATCGCTCTTGTTTCTCAAAATATCACTAATTTGAGATTTTCCTCCACAGAATTTTTCGGCTGATACTCTAACACTATAAGTTTGTTTTTTTTCCGCGTACTGGATTATTTCAACTTTTTCTTGAAGACTCAAAAACTTTCTTTTGTTTGAAGACATATTGATCGCACCAGAGTAACATCAAAACTAAGATATTCTATTGATGAAGACTACATTTTATAAAAATAAGATGATCTATTTATTATGCAATTCACCGTAATTTACCTACAAGCCAAACAGCATAAGCCAGCCTATTGTTAAACTAGTGCTATTAACAATAGATAGGCGCCGCGCCGCTTATTAGTATAGATCTAAATATCCGGCATTAAATGTGGGTTTTTCAAAAATTATCTGAACATCTGTCCGTTCTGAGGCGGTAAATTTTACTGTTTTTATAAAAAATGTTCCAAATTTTACTGTCCGTGTCCGTTGTTGAGAGAGTCCGTTGTCAAGAGGGTTTAAAACACAGGAATACATATACTGACGATCGGTGACTTCAAAATTGTCCGTTAAGGGAGGTTTCACTGTACATGTTTTAGCGTCCTTAGACGCCAAAAAAAAACGGTAAATTGGTTTTAGCTATTATTTTCTTTGGTTTTACCCAGATCTTCCCTCATTATGAATCCCTGCTTTTATCAGGAAAGTGAAGAATATAGAATATGTACAGTACATATAGAAATTATGTAATATTTCATTACCTTATTACAAGCAACGATTCATAAGAAAATTCCGGGTAATTGGCATAACCTAATCTGTAAAATACTCATTTTCATAAAAAAAAATAATTCGTAAGGAGGGAAGTTCTGGGTAAAACCAATTTACCGATTTTTCAACTTAACTATAGAGCCCAAGATATTCAATTTATTATCAGATATAGAAATGACGCAACTGGAAGACTTGCTAATTTGTCATAGTTTTAATCTATTTTCACTCCGTGCGATCTCTAAAAATCGCTTCGCCTTTTGTTTTGTAATTAAAGCAATTCTGTAAACATTTCAGAGCAAACAGTTAAATTGAAGGAAGGGATCTTCGAAGAGGACGTAAAGAACAAGGTAAGCTAACTTTTATAAATAATAATACTGATTGCCTCATTATATTTTTAAAATTACCGCCAATGACGTTATGTTCACATGTAAATTCTCTTACGTTCTGTCTGCAATTTTGGGCATAGATAGGCGTTTTCACTGTTCTTATAAACTGGCAAATGCACACGTGAACAATGCTAGAATGTTTACAAATAAAATTAGTAACAACCTCCTAGGAAAGTATGTGTACCAGTGAGTTCTCACAATAAACCTCTGAACTTCGTTACAGTGAATAGCTGTCCAGGAAAAATTATAAAAACTGGTCAATAGTCATAACTTTCGAGGTTAAAACAAAATCATCGGTACAATTGCTTTGTTTAAAAAAAATGCTGATTATTCGTTTACCATGCAAATTAAAAATTCTAAAATTTTGCTACGATAATTAAACACATACATTAAAATACAGGAAAACTTAGAAATGTAGCAACATTGCTGATATATTTGTAAACTTGACCTGTCATATTATTGAGAGAAAATTTTTGTTCTAAATAATCTAGTATGTACTTAGCGAAATACCTGTGCCTATAATTATTACTATATACATGTCAGCACCTAATTAGGTTACTTGATATAGAGTTTTCTTCAACTGAGATTTGCTAGTTAACAAATTTAAACTCTACGAAATTTGAGTGAACTTAGGCTCTATGCCTTACTATGCACAAGAAAGCCTATTGAAATAATAGTTGCCTTGCTATTCATTTTAAAATGAATTGCCTATCAATCCGGCTAAATAAATAGAATAGACGCTCCCACCCATTCATAAGTATGTAACAAAAAAAACGGGAGAATTAGTCATATCGCCAGGAGCGAATTTATCAATGAAATACGAAGCGGTTCGAAGTTGGTTCTACCGTGGTTTTGTTTACGCTTAACTATGTAATGTAAGGTCGGGAAAATTATACTTAAGTTTTTTGCACACCACACAATTAAGAACCATAATGATATTAAAAAATACAATTCTTATTAATTATAACACAAATGAGAATCAATTGCCGCGGCATCACTAAGAAGAGCAGGGGGGTGAAGCCTCCTATAATTTCTTAAGCACTTGGCAAAATTTTGGTTGTGTTGGCTATTAGTTGGCAAATACAAGAAATATTGACCAACAAGCAGATCCGGCATCTATACCGAAATTACTATAATACGAAAGGCATGACGACTTTGCTTTGATGGTTGTTGATAGTTGATTGTTGTTACCAATACAAAAGCACCAGTTAGTTTTTTCTTTCATTCCCCCCCAACAACAAGGGTTGCCCCTGATCACTTGGGAAGCACTGCAACAGTACTTTTGATCTCTTACAACTATGAATGGTGAAAAGTGCCTCGTAGTACTGTAAAAATTCTCTGCTATGCAGGTACTTATTTGTTGAAATATTATTGTTTTCCTATTTTATCTCTAGGTGAGAAATAAAATTACTAGAGACGCAATAATAATATTGTTTAAGTTACCTTTTTTTTTCATTATTATTTTCTATAGCGAGTAGCGAGTAGTCATACACGATAAAACACAGATCTAACATCTTTAGAACTAACACGTTTATAATGCGAAGTTATCTTGCTTTCTAAAATAATCATAACATCGGGCTCTTTTATACTTTAAGGTCTATCATCCTTATATGCCGTTTTGAACTGTCAGTGCCTCTGAGCAGAGCCAAAAACATAACCAAGTGGTACCTAGTAGTAAAAAGGTTCGGCTTTGCCTCGCCTAAGTGTTATTTTGATGGACAACGCTAGCTACCACAGAATGTAAATAATACAAAAAGAGAACTCTTTAAGCGACATAAGCAATTTTAGATTGTCTGTTAACCATGGTAAATATTTTTTTGTTATTTGTACTGTTCTGAAAGGAGCGTAGGCGCCAAAAATCTCAGTAAGTAACAATTCAATAACCCGAATGACAATTTATATCGTCTCGGCTAAAAATATCATTTGAAAGCATTCAAATCAAAGCAAAATCTCTAGTGTTCTTGCATAGAGGTCCTAAATTCACCTTGATTCCAATGTACATACTGTAAGATAAGTAAGAACATATATGATCCATTAGCCTTACACCCGACCCCGCAACAGCATATTCATCCGAGACAATAATTACATTAAGTAAAGAGACCATATTTAGTAATATTCGGGTAAGTTGATCAATTATTTGCACCATATTTAAACCGCTAAAAAATTTTCAAACCTTTGATATAAGGTAGTATTTTGGGACAGCATATCAATATTCACGTTCATTTGGAGCAACATTGAAAAACCCTACTACAATTTTTTTGTTTTCCAACTTACCTTTAATCCACATGTTCTCGAAAGAAACATCTGAATCAATCCGACAGTCATACCTCGAGAATTTCAAAAGATTGCCGATATACATGCAAACGCCGCCACCCCATACCGCCCGCCTATCCGTTCTTATAGTAATAACATTGTCAGTCATAGCATTTGTTAGCCAAGTTTCGGTCAGGCATAAAATATCGAATTTGCGAGACAAAAGCATTTCTCTATCATTAATAATTTTTGGCATTAAAGAACTAATTTTAAGTTGTGCTATAGATAATTGATCAGCCATATCAAATCTGACAAATTGAAAAATGTTAATAATAAAATGTTGTATATAAGTCCATGTGCAAACATGCCAAAACTAACAAAGTATAAACTTATTCATTTCAAGTATATCCAATGTCTGAATGCTCATAAAATTATCTTAAATTTGTTATTGCAATATGGTGGCAAATTATTATAAAAATTACAGTAGTTACACAGTTATTATTTTTTTATTGACAAAATCAAGAAAAATATTGTTTGTCATTTTCGTTTATAATACCCAAATCCCTAAGGGCCGCATATTCCTTCTTGTCCGTTAGTGAAAACATTCTGGATGCATAAGTCCTTTTCTCCCGCCTAACACAATCCAAGTTTCTTATATCGAGTTTTGTCAGTTTTCCTTTTAGTTTTCTTAAATTTTGCAAAGGTCAAGTCTCTTTCTCTTATCATTATTTTAAGTATGTCAGTTAGCAGGGTACCCTTGGTTTGCTAACACTGACATTGCGGAAAGAAGCATGCTTTTCAAAAATAGATTTCATTTTTTCATTAAAAATAAGCACCTTCTTATCAATGTTCCAGTTGTATAAGGCCAAGAAATGTGACCCTGGTAAAGTCACCCACCGTGACGATTTTTTGCTTAAATCATGGGATATTAAAATTTATATTGCAGAAAACTAATCTGTGATCAGAAAAGTCTTTGTCAACAGTACCATGATCATTACATCTGTCCGGCGAGCTAATAAAAATAGGATCCAATCAATAATCTTCAGATAGGGCAGTTATACATGTTGCTTTAAAAATAACTTGCGTCATTCCATAATTAATAAGACAGTTACTTAATAAATTTATTAGATTGAATATAGTTTATATTCAAATCGCCTAGTGATGGCGGTGATCCATAGTCGGCACAAATGTAGATAAAATGTCATCTAACTGCTCAATACAGTTACGAACTTTCTAATCAGGTGGCCTATAAATAACACCCAAAAAACATCCCCTCCACCTCTATAAGTATCTCTCCCTTAAACTAATATTCTTTCATACTTTAAGATCTCTCCTATCCTCCCTCAAACATTGGTAACCATCTGTGTATTACTGCAGAATTAATGTTGCAATTTAACCAGGTTTCTGATACACACATTATGTCAATAAAATTGACCATCATTCACTGCATTAAACAATCAAAGTGAGGTATAATTGACCGTACATGTAAGTTGGCAATTTTTATTTTAATTTGGTCAAGTCAAAAATCAAATATTATAAAAGTACGAAGTAAAAAGGGGCAACCGTATTCCACTAATGAAGAGCCATTGAATCGAAGAAAAGAACAATCAGTAACTAAGTAGTTATCGCAGCAG
This sequence comes from Kuschelorhynchus macadamiae, assembly GCA_030620095.1. NCBI lineage: Eukaryota > Metazoa > Arthropoda > Insecta > Coleoptera > Curculionidae > Kuschelorhynchus > Kuschelorhynchus macadamiae. The sequence continues at coordinate 461,118 of JAUTXW010001365.1, forward strand.
TGCTGATAGTTAAGTGCAATAACTGTGAAAAAGAATAAATAAATATAGCGATATTTGCTCTTAGTTGAAGACGGTACTGTTGGGAGGCTACAAATTTGCAAAAGATTAGTAGATTAATTAAAAGCTAAAAAAATACAAGCAAAATGATGCTAAACAAAATAAAGCCATTATTTCTGGGCAAAATCTCGAACCGTGTATTATTAAACAATCAGTTCATAATCATTTGATTCTGAAACTTCTCTAGGATCGTAAAAATAAATAGTTTTATTACTAATATATTTTTTTATGATTCCAGTGTTACGTCAAATGTGTAATGGCAGAAAGTGGTGTGGTAAGTAGTCCTTCATAACATATAATAAAAATAACACAAGCTAAAATATTTCCAATGTAATTAAAATTGGATGAGCACAAATTATTTTCCCATCTATAGATTGAAAAGATTTATTTTTAAGCAAACCACTAAGATGAATACTATAAAATTATTCCTAAGTTTTTAAAATCGTAGCCTGCAAATCTCGTGCGACTTAGGACCATGCTCTCAACATAATTTCTTTAATGCAAATCTACCGCTTTTTTTTAATTACGGATAAAATTTCTAGTTTGAAGTAACAATAATTTTATTACAGATGGATGAAAATGGAGATATTGACATGGGGGTTTTCGCTGAAGTTGTGCCAGAAAATATTAGGGAAAAGATTAAGGGCACATTCGAAGGTTGCATAAGTCACGGAGGTACGTGTTAAAGCTATAAAATTCAAGATATTCATTTTATGTAATAACCTATTAGTAATAAGATTACGTTAAAAAATCTAAATAAACCGTCAATAAAAGGAACTACTATGTTGACTTTTTCCATAATTGATATTGTGAGAAAATCACCTTCGGGATTTCTTGAGCTTTTTATATCTCAGGCTCTCTAGATGCCGAAAAACATGTTTTCCTATCTCCATCGGGGTAGTTATTCACTTGACTTCAGATTTTTCACAAAAATCAAGTGTGATGGTGCTAAACGTCTGACTACTAAAAATATGAGGAAACAAAATGGCGGCTTGATAAAACGTTTAAAAAATTCAGTGGAAAAAGCTACAAAAAAGAAATTCAACAGTTTCCTAAAACCATCATTTAAAGAATAAAATTGTTTTTAAAAAAGTTTTACGTAAAAAATGAATTTACTTTATATTTGCTCTGATCTTGAGCTCAATATTTTGCTTTACACACATTTGTCAATGATTTTAAATCCTTTTTGAAGTTTTAACTCAAGCCGATGGTTAATATTTGTAAAATGATTTGAATGCAGGGCATGGCGGATATGCAAAACGATTTTAACTTGAATGCTAGTAAATACGTGTTCATGGCTTTCACTTTAAAAAAGAATGTTGTAAATAGTGAATAATAATGATTCATATCTCCTTGACATATATAAAAGCCCGTAGGATTTGGGAGTATTTTAACTCCCTGAAGTTCAATGAACATATATCATCAAACATCAACGATGCCATTAGGTTCACCAAACAGTTCAATACTCAGTTGTGTCTTAAACTGTTTACTTCCATGGAATTCCTACGCTAGAATATGCCAGTATTTTATGTCACTTCGATACGAGATTTCGATTAGACTGCCCATGCTGTTTACGATAGTTACATGTACCGTTTCCAAGGAATCCGCTGACGCAAAAGGATTCTCACACTGGTAATTTAGAGAATTGATACCATTTTTGTTGACTCAGATTCCCAGGCCTGAAGGTATCATTCTGTTTTAATATAATTGTATAAAGCACTCTCTTAATTGACTTCTTTCTGTAAAAACGTATAAATGTATGAAATGAAATTGTTTTTTAAAAATAAAGTTTAATTTTTAAAGTAGTTAAGTAGCGCAGTCGGTAGGATAAGGCAGCGGCAATTATTTTTTTACACTTCTGCACAGACAGTATTTATACAAAATATACTTTCGTTTCCGGCATCCAACAATGTACACTTTTTGCAAACTGTCCTGAAGACTGGAGCAAATTTAATATAACTTAGTTAACTTTTTTTATACCAATTTGAATATTAATATACAGATGAAACACAGTTATTGCAAAATATTTATTTAAATCAATTTTGTCTATAGTTTTATAGTCTGTTTTATAATCATACGAGTACGAAATTTTTATCCGATAGGTACTCAAAATAATTTCACAAAGAAAAATATCAACGAACTGTTGAAAATGTACACTTATTAAATAAAAACTCGTTTCATCGATATTTTATTACAGTTGTACCAAGAAATATATCGCGTGCAACAACACACAAAACGATGTGTTTTTAAAGCGTTTTATCGGCCCAAAATCTGTGCGTCGGACAGTAGTAGTGATTGAGAGAGGCCTAGGGACCTATAAGGTCCTTTCAGTCTACCCCAGATCTTCCCTCAACCACTACCTGTCACCAGGTTTTGATCCTTGAATCTACCTGCCCTTCCTATATAAGCCTGAATATCTTTCCAGGCGAGATCTACATCCCTATGCAAGACCGTAGTGTCGAAAATATCTCTACGTAGTCTTGCGCGTGGCCACATCTGCACAGGAAGTGGAGTGGACTTTCCTCCTCCTTCTGACCTTCCACGCTACTTAAGATCTCTATCGACGGTGCCACGTTACTATTCCTGTCCCGCATTAGCAACCACTCTGTTGGGCCTTTATCTGGCTCCGTAATAAAGTTTTTGGCATACCTACCACCTTTAAACTGGCCCCACTCCACTATTCGTCAAATGCAGTCCTCATCTGCTGCCTAATAGTACCTGAAGCCGGTTTTGAAAGGGGTCTTTACAGATAAGGCGATAATATTTTATTTAAATAATTTGTCAGGACCTCACTTTAAGTTTATTTGTTGACCAGTTTATTTATTTTATTTATTTATTTATTTGAACATTCACCATAGAATTACAATATTTAAAATGGGTTTCGTCATTTAATATAAGATAATCTAAGTTTATAAAAATAAAAGACAATAACACAATTTTACAATCATTAAGTGTACAGCATATCAAACCAAGTCACAATAAATGGTAAATAATAGTATTAAGAGTAAATATTATGTAGGGTAGGTTTCCTAGTCTCTATAATCCATGAATTCTTTGAAGCTATAAAAAATCCTTTCATTTAAATATACTAATAGGTTTCTTCGAAAGTGCTTTATGGATCTACTTCCTCGATTTCGTCGGGCAATTTGATGAATATTCTCACACAGGCGTAGTGTGGAGATTTCTCATAACGAGCAACACAATTTCTCGTTAAGTTGTTATGATTCTCAAAATTGCTTCTAAACTGTTCAGTTTCAATATGGCATAAAACGCTTGATTAAGCTCTGAACAGATATAATCTATTTATGGCTCCCAAGTGAGTTTAGAGTCAAGATGTGTTCCTTGGAATTTTACTGTTGATTCACTTTAATCTATACATAGTCTTGGTTGCATTTTGTAGAAAGTGACAATAACAGTGTTATCTTTATTCAGAATTAGTCGGTTTGAAAAGCACCAAATGTTCATTCCTTCACAGACATTTTCGATTTTGTATAGCAGTTCTGGTTCGTTCTTGGCCGAGATAATAGCTGTAGTATCGTCTGCGAATTATAGTAATGTTTGGAAGAAATATTATTATATTATATTTGTTTATACGAAATTTTATTCAAGAAGTCAGCTTGAATATTTTCAAAAATTAATTTTTTTTTGTGCTTAAGATGTTCGCCTGGTAACCACTATGGCATCATTCTAAATAAATACTTCATTGTAGTATATTTTAAAAATATTGATAATTTTTGAAAATGATTAGAAAATTGAAAAATATATATTACTGTTTCATTAAATGCGCCCCTTCTTACCGATTATAAATATACCAGATTTGATAGTTCTATATTTAAAGACAACCGAGAAAATTGACAAACACCCTATCATAAGGGTGCGTTAGAGTGATAGATCTTTCTCTTCTAACAGTCCTTATGACACAGTTTTTGTCTCGATTGTCTGTAAAATAAGGGTATCAAACCTTGTATAATTATAATCAGTAAGAAGAGACACATTTCATGAAATAATAATATGCAGGATATCCCATTAATCGTAATCTATTTTACAATTTTTTCTGGAGGTTTAAAAAGTCTTAAGACAATATAAGAACAATGTTACCACTTTTGTATTTAAAGTTTTTGACCTTGATGAGTTTGCAATTTGATACAATATTATTTTATTTATTTTCAGATGGAATAAATGATCACTGCGACAAAGCGTTCAAAATTCTTCAATGCATACATAGGGCAGATTCCGATGTGAGTATATGTTTTGGAAGGTAAAAGAAAATGTAGATATTATGTTTTGTTGCAAAAATATAGAGCTTTTGACCTGCCCAACAGTTTTTGCCTTTGAAAATACCGATACGCAGGCACGAGGGCTTAAAACCAAGCACAACCAGTCTTAACACCAATCCGAGTGAATTTTGTACCAGTTTCTAGAGGGAACATAGATGATACAGGGCTGAACGTAAAATATTTGCTTAAATTTGTGACATCCTCTATATTATAACCCGATATATATATATATATATATATATATATATATATATATATATATATATATATAGCATTTAAACATCTGTCGATATGGGTTGGTTTTATGTACACGGTGTATTCGAAATTTCAGTTATGCAATTTTGAATGTTTCGAGGTCTGTATGGCCATATTGCCATATAATAAATATGTCATCATAACGAATCCATAACTTGCTTTCTCAAGAGTTTCCTCGAAGTATACCATAAATAAATTCGCGACTACTGGTTGCATAATTTCAGCAAGATATTGTTCCAGTTTTTGCAATGGCGAATTAACAGTACTAACAATAGGTCTGACGGGCACCCCTGGTTTGGTAAACCATAGAGTTTTGGACATCTGGTCGACTTTTCCCGTGGTATGAGTTTTTTGTGTGTTCGGGGTTTATTGGTAAACTTTTTATTTTATTTTTAGTTGTTTTTTCTAGATACGTAGTCGGGTCCCTTGGAACAGGCTTATAACAATTGTAAGATATCCTTCATTTTTTGTATGTAGTCTTGGGTATTCATAACTACGGTTGCATTTCCTTTATCTGCTTTAAGGAATGTCGTTTGCTGCTATAGTAAGTAGACTTATGCACGCAGTGGGATTAGCTAATAGGTTTTTGTAAAACCACAGCCAAACTTATTGGAATGCTGTTAAACGTTAAGTACTTAAAAGCTACCCCAGAATTTGGTATACTTTACAAATGTTCAGATTCTTCTCTCGGTTACTCTGATTCAGATTATGCATGGGACGTCTAGAGTAGAAAGTCAACGACAGACTATTTTTTAACTAAACAATGGACCTGTAACATGGACAAGTAAAAAGCAACATAGAATTTGAACCATGTACAACGGAAGCTGAATATATTACTGCCTCTAAAACTTCAAAAGTAGCTGTTTGACTACAACCTATATTAAATGATATCAAAGAGAATATAACGATGCCTATAATTCTGTATATAGACAACCAAACCAAAGTGCCATAAAGCATTAGAAATCCCGAATTTCACAACCTAACAAAGCATGTCCACTACCACTTCATAGAGAGAAATATGAAAAAGGAATGATTTGCCCAACGTATATTCCATCCAGTGAACAGCAAGCAGATTAGTATAAAGCTATACCAAGTTCAAGTACCAGAGTGCACTTTATCCTATATTAACACTTCGATCTCCTTTTTTTACAAGCTACACTTCATATTTCTAGGCGTAACTAATACATTAATGTAATGTAAAGTTCCGAGCTATTCATGTAATTGTTTTCTTACTATTATTATTATTATATCAAATTAAACAAAAGGAGCTTTGAGTTTCTGTTAAGTTCATAATATATAAAATAAAACTATTTATATTAAACCCAGTTTCTTAAAACTCGTATTATCAATTAAAATATTTTAAAGTAATAAAGCTTCTATAAAATTCGTATATCAAATAAAATAAAAAACTATTTTTAAATCAGCCCGTTTGTCTTGCACGCGCACTATATTATTTTTTAATTGCTTTCGACTCCAGACTGTTTAGTCCAGGTAATATTTCGAAAACCCTAATTATTGTATTTACTTTATCTTATCCGAGAAAGAATTTACTGGGTTCCACTTTCATCGAGAATTAGGTCACTGGGTAACCCGTGTTTACGTTAGAGTTTATACGGCTGAGAGTTACTTATCGGGCGGTACTTAATCTGTTAATTTAAACACATTTTATTGTTTTTTAGCACAGTCTCTATTAATTAAGTTGGATTGGATGATTTTCTACATTCAATAATTACACTCTTGCCATTCTTATTCGGTTTAACATTGCACTACAAAAGTTCAGTCAATAGATTACTTACTTCCTTGAGTCAATCGTTCTTTGTAATTTGAATAATCCTTAATTCCTGTTGAATTAGTAACACATCACAAAGAGACCTTAATCACTAATCGTAAGTTTTCTCATGCACACATGGCGAATATCGGACAGTGAAACCCGTTAATAACAAAAAAATTTACTTTTGACTAGTACTTTTCAATCGGACAAGGTTTCATTTTAATTATTTAAATTCATTAAAAATTTCGGTAGGCATTTGGACATTATGACGCCCTGCAAATGGTTGAAGTCGAAGACTAACGTAGCTAGAGCTTAGATTTCATTTATGGGCAATTTTCCCATTATTTTTCGATTTCTTGTCTAGTCAAAAGCGTAGGTCGTCTGCTTTGATGCCATATATGGAAATCGTTTCGTACTCGCAGCTTCTGGAGATGGTTCCCCTAGATTTTAGCGAGAGAGGTGCACGCTTCGATCGTTTCGGCCCCCCCCCCTCATTAAATTTGTCGGGAGCTCATTTTAAAGGGAATGTGGAGATTTATTCAACTTTTAGGAACTTAATTAATTTATTTAATCTCTAGTGAGTTATTCGGCCTCTTTCTAGAACATAAATACCAGACAGGACCTAGGTTACTACACTACGAACACTACACACTACAGTAATGTTTATATTTAAAATATTGATGACACTGTTTGAACATTGACAAATAGTACGGATGTTCATTTTCTAGCAGGTTCATCTAAAAGCCGTTTTTGTAGTGACGCTGTTTTGTTTTTCGTTTAATTAAAATAAGAGTTTTAGTGATATTAAAATATAGTGTTTATTTAAAAAATTGAACACCGGTTTGCAACTGATCTTGCAAAATGTAAGACATCGCAAAAGGTCTGAAAATAGGGTTGCCACGTACGGCCGCAGCAAGACTCTGGCGATAGAGAAAAGGGAGTTTTAGAAAGAACTATCAACAAATGACAAAAAAATGTGCCTGTGGTTTTTCATTTTCCGTCATTCAGTATAATAGTTTGAAAGCATGCGATGCACCTCTTGCACATTATTTCAATTTTCGTTTAAATAAGGGACGATGGTTTGAACCTAGTTAATTGTCGATCCTTCTTAGATGTCCCGGATAGCAATTTCTAAAACTTGTCAACCCTACCTGAGAAGTTCGCTGTGTTATTATTTAAGTTTCTGTATTAGCAAATGCAAATTAATAACAATAATTTTTCTAAATGTAAATAATTGCCTTTTTTTCAGAATTACTTCTTTGTTTAAAGATGCTGGCGTCCAACCACGTCCACATAAGCCTAGATCAAATATAATCATGTATACCTAATTAATGCAATAAAGTGACATTTTGTTTTATGTTGTTTATTTTTTAAACCTATTCCAAATAAACACAGTAGCCTCCTCCCCCTATGATATTGACGGGCGGCAAAGTTAAGACAAAAGAAGAATTTCCACACAATGTAACAAAAACAGATACTAGTAAACCAGTAAGAGTAAGTTATGTATATAACTCACTCTTACTGGTTTACTTGTATCTGTTTTCGTTACATTGTGCAAAGACCGGGCAAAAGTCAAAAGGCGCGATCAAAGATTCTGTCATGTTTGGAAAACTATCATGTCGATAGTTATTCACTTGATACTTAACTGCACTATGGTAAGCTTTATTTTAATTTTCCTGATCTCTATGCTATGAGTCGGGTTCAGGATTTTTACGATAAATCTACACAAAAAAGTGTTAAATGTATCTACATCCTGCCAGTGTCGGTCTAGGGGTACGTGAGGTCTGGTGCGGTCTTTCATAGAAAAAACCGTGAGAAAAAAACGGCGACCAAAAAAAATCCTGACTTTCAATTTTGTTCCAGGTCCATTTTTTGGCTAAAAAGAGGTCCTCACTTTCATATAGATGGGCTAAAATTTTATTAACTCCAAATTCGGCTCTCCTCCCCCTTTATAGTCCTACTCCATCTCAGTCACGCAGATTACAGCGCAACTTGGGGCGTCCGTATATAACCGAGATACAAATTACAGAAAATTAGTGTCAGTGGAAGAGAGACTTCCCATAATATTGATTTATGTATATTTATATTTTTTATTGTATAACAGAATATGTACATACAAAAATGATATCTTTTCAATATGACGATATTACTTATGGCATTGTTGAACGCAGTCTTGGATTAGAAATCGGTACTGATAGTGGGCGAGTACCTCCGAAGGAATCATCCTCTTGCAATAATAGTGCTTCGGGCAAAAATAATAGGCTGTCAATCAATTTCGACCCCGAATGGGATAATCCGTTTTATGTCAGTGGCCCAGAGACCTGGAAGTCGTCTACGTGGAGGTCGTCCTGGCAAGTATTTTCGGCCGTATATGCGGCCTTATAGACAGTAAGGAATTATACTGTTAGTATAACACATCAAAACATAAATATTTTTTTGTTATTAGGTAATTTAGAATAAGTTTGGCGCCAACTATACAGAGCAAAATTTTACCAGATCAAATAAAGTATTATTTTTCACTTTTTAGTGCATTTTCGGTTTTAATTTTGTTATAAACATTTTTATTTGGAGCTGACTTATTTTTTTTATTTTATGTCAATCAAGGAAATCTAGGGACTGTTCTACATCAATTAATATATATTTCTCTGTGTATCGTCGTGACCCTTAACTTAGAAAATTCTTCTTCGCAAATTCAAGACTAAGAAAACATACTTTTAATATACAAAACTCCCATTAGAGTTGCCGACAATTTTTGGGTGTTTGAGGCACTTCCAAACTTTGTATAATAACTGAGAGGTGGTAGACTGTAGACTAGAATAGGAATAATATATGAATTTCTATATGCAATAAACGTTAAAATATTCAGAAAAAGATAAGAGTTAGCGACATCAGTGCAGTACACCCTTTGTCTGTAAAAATGTTCACATTCGTTATTCGCAAAACTGACTTTAAAAGTAAAACCACTACTCTATTTCTATAGAAAATAAAAAACCCACTTGGAGAAAATATTCAGTACTTCTTAAAACTTAAATATAAACTTAAATTTCAATCCATTTTTATGCCACAGGGTGTTAAAATATATGTACATGATATTTATGATCGTTAGGTTTTTAACTAATCTTAATATATTTTTTGCTTACCCTGTATATTTTCTGCGTAGTGCAGACCCTACATCGAACGGCTATTAAAAAGTTACAGCTTAACATGTAATAACAGTCTATTTTTTTCAAAAAAAAAAATAGGAATTAAAAAAAAACATTTAAAATTTTTTTCTTAGGATTCGCTAAGGATTAAGCTGATCTAACAATTAGAATTTAAAAATCGTTTTTGTCAGTTTTAGGAACAAATAAAATACTGGAAAATTTGCAGTCTTGTTTAACACCCTGTATAAATAACTTTTTAGCTTAGGTAAGTTTTACGCTTAAAATCGGCAATATGCAATAAAAATAAAATAAAAGACATAGCCGAAAACCGCATCTCAATCTCGTCTTGTTTTAAAAATATTCGAATTAAAATTTTACCAAAGAATTCGCTGGTTTTGGAAATCGCGGCGATGGGAACCTTAAACCCTGAAATAGTTTGATTATATATGGTAATGACTCAAATAATTTGGATACTTGCTTTACTTGAATCTTGAGGAGTTTCAAATACATTTAAAAGCCATAAAGTTTCAATCACCACAAGAAGCCAACGCGTCGAGTAGTTTTAGAGAGTGCGTATGTTGCCGGTTAAATAAACAGGATTTTAAAATTCCCAAGTCAGCAGTACTGTGAGATAGGTAGTTAAGGCCAAAATGACGTGTGTTATACTAAGAAATCAAAAATAACAACAAGAATAATTGAAATACATGTAAGTAAAATCATTGGCACCTCCAGCAAAGCGTCGAAGGGCGAGTTTTAACCAACCAGCAGTTGTTCAGTGTACTACTGCAAGAGGCAATAATTTACAATATTTAGCACAAAAAGATAAGTATAGAATAAAAATCAAACTACGAATTCATAACAAACATAGCTTTATATGATAAGCCAACATATCGAGAACTAATATAGATTTTCTTTAATATCGGTCTGGGAGAACTCCATCCCAGTCTACGACTGAACCATCCCTCCATACATACTGGCCCTTTAAATCAGCTTCCAGTGCTAAAAACAGAGGTGCTTTTGCTCCTTCTTCTATGGTCAAGTGGCCTTTATGACTTGTCAAATCTGTATCCACATACCCTGAAATATTAGACACAAAAGTAACATATTTTATTTAACATGTACGAGATACGAAATAAGTAATATTAGAATAGACTTCCGTTGTTTATATCAACTTATTAAAAAATCCCCATATATTGTTAATGAATAAATCATTAAAACAAATTTTATGTATTTGGGGATTTTTGAATTATCAGTGAATTAACTCCCTCAATAATAAAAAGCAATAATTAGAAAAAAAAACTATTAGAATACATTTGACATTATTTTGACAACGAAACTATACTGTTCACCTGTGGACTGCTCTAAGTTGGCAACTTTATCATATTGTGTAGGCCTATAATCTTCAGACCCACCCGGAACAAAATCCTAAATATGCCACTGTCAAAGGTAAAGCAGCAGCGTTATGTGCAGTTAGAGAAGCCCTAAATTTCGCCTTAGCAAAGAACATTGTCTACTTCCGACGCATCAATATACACGGCCAAATCCATTGGGTTTTTTTCTACCAAATTATTATACACATGACACAAAGTAAAAAATCGTGGTATCACAACGATAGCTATATAAAGTTCATTTAACGAGGATTTATATTCACGCCATCAATTGCCCTAACTTTTTTAGCAAGTAAAAAAGTTCAAAAATAGACTAAAACAAAATAGTGACGTCATAAACATTGGTCGTTTCTAAAAACCAATGGCGGACGTTCAACAGATTGAATAATAATAACGGAAAGTATGGGTTATGAAGTTAAGTCATTTATCAAATTTGCCAAAAAATCGAAACGCGACATATATAACTCACAGGTTAAGCACCCCGGTCATCCACCCATGATGATCTCAAGCTGACATCATTCACACCTGCAACCCTAGCAATATTGTCTGCTCTGAATGTTTGTACATATTTAAGCACTATAAACAAACTATACTTAACTTGCAGTTAACCTTTGAGCATTTGTAGTTACTCTGTTAAGTCAAGTTTGTTAAAATTATTTATTTTCGATTAAATTGTTTTTTTTAAGTGGTTTTTGTAAATAATTTATTTAACTGGCGCAGTCGTAATTGTGGGATCTCAGAAGACTTTTCGACAGTGTTTGGAAACTATATTCCTGTAGCCCTGTTCCAAAAGATCGTCAGTTTCAACTATTTGGATTGAAGGACCTCCAGGAAGAAAAACCCACAGTTGCGATCTAACAAAACAGCGTAAGTGAGCTTTCTTTCTATTTTTCGTTTAATTAAGATTAAATCTAAATGTCAGACTCTGAAATCAAAAATATAATTTCTAATATTTTTACTATAATCATACACGACTCTTAAATAAATATGGTATCGCTTACTGCCGCAAAAGAATATGCGCAAACCTTAAAAAAATGTATGGTAGAAGCGATCATTTAGAATTTTTTATAGCTAGTGTATATAAGTTCTGTATAGAATCTCTAAAACAATTTGTTTGTGCATCTATATGTTGAGAAATAATTGACGAAACAGGTGATTTTTTACTGTGTAAACCAGATCTAACAACTTAGCCTCAAATTAAAATAGCCCTAAGGCAAAAATTTGGAGATCGCGTAAATAGGCAAGTTCTAGAACAACAACCAAACTCTCTAAGTAGTAATAGGAATGAAAGTGATTTTAGAGAACGTATCAAAATATTACAAACAGCAGCAGATAATACATATAGTCGTGACACAAAACATGCTTTAATCGAACAAACAGAATTAACAACAGTCGCCGTTCTTATTATTCTTTACTTGAGCAACAAATAAACGCCCGTTCGTTTGTTCCCAAATAAAATATCTCAATTCAAAATAAATCTTTTCCGAATATAAATAATATGATTTCGAGACTATTCTAGAACCAGTTTCCGAGTTCTAGTAACAATAATTTTACCCCAAAACCAACTTTCCCTACCCAGCCTATAAATATACAAAGTAGGCTAGTGCAACATCACTTCCCAAAAAACAGATACATTTGTAGAAAACCAATTTTCTGCTGTATTTTATAATTCTATCTGTATTTGATGTGTGAACAAGGAATACCACTGTGACTGAAAACTTCGAGGAAAACCAGAACAATCCTATGTACCTTGAAAAATCTCAGGAAAACAATCCGACTTAAATCTTAGCAGCTTTCAATTAAATTCACTTCTTTACATACAGTTCGAAAATCCAGCAGCAAAACTTTTAATTCACACAAGAACCCACACAGACCTGATTAGACCTTACATAGCTGAACAACACTTCCCACATTTAATTTACACACCAAAACATACTCTAGTAATATGCACGGGTAATACCAACACCCAGTGTAAAGCAAAAATACCTTTATTAAAAGAATAATATAATATTAACACAAAACTTGAATTTATTTTATATATTTTTCATGACTATTTTGATGGTATTATTGGCATAAGTGATTTACGAAAACTAAACTTAAATATAGATATAACAAATAAAAAACTTTATACAGACCCTGCAAAAATATCTTTAATGTATCATGACGACTTCAATATCCAAGAAAATAAAATTACCACAATTGTTTATAATTTTCCTTGTCCATAATAAATCATATAGATACCCATATATACATAGACAAGAGATCCAAAAAACAAATTTCACGAATGCTAAACGATGGAATTTAATGTCAAAAACGGACATTATAAAGTTATTAGTATGCCATTTGTACTAAATAGTGGTCCTCCCACCTTCATCGATAACAACCTAAAAGAACTCCAAGGCAAAATATGTTTGGTATACATGGACGATATGAATCATTTCTTTTTACATCCCTACAAGAACACATCCCCAATATAAAAGCTGTATTTAATAAAACTTTAGAGCACAATCTTAAAATTCAGATCCACAAATCCAAATGTCTCTGTAAAACAGTCGACTTCATAGGCGATGTTATATCACCCGATAGTATAAGACCAAACCTCAAAAAGGTCGAAGCAATCTAAAAATGTCGAATACCCAAAACCCCCAAAGAAATAAAACATTTTCTAGGTCTAGCAGGAGATTACAGAAAAGCTATAACAACTTTTCTCACCTGACTAAACCCCTAACAAACTAACAACCCCGACGAAATACTAACCCTACCATGCGAAGATTTCGACGAAATCTTAAGAGCATAAACTAAAAAGAGATCATCGAACGACCTAAAAGTCCAAAAATAAACTTAATCTCAGATATAACAATCAAACCAAAACAAAAACTTAGTAGTAACTTAGATAATAGGGGCCCCTTATAAACAAAAATCTCTTAAAGTATACAAAAGTAGTTTAAGTTTTACGGCAAATTTGTTATAATTATTTATTTTCGATTAAATCATGCTAAGTGTAACACTTAGCGCCACCTATTGGGGCTCCGGTGGTTTCCGGCTGCAGACCCGTAGGTATTTTTGACAAAGTATGCAATAGCATCATCATGCGGAGAGTAGATACTAAAATCGATAAAAATGCACTTTCACACATCTTTGATGTTTTAGAAGCCATTATGATTTACAAACATAATAAGGATCCTAACATAAATCTTTTAAACTCGTAAACAGATGCTAAGTACTCCACTCTTTTGGATTTTTTGGATTCTAATAAAAATATGAAATATATTTCTATTCATTGAGTTTCATACTGTAGTTGTTCTACAAAACTGCAGACACGCCTCAGAGCAAATATATGTGACATAGTATAGTATTATTTACCTTTGTTAGTATGTACTGTTAAAAAGCGACAGTTAACACAAATTTTTTAACCTATTTCTTACCTGGATGGACAGAATTAACAGAAATATTTCGGTTTGGCGTCTCTCTATCACACATCCTCTGTTGTATAATAGATAAAGCACTAACCCCCACTTTAGATACTATATAAGCGGATGATCCCCATCCCTCTTCTTCATTTTTTGCTTCTTTAGCATCCCTAAAAAAATAATTAAATACATACTGGCTACTAAATTAGCAACAATTATTATAATAAAAATGTATTTAAGCCAGTCATTGTTTCACATCATTATGCAGGTTCAGGGGTTGTGCTACACCTGCCCAGGTAGCGAATAGGAGTATACCATTTCTTCGGATGAACATCTGGAAGTGTTTAGTTTAGTATTTGACCCGTAGTGATGATATTAAATGTCGATATGATAAAAGATCGAACATTTTGAAAATGTTAATTCCATGAGGTGAAAACTGACATAAAATAGGTTAAGTTGCCCCACAGAAAACCTGTGGATGACGTAATTCTAGAATGATCTATAGATTAAACCAATATTTAATTATTTTCAATAACAAAGTGAAGATTTGAAATAGATCTTGTTTATTTTTTTCTTACAAAAAACGCTTCTGTGACATTTTGCTCCCGCCTAGATAAATATCTATCCCCTTTTAAAGATGAAATGCTTAGTTAAAAGTTTTTTCAATTAGATCGAAATAAAAAATCTATCCTAAATTAAGTGTAAATTACCACAAAAATCTGCGCCTGAAAGTTTTGAATCCAATTGTTCGATAATTGTCAAAGAAGAATACTTTTCACTGTTACCCGATTTTAGTATCATTGGATCGCAAAGGTAACTTACATACTGTAAAAAAAATATTACCTTCAAAACAATGAAAATCAATTTATAGTGTGTGTAGTCATAATTTGATTATTACACTATATTCAAATCTGCTTTTGTTTTGGCCTATTAACTGTATATTTTAAATCGAATCTAATCACTCCTGAATACAAATCCTTCTTTTCATTCATTCATTAATTAATAATATTATGTGTTTAACATAGAGTGGATATTTATGGTCGTAATTTTGGTTCACTAATGAGATGCAAGGGAAGCAAATCAATAATACCACAAAACTGTATGACACAACACTCTGTAGATAGAATTTAAACTGTGCATACATTTAGGATCAATGTACGATTTTTATGTGGTCACGTGTTAACTCGTAAATTTGAAGATATTCGTGGATTTTTCTTTCTTCATTAGGAAATCCAAATATTAAGTCATAGGGCAGCCGTAATTCTCTTCTAAAAATAATTCTGGCTAGAGTTTAAGCCGTGTAATCTTAAACCGCTGTCCTATATCCCAACAAAAACAAAAGTAGATTTTGGTCTTAGTCGCGCTGATTTCTGGCCCGAATTTTGGACAGATGTTCTTCTGTAGTCTTGTTAAACATGCCATTTGACTCAGGATGTAGAGGTGTTATTCTAATTTTGCGTATTCCCATGATTTCACAAACTTTCCTAAAAATGGCTGACTCAAAATTTCGTCCTTGATCTGAATGAAGTTACAGTGGAACACCATATCCACTGAAGACTTCTTCAACCAAAACTTGGCCGATTGTTGGAGCTTCCTGGTTCACGAGAGTCTTCAGGCCATTTACTAAAGTAATCTATTGCTATTCTTTCCAATGGTTAACCGACGTTATATTATTTCATTGGTTCATCTTCGGCATCGTTGCTTGATATATTCATGATAGGGGCCCCAGTAGAATAGTTCTCAAACTTTATTCAGAGATTTGTTTACTCCAAGGTGCGCTCCGCATTTTGCGCGCAATATAGTTCTTGTAATGTGTCCTGGATTCTTTTTCTGAGAACTACTAATTGTGCTTTAGTAGTCTTTTCATCAGCCTTTTCCCAAACTGTTTCAGCAGTCCATCTCAATAACCAATACATCCCACTGAGCCCACGGCATCTTCTCTTTTAACAATTTCAATTTTGCAAAACTGGTTCCATATCGGAGTCTTCTAAGTGACCTGCTCGCCAATCTTCTGTTGACGAATCGTGATCTGGCCTAATTGTAAATCCTTTTATTCCTCCCGTTAAACTACCTTTTGGACAATCCTTTCTTCTTTACATGAACGTCTTGTAAAGCTTAAGCATTGCGATTAAGGTTTGGAAAATACACGGCTGTAGGCTGGGTTTTAGCCAAAACCATATGATTTCCATCCTGCTTCCACCTGCCTGAATTCTCTCAGAAACAATATGTCCCAAGAATTCCAGTTTCTTTTAAAACCGGCAAGATTTCTTTGGGTTTTATTTCAAATTTACATTTCTAGAGCGACTGACAAATTAAACCATATTCCATAAGTCTCTCAAAGGTTGCGAGCGCAGTTCATAGACCAAACGGCATTATTTTCAATTGGTATAAACCGCTACCGGTGGTAGAAGCAGTTTTCTCCTTGTCTTCTTCATGAGTAATAACTTGCTAACATCAACTCTTTTTAAATCGAAGGTGGAAAACGGTTTCAGCCTGACAAAGTAGTTAAAGTATCGTCAATTTTCGGTAATGGGTAGCTGTCCTTTTTTGTGATGTCACGGTGGCCTTGTGAGACTCCATCATTTTTCCATAGCTTACAAAATATCCTTGATTAGCTTGATCATTTAGCTTTGGGAATCAAATTTTGGTATGTCACAACTGTTTGACTAGTTCCAAAGTCGAGATAACCTCTCTTTTATTTATTTTACTGTCTGTTCCTACTAAAGTTTTTCCGATCAAGTAATTCCCCGGCTTGCTGTCCCTAATGGCTGTACTAGCCCAAACCAGGGAACAAAATGTGTCTCTAGTTTCCCCTAGATAAATATCTCTGTACTGCCCTGTATTTGTAAAATTTCAGAAGCTACGATCTTTGTTGTTCGGATATCGTTTTCGTTAACTAAAACCAATTCATCGCTTCCAATTGCTACAATGTCAAGTTTAGGGTCAAACAGTAATTCATGTTCTTTAATCAAGCCCATTCCGAGAATTAATTCATCTTCTATATTGGCACCTATTCTTTCATGGTATATTAAAGTGGAGTCAAGTAAAGTCTGACACTTATTTCGTCATATACAGGCGCTGACTGTTACAATAATTTTTCTTTTTACCTTCGACGAGATTTCTTCTGACCAAAGAAATCGCTGCTTCGGTCTCTACTGAATTCCTTATTGTTTTTCGTTAACTACTCTCTTTACTGTAAAGCTTTTACAGGATTTTTCCTAAACTTTTAATGGAGACAATACTTTCCCTGCCTAGTGATCGAGCAATACAGCCTTGTTCTCCTTGGCGACATGGAACATCACAATATTTTTAATTTATTTTCTCTGCTTAAATCATTTAAGCATTTTAAGCAAACAAAAATTAATATTCGATTTCAGGTCCATATTTTTCTTCTAATTTAAAAGGTAGTCATGTTATTTATATACTGAGACTATGTTATATACGACGTTAAGTAAATTCAGAAAA
The DNA here is from genome assembly GCA_030620095.1 of Kuschelorhynchus macadamiae. Taxonomy (NCBI): domain Eukaryota; kingdom Metazoa; phylum Arthropoda; class Insecta; order Coleoptera; family Curculionidae; genus Kuschelorhynchus; species Kuschelorhynchus macadamiae. Next base: position 478,884 of record JAUTXW010001365.1, read on the forward strand.
AAAAACTTTTAAAACTCCTAAGACCCTTTAAAACAACATAATATTAGATATGATTTACAGAAAAATATATTAACCTACTTGACAAATTTTTCCATCAACTGGTTTAATGATAAAATATCTAAGGAGTCACTCTTAAATTTAACTTTTAAAGCTTCTGAAGGAATTTGAGATAAGTGACCACAGCTACTTGAAACATTTACTACTCTTCCGTTTGGACGCAAAAGTGAAAACAAAGCCTCACAAACCCTTAGTGTACCAAAATAGTTCACTCGAATAGTCTCCTCTGCCTGAATACCAAATGGTTCGGTTGCAGCATGCTAAAAAAGTAAGATTTAAATTATAATATACAAACAACGTGTTTAAGTACTTGTACAGTACCATGTCCTGCAAAAAAAGTAGAGTAATGTAGTGGAACATTCACAGAGAATTGATACTTCTATAAATTAATAATTCATAGGTCCTGAGAGTAAGCCCACTGAATCAAAGTGAAATTATTTGCAGGCGTTTCATTTTAACGATATATAGTAGATCATGAATCTCAAGTCACATTTTTTCGGCGAAGTTTCATTTCCGAGATATACATTATCAAGGTGCACACACAAATGGTTTTAATATATTAAAATATTGAAATAACACATATTTTCCAATATGTAACCTTATTTCAATCAAAAATTACTGCAGTAAAATAGTATGTTTAATTGGTATTTTTAATAGGGAATCTTCCTTGTTTTTGCGTACGATGTTAAGCAGTTATTGCCATTTGAATTAGTTACGTAGCTTTAACGATAGCGAGAGAGTCATCACTGTTAAAGCTATAACATAAGAATTTTTTGAACCACTTCAAAAAAGTAGGAGGTTATTAATTTGACCCTATGTTTTATGTATGTGCATAGATTACTTCGCATGATTTGATCAATTTGGATGAAATTTTCAGGGGACATTCAGGAATGTAAAGTTTAAAAAAAGCGCCAAAAAAAAAGTATGCATGTTAATATCATGGTTCATATGGTTTGTGGGGTTTTTAATGACATCAAGTTCAATGTTACTGATCTTTTTAAATCTTGACAATTTTTATAATAATAATACGGTGATTCTGGCAAAATTTCATATGCAATGGACCCAGTAGCTATTTATTTATTTTATAAGGACCTCCAAAATTTTAACCTAAGTTTACCTAAATAAAACTAAAAGGATGAAATAAAAATGTTTATAAAAAAATAGAATCGACGAAAGCACTAAAAAGAAAAAGAAATTAATTTTTATTCTACACTGAAAATTATATAATGTCTGTTTGTGATTAAGCAATTAAGAATTAGTTTGATGCCTACTTCACAGTCAAACTTTTAATGTGGAATAAAATATTATTTTTTACTTGTGCGTTTTTTTTTAAGTCGGTTCTATTTTTGTATAAAAAATGTTTCGTAATATAGCTAACGAATAAGCCGCGCGCGTTCCGGCGCCTGACCTAGTCCTAACCTCATGGTTCCGATTCACCTAGTGCCTCCGCGCTGCCGCGCACCAGCGCTTAACTATTTGCTAACCTAATTACCTATTAAATTATGCGATTTTAGCAATTGACTGACACAATTTTACTGAAGTCATTTTTGAGTGACAACGTTATAAAAAGGAAAACATCTATTTTATTATTATTTTATATTTTAGTTGTGTATTCAATTCATTTACTAGAAAATTACTGACTGAAAAAAAAGTGAAAACTGGGTGTATAAGATTGTGAACCTTAATGGCGGTTATCGAGGAAATGAAAAATCGCAGAAAAAATATAACTTCGGAATTGTGATCAACTCTTTAAAATCCACTAATGTACCAAGAATCATTAAAATCGGAGAGGGTGCGGTTAACTGCATATTGACCTTTATTTGTAGTATCAATTCAAAAATCTGCGGTTAAGGATTTAACAAATATATTAATAATAATAAAAAGCAAAAAACTCAACTGTGAAAAAAATAACCGAGTAGCTGGCTAAAAAAAATAGCAAATAAGATATCATTTAGGTACGTAAAACCTTATAAAGTATATTTTGTACCACATATATTTTCATGAAAGCAAACTTATCTTATAGATCACTGCTACCAAAGTTTACTGAATAACAATATAAGTTGCTGCACTGGGCTGTCGACACTTTGAAAACCACAGATAAAAGGCGATAGTTTCAAACCCGATCGACACTGGCTCCTGTTGCCGAGCTGTTTAAAAGTAGTTTGGCTTCGCGCTACGAATTTTTATCTACCAGGGAAATTCAAAAGTATAAATAACAACTTTAGACAAAAATTATTGAGTTGAATTTTGACGTCGGACTAGTTTAATATTTTGCAATTACTGTTTTAAATGTTATTTAATTATAGTGAATTTAATATTAAATTGTTACTTATCTGCTAGTCGAATTTAAGAATAGAATATTTTTATTATATAAATAAAAAAAAATCGGTAAATTTCCTTTGCCCGGAACTTCCCTCGTATGATTTTTTTCCATTGGTTCGGAATAGTGAAGTGTGGCTCAGTTTACTTCAGTACATAGTCACAGTATATAAGTGTTACATATACTTTTCATTTTTATTGGGCGCCATTTTGTTTCATGATATTGGATTCCTACCAATAGTTTACCATTTTCTTTCTACCTATGCCACACATAACTTTTGAGCATAATTTAAAATAAATTCAATATATAGTTTTTACAGTGACACATACCGCCATTTTGTTACATCATGTTGAATTTGTACCAATTTATCCCATTCACACATTTAATTTTTCTGCAAAATTTAAAGTCTCTGCTTAAATTGAAACCCATATTATCAGTCTTTCCGTATTCCGTTGGTCCGCAGATATTTCCTAACCCCAAATAATACACCACTTTAACATATTGTTGCGAAACGTCGACAATTTAATAATAGTCTTGTTTTTTTTAATAGATCCTAACTGGACTAACGTATTAGATAAAGACTTAAAATAATGATTTTGTGCAAGATATAGAATTTATATATGTGTCCTGCAATGAGGTGTGCAACAATAAAATAGTGAAACATCAACAGATTAAAAAAATCTATTGTTTTTTTACTGGATCCCAACCCCAAATAATAAACCACTCTAAAATAACAACAAGAGGATCGTTAACAAAACCCATTTAGAAACTTAATATCTGGGAAATGTCTGCAGGCCAACGAAGTAGATAAAGACTGATAATATGGGTTTCATGCAGAATATACAATATACATACCCCCGTATTCTGTAAAAAGGTTTAAGAGTTAGACCAGGTCTAGTTGCCATGCTACTTAAAACTCTTAGTTCGCCAGTTATGTTTGGCTTATGTCACTCTCATTTTGTAATTGTGACATTTAGAAAAATTATTTGTTCAATACTGGTGCATGTCATTGTGTTCTGAGAACGCAACAATAAAGTTGGGAAACATCGACAATTTAAAAAAGACTTCCTATTTTTACTGGATCTGAACCCCAAATAATACACCACTCGAACAATTTTATTTAACATATTACTAGGTCGTTCCTCATATAACCCTTAATTTTTGGTCAAAATTTGGAGTCAATCGGGTAAGTAGTATTTAAGCTATGTCGCGAACTAATAGACAAACAGACGAAACGACAGAATTGATTAAACATGTTTTTTACAACCATCTACAGAGCAATATCTAATAGGCATATTGGCTCATATTTGTCAAGGAAATAAAATTTTTTTTACTCACTATATAGCACAATAACAAACTGGCGCGATCTTGGAGCCTGACCAACTGTGTATGTGCCGGAGACCCGACCGGTACCCAGAATGTACGAGCCGCGGCGTGACGCGAGGAATAGGTAAATCGAGTCACGTGTTCAAGTGCTGCAACTTATATTTTTATTCAGTAAACTTTGCTGCTACGTCCTTTTCCAAATGATTTAACAAGGGCGGTCTTTTCTATCTTATGCCGCTAAAAACGATTTTTCAAAGTTTCAGTGTTTACCATTTTGACACTGTCACTCTGATTAAATACAAAATAAATACAACACGATTCAAATTAAAGCAGTTGACCTACAGTTCATAAAACAAGGGAGGTTGAATTCCATACTGATTTTTATATATCAATGATGGCCCAGTAGATAAATAATGCTACCAAAATTAGTCGCGTCGTGCGGCGCGAGAGACTATATATTTTAACCTTTGAATAAATAAATGTACAGGAAAGAGCCTAGCCGTGACCTTGACGAGACCGTCCCGAGATTCAAAACGAAGGCCCGTCAAAATGATAGCACCTTGTTTCCGGTTATCAGTGGCGTATCCACTTTGATTTTTACTTTCAAATTTAGAAAGTAATTTGAAAACTTACTTTTGAAAGAGAAAGAGAATTATAATTAACGTACTGACTAAATTAAACAAGCCAATTAGTGTGATACACTATTTCAGGTGCCGATTTAACAAAAAATTGGTGAAAAATTAAAATTCATGTCTTTAATAGCTCACTTTAAATATTAAATTTTACTTTTTATATAATAAACTTTTCGTACAAATACTCTTATATTCATCCAGGGGTTTAAGTTCAACGTTTGTTGTTTATTAACGCTGTAAAATTGACACTGGATTTGAAAGAGCCACTTATCAAAGTTATAAAGAAATGTATCAATTTTGTCGCTGCTTTCTTTTTATTACTTTACTTGAATTTAATAAATAAAATTTAATGATTTTTTTAATAAGCAGAATGGTTATTTTTAGTTGAACAAGAAAATTATATTTTTCTAAGTAACTAAAATTATTTAAAAAAGTTAAGTAGTAATACAGTCTAAATTACGTTTTTATTTAAATTAAAATTTAAATAAAAACAAGCACAAGTATTATAATTTCATTTAAATATACTCAAATTTAATAGAGAACAAAATATTAAATAAATACCTATTTATGAAATATCAACATGTAAAACACGTTAGGTTAGAATAAAATTCAGTAAAATTAATATTAACTATACAAAAACGTTTCATAGAAATATAATTTTGGAATATATATTTATATTTATATTTATATATATATATATATATATATATATATATATATGTATATATTATATATATATATATATATATATATATATAGAATTAGGTTAAGTCTGGTTAAGTTAGTTTACGCTTACAGAATCCAAATTTTTATTGTTAGTATTTTTGGGATATCTTAAACGATGTAAGGTTAGATTAGGTTAGTTTTATTATTGATTTAAATTAATTTTGGGTTAAACTTAAAAAATATATTACACTAAGAATAGCATGGAAGCTCAAATATTTGGGCAACTTAGGGTTAGATTTTGGTTATCTGCAATAATTAATTAATAAATACAAGAAATATACTATATTTTTGCAAAAAAATAAAAATCTTAATGTTTTTCATCTGTTTTAAAACATACTTAAAGTAATTTAAATGTTTTGACCTAACAAAATATTACATACAAGTGTTACGCTACTGTTTTTTTTCATATACCACTTGGTTCCTAACCTAACTGTTTGACATTATGATTTTCGGTATAATAACAGTTATTTTTGCCTTTAAATCGCATTTAAAAGTGTCTAGTTAATTTCTCTACTTACGAAAATACAAATGCAATTACCGGTGGAACGAAATTCCTTTCTTCCTTGTACTTTTAATACGGGTACGACCGCACGCCACACAACTGACCATTTTTTGTATTCAGGATAATGCAAAAATGTATTTGTTGCGTTTTATAACATACAACACAACTTATTAATCAACTTTTATATAAATTCGATGTGTGTATTATTTATAAACTTAAGCTTAAATTTGCGAAGACGACGGTTTGACAACACACGTCAACAAACCAAAACGTAAACAGAAAAATAAGGTCCCATAGTTCCGTCAAAAGTCTGCGAATTTAAAACAATGCATGGGGCTCTTTCCTGTTGTCTATTTACTCGAAGATATTAACAGACTACCTAAATGTGTCGTCGGGGCGGCAGGAACCTTTCCAAACAAGGGCGTCCCTTGCTGTTGGGGGAGGGCACGAAAGTAAAAACCAACTAACAAAAAAAAATTTGCGCTTTTGTATACAACCAACTAGTTAACTCATCCACAATTTAGCCAAGGCTGTATTTTATCGAGTTGTGAGCAAATCTGAGCGACAAATAGGTTTTTTATTTTACTGTTTCCCTTATTTTGAGGGTATATCGGACTAGTTAAACAAAACTGCGAACGGTCAGTAATTTTTTGATGATGATGAAAAATATACAGATATCCCGACCCTAATGGGCAGGATGGAGACAATAGCCACTAAAAGTTTTGTTAATACAAATATCGTTAAATTCGTAATACAAGACCGTTTTGCTATATAAATTTAGGAATACCACACACTGCATATATTTTATTTTGTTCTTGTTAATAATTTGAGTTTTTTTTTACAATAAACATAGACCGTGACTATTTGAAAAAGTTTGACAACATTGCATAAACTTTATAATTCTCAATTCTAGCCAATGAACTGTATACTACGTAAGTGAAACGGCCCAGTTGATCTACAGATGTAAGGCAAATACATCTGTATGAAACCCGTTGTCTTGTGAGCTCTCCATCTCTTTCTATCTTATCGTGTTAAATGGAAATAAAGGTGCAAGGTTTTATGAAGCATTACTTTTTAATTGCGATTAAATAATACACAAATGGTCCATTATACTATAAAATAAAATATTGCCTTAACATTTGATTTAAAAAACAGCTCTATATATTATTTGAAGTAATTTATAAGAAGATAATACTGCAACAACCTATAATATAACAACAATAATCTAATAACAACTGCAAATATAGATTTTTGACATTTTTCGGTGAATTTTTCGGTAATATACATATGCTTGCACTCTCGCCAGACACCGTCTTGAAAAAAATTATATTGCGAATCATCCAGGCACTCAACCACCCTTCACCAACTTGAAAATTAACGCAGTTACATTCCAAAAAATTGTAGAGCAGCCATGTCAAACTCAAAGTCACTGGTGGGCCAAAAGCATGAAGACCATCGACTAGGTGGGCCGCAAAATCTTATCTTAAAGAAAACAAACTACTGAAAATCTTGAGAAAAAGTACTATTATAGGACAAGTCTGTTTATTAAATTTCCAATAAAAATGACATTACAAAAAACAACAAACATTAAATTTTTTGCCAGATATTGTACATCTTTTGTCTTTAATTAAGTTGTCTATTTGTGGCGCGAATTTATCGGCGGAAATAACTTTTAACACTGCGTCCAAGTGTGCGTCCGTCAATCGCGATCTTGCGGGAGATTTGTTTCCTTTCATCAAAGAAAATAGTTGTTCGCACTTATAGATACTTCCAAACATTGACAGGATTTTACAGGCAAATTTTCACAATTTCTTGGTATTGAACAGGCAAGTACTTATAAAATTCGAATGTACCAACACTATCAAATTTTTGTTTTAAATGGGTCTGACACTGAATCTCAATTACTTCCATTTGCAAGTGAGGGGGAACTTTATCAATATCGATAGTGAAAAGACCAGTAAATAGAGAAAAATTGTTTTCTTGGGGTCTTAAAATCCTGAAAACGCTTCTCAAATTCACATTTGTGCTTTCCTGATATGCCTTACAAGTCAGAAAATATGACAGATTATCCTCTGCTAACTGTTTTTCCCACAACATCATATTACACTTGAAAGCTTTCACATGATCATGTATATCTGTAATAACTTGACGTGGTCCTTGCAATTTCGTATATAAGTCCGGCAAGTGTTTTGTGATATCTACCATAAATGAAACATCTTGTAAAAAAGGTACATCGCATAATAAGCTAACATCTTCTGCTTTTGTTTCCATGAAAACGCGTATTTCTTCTTTGAGTTTCCAAAACCGGTCGAGTACCATAGAACACGAAAGCCATCGCACCTCTGCATAATATGGTAAGAAAACTGTCGCTGATTAAGGCCTCGTGACCTTATGAAGTTTATAATTTTTTTCACTGACTTTAAAACCCTTTCCAAATTGATCACTTTTGAGCATAAAACTTCTTGGTGGATTATACAATGAATATGATGAAAATCTGGTTTGTCACTGCCCGTTTCTCTAATCTTTGTCATTAATATTTTAACGAAGCCATTTTTTACTCCAGTCATTGAAGGAGCTCCGTCTGTTGCAACGGAACACAGTTGTAACAAATCTAAATTGTACTTTTGCAGAAGTCCATAAACAGCATTGAAAATATCCTTCCCAGTTGTATTATGCAATGGTACTAATTCCAGTAATTCTTCATACACATTGATATCTGCATCAACCGTACGAAGAGAAACTGCGAGTTGCGCCACACCACGCACATCCGTACTTTCGTCACAGGCAACAGAAAATGCAATAAAAGAGTCTAATTTTGTTTTTATCTGATCACTTATATTGGCAGCCAACTCAGTAACTCTTTCAGCGACAGTATTCCGGGACAAGGATATATTTTGAAATGCCTTCACGCTCCCGTGACTTACAATTTCCGCGTCCTTTACAAGGCACTCTTTTATAATTTAAATTCTTTCACTTCACAGCAAAAAACTCTAATTCCCACTTTTCTTGAAAGATACGATGCTCATCTACAAGTTTGCTCTTACTTTCACTTGGTTTTGAAAGAGACATGTTAAAAACTGTATCCGAAATAAATTATAATAAGTACTGTTAAGTGTTGTAACAATAAGTGCGCAACTCAACTCATAACTCTATCGCAACTGACTCATAACTGACTAAACACTGAACGACTGAACTCAATCGAACACGGCTTATATACGGATTGTGATTTCTCGAGTTCTTTCCAGAATGTTCAGATAGCGTCATCTGTGTTTTTGGGCGATAGAATTTCATGGAACAAGCCAGATAACGTTTGGCTTTAGGTTTTAGGTTGAGTATGTGTAGTTCATCCTCCTAAACATAGATGGCACTATGTACAATTGTACATTTTATTATACCAATCATTGTTGCAGCGGCGCGCGCTTTCAAAAACGGTTTTCAACTTGTTCGCGGGCCGCATTATCTGGCTGTTTTCAAAACTAATTTCAAACTTGATTTGGGCCGCAGAAAAATACTCACTGGGCCGCATGTTTGACATGGCTGTTGTAGAGTCTTTTGCTTTCCCGATATTGGTAGGTTTTGATGCGTACGGGCCACTTGAAACCATCGTAAAACTGCTTCATTTACATCCTCGTAACACACCCGTACTCAACACAGCAACATCAATTTTTTGCAGCCTTTATCAACTTATTCCAAACCTTTAATTTTCTCAGCTAAACTTAAACACACTTGCTTGGACTTCTTACTTGATTCTTAAACAAAAACCAACTGAACCTGAATTTGCGAATTACTAGGCCTCGACTATAAAATGGGGTTTTCCCCGGGTTTCTATAAAATGGGTTATTCCCCGGGTTTCTCACAGAAATCCACCTGATTTATTGCCAACCATTCGGCGTTATAAATGTGATAAGAACCTTTTCAAAAAAATGCGTCATAAAAATAGAATTCCGAGAATAAATGTATAAAAATATATACATAAAATTCCCGTAAAAATTTTATAGAGTGTTACTACTTTACAGATTCACTATATGCAGGGCTTTGTACATGAAATTTCATTAAAATATTCTAGGTTTCGAAAAAATTGCACTATAACGAGTTGTTCACTATATAGAATTTCACTATAAACAGTGTCGACTGTATTTATAATACAATGAAACTGAAAAAAAATCCTTATGGTGTTTTCACAGCATTTTCTTTTGTTTGGAAAGGTTATTAAAGCTCCGCCTACTTGTGACGTCGGAACTTAGGCAGTCCATTGGTTGGTGATCCGCGGTAACGCTCGTATCGCTTTCAAACATTCTCACCCTGGAACCGCAACGGTGACTGTAGGTAATGAAATCCTTTGTATTAAATACGAACTAAGCGATCAAATTAGCTATCTACCAGTTATGTTGGTTTAATTAGCGGATTTATGACGAAAATGCTCATGAAAATTATAATGAATTGCATAAGATATAGGGTTTAAAATATGTCAATGATCAAGTCAAGTATACCAGTAATCTATTACTGAATATGAATGTGTTTTAATGGGTATTTATGTTATAAATTTTATAAATAGGATTACAATAGTATATTATCTCACTGTTTTTTGTTAACCCTTAGACAGATTTTTTTTAGCTAGCCGTTAGGTAGATAAGACAGATACTTTTAGTATGTATAATAACTATTGGTGATGCATTGTGTTTGATATTTAGACGAAATAATGTCCATTATTCTAATACTTTTTTTTTCTTTTTTTCTTTATTATATACAATCACAATTCCGGAAGATATTGTATACCTTTTGTAGCCCTTGGACAATTAAATGAAATATCTAATAAGAACCATGACAAATAGAAAAATCTTATACTAATAATACCTTAAATGCAATCCCTGCATTGTTTATCAATACATCAATTCCTCCATGTTTTGATTTTAGATAGTCCCGAAAAGTATCAACACTATCTTGATCAGTAATATCAAGCTGGTGGAACAGAGGATTGTAACCTAGGCTCTTTAATGTAGCCACAGCTGCTTTACCTCTTTCAGAACTTCTTGCAGTACAGTAGACATCACCATCAAATCTTTCACAAAGACCTTTTACTATTGCAAAGCCAATTCCTTTGTTGGACCCAGTAACCTAGGGTAAATAATATGTAAAAAAAATTTTTTTTTCCTCTAAAAAAATTAAAAATCTGAGCTCCTTGCCCCTAGTATTTTTATATACTTTTTGCCTCTCTTTTTGCATAGGTATTGGAAACTACGTCAACTAATAATACCTGTGTGGACTAGAGTAATTCTTTTTTAAATAGAATACCCTATATATCATATATCTATCAAATGGGTCCCTTCCTCATTACATAAATACTAGGTTTGATATATTTCTCTTTAGACACTTGAGAAATTTTAGACTATGAGCAGAATGTTTTTAGTATCTTTCTAACACATGTCCTCTTATAATAAGGTTTTTTTCCAAATTTCTCTCTAGTATATCTATATTCAGCAGGAAGAGATCCATTTGACTATAGTAAAGTCAAATTCAAACTGAAATATGCTTTATCGTTAAAAGAACATTTAGTCCTTCTCAACAAAGTTCTATAAAAATAAAAATATTGGGGTCTAATCATTGGAAAAATAAAATAAATTAACATACACTATAAACTAAGTAACAACATATACAAAAAGGCACAAATATAACCATAATAAAATTCACCACAAAATATATAATATAATAAAAGAGACATAAAGGTCTTAATTACAGATTTCGACCAGAGGGTCTAAAATACAAGAGTAATAAAAAACATAACATATGGTATGCTCACAAACTGTCAACGTAAAATGTTATAATATACTTTTGCCTCCAAAGTTTTCCAATACTTGTTAAAAAATTATAAAAGCCTTAAGACCTCAGATTTTTTATTTTTTTTTGTACTGACAAAAACAAATAAGTTAAGAGCGGTGGACAGTATGAGTTGCACTCATACAAATACATACATACTATTTATACAAATTGTAAAACAAAAACTAAACGTTAAAAACAAATTGGCCAATGAATCACAAAATTCATATTCGTCAATAAACTTGCAGGCTTGTAGAAAACTCTGAACAGACATGACATGGGCGAATAGTACTACCAAAATAACTTGCCGTAATATTATTGTCGGGGAATAATCAATTGGTGATTTACAATAGCATGACATGCATGATGAATGGTCATTTTCATTAAAAAATAATTTTGTAACTAGTGAAGAAGAAAAACCATTTACATTCGCTGCATTTGTCACTTTAGATCAATAAGATCATAGCCCACCAATAATCTAAAAAAAACGTAATCCGTTTTAGATTCTGGTCATGTTTTAAAGATTGGTGGAAGGCTACATAACTCCGATTTAGGAGTTACACATTTTGCATACACACAATCAGTATCTACATCCTGGAAACCATCATCTGCAATTTATAGAGATTTTGGATCTTATGGGCACGTAGTGCGATTCGTCATATTTTGCCCAAATGTATAAAATGCTGGAGATTACATCTCAAATCCTTTCTTTCAACTCCCTGTGGGTGATTTGCTGCTCTCTCGTAATCCAGAAATCAAACCATTTTCTGTATCATTAGATTTTTCGTATTAATATATCTACGTCTAAAACGCGTGATTTCGAAACATTTCAAGCTTGGATCGGGTTTTTGTTTGGCTTACAACGAAAGCTTTACATGTTGAAATTGCATTCGAGATGAGTACCGATTTTTATTGATGTTCTGCGCAGACTTATTGCACCTCGTAATGGTTTTCCTGCTTCGTCAGAGCTAATAAATATTTGACGATTATAATGAATATTCAGGTAAGTCTGAAAACATTACTTGGAATTTTAACACCCGCGCATCTCCATATATCAATAGGCTCGCAGAAGTTTCAATCAAAAATGTAAAATTTCATTTATTATGTGTAGTTAGCCAACCGATTTTGACTTTTGAGGAATTAACCACGTTGCTGACACTAACTTAAGCAGTTGTGTGTGTGTTCAAAGCAATGATTCAACTGACCTGAGCGTCCTAACTCCAGGTCATTTCCTTACACTTAAACCTTTTTGGCCTTACCTTTAACCCTACATTTCAAGATTTAAGTTAAACAAACTGAGTCGTTGACTGCATTCCGATTTTTTTGTCTCGTTATAAAAACTAATATATTCGTATTCTTCATCAGAGGTCAAAGTGGCATAAGCCAGAAAATGTTTCACTGGTACATTGAGTTTTAAAAAATAAAAAATTCTCCTCCGTTAGACTGGCCCTTAGCCCGTATTATTGAACTCCACCCTCATAACGACGGCATTTCTAGAGTGGATACAGTACAAACCCAAAGCGCCCGCTTGTAAAATTAAGTCCGCTCCCAATTAAAAATTAATTTTAGTGGTTACTAAATAATTTAATTTACTTTTTTTGTCTAATTATAATTAATTATATATTTTTTGTTTTTTTAAATATAATGCACATTTTAAAAAAGGTAGGTGGAAATCTTCAGAATTATTCTTTTGTTACTAAAATACTATTAATGTAAGTATAGTAAATGTTTTAAATTTTATTTGGCCTACTAAACTACCTGACCTTTAAGGGAGAAGCAGTACCAATAAGTACAACAAGTGAAAACACTCGTGTCGGTCTCTAAACTGTTCCACAAATCCACAAAAAATATGCTAAACAAATTATTAAATAAATTTAAAAATGCCTTCATTCACCACGTTGTGACATTACAGGAGCCCATCTTACCTGTTCAAGTTAATAGCTTAATTCTAAAAACTAATTTAAGTACCTGGGAGTCATCATGGATTCAAAGTCATGGATAGCAACCCTTGTCAACATACAAAGTAGCTTCCACTAGAAAACGACTAAGGACAGATAGGACGACTTTATCATGATTCCAGATGAACAGATTGGTAGAGTGGGGGAGTTAATTTTAAAGGTCAAACACTAGTGTGCCATACCAATGGAACAAGGATGGCTGGAGTACAGTCATCAGGCGCAGGTGTGTTTGTAGAGAAGCTTAAAGCCCACTACTTACTATTCGGTTGGATTCGTTGGTTCAATTCATATGAATTGTGGAATATTTCATCGACACTATTGACAGTAATTGAGTAAGGTGTTTGTTGGCTACATTCCGGTTATTGGATGGTTGAGGTGGACCCATTTGTATGCCTTGTAAAATTTTATTCTGTTATTCCATTTTTTTTAGTTGTAGTAATGTCAGTTAGTGCCAAGTTGTTTAGGTCAAATTATTGGCCTAAAAAGGTTTCTATATCTAAGTTCGATCGCACTGATACATATTCGCGAAAGTGCGTCTGCGTTAGTATTTTGTTTGCCTTTTTTATATATTATTTCGTAATCATATTTATCGAATTTTTTAACTCCACCTTACAAGAAATTTTCGACCAAATAAATAAGGGCGAAAATATTTACATGCCCATACTATGGCAAGCAGTTCTTTCTCAATTGCAGAGTATTTTTTTATATTAGTTTCGAAGTCGTTTAACGTTCTACGGGCGTGAGCTATCGCTGTCATTGGACACAATGCCTTGAGATAACACTGCACCTATAGCAAAGTTGCTAGCGTTCGTTATGAGAATAGGGCTTTTCGAAATAGGAATATTGAAGGATTGGTGCATTGATAAGCAATTATTACAGTGATTAAACGAGTTGACGAACCCCGATGATTACGAATTACTTTATTTTATAACAAAGTCATGAGTTTGGCATTTTTTGCAAAATCTCTGATGAAAAGTCTATAGTAACCTAATAACCAGGAAATTTTGTCAGTATCGGGTTTGACACCCTCTGTAGTAACTACATGATCTAAATATTGGACTTTTCTTAGAAATTCGGATTTGTCCATTAGAATCTTAAAATTTGAATAACGAAGTCTGGTGAAAACTTTTCTTAATCGGGTTCTTCATGTAGCAAAGTGCTAAAAATTACAATGTCTCGATATTCGAGGCAAATTTCGTTCTGAAAACCACGCAGTTTATTATTAATCACCCGTTGGAATGTGGATGATGCGTATTTATTATTTTCTTTTAAATTAATGCCTGTCTTCGGTAGAGAAACCAGTTTTTAAACATCTTCGGAATCCATCTTGATCTGATGAAATTCGTTGGCTAGATCTAAAGTTGTGAAATACTGGTTTCTGCCTAAACTTGTCTAGGATATCTAAAATTTTCGGAAGGGGATATTTCTCACCAATAGTGTTCATTAAGTCGTCTGTAGTCAATCACAAGATGCCATTTACGTTTTCCAGAAGCATATAACTTCTCTGAAACAATCCAGATGGGACTAGAACAAAAGGAAACCGAATTTTGGTCCTGGGCGTCTGAACCCCCCCTTAACATTTTGATGAGGTTTGACCGTTTGAACTCCCCAAAATAAATTTATGGTTTGAATCCCTCCCGAACAGAATTCCTGGCTGTGCCTGTCAAGCATCTCTTTCTTCAATGATCAAGGAGATCTTTTAGACTTGATTTTAAAACAGAATCGTGATAATCGGGAATATCTTGGTCGGTTTCCATTTTCCCGAAAAAATCGCATGAATTCGTTACAGAAGCTGTAATAAAATAATTTAAAACATTTATTAGAGCTTTAGACATTTCGAGATTATTTTCAAATTTTGTATACTCTAGAATCCTTATACCGTTTTTCATTTTTACAGCTATTTTTATAATTTGTTGTGTTCTTCCAGGTATATAATTTCGAAGTCTGTTTTTACGACTTATTAGATTTTTCGTAAATTATAGAAATTTCAAATAAACAAAATTTATAGAAGCCGTTTGTATTGAAAATATTTAAAAAAGGGATATTAGCCGCTTCATCGTGATTAGAGATAACACGGGCGGTTTGAGTATTAAAGGTTTCCTTTTTTATATATTTTTTTTTTGTAAAATGTAAGGGCAATATCAGGAAAAATATCTTTATTTGAAAATTTTATTATTCGTTAAAGGCTCTTATTTTTGTTATCATTTTTGAAGCAGGGTTAAAAAATCGTTTCAAAACATTTAATTCAAAATCCCTTTGTGTTAATATCAGAATTCCTTTAGTAATACCACATTCAAAATATTGAAAACGAAAAATGTAAAATTACGTTACACGGGTTTCGCTCTTCCGAGCATCATCATACAATTTAAAATTAAAAACAAAAATAGTCATCACTATATAATCAGACAAACCACGAAACAAACACTCACACAGTGTTTGTCTGATTATATAGTTAATTGTTTTTCTTTTTTAATTTTCTATTGTGTGATGCTCAGAAGAGCAAAATACGTGTATCGTATTTATATAATTTTTGTTTTTAATGTTTTAATATTTGACTTCGACCAAGACTTTGAGAATCATTATATTGTACTTGTATAAATCAGATTTATTTGAGAATAACAGACAATTTCTTTGGACTAATTCTTAGATTAATACCAATAATTCCACTACTATTGCCACTAATACCAAGAGTAATTCGACTAATGCCAAGATTAATATCACTAATTCCGGAGAGCTCTGAACACCAAAATACCACCTCGGTTACCCCTCATATAACATACTTACTTTGTTTATGCTTGAATACAATAATTACTATGTATTGGTTTGTTTTAAATTTTAACGTTATGTGTTTGTCTTGATTGTTTTATTTTTTATTATTTTATCTTGAGTGTTAATTGATATATTTCACACTTTTTTATTTATTTTATTGAAATTGTTTTGAAATTAAAAATATCTTACATTAAAAGTAGGTAAACTGATTAAAAGCCTAAACGGATATTGGAGTAACACTAAAAACGTGCCTACCGAAAAAAAAATGTCCCAAGTAAAAGTTTGTTTTTTTTTTTTGGTAATATTATTGGAGTCAATTTTTTTTCTACAGCAAAAAGATTTTAAAAACTGTAGCCTTTCCATCTGTTATAAAATTTGTCAATCGCCATATTTTGTATCTGGCTGAACATCCAGCTGGTTATCTAGACTAATCAGATTTCTACTGGCAACCAATATCTACCTGCAAATAGTTTAATATCATCATACATAGTTAGTACTTACACATACCAACAAAATAATAATTAAAATGATATCCTTTATTGCCAAGACAATCCCAATTAAGACAAAGCAACGTCACAAGGTCGATAGAAAATACAAAATTAGACGTAACCATATCATTAAAATAGTGAATCAATTTATATGACAACCCAGATAAAAACCAATTAAAATAAACAACAAAGATGCAGACAAGCCACTAGGACATTAAAACACTTTAGCATATAATAAAGCAACAAGAAAAAATACAAATTACACTAATTTAAAACTATAATAATATAAAATTAACAATGAAACTTAATATAATCTCTGAACTAAATTTATAAAATGCTTTTTAAATTAAAACCTTCCTAATGTCAGCTTTGATTTTTTTTATGGATGTTCTCTTAATATAGCCGAAAGGGCATTAAAACAACTTATAGCCATGTACCTACGCCATTGTGATACTTTTTCAGCTGACAGTGGGTACTAAGCTAGGTTTATTTTTGATACCATGGACGTTACTATGCACTCTGAAGTTAATTTATTAATAATTAATAAAGGATTTCCCAGATGTATATATGAGCCTGCAGTCTTCTCTGTAGCCCACTTCCACTAAGATTCTTGCTATCTTTCTCTGAAAGCCAAAGTTATGGCTTGCCTTGGGGCTCTCTCAGCCAAAGTCACACCCCCCACACTCACAACCTGAACCCTATCCTCTAGTAGTACTCCCAGTGCCACAATTTGCTTAGAAAAAGATTGTGAGCAACAAAGGCAAACGCCTTGCTTAGATGACAAATCAAGAAGGCATTATACTCCTTTGTTTGAAACCGCTGCTGAATTCTACTAACCAAATCCAGAATACCTAGAATAGTGTTTTGCCTTTAAGGCAGCCCAACTAACCTGTTAAGTATTTTACTCAGTTGTAAGCTATTAAATAAAACATAACTGTTACGGAAAAAAAGGATTATTGAATTTAATGAATTTTTAAAATTATTTCAAAAAATACTACTAGATTGCAAAGATGTTAAATACTATAAAAAAATCGAAAAAGCTAACTAATAAACAGGTAACCAGATTTGTCTCAAAATTTTAAAAAACAATTATAGTTTGAAGCCTTTTTCACAATTAATTAAATTAAAACTAATCAAAACATTTTTAAGAAATATACAATGTGATTGAATCCAATAATTGGCTGTAAATTCGAATTCAATTTTTTTAATAGTATTAGTATAACTACTAAGCACATTTACACAAGTCCAAATGTAAAACAATAATGAGAATACCCAATTTTTGTAAACAATTGAATTATATTAAAACACTAAAATAAACTACAATAAAATCAGAAGATACAATTAAAATTTATAAAAATATTAATAAAACATTTAACATTAAAATATACATTGACATTGAAAAGCAGATACTCATCAAAGCAGTAGAGGGCATTTTGACGCAGCAGTCCCTTTACTGTACCCTTAAACTAAACTCTAATGTTAATTGGAAGTTTATTAAAAAAGTGTATAGCAAGACAGCCTGGGCCTCTCTGACACCGCTTCAGTCCATGGAATTGAGGAATTAAATCTAATGCTCTCTGATGCATTGTATAGAGGTGTAGTATTCTAAAATATAGATACAAGGAAAGGTCAATATTTTACTCTCAATAAATGATGGACACCTACACACGGACCTGTAATTTAAGCCAGAAACCAGTCGCACTGCCCCCACTTAAAGCCTGAACACCTACCAGTTGCATGAACACACAAACACGGCATAGGAAATATGACTACGACACAATGCAAAATATGCTTGCCTTAAAACATCGTTGGTTACACAGTTCAATAAATTTCGCAGAACAAAAATGTTAGAGCTAAGCTTCCCAATAAGAAAATCGGTGTGAAACTTCAACGTCAGCCTTGGATCTCACAGAGCTTTCTAGGTCCTCCTGCAGAATCTGATAAGAGCCCAACTCAGATACATAATTTATGCAATTTAGTTGATAATTTTGTAGGGCTGAAAATAAGCAGATTTTTGTGTTTAATTAGCAGCATATAAGTAATACAATATAATAAATTCAATTCGATAAATGTATTATTTTTCAACTAAAACTTGACTAACATAATATTAATAAATAAATCAATAAATAAATATTGTTTATTAATTAGCATAAAGCTAGAATATCTGCATCAAAGTTATCACACTTATAATCACACTATCTTAGATTGACACAGTGGTTTCAATACATGCTTTGCATTTTTTTTTTAAATTTACAGATTGTTTTACATAATTGGGTAAATTATTATACAATTTTAAAGTATTATGGAAAATGTTTTTTATCAAATTACTCGCTTACAGATTTATTACACAAATTTCCCACATTTCAGGTATTTTGATTACGAACATTGTGAACTGGTATACAGTACTGCCTCAGGTTATCTGGTAAAAAAACTTCTAAAACTGCATAAATAAATATAAGAGTCTATAAGTAAATTGTTTGTTTTACACTTAATATTTCCACAGAGAATATATACCCACATTATATTGCATTCAGGCTCTTTGTTAAATATGAAAAAAAATTTTATAATGTAATAGAGTATTAACACATTTCTTCAATTTAATTCTCGGCCATGGAAAAATTTAACAATTAGTTTTATACTTTTTATTCCTGCAATTAAAGTTTGGCACACGAATCTGAGTCTACGAAAAGAATGTGAGTAACTACGGAAACGGTGAAATGATCATTCGCCGTTGGCTACAACTCTGTATATCCACGGAAACGGCCTGCTTTCGACATACCTCCCCCTTTCATCGATGTTTTATCTCTGTTTGGTGTAGTTTATGTTTTAATCAGCTGTTTTTAATGTTAAGATTAATAATGAAGTTTTAAACTCGTATATGGAAAATGAACAAAACATTTTTAGAAACTCCTATCAGGGACGCAAGTATGAAGAAACTACCCCCCCCAAAATTTTTTAGGTTGGAAAATTAGCTTCCACAAGTTGAAAAGAACAAAATACCAATTTTTTTTTGGGTCCAAGTTCAAATACTTTAACTCAGTCTTTGTATTCCTACAGTACAGAGGCATAAGATTTATCTTTGATACAAACCCTACAGCTAGTTGCAAACCACTGTTCTTATCAAGTGAAATCTTAGCACTAACTTGCTTTTTATTTAAGAAACTATCTGCATACATGAAAAGAATAAATAAAAAGAAAATACATAAAAAGTATAAAATTAGTTCTTCACAGTATTCTAGTCCTAGTACTAGTAATATTTCAATGTCCGTTCCGAAAACTGCTTTAAACAAAAAGTCATACTTAGGGTAAAATGTTGTTTAACCACCACCCGTACAGAATAGGAGCTATAAGATCTACATTAAATTTCAAGAAAATAAAAAACTTTCTTGCGCAAAAACTTACAATGGGATGGATGCTCCAGCATTCCATTTGATTCTGAATCGTTTTTTGGCTTCTGTTGTGATACTTAATAAAAGAAATTTCCTGTAGAAATTCTCTATTTCTATTTTATTCTTTACTTGTGATATATTCAGAAAATATTTTTTTTTTAATTTCTATGAAGCCTCCTGAATATGTAAGTTAAAAAAAAATTCGTGCGAAAATCCCCAATTTTCATTATATTTACTTAGTTTTCAACTTTCTTTTAGCCAAAATGTGATTTAATCACAAAATACATTTTTTGGGCTAATATAAGCCCAGTCGCATATGTATTGGACCAAGGGCCTATTTAAAATAATTTTATTTTTGCCACCTAGTATTTACTACATGTAACATAACTTCAACAAATTTTTTTTTATTTGATAGTATGTGGTATTAAGAATTAATTAACAATATCGCATATCTATATCACTAACAATAATAATGATTAGGAAAATATATCTTTATTAGGCTTGGAGCATATTAATTGGGCCATAAATGCATGCACTCAGATAAAACCGTGTGATTACTTAGTGACATCTGATACAAAATTTATTAAGGTAAATATCTAATCGAGTGGGCCTTGAAAATAGTTGAAAACAAAGATGGCATTAATATTTGAGTCTTTGAAACTGCTTAGTTGTCAAAATGGTTTGCAGAAAAGCACTCTCGTATGATATGCCAAATTCCATTATTAGTGCCCATAAAAATGGTCTATCTGGACCTAGTATTGCAAAAAATCTAAACATTCCTCAAGGAACAATAAAACATATTATTTCCCAATTCAAAAAATGCGAAAATGTTCAGTTAAAGGCGAAGTCTGGCCGTTTTTCGAAAATTATAGAAAGAGATAAGCGGGCTCTCCTTACACTAATTAAACAAGATCGTCAAGCTTCATCACAGGAGTTAGCTGTAAAATGGGCAGATGCAATTGGTAAACGCATTTCAAATGACATCTGCTTAAGAAATATAAAGAAAATGGGATACCGCTTCTAGAAAGTAAGTTTATAACAAAATACAAAAAGACATTTGAATGTTTTCATTTTAGGCGTCCGCACCATTCCCGACCTTAACGACAAAATTCAGGAAATCTGGGATAACTTCCAACCAAAATATTGTAAAACATTAGTAGACACCATGCAAGTAAGACTTAATGCAGTTATTAAACAAAAAGTTCACTGTACTCAGTGGTAACAGTAGCAAATTACTCAAATTTTTATGGTCCAATTAATATGCGACAAGCCTAAGAAAAATATTTTTTCATCATCATTATTATTGTTAGTGATATAGATAAGGAATATTATTGATTAATTGTTAATACCACATACTATCAAATAAACGTAGTTGTATTTATTGAATTTATGTTATGTACAATAAATACTACGTAACAAAAATAAATATCTCTTACGAATTCCTTTGGTCCAAGACATATGTGACTGGGCTCATATAGAGCTTCCTCTTGATATTTTAACTTTTTTAGCCAAAATGTGATATATTCACACATTTTTTTTTTTCTATAAAGCCTCCGCAATACAATTACAAAAAAAAATTCCTGAAGTCCTAAATTTTTATTTTATTTTAACCAAAATTTGATGTTGAGTGTGATGTATTCCCAAAATTTGTTTTTTACTTGTATAAAGTCTCATTTAAAATGTTGTACTAAAAAAATTTCCTGCATAAATCCTGATGATTTTTATATATATATATATATATATATATATATATATATATATATTTAAACTTTGTTCATGTGAAATAACTACATTTTCCAAATAATCTTTCTTGATTTCTATAAAATCATCTGAATGTGACAAAAATGAGGCGGATCCGATATTTTACTCCACTGTCTATATTGCTGTGAAACTCTATGTTAAATGTTCAAACTGTTGTAAATATTGTAAATAAAGAGTTGACAGTAGTGTATAAGTAGCTAACATCTAATGATTTAGGTCTAAATACTGAAAACAAGTTTATGATAAAAAGCAGATTTAATACCTCTGCAACAAAAAACCATAGTGGTATTTATATAAACAACCAAAATATAGAAAGGTAGAACAATCCAGATACCTTGGTGTTATAGTGGCTGGAAATATATCATTTTCCAGTCATGCAGAGTATGTTATAAAGAAAGTTGTCAAGAAAGTTAATCTTTTAGGAAGAAAGACCCACTATCTTAGTGACTGATCAAAGTTGACCATATATAAAACTACAATTACCATAATATAACTATTGCACATCAATCCTCATAACAAGTTACAAATAAATATACCCCAGAAACAACAAAATCAGTCCTTGCGATACATTCATAGATGTAGATGTAATCGTACAAGTATTGATGTTATGTTGAGGAGCACAGATCTATTGAGTGTTAGACAAATAATATTTATACACACAATGGCTGTAATATACAAAAGCACAACTTATTTCCAAATCATTTTTTAAGCCATACAAAGATTGTAGCAGATATACATACTTATCAGACTCAGGCAAGAGAAAACTTCTATGTAAATAGTTTCAACTACGTAGGCACAGTTAAAAAGAACCTATTCCACAATGGACTTATTCAGTACAATTGCTTGCCTCAGTATATAAAAAAACTCTGAAACAGTTAAACTATTTGGTATCAAAAATTTTAGAAACAAAAGTTATTTGTTAATGTAATATTTTCCTTTTAACTGTTGTTTAAATTTGTATATGTACTATATGTATTCACTTTTTGTAATTATTACCTTTGCTATTAAAAAACATTATTATTACTAAAAAAAATCCTCATTTAAATACTCAGCTTATTATTCAAAAACTATTGGCTTGATTAAAAAAAAACATAGGATATATACAGACTTTAACCGATGAAGTCACAACAAGCAATTAAAAAGAGATTCCAAAGCTGTCATTAACTCGGACTCCGGGCAGATGTTTGACTAGCATCCAGTACAAGTAAAATCTTTATGGTCCTGTATCAATCTACATGTAACATGCTCTTTTATAGAAGTCAAGATATTCATTTGGGGTCTTTTTCGGGTTTTCATCAGCTTAAATGAACTATTAAAGCTCTTCCTTCATCGGATCTCAAAAATAAGTTTTGTAAACATTAATATCACATTTCCATTAAAAAAAAAGTTGAAACAGAATAAATAAAATAAAAATTTTCACAGGAAATTTCTTTTGTTATCAAATTTGGAATTTCTGTGGTAGTCAAAAAAGAATTATTTTGCAAATATATCACATTTCGGGGAGGAAACAGAATTACGTCCGCAAATAACATAAGGAACAACAAAAAACAAATAGTTTATAAGAAAAAACTCTCACTACTTGCTTGGTACTAAACAATAATTTAAAGTTGTATTATTTAACTCAAAGTGAAAAAGCAGTATGAAATATGGCTAACTTTATGAAGAAATTTGAATAACTACTAACTTTTGAAACAATGCTAATTCTGCAAATCAAATGCAATGTGCAAAAGCAAATTTTAACTTACCACAGCAACTTTCTTGAAGTTTTCCATTACAGTAAGAATATTTTGTAAGTTTCACCCGGTGGCACTCTCAAAAAAATAATATATACCTAATATATATATATATATATCTTTTGTTTTTGTTACAATGTTGCCTAATATGGCTAACGGCCTTGGCGTCACCAGTCACCGCCAACTATAGGTAGTTAGTCCAGAACGAGCCTAATTATTTATATTAGCAATTTTGACCTGACATTTATAATTTAGTCTAGTCACTTATCAGTCATATCATATTTATGCCTCGGTCACATAGGGTCATTTAAAAAGTCATTTTTAATAACACTCATAAGTTGCCATAATTATTTTTATATGAGCTTTAATTGATCCAAAGTTGATCTCACAAACCACTATCCAATTTATACGTGTACTGTGGTCTGTGGTTGATCTGTGAAACAAAATAAAAATACATTTAATGCTTTTTTTATAATTTAATTGTTTGTGTTTTGCCTTTGCGGCAGCCCAATTGACCACCTGTTAAGTATTTTACTCAGATCTAAGCTATTAAATATAAATTAACTGTAACTGAAAAAAAAGGATTATTGAATTTTATGTATCTTTAAAATTATTTCAAAAAATACTACTGGATTTCAAAAATGTGAAAATATTGTAAAAAAATCGGAAAAGTTAACTAATAAACAGGAAACCAGAATTGTCTCAGAATGTAAATTTTTAGATACCGAATAAAGGTAAATAACGGGTCATTTTGGGTCATTTATGTAGTCATTTTCACAATTTGGCAAATTTCAGTCACTTTCAAAAAAACGTTTGCGCTTTGCGCCGCTTGTAGAACTAACCTTACTTTAATGTTTATATTTGTAGAACTGATGCCTCACAGTCTTCCGGTTCGTCTCGTCGAATGCAGACGTCTGTGTTATTAACATAAGTGGTTCCACGTGTTCGGTTTTGCTGCTTTATTTGGGAGGGAAACAGGAAACTCAACCGCTCAGTGTAAAAACTAACGACCCGGCTAGAAAGGGTGCAGACGCTGTGAACGTGTGAGGCCTAGTTGTTCCTGCATTCTATCCCGTTCGTCTGTCGCAGTTTTACATAGAATATTAGCGTAATGGCGGCTACGTGGCGGGAGTGGGAGGGGTAAGGGGATAGCTTGAAAGAAAGGGTCATCTCGTGATATCAGTAGTACTCTCAAGGGGCACCTAGTGGAAGCCAAGACGCATTTCAAAAATTTAAAGAGCTCGCCATCCGGATATCCTACCGATAACATCTCCAAACTGGAATAAGGTGCAGGGTCGCCGATTTAACGACTCTGAGCCCCGGACGGAGAGCAATCTGGCGACTGCCTTGTAGCAAAGCAAATAAGTCCTGTTATGTAACAGGATAAACAGGAATGAAGAAGAAGAAATGATGCCTAGTAAAGACTAGGCATTGTGGTAATGCGTGCCGCAGCTGTAAAGTTGTTGAAGAGAAGGCGGCCAAGAAGATCCCGAATTCGGCCTGTTAATTGGGGTGGAAATACTCATAACTCCTACCAGTATTTTCTTACAATTAAAGACAATGACCCCAAGCAGTTTTTTTAAATGGACGAGGATGTTATATGTATATATTAATGTTAAATTTATTACGAAGAACGAACGTTTTAAAAGGCCCTCTAAAATCTGGGAATTTCATTGGTTGTAGCTTAGCGCAAACGTTAATTTTCGCCAGACGCTTCCGTCAAAGTTAAAGATCGCCATCTCAACCGTCGGCAAAAATATAACCGTACCCATTACCTTAGTCTTTACGTTAAGTAAACCTCAAGGACAGCGCAAACGGCGACGCGAGACGCAAACGTTTTCAATCTATAACCCAGGCTTAATAATAGTGGTTGACTGGTTGACAGTTATATAGTGAAAATATAGGGCTACAAGAATATCTCATACATGAAAGGTATCTTGACATATTATTAATTTTTAGAATAATCTTTGTGGTGGTTATGTTTGGACTACCATACTGGAACTCCAGTAATAGGCTCGGGACTAGAAATTAGAATTTAAGGTATGAAATCGATGAAATTATAAAATTTGATTAATTCATTGATGGTATGGTATGGTAATTGGATTATTGACTCTGTTCCGGCTGGAACAATTTGTCAGCTCATCCTGGGGTGCATCCAGGGAACTGGTCAAATACGTGGTTCTGTCCATTGAATGCAAAATTATGTTTTAGTAAAAAAGTGAATTAAACTTCTAATGCATCTTGGCTTCCACAGGTTGGCTCTTAAAGAAGTACTACTGGTATCACGAGATGACCCTTTCTTTCAAATCATCCCTGTACCCCTCCTACTCCCGCCACATAGCGGCAATTACGCTATATGGTCTATGTAGAACTGGGCAGACGAACAGGATAGAATGCAGGAATAACTAGGCCTCAAACGTTCACAGCTTCTGCTACCTTTATTGCGGGGTCGTTAGTTTCCACTCTGAGCATTTGAGTCTCTTGCATTTTCCAAAACAACACAGCAACACCGAACACGTGGAACCACTTATGTTAAAAACACAGAGGTCTGTCTTCTACGGGGCGGTTCGAGAGACTCGATTAATTCATTGATAATAATAAAAATCTAAAGACTAATTTCGAACGAACTTTTACGGCCGATGTTGTTTTGAGTTCCGATAGGATGACCGAAAAACGAAGGGCTAATTTGTACGGACCACGCGTTGCCAAATTAGGGATAGGTAAAATTTTCATTGGGATACCATACCAAGGCACATGAACATGATAGTATAAACCTATTTTGTGCATCTCAAAAATAATTGAATAAATAAAAGAAAATTTATTTCAATAAAAAAAACATTGTTTTATATACTTAAAAATATATTTTGTTTACGCAGCTAAAGTAGGTACATATTGAAAATACAAAAAGCTTATGAAGAATTGAAATAAATCATACAAGCACCTAAATACCTAAGTATTTTTATCAGTCATTTATCCATGATTACTTAGACTAACACAAACTACAATATAAACACCGTGATGAATACATTATATAAAATTAATCAAATATGAATAGGACTAATAAACACGATATCACGGAATCTTTACACCACTTACCTTGTTTCGGCATTAGTAGGTATTAATAAAGAAAAGAAACCACCAGCCTTGAAATCAAATTAATATTTTCAACTTTTGTGTTGAAGTACAACAATAGAGACACATCTCTAGAATGCTTAGAGTCTTACCTATGCCGCATACGCGCATCTTTTGGGTGTAGAAAGAGATGGAAATGGAAGAGGCATTAGGCACTAACGGACGCAACAGAGGCAGAGAGTGGCCTTTTCTAGCAGTCTAGAAATTTAGGTCGGTGAGTACAACTGACGACAACAGTGCATTCCGACGTTGCCATGCGTATCTGAAAAAAAAATCTGGTTCCACAAAATTAAACCTCGAATTTGTTGCTAGTGGGATAGTTCCTGAATTATCCGCTTTTACTCGCACGGAAATTCTTACCCGCAAAGGTGACCTAATTACCTGCACATTGGCAGCACTGCTGGTACCGCTGACTTGTGAGCAGTCGCATATAATACACATTTTTATACAATACACCTGTAACTTTTAAATTAAGCTTCACATGTAATACAAGATTTTGTGGTTTAATATGTACAGATCAAAACTATTAGCAATGAACAAGTGTAATAATATATATTGAGATACAAATATTGTTCTAGAGGTTAAAGAGGTCTTTTCAAGAAATTCTGTCATCAACCTCTTCTCAGCCAGAAACTACAACGTCAAGAAGCCAACCACAAGCAGAAGAAACTCCAAGAAAAAAGTAGACAGCTTTTTCGGGAGGTCAGAAAGGCCAAAGAAGAAATCAAACAAATAAGGGTTTTAAGTCAAGAAACTGAAACAATGGTGAAAGAAAATGGTGTCCTAAAAAAAACTTAAGGGATTTGAATAGAAAGAATTTAATGTCATCTGAAATCTGAATCTGAATCTGCTTTTTGAAAATATGTTAGATATTACTAAAGAATTGCAAAAACGCAAATTTAAGCAAAGTAGCATTCTCCTGGTGGAATGGGTTTTGTAACACTTCAACTTCAAAAATCTATAAGTGCTTTGAAGCACTTATAGGGGAAAAAGAAAATTTTTCCAATTCATAATAACAAAAAAAAGTAGTAGTGGACTAATGTATGCATCCAAAGATCTCATTCCTATCTGCAAATTTGCAGAACATTTTTTGCGCATAAATGACAATAATCTAACAAAAAAGAATTTCAGCATTTTAAAAAATAAAATAATGTACAATTGTATTCATGCTAACTGTTTTCCCCGTTTAAAAAAAACATGTTTTAGAGAATAATAGCAACCATATACACTTTTTAACTGAGGCAATAATTTTAATATATTTAAAAATATGGACCCAGAACTTAAGACTATCTATTCAATTTATAAGGTAAATATATTTTATTTTTTTATTTTTTCGAAAAGGCGAAAAATCCAAAAAATAGTTTTAATTCATTTTATAATCAAAATTGGATCAGAAATAGCTGAACCCATTAGGCATCAATACACAAAACTAATTTTATTTAAGTGACAGTAGTATGTAGTAAAATTAAATAAATTATTACTGAAAGGTAAGTGGTAGCGATGTTCTCTCTGTCTTTATGTCATTTGTAAAAAACTCATGACATGTTTCACTACGTAGTAACTTCTTCGAAGGTTACTTCTCATATGAACAATATAATATAAATATTCCTTTACTATTTAAGTTTGTTTATTGGAGATGTAACATCCGCTAAACAAATATAGTGGAAGTGTTCATCTGAATAAAACAACAATAGCAATAAGTGTTTTATTTTTATGCATATACGTCCCTTCGAGGGCGAGGAAGTCCCTAGAAATTATTTTCATGTAAAAAATAACTATACAAAACAAAAATAAATAATGATTGATTCATGAATTTATTATTCCTAAATCCATCCATTCTAAAATATCCATTTTAAAGGCATATTTTTGTAATTACATTATTATCACATTGGTAAACTTATATTTTATGAGCCTAATGATCCGTATAAAAAGTGTCGTACATTTGACTCATTGAATAAATTTTAGTTAAATTTCTTACTACCATCATGATACGTCACTGGCTAGACATGTTTGATGGCAGGCGATAACACAATATATTAAGGGGATATGTGTGCTCTCTCTTTCCTTGTCTAAGGGTTCTTTCTTTCCTTCCTACCTTTCAATATTGAGCCGGCTGCCACTTTTTTGCTTTCAGCGCCATTCTTCAACCCAATAGGTAACGGCTACGGGTTGTCAAGCAAAATTCTCTTCGTAAATCGTTGAACGGTGTTAAATAGTACTGGTATGACGAGATGACCCCTTCTTTCAAATCATCCCCGTACCCCTCCTACTCACGTCATAGGTTAGGTTTTTTTGTAAAGAAAGAGTGCAGTAGCGCGGTCGCGAATTACTTGTAAAATACCATTTAGGATGCCTACTTTTATGAGTTTTTTTTACATTTCCCCATTTTAACAATAAAATAAATAAAATAGTAGGCCACTGACCCCTTGCCCGATTTTATTATTATCTTGTGAGTAGGTATTTTTGGATATTTTCAAATTCTAAATGAAAGCCAATATTACATATAGAGGGGAAACGGGAGACTCAACCGCTCAGTGTGGAAACTAACGGCCCCGCTAGAAAGGGAGCAAACGCAGTGAACGTGTGAGGCCGAGTTGTTCCTGCATTCTATGCCGTTCGTCTGCCGCAGTTCTACAAAGAATATTAGCGTAATGGCCGTTATGTGGCGGGAGTGGGAGGGGAAAGGGGATAGCTTGAAAGGTCATCTCATGAGACCAGTAGTACTCTCAAGGGGCATCTAGTGGAAGCCAAGATGCATTAGAAGGGGTTTATAAAGAAAGACAAATTTGAAGATATTGAAATACACGGTGTGACCGGGAGCTCAGAGCTCGCCATCCCGACAATCCACCGATAACGTCTCCAAACCGGAATAAGGTGTAAATTATCTGGAAGGGTCGCTCCAGCTCTAAATAAGCCCCGGACGGAGAGTAATCTGGTAAGTTGCGGGGTACAGTGTCAAAAACATAGATTGGAAATTGGAACCCGTTATCGCTTTACTTAATACCTCTATATGGTCAGTGACGGCTTTAATGATGATGCCTTCGTTGCCTAACCTGGTACTAACTCTTTACTGTTTCACCTTTTGTTCCTGACTGCGTTTCGATATACAACAAAATATTATTAACAACCTTAATAAACTTTTATGCTGTCAAAATGAAATTGCACTTGTTAGGGAACGTTGCTTTTTGAATACTAGGAAACGTTCGATTAAATTAATCATAAAATGTCAAACATTAGTTAGTTTTCCATTTGAAAATTTTTTAGTCATTTTAATTTGATGACATCAACATAAACTTCAAGTAAAAAACGTATTTTTTACTGCAGCACTTACAGGCCGATTTTGACGATTTTTTGTACACTAATGGACATTTAGGAGCTATCCATCCGTTTTCTTAGAAAAAGTGCTGAAAGAAACCGGCAAGAAGGTAAAAAACTGTGTACATAAGATTTTGAACCTTGATTGCGCATATCTCGGAAACGGAACGTTGCCTAAAAAATACGTCTTCGGATTTGTTATCAGCGGCTACAACTCTACTGGTATACTAAAAATCATCAAAATCGGCCAAAAAGAAGCTGAAGTAAAATATTACCGGCCGAATAATCAAAATCGTCGGTGGAGTAAAAAAAGTAAATAATTAACTTTTTTGAGGTAGAAATACCGAAATTAAGTAAATCGGTTTTCGCACTGCTCTCGCCGCCCGGAGTTTCCGATGTTAAACCCGTAGCTCAAATATGCACCATTTACAAACTTGTACTGTGACACTATTCAAACTCGTAGACTCCGGGTCAAACCCAAATCGTTAGTCGCCCGTCCAGTGTTTCGAATAGCCTCCTGAAAGGCAGATCTCTGTGTTTTTAACATAAGTGGTTCCACATGTTCAGGTTTGCTGCTTTGTTTCAGGTGAATGAGGGAGACTCAAGAGGTCTAAGTGGAGACTAACGGCACCGCTAGAAAGGGAGCATAAACTGTGAACGTATGAGGCCGAGTTGTAATAGTTGATTCTCCATTCAATCCTGTTGGTCTGCCCAGTTCTTCATAGAATGTTAGCGTAATGGTCGCCGCTATGTGGTGGGAGTAGCAGGGGAAAGGGGATGGCTTGGAAGAAAAGGTCATCTCATGATTAGTACTACTTCCGAGGGGCACCAGTTGAAGCAAAGATGCTATAGAAAAACTTAAAGGTTAATGTACCGGGAGTTTAGAACTCGTCATCCGGATATCCCAACTGATAATGTCTACAAACTGGAATAAAGTGTCATCGGGAAGGGTCGCTCCAGTTCTAGCTAAACCCCAGACGCAAACCAATCTGGCAAATTGTACAATTAATGAACAGAAGCCAATTAACATAAAAGAAAAAGCGGAAAGCGGTGGCAGCTCTAGTGATGGCCAAAATTCTATAATGAATCGATTCAGTTGAATTGATTCAATTAGCTAAAAACAAATCGATTCGATGCAATAATCGGGTAATTTGAATCGACTCGTAGAAAAAATCGAATCGATTCGAAAAATATTGAACCTATGTCCTTTAGGCTTGATCAATTGTGGTGTGGCAATAAATAAAATAGGTTTATTACTCTTAAAAGGTTTTATTATAATAAATGTACGTAATTAACATAAATAGTTATAAATAAAAATAGTGCTAACTAACAAAACAGATAATAATAATAATAAACCAAACTCAACCAATAATTAAATCATTCTTGACCCTTGACCTAGCCACTCTTCAATGCTAAATGATCCCAAGAATAGTTGGCTAGAAAGTCGGTTAGGCTTTAATCTATTTCTATTCTGTGTTAAATAATGGCCTGCCTGGGAAAATAAACTTTCGGATGGTACCGATGTAGCAACACATGATAAATATTTAAATGCTAAGTTTGATAAATTAGGATATACACATTGCACATTTTTCCAAAAATGAAGTGGATTTTCTATTCTTTTTACAACAGGATGCTGCAAATAATGATTAAGTTCCACAAGCAACTCATCATCAGTTGCAATTGAGGATTTAGAACTTTGAGTTGATACCAACGAGTCATCGTATGATCATACACTTTCAGTATCTGCTGAGGTTTTATTTTTAGTACTGATAGTTTCTAAGTTAGTGTCATCTGATTTTTCTTCCTCGATAGTAACTGTTTTTACTGTTAAAGAAATAAATTTCAAACTTGAACTAAAAGCCAGTGGGTTGTTAAAATGAATGTTTTTATATCTGGGGTCTAGAATAGTTGAGACTGCACACAATTTTAAAAGTTCTAGAAGGTAGTCTACAAAGTATTTTGTATAGGGGCTGTGTTGTTTTTAAAAAATATCTAAAGTCCTCTTTTTCGACACTAGAAAAAGGAAATGCATCTTTTGCGATCATGTACAATAACCCATCGGTTATATTATTGTGCTTTTGCCCCTCCTGTTCAAAAGACTTAATTCTACAAAAAGCTTCATTAATTGGTAAAAGTTTTAATTTTTTTCTTTGGCGCACCTATATCTGGGTCTAAAGAAGATAATGACGAACCTTGAACTGAAGTTACCTTCTCTTCCAATGATTGTTTTCTTGGAATAGTCTCTAATGTACTGCTGCTATTTTTATCACTAGATTCCGGGTTAGGAAAAGAAGTTTTAATTGTTTACACTTTAGAGGTCGATGGCATTGCATCTATGTCTATTACTGTTTCTTTTAAACTGCCTGAACCACAATCAGAGCCTCGGTCAGATCTAAACAAAAATAAATAACAAATAATCAGTTTGATTTGTAAATTTATAATAAATGTACATTAACTTATAGA
Organism: Kuschelorhynchus macadamiae; assembly: GCA_030620095.1. Classification (NCBI taxonomy): domain Eukaryota; kingdom Metazoa; phylum Arthropoda; class Insecta; order Coleoptera; family Curculionidae; genus Kuschelorhynchus; species Kuschelorhynchus macadamiae. Next base: position 511,269 of record JAUTXW010001365.1, read on the forward strand.
ACTGCTGTTGTCTCCGAAGGTGTAGCTATTTTATTCCATGTTTTCGCTTTAGATGATTCATAAGATTTGTTGTATTGCCTGGATACTTTACTGTGGTATTACAATGTCTGCAACGAGCAGATTTATTATTGTCACCATGATCACACAAAAAATGTTTCCAAACACTACTTGTTTTTGGAGGCATATTATACTGATCAGATACAATTAACAATATCTCGAGCTCACAAGGTATATTGTATATTTGTCACAAACTCTCTAAAATCGCCCTAGAAATAAATAAATGCGAATATTGAGAACATGCGAACCGCAAAATAGAATAATTAAATGTTTCCAATTTTCACTAGAACGAGTGATTCCCCGGATCGGCGTGGACACTGCCATCTCGTACGCGTAAGGTAAACCACGACATAACGTAAATATTTGTGGTGCGTTTACACCGAGGGCAATAAATCGGAACTATTTTTTCATGTTGCAGTATAAAAAATTTAATAAACTATTACTGTGTTAAAAGTTTTATGGTATTATGGTTAAGTAGACGTATTGTTTATCCATTCGATTTTTTGGGTAAAAGAATCGATTAGTCGAATCGATTTTTAATTTTAGAATCGATTCGATTCCTCCGATGCATCCCTAGGCAGCTCTATTTATAGTCGTACTAGTAGCATGAGCCAATAAATGTATTTAAAATTTTTAAAATTATAAATATAAGTAAATAAAGTTTGGTAATCTATGAAATAAAGTGCTTTTTTTTATAATTATTTGTCTGTTGTTTGTTTTCCATGTCTGCGATTAAGGTAGCAGTTGTAAGTTATTTTCAATGTATTGCGAGTATGTTTTTTTCCATAATTTTCATTTTAGTGATTCATATATTAATAAATTTAAAGTGACGATTCGTCTCGCATTGAGAGGGTTATTCCATTATTTTCAACAAGCGACCCTCTTTTAAAAATCTCCCCAAAGCGTCCCACCCTGAAGTCTTCGTTTTCTTGTTTCTTGCAAACAAACTCAAACCTAAGTCAGAATAATATGCTTTTGTGAAATAAGACATTTTTCGATTGTTGTTTCATAAAAAAAAAATTGGTAAAATAGCAGCTTATTTTTGGTTAATGTATATTTAATAATTATTATTGTCCCCCATTGCCTGTTCAAAAATCTGGTCAATTTAAATTAAACCTGAGATATTTATATTTATTCAGGATAATGTATAGAGTGCATGCATAAAAGTTACTGTGGAAGTGGACTTTCGTGTGAAAACCCCTCACAAACCATATATATCCATTTGAGCATAGACTTTTAAGCCTGCTACTTAACTGACAGTTTTTTTTTTTTATTAAATTGATTTCATTTTATTGTGTAGGGTAAAAGAAGCGGCCTGCAAACCCTTGAAATTTGTAGAGAGAAAGGAGCTTCTTGACTTAGCACTTTGCAGCTAATGGAATAATTATTCCATTAGGTTTAATTAAACCAATTGTTTTTATGATGTTTTCTGTCTAAATAATCTATTGGTACTATATGGAATATTCAGCATTCTGTAGAGTATGTTTCATAATGGGTGCATTGGACGTCCTTATATTATTATTAACATTAAGTTGAGCAATTTTATCAATAAGAAGGCAAGTGAGTTTCTATATTTAGAGGTACGGCATTCGTGTAGGTTAAATCTGGTAATATTTCTAAGGTTTAGGTTGTGAAGTTCCTGTCTGGCTATACTATATTTCCATAAGTAAATGGGATATCTAGTAGAGTGAAAAGTAATTTTATTTATTTAGTGATTCCACCTATGCAAGTTTAGAAAACATTAAAATTATTCTAATGTGCTTCCTGTTTCTTCACGATGGACTAGTTAAAAAATTAATTAACAACAGAAAAGTATTTCTGGTATTTTCATAGGCGCTAGTTTTACTACAAATTTAATTCACTACTTTTTGTGAACTGCTATTTCTTTTCTAATTCTGATTACCTTTTAATCTCGTAAATTTAGCTTGTGCAAAAAATATAAAAAAAGGAGTTTTAAACAAAATCAATGTATAATAATGACCAAAATAAATATTTAAAATTATCAGCAACTGTTTGTTGCAAAATTAATACACAAATATTGAAATAAAAAATGAGTTGACAAATGTGTAAACTCAATCCTTCTGTGTTCTTATCTTGACTTCACTAATTATAGACTTTTTACTTTAACTTTATCTCCACTTTACTTCACTTTTTGGAAATGCAATTTATTTTTCATGTATTAATTGTTAAAGCTATATTCACTAGACACAAAGAAAGAAATTAACTCGATTTGAATTATATTTCACTGATAATTCACCTTGCTTTCATTTAGCCTACTTCACTTTGTTTAGATTCCATTTGAATCTTATTATAGACTATTGAAAATAATTAACACCCTACATAACTTGGGTAGAAAAGTAAGACTTAATTTTGTCTTTTATTGCATTTAACTCATGTAATGTACATAAATATGACATGCTAGACTGGGAATAGCAGAATACCAAATTATCCCAGCGGCATTGACAGCATTTCAATCTGAACTGTTAACAACTGTTAATTAATTACAGTAATAAGCGATTTCGTATTTACAAAAAAATGCGGGGGCGTATCCAGCCTAACGACGAGTTCCATGATTAAAACTGAACTATTAATTGTTATTTACAAACTGTATTATCAGTATTACATTAATAAGCTATTTCGTATTTACGGAAAAAGCGAAAGCACAACTGGCCGAGCGTCGATTTCAATTACTCAAACTAAACTGTTAAACTCTAATGTTTAACTTCGGAATCTAAAACGACTTTTTCTCACTTCTCGGTTCTATTGGTATGTCTAACTGCTTGCCAAGGCGACCAAGAATATGACATGCGATTTGCGATGGGTATACACGAATTTGTTAAAAAAGAACAGATGAAATGTAAAGTTCATTTTTTGCTTGAATTGTGTTGACCAATACGTATGTTTTATTATATTGTAGCCGATTTTTTTGGAAAATGCAGACACATTGATGTTGGCTCGTAAAGGTTTTTTCATGTAGATATTTTTCTTGGGATCGCTTTGCACTGATATTGGCCTGAATTTCGTGGAAGTAAAATTGAATAGTTTTGCTTACAGAATGTTTGTGTTGGATAGCGTGAAGAAAACACCTATTAGAAGGTTTATTGAGAACTTATTTGTTCATTTTTTCTGTGTCACTACTCAGGACATACTTAAAGGTTCGAAACCTGCAAAATTATAACAGTTATAAAACAAGTTAGGTTGTAACTAATGTACAGCTTACATAATGTATAAAGACAATTTAGTCTTGTTCGAAAATGAATCTATTTCGTCTGGAATGCGTGTTAAACACGCGGAAAGATTTGAAGTGTTGTCAAAATACGAAAAACTCAATTTTATTTGAAGGTCATGTTAAAAAGTGTTATTAAAATATTTTTAAAGTGTAAAATTAAATTGAGGTCGTAAATCTAAAAGAAACGTAGGCTTCAAATTGATGCAAAAGAAATAAAGTGAAGGTGTAAATCTCCCTTAATTCTTAGCAAAAATCGTCTGGAAAACTTAAATTTTCCGAAAAATCACAAATATCACAGTACTACCTCATATAACAGCGCATGTTTATATTATATTATTATGCTGTTTTACGAGGAAAGAACGAACGGACCACTTTAAAATTTCTTCAGTCTGATTATACCTGTATCGAAACTGTAATAATATTATTTAATTATGTGGCCAAAAACTGGACAATAAATATCGATTCTTGTTGGCATATCGATTTATTGGTACCTATCGATATATCGACACCTATCGACATATCTATAAATAAAATATATCGATAGGTGATGTGATATCACCTATCGATAGGCAAAATCTGATATCGCCAATCCCTAGTCTCGAATTAAATTAGGCATAGGAATATTTCTAAACAAATAGACCTAACACGCATTATCGGCAACTCCGCGCCTAATCTTACTACCCGCGAGCTAATATTTTGATTAAACTGTGACAAACGATTAAAACTGGTAAATTTGTTGTGTATGTCATGGACCGTCTGTGGGTCGTATAATCGGACATTGGCTGTATATAATGAATGTAAATAGAAAGCTCTGTTTGCTACAGTTATAATTTTTTAGGTCACTGGGGGCAACAAAGGTATCGGTTATGCTATAGTCAAGGGGCTTTGTGAAAAATTCGATGGAGATGTTTATTTGACTGCCAGAGATAACAGAAGAGGTCACGATGCTGTGAATAAAATGAAATCCATAGGTTATAAACCCCTGTTTCATCAGCTAGATATTACTGACCAATGCAGTGTAGATGATTTTAAAAACTTTATCAAAACCAAATACGGAGGACTTGACATTCTTATAAATAATGCAGGTGTTTTCACAGCTGTAAGTATTTTAGGAAGAAAAATAGATATAGTCCTATTAATCCGCGTTGGCCAATGTAGTAAGTTCAGATTAAGTCAAATTTAGCTAATCAATATAATTTTGGGAGTTCGTAATAACTTTTTAGTATTGTAATTGTGAAAAAATCACCCTAGAAGATTTTTACAGATCTTTCGGTTTTTGGGTCCCTGGACCTTAGAAAACATTCTCCCATTTCCGTCAGTCTGTTGATCTGTCTATCTGTCCGTGTGTACACCGCATAGCTCAAAAATTGATACTTCACTTCAAATTTTGTTCAAAAATCAAGGATCATAAGGGGGTGAAATTGTTACAATTTGGTAAAAATCCAATGTGGTAGAGCAAACTGGCGGCATCACAAAATGTAAAAACAATCATTATTAAGACTACTTATCAAATGGGCTTAATGAAATGTTAAAAAATTCAGTACCAAGAACCACTTTTCCATTTGACTTGAAATTTTGTACAAAATCAAAAGTTAAACACGGATATACTTGTAAATTTTAAGTGTGTATCCTATATGACTACCAGTTAAATAGATGGATCGACATTATGTCAAATCATGATAGATATCTTACAGCGATAGCTAAAAGAATTCCGGGCAATATAAGTTCCCGGTTGTGACTTTTTAACAACGGAAATTCGGAAATATATCTGAAGGTAAACGTACATTTCCTATTTCGATGTTAATAAAGTTTAAAATTTAGGATATATTTTTTATTAAAATTTTCCGATATCTGCTATCGCTAATAAATAATATAGCGATTCATAATTATTAAAGTTTTATTACCTTTAAGTAGCCATTAAGATGGTAGTTGCAAGTGTTTAACACGGCCGAAATATGCCGAAAAAATGGTAGTTTATAATACTTCTAGACTGGATTATTTTGAAATTTTACTTTTCTCTTAAGATGACCTCAAGTCCTTTTGTGTTGTTAACTCTGAGGAGGACTGAGATGGTTCAATATGAATTAAATGAGCTGTTACGTTAGTGCAAAAATAACCACCTAGCTAAATGTAGAGTAATAAGCTTCTACCGTCAAAAGAGACCTTTAATGAACAATTATGTTTTAGAAGGACAACTTATACAGCAAATTGAAAAGATTACTGACTTAGGTATAACTTTTGTTATCAATGTTACCTTGAAGGGCAATCGAATGTTGGGTTTTCTTTGCAGAACGTGCAACCATATGGATGATATTGGTACTATAAAATCCTTGTACAATTTGCTTGTTAGAAGTATACAACAGTATAATTTGATCCCCATCCTACTTGTGTCATGTCGAAGCAGTGTAAAATAGGTTTGCCAAATTTATATTATTCGCACAAAGATTTTATTACAAAGACATACCATATAGCACTAAGATTCAGTTGCTTGGACTGGACAGTCTAAAAAAAACGTCGAGAGAATGTCATGGTGTTTTTTCTCTACAAAGTGGTCGATGGTAACGCTAATGCTTTCTAACATTAATTTCCGAACCCTCCAGAGACCTACAAGAAACAGGCACTTATTTCAGGAAGTATCCCTCAGAACTATGGTTTTCATAGTTTTATTGGGCTATTAATGAAAAATTACAACAATAATTTTTATAATCATACTTTTTTCATAATTCTCTACAATCATTTAAAAGCAATGTTCTAGTTTTTTTAGATTTTAAATTGTAAATATGTAATTACTTATTGATAGATTCTACTATTAATTTTATTGTAGCCTTTAGAAAATAATTTGTACCATTTGGAGAGAGATCTCTGTAGAGTACCGAATCATAATCGGAATTTTTAAAAATATATCCGTGTTATTTTTACCTTTCCTTAATATATCAACACTTCACGGGAGGGGGGAGGGAGGAAATAGACATCTTCCGTTTATACATCCAATCAAACCGGTCAGAAATGTGATGAATGTCTTAGTCCTTGTTGCGACGCCGCGACGTACGTGGATTAAAAATATATTAACATTGTTTGCTCCCAACGAAAGCCAGGAAAGTTGTTCTGTGATTCCATTTGGTGTCTACATGAGGTTTGCTATATATATATATATATATATATATATATATATATATATATATATATATATATATATATATATATATATATATATATATAAAGTGCCGTTTGTGTCTTATACATTTTTACACCCAAAATGTGTACGGGTACACTCCGCCTCCGTAGGTTTTCGTGGCCTGTCCGTCTCCAAACTCCAAATTTTACAGATCTGTGACAGCAACAACTCAAGAGGCATAGACGAAAAATTTTTTGTAGTTTTCTATATCTCTCGCAGATAAAAAATATTAATTTACTAGGAGCATCAAAGTCGAATAATGCTGTTTCCTGATGTCTACGGGTATATTTTACAGATACTAGTCTCCAACGATAATGAATAACTGTTGTACTCTAATATTGCAATGTTTTTTTAACTAAAATCAATAAAAAAATCTAAAAAGTGTAAATTAAAAAGACAAACTGCGTGAAACAGCGAAAACGTAAACGATATAAACGAAACGGGATACAACAATAAGAAATATATAGGGAATACATATTTAAAACACAACCGAAAATAAAAATTAAAAGATTAAAAGAGAACAGAAGATAACCTGAGACTTTTTTTAAACATAATGTAATATGTTGCTGAAAAGAGACAAATTTGTAATAAAACAAGTAAATTTTGGGAGTTGTTAGAAAAAATGAAAAATAGACAAAAAAGCAAACATTAAAGACGTATAAGAAGGAACTGTTAGACGAGACAGCATAAATAAACTACACCAAATTATTGCGAAAAAAGGTAAAGCAAATAACAGCTTAACAAAAAAAAAGCATAAAGTCAAGCATAAAGGGAAGCAAAGAAGAAACATATATAAAATAACGTAAAATTTAAAATTACTTAAAATGGAAACAAAACAAAATCAAAAACGCCAATATAAAGATGAAAAATGGTCTGCTTTAATCCAGAGATGTAGTAATCTGGAAGTTTCGCTACTCATAGTCCAAACGCACTTCGTTAATCCGGAGGGGGAGAGAGAACACGCCGAATAGCAATTTCAGATACCGCATAATTCTATTAAAATCGTAAGTTTACTTATTTTTAAGCATTAAAAAGAGCTTTTTAAATAACTTACATTAGATGGATATTTATTTTAAACTTCCACTTAAGTCACCAATTTTTTAAAATATTTTACCGAATGTTCTCCATTATTGTATTATTGTATTTTTAAATATCTCGCCTAGATTTTTTTTTATTGAAGGATCAACTTTTGTATTGAAATAGAATTTTTTATTCCAAGACCTGATTCCTAAATGATCATTTTTAACGTTATTTTCCAGTTATATTAATTCTAAATATTACAAATTGACTATAATATACCGTGCGTGTCTTAAGTCAAAACACCCCCTCAACTTGAATTGTTTGGTATATTTTTACAAAAATTTGAAGACTTTAGTAAGAGAACATAAACCAAAATTTAAGCAAGAAATTACAAATGAAAATGTCAAACTGACAGCTAGGCGCCATTTTGAAAAAGAAAATTACATAGAAAATAGGGTCGTGTAATACTTTATTTAAAAGGTCTTTTCACATGTATTTTATCCCCAAGGTTGATCTGGGGGCACCAGAATTATATTAAATTTTAATACATTATGCGTCTCAAACATTACTAAAACTCGATTTTTTTTGTAATAGAGTTTAGGATGTAACAGTGCAATCGCCCTCTTTTAATTATCAAATACGATTTTTTTTTAAATAATTGAAAGTAATACACATTTATCCTACGACATAGCAAAATTTTATTATTCACTAATGCCTTTACGTAAATGTCATTTAAAAACATAAATTTTCAGATATTTTTCCACCAACCTTGATAAATAATTATATGTTTTTAGGAAGAATATTTTATTTTATTAAATATTATTTATTTGTCTATTTAACAAATAATAATACATTCATAAATAAACAAATTATATTGCCACAACCAGCCCAGACTATAGTAAATTCGATTCATTATTCGCTTGTACTACTAATGTTTACTAGAAATTATAAATAGTTTATTTTAAACAAACTAATTAAACTTGAACCTGAGCTGGAAACTGCAGATTGTAAGCACTTTATCTAATATAAATATCGGTGCAAATCATTTCAGCGGCAGACTTGATCTGGTCTCAACTTAAGGGCTAGCGAACTCGTCTGGAGAAAGCACCCTACCTTTCTAAATTACGACCCCTAAGGGCTAGCGAACCTTCTCGTCTGGAGAAAGCACCCTACCTTTCTAAATTACAACATCTAAGTGCTAGCGAACCTCCTCGTCTGGAGAAAGCACCCTACCTTCTAAAATTACAACCCTTAAGGTTTAACAAGTGAATAGTAATTATCTAAAGCCCATCAGGCTCTCATAAAAATAAGGGGTATTTCTTGCCAATATTTGTTCCGTAATTATCTAATAATATTAAAAGGGGCTACGTTAAAGGGCTGGGTTTCTTTCGAGTGAAGAGAATGTGCATCCTATTACTATGGTAATTGTATAAGACTATTGTGAATAATATAACCGCACCTTATTTTTATAAAACTTGTTCTTTATTTCAAATCCAAAAAAACTCAATATTCGTAAAAACTCTTTATTGCCAAAGAAACATATCGTATTGACATAGCAAAGACTAATTAAAAGAAATATCCATTAAGAAAATCCGTCTGAGTTTACGCCTATACCCAAGTGAAAACGCTCGCAGTCAACCCGAGAGGTGACATGATTTTGTCTTACTTTTCTTGTAACAAATTATTATATTAGTAAAATACTGAATATTAACTTCATTTTTGAAAGAAAAAAGTGTGTGATATTTGAAAAGATAAATTAGTTTCTTATCAAATGTTCAAAAATATAGTGTCCCATTAAAAAAAATTCAACCACTATGAGTCAAATTTCCGAACTTACGAATAGAAGATAAATAAAAAGTTGTTACGCCACTAGAGTCCACGTAGGTATCTATAAAATTTAGAAATATGAAGTTTTTTCTATCTTAATTATTAACCAAGAGACAGAGGTTATTCAATTATTACAATTTGACCGAAAAAGTTTCCAATTTTACTGGTAAGTTAATAGGTAGTAAAATAATTATCATCTAAAATAAAAAACATTCTATTCTATTTCGCCCAAAAATTGAATTATATTGGGTAAGTAGTTTTTTGTTATATTATGTTTTAAACATTTAAAAGTTCCGCCTTTTTGTTCCAACAAAACGAATTTGTATTAAGCATTTATCAGTTTAACCGCATACCTCTATCATACCTGATTTTTGTGCAAAATTTGCTATAGATCTCAAAAATGGTTCCTTAATACTGATTTTTTTTATTTTCTTCTGGTATATTAAATTTTTACCAGATAGATTACATTTACATCTGCGTTTAACCTATGATTTTGAAGCAAAATTTAATGGCAATCGGGTATATAGTTTCTAAGATTGAAGACTTGTCAGAAATGTGATAAAAATGCTTTAAATAAAATCTGAATAGAAATACAAAAAAAGTCGAAATTAGATTTAAAATTCACTGTCAATAAGCAAAAATCTAAAAATAGTCACAATAATAATTATCAGCAACAGGATGTCCCGAAATTAACTAATACAAAAAAGTCGAATTGATAAGCTCCTTTTTTGAGGTCGGTGAAAAATAATTTAAAATATATTTATTTATAGATGTGAGATTTTTTTGTGACAATATTTTTCAAAGGAAGAAAGTTATTAATTTTGTTTTGAGGCTTTTCTATTAAGTCCTAACACTGGAACCTGTGGTGGAAGATAGATCAAAACACAAGAGCTATAACCACACTACACCACAACTTACTACGTTCTGGACGCGCATTTCGCTAACCAAGTTAGCATCATCAGCGGATGATATAAACTAAACTAACTTATTATAGGTAAATGCGGTCGGCACCGTTGAGCAGTAAACAATAGAGGGGGTTATAGGAAATTGGCCCTCTGTCTTTATTTAGTGCCTTCTTACCACATTAACTTTTTCTATATTCTCTAGATTATTGAATGTATTTGAGAGTATAGAAATAGTTAAATGTTTTAAGAAAGCACTATATAAAGACAGAGGGCCTATTCTCTACAGTCCCTCTATTGTTTACTGGACAACGGCGCGGGGCAACCGGGTGCAAGTAAGTATAACCTATAAATAGTCTCGGTTAAGATAAGTTAGTTTAGTTTATATCATCTGCTGATGATGCTAAGTTAGTTAGCAAAAGGCACGTTCAGAACGTTGTAAGTCGTGGTGTGGTGTGGTTATAGCTCTTGTGTTTTGAACTTCTCTATTAAATTCTTAGCTGAATCTTTACCTTGTAAATATTCATATATAATACTAGTGATGATTTTAATATTTTTAAAACTAATCATTGATTCCTCGTTTTAATCAAAGGCCACTGTTTAATTATTTTTCACTTTTTCCATCTTCCCATTTATCAACAATTTTAAAATTTTAATTTCAGTACGTTATGCAACAACATACCATTTTTTAATTAATAAATCCAACAAGTTCTTTAGAGGCGAATCCTACCTTCTAAAATTTTTGATTACTCGAACAACATTAAAAAACTACAAAAATCCGACAACGTCTCTTGGAGGCAAACCCCCACCCATACGTTTGAAAATTCTATGGCAAAAAACCCTTACTTTATAAGGAGTCTAACAGGCACCAAACATGAAAAATATTCGTATATGATCAGAGTGAGATATTGCTTCCCCTCTCGATGTGCCCTTGTTCCCTGAAATATAGGCAGTCCAAAAATTCAAGTTACAATTCTCTAAGTTCATCCGTTCTGGTTGATGTGAAGGCGCCATATACTTTTAAGGAGACAAAGAAAATCCTTATGCATATATATATATATATTTATTTATTTATATATATATATATATATATATTTATTTATTTATATATATATATATATATATATTATATATATTTATATATATATATATATATATATATATATATATATATATATATATATATATATATATATATATATATATATATATATATATATATATATATATATATATATATATATATATATATATATATATATATATATATATATATATATATATATATATATATATATATATATATATATATATATATATATTCAGGATGTATGTAATTATTCGACTAATTTCAGGGATTTACATGGAAGCAAAGTTTTAGTTTTTTAATTCACATCGACCTACATTTTTAAAAATAACTACTACTTCTAGTAGTATCTTTATAACAGTAAGAATGTAGAATACAGGAAAAAAACTAAAAATAAGTAATGTAAAATGTGTGTTTTTGGACTATATATTCAAATACAGTTATATATATATATATATAATATATATATATATATATATATATATATATATATATATATATATATATATATATATATATATATATAAGTAATGTAAAATGTGTGTTTTTGGACTATATATTCAAATACAGTATATATATATATATATATATATATATATATATATATATATATATATATATATATATATATATATATATATCCGTCCGTCCAACAAACTACCATTTTTAGATGTTTTGGTCACAAAACTACATAACGGACATTTCGAATACACCGTGTATAGAAAACCAACACATACAGACAGATATTTAAATGCAAAATCACATCATCACCCAGCACAAATTCAAGCAGTGGCAAATACTCTAATATCTAGATCCGTGCGACTAACTGAAACACAGACGAGACAAAACGAACTTAAGGTAATATCTAGTGCTTTAAAGAAAAATGGCTACACAAATCGCACCATAGAGAAAGCTATTAATGCACAGGTTTCCCGAACAACGAGCAACAAAAAATATGAGCCGGGAAAGCAACGAGTAATCTTACCATATGTAAAAGGCACAACAGACAGAATCGGAAGAATTCTGAGGAAACACAACATACAAACAATACACAAGCCACAAACAACTATAGGTAAACTACTCGGAAACCCAAAAGATAAAATCAAACTGGAAAACCACGGAGTGTACAGCATTCCGTGCCAGGACTGTGAAAAGTTGTACGTAGGGCAAACTAACAGGCGAATATCAGCAAGAGTGGAAGAGCATAAACTCAGCATCAGAAATAAACAAACAACCTCAGCTTTATTCCTACATCATCAGGAAACCGGCCATAAAATAAATTTCGATGGGTGTAGAGAGATTGCCAATATAGAACATTATAAGACCAGAATAATCCGAGAAGCCATAGAAATTGAAAAACAAGGTGATTTGAATAAAAGGGACGAATCATTAAAACTACCAACAGTATGGAAGACAATAATCGACAAATCTAAAATCGCAAAAACTCAAGCGCAATTAGCGCAACAACAACAGCACCATCCGGAAAACATAAATAACGACCAACGCCTGCGCAGATATAACCTTCGGCCCCGAGTGGGGGTATAAAAGGAAGCGTCGCAGTCACCAACACTTCAGTCTCTATTCGGACGCGAGAAAGAAAGCTTCGAAAATGCCAAATGTGATTTTGGCGAAACGTCAGCAAAACTGTTCTTTTCAGAACGACACTGGTGAACGGATGTACACCCGGAATGAAAACACATTATATATATATATATATATATATATATATATATATATATATATATATATATATATATATATATATATATATATATATATATATATATATATATATATATATATATATATATATATATATATATATATATATATATATATATATATATATATATATATATATATATATATATATATATATATATATATATATATATATATATATATATATATATATATATACATATATATATATATATATATATATATATACATACAGTGTTCCTTCCCGAATGGAAACGTATACGATTTGTTTTGAGGAAAGGAGTAAAGTATAGTCGTTTACTGTTCGAGTTTTGTCAAAATTCAATTAAAACTTCATTTTTAATTACAATCAAAATCTTGTTTCTCTAACTTAGATTTTGTTTGTCATAGAACTCTCTACCAATGGGAGAACGAGCAGAACAAGATGTTAATGTAAATTATTTTGGGACATTAAGAGTATGCGAGGCTTTGTTTCCTTTATTGAGACCCAGTGCTAGAGTTGTTAATGTTTCAAGCTCATCAGGACGTTTGCAAAGGATTCCTTCTTCAGATATTCAAGCCAAATTTAAGGATCCAAGTTTGACAATAGTAAATTTAAGCAAATTGATGGAGAAATATATAAAGTAAGATTTGTATTACTTTATGTTTTAAGTGCAGAGGATTTATGAAAAACTCAGATCTATAGACACAAGCAAGTTTGTCAATGACTCTCCCTTATCAATTTAATTCAAATAATTTTTATTAAATCATATAATTTTATTTAAATTGATTAGGTATGCTCCAAATTTTCGTACATAATTTTATCATCTGATCTCAATTTTTTTATAAAATACTCTGAGCACTTGACAGCAATTGCTAAATTATAGAAGTCATTTTTCCGCCGTCACGCTCGTTCTTGAATAAGCTTTCATATTTTTTGATTTCTAATCTTACATCTGATTCATTAGGGTATTCTATCCACAAATGTATTAGATCTATTGGACAAAATGTACTATTAAAACTAGTTTACTTTTAGGGACGCGAAAAACGATATATACCAACAGCAAGGTTGGGGAGAATCTGCCTATGTTGTATCAAAAGTGGGACTAACTGCTTTAACAAATCTTCAGCAAAAAATCTTTGATCAAGAGAAGCCAAATCGTAACATTTCTGTAAATTCCGTCCATCCTGGATATGTTGACACTGATATGACTAATCATAAAGGTCCGTTAACCATTGAGGAAGGAGCAAAAGCTCCATTATTTTTAGCTCTTGAAGCTGAATTGAAGGGCAAGTATGTTTGGTTTGACTGTCGTGTAACTGAATGGGATGGATCTGCCCCACAATGATTAATTTTAATATTGCTCATCGTATGCTAGTTGTTTAGAAAATTAATACTGATTTCGTTATATGCTATTTGTTATCATTATAATGTTAACTGACGACTGTATAGGTTGACTCTCGTTATATTTACATACATTACTGCAAGATTTTTTTAAATTCTCTTGCGGTGGTAAAAAAAGGAAAGTATTGTCATCGTGAAAAAATATCCTAAGAGATTTATTCAGATCTTTACGTTGCAGGGTCCCAAGATGCCGATTGAATGTCGTTTCCGGTTTAATCGAATATGATATCTACTTTAATATTTTTAATGGGGCACCCTATATTTTGTTTTATTTGAATTATACATACGCTATGTCAATTGTTGACAGTTTTCCAAATCTATCAACACCAGTTCAGTGACTAAAAAAATCCACTGCTAGAGCAACAAAATATTGCAAAAAAAAATGAGATGAGGATATCATAAGCAAATACGATAGTTTAGTTTTTTCCACACGTCTGTCAAGGAAAAAATCTGAACGTTGTGACCAGTTCGTAGATTATATTTATAATAATTCCACCGAAATTTATTTTTTTACATTTAAAAAAGAATTTGAAAGAGGAAATCCGAGGCTACAACATGTGGTTATTAGTTTCTACCTGCAAACTCTCCAAAATGTGGAAAAAAGTATTGATGTTTTTTACATATTTAATCGTATTTTTATAAATGAGTATTAAATTACTTTGTTGGTATGGTATTATCTTCCATAGAAGGTCTGGAACAATATTGCTGCATTAAAAACTTTGCTTTATATGATAAATAATCATACCGAAAATAGAAGCCTTAGAAATTACGATGTTGCTATATTTTTGGTATCACTGGAAAGCTTCAAATGAATGAGTTTTAATGAATGTTTTGCTTTTTCTGAAAGTTGTTCCATTTTTAAGAATTTTAAGGGGAATCCCTGGGTAGATTTGCTAATAACGCTAAGTATTACAAAGGAGTTGACATTTCTAAAGATGATCTAATTTTAAAATCTTATATTTTTTCAAATCCTCGCAGTAAGTTTAAAAAACCCAAAGATTGCCTTTTCCTTCAACATTAGCTCCGCCCTGAAAGGGTAGCCCCTCCCACTTCCAACGAATAACTTTTCCTTCGCCACATATATCAACCTGAAAGCAATCACGAAGAATCAACAGTCGTAATAGCGAGTAAAACTGATGAAAAAGAATCCAAACAAAAATTTTGAATATTCCTTACTCTCAAAATCATGGCTGCCTGCATGTTAGAGATTACAAGGTAAATTCAAAAATGACAGCTATGACGTTTTTTATTTCACAGCTACCTTAGATCAGAAATGTAATATTTATCGTTTACCCGGAGTCTTATTCTCAGCAACGCTCAAAACATCCGTATACGAACTTGACGCGAATAGTTTACGTACACTTTTTGAAACTGCTATTCTTGACAACACTGTAAAATTCGTCCTAAATAGCATGTTTTATCCAGTTTCACTGCTGAGTTATTTAAAACTATAAATATCCATTTCAATTTAATATTTTGTAATTATCAATTGAATCGATGAGAATAAGAACAGTACAAGTCCAAATATTACAATTTTGGGAAAACGAAAAAAACTCTCTATTGAGTTAGTTATTCTTATTACACATTTTATATGTACATAAAAATTTTAGTATATTATTTCATACGTCCTTTAAACTAGAAATAAAATTTCCTCACTAATGATTTTTTTATTATACACAAAAAACTAACTTGGACTTGGACTACTGTTTTTAATCTCAAAGACAACATGTCAATAAACACTTTTATTTCATAGAAACAAAGAATAAACATTGTTAGTTACCAGCCTTATCACCATCATCTGTTAGTGGTTGGCAAGAATGTAATATAATAGTAAAACTCCAGCTGTTCTCCCTCTACGTATTTCATTATCTGTTTTATATCGTTCATTTTCTTAAAGTTAATTGCTAGTGGTCCAGAATAAGCTTTATTAGTGGGAATCCCAGGATTCTGATTTGGTTTTAGTAACTTAAAATTGTAAGATGTAGCTCCGTCAATAAAGTCTAAGCATTTAACGTAGCCTGGTTGTGATGCATCGTACATAAACTGCATGTATTTAGAGATTGTAAAGTTTTCCTTTTCCTTATCTGATACACTTTTGCAGGTTTTTTTTAAAGAATAATGGCCACCAGTTTTTAAAATCTATTATATCTTTGTGAGAAATAATATTTATGGCAAAAGGCACATTTTTTCTGGAATTTTTAATCATTGCCTCATATTCCTCAGGAACGTAAATAGGATCACATTTCCTGATCAATCTTTTTGCACTTCCAAAATCCCTATTGCAAGGCAAAAATGAATGACCGCGGATAGAGAAATGGTGGTAGATCTTTTTGAATCGCTTACTGATTTGTACAGACATCAAAAATCTTACCAAGGTGTTATTTTTGTTTTGTCCTGGACGCGCGTCAGAAAAAATATGCAATTTTTCAACTTCCTGGGGTATATAATTCGTAATATAATCGTTTAAAAAGGTACATACCTCATTGGGGCCTTTAAGGGCCTGACCCTCATGATACATATAAAAATTGTCAGCACCTGTTTTCAAATTGTGGATTTCATAAGAATAAACTTAAAGTTGCCTATAATAGAATATTTCTTGAACCGGTAATACTAGAAGGGGCAAATTCTGCATCAAACGTGATTCCTAATATCTCCGGGTGCTCCTTGGACAAAGCCTGTATTTCTTGCAATTTATTATACATTTTTTTGGCCCGTCTCTTGTGCACCATTAGTTCTGCTGCACAAACCCTTTTGGCATTGTCGTTTAAACTTTTATCTCTTAACCTCGTACCGAGTCGTTCGCATTCGCTACACACGTCGACTTGTGGTCTCCCGAACTCCAAAGAGTAATTTTCGTTAAAGTATTTTAAAAAGAATTCATATTTAACTAAGTTTTTCAAGTCGGGATATTTCTTGATAAAAAGTTCAAATAAAATTTTCACATTAAGCTTTGAGTCTAGATATTGAATCCTTTTCGTACCATAATGAGAAGTTTTATAAGGAAAAGATTCAATATGCATTTTTATTTTAAGTTTTTTCTTTCCGAAACTGAGGTAGGTCTTTTATTGTATTTTTCCCGCATATCTTTAGGGGATTCTCTTCTACTAAGTAACATATTTAATCGTTGTAAACGAAAATGAGATATAGCATATAAATTTAGAAATGCTTGTTTTCATACCGGCACCCGTTTGTCATTTTTCTTAACAAAGTACTGATAATTTCCAATTTGCGACGTCTTACAATGGTTTTGTTTCTATTAAACCTTGAAGGAAAGTGTCCTGTTCATTTTTCGGTTTTCCATCGTATGATTTCGAAATTATCACACTTTTCTCCTGGTCAGTAAACTTGTCCATACATTTTAGTTTGCACCTAAAAAAGTATAATATACTATAGTAAGTTCAAAATAATATTAATAATAATAATAATAACTTACGTGCATGGAGGTCCACTTCTTTTTTCTTCCACTAACATTCCGAGGTGGATATGTATGATTCACCTAGTTGACGTGCAAACTTTCTCTTGGTAACTTTCCATTTTTTTGGTAGGTTTTTTACCTCGGGCTCTCTCATTTTCAGATTCTACTGAGCTACTATCATCTGAAGACATGCTTTTATTTTATTTTAATAATAGATTTTAAAGCAAATTCCGATAAAATAACTATTTCAATAAATAACAATCACATTCAAGTAGCATCAAAAGCCAACTAAAACAGCTGACTGTGATTGTGCGTAAACAGGTTTCTTCGTTGGGAATAAAAACCTTACAATTCTTACTCTCAATGCTTCACAACGCACGCTGTTTTCCGCTTTATGATGGGTATATTAGTACTGTTCTTTCACTCATTCGACGGAGCTCTGTATTTAAAACAAAATGGCTATGACAGATGAAAATGTCGAATTTTGGACTTGTACTGTTTTTATTCTCACCGATTCAATTATTCAGAGAGAAAAGATATTTGGTAAGAGCAAACAATAAAAGCATACTACTAGAGTACACTTCTGTTCAATGTACTAGAATAAATTAAATGGTGAATTTATGCAAATACCAAATTAATTTAAGAATTGTCAACCAAGAGTTGCCCAAGTTAACTAGTTATTTGAAAGAGTAAATTTAAACAGCAGCGACATCTCGTAAAACTAGTTTTTAGGCTGAAGATCTGAATAATTCAAAACCAAACAAAACATATGTTTTAAATTTCTTATGCTTAGAATTTGTCCATTATATCTATATTTCTTTAAACACCGCTGTTTATTTATTATATTTTCTATGCATTTTTAAGATATGTCTGCTAAATAAGAGCAAAATGAATATTTAGTTAGAGAAAATTGCATCTTTATGAATTGTTTTTTTTAATAGAATTAAATTTTTAAAGTTATTCGCCGTTTTCTGGGAAACTGTCAAGAATTTTGTGTAGAAATAAATAATACTTATACAGAGTATTCCATTAAAAGTATTAAAATTGATAGCATATACTTACTCGACGGAGGAAATTAAGTCGCTTTAACTGGTCATATTTAAACGTCGTTTTGGGGATATTTGTTTGTTTTAGAATACGTAAAAGATCACGAGCCAAGCCAAAACTGATACAAAAGTCGAGATTTACCCCATTAACAAAACTGCTTAATCAGGCAAACAAGTGCAAGTGACAAAAACACAACTAAGAACTAAAAAAAAAGCCCTCACCTCACTTTTGTGTAGGTAGTATAAGTCTGGACCCTACGGCTTTAAAGAAAATTGACAAATGAAATAATTCCGACAATACATAAGATTTTGCCACCAGAATAAAATTGTACGTTTTACGGGTACATAACAGTAAGTTTTTAAGTGGCTGTACGACAAATTTTTCTTCTATAACTAATGGTTTATTAAAACACGCACTATATACAATATTAAAGAATTGAAGAAAATGGTTTAAACTAAAGAAAGAAGTGGTGAGATATACGAAGAATTTATTTTTGTTTTTTGTGACGACGAAATTTACTGGTTTTGAAATACGAAATAAACTTGCTACTTTTTATGAATTATTTTATAAATTAATCGAGCTTTTAATTGGTTTTAATGCGTGAATGCCGAACGAGCTTGAGGCTTCCGCGAAGCTCTCTTATTGAATATTGAATCTGCCTTGTAGTTAAGGCACCACGCTTCTGTTTTTCATATGGGTGACGCAATCTTTTTAGGCGACGCCTGTGAGAAATATCAGTTTGTTATGGCTACAATCGAAATAAAAAGCGAAGCAGTTTTGTGTATAACATAAACTTTAAACTGAAATCAAATTATTTATAACTATTAAGATAAATAAGAATATTACTGAAAAATTATAATTTCCGTTGAAAGCAATTTTCAACAAAAATATTGCAAATTTAATAGGGTTATCAAGTCTAGCAAAACATGCCAAATTTCCGCCTTGCCAAATTCGTCGACACAATCCGTACGTACATTTTAATAGGTAATTTTGTCAGTAAAAACTTCAAATAATCCCCTAAATGTAATTTATATACTTATATGAGAGAACCAGTATAGTCTTTCGGAAGCAAATTTAAGTTGTTCTATTCTAGATATCTTAGAGAAAAATAATTATTTAAACTATTTTATACCCAGAAAACAGCTCAGATGAAAAAAAGACACAGCTACATTTTGCAGTGAAAATGTTGACATTTCCATTTATGGATTGTTTGGCCCAGATAATTTAATGTCAGCATCTGGTTCGGCCAACTACAGGAAGTCTACGATTTGACCTTATTGTAGGACTGGAATTCAATGAAAATAGCACATTCTCAAATAAATAGGTATTATTTAGATATTTCTTACACAATATTTTGGTTACGAATATTATACCGTTTGTTTTATTTTAATTTTGTTGTAAATTGTAGGTTTTTAATAAAATTATAAAAAGTTATGATTTTTTATTTTTAAATAAATATATAATATTGTATTAGTATATGTAATCTATTCAACTAAAAAATTAATTAACAGAAAGTATAATTAACACCAACTTGAAACAAAAATGTTTTTGTAAACTGAAAGTATCTTACAAAAAATTCTGGCCCTCGAGCTTATTCGCTACCTTAAAGAAAATTATCCAGTCCGCCCCTGGGAAAGTATTTTAAATCAATGTAATCAAATAATAAATCCTAAAGATTTTCATTGATAAGTATCTCTCAATAATTTGAGAGTTTCAAAGCAATCCTTGATTTAGCCAGACGCCACTGACTGATTTTTTTGTTTATACTTATAAAAATTAAGATTTGGAAAATTGCAAATCAAGTTTCTGACACCCTGACATGTATAAATGATATTAGCTGCAAAAATAAAGTCTGTATTAATTATAACAAAAAAAAACACTTAAAATGGTACAACTATGTAAAAGACATTTGCACATAATTTCAAAGCCGTTCATAGGGGTGTGCATGTTGTGCGTGCATAAAAGCGATCGATTCTTTGGGCGGCTAAAATAAATATTTTATTGTTAACCCTTGTCTTTAAGATAAAATAACTATAGGGCATTGCGTTTGGAGTTGAACATTGATATTCTTTCAGTGAGCAACAGAGCGGCTTTACTAAAGGCGGAGCGCAACGTTTCAACTTTGAATTTTATTTATTTTCAGGAACCAAGTATCCTTATTTTTTCTTTCCTTGTATGTGCAGTGCTTTCATTTATATTTTTGCACCTAGTTCCGGCTTTAACTAACTATAGGAAACACAAAAAACTTTAATTAGAACGGTTGTAAGTTATATTTAAAAATGACCAAAACCCTGCTATAAGACGCAATGCATTAGAGATAGAGATCATTTTCTTCTAAATGTGGTATCAATAGGAATATACATTACCTTAACGCACGGTTTTTGTTAATTTTCTCGGTTGTCTTTATTTCAGTTTTATTTAAACTGTCGAATAAAATTATTTAACATAGCGTTACGGGGTATGTAAGCACATCCAATTGATTATCACCATCTAGGCCTACCGACACCCATAAATCGGACTTTAAGGCAATTAACACCCCGCCACGACCACTTTTATCATTTATATTGAAATTTCTATTGATAATCACTATAAGAACTAAAAAATAATTCAAATGTAGAAACACTGATCTAAACCAGTTTTCCATTGCAAATTATGTCAAATTTTTGTTCTAAAACCCTTTACATTGATATAATAACCTTAAACTAATGAATGTTTAACTAACAAAAAAATCTACATAAATATTTTTTTCAGATTTAGAAAGCAAAATTTACTTAAAGTAGTCTATTAGCAAGATGTACTGCATGGCAACCAAAGAAAATTTGTAATTATTCTGATGAGGAAATTATCTTGTTTTTTTTAACAGCAACTTGAAGAAAGATTTAACTTTGTAAGATCTTGTCAAAAAAATCCATTTTTGTAGAGATAAAAATTTAGTTATAACGTTTTTAGGCCGACTTCCAATTTTTAGAGACATGGTTAGATGGGAATTCTTCGTAAGCATTAATTTTTATGCTAAATCATTTATCATTACTACAAAAAAAAAATTAAGGATCCATAAAATAGTTAAATACCTTGTCTGTAAAATCAAAATCAGATTATTAAGTACCAAATTTTATTGACTTAAGCAAATATTTCGCCAGTTCGAACGGTAATAAATTAATCTGTAACAATCTAATGGGTCGTATTTCAAGTACATTATATTAATACAAAATATTTAACACACTTTTCTATATTCTACATAAAATTAGCGTTTTTTTTAACAATGAATGTCAATAAAGACAGAAAACTTAAAAACTAAACAATTGTAAGTAAATTCAAAATTAGGTACACGCCACAAATCACAATAATGGACTTGTTAATGTAAAAGCAGACACATTTTTTCACGTAATTAATATTTGTTGGCAGTTAGTACTGTCAATTATAAAAAACAAATATAATAATATATATTTTTTTAAATTTTTTTAGAAGCAAAAATATAATTTAAAATAATACAATGTCAATTAGCGTGTAACATTCCTCCTTTAAATATATTCTTAGCATATACACTCAGGGATTTAATTGTTTCGATTTTCATTCCAGTTTTGAAAAAAACCCTTTCAGTATTCAAATATTTCACTTTAATATTTCCTGTTTTTATTTTGGTAAATTAAAAAACTTATATGTATATTACTACATTAAAGTTTTCTTTCTTATGTCCCATTACTCATTAGGAATCAAGTTGTGTATTATTTATGCAAACTTTGGACGTTAATAAATCAATATTTTTTTAGTTCTTTCGTGGCTTCTTTGCAGTGCTTTCTGAAGTTGTAATCTCTGGAGCAATATTTTTTAATAGGCTTTGCTTGCTATAGCTTCCAAACAGAGTTGTCAATAATGATACACCATAGCCAGTAGCTCTTTCTCCCTGCAAAAACACATTCAATTTAAAACTAGACTACTGTTTAAATGAAAATATAATAATTATAAATTGAAATGATTGTTTCAAGTTTTAAAACTTGTTGAAATACCTTTTGGTATATAAAATAGTTATATAACATTTTTGTACTGTAACATTAAGTAAAGCAATAATTTGCTATATCTAGAGCTTTCTGGCATCTTAAGAAGGTAATGTGATCTTTGGTTTAACTACCTATAATACTCTCTGCAACCTAGGCCAGTTGTTGGAGACAAAAAAATCAACCTAAAAACAGGTCGGTTCAGTTAAGCCCCATAACGAATATTTATATAAAAATTTTAAGATTTTTTTGCACCCTAAAATTTAAATTTTGCACCACCTCTCCAGAGTAAATACTGTCTTTTCTTACTGGGTGGGGCCATGTCAATGTAAGGACGTAGCCGATGCACGCATCGGACAAGTTGCCCTTCTGAAACGTACACTACAGAATGCTAAACATTCAAATGGTACGAATTCGCAAATAACGTCAAAAAAGTATTAAGTCAAATAACCCTGGGATAAACAGGTAAATAAAAAAAAAGATATACAATGATAAAACGATTTCAGATTGAAAAGTAACATAATACATAAATATAACAAAATTACACAGAATCGACGTGAACAAGGATAAACAGAAAACATCACAAAACCAATCCGCTTAACTGCCTTTTCAGCTGCAAAGTGCTGAGCTTAAAAATGTCATACTCTGGGAAGTGACGATTGTAGTTGCATACTAGCCAGTCAACAAATGCGCTAAGCCCATAATTTGTACGGTGGTATATTTCTAAAAATAGTTGACATTGTCTCGTTCTCCTAATAGGAACCAAAAATAAGACTGACTCCAGCAATATCTCACACTCAAACCCTCCATTGAGCAATTTGTGTAGAAAAATAAGAAGAGCTTCTTTCTTCGAAACTCTAGGGTTTGCAGGCCACAAAGAAGAGCTCTTGTATTATATGTCAGACCTTGATATGGAAAATTAAATTTATATAAGAAGTATTTTGCAAATCTATTTTGTACTTTTTCGATTCTGTCAATGTGACACTGATATGAAGGACTCCATATTGCAGAAAAGTATTCCAAAACGCTCCTAACCAATGAGTTATAAAGACACACAATTACTTTGGTGTCAGTCACATGCTTTGTATGTCGTTTTATAAAGCCCAGCAATCTAAAACCCTCAAGTACAATGCTATCAATATGCAGATTAAAAGTTAAATTTTCATCAAAAATAACACCCAGGTTGGTGAAAGAAGTAACAACTTCAAGATGTATATCATCTATGAGGTAAGTGAAGTGCATGGGATTAATACGTTTATGGAAATGAAGCACTTTACATTTAGAAATGTTAAGATGCAGATAATCAGTGTGGCACCATTTGATGAGCCTTTCAATGTCAGACTGCAGTGGATTAAAGTCAGAGGAAACCGGTGAAAAGAATTTTAAGTCATCTGCATATAACAGATATTTTAAAACAAGACACTATATCGTTTATAAAGAGTAAAAATAAAATTGGTCCAATATGTGAACCCTGCGGAACACCCGACGTTACAACAACCTCCCTGGAAGCTGAGCCAGCCAAGTTGACGGCGATTAATATGATCTGATCCATTCCAGATAGTTTCCACAAAAACCAATTTGTTGCAATTCAGTTTTGCACCACAAATTTTAAGTTTTGCACCCGTTCTATAGGGACTGTACCAATACCTGCAACGTAAAACCCAGCCCCCCCCCCACTCTACAAATACCTGAAATTTATGGTGCAAAACCGACCTTAAAAACTACGATGCAATCAACATTTTCGAAGATATACGGGGTTCAAAATTGGCTGAAATAATGAGAAAACTTGTAAGAAAATTCCTATTTTTTTATATCTGCTGATCTGCAGGTTCCTGCAAGTAATCTATACTAGCTGGCCTGGCAGATCTTGTTCTGCTTTTTCCGTTAGATGACGCAATGAGAGTAGAATTATAAAAATTTGAAGCGCATTCACTACATCGTCCAGAAATGTTATTTATTAATTAAAAAAATACGTAATAAAACAATACAAAAAATAGTGTTGAAAGGACTCGGTAACCAGACGATCATTTAAAAAAAATCATGTATGTTGCTGAAGCACTCTCTCACAAACTTGCTGAAAAATTTGGCTTAAGGTTTTAAATATATAGAGAACAAAAAAATTGCGGTTTAGTGAACGATATCATTAATAAGTTGTGAAGCAGAGACCGTTTTATATATGTCTACTTTAAGCGTAAGCATTTATTATTATTTTTTTTACTAAAGAAATTGCACATTCTTCGCTCCAAGGTCGATAATAAACAGCAATTTCATAATTCAATTTTTGTATGTGAGAGAAAATTAATATAATATAAAAGACAACCAAACCATCCTCCTCCTCATCGCTCATATGGTTAATATTATAGACATTTGCATAATTTTTATCCGCATTTCTACAGCCTATTCCCTTTTGAAC
Source organism: Kuschelorhynchus macadamiae (assembly GCA_030620095.1). NCBI lineage: Eukaryota > Metazoa > Arthropoda > Insecta > Coleoptera > Curculionidae > Kuschelorhynchus > Kuschelorhynchus macadamiae. Next base: position 536,542 of record JAUTXW010001365.1, read on the forward strand.
CCTATTTTGCACTTACACAAAATCGAATTCAGTAATTCCACTGCTGGTACTGGAGTTATGTTGACGTCAGTTTCCAACTCAGCTGTTTATCAACACCAACACTTGTAAAGAGTTTATATTTTAAATAGGGTCTACAAGCTATATTTTGAAAAAATAGAGAAAACATGTAAAAATTTTAAAAAATGTCAGCCGAACGTAAAAAATGCAGCAATTTTGTTATTTTAAATTGAAAACCCTGTATAATATTGTTTCATTAAATGGGTATCTTCTTGTAGATTATAAATATACTAGTTTCCATGCCTTTATCATGAAAAACAATCGTGAAAATTGACGAAATCCTAACCAAAAACGCAGCATGGGAGTATTGAATGAATAACTTTTTTTAATACTAATCATTCTAGAGAAATTATTTAAAAATATACTTCATAACGTCAATGGCTGAAAATTGGAAGCCAGCCGAAAGTAAAAAATGCAGCAATTTTAGGTAATCCAATAAATTATTTTGGGACACAACAAATTATTAAATACTAATTATTATACGGTGATCTGCTACGAAGAACTCGAATTACAGATCAGCTATCAGGTAGCAGGTTAAAATGGCAATAGGCGAGACATACATGCAGAAGATGACTACACTTTACTAAGGGCAGGATAGTATGGAGTAGCATAGAAGAGGCTTACGTTCAGGAGTGGATGACAAGCATGGGTGAGTAAATAAGATGTCCTATAAAATCATAGTAAACATATCTTTTTTATTATATAATTTAAACTATGAGATAACGTGAATCACAATCAGAAAAATGCTTAATTAAAAGCGATGGGTCCCAGGCCTTAAGATGCTTTAGGTCTGCAACAGTCAGGGGGATTTTGAAAGTGAATGTCCTACCTATATTTTCGGCTACTCGTGACCACATTTATTTTGAAGATTTATATACATATTTATAAACGTATTATAAAACCAGATTACCAATAGTTCAGTCTTATGTGAACGTCGGTTTATATACAATTTTGTGAGTGCTAGCAGTTAAAATATTACTTTGTATATACGTAAAAACTTGTGTGATTAAATAGCACAAGCTAATTCGAACAATGGTGTTGTTTTCAGAGAAATAAAAAAAATAAGCAAATTATACAATTTGGTGTGCAGGTTATCAAACCTTAAGTAGAAGAGGTTTCCAAGCGATCTGCGATATAGTGGGTCCAATGGCGACTTTAGCAACGAGTCTTAATTGAATGGTCCCTCGGTACTCGGGCAGCATACAAACTAGCATACTTTTCCGGAGCTAGACAGGGAGTTCATACAAAACCAAAAGCAATCTAATATTTCGTAAAATATACAATGAAAAAAAGAAGGCCTAAAAGGGATGCCTAGTATACAATTATGCACTCTCTTGGATTGGATAAGCAAGAAATAATTGGGGAAATGTTGTTTATTTTACTAGTCAAGTTAAACTGACATGTATTTAGTAAAATTAATCAAATAGACTAACCAGATATTAGCTTGACTTTTTAATTTAAAAATTCTTTGAAAACTGCTTAACAATTAAACTTTCACCAATAGTTGACAAATAGTACATTTTAAAACTAGGAAATTTTTAATGTTTGGGTCCAGTATTCAACATGGTTGTTGTTGTTATTTTGGTTTTAAAAATAAATGAGTAGAAACTTAAAAAAAAACTGGCGCTGATCCTTTTTTTATAAAGCAAATAATCCTGAAACAGCATTTTGTAACAAAAGAAATTGGGTTGTTTTTATTATAAATTATATTCTCTTTAGTTAGATTACTAATTTAGCATATAAAAATTAAATGAGTATTTTTGGCATAACCAACTAAACAAAATAAAACAAAAGCTTATAACAATTTTTTTACGATTTCAAATTTTTAAAAGCCAACAATTAGATAATTTATTCCGAGGATCAATGGATTTGATAATGGAAATAATGCGATGGCAGTAGTATAGGATGCAACTACATATAAATATTCCAAACCCAGACACTCTGGTCCTAGGTACTTTACAGAACAATTTTCAAAATCAAAAGTGATTCTCTCAACAATTGGCAAACAAAATTAAAAACTATGGCATAATGATAACCTTTACTCCTTAAAAATTGCTTTTGGGAGCTATCGCAAAGGATTATAGTACTTATGGTAGACATTAACAAACAGTCAGCTTTAAACTATAAAGATCTAGAAAATATTGTTAATATCGGAAAATTTACCAACGTAGTGTTTTGTTGCAGATATAATAAAAATTTAATAGTTGATAACCTAATTTTAAAATTAAATAAGTTTGTAATTCCTCTAATCTGAGACGCAACATGTCCGTAAAAATGATTCATAATATAGGAATGAGTCATAGGTATAAATATGATTGTCGGTCATTGCCCAAATTGTTTTGTAAATATATTTGCGATCATTCATTTGATTTCAGCATAGTACTTAAAACGATTCCGATTGTAAATCATGCAACTGCTAAAAAAAAATTTATTTATAATAACAATGTAGTGACAGTTCCTTTGGTGGATGAAAGTAATCTGTATTTAAGCGAGTTGAGCAATCCTAGTATATCATAATCTGAAAACACTTTTTTAGGAAACACTCAACAAATAATTTCTTTACTTTGTTGCTGTTAAATGTCCAGTCATTGCAAAATAAGGTTAATGAGTTTATTATTCTGCTAAATAGTTTAGATTGTCCTGATATGATTTTGGTAACAGAGCATTGGCTAAAAGCAGAAGAACCACTATTTATTGATAAATATGTCCGCATAGCTAAATTTTGTTGTTCTCACTCATGGTGGAACCTTAATATTGATTAATGAACGTTGCAGGGATTTGTTTTCTTTTATTGTTGTAGATAAGTTTGACGCCTTGATTGAAGAAAAAATATTTGAATTTTCAATGGTTCATTGTGCTAAGCTGAATGTTTATATTATTTGTATATATAGGGCTCCATCGGGTAATATTAATGACTTTTTTCTCAAATTGGAAGGATTCTTGCATAATTGCCCATACTGTCCTTCATTATGTTAACAGAGGACTTTAATATAGCTCTTTTGGGTACTTCTATGAATGCTCACTTATTGAAGAATGTTTTATCTTCCTTTAATTTGCATATTCATGTGTGTGAACCAACAAGAAGTACTTCTCAGACTGCTACTCTCTTGGATTATATCTGTTCCAATAATGACGACGAACGTGTAGAGTGTTTTTAGGGCAGGACTATCAGAGCATGATGCTGTACTTTGTAGAGTTGCAATAAGCTCTCATACGGAGAAGATCTTTAAAAAACGCGGTAGGTTGTTCTGAGAAAAAAACTATGTTCTTTTTTCACGGTTGTGTACTGAAAGATGTTGGGATTCTGTGCTGAATTCTAATGACCCACTTGGTACATTTCATTGCATCCTATCCAGTATCTTCAATACGGCATTTCCTTTCATTGCACTTAAACAGAAGACAGAGAGAAATCAATGGGTCACGAAGGTGCTTAGGATATCTGCAAAGAACATGCGTCATCTTCACTATGTTCGGAAGTTTAACCTAAATAATCTTTACTTTATTTCTTACTTTAATAGATACCGCAAGATTTATAGACAAACTGTAAAAGACGCAAAAGCAAATTACTATAAAAGAAAAATTGAAGACTCTACAAATAAACAAAAAGAAGTTTGGAACATTGTGATTAATATTCGCGGAAAAAATATTAAGACCGATACAACTGAGAGTGATCTAAGGGCGCATGATCTAAACAACTTTTATTGCTCAATTGCTGCTGCATCTATCAGTACCCCACTCGTTTTTCTTCACTCCTGTTTTGAAACAAGATCTAATGGAGGAGTTTTGCGACATTAATAAGAAAAACGCTTCTGGCTGGGATGAAATATCGTTAAACGTGTTTTTGAGACTGCCCGAGAATACTCTTCAACTTCAACAACGGCCATAAGCCGCTTTTACGCTGGATTATTCCCAGCATACCTAAAGGTTGCTGTTATTGTGCCAATTTTTAATTTATTTAGCCAAAGTAAAAGAATGGTGTGATGCCAACTTACTTACCTTTAATACCACGAAGACGAATATAAGTAACTTTAGGTGTAATCTGGATAATATTGTATTGGACAAGGAAATTATAAATATTGTGGAAGTAAATAAGTTTTTGGGACTTTACATCAACAAGAAATTAAAATTTGAGAACCACATAGTAAATCTTAGTAGAAGGCAGTCGGCAAACTGTTACGCAATTAGAGTAATATCTAACGAATTGGGCATGAGCTTTGCATGAAATGTATACTTCACTCTTATTGAATCCCATTTGCGATATGGCATCTGCTTTTGGGGGACTTGCGCCGGTAATCTGTTTAATATGATTTTCGTTCTACAAAAACGAGCAGTAAAATACGTATGCAAGGCTCATTTTAGAGATTCCTGTAGACCATTATTTTTGTCATATAAAATCTTAACCTTAAAGTCGTTATTTATACTGGAATCGGTATGGTTAAAGTATAAAAAACATAATAATGAGTTCAATGATGGTAGCTCGCAGAGAACTCGACGATCTTATGTTATCTCTCTACCAATCCCAACTACTACTCAGGTAAAGAACTCAATCCATTACAATAGCAAGAAAATGTTTAATCACCTGCCCTTCAATATAAGACAACTGCAGAATGAAAAAAGATTTAAAAAGGAAGTAAAACGCCTGCTTTTAGCGAAAGCTTATTACACTTTGGACGAATTTTTTAATGATAATTTACAATAAGTTAGACCTACTCTCATATAGACAAATTTTAAAATTCTTATCTTGTTTTACTGTTTTTCTATGTACTGTTTTATCCTCATGTATGCTGTATACTATGTATATAGGTATGTACTTGTAAATTTTAAATCCTTCTTTTGATCTTTTTTCCTTGACTTGAGTAGTCATTATGTATTTTTACTATTAAGCGTTATACATGTTAAGCAATTCTAAACTGTTTGTCTCAGAGATGAGACTTGCCTTTTTTGTTTACACATCTGACATGTTTTTAAGTAGATATTAGGTACATATTTCTATGCTGGAATTTTAATTGAAGGTATTTTGCTCTTTATTCTAAATGTTTGTCTTGGGCAAAATCATAAATTATTTGTTTAATTAAGTAGAGGTACTAGACGACCCCCCTCATTATATATTTAGTTATATGTATCTATATTTATATTTTTATTTATTGTTGTTTTCATCTATTTTTATATTTGTTTGTTTCATGTTTATCTTTAATTATTTTATATTGGATTGGTTTGAAAACTAGACCATTCCAATAATATATTGTCATGTCTTTTTTGTTATGTGACCTATTATAAAAACTTGGGACATTTTTTTTTTCAGTATTTTAGTGTTATTGAATTTTACTCTTGTAAATTTTACTTTCTTTTAAACAGCTTTGTCAATGAGATACCTTTCTTGAGAAAATAAAGCATTTTTTGATTGATTTGATTACTCAACCTTATAAGTATATCCATTTTTTTTATATATACTTAGCACAGATGTTTTTATGGTCTGCATATACTTTATTTTTTAAAATAAACATACATCTTACTTTTAGGGATAATGATGTATAAGTATTTGATATATTATATGCAACATGTCAAGTTCATAATAGGGAATATATTTTTATCATACATTTATTATTATTATTATGTGATTACCTAAATTTTAAATGAAATTAAAAAAACTACTTTACTTACACAATGAACTGGATACGCCATATCCACATGAATCCAAGTACCTGGATAATCAAATCCTAAATTTGAAGCTATGAAGAGGCCAGCACAACTCGCTTGAGCATTATTTCTATCAGCAACGGAGTTTTTCATATCTGCTATGGCGGAAGTAAATTCAGAAAAATGCAATTCTGGACAAAAAGGAAGTGGAAATACCAAGTCTCCTGAAGATATTCCTGCTTCTACAGTTGAGTGCTCCCAATCCCCATTATTAGTTAGGACTGCACCATGATATTTCCCAGTAGCAATGCCCTAAAAATATTCCTAGTTATGTTTTGAAATATAGACAATTAATTATTCAGCTGCATTCTAAATTTATGTTGATAATGCAATCATTTAATTATGGTTTTATCCAAGGATTGCTAAACGTTTTGGTTTATAATTTTATGATTTACCCCACTATTCGCAAAGCAGAATGCCATAAGTGAAATGGTCAAGTAGGATGATATTTCGTTTACAAGTCTTAAAAATGCTAATCAATTAATAGGCAGTTCCTTAAGGCGGCAGTCACACAGATCGATTGTGGACAAGCGTCTCCAGTCGTCAGCAACCGAGAATAAAACTAAAGCAAATTGTTGACATCGTTTTAAATTGTTAATGGTAATCAACCGTCACGTAGCTCAATCGCGCCCTATCGAGCATGGCCAAGGGTCACCGACGTGTTTGAAACTGAAAAATAAAAAAATTTTTAGTCCACGCTCGACGGTTATAACCGTGAATGCTCGATGGTATTTAATAATTTGTCAGTTGCACATTTTTGACATCAACATTTAAAATATCGTAATCGTAAGAATGAATACAAATAATGTAGCAAATAAAACCACACGTTTTTTGTATTTATTGGTACTTTGGCTGAAGTTTGAATGTCAAAATTGGTAAATTTTAAACGACTGGTCACTCAGTCCAGTATGCCAACCCTGACTGCGAAAGCAAAAGAATGAATAACGAATAGTGTTGAAAAACAAATGAAATCATAAACAGAAATGCAAAACTCCCCTTAAATAAAGCCTTTGTTAAATTAATGTCAGTTATTCTTTTTATCACTTTTGGTAACAATTTTAGAATGCAGCTTGCTTCGTAATTGTGAATATGACAAACCATAAAATTTAGACATGGATTGAGAATCATTTTTGTAGCACTACCAGTTAAATCGGAAATAATAATTTTATCTCTGCCTTATATATAGGGTGCTTTAAAAAAGCCTCGCCAAGGTTCGAAGTATATTTTTTAAAAATAAGGTGAAGAATTCATATGAAAATAGGTTGGAGATTCATTAATGAGATATAGGGTGTTTTTGTTTTTAATGCACCTTGTCTAAAGGTCCTCATTCTGTTCTGAACTTTTTGGGTATCTAGATATTTTGCATAGCTTATAAATAACATGTCCATTCATGCACCCCTAATTTGAATTTTCCCATGGGGGTACATGTATTATGACCTACCAAATTAGCTATGCATGGATGAACACTTTTGCTAAATAACTTCTAAACGGTGCAATATATCAGAAAAATCCAAAGAGTTACAGAATCAAATAATAATAAAAAGTTATGGATTTTGGGCTCTTTTAAATATTTAGGTATTCAGATTGATTCAAATTTAAGATTTAACACATTATGAAAATCATATTTCTAAAATATCATATAAAATAAATTTTCTTAATTGAATAAGTAAAAATTGAAGTTTTCATTCTAAAAAAAATATTAAAACTATAACACTATATAAAATTTTTTATATTGCTCAACTATTTTGGGCAATGATAATGAAGGAGTAATAAATAGGTTACAAATATTACAAAATGGAACAATGAGGATTATTCTAAATATAGATAAATATGCAAAAATATCTTTAAAAATTAAATCGGCTTAATGTTAAAAATTTCCTTCTATCTTTAAAACACAAAACAAAATGTTACCTGCACATTTGATAGAATTTACTGCACTAAATTGTCAAAGTCATGATTACAACACTAGAAAGAATCAAGCTTTTTGAAAAGAAAGTGTCAAAAACAAACACATATAAGTCAATATTTTATAAAGGTTTAATAGAATATAACAAACTAAGCTTATCTATAAGAAATCAGTTATAAAACATATATAAATGTAACCTTAGAAAATTCTAGAGTCTCAAAACTAGATTTAAGTAATTTAAAGAATACATTTAAAAAGTAATTTTATATAAAAATTCAATTATTATTGTTTTATATATCAAAACATTGTTATGCCATATTTATTGCTAAATAAATCATACTACTACGTCGCAGTAAAAAGGATTAAGGTCTACACAAATTACCGCGCGAGCGATTGCGGTGAGGAGACGAAGAGCTGCACTGCATTTACTGACGTGTTTAGTGGGAGCTGAACATTTTTGTCAAGTGTTTATTCGGATTATATATAATTACTATGCATCTTCATCACAAAAGAGGAAGCTCTTTTGTTATTACAGAATTATTTTCCGCATCGGAACCGCTACCATTCTCGCAGTCCCTCATTCTTTTGAGTACATCTTGAAAGTGGTCGCAACCCGAATAAAATACATACAAGATTTTTTAAACTCACTTGGTTACTTTATTGACATTAGTCGTTATATACCATATACCAAATTAGATTTAAAAACTCTAGAAATGTAAGAGTTGCATAAAAAACGGAAAAAATATTAACATTTTTTATTTAACATAACGAAGCTCCATCTAAAATTCCAACCCTTGTACATATTGACTTTTCACTTTATTTTTAGAAGATATAGTGCTCCTGGTTAAACAGGATGCGACAGTCAAGTGCTTTACTTACCAACGATATATTACAAGTTAACTTTTGTTTTCAAAATGGCGGTTGAATAGCCATTTTTTAAAAGTTAAACATTGCCGCTTTACAAAAAAAAAATAGGAAAAAATAGTATTTACAAAAAAATTGCTTTATATAGTTCAAAAAACTACTGCGAAAAAATACAAGGTGCCATTACAAATATTGGACTAAATTACTCTTTGGATAAAAAATTATTTTAAAAATCTAATATTGCGCAAGACGATTTTTCAGTCAAAGTATTCTAAAAAATTAACAAATAAGTTTATTCTGGACCGTTTAAAACAAGTATTTTATAAACAGTGCTTGTATTTTCTTCTAAAGCGGCAATGTTTAATTTACAAGAAAGGTTCTTCAGATCTTCAGCATTTTTAAAAAAAATTAACTTGTGGTATATCATTGAAAATTCCAGTAAAACCAAAAGTAGTTTTTAATCATATTGAGTTATATAAGTGTGCCAAATTTCAAATTGATATGTTTTAAAAAAAAAGCTACTTGTTACATCGTTTCATCACGGCACTTTAATCAGACGAGATAAAACCTAAAATACGGCACCTCAAAAATAGACTAAATAATTAAGAATTGGGGTTGAGCGCCATTTTGAACATATATTCGCACTGGCAACAACGAACGAATAATCTGATAAAAATGATTAATTTGCTTTTTTAAATACCTGTGCTCCTGTTAATGTTGCCATGTCTAATATTATATTAGCCTTTAGATCTTTATTAGCATAAGCCACTCCATCGGCTAATACTAATCGCCCTTCTGCATCAGTATTATTTATTTCTACTGTACGTCCTGAGTATAGAGTATGGATGTCATCAGGTCTATAAAAAAGGTATGAAATTAAAATACAAAATTCAAAAAAAATTTGCTAAATTCGATTTTTCCAGCCTGCTAATTTTCACTTATTTGTTTTTCTTTTTCATCTTTCTAGATTAGCAAAACCTGGTTTTGTATTTTTGCAATTCTTATAAAAATAAGTATTTGAAAAGTGAAAGTGATTTCACTTAATTGCAGATATGAAATTGTTTTTTTATTTCTGACCAAGTACTTAATGTCAGGTTTGATAATAGTTGGAGATACATGTCAGGTCCAGCATCAAGTCTATTGCAGAATTTTGTCTTTGTAGCTGCATATGCTGAAAATCCCATTTCACAGAAGTACGTTGTTGGGAACGTGAGAACAATAAGAGCGTTGTGGCAAGTTGTGGTTATACATCACGAATCCTGCACCCAACATAATTAAGCGACATTGTTTTGAACAATGATTCCATGCCCGAATCTGATGGTGTCAAATCTAAAAAAGGATTCATAGGTTTTGTTTGACCTATTTTCTGGATTCTGCAAATTCGAAGGATTCTGAAACCATAAATTCATTTTCAGTTTTCTATTTTGCTCTTCAGGAAAGTATGTCTCAAACGAAGCGCGCATATCATGGAGACATTGGACTAATTCTTCAAATATTTCATTTGGTAATTCTGCTGTCTTGCCAACAAACTCGCTCAGTATTAAAAAGTGTTCTAGTTCTCTCTTGCCAACACAAACAAACCAAAAATCTGATTTTCTTTTAAAGGCAGTTATTTTGTAGTTAGTATTGAAAGGCTGTTGTCCGTTTTCTTTGTAAAGATAGATTTAATTCACTAGTTTTTTCTAAAATATCTGCTAAAAAAGCTAGTCTAAAACAACCAAATCACCTCGTCAAACGGTCTTCTAAGTTAAAGGAAAAAAAGTAGGAAAAAAAATTGTAATTCAATCCTTAGTTCGAATAATCTTCTTAAGGTTTCACCATAAAATAACTAACCAACCTCAGTATGGAGTAGTACAGTTTTATGTCTGCTCCCATAATCTTACAATATTGAAAACAATCAGGACTAAAGAGGATATTATTTGAAGTAAGTGATTATTTGTATCTCTTCATCAAGAACCAATTTTATATTTGGGAGTAATTTTTATTACTAGTACTTGTCTATGCAGGATACAATGGCTGGAACTAGTTTGGCGCTTTACTTTTAATTCGTGATACCGCTCCTGCAGTTTTACCTATCATTGGCTTGGCTCCATCTATACAAATATGGATACAATCATTCAAATTGAGGTGGTTTATTCCAAAAAAATTGGTAATCATGTTAAAAATTTCCCTTAAATTATTATTCTTTCTTACTTTTAAAAAATGTTTCATTCTTGTCTTTGCAATCGGTGTGTATAGTTTCTACATGTCGATGCATCTTAGCAGGCACCATGGAACTATTCGGAAATAGCTTGCTACATAACGTGCAGAGAGGTGAGCCATTAGAATCAAAAACTTTCTTTTTTTTGCATTTACTGGGTGAAATAAATTTTTTGGTTGAAACCATAGAGGAAGTCGTCATATCACCTTAAATCTAATAGTTTAGATGAGAAACCTTGGATGTTGATGCCTTATCGCCACCTTGAATTTTTGATTGAAGATTTTGGTGTAACACTTTTATACCAACGATCCATTCTATCTTTTAAAATCTTGGCGGAGCCCTTCCATAAGCCTTGCGGAACTTCAGGGCTCCGCGGAGCACACTTTCGAGTATTGATGCTCTACAGGATACGTTAAAAACATGTTAGCTTTTGATAGCGCCTAAGCCATAAAAGATGCTTCCAAAAGTCACACAATTTAATTACATCTACAGTCGAAGAGCCAGACTGGGATAAAAAAACGGCTGACTATCGAACAAATTAAATCAAGCCTTTTATAATATATTTAAATACTACTTTTATAATATATTTAAATACTACTTTGATAATATATTTAAATACTACTTTGATATGTGCTTTCCTATAAAAAATATTAGGTTAAAGGATTCAGCTAAGCCTTGGGTTACCTCTGAGATAAGGGAGTGGGGACAGAAACTCAGGGATATGTATTCACTATATAAGCAAACAAAGAATTCTGATTTACTTAGGAATTATAAAAATGAAAGGAGATCTTATAAAAAATATATAGGGAACTATAAAAAAAGCTATAATGATAATATAATAGTAAATTCAAATAATAAAACAAAGGCTACCTGGAAAGTATTTAATAACATTCAACACAAAAATAAGAAAATAGGTGAAATAAAACTGCAGTACAGGGATGAAATTGTGTCTGATCCTGAGACTGTTGCTAACTTGTTTGCTTCTCACTTTGATCATGTTGTCAGTATTGCTGATGGTGGCACTGGGCTAGACATGCCTAATCTTCCGATCATGCCATTTTCCTTCTACCTAGAGCCCACTACTCCAGAAGAAATACGTCGTATAATAGCCTTAGTACCTACCAAGTTTTCATCAGGGTTGGATGAGATACCGTCTGTGGTTGTAAAAGAGGTTGCAGATTCGGTTTGCTTTCCTTTGGCTAACATAATCAACAACAGCTTTGTTAAGAGCGAATTTCCAGACCTCCTCAAGATGGCCAAAATAGTACCCATTTACAAAAAAGGAGATCAGCAGGACATAAACAACTATCGACCAGTTTCGTTGCTGCCAATTTTTTCTAAAGTATTTGAAAGGGTGATATATTTGAGATTGTTAAACTATTTTCTGAGGTTTGATCTGTTCTATATAGGGCAACATGGCTTTTTACCAAAAAAGTCTACTGTTACAGCCATTTTTCAGGCTTTAAATTTCACCATTGAGGCCTTGGACCGCGGTGAAAAGGTGTCAGCCATCTGCTTTGATCTTAGTAAGGCCTTCGATCTTATTGACCACGAACTGTTGCTCTATAAACTAGAATGCCTTGGGGTGCGTGGGCCTGCCAATGAATTAATTAAGTCATACTTAACTGATAGATCTTTTAAAATTTCCCTTACTTCACCAACTAATGGGATGAATTCCCTATCTGAGTCAGTTAGAATGAGCAGGGGGGTCCCACAGGGTTCAATCCTGGGTCCCATTTTGTTTCTTATATTCTCCAACGACATGCACTTAAAGATAAATATAAGTTGCCTCATACAATTTGCAGATGATACCTCATGTATTGTGTCTGCCCCTGCAATTACTTCACTGTCCCCGAAAGCATCAGACATTGCTCAGACGGTGTATGATTGGTGTCAAAATAATAAACTCACTGTAAATACATCCAAGACATCAGTAATTTTGTTCAGGCATAACACTGTCTCTGAATCTTTGTATGTGAGAGTACAACATAAGAGTCTTCAACAGGTGAGCTCAGCGAAGTTTCTGGGTGTATTTTTGGATGGAGATTTGGCTTGGACAAATGAGGTGAATTCGATTGTGTCAAAACTAAGTGTGGCCTGCTATGTGATTCGTTACCTAACAAACCATGTAAATGTGAATAGTATTCGTGTTTTTTACTTTGCCTCTGTTCAGTCAGTTATTGCGTATAGTGTGATGTTCTGGTATATGTCCTCTGTGGCCCATTCATCTAGAGTTTTTATAGCACAAAAAAGAATCATAAGGGCAATTATGGGTTTGCAATATCGCCAAAGTTGTCGAGGAGTTTTTAAAACGCTCGAAATTTTAACAGTCCCCTGTTTGTATATCTACAATTGTGCTGTATTTACCAGAAATAATCTAGAATTGTTCACCACTAATGGCTTCTATTCTAATAATTTAAACACTAGGGGAAGGAATGATCTTAGTGTACCAACTCATCGTACAGCATTGTTTAATAAGGGACCTTTGATGTCTTGTATTAGGGTCTATAATGCATTACCAGTAGAAATTAAAGAAGTTCAGGGTAATGTTAGGTTTAAGTCAGCCCTAAAAAAGTTTCTACTGGAAAAAGAATATTATTCACTTAATGAATTTTATGTAGATTAGTTCAAATGGCTTGTGTTCGTTCATAAGTTTTTTTTTTAACTGTAATTCTAGTATAGCTTTTATAACGAATTTTATGTAAATTAGTTAAAAAATTTTTCTGTTAGTTTATAAGTTGTTACTGTCCTTTTTTTAATTGAATAGTTTTAATATAGAATTGACAATGTCGATGTTCATTAAGAATAATGTATGACAAATTAATAATAAATAAATAAATAAATAAATAAATATTTTCAAACGAGTTTTAAAATGTTTACGGTGTTGTCAATCTGCAATATTCTGTTTAAATTGTAACTTTTTACTAAAACAAGATGATAGTTGCAGTTGTTTGAAATGTTTATTTATTTACAAGGTACTATTTTCCAATGAAAAATTCGTAGGTCCCTATTTAATAAATTAGCCAAGTGATAAATAGATTGAAGAACAAGATTGACGACAGAATTTTAAAAATTAAGACATTTTTAAATCTAGTTTTTTTTGTGTAAGATTAACAGTTTTAGAGTTATTACCAAAATCTTGGAAACTAATTTTTGTATACATGTTTGCATATTTTTAAGATCTAACATCTGCCTTATGATTATATTTTAGGCTAGATAGCCTGTATACCATTATTTAATTCAGTTTACTGATAAGTTATTTGAAAAAATGGGACTAAAAGAACGAATCTAACATCTACATCGGTAAATTAGTTTTACCCGAAACTTCTCTTATAAAGTGAATTTCCTTTTATTAATGTAAGAATAAGGTAACATAAGTTATTAAACAAGGTGTCACATGTTTGGTATTTGTATGAAGTATTAATCGCACTTATTAGCAAAGATAGATTTTCCATATCTTTCTTGATTGTAATATAAGATTTGTTAATGTAAGTTAACCAACTTCCCACTAATAAAATTAAGATTTTTAAAGTTTATAATATATCAGAATAAAACTTGCACAGAAATCACAATGCATTATAAATTTTTTGTGGGCATCCTCTTAGGATTCTATATTTTCAAAATCTTGTAATTAAGACTTTTATTATAGGTATCTCTTACAGTCTAACAGAACAAAGTACACACTTCTAATAAAAAAATAATTGTGCGATCTTAAGGTATTACAATTAACCCCCATAATATGTTCTAATACCTTGTTGCGTTCGGTCCAATGCTATTTTCTGCCAGACAGAATACAGCATGCAAATTTTCTGTGAAACCTGATTTAACTGCAGCATAAAAGGCGCCTAATATACCAGCTGCACCACCACAATCTCGTTTCATTCCAGGCATTGCAGTCTAAAACAAAATAATACAATTTGCAAAATAATGCAGACTACAAGAGTAGGTCAAAAATGAGGATCAGGAATTCTAGTAACAGTACATATACCTGAGATCTTACACTGCAATAAAATGTATGTTGCCAGATACTAATGTTGTGATTCTCCCCTTCCCATTATTCTTTATTCAGGGCAAACGCGATAACTACAGGTGTCTCTGATGAATCAATTACCATACACCTCTAGCCTAGCAGTATTTATTAGTGTTGCACCACTTTCACCTATTTATAATTAACGCTCTGTAATAGTAAAAATGATTGAACGTTTTTGTTATCAAATGACCAGGTTGAAACAGACTTAGATAAAAAGAAATGTGTTTTGGCAAACATAGTTGTTCCCCATATATATATATATATATATATATATATATATATATATATATATATATATATATCTATGTCAATGGTTTTCTAAAATCAAGGTTTATATGCAATAAATATAATAAATTGATCGTGTCTTGCCGTTTTTAAAAAATATTAATAGTTTATTTATTTAAATTTACATTTTACACCCTTTAAAAAAACTTTAAATCTTCATTATGTTTTTAATGAGCTGTTTCACCACCCCTTTAGATTGACCCTAAATTTGACCTGTTTTACCGTTTTTTATACAAACAAAGAATTATTGAAATAAAAAATATTTGCATTTTTAAGAGAACTCTTGTATTCTCTAGAGAGATATCTCTAGGCTACCCTGAATAATGGAAAAAATTTATTTATATATAAAAAAATAGATGAAACTTGACGTGTTTTACTGTTTGCTAAAAAAGCTAATCGCATTTCATTTTTTTTAATTCATCCTCTTAGGGCTTCTTTATGTAAAAGAAAAAAAATGTTTTTATATATAAAATGATAAAAGAAATTTGACGTATTTCGATGTTTACTAAACAAATGAAATGCTTCTGAAATATGTATTTTTTTCATTTTCAAGTGGCTGTTTCAACCTCTTAGGGTTACCCTGTATAGTTAAAAAAATATTTTTATATACAAAAAATTAAATTCACTGTTTTTTGAGAAGCTAAATATAATTTTTTTTTATTTTCAAGTTTTATACTCCTAGGGCTATCCTGTATGCTTAAAAAAATTAGTTTATATACAAAAAATAAATAAAAAAAAATTGACGTGCTACACAGTTCTTTCATTTTTTTCTTTCGTTCCCAGAGGGCTATCTCATCTTTTTTGGGCTACCCTGTATAGTAAACAAAAATTATTTTATATACAAAAGAAAATTAAATAAAAAAAAAAGTCAAGTATTACCCCAACTATTTCTGTCGAAACTTTCGTAATTTAGCGACAACAAAAAAGGCCACTTCATTTTGGTAATAAATAAAACTATCTCTGAGGAGGGGCGGGTGGGTTCAACTGCCAATCCAGTTAACAGTTAAATAGAAAAGAGGAATTTTAGTATATATATTGCCTCCTCGAGCCGTCCAAGGATTTTTCAAACTGCGAGGCGTACTGGACATTCGATGGAAATTCCTTATCCTTTGCTGTGGGTATGTTATTCCACTCCTGCAACAGAGCTTACATCAATATGTTTTAGATATAAAGTGCTATAAACGCCTGCCTTACTAAAAAAACATACAGAAATATGCGACAATTCATGGAAATTCCACCTCACACCATCTGCTCGTCAATCGTTCTCAAATCTTTTCCCACCATCTACTATGTTGAGGCACAACCTTCATAGGTGAGTAAAGAGGACCAGGAGTCAATATTCCAGTCGTCGAACCACATTTCGGTGGACAGCGCGAAGTGCGCCTAATAAATTTCGTATCATTTGCAGGTCGCCTAGCTTTTAAATTTACTTCTTTAGGCCGCTTGCAATTTATTCGTTTACTCACCACATTTCGAATCCGCCGAAGATCTTGTTTTACTCTAATAGTGGTACTGAATTGATATCTTAAAATATGTAGTCTAATAAATTGACAAGGGCCCACTTTTCAGATTAGGTTTCCCGTTTGCTCCTACCGTTAAATAGCTCTTAGTGCGCTTTCATCAGGTACCCCAACTGAACGAGAAGCTAAGCGTTTATTTCGCCCGTCATTTAATAGAGAGATCAATTTGGCAGTTTGCTCTGAAGTGATATTAGTAATTTTGTCTACACTGGCTAGTGCATTAAATCGATTTTTAAATTAAAGATATTTAGGAATCATTAAGACGAATAATTAATTAATACAAATATTAAACTCTCAAATGCATCATTTTTGGGTCACATATTTTTAAAGTCTACATAATTCAGAATTAAAAGCGGGCTAACGTAAAACGGTTTTTCCAGGAACATGAACAAGGCTCAAAGTATGTTTTAAAAATCGAGCGGAAAAAATTTTGCATTTCAATAATTTTGTAAAAGCATCTATCCAAATAATAAAAATTCAAATGAGTTCACTGATTTAAACTCACTATAAAAGCTAAGCTAGCATTACTAAGAAAGGAAAAACAAGCTGCATTTGAAAAATGTTTGAGATGAATTGTTAAGAATAACCAGAACTTTTGTTGAAGAACAGGTAATTAAACAGAGTGTAAATCTTTTATAGAGATACTAGTCTAACACAGCATAATTCTAAAAATGAGAAAAAAATAATCTGAATTTTTCCACTAACGTCCAGGAAGCTTGGACAAAATTTCCAAATTTATTGCAAGACTTGCAAAGTTGCTGGGATGCAAAAAAATATAGAAAATTAAAGTTAGGTAAAAAATTAGTTGCGTCTCTTCTAATGGAACTGAATGTAGTTCGAATACAGCAAAATATATTTGTTTAATTTTAAAACAAGAAGTTGAAGGCTACATTTTCCTTTTTGTCTAGATTACATGTCAAGCATACAAGCTTCGGATTTCAATAAAATTATTTTGTGAGCTGACTAGGCCCCAAAGTCTCAAAATATTAAACACACTATTACGCATCTTTAAAAGTTAAAATAAATCACAAGTTAACTTTTTTTTCAAAAATATGTTTGAAACTGTTTTGTGTCTAAACTATTGTAGACAGATTAGTCTACATGTTGAGATACACAGCTTTTTCATTTAATCTACCCTAAATATTTGTTAGTACGTTTGAGCACCAGTGCTTAGACTACAAAATGTGCCTGGCGTTTTATTTTCGTTGATGTTCTGTTAATATAGAGGCCAAAATACGAAGTTATGTTTTTCTCTAAAATTTGACAAGTTACATAGGACTTCCCAGAAAGTTAAGTGAAGATTAGGTATACCCGCTTTTGTAAGCTGAAGTATCCCCTATATATTGCTATATTGTTTTTTTTTATTGTTGTACTTTGTATCCATTGAATGTCACTTCATGTTTCATTCTATATATATTAATAGAACACCAAGGAGCACAAAACGACAGATAAATTACTTGGGCCAATTCATTTGGGAAATTGTACTATCCTTATTTGTGTTTTTATTTAGCAAAAGTATATAATTCTCACAATGTAAGTGCTGAAGCCAGGTTCATGTAGAGGTGTATTTTTGTAAAATTGCATGTTTTAAAAATATACAATATGTAGATCTTGAAAGAGAATATGTGCACAAACACTTAAAATAAATCCGGGCATTCATAGTTACATAAGTATCTAGAAACGCGGCTAATTTACATCTTCTGTTCGTTTAATTTACTGCAAGTTAATTAATGTTCTTTTATAAATATATTTCTTTTGAATATACACTTGCCACATAAATATAAATGTTTTTAACTTGCGGTTTAATGATGTCGCAAGTTTTAGCAATTCCCATAAATATAATCAACTAAAGGAGTTCTATAAAATGAATAATATTTGCAAACATAGCACAGCCTTTTCTACTAATTAGTCGCACCTTCAGTGCTACTAGTTATCAAATATGGTGAAGTAATGGACACATGGTCAAAAGTTAAACATTCAAAAGTAGACATCAAATAATTAACAAACGACGACAAATAAACTTTTTAAAGAGCAGCTATCTGCAATGAAGACACAATGGAATTAACTTCAGGTGGTTCAGGGGTTTGGGAGGGATTTGAAAAGACACAATTATATTATATATAGGTTATTTTTTACAAAATTGGGAGACAAAGTTCACGTCATGACAAAATGGAATCTTAACTTACCTTTCCTTTAAGGCTCAGGCCACCAGTGTCATAAACAATGCCTTTTCCTACCCAAGCAACAGTCTGAGTAGCACCTTCTGGAGTGTAACTAAGTACTGCTAAAGCAGGCGGCACTTTTGCTGCCTTTCCTACTCCATAAATACCCCCAAATCCTTTCTTCTCTAATTCCTGATCACGAATAATCTTTGGAGTAATGCTAAGTGTAGTTGCAACAGCTTTTACTTCCTAAAAATAAACAGAATTCTACAAATATGTATATATATATATATATATATATATATATATATATATTATTTATTTATTTATTTACGTATAAAAATACATTTGAAGTTTATACAGCGATTACAGACCTAACCTAACCTAAGATAATTCGTTTAGCTTGAGACTTCAATCTATCTTGTGATAAATTAAAGAAGTCAAGGCCTTCATTTATCCTTTTATCAATAAAATGACTGGCTATTAAAGCAAACTTTGATTTTGGAACCTTATTCCCAAGAAAAGATATTTGAAGAATATAGTTAATGGTTCAAGAAAATACATTTTCCTTTTACAAAATATATTCTGCAGAATGGGTGAAAATCTGCTAAACTTCAACCATATACAGACCAACTATGGCCGAAACGCAGTTACAGAAATGAAAAATGTGTCAAATCTTAATATGAAACTTACAAACCAGAAGAACCGCCGAAATTTCCTTTTGCGATGCAAATCAGAAAACATAACACCTTCCTTTTTAAATATAAAAACGAAGCATGTAAGATTCTTCTCGGCACACCTAACAGAGAAATTTCACAAAAACATATTAAAGAAATTCGTTTTCAGTACTCTAAACGTGTTAATTACTGATACAATCGGAAAAATAAAATCACTCAAAAAACATATTAATTTAAGTAAATCTAAACTTAAAGCAATATTTCCAAACGATATCTTCCAAAGGTTCATCCATATTGAAAATAATAAATTTGAAAGTTTATTTTTAAGAACAAAAAAAAATATATTAATAAAATTAATATAGTGCTGTCTAAACAAAAAAGTTCTAAAAATGAACTAAACATCGAAAAAGATTGGTTGGAAAATTTGACAACTGTTCAAATTCCAGACTACGCAATGGAAATCCTGAGCCTAGGCCCAAATTTTGCAGTTCCAATTGAAGACTCAAAAGAGACCCGACAAATCAAATAAGACCATTATTATGGAATCCAATAAATACGACAGTAAAATGCAAACTCTTTTAAATGATAAAAAAACTTATGAGCAAATTAACAGTGACCCAACCAATTCTTTTCAAAAACAAAACAACGATGTGATAAAATTTTGGGAAACTAAAAATTATATCTCGCCAAATATCGCGAAAAATCTAAAAATTAATAATGCACAGACTCCAAAGATTTATGGTTTGCCAAAGCTTCACAAACCCGGAATACCTATGCGGCCGATTGTCTCCTGCGTTCAATCTCCACTACATAATTTATCTAAATTTCTAAAGAAAGTCTTAAGCAATATAGCAAACAAAACCAACTCTTACATCAAGGACTCACATGATTTGAAAGAAAAAAATAAAAATATTAAGTTACCAAATAATTATGAACTAATCTCATTAGACGTGATATCACTATACACTAACGTCCCAATACAACTAGCTTTAGACATAATAACAAAAAATGGGATGAAATTAAACAATATACCGACATTCCTCTAAATTAATTTCTTAAAGCTACAGAACTCACCTTAAAATCTACCTATTTTGCATTTACCAATACATTTTATAAACAACTAGAGGGTTGCGCCATGGGATCTTCAATATCAAGTGTAATCGCCCAAATTGTACTAGAAGAACTAGAGAACACCGTCATATCTAAACTCAAATATCAACTTTCTTTTTATTTTGGATACGTGGACGATTGCATAACAGCCATTCCCGGCAACATGACAACAGATATACTAGAAGCATTCAATTCATTTCATCCCAAACTTCAATTTACATTAAAGGCCGAAAAAAATAACTCTTTAAATTTCTTAGATATGACATACATTGATAGGATAATTTTGTTAAAACAGAGTGGTACACTAAGGAGACATGGTCGGGTAGATATCTCAATGATTTATCACAGCACCCTATGTCTCAAAAAAGATCTGTAGTGATAGGGTTAGCTGATAGAGCGTTAAAATTAAGTGACTCACAATATCAAAATAAAGCAACCAAAAAAGCAAAAAATATTTTAATTAAAAATAATTATCCCAAAAAACTCATTAATTCTATTTTTAAATCACGACAGCAGAAATTCAACAATCAAAATCTCCCGTCTCAGGTAACCAGCAAAAATAAGGAGAAAAACTACTTATTGCTACCATATATACATGGTTTATCTGAAAGTATGCAAACCCTTTTCAAAAAACACAAGATACCTGTATGTCACAAGGGATATAATTTACTTCAAAATAATTTTAGTTCACTTAAATCTAAAACACCAAAACATAAAAAAACGCACGTAATCTATCAAATACCATGTCATAACTGCCAAAAACTATATATTGGTCAAACAAGCCAACACCTACAAAATCGACTAAATGGTCATCGTTATGATAAAAGAAACAAAACTGCCTTAACAAACCATGAAGAAGTTACTGCACATAAATTTAACTTTTCAGAAACAAAAATTTTGAGGTCTGAACAAAACCAAAAAAAAGCGAGAATTTTTAGAGATGATTTTTATTAAAAAATCTCCGAATGCCATCAACAATAGGACTGATATTGAAAACCTAAATCAAATTTATTATAACCTTCCAAATTAATTTATTATTACACTAAAATGTTAATAAGAA
The DNA here is from genome assembly GCA_030620095.1 of Kuschelorhynchus macadamiae. Classification (NCBI taxonomy): domain Eukaryota; kingdom Metazoa; phylum Arthropoda; class Insecta; order Coleoptera; family Curculionidae; genus Kuschelorhynchus; species Kuschelorhynchus macadamiae. Next base: position 558,110 of record JAUTXW010001365.1, read on the forward strand.
CAAAGAGGGGAAAAAATTAAAAACATACGACTGTGTCAGGCATCCCACTGCCAAATTAAACGGAAAAAACAATAACACCTATAAAATACCACAGATAAAATCATAGTCCAAATCAGTATTTGCAGTACCGTCCTAAATGTATATAATATTTTGAGCTTGAGGTATAATGCATAATTTAATTGTGAATTGTCTTCAATGTGCTAATGTTTGTTCCGATTTTTAATAATGAGTGTTTGTACCATTATTGGAAGCATTAGAAAATAACTATGGTGAGTCGAGAAGAAATCATTTTTATTCTATTTTATTTTAATTTTTAGATCTATGTTCGTTCGTTGTTATATAATAATATAGTTTAAAAAAAATTGTTTAAATCCAATCAATCTTAAATCAAAATTAATGTATAAATTCCTGCCCTCAATCTATAAAAAAAAATCAAAATGAACTGATTTGTACCTATTTTTCAATTAATATAACTTTTTAGATAACTGATGAAGGTCACATTCAGACCGAAACCTTTTATCTTTTTATCAATAAAATGACCGGCTATTAAAGTAAACTTCGATTTTGGAACCTTATTCCCAAGAAAACATATTTCAAGTATATATATATATATATATATATATATATATATATATATATATATATATATATATATATATAGAAATATTTATATATACATAGGTCACATTTGAGTGATAGAAAACAGATAGTCAAAATTAGAGAATCTTACAGTAACGCTATAAATATGAAAATTGGTATTCCGCAAGGAACTGTCCTCGGACCAATTTTATTCATTACCTATATAAATTCATTGACAGCTATGGACTTAAATGGAACTATAATATCAGATGACACCGTTTTAATCTTTTCGGGCAAATGTTGGGATAAGGTAAGGAAACAGACGCAGTTGGGGCTGAGTAAGATCAAAAATTGGTTAGATTATCACAAGTTATCACTAAATTTAAATAAAATACATTATATAGCATTCTCCATAACTTCGGCCAATCGCCCTGATTTTACTAGTATATCAGTAGAAAATTTTGAAATTGACATAAAAGAAGTCACTGAAACAAAATATTTAGGGATCATGATTGACAGACACCTCAAATGGGATAAACATAATTTAAAAATAAAAAATAGTATAAGAAAACTAATTCATAAATTTTATCTTCTACGAGAAATATTATCTCAGAATCATAGCTAAAAGCTATATCAATCATCAGTACGGAACCAGAAACAAAATTGAAAATAACATTCAGATCCCTAAAAGTTATAGAAGCATTAATCAGAGATTCGACAAATAAAGAAACAAAAAAAAATTTACTAAGGCATGTAGAGGATATATTTTTGAAAGATATGCAGTTTGTGGTATTATTTTGAGCAAAATCAGGACCATTTTTATAATATATTATTTCTTATAGTTTTGGTCTAATTTTTATTCATTGTTTATTGTAAATAGTAAATGTTCTAGTCCTATGATTATAGATCATTTAAATTAATTATTGTAAATAATTTAATCTTAGTAATAAGTCTTGTGGAATCAAAAGAATGTTTTGATATTTAAGGTTTATTTTCTTTACTAACTGATGTAAGGTATAATTCTGAGCTTTATATTTATTTGTATTTATACAACAATCATATATTACAGACAGCACGTACAGCTGTTAATTCAGTTTGGTGCTTAGACAATAAATTATTTTTATTTGTATAAAGAATCACCTTAGTTACTTAACTGATTTTTTGTGATACATATTACACCAGAATTTTCAATAAATGTTGCAAATATATATATATATATATATATATATATATATATATATATATATATATATATATATATTACAGAATTAGAACGACCCGGTGCAAAAACGGCCGCGTCGACGAGGACCATCCCCGATCCCAAGCCCACAGACCTATTTCTGACTTAGATTGTATGAGTTTCAACCCTCAAGAGATTTTTGCTGGTACACATCTTTCCACCTGTCCATTACAGCGCTGAATACCTAATGTTATTTCGTGGTGTTTAGTTTTTCATTATCCGAGATACTTTGAAGAAGTATAAGCTTGAATAGTTAGAACATTAAATCAGTGCATGTGCATGTCGCTCTCCCACTCCAACTGGCTTTTCATTGGAGGTGTATTAGAGCTCTCCCACTCCACCTGGCTTTTCATTGGTGGTGTATTATAGCTAGCCGATTTGGACCAATAAGGTTGGTGCTCCCTGCTTCTTGCCAGATGTTCACATACTGATCATTCACTGAACATTGTTTTGGTTTAATGTCTTTCTTCAATAAATAGACTATACAAAAATTAACTTTGAAATGTGATTTTTTCATAAATTTTAATAGGAAACCATCGAGTTTAAGCATCTGGCATTTTTTTTTTTTTTAATTTAACTTGCATAAAACTTATTTCTAATAAAAATATAAAAGGCAGTCCAAACTAATTTAAACATAAAGTTAGATTTCATAGAAACAATAACTAACATATACAAATACTAGTGAAGCATTTAAAAATATACTTAACAAGTCACAATAATAAATATTATTTTGTATTAACACATATGACTGATAACTGATATTGTGTATTAAAATGATCTTACCATTAAAAAGTCGTCAACAGTCATTTCATTGCAAGGTGTATCTACGATCCTAGCAGCTAGCCTAACTCCAGTAACTGCATTTTCCACACATTTCAGTTCTTCGTCAGAAAGCACTGTGCCATCTGGTGGGCTATGACCATTACTGGGTACAATTACAAACTCCACTGACACAGTAGGTTTATCAGAATCATTTGAAAGAAGAGTAGTCTTTCTTGAGTACAGAGGAAATGCTCTTGCTACTGCACAAGCACTGGCATACACATCGCTCTGCTCACAGATGATCTAAAATATGATTATTTATTTAATCTGGATGTTCAAATATTAATCAAAATAACATTAAATATTTGATGATGTGGAACGAAAGTCATATAGCCTTTTTTCTAATACTCAAAGTGTAATAATCCTTACTATATTTAAGAAAGGAGAATTCCAGTTGTTTTTTTAAATTAATAAATTATAATACTACCTCCATTCCTCTAACTCATTGGTATTCATAGTTTTATGCAACTTTTAGTTCAGCGTAAAATAAGGAAATTAAATCATTTGAAAAGCTTTTCCAACATAACTGCTCTCTTGCAGTTTTACAGTTCATAGTTTAATATTTACAATGCATGAATAATTTATGTGTTTTGGCCTTCCTAAGAGAATATGGAAATACGGTAAAAGCCATTATACAAGCTAAATAATTTTAAATGCAAAAATTCCCTTTAACGGGTAGAACGGGCTAGAAATTTTCAAATGTTTAGTAGCAATATTGATTATTTTCATAGGTAATAACTTATTTTGTATTAAAATATTTTTAGTTAGGTTAGATTACAAATTTCCCTATGTGATGACTTAACTGTCTTTAAATAATTTTGGTTAAAAAAATTGTATCCAGGAAAAGTAAGTGTTTTTTCCTCGGTTTTTTCATAGTAAGGGTTAAGAATAAAATGAATGGACAAGTTGTTAACAAGATTAAGATTATTTAACCTCATATCATAATCTGTATTGATATAACATTTAATATTAGAATATTTGTTACTTGAAAATTGTGAAAAAAATTACCACAAAAATTTCTTTACTAGGTCATAATTTCTTAATAAATTAAATACAAATACATCTTACCACAACATTTTCATCTGAATCTCCATAAACTGAACTCTGAACAATTTTTGTTATTGAGTGGGCTCTTGAAGGTGTGTTATGCCGACTACATTTAACAGGCAATGCTGCTACAGTAGCAAGATTTAACCACAATGATCTCGTATCTGTTGGTGAAGGATGAAGACTTGACACAGCCAATTTAAATGTTTCTTCGCTAACCCTTGGCTCTAGTTTACACCTAATGTCACTGAACCGAAGTTGAGTTAGATGCTTTACTTGCCCTATTATAAGTACTGGATTTGTCTGAGGATCTGTTTTGGTTAAACCAGGTTTGAAAACTAAACTTGCCATACTCTAGTCCTACAAATGATTTATTAGAATTATAACCGAGCCTAAAACCAAAAAATATTAGCTAATCTATTATGCATGAACAACCTTTACAATGATAAGCCTATTTTTTAAATAATTGGTTTTATAAAACTTTATGGCCTCTTATCAACCTGCAAATATAACTTATATATATATATATATATATATATATATATATATATATATATATATATATATATATATATTTATATATATATTATGTTATTTGAAGAGGCTACTTGCATCATAAATTAGTCTAAAAAAATAAGTATATAAATAACAATGTTATTTCTTAATCTAAAAAGATATCATATTCCTGCAAATTGTCAAATAACTTGTAAGAAGTATAAGAAGTAGAATGAAATTTGTCTTTTTAATAATTATTGATTGCTATCATGGATAATTATTTTGAAACTTTATATATTTAAACAACAGAGGAGTGTAAATTCTAAAATATATGCTTAATATGAATAATTAATAAGATATGGTTATATTAACGCACTGCACCAATTTTACATTTCACAACCAAACAATAATTTTGACTTCTCAGTATAACAGCCCATGTATTGTATTATTAAAATAGAATATGGGCTATAGAGTAGTATGTATGTATTGTAATCACAAAAATAATTTGGGTTTTTTCGCCATTAGGGTTCCTAGATTTTGTTATGTTTAGAAACAAAATTGTCTGTAGGGATGTTTGCTCGTGTAAACAAAATTTGCGATAAAGATAACTTGAGAACAATCAAACCGATTTGTTTTAAATTTGCACCAAAAATAACCTAAGTCCACGTCTCGCAGAGATTAGATTTTCGGTGTATCATGGGCGCAGATCTTTCATATTTTTACGGGGTACCAAAACGCAAAAAAAAATATAATTATGAGAATCTGCAAACTGATTTTGTGGCAACAGATACGTGTTTTTTTTTTTTAATTTTCGAAAAAAAGCAAAATACAAAATTATTCTTCCTGCAATTTTAACAATATGAATTGAAATTTATCAAATTTCTCTGCATATAAAATATTTTTCCACTCTAAAACAATTTTTTTCACCATAAAAAGATGAAACAAAAAAAAATCAAAAAAAGGTGAAGCACATGAACATTTTTAATCCTGTTGTACATATTTTTTTCAACTAGACAGGGTAGCCCTAGGGAGATGAAACAGCCATCTGAAAATGAAAAAAAAATGTATTTCAAAAGCATTTAACTTGTTTTTTAAGAGTGAAACAATTTAAAATTGCTTTTATCATTTTGTATATAAAATCATTTGTTTCTATTATAGAGGGCATTACAGGGTAGCCTAAGGAGGATGAAACCACCCCCTGAAAACAAAAAAAATCAAAAGCATTGAAAATGCTGAAACATGTAACTCTCTTTTATTTTTTGTATATTATTAAAATTGTTTCCCACTATATTTAAAACGATAAAACGTTGAGAAATACGGTGAAACACATGAAATTTGTATATATAAACATCTTTTTCCACTATACCTTGAGACCCTTGAAAAAGATAAATATTTTTTATTTCAAGATAGATAGATAGATAGATAGATCTTTATTGATGTCAATACACAATAAAATTGCATTTACACAAGTCAAAATACAAATAAAGGATAAAGTATTATAAAAGAAACATATTGATTTAAACACAGTACTATATAAAATTTATCTAAAACATCCTTAAAAATAATATAGTAAAATAAAAAAAAAAAAAAAAAAAATAAATAAAAAAAACAAACAACACAAAAACAATTTTTTCTAAAGGCAAAATGCAATAACACTTCCTAACAATTAACAAAAAAAGTAGAAAACTGATGTACAGCAGTCAGTAGTTAAAAAGTTTTAAATGTACCTATCTTAATAAATTACAATTAGAAACAGACATTTATAAAAAAAACTAATAATAAGAATACAAAAACTAAAAACTAAAAGTGGAAGCCACTATTGAAATACTCCTCAAAAGTATAAAAAGCGTTCACCAATAGATATTTTTTCAAGGTGTACTTAAAGGTGTTCACCTCTAAGGCTCTTATATGAGAGGGTAAGCAATTGAAAAACCTTGGACCATAATAGTTAGTGCCCACCCTGGCCCTAGTGAGGCGGAGATGGCTAATTACGAGATTAGTGCCATGCCGTGTCGGATAGTCATGAACATCGTGATGTGAGGCGAAAAACTGGAGGTTTTGTCTGACATGCAAAAGACACTGCAAGATGTAAATGCAAGGAAGAGTCATTAACCTATATGTAATAAAACTCTGCCGACAGTCATCCCGGTACTTCAGCCCTGCTACAAGCCTTACACATCTTCTTTGTTGTTTAAAAATTAACTTAGCATGTGGAGAATGACCCCACTCTAGTAATGCATAAGACATGAGAGAGCCAAAGTAGCCATGGTAGGCTGCCAGAAGAGGCCCAGTAGATACACACTTACTCAGGTTCCTGATCAAGTATGTGGACCTTGATAGTTTCCCACCAAGGTGCATCACATGGTTTTTCCATGACAGAACAGTATCTAGAGTTACCCCCAGAAAATTCACCTCCTTAGAGCAATCTCCCAAAAGTCCATGATCATTTCTCCCTTTACCCAAAGTGAAATTAATTGACTGGGTTTTGCCAGCATTCATACACAGTCTATTAGTGACAAACCAATCTTCAATGTGTGATGCAGTTTCAGAGATGCATGAGTTTTCAATCTGCGAAGGAAGATAAGAGGTGAAAGTGGTGGTATCATCAGCAAACAAAATTAGGTTTCCCCCTGATTGGAAATTGGCAAGGTCGTTAATGTAAATCAAAAAGAGCACAGGACCAAGCACAGAGCCCTTGACTGCACTACCCATGGATGTGACTTGATTGTAAGAGACAAACTGGCTTCGATCATATAAATATGATTTTAGGAGAGCTATGCTCTTTGGCTGAAAACCATAATAAGGAAGTTTCTTCAGCAGGATGTTGTGAGAAACACAATCAAATGCCTTTGTAAGATCTAAGCAGCAGGCATAAGTATCGCGGCCATTCTCAAAACCCTCAATTACATGCCTTACAAGGCAGTCAATAGCATGAGCAGTGGTCCTTTTGTTACGGAAACCAAACTGCTGTTGGAAAAAGAGGTTATTTGACTCGAAGTGTTTTGTAATCTGTGTTTTCAAGATGGACTCAAACACCTTGGATAGAATGGGTAGTAATGAGATGGGGCGATAATTAGTGAGATCGTCTGGAGAGCCCTTATTTTTAAAGATAGGGACAACTTTTGCTTTTTTAAGTACTTTGGGGAAAACCTGAAGTGTTATGGCTTGGTTTATAATCAAGAATCAGGATTTCATCTATACACATTTTGGAAAAATATTTAAAAACATTGGCTAAGACAAAACGAATGAAGCTAGGTAGACAGCAAAATGATGTCAAATTTGATGATTTAATGTGAGATTTTAAAAAATCTCACCTGTCAACCTAGTTCAATCTAATACACACACTGTAAGATAGGCAACCTGTCATCCTCCTGGGCTGTCGCCTCAGACTATATTACTCAGTGTACTCTCTCTATTTCTTTCTTCATGTTAAAACAATATTTCTATCTTTTTCACTCCCGCCTCCTCCACTTTCATGTTCAAAACTTCTCAGAAAACGTGTTTGCCACTAAACAAAATGAAGTCCCATCATGGACATATTTCTAAAGGTTTTTAATTTGAATTATTGCTATAAAGTAAAGTATATTTTTTAAAAATTTTAAATTAACAGAATGTTGTGTCTCCTCCATGGTATGTTATTGTTTTAAATAAACCCACATTGGTGAGTTCAAACTTATTATAACTAATATATATATATATATATATATATATATATATATATATATATATATATATATATATATATATATATATATATTATATATATATTTATATATATTTATATACATTTATATATATATATATATATATATATATATATATATATATATATATATATATATATATATATATATATATACGTATATATATATATATATATATATATATATATATATATATACATTTATATATACACACACACATATATATATATATATATATATATATATATATATATATATATATATATATATATATATATATATATATATATATATATATTGCTTAGGTGACATCTATGTGGAACCCGAGCTTGTAGGATGTGCACCACCTGAAAGGTTCCTTTCCTTTCCAAAAGGAGAGTGCTGCCCTTGTCGGGCTCCCGATCTATGTCTAATGTCTAAAAATTACGGGGTGTCCGGGAAAATGTGGAAAATCTCCGGGAAATGAAAAGAACACATAAAAATAATACTACAAATTCATATTTCGTATAGGCCTCCTCTTCGTAGATAGGGGTTCCCAAAAGATAATTGAACCACCCAGTATAATTAAATAATTTTTTAATATGATGTATACCAGGTAAGACCCTCCAAATTACTATCCAAGCAAATGTTGTGGTTTACACACAGCTACAGGGGTAGACTAGCTCTGACACTCATGGTCCAATTTTTTTTATGCCCTGTATGATATAAACTTTGGAAAAGGCTTTTGGATACTACTAACATTTTACTAAAAATTAAGTACACCTCATCCATGGCGCTAATCCTAACCGTTTTCGAGAAAAACAGTATTTAACTTACATCATGTATTTGGAGTATTTTGATAAAATAAACTGGTCAATATTCGAAGCGTCCAACTAGGTTTTAACCCCATTTTTAAAGTCATCTATCTAAAAAAGTAACTTGCGGATCTTGATGACTTTGAGCTTTGTTGAAAGGTCGGTTAACTAGCTTAGGGTATTAATTTGATGTGTAGCGTTAGATGGTTAGGATATACGAGGTACACAATAAAGTTCTGTAAAATTGGCTAAAATGTTTGATGATCCCTGATGATGATTTTTCAATAAAATCAAATAGCAGATACACTACCACACAGAAGCAAAATGTAGTAAAATGTAAAATAGCGAACACAGAAATATATGAACAAAAATAAATATGTCAATAGTTAAAATAAAGAATAAAAGCAGTACCCGCTAAAAGAACAGCATATCATGGGGAAACCTATATGTGATCGTAAAGATATTCAGGCACACTATAATAAGCTTTTCTATTTAGATATACTGAAACAGATTTTTTTAAACCTTACATATGAATCAGAGTCTTTAATGTTTTGAGGCAAATGATTAAATATTTTAATACTTTCATATATTAGAGAGTTCTTGGAAAGAGTACTTCTTGGCAGAGGCAGTGGGAGAAGGTTAGTCTGTCTCATATTGTACACACTTACAGCATGGTTACTATTACCATACTTTTTAAATATGAGACAATAATAATAGTTTCCAAAATCAACAAGCAAGGCACGGCTAATATACCTTGACTCACAAACAAGAGTTTGCACTGTTCACTAGCATTAGCTTTACATATGTAGCGTAAAGCTCTTTTTTGTAGAATAAAAATTGAGGTAAAGAGATATTAGCTACAAACCCCTCAGAAAACAATCCCATACCTCAAATGGCTCTCAATCAGGGAAAAATAAACAGATTTTGCTGCCGACTCGCCCAGCTCACAGGGAATAATTCTGACTGCATAACAGCCTCGAGCTAGTTTTTGTTGTAATGAACAAGTCAAGTCAAAAACTCTATATTTCGAAAAATACAAAAAATACAAAATATCGATTGCATTTAACAAACAGGCGTCAAATATAAAATAGTTGCAATAAAATTGAAATTAAAAAACTTAATCTATAGCATATAACATTAAAAGTAAAACAGTTACCATAACAAGGTCATTTAAAATCTATTAAAATCTAAGATATAATATAACACATGAAATTTTTCACAAATACAAAACACAATTAAAAGAAATATATCCCTAAGATGACATGAACTCAGCAATGGTATATGGTTCAATCAGTAGAATAAAATCTCTCAGAGAATTTTTAAAATGTATTTTGTTGTTTATTTGTTTGATTCTTGGAGGGAGCTTATTGAAATATTTAAGGCAAGAGTACTTGGGGCTTCTCTCAAAAATGGAGAGTCTATGTATTGGTAAATTGTAGTCTGCAGACCTGGTGTCATGATTGTGATCTGAAAGATGCTTAGCAAAAAGCTGTCTGTTTCCATACAGAAACATAATGCACTCGTGGATATGTAGTCAAATATGTTCATGAAATTTTAATTTATCATCAATTATAATGCCAAAAAACCTACTGAACCGCTTACTTTCAATGTTACTACCTGCCAGATTAAAGCTAACGCAACTAAATTTAAAGTTCAGCACACTTGTTTTGCTAACATTAAAACACAAGAGATTAGAATCACACAATTTTTTAATTTGATGCAAATCTTCCATAACAGTCTTCATCAGTTGATCAGCTTTTCTGTCAGACCATAAAATAATTGTATTGTCAACAAAAACCGTGAAGCTTCCATGAATTTGGAGGGTGTCAAGGTTGTTTTATTTATATATATATATATATATATATATATATATATATATATATATTCTTCTGCATTCAAAATAAGCCCTAATTTTCTATATAAACATATATCGGCAAATGCTTCGTTTTCGAAATACAGGGTGTTAAAGTTTTAAGAAAAAAATTGTTTTTTAGTCATAACTTTTTTATTACTTGAGATATTGTTATTAAATTTGGTAAACAGCCTTGGAGTAACAAAAGGAATTTTTTGATTTGAAATATTTTTTAATTTTTCATCAGTGGCGTCCGTACGGGATTTTTTATTGAATATTCTTGAAGAAAAAATGGTACTCTACTGCTTTTTCTGAAAACAAAAATCATTCCTAAAATCCCCAATCAGTTTGGAGCAAATTTGATCCCTTGTCTTTTTTTCGTGCGGTGTAAGGATTTCAAGTAAAAAACTAAAAACCATTTTTATGTATGGCATAGTTAAAATTTCCATTATTGTTAATTTCAGTAGCAAAACCTTTAAGGTGGGATTCTAACAGCAAGTTTTTAAAATTATTTGGTTTCCGATATTTATTTCATGCATTCCGGGTGAGTTCATAATTTCTGAACAACGTATGTAGGGTTTCTAAAATAAAAGCTTGTCTGACAACTAAGGAGAGATTACGTCATCGACCCGTTATAATGGAGATTTGCATTATGTTTGGGTTATCAGGGTGACATCGCAGAAGTTAGCAGGCAACCTATTAAAATCTAATGTCCTTGGTACTTACCATCATTCCTTCATTGTCGACTCTTGGTATGCCATGATTGCATTTTTGTGATAATTGAACAATTGCTAGGTTCGTCTTTAAAGTATGACAGATGAGTTTATAATTCTAAAATCGTCGATTCATTTTGTAAAACGGTAATTAGAATTAATTCAATTTTGAAGATAATACTTCATTTTACAGAAACTACTCTTTATTAACTAAGTTCGTAATTAATTTTACAAAAACTAGAATTCATAACAAAATGAGCTCCAGAGGTGCAAAATGCGCGGGAGCCCCGTCCATTTGAATCCAGAATTCGTTTCCAAGATTTAGAGGAATATTTTCTAGATATTGAAATAACTCATTTTGCAGAAAATCATTAAATAACTGTCCATCTAGGCGTGGTGGTAGAATATGGGACCCGCAAAAAATTTAATTTATTACACCACACCAAACATTAACAGAAAATTCTTGCTGAAATGCTCTAGTTCGTACAACACGTGGATTGTCATGGCTCCAGATTCGTAAATTATGGAAATTTACTGAGCCGCTTCGGGTAAATATGGCTTCATTAGTAAATAAATTTTTTTTTGAGAAGTTCTTGTCTTCCTCTATTTGGCGCAAAAACCAATTGCAAAAACTGACACATTTTTCGGCATCACCAGGTTGTAAGTTTTGAACTGGCTGCATCTCAAAATGGCTTGAAAACTTCTTTGCAAGGTAATCTTCTATTTGGAAATGTTCGTTGATATTCCCGTACTGCTGCATTTGCATTTCCATTACAGAAACCATAAACGAAATGAATATCAGCATACTCAAAGTTACTGAATAACACCATTTTGAAATCACTAGTTAGACTGATAATTACCTTTTTGTATAAACTGTAATGTACCTGACATTTATTTACTCTAAAAACTCAAATGTCACACTTTAAAGATGAAACTAGCAATTGTTCAATTGTCACAAAAATGCAATCATGGCATACCAAGATGTTAAAGGTTTTGCCACTGAAATAATTAACAATAATGGAAATTTTAACTACGCCATACATAAAAATACTGTTTTGCCTTCAATATCTTTAACTACCACATAAAAAGCTCAGAATGTCTTCAGTGTTTTTATTTACACATTCAAAATTACCGGACACGAAGTAAGTCTCTTCTGCACATTCCATATTGCTGAACTTGGTACTTATTATTTAGTCCAGTTAATAGAATATCTGGTAATGTCAATAAATTCTATGAAGGTCTTGACTTCTTTAATTTATCGCAAGATAGATTCAAGTCTCAAGCTAAACGAATTATCTTAGATTAGGTTAGGTTAGGTCTGTAATCTCTGTATAAACTTCAAATGTATTTTTATACTTAATAATATATATATATATATATATATATATATATATATATATATATATATATATGTAATATATATTACTATTTTTATACATGAATTTACAGACTGTTAATATATATGAGCATATTACATTTAAGTCTAGATTTTTTAAATATAATCTTAAGCATATATTCTTGCATTATGTTAAGAAGTGCAATTTTAATAATTTATTACAGATTCTATTAAGTTTTTATAAACAATTACAAGAAGTTTCTCATTTAAGATCTCTCGACTTTTTGTTACTTTTTCTTTTAGCTTATTTATTCCATTTCATTCATTAACATCAATGCCAGAACCCACCGTCCCAACACATTCAAATGGAGAAAGATGGCCTATTTCTAATTGTAAGAAAATGCTACAAAATTGGTATTTTTAACATTAAGAGATAATTTAAATGAATCAAATCAATTTTTTAGCCTATTAACCCCCTCCCGAGGCCCCTCCTCAGCATTATCCTTCAACTCCTTCCACATGTCAGCATCAAAGATCATTCTAATGTCATAATTCTGAGTCTATATTAAAACAATGATTTTTTTTTAACAAAACCTACACTGTTAGGTGGAACTGTCCTGTTACGCATTAGGTTAGCCCAGGTTCGTCAATAAAACTATCATTACAGCTATAAATAAATTATATTTATAATAAAATAATAAATTTTAACACTACACTAATTAGAGTCCTCAGAAGTGGCACCTTGAACAAAAGAGCGGGTAATTCCCTATTCTTCTGCAGGTAAGGGATTTTCTTGTTGTCTATACATGCTAGGTCAATGTTATTAAAAATTGTTTTAGTTAGCGCGGATATTATGGTAATTTTGAATTCTAATCTATACGCATTTGTTGTTGAGACAGAAAATACTAAAAATGTTTGTTATACCCATAATGTCGGAACACTTCCTCCCGCGACTAGCTCCTTTATTATCCAGGGTCAAAAAAGGTCAAGTTCAACATTCAACCTCCTATTTAGCATAGATTAGTTCATCATTTTTTGGCAGTAACGAATAATAGTGTTTTAATTAAAATAAGCAACTGTCAAATTTATGGAAAGGAATGTGAGTAGTAATAATCGTACCGTCCCTAATTCTAATCATTTTATATTTGCATATTTTAATAATTTGAATAAAAATGAATTAATACTACGCTAAGAAGAAATTAGAAACTTACCTTAAAATTAAAATTTAAATGAATAGGTACAGAAAATTACTTCCCTCAACCCGGGGCCACGTAACAAATATGGCCCAATTAGATTAAAAACTGTATCACAAGCTCACAAAATCACTCAAAAACCCTATATTTGGTGAAGAAACTGTAAAAAAAATAAATGCCAAATGCAATTTCAAAATTTGACACTTGTACTAAAGAAAGAATATATTAGGGTGTGTGTACAGCCCGCCAGACTCCAATGTTGCCTTTTACTAATATATACGTTTGTTTCAGCGAAACATAGGCCGCGTTCACCCGCCTGATCGCTCGTTGGCTATCGGTCATCAAAGTAGCGCTCAAATAATACCAATGGTTTGAACGGTTTTTAGAGATTTTGAGCGCAGAAAATATTTCTTGACCTTAACCTTGATGAGAATGAGAATATGGGACAAAGGGAACAAGGAAGGGCTGAAATTAAAAGAAATATGATAGTAAATGTGTTTGTATAATATATTTTGTATTTTGTGTTAAAAAAAAAGATTAAAAAATCTGTTATCGCTCTGGTGTATTTTTATATTATACAATTATTGCGGATAATGTTTACATTACATGCCGCCATCTCGTTTGTTATGTCAGCTGATCGTTGCTCAGTTAAGTAGCAAAAATAAAATACGATACAAAACATGGCGTCTGCTCAACGACCCGCTATCAAAGTAGCAATAATAAATAGCTCGTTCATGGTATCGCTCTCAGAGCGATCACTAAGCGATCAGGCGGGTGAACCCGGCCATAAACTGCGTTTATTAAGCTAAAGCTACACTTACATTAAATTTCAACTAGAATTTGCTATGAATATGAATGGTTGTTAAAGTTAATCTGTGACAGTATGGTGTCAATTACATCAGACAAATTTCAAAGTGCCTACAGGAGCCGAATGTCAAAAAAACATTAAAGAAGAAGTGCACTGTGCACTTGAAATTGGATTTGACTTCAGATTGAAACAAGGGCTAGCAACTAGCAAGTAGATCAAGGATGGCTAGAAGAAATTCAATAGGCGTCAAATTTTTAGGTTATAATCTTTATTTTAGTTAAAATTCCTAATGTTTTTACACATCCAACTATGTAAAGAACATACATTTTTTTAAATATTTTTCACCGCTTTAAGGAAAAATAAAACTTTAATGGGATATTTTTGGGTTAATTCTAGAAAGCGTAAAAAAAGTTACTAAAAGCGTATTTGAAATTTGATTTCCTATGATTTGAGGTGTGATTTTCATTTTTTTTTTGATAAAGTGAGTCATCGACTCTGACGCACTTGGGCTAACCTAACACTACTGGGACAGATCCCCCTAACAGCGTGGGTTTTCTTAAAAAAGCCTTGTTTTAATACAGACTCGGGATTCCGTTGGCGCGTCTCCGCGCGTTGTCTTTACAACATGCCTAATATAATCCGCATTCTTATTAATTATTAGTTTTACTCGAAAAAAAGTTTTATTATTTGCGTGCCTGTACTTAATATAAAGAATTTCACGTCATTTTTACGTTAAAAGGTGTACTTATTACTTAGGCGTATAGATTTACTCACATTTTAAATATAAATAAGCAAATAAACGAGACATTCGTGATATTAGAGAAGCTAGTATATGAATATCCCGTTTCGTCAAGTCGAAACAATCTCTCGGACCTACATATAAACTAGCGTATCTCTCTATCTTTAGCTCTATCTCTGTCGGGCATACGTATTTTAAGAACAGAAATGGAATGACTTAAGTCGAAATCAACACCAAGCATTACTCCTCCCCTTCAGTATCAACAATAGAGATACAAGATTTTGTTTACGAATGATCTTCCGGGATCGCAGCTAGCGGGTTAGTGAAATAATCGAGACATCTCGGGAGATCTATATAACTGAATAATTTGGTTAGTATATCTCATGATCGCGCACCTCTAATAGCGCTGGTTCCTGATGTTTGATACTTTGATATTTTCCTGAAGTTGGTTTTTCTCAAGAATCGCAAACTACACTACGCAAGCGTAACGTTTGCCAGTTTCCCGCTGACCGCAAAGGTCAATGACCAGGCACGTATACAGCTTGAAGTTATAGGAGGGGTAATTTACAGGTTTTTTAGTCTTTCATGCATTAGACAAACTGAAAAAAAAAGTAGACACTTTCATATAGCACACAGGCTTATACCCTTCTTCGTACAATGTAATATACAAGGGGTGTAATTACCCCCAACAACCCCCCTCCTTGTATACGCGACTGTCGATGACCGAATGCGTGACGTACTCCGGCCCTCTCAGACGAAAGATTAAGTATTAGTTACATTGCTCTGTAATAGAAATGCTCCTTTTAAGAAGTATTTTTTCAATGTTCTCTAGTTTTTACAAGTGGTAATAATAATAACAAAAAACAATGTCTGGGAATATATGTGTTTTTCATAGGTTTCCGAAATCAATTATGAAGAAACAGTGAGTACACCGATGCAGAAGAAAAATGTTAGCTATAGATATACTTGGATTCTTTTTTTTTTTTTTTATTAGTTTTTGAGGCAAGTTATATTTTCTTTTAACATATAGCAAACATTTTAATTTCTGCTCTGGATTGCTGCTTCTTTAAGCCTGTGTTATTGTGTTTTTTGTTTTGGTTTTGGTTGGAAAAATGGTTATATTTATGTATTTTTTGTAACCTCTTGAATACATTATTTTTAGTTTTGAAAAAAAATATGCATGACAATGATAACAATTATTAAAAAAATCGTAATACCATGTTTTTTTCTTTCCTATTTGAGAATCACTTTAACTATTTGCTTTTTAAATTAATACATTTAGATATCTAAAGTACGGAAAAGTGCTTACTTCTATTTAACGATTTGGGGCATCCTGTCATAAATGAACATAATATTACAAAATTTTATAAATTAAGAACTCATAATAATATATTTTCGTCTTGACATAATGTTTTAATTATTTCCTTATCATTTATTTTGACGTGCAAATATAAATTTCTAAAACACTTTGATGATCAGTTAACCACTACTTCCGGAATTCATATGGTAATGTTGCTCTATTTTTTATATAAAATGTGTCGAAATGTATTGCATTAAGAACCAAAATAACAGCACCAAAACGCTAAACCATACTATCCTTTTATAGAAATAACGAATGAAACTTGTTTCAAGCGGGCCAGGTGACGTCACTGCAGCAACGCTTGCTCTAAACTGACGGAAATAAAACGCCCATGTAACTATCCTGTGTAGTTCACGATTTTTGGTTTGTATTTCACTCTGTGTTTCGTGTAATCATAGCTTTAAGCTTAACAGAAGCGGTTTTTGGTATACTGTTTCATTGTTTCCAATTGAGAAAGTTAGATTTGATCTCAAATGCACCTCATGTCAACTCCGTTCTGTCGAAATATTACTCTAGAGCAACTTCAACCGAACATACCACAAGCAAAACACAAAAATTTGAATCCTGTACCACATACGGCGCCCGCCAATCACAGATTGTTCAAAGTGTTTCAGCGTTGTTTATTTTCGCGGAGTATAACACGTTTGTTAAAACTTCAATGTGAGCTTCTTGGCTCAGTGGTAGGGTTCTCGACTTTATTGACGCATGTGTGCTCGAATTCCCGTTTAAACAGATGACTTTTTTTTAGTTTTTTATTTATTTATTAATAAAATTTTACAATAAATAAATATTAAAATGCCAACAGATGGTAGACAATTAATATTAAAATAGAAATTTTATAATAATAATAATCCTAGTCCACCTGTGCTCAGTTCAATACACAGTTTTTTCAGGTTCTTAGAAGTGCTTACAAATCAAGCTACTCATTAAGCGTGTTGAAAACCTTTTGTATCCTGGGCATAGGTTCGTGATAGCCATAATTAGTGTGGTGGAAAGGAACCCTCAACAGATGTTTATTGATTGTGTAGTATGACCGTTCACCAACTATTAAATCTCAGGGATTGCCCTGTAAAGGTGGGTCCTTTTTAGTCAATGAAACAACTAGTTAGATAATTCCGAAATACTTTAATAGTAAAAGTAACAACTAAAACTACTGACAATAAGTATAACTCGACCCCGATACAAAAGAGTATTTGAAAACACCGGATTAAACCGTTAAACAAAAGGTCTTTCAGTCATTGATAAGGGGGTAACTACCGAGTAGCTAAAAACTCAGTTTAGTCACAATACTAATTTATTTTAAGTACATAGCTTGATTAATTCTGCCGCAGCCACAATGCCCATAAACATTCACCAGCTTTGCTACGATTTCCAACAATAAAGCTCCACCTCACATACCTAATACAATCTTTTGTTAAAGCTAGGGATGGCAACGATACATAGATGTTTTAAAAACATCGATATATCGAATTTAAAATTCGATGTATTTCCAGTTCGTCGGTTCCGTCAGAAGGGCTGTTTTCAGGTTCTTAGAAGTATTAATAACAACATGTAACAAATTATCCGTTCCTAAAGATTAACGTTGTGTTGTCATCGCTGCACTCACCCACAGTCACAGTGCTAAGCCGACAGTAATAACATGTATTTTTAAAGTTTGGTAGGAGTGGAAACATATATACCCAAACTTGTAACTGTCAGAAAGGCTGTTTTCTAAAGCTTCTGCGATTATCACTTCAGCTCGCAATAGGCTTTTGGGTAAATCGCTTTCAAAAATAATATTTTTGGGTTTATTACCCGATTATTATTGGGAATAATGTCTCGTTTTTAGTTAAATTTTTATTACGTTTTTACTATTTATTAACTTTTTTGATTACAAGTGTAAAGCTATTCGGAATAAGTTCAGATGGAACTAGGCACAAAAAAACTATTCCAGAATATTCTATATTAAAATTTTCAAATACGTGCCCGCGCTAGTCTGAAGGACGTGCCTGTAAAATTCTCGTGAATTTATAAAAATAAAATATTCTCTGCGAATATATCGGAAAACTTAAAAATGAAATGGTTTTTAGAGTATTTGAAAGGAAATTTTGAGAATATTCACAAATTTAGGAAATGTAGTTTAGTTCACGGTTAACCAAAGTGATATCAACCGAATTCGAATGTAAATTCATATAATTTTTTTATTGGCTCGTAACTGGAACTGATCCACGGAATCGATACTATTGATTTTGGGATCAGTTCCTAACTGATTCGTTAAAATTGTTGGTTCAGCCATCCCTATCATAAATATACTGGGTGATACTTGGTAAGTTGGACCGTTCCATTTTTTGTATTTGCTTTTTGCTTTTGAAATGAATCCTATTCACGACATTATTGCTTCATTAATTGAAACGCCTTTTTTAAGAAGAAGCGAAACTGAAAAGAAACAGATATTAGGTAGCCGTCCGACGCCGAAAATTTTAGCAATATTTAACGATAAGAGGCAAGGTAAAAAATATTCAAGAACTTTTCAAATATCTTGGTACGAAACTTATAGGTGGCTATGCGGAAGTATTTATAAAGAAAGCTTATATTGTTGGCCTTGTATTTTATTAGGTTGCCTCAAAAATAATTGGAGTTCAGGGGGCGGATATTCGGATTTAAAAAATTTTTCACGAGCAGTAAAATCGCATGAAAGTTCAAAAGAGCATATTAAAAATTCGGTAGCACTTACAAGACTGGAGCAAAATAGGGCGACTATTGCGGATGCACTAGAAGAAAATGCAAGTCTTAATAAAATTGTTTATAATGAAAATGTTCGAAAAAACCGTTTATTATTAAATTATTTAATTGATGTTACTATTACTTTGGGTAAACAGGACTTGGCATTTCGAGGTCATAATGAAACAACAGATTCTTTCAACCGTGGCAATTTTAAGGAAATATTTGCATGCTTAATAAAAAGAAATGCCGAACTTACTGAACATTGTGCTAAATTTAGTAATATTTTTACGGGACAATATAAGACTATATAAAATGAACTAATTGGTTGCATACATGACTATATTCAAGAATATATAAAAAAAGAAATCAATGACACCGATTGTTGTTTTTTTGGCGTAATTGCGGATGATAGTACTGATATAACAGAAAAATCACAGTGTTCGATAACAGTTAGGTATGTGACCAACGGAACTTTAAAAGAAAGATTTTTAGGATTTTTTGACGTTAGCGATAATAGAACAGCAGAGAGCCTTTTTCATTTAATACAAAACAGCTTAGAGCCTTATGACTTTAAAAATAAATTGGTCGCGCAGTGTTACGATGGGGCTAGTGTTATGGCAGGTGAAATAAATGGGCTTCAAACAAAAGTTAGATCTATTGCTCCTTTAGCTATGTTTACTCATTGTTGCGCCCACAGATTAAATCTAGTTTTACAACAGGGAACAAAACTGATTACCCAAAGTCGTATATTTTTTGCCACTTTATTAGGAATACCAAATTATTTCCACCAATCACCAAAACGGTCTTTTGTGCTTAATCAGATAGTAGGTAAAAGAATTCCGCGAGCTGTAGAAACGCGATGGTATACACGGTCTAAAATTTTAAACTTAGTGGCTAATGAATGGGACAATTTAATTATAGTATTTGAAACTATTATTAATGACTTAAGTTCTGGAACAGAATCTATTAATGGTGCAAAAGGATTTCTAAAGCATTTTAATGATTTCGAATTTTGCCTTTTAACGCATATTTATAAACAAATTTTTAGTTGCACTGATGTACTGTTTCAAATATTACAGTTAAAGCATTTAGATATAAATTACTGCATTTCGCAAATAAACCTTGCCAAGCAACGAATTATCGGCCGAACGAAATTTTTCATGTCTTAAACGGATCAAAACCTACCTAAGAAACACAATGACACAAGAACGGCTTTCGGATTTAGCAATGATGTCAATAGAGCAGGAATTACTGTCAGAACTTAGTGAAGACCAAAACTTTTACGACCAAATTATAGATAAATTTCCAACCTTAAAAGACAGACGTATAGATTTAATGTACAAAAAGTAGTTTTTTTTATCTTATTTCATACAACTATTTATTTTAAGTTTTAATAAACTAAATTATGTTTTTATTATCGCAATCACCGCTATATTTTAGTGATAGGTGTACATATTTTACTTGTTTTGTTTACTTTTTATTTACTTTTTTAGAGTTTATTTTTTTAGTTTTTAATGGTTTAGTAGGGCTATTGGCGATGACCTCAATTAAAAAAAAAAGGTCAACGCGTCGCAGAATAATACCTCATGGGTGACGTGGAAATTTATTCACATTTAAACAAAATTAACCTCATGTAGCCTCACCCTTCAATATACTCACGAGCCGCCACTGCCTGAAACAAAATTTTTTTATAACAAGACTTATAATTAATAAAAATGCGGATTAGGTTAGGTTAGGATTGGTCAGGTTTGCTGTAAAGACAGCGCAAGGTAGCGCGCCAATCGAATTCCGAGTCTATATTGAAAGGGAATGTTTTTGTAACAAAACCTAGATATATTGTTAGGTGAATCTGTCCCGTTAAGGTTACATTAGCCCAGGTTCGTCAACAAAACCTTTATTAAAACTATAATAAATAATTACAATTCTGGTAATGTAATCTAATTTTCATTAGACATTTCATTTCCTTTAACAAATTGGCAAATCTAAAATCTGGTAACGTTGCTAAATTTTTCGTTTTAAGGCAGTCAAATTGTGACCGAGTGCGATTTTTAATTATTTTCCTCCCGCATATTCCGCAATTTTTATTTTTGAAATGTAATATTACAAACGGGTACTTTCTGGAAAAAAATAAAATATGCAAAAATCATCTGTCAAAATAGTATACCGTACCCGATTTTTCCTGTGTTGTTAGATACCTTTTTGAAATAGAAGTTACACACGGTTGTTAGACACCTTTTTGAAATATAAGTTACACACGGTTACCATAATTTTAGTACCACAAAAGTGTAATTACTTTATAAGCTTTGTTTTAATTGATTAAATTTTACAAAAAACGGTTTTGGGTGTTTAATTGCGTTGCACGCGTAAAATACATCATTAAAGTATAAAGCCAATATAAACTAGTGTTGGCTACTGAATCGATGTTTCAAATCAGTGATTCTAATCATTCAAATGAGTCGCTGATTCGAATCTCGAAATTTTATTATTGAGAATCGACGACTCACTACTCATTACATCAGCACACACTCCGCGACTGTCTGCTTTCGGTGTAATAATTGTCGGAACAGAAAAGCGCAACCGGATCAACCGGTCGACGTGCTAGTCCAAGATGCGTTCTCGGTCTTGCGTCTGTTGCTCTTGCTTGAGAGTCAAATCATTTGGCTAGAATTAGTACTCAATGGAATATTTTAAAAACACACTGTCGGCAAGTAAGGTGGAGGGAGTAAGCACAGATCTGCGGAGTAAACCTTTGCGAGAGTCATTGCATTGTGCTGTGCTCGGATCGGCAAGCGACGCCAGATTAACATTTTTAAGTTGTAATGTTGATTTAATTTAAAACAATAGGTATGTGTTTTTCTGTTCTGTTTCAACTATTTTATTATGCAGTTTTAACCAAAAATAATTTACTTTCATGTAGATTGTAGAGTGTAATATTTTTATTTTTTGTTACACGTTAATTAAAATGTTCATTATATATTATTCTAAACAATATATTATATAAAAAATGTGTCGCTTTATTATTTCATATATTCATTATTATTTATATTTTCAATTATATTTTCAAAATAATATTATATAATATTAATATATTAATAAAAAAATATATAAATATATATATATGACCACTTTCACTTTATGAGCCACTGAGTCGAATCAGTGATTATAATCATTTTAGTGAGTGGATTCGAATGATACGACTCAGTAAAATGAGTAGTTTTGCCCTTCACTAATACAAATACTAAACATTGTGTTGTACAAAATAAAAAACTGTTGCAACGTCGGTATGTGGCGGTGTATTTACCCAATCGTGATAAAAATGTTAAAACGTCAAAACTAAAAACAAATATTTTTAAGCATTTAAGGTTAGCGAGAATCGAGGATCGAGCAAATGTAAATTGTAAATTACAGATTTAAAGTAGTAGGTATCAAAGATCAAAGGTAACGATAGATTCGTGTTTCCCCATACGATCTATAATCCATATACGCTATCCCATACGTTTGTGATAAATCAACACTACCTAAAGTTTTAGGATTCTCTTGTTTGTTTGAGAAACTCAAAAACACTCCTGCAAATTGTGAAACGGCAAAATACTGCTGGTTTATAAAGTTGAGCATATTTTCACGTATAATTTCAATTATGATGTCAATATATTTTTTAATTAGAATTTACCTTCAACATTTATAAATCGTGTTTTTTTGTAAATTGTAATTTAACATACACAATTGATCAAAATATACAGTTATTTGTATAGTAAAAAAGATGGATCGAAAAGGTTATGAGGATATACTAGAACCTCGACGAAGGGAATTAAGTAATTGGTTTTGGGCAAGTCGTGCATTGAAAACAAAAGTTGCTTTTGAGATTCTTCCCAGACCATCACCAGGATTTCATAAAGAAAGCGTTTTAAAGTCAGAAAAGATTACTCAACTTATCGTGGAGGTAAGTATCTTTTTCTTTTCCATAATTCTGGCAATGTTAATAAAGGTAATTGTCTCATAAATGTCCAGGAAAGAAATTTTATATATTTTTTAAATAAGAAAGTATAGAAATGACTATCAATGCTAAATGCTTTGCAATAAATTTATTTAATGGAAGTTATTAGACAGTCAGTTCTTGACAAGAATTAGACCCTCGGAATGACAAATCTGAGATATACATGAACTATAGATGGAACAGATATTCGGTTTCAATCTGATATCAGGGTTAGGTATCCATCTGTATTTTACTGTTTGGTCAGATACCAGATAATAAGTCGATATCTGGCCAGATTTTAGATACTGCAAAAGAAATATCAAATTTGGATTAAAATCAAGTAAACAATGCTAATCTCCATTAAGAAAGGTATAATACATGCAATAATGCAATAATTTTAGATGGTTTCTTTATTGCAAAGATAGTTAATCAATATTCAAAGGTAAATTATGATTAATAAACACATTTTTTTGCGTGTAACGGCAAAAGGCATTTTCATAGACAAGGCCTCCCTCAGAAAAAGATGTTTCACTGTAAACGCTGCTGCATAAAGCTAACAAGTAAATATATTATTATTAGAAAAATAAATGTGTTTTTTTTCTCATTTTAGAGTTGGTTAGGTTAGGCTATATATGCATCATCTGTTAGTAGTGAAATGCGTTACTGTATGCTCTATACAATAATGCAAGTTTGACAACATTGTAGTCTAAAATTGCCATAATTTGTTGTTTTAATTTATACCAACAATAAATCTCGGGTGGACATAACATTTACAGACTTAGAGAAAACTTTTGTTAGGATAAAACAGAATTATTATAATCAATCAATCAATAATGTACTTTATTATCCTAAGAACATTGAAATATTTTTATTCACAATGTATAGTTTACATTACGCTATGATATAATGTAAAAACTATATAACACAGATGTGATTTAAGCCAAACTAATGTTAAAAATATATAAATGTATACATATGCACACAACACCCTATATACACCAAAGGGAAGAGACAATCGTTTCAAACAAAATGTAAGAGTAATAAAAAGCATCTAAAAAACATTACAGAAATCACACAACATTAAGTAAGGACCATGATATTACATACAAAATAAGTAGATTTATAAATCTCACACTAGGCAAGTAGTAAAGTAAAAATTAAAAAAGATTATAAGCAGTGTAGCTGTACTCCTGAAGACTGTAATATGCTGCAGACCTTTTAGATTATTTTTAAACAGCTTGAGTGATTCAATTTGTCTTAAGGCATTGACGTTTGTAAATTATTGATCTTTTTATGAGATCAAATCTTGGTATAGGCAGCACCACATCCAAATTTGAACTTTGCCGAGTAGTCCAAACCAGATTGGAATCTACAGTACGAGAAGTAGGATAACATTTTTTATGAATTTTTTTAAATGTGTTCCGATTATTTGTTGCATGTTGTTGACAAACAAAAGTCTGTTTTTGGGCTTTTTCGCAACTGAATAAAAATATTTAACTTTAAATTAATTGAAGCAAATATTTAATATAATTACATACCTCAACATGTAGACTAGTCTGTCTACGGAATGTTTCAATACATAATTTAAATAATATTATTTAAGCAAGCATAAGAAATTATATCATTTACCTTGAGTTTTTATAGACACATAGCAGTTGTACAAATATTTTCATCCTATCGGGACTCATCAGTGCGCCAATAATTTAATGTTTCTCTCTTATGATCGGCACTTTGATGAGTCCCGATAGGATGAAAGTACTTTCACATGTCTTATTTTTTGCATTATTAATTCTTTTGTCATAATAAAGAGACTTAGCTTTTTTGAGAACCAATCTGTAAGTACTTCTGCTAAAGTAACTAAAAAAAGAAAGGATTTACTGTATATTTTCGAATATAGTGCAAGGACTGCTAATTCGTAGCAGATATTTTGATACCCTTAGTAAGTCATACCTGATTTTTTTATTTTTATATTCTTTATGGGGACCCTCTGTTAAATAACCTAACTACCTCCTCAAAAAGATCCCAATTGACCATACTACATAAGCCCTGAAACCTCCTAAAACTTTTTCCTTCAAATATTCTGCCTTGTCTAAACTTAGCTTAGATATGTTTTATCTGAGAGAACCTCCTTTTACAACCTCCTCATGGTCTGATAAGCCTGCAAGACATGATATCTGTGTTTCACAAAAATTGGAGCAAACATAATACATACATAAAAAATAAAGGTTATTGAGTTCGTTACAGGTAATTGAAAATTCACATTCAACCAGTAGATAGTCATATATGTTTATAATGTTAAATGATAGGTTACAATCAGATTTTAAAATAATCATTGTACCTGCATATGGTGAGTTTAAATGGAAAAATCTGGATATTATCAGTTTAATCAATGTACATAATCTGTATACATAATCTTAGGTATAACATTCTTTAATACTATAATTAATTACTATATATATATATATATATATATATATATATATATATATATATATATGTATAAATGCACGAAACATCTGTATGTGCATATGTACCTCGATATGCACTTAATGTGTATTATGTAGTTTGTAAATGTAAACAGTATAAGTTAATAAGCATTCAAAACTATGAGGTAATTTGTTAATAGTTAATTGAAAATTGTTTTAAATTGAAAACAGTTTTCAAATATAAACCTTGTACATTTTATTCTAAACTGTTTTTTGTTACTATTGTTTTGATATCACCTGGTAGGAAATCATAGACTTTTGGTCAATGGAGCATAATTCTCAATAAAACAAGGCTCATTCTCTATCTAAGATTAAGTTCTCTATTAACCAATGTTTGGTGATAAGAGCAAGGTCAAGAAAGTTTTATGATTCTAGAAAAACAGTAAGTTCATCTACCTTATTTCTTATTGATTGGATGTTAAGTAATAGAAAAGTTAATTCTGTGTTTCTGACACTGTTCTCCCCATCCGAGTTCCTTCCATCTCTAAAAAAGTATCTGTAATTTGTTCTGAACATCCAGCATTTTCCTGTGACTCACCAGCCAACAAGACTGGAGGACCTGCAATATTCTGTCCTGCATAATTATTGACCTCATCAGACCATATGCTTAAGGAATCACCTCCCATAGAATTATTTGCGCCCTCAGAAATATTAAGTTTTTTTCCCTTTGCCAGACTTAATTAACTACAAAAGTCTGAACATATTTCTTTATTTCTAATCTGTTTTCCTGTCTTCATGTTTGCATTAACATATGCTACTGTTGATTCAACAATCTTGTTCACTTTAAATATGAATTCACTTAGGTTAGAGTTATTTTTAAATATCTTTTTACTTATCTTGTCATCATATTTAGACGAAAATGGAACAGACAAAAATAGTAAGTTAGTATAGTTACACTGTTTAATTTTATCTAAGATTAGCTTAAAATATGGGACACTTTTATTGCTGAAATCATTAGAACCGCCTACAATAATAACAAAATCTGATAAAGTGTAATCCAGTGATAATAATTCAATATTTTCAATAATGCTACCCAGTCTTGCTCATGGTTTGATTACACATTCAATCTTTATATTCTTGTAGAGGTCAAATAAAATATTATATATAATATTATTAAAGTATCTACCATTTTCATCACACAAAAATAAAACTCCTACGGTTTGAGGCTTGAGGTATAGGGTTAGCATAAGTTGGTCACCCTGTACTGCTAGCTGCTAAATGATACTTTACTTGGAAGATATATGGGGATCTGATCTAATAATAATTATAAACCCTTTATTGCATAATGCATAAAATGATACAATACGATAATACTGATACCTTGTTAAAAAGAAAGCTTATATATTATTATATAACTATATCCTATCATCTATTACCTAAATGATAATTAAATCTGGCAGTTAATCACAGATTTAAGACTAGGCCAATTATTAGTTCAACTTTCAACTAATATATCTTCAACTTGTGCACAATCTAAAAAGTTACTCCAATGTATTTTATTTTGTTTGTTTGTTTGTGGTGTAAAACTGTGTTTTTAGTATCATTTTGCTTGTAAGGATCTGCCAATCTTAAATATATAAACATTGTACTTAGTTTTTAAATAACAAGTTGTAAAACCAATCTGAAATCCAGTGCAAATTTCATCAGCAAATATAAAAGCTGGAACAGTAAACATAAAAACAGCAAAAATGGATTAGTCTTATCAGCAGTTGAATTTCCACATTACATATCTTTTATCTATTGGAATCTCCCTTTTTTTGTACAGTGCTGAATGAAATGTAATATATATGGAATGAAGGATCATTGAACCAAAACAAATGTTCATTTTATTTATTATTTATATAAACTTTCATTTCGACAATGATTTTATAAAAAAAAATGTGTGTGGAAGAAGTCAGAAATAGAACATATATCTACATAATAATAAAATCGAGTATAAAATAATATAAATCAATACAAGAGAATATAGTACAAGTTTATAGCCTACAGAACAACATCTATTTTCCTAAGAAATTTTTTTTAGTCTGTTTTTAAACACACTAAAAGACTCAATGGTTTTCAACTCATTGGGGGGGTTTATTGTGTAGTTTGAGATCAAGTGAGTATGGCATGTTTTTACATATATTAAGTTTGTTTTGAGGTACTCTAAATTCGTTTTTGCTTCTAGTATCAGAACAGTGACATTAGGTACAAATTTGGCCTTTTTTTTAAATATGTAAGACACCATATCAAGAATAGAAATAATTAACTATCATCAAAATCTTCAAACAACCAAAAGGCCATAATAAGAAACAATCCATGGCACACCCAAAATTGCCATAATTATTTTTTTCTGACTCAAAAGAACTTCATTAGCCACAGCAGAAACACTCCAGAAACAAACCCTGTACCTTATTCTGGAATCAACCTGTGCTTAGTAAACTGTTAGTAATTGTTTTATGATCAGTACAACTCTTAAATTATAGAACATACGCCTCACTCTATTTAGTGCATTTGTAATGCTTTCAAAGTGTTTTTTCCAATTCATGTGCTCATCCAAGGTAACACCTAGAAGTTTAGATGATCCAACTAGTGAACTGAAATGTCTATGTTTAAGTCACTTGTGTTTTGTTATGGATGAAACCTTAAAAAATTTGACTTCTGAATATCTAGATAGAGGGAATTAGCAGAAAACCACTTTCCATAATTTAATAAATCCTGATTACAATTCTTCTCCACTGATGACTGGTCTATTTCGATGAAAGTTAGAGATGTTCCGTCAGCATATAAAAGATAGACTACAGTTTTTCACAATAGAGTTTATATCATTCATGTATAATATTAGAAAAATTGAACATAGTACCAATTCCTGCAGTATGCCTATTGGCATTCTAATGTACTGCGAGTTGCCGGTTTTCCTCTCATTGTCTTAACAAGAATCAATACTTGCATGTTGACCTTTGCCAAAAACATAATTCGTAAGCCAGTCTAGAGATTGGTACCATATACTATATGCCTGCAAATTCTGCAAAAGCACTCTGTGGTTAACACAATCAAATGCCTTGTTGAGGTCATAAAGTACCCCCGCAGGCCACTTACCCCCCGCTAGGTGATTACAGAGAGTCTCTATGAAATAATATAGCATCTCCTGTTGAGATACCAGAAGAAAAACGAAATAGATTTTTTATTGTCATTTTGTTCTTTCTAACCAAATAATACTGTAAACGACTGAGAAAGCAGTATTCAAGGAGTTTAGCAAATGATAGTATCAGAGCTATGGGTCTATAATTATTTATATTCTGATTATCACTACATTTATGCAGATGTTTAATTTTATTAATTCTTAATTTTTTGGGAAAACAACCTATCTGAAATGACAAATTGATCAAGTAAACCCATGGGGATAGTAACAAGTGTATTAATTTTTTTATCGGAAATGCTGGTATATTTTCATAGCCAGCTGCTGATTTTGGTTTAAGATTGTCACCAACAATCTTTAGCTTTAGTTAGTGGCACCATATAAAAGGAAGAAGATGATGAATTTATTAATAGGAGTAACATTACCCAAATGGACTACACTTAGATACTCCAAGGATGGGCTCTCGTCGGAAAAAGGCATCTGATGACCTATTCTTGTGAGCTCATCAGCTTTCTCATTACTTTCGGCGCCACTATGGCCTGAAACCCAGATCAACTTGATAGTATTCCATTCAGCCAGCTCCCATAGTTCGTCTAGGCATTCCAACACCAGTCTAGATGAGATCTTTGGACACTGAAGTGCCTTTAGGGCTGCCTGGCTGTCTGAGCAGATGTATATACGCTAATCTACATAAGCTTCTCTTCTATTTTCCCACACACATTACAGTATGGCGAAGATTTCTGCTTGAAAGACATTGGGGAAAGAGCCAAGTGAGAAATTCAAACTTCTCTGTCACTCTCCATAAACCCCAGCCCCAGTTCCTTCGTCGGAAAGACACCCCGCCATCTGACCACACTTTTCGATCTTGGATTACCACTTCAGAGGGAGGATCATAATGATACCTGGGGGGGTGGGGGGGCATGTAGTTTAGTCTCATTTCCCACACTGGCCCCGTAACTAAGTCTCTAATTATGAGATGACTTGTTCTTGGATTGCAACCAATAAACAGGTTATTATCCAGCCGATGAAGTCCCATTCTCGCCTCCCCTGGATTTCAAGTGCAGAGGTGGTAGCCTGAGAATAACCTCCATGGACGCTGTGGGCGTTGACTTCATCGCCCCAGTGATGCTCAAGCAGGCAAGTGTTTAAATCCTGCTCAACTTCAGCATCATCATGTTCTGCAGCACTTTTGGCCACCATACTACAGCTGCATGTCCAGGAGTGTTTGACGAACTATTGAATAATTATCTAGTTAAAGGTATAGCCTTTACAAGTATTGCAGATTCCTTCTGCAAAGAGAAAACCAAATATTGATACTTTTCTATTTGTGATAATAAATTAAAGTGTTGAATAACTATATCAATGAAGCCAATTTTTTTTTCCAGAAAAATGTGTTGCCCCAATTTGCACTTTTAAGTCAAAGGCGATATCTTTTAATATTTGCCATAACATTAAAGTTCATACAAATTAGAAATAACCTTCAAGTCTCGAGCAGTATATGGAGCATACAAAAACTTTAAGGAAATACGTATGTAGAAATTTATGTTAAAAAAATCACAGTTAAATTAAATTTGAAATACTCTTCAAATTATTAGCAGTATATGAGGTATATAATAACTATAAGAAACAAATTTATTCGGGGTGCCATGCTGTTTGAATTGTGGCAAGAGAGATTGGTATTGACTCTGCAAAAAAGGCGTACTGCTCTCTTGTGGAATCACACTTGCGATATGGGATTGTGTTTTGGGGTAATACTTGCAGTTACTTGCTACAGCCACTGTTTGTTCTCCAGAACTGTGCTGGGAAGAGCATCTGTGGAGCTAATTGTAGAGAATCATGTAGACTGTTTTCCAAGTTTCAAAAAATACTAACCTTAACATCTTTATTTAATTTGGAAACGGTCTGCAAGATGTGTAAGCACAGGGATTGATGCCTTTACCGAACCATTCATATGGCACAAGACACTCACATGATCTGAACTTTCCCATTCCATCTTCAGTATTAATAAAAAAAATCCATAATTTAAGAAAGTAAAAAAACGTATAACCATCTGAACAGATTAAAATATCTTTAAACCTGAAACATTTCAAGCGTTCATTAAAAAAATTACTTTTAGAAAGGGCATATTATGAGTTGGGAGAATTTTATATTTTTTTCAATTGCTGTGCAGTTTACTGTTTATTTATTTTTCTGTTTTGTCGTGTGTTTCATAAATTTTTTTGAGAATTATATGTATGTATGCATGTCTGTTACACTAGTTTAGTCCTAATTTTTTAATTTGTAATTGACATTCTTTTTTTATATTTATTATATAAGTTTTTTATCTTAGATTTGTCCATAAGACATCTTTTGACAATAAAGCATATTTTGAATTTGAATTTATAAGTATAAAAAAATGTAGTTAAAAATACTTGTTTTAAATAGTCTTCAAACTGTGAACTGTTTATATTGTATATAAAAACACAAAATTGCTTTCAAAAATATTCAACATGTGCGCAGTTTATAAAGAAAAAGCACTGAAAATCGCATTCAATTTTGCACAAATGCAAACAAAATAAGGGTAAAAATCGATAAAATAGTGCCTTTGTCTCAAACCAAATAAAATATGCCAAAACCTTGCTTCTAATTACCTATTCGAAGTCTGTGTCGTTATATTGGTGCAAATATATATATATATATATATATATATATATATATATATATATATATATATTTTTTTTTTTTTTTTTGGTGCTGGTTTTTTGGTTTTAGTTCAGTTTTAAAACAATAACTAAGAAATTAAAACTGTTGTAAATCACAGTTGCTGCCGAAATTAAATGTAAGTAGAATGTTTATCCTTTTCTTTTGTCCTAAAAGAAAAATGTATTGTGATTTATATATAAATAGTGGTGTTTTGGAATAATATATTTACGTTCTGTGGTAAGTCTTTTAATCAATTTATGTAATTTTATATATTGAGAAATTCCTCTAAATAAATTTTAGTCTTTGACAAAGACCAAACCCAGGTCGAAACGCCAGGAAAAAACACACTTAATAAGAATGATTTGAAGAAAAAAATTAATTATATATATATATATATATATATATATATATATATATATATATATATATATATATATATATATATATATATATATATATATATATATATATATATATATATATATATATATATATATATATATATATATATATATATATGTATATATATATGTATATATATATATATATATATATATATATATATATATATATATATATATATATATATATATATATATATATATATATATATATATACATATATATACATATATGATCATTGAATGTTTCTTGAACCATTGCAAATATGATGTAAGTTTCAGCAAAGTTTTCTTGGGAATTTTGGTTCATTAAAATAAACTGCGAGGTAGTGGGCAGTTACAAAATTTTATTTTTTTTTTGACTTTCGTACAACTTTTTCAACTGGTTTATAACGTGTCTAAAAGTAAAATTGACCTAGTTAAAAAACATAATAATGAATTATTTAATAAAATATTTGTTAGAGAACTGTATATTTTCTAATTTTAAGGGTGAAAAATGTAATTAAGAATATTAAAATATATTTTATTGAGACCAGTTATTTCCGATTTATCGTTTATGGATTGAGGATTGTTTTTTATATGGATCATTTCATGATATTCG
The DNA here is from genome assembly GCA_030620095.1 of Kuschelorhynchus macadamiae. Classification (NCBI taxonomy): domain Eukaryota; kingdom Metazoa; phylum Arthropoda; class Insecta; order Coleoptera; family Curculionidae; genus Kuschelorhynchus; species Kuschelorhynchus macadamiae. The sequence goes on from JAUTXW010001365.1 coordinate 590,756, forward strand.
CATTTTCTTTTGTGTGGTTCTGTTAAGAGTATTTTTGTTTCATCAAAGTTAAAATTATGATTAAGGTTTTCCTCATGTTTTTTAAGTGCTGTAGTATTTTTTTATCGTATCGATGCCCATTTAACCTATTGTGAAGATGTTGGCTAGTTTGACCAATATACACAGAAGGACAATCTTTACATGGTATCTGGTATACAGTATGCGTTTTTTTATATTTAGGAATTTCACTTTTTAGTTTGCTGTAATTAGTATTTAGGAGGTTAAACCCTTTGTGACACACAGTAACACCATGTTTTTTAAAAAGCTTTTGGAAATTTTCTGACAGGTTGTGTATATATGGTAGGGACAAATAGTGTTTATGATTTTTCTTATTGTTTTTTCGGTTTTCTTTATCTGTGATATTGGAGTATATATATATATATATATATATATATATATATATATATATATATATATATATATATATATATATATATATATATATATATATATATATATATATATATATGTATATATACATGTATATATACATATATATATATATATATATATATATATATATATATATATATATAAATTAAAGTATATATTTTTTAGATAAGCAGAAAGCAAAATGTGAGAGAGGAAGAAGTTAAAAAGCAAGTAATGCTTATTTTGGATGAAATTGGCTACACCAAAAATCTTAAAATTATTCGATTGATTGGTTATACCTTAACAAAATTTTTTTTAAACATTTGTTCTGGTATTTTTGTTAACTTTGAAGGGATACTTAAGGTGAGTATCTTACTTATAGCTATTGAAAAATAATCAGTTTTTTGCGGGTAGGTAATACAATATGGGTAAAATACTAGTATATCTGTGTATGCTGGGTAGAGTAACTCAATAGTTAATTTTTTATCCCTAAATTTAAATAAGAGCGTCTCTACTAGTGTTATTTTTTTTTAATTTCTGGGAAACTACACTATTTGATTCCACATAAAAAGTTCTAAAATGATTCGTTTTTATCTTTTTGACAAGTTATCGTTATGATTATGACGGTTGAGGCGTCTCTTGTTTCACAGAAGTATCTCATCTGTATCGCGAAAACCACAAGGTTCTATCTTTGAGAATAAGCGCAATTACAACCAAAATTGGACACCCTGTACATATATATGTAATGATTTTTCTGATTTAAAAAATATAGCTTATATATATTTTTCAGCTTTATAATAATTCTTAAAAATATTTGATAATTTGAGAAGATAATATATGAAAAATCCTACAACTTTTTTTATTTAAAGTTTTTTTGTAACTCCTTTAGTTAAGCTCTAGCTCGATGTTAAAATGTAAACGAAAATACTGTAGACCCATAACTCTAAATTATATAATTTTTGTTACTGATTATTTGATGTTGTCAATAATACTGAAATCAACATTCCCAATGTTCATCAGTAAACTGCAATCAGGGACGTAAACAAGGGCGGGCCGGCCCCCCTTTTTATTATTTGCCCCCCCCCCCAGTGGCCCCCCCATTGGCCTATCTAAATATATTATACAATACGCTCCTACAAGCACAATATATTTAACGAAATAAAATACTCAAACCACAATAACACAAAATATCTCTACTAGTAAGAATCCCAAATATAAGCTGACTTACCTAATGAAAACAAAGAAAATATAAACAGTAATAAACGCTGTAACAATCCCGGTCTCTAGTGCTTCATGTGAGTGAACTTTCTGTTGTTTAAGAATAATAAAATTATTTTTGAGAAATAGAATTGGAAATGACAGACTATCAAACTTGGCTATTTTATCAATTGAGAAAGTCATTGATAAAAAAAATAGATCTTTAAAGAGTAATAGATATTTTCGCGGAAAATAAGAGAAGAATAAATTTAATTTTATGAATTGTTTTTTTTGTATTTTTTAGTGTACGGTTTATATTATTCATGTTTATTTTTTATTAGTTTTAGTATTACTTCCACAACTGTACAATAAATAAAAGTGAAAAAAACATCTCTTCAAATGTGTTTAATTAAGTTACTTTTGTATAAAATTTGTTAATTAATTCGAAAACCTAAAATAAATATAGAAAATTCGTTTTAATTTTTGTACTGGCACATATTATTTGTTACAAGAACCATCATTAATGTAAAAAAAAAATATTTAGTAGGGAAGTATGCTACTTTGACACACTAATGACAGACCCTGTATATAGTCCCCTCTAGAACTATTTGTCCCCCAACTGACCCCTCCAAAATGAATTTTCTCTCTACGTTCGTGTGCAAGTTGAGAGTCTGCTTTTCCACTCAAGACAAATTGCTCGGTCAGACCAAGCAGGAAATATGGCATGGTTTGATGAAAGGTTTAGGGAAATGGAATGACTTCAACTTTTAGGTAGTTGAGTAGAGAGTATGAGTGTGAACCTTATGTAAACAATTATAAATTGTATAAAAAGGAATATAATGGAGCAATAAAAAAATCTAAAATAGCTGCTAATGAAAAGCTTTTCTCTTCGGAAAATCATGTTAAACTATGTGGAGCATAATAGATAAGAACACCGGCAGATTAAATAAAGATGAGATAGACATTGTTATCGCACCTAATGAATTTAATGATTAGTTTAGCAGTGTTACAACCAACAAAGTTCAGCTGATGTGGACCAGGACTATACAAATTTTCTTGATATTTTGATAAATTTTTTATGTATGAATTGTATGAAATGAATAAAAATAAGATGAAGGTAATTAGGATACTTGAAAGAGACAATGGTTTCCTTAATAAAGAGATTTTGAAGTTGCGAGATGAATTGCATAATAGCGATAGTGTTTTTTTTTTAAAGAAAGTGATTACAGCCAGGTGCCAATCCATGGAAGCAAGGGAAGCAGTGCTTCCCCAAAAAAAATTAGAAAACATCTTCTAAAATGTAATTTTTGAAATAGGAAACCATTAATTTAGGTTATATTAAAAATGCTAAAATATTATCTTAATTATCAAGCCCATAATAAATGCGGCCTTAACTCCGACCCAGCAACAATAGAATATCGAATAGAACCTATGCAGGCCGTTAGCTTCTCTGCAGCCAAGTCCTGTATGCTTGATTTCCTGTGAATCGAGCCAGAGGTTATTGAACTTTCCACCGGCAATTTTCGAATTTCAGTCGCGTGCTTTAAGTGGTGGCGGAAGCTATCTTTGGAGTAGGTTCTTTGTTTGAACGGCTATCCGTGTGTTGTGTGATACGTACGTCTCGTCGTTCATGGTGCGATATGGAAGACAATAATACGGACGTGGATATGCAAATACCGTCAACTTCGGCTGTCGGTAATAACGTTGAAAATTTGGAGAATTTAGTAAGAAGAGTATATGTGAATGTGTGGTGTGTGTCTTAATAATAAAGGGATTTTCAACATTAAACTTTGCTGATAAGCTTCAAATAATTTCCAAATGAAGGGCAAAACCGCCTATGAAAAATTTAACCACAAAAATGAAAAACTGTATTAGAACAACTTAAATGGCTAACAGGGTGTGAAAATATAAGTAAATTATTTTGTTGGCCATGTTTATTTTCTGAAATGAAAAAGGTCTCAGGTTTTTTCCGATTTAAACAATTTCCCTAAAGCTGTAAAAAGACACATTATGTCCAAAGCGCATTTACAGGCCGTCATAAAACAAAAAGTCTTTGGCAAAACCAGAAGTGAACACGCCCTTAATAAACAGTTGGAAATTAGTCGACGCCAACACAATGAACTAGTCCATAAAAATAGGCAAATATTAAGAAGACTTATCGATGTTGTTTGTTTTCTCGGACAACACGAATTGGGATTTAGAGGTCATGATGAAACATAGGGTTTCTTTAAACAGAGGAAATTTTCAAGATTTACTTAGTTTAATGGCTAAATATGATGATTGCTTAAAAAATCATTTAGAGCAGTCTAGCGTGTTTCGCGGAATGTCGAATCGAATCCAGAATGATTTAATTTCAGCTGTTGCAACCATTATTCTAAAAAGAATTAAGCAGGAGATTGGCGAGGCGTGGTTCATTGCTATTGTTCTGGACGAAACAACTGATATCAATAATTTTAGCCAATTATCTATAGTAATACGCTACGTTAAAACAGACGGAAGTATTCAAGAGCGATTTTTAGGTTTTAAGAATGTGTCCGAAAATCTTACAGCAGATGCATTGTATACCATAGTTTATAACGTTACTAAAGAAATTAATGGAGAGAAAAAATTAGTTGCTCAAAGCTGATTTACGAAACTGATGACAGCGCAATAAATAACGCTAAGCAACTAATGCAATTTTTAAAAGACAAGGAGCTGGAAGATCACCTACACCGAAGTGTCGAAATTGTGTGAATTAGTATCGACAATACCTGCCACAAGTTCATCAGTAGAACGCAATTTTTCAACACTTAAACGTATAAAAAATTTCGTGAGAAATTCAACGGGGCAGGAGAGACTTTCGCATACATCGCTGTTGTCCATTGAAAATAAACTTCTCTAAAATATGTCGGAGCATCGACGTTTTTATGATGACGTCATTGACGAATTTGCAAAAATTGATCGAAGAATCGAATTACATTACAAATAGGTAAGTTTCTAAAAATTGCTTCCCTTTCTTAAAATTTCACCGCACGCCCCTGAATTTACAGCACCACTAATATACAAACCAAAAACATTTATGTTAAGAGCCAAGAAGATCATCCAATCCAATAATAACTTTATCCAAAGCAATAATATAACAAAAAGAATCCTAAAAATAACCACAAAGTTTTCATAATCAATGATATACATAATGTAAAGGGTTTTGCGTCTCTATTTAAAAAAATCAGTAACGTGGAAATTGATATTAATTGTCAGTTCAAAAAGAGTATTTTGTTTAATGACATTGTGACTGAAACTTTAACCTATAGCAGACAGTTCACAAAAAATTATTATGTAGTCAGGTTTGCTGGGAGTGAAAATACATTGAAGGCTATTTTAATTAAACCTACTGAGGTAAAAAAGCTGTTTCCTGTATTAAAGAGGACAAAATTATTTGTGATTGGTCCTCCATTAGCCTGGGAACGTAATGTGTTGAACGGTTTAATTTCCGAAAATAATAACACATTTTTTAACTGCTTATGTAAGGGCATAATCAGTTCAATCTTTCTGTCTATAGCTTTATGCCGGTATATGAAAGATCTAAATATGCGGGGGCCGTCCTATAATTCTAATATTTTTATGTTTACATATATACGGAAGGATAATATACTGAGGTTGTGACGGACAAAATTGTGCAATCTGACTCTAGCTGTGCCGTCGGAAGTTGGGTGGAAAATGCTTTTTAGACCTAATTTAAATAGTGAATTTTCAGTATTACTTGTGAATTTACAATATATAAGAAATAAAATTAATGAATTACATATGTTTATCAACAGTACTGGCTCTCCTAGTGTTTTGCTTTTTAATGAACATTGACTGAGAGAATGTATTTTCCTAACTAGCGTGTTGTAACCAGTTGCTCATATAAGGATTTTTTTCATGGTGGTATTGTTGGTTTATGAGTTAGTTTTACACATGTATAGTTTTGTTGATTTTTTTAGATTAAATTATATGCTTGTCGAAAAAGAATTCGAGTTTCCCATTGTAAGATCCATGAAGTTAGATATATATATATATATATATATATATATATATATATATATATATTTAGAGATTTTTTTTTTTGTTTAGTTCTGAACCTTTTATACATATATATTCTAATTTTGTTTTCTTGGGTATTTTGGTTCGATAGTAGGAATAAAATTAAAACAAATTTAATTTCATTTTTGTTACATTTTTATAGACGTTTCGACCATTTATGGTTGGTCTTCATCAGTATTTTTTTTTTGTGTGTCTGTAACAATAGAAAACCGAGATAAGATATTTTTCTTAAAAGACTATTATAAATTGTATGGACAAATTATTAATAATATTATTTTAACATTTTAGATGACTTACCATAAGAAGGATCTTTCAGAATTCATCCTTATGCAACATTTAAAAACAGCATGTTTTCCATACAACACTCAGAAACAGCACATTTAAAAACATTGAAAAGAACGTCATACAGATTAAAATTACTATAATATTAATTGCTACGAGTATGTCTATCTTCGAGCGAACTGCTTTAACTGGCAGAATGCATTCATGTGAAACGTCGGTTAAGGAATTCTATGGGTTTTTTTTTTATATATATATTAGTTTAAAAAAGCAAAGATAATTAGATTTGTTTTGAACTGTTTTATTATTTAAAAGGTGATATATTGTTTATTTACTTTTGAATTTAGAAGAAAAGGGGCTAATTTAGTTTGTTTTTTTTTTATATTAATTTAATGTATATATGAAGTCAGTTTTAGAGTTATTTGATAACGTTATAATATATTTGGCTCAAATTCTTTATGTCTGTTTTGTCATTTATAGCATTGATCTCCCGTTTTATGTATAACATTTCCAGAAACTCTCTCTTTTTTTGATTAATTTCCGTATTTAGAATAGTAGTATCTTGAAAGTTAAAAGTATGTTTATATTCTGTTTCGTGATTTGTAAGCGCTGTTTTATTTTTTTTATCATACTTGTGTCCATTCAAACGATTTTTAAGATACTGTGTGGTTTGCCCTATATAGACCTTTGGGCAGTCGTTCCATTTTATTTTGTATATAGTGTGTGTTTTTTGAAACTTAGGTGTTTTTGATTTTAAAGAGGAAAAAAATTGTTTTTGTAGGGTATTGTAACTTTTGTGAGATATGGTTAGATCTTGTTTTTTAAGGGATTTTTGTAAATTTTCCGACAGTCCTTGAATATAGGGTATTGAAATATATTTATTTTTATTGTTTTGATTGTTGCTGGGGTTAGAATTATTTTTATTAATGTTATTTAATCGGGACTTAAAAATTGAGTTTATTAATTTCATTGGGTAGCTGTTTTTTAATAAAGTATTTTTTGCTTTTTGGATAGCTTCTTGTCGAAATTCTAGATCGCTTAATTTGATTGCCCTATCCGCGAGCCCTATAATGACAGATTTTTTTTGGGAGTGTGGGTGTTGCGAAAGATAGTTTATGTATCTACCAGACCAAGTATTTTTTGTATACCACTTTGTTTTTATGCAAGTTTCTTTGTTATATAAGGTCATGTCTAGAAAATTTATTTTTTTATCTTTTTCAGTTTCGATGGTGAAATTAAGTTTTTGGTGAAAATTGTTAAACGTGTTAAGGATATATTCGCTTTTTCCTTGTGGTATGATTGTTAAACAATCATCATCATATCTGTAGAAGAATGGAAGTTTAAAATTTAAGTTTTTAGTAACGTTGTTTTCTAATTCTTCCATCACTAATTGTGCAACGACACTTGAAATAGATGAGCCCATTGCACAGCCGTCAAGTTGTTTATAGAATTTGTTTTTATGCATAAAGTAAGTGGATTTTAGAACTAATTCTATTCCTTTTAAAAATTCATCAAGTGGGATATCAGTATGTTTTTTTATATCATTCCATTTTTTCCTGATGGTTTCGAATGTTAGATCAATTGGAATGTTAGTGTATAGTGAGACTACGTCTAGCGAGATTAAAGTGTGGTTATTTGGTATTTGGATGTTTTTTATTTTTTCTTTAAAATCCCAAGAGTCTTTGATGAAAGTATCTGTTTTGTTAATGACATTTGCTAAAATAGTTTTCAGGAATTTTGAGAGACCATTTAGAGGTGATTGGATACATGAGATGATAGGCCGTAAGGGTATACCATCCTTATGCAGTTTTGGTAGCCCGTAAACAAAACAGTCATTATGTATGAAAACGAATATGATAATAAATTGGAATCCCTTTTGAATAACGAGGAAACTTATAAACTCATCTCTAACGACCCCACTAATATACTACAAAAAAAAAAATAATGAACTAATCAAAATCTGGGAAAACAAAAACTATATTTCTCCCACCATAGCAAAAAATTTAAAAATACATAACGCTCAAGCGCCAAAAATATACGGGCTACCAAAACTGCATAAGGATGGTATACCCTTACGGCCTATCATCTCATGTATCCAATCACCTCTAAATGGTCTCTCAAAATTCCTGAAAACTATTTTAGCAAATGTCATTAACAAAACAGATACTTTCATCAAAGACTCTTGGGATTTTAAAGAAAAAATAAAAAACATCCAAATACCAAATAACCACACTTTAATCTCGCTAGACGTAGTCTCACTATACACTAACATTCCAATTGATCTAACATTCGAAATCATCAGGAAAAAATGGAATGATATAAAAAAACATACTGATATCCCACTTGATGAATTTTTAAAAGGAATAGAATTAGTTCTAAAATCCACTTACTTTATGCATAAAAACAAATTCTATAAACAACTTGACGGCTGTGCAATGGGCTTATCTATTTCAAGTGTCGTTGCACAATTAGTGATGGAAGAATTAGAAAACAACGTTACTAAAAACTTAAATTTTAAACTTCCATTCTTCTACAGATATGTTGATGATTGTTTAACAATCATACCACAAGGAAAAAGCGAATATATCCTTAACGCGTTTAACAATTTTCACCAAAAACTTAATTTCACCATCGAAACTGAAAAAGATAAAAAAATAAATTTTCTAGACATGACCTTATATAACAAAGAAACTTGCATAAAAACAAAGTGGTATACAAAAAATACTTGGTCTGGTAGATACATAAACTATCTTTCGCAACACCCACACTCCCAAAAAAAATCTGTCATTATAGGGCTCGCGGATAGGGCAATCAAATTAAGCGATCTAGAATTTCGACAAGAAGCTATCCAAAAAGCAAAAAATACTTTGTTAAAAAACAGCTACCCAATGAAATTAATAAACTCAATTTTTAAGTCCCGATTAAATAACATTAATAAAAATAATTCTAACCCCAGCAACAATCAAAACAATAAAAATAAATATATTTCAATACCCTATATTCAAGGACTGTCGGAAAATTTACAAAAATCCCTTAAAAAACAAGATCTAACCATATCTCACAAAAGTTACAATACTCTACAAAAACAATTTTTTTCCTCTTTAAAATCAAAAACACCTAAGTTTCAAAAAACACACACTATATACAAAATAAAATGCAACGACTGCCCAAAGGTAGCAACCACACAGTATCTTAAAAATCGTTTGAATGGACACAAGTATGATAAAAAAAATAAAACAGCGCTTACAAATCACGAAACAGAATATAAACATACTTTTAACTTTCAAGATACTACTATTCTAAATACGGAAATTAATCAAAAAAAGAGAGAGTTTCTGGAAATGTTATACATAAAACGGGAGATCAATGCTATAAATGACAAAACAGACATAAAGAATTTGAGCCAAATATATTATAACGTTATCAAATAACTCTAAAACTGATTTCATATATACATTAAATTAATATAAAAAAAAAAACAAACTAAATTAGCCCATTTTCTTCTAAATTCAAAAGTAAATAAACAATATATCACCTTTTAAATAATAAAACAGTTCAAAACAAATCTAATTATCTTTGCTTTTTTAAACTAATATATATATAAAAAAAAACCCATAGAATTCCTTAACCGACGTTTCACATGAATGCATTCTGCCAGTTAAAGCAGTTCGCTCGAAGATAGACATACTCGTAGCAATTAATATTATAGTAATTTTAATCTGTATGACGTTCTTTTCAATGTTTTTAAATGTGCTGTTTCTGAGTGTTGTATGGAAAACATGCTGTTTTTAAATGTTGCATAAGGATGAATTCTGAAAGATCCTTCTTATGGTAAGTCATCTAAAATGTTAAAATAATATTATTAATAATTTGTCCATACAATTTATAATAGTCTTTTAAGAAAAATATCTTATCTCGGTTTTCTATTGTTACAGACACACAAAAAAAAATACTGATGAAGACCAACCATAAATGGTCGAAACGTCTATAAAAATGTAACAAAAATGAAATTAAATTTGTTTTAATTTTATTCCTACTATCGAACCAAAATACCCAAGAAAACAAAATTAGTATATATATATATATATTATTTGTTCGTATTGACTGCCTTGTACAATTATAACTTTATTTAAATGTAGATTAGAGCTTATTTCTATGTTTCCAGCAAAGGTGCATGATATTTTAACAGGTAATTTTAATGCAAATTTTTAAAAAACTAGAACTTAAATGTTATTTTTTTTGTGTAGTTTACTTGACAGTTTTAATTTACAAATACATGTACATGAGCCATAAAAGTAAGAATTCCACGTCTGGGGTTACTAGAACTTTTGTTCTAATATAAATAGTGACCTTAATGAAGAACGCTACAAATCCATTAGAGGCCTTTAGTAGTATTTTACTGAATAAATTTAATATTGTTGACTTTGTGAAGGTTAAGTCTTGGTGCGATTCAAATAAGTTGTCTCTGAATGTCTCTAAAACGAATGTGATGTCATTTGGCTCTGAGTTAACTGGTGTGCATTTGAATGACGATTTGCTCGTGAATTTGAATGAGTGTAAGTTTTTGGGTCTATTCATGACGAATTAAAATTTGAGGGCCACATAAGTTCTTTGCGTGCCAGGCTTGCTTCTAATTGCTATGCGATTAGAATTATTTCTAATGAATTGAACAGCTATAGCGTCAGGAATTCCTATTTTGCTCTGATTGAATCACATTTGCAATACGGGATTTGCTTTTGGGGAACCTGTTTGAGATATCTGTTTCAAAGTATCTTTGTCTTGCAAAATAGAGCTATAAGATATATGTTCAAAGCGAAAATTTGGGACTCCTGTAAACCATTTTTCTTAAGGTATAAAATTCTGTCATTACCATCCTTATTTATTTTAGAGTTGTTCCTTGTTAAAAAAAATTCAAGAGAGAGGTCAAAAGTTGCTTGTTGAGAGAGCATACTATGAGGTCGAGGAGTTCATGAGTGACACTTTTATGATTACCTAATTTTAAGCTTTATTTACTTATACAGTTTTACCTATTATATTGCCTATTTTTAGTTTAAGTTAGATTAGTGTCTTAAATCTGACTATTATTTTAAATATATTTAAATTATTGTTAAGTCTCTAGCTTTGTCAATCAATAACTTCTGGACAATAAAGCATTTTGAGTTTGAGTTTGAGAGTCATTTTAATAAATTAAACATCAGGATATGCAAAGCGTCTGAAAGTGAAGTAAAAAATATGCGCCTCTACATACCCTAAGAATTTTTTTTATTTATTGTCCTATATTTATATCAGTCTACAATTCTTATCCTAAAATGTATAGAGAAACTATTAAAATTTCAAAAAAATATTTATTTCTCTAATAGAATAATCGAGTCAAGCAATAAACAGAATGAACGTTGGAAGGTTGTTGGTGAATTGAATCGGAGTAAGTTGCCAATGGGAATACAAGTCGCTTGTGAAAAAAAAAGTGAAGCAAAATAGTTTTTGATTGGTAGAGCTTTTTGCTGTGTATACTGTCATTTTCATTTTACTACCATTTTAACCATTTTATAAGTTTTTCATTCATTTTCTTTCACTTAGTCGATGTAATTTAAGCTCAAAATTTTGCGTTACTGTTTTTCTTTTATCTATTTCTATTTATCTTTAGATTAAGTTTAGTTTTAGCCTTAGTTCTTTTGTCTAAAAGGAATTTGTAACTTGATACAATAAAGGTATTTTGAAGTGTAAGTTGAAATACTGAAGCACTACTGACATCTCAGGTCACCTGCGTGGGCAATCGGTAGTCATAGGTACTAGAACAGAGAACATATCTTTCTTAGCGGGGGAGAGGCATCAGTAGTTGCATCTTGGCATTTGTAACCCTTGTACTACTGTAGAACAAATAGCAGATTATTTAGAAAATCAGTGTGCATTCTTGGTGCTAGGTGCTTTGTGTTGGACAAGAACGATGACTTTGAGTTGATGAATTAAAATTGATGTCAAGGAATATCGTTTGAAAAGGTTGCTTGACTCTAATCTTTGGTCAGCTGAATAAGGAATTCCGCCCTTGGCGCCCTATCTATTAACACTCTATAAGGTTTTCCCAAAGCAGAATAGGAGGATCAACGCCAGTAGAACATTTTACGATCTTTTAACAAAATGTTAGGGGTCTGAGAACCAAGCTGAAGGACATTTTTTGTTTTGCCTTGTCAGAATCATACAGTGTAATTGCACTTGTCGAGGTGGAGGTACTCTTAGCAGTGAGTAACAAATTTACGCCCTAACGCTCGGCCATTGAGAATCTTTTTGGTTTTCTGATGCTTTTAAAAATTCAAAAGCGTGTTATCACAAATTACATGAACCAATAGTGATGACTTTCTAGGTAATAGGTTACCAGGTAATCAGCAAAGGAAAATGTGTTGTGTAATATCATTGCTATTCTAACTTTATCCCAATACAGTGGATTACGAAATGATCACAACTCTATGTTGGACCTATGCTTTACCAACTTTGAGCATTACCCAGCTATAGAACTCGTAATTACTTTAATTATGAAACATTTCTTAGTTCCCAAAGACCGTTAATTTTATTATTATTTCTGTAATGCCGACTTTGATTTCATTAATAACTTTTTTCTATCTTTTGATTATATATCAATACTAAATGATAGTTTAGAATCTCCTGTTACTAATTTTTGTGATTGTGTTTACAATTGGTTTGTGTAAAGCTAGCTGTTTCTAGTGACAGACTTTCAGTCTGGTTTTTAGGTGAAATAAAAAATTGAATTTTTCAAAAAAAAAAAAGCTCTTAAACAACACAGTCAAATTTTGCAGAAGATTATAATAAATTTAGCATTCCACGTAGACAGCATAGAATTCTTAGTATAAAATGATATAATACTTTTATAATAAATACTAAAAGTAATATTAATAACAGTGTTAATGAAATTATACTCGGTTACAATCTAATCGGGGTTCTGTTCCAAATAACTAAAAGTACGGCCCTCTTAAAATTCCAAAGTTTTGAAACGTTCTCATATTCTGTATATTCCCGTATGTTATATGTTTTCTAAATCCCCTAATTATTGCATCTTTCTTGAGGTTTGGAAATTGTCTTATGTGCACCCTATGCACAAATCAGGAGTTAAAACAATGTGGAAAACTACAATCCAGTCAGTGTTTTATCTGCTATACCAGTGGCGGCGCGGCGTTGAGATGTTCAAGGGTGTGTTTGTTCTGCACTGCGATTCGACAAAATACGGCCGCGTGCGTAATTCGAAATAAACAAACAAACAAACAAACAACAAACAAACAAAAACAACAAATTATCCATAAATCGCCGTATTAAGCCACGTGCGGCGCTTAATCGACGTTTCATTGTCAGAAATTGTTCGCTGTGCACCCACAGTCCCGCGCCCGTCGGAAAACGAGCGTACGCTGGAGATCTTCAGGCCGTGAAATTTCCGGTGTTCTTGTTGCCGTTAGAGAAAAAATCTCTAGGGATATTAGGTAATCTATTCTCGGATTTATTTGTTATACAAAAATATTTAAAAAAATACGAATTATGCACACCTAATTTCGATTACATTCATCAAGTCACCAAGTAATTTACAGTGATTTCAGTAAGGCATTGAATAAGGTCAGCCACTCAGTCTTACCATCTAAAATGCGCCAAATGGATGTTGGGCCGCGATGAAAAGAGGAGGATTCAGGAACAGGTCGTTTCCATGGATATGTAGAGTTTTAGCCAATCACCAATGAGTAACGCAGCATTTCCATAGTCGCATTCTTTTCATGCGGCGAACTTCAAGTTATCAAGTTTTATCATAACTGCAGAGCTGCTGCAGTTTTAAATAATAAAAGGCAGCAAGTAAAAACTGGTGGTATCTTTCTATGCCTATTTTTCCCAATTCTGGATCGTCCCAAGGATCTTATCTAGGTGCTTTTTTGTTCAGTTTATTTTTAAATAACGGGTAACGAAATTTCCTCTAATTTCTTCTTTTTGCAGATGACATGAAACTGTTTTGTCAATTATCACCTTTTTAGGACATGGCTGTCTTTTAAAACGATATTAACGCTTTCTTTGATTGGCAATTTTATGAGATTTGGCATACTGAATTATATAATTCCCATTCATTATTTTATCAGTAATGGATCACTTACACAGATGTATGTAGTCAAAGATTTGGGTGTTTATCTAGACACTAAGTTGGCATTTGTTGACCATTTTGAGGTGGTAATTGGCAGAACCATTTAGGTCAAGTAGGGATTTTAAAAATTTACAATGTTTAAAGGATTCTAAAGTACACTTTACTAGATGTACAGGGTGTTCCAGCGAGGACTGAACAGGGACCTATTTTCGACCTTCCTTGTATTTTGGAAAAATTCAAAATAGCCAATCGATGTATTTTTTCTTGTAGAATCCAAAAATGTCATCGAAAAAATATTTGAACCAGAAACAAAAGAGTTACGCTATGCATCAGGTGTTTTTTAATTGGAATGTATCGTTTTTTATACGATTTTTGGAAAGAGTGATTTTTTTATGTTCGTTCTGATTAAAAGATTTGATTTTGCGATAGTTGTTTATATTACATTTTAATGTTTTACAAACTAAAATTTTAGCTTCACCTGTTTAAAATATACGATAGGTTGGTATAGGGATCAAGGTAAAATGACGTTTGAATGCTTTGTCAATAAAAATTGACATTATTTTAATTATTGTCGAAGTCTTCACCTAAAAAATATATATTTGACTCTGATCGAAATGAAATACTCTTTGGACGAGAGACTACAGATTGTTATGCTATTTTACAAGTGCCAAGAAAATGCAAGAGAAGCAAGAAGAAGATTTATTGCAAATTTTCATAGAAATATATCCATCAATACAATTCTAAGGCTAAAAAACCTATTTGAGGAAAATAAAACTTTACATGATAGAAAAAGAAATTCAATAAAAAATAATTATTAAATAATAAAATAAAACTACTAATAACATAAGTTTTCAATGTGACCGCCGTTTTTCTCGAAACAACATCGATAACCCCTTTGTAGCCTTTCTAAACTTGCTGTTACAATATGATTTTCCTGGTTAAGGCGGTTTATTTCATCGACAACTTTTCCCATGATCTCTTGAATATTTTCGTTTCGTTGTCTGTATACGACGTTCTTCAAATGGCCCCAAAGAAATGTATCCAAAACTGAGAGGTCGGGGCTATTGGGCGGCCAAGCATATGTTCCATTTCGCCCTATCCATTCGTTATGGCGCGCGCCGATTTAAAAATTGAACCACATCATGCACGGCATGAGGAGGCGCCTCATCATGTTGCCAAATTAAATTCTGATCTTCTGCAATGGTAAGTCTTCCAAAAAATTTTCAATTTCGTTTTCTAAAAACTCATAATATCTGTGCCCATTTAAAGTCCCGTTAAAAAATATTGGTCCCAAAATTTTATTGTTTTTTATCCCACACCAAACATGAATAGAATTCCTCCCTTGAAATTTAATAGTCTGGAACTTTTTTGGATTTTCAACGGCCCAGTGGTGACTATTATATCTGTTGAATACTCCCGATGTTGTGAAAGTAGCTTCGTCGGTCCACACAATATTTTTGAATAAATCAGGGTCTTCGTTTTCTTGCCGAATTACCATTTGAAGAACAAATTGGAAGCGAAGTTCTTTTTGTGCCGGTGTTAGGTGCTGAAGTGGAAGGATACGAAAAGGCCTAAATTTATGAATTTTCAGAGTCCTGTGAACAGTCCCTCGGGTAACTCTTCTGCGCCTTACACCGCCACCGTACTGAACTTCCCGAACTGCATCCGAAATAGATTTAGTTGGATTAACTTGAAAATAATTTATAATGGCCTGGTCTCGATTTCTTCTTCTTTGTATATTTCTTTTTCTATCATGTAAAGTTTTATTTTCCTCAAATAGGTTTTTTATCCTTAGAATTGTATTGATGGATATATTTCTATGAAAATTTGCAATAAATCTTCTTCTTGCTTCTCTTGCATTTTCTTGGCACTTGTAAAATAGCATAACAATCTGTAGTCTCTCGTCCAAAGAGTATTTCATTTCGATCAGAGTCAATCAGATCAGAGTAAAGACTTCGACAATAATTAAAATAATGTCAATTTTTATTGACAAAGCATTCAAACGTCATTTTACCTTGATCACCTATACCAACCTATCGTATATTTTAAACAGGTGAAGCTAAAATTTTAGTTTGTAAAACATTAAAATGTAATATAAACAGCTATCGCAAAATCAAATCTTTTAATCAGAACGGACATAAAAAAATCACTCTTTCCAAAAATCGTATAAAAAACGATACATTCCATTTAAAAAACACCTTATGCATAGCGTAACTCTTTTGTTTCTGGTTCAAATATTTTTTCGATGATATTTTTGGATTCTACAAGAAAAAATACATCGATTGGCTATTTTGAATTTTTCCAAAATACAAGAAAGGTCGAAAATAGGTGCCTGTTCAGTCCTCGCTGGAACACCCTGTACAATGTTTAAAGGATACTAAAGTACACTTTACTAGAAGCTGAAGAGCTTCTTTCTCAAAGTATCTCATAAATAAATTCGCCACTACTGGTGATATTCAGGATATTGAGTTTTTACATATGAATCAGCTCTTTCGACATTCGATTGTATAATCTCCGCAAGATATTTTTCCAGTTTTTGTAACGGGGAATTAACATCACTAACAATAAGTCTGATGGACGCCCCTGGTTTCTGTATATTTAGTAAACCGTAGAAGTTAGGACATATGTTCGACTTTTCCTGTGGTATTATTTTTTTGTTGTATTTCTGTGGTTATTGATGAACTTTTTCTTTTATTTTTAGTTATTTTTTTTTCTAGTTATGTCTACGCGTCTTTTGGTACAGGCTTATAAGGATTGTCTTGTAGGATATCCTGCATTGTATGTAGTAGTAGGTATTCATAACTATGGTTGCGTTTTTTTCTTTATCTGTTGGAAGAATTGTCTTGTCCTTATTTTTGCGAAGGTTTGTTAGTTGTTAATTGGCATTTAGGTTTTGTTACGGTGGTTTGCTTGATCTTAAAATTATTGTCACTTCTTATCGAATTTCCGCGTTCATCGTTACAATGATGTTAATAGCGCGTAAGATTTTTTCGAATTTAGAAACTTACTGACCATCTTTATACATATCTTTAGTTTATCTTACTCATTAGTGTGCCACACTAATTCAATAACGATGATCAAATAAATATATTTCCATGCTCGTCTACGTAATGACGAAATTTAACTTATTTACTTTAGAATATTTTGACCTATCTCTTCAAAACAACGGAAATACGGGATGAGACGTTGCCAGATTTATAGACGTAAAAATTTTCTTTTCGTATTTTTTGTCATCACAGAAACGGATTTCAAAACGTCACTGGCCATGCCAAAAAAAAAAAATCCGACCCCCTTTCACAAGTATCTAAAAATGTCTTGCACATTATGTGTTATATTTTATTTTAATTTTAAAAATTTTAGCCTTTTTTGAAATAAAAAAAATTCTTTCTCAAGGGGCTGTTTTTCACTCTAGAGCTATCCTATAGGAATAAAAATATATGTATATATTATGTTTACCTCTTAGAGTAACCATATATAAAGGAAAAAGTCCTTTTGTGTGTAAAAAAATGACGTGTGACAGTTTTTATTTTAAATTAATCATTTTAAGGGGATGTTTCATTCACTAGAGCCACCCTGTAGAGTTCGAAAAAATGATTTTATAATAAAAATAAATAAATATGTGTTTTGTCGTTTTTCGAAACTACTAGTTGAGGTTATTCAAATAGATATGATCAGAAAAAAATAAGGCAATGCACCAATGACCTACAATTTTATTATCAAAATATTACACCAGTTATTTCTTTTTGATGTTTTTTTTTTGTAAACCCTTTAAAAATATCTATCGAAAGTCTACGCTCATAACACCCAAAATCTAATCCCCGCGATACATTAACTCAGGAGCATTTTTTGGGCTCCCGCGCAGGTTTCGACAATGGGTCACCTAATGCATGCACAGAAAATAATAGATGACTAAAAAGAAAAAGGTGATTCATAGTTTTGCTTAATCTATTTATAAATAAGTGCAACCCCAAAAACAGTGTGCCTCTTGGGCAGTGATGGACCTAGCTCACGTGCCTCCCCCCTGACAGTTGGGCCCGGGCGCTTTGCACTCTCCTGCTCATAGACAGTTAAACCACTGCATTAACATAGCTTATTTCGGTTGTAAATGTAAATGTGAAATAACTGCGTTTTCATGTATCGCTAGAATTTTATTTACACGCCTATCCATATAGACATTACATTTATTGTTTTAAATTTATATTTTTCGTGTCCTCCGTCACACAACTCTAAAGTGTTATATTTTTTGAATTGCAATAGTTGCTTTATGCATCCCATATAAATTATATATTATTAATAAATGAGAGGGTTATTATACGTAAAAGTAAAAATATATTTATTATATTTGTTACATATACATATATACATATAAGATACATGGCAGCTCTATTATTAGATAGTTAAAAACCACTTCCTGGGAATAATATGCATACATTTTATCATTTAATTTTAATAAGACTGCAAAGAATGATGTACTTGCTTAAATATAGTTATATATTATCATAATTATTTTTTTTTTTGCATTTTTGCCAACAACTATATTTTTGAAGACGACTAACAATACTACATAAAATAATATTTTTTTTAATTAGAATGTATTTAAAATAATGAAATACTGATAAAATCAGATAAATTTTTATTTGATTATTTTGTAGACTGGGAACATAATTACCTTCAATTTTGAAGTAGGATGAAAGGTCAATCATATAAAAACACATTTATGTCACTAAACAGGTTAAATGCAAAGTATAAGAAATATTCCTTGAGTATTGTTTGTCAAAATATCTTATGATTGTTTTTTATTGATACATTTGTATATACATATAAAAAAATAGGATTATTTAAATAATTAATTTACATTCTTGAGAGATCGATTAAAGTTAACAAGTCGACAAAAAGAACGAAACTTGAAAGTTTCTTCAATAATATAATGCACGGTAGCTTTTTGTAAATTTTAACCTCGTGAAATTCTTATCACAAGTTACTTTTTCTAAAAAACTAACAGATTGTTTTTCTGATCAAAATCTTTTATTTATGGGCACTACCCAGTTTTCTTACTAGGTTTTGATATAATTTCATGCAATATTTTTGCTTGTGTTTATAGTATATTTGCTTAGTAGCTAGTATGTCTATTGGTAAGAATAAACGCATATAGTGTGCATTCATCTTCTGGGACCCAGTGGCGGGTAGTGACTGATTACTTAGGGAGTTTTTTTGAGTGATTTGTAGTACTTTTCATATTATGCTTTCTCGTGAATAGCGACAAAATCTATTTCGGCATGATAATTGATTTTCTAGAAAATTATTACATTCTGTGTTGTTCTATCTTCTCATAGCAATTTTCTAATTTCCTGTTGTGGTTGAATGTACTAACATGTGTGTTGAACATTGGAACTTCAAATTATGTGCATTTTATTCTACATTAATTAATTATTTAAAAATATAAAAAATGCCTGTACGAAGATTTGAAATCCAGTAGGTACTATAACCAATACATCAAACAGATTACGGTTAAACATAAATTAATTTAGTGTACATTTCGGTATTTAGGAGAAGCTTCCTAATTCGCTAGATGGAGCCTCACATTTGCCCCCAGCAGCTGCCTGCAGTCGTATCTCTAACGTCTTATGACCCATTAACTATTTTAAAATCTTGAAACTGCCAGACGAAACCTAATCACCCTCGAAAAAGATATATTACTTTAAACTGTTTTATTCCAAACCAACTTTACAAGTTTACATGGATTGTAACATATAACAAAAAATAATAATAATAATAAAGTTGTAATAAATGAAATAACTCCTATGTTATAATTCAATATAATATAAAACTAGGTTGAAATAAATATTTAAAAAAATCTATTCATTCATTCAAATGCATTTTTAATTGTTTTTTAAATATTGATAATTTTGTCTATGTCTTATACTCTGGTAAGTTATTATATATTTTTAAACCATCGTGCAGAATTGATTTTTTCCTAAAGTTACTTTTTACTGTAATGGTCTGTAATTGTAAGCAATGTCTTGTATCGGAATTATGTAAAGTATTAGATTTTTTTAAATATATTTGTTTTTTTTTACTGTTAATAATAGAGTGTATTAAAATGCAAATTTTTAAATTATAAGTATTTTGTTTAAAAATCCCTTAGGTTTATGTAGGTTAATAGAGGGTTCCAAATATGTTAGTTAATAAATACATTTTAGAGTTTTATTTTGCAATTTTTTTAAAAGTTTAATATGTGACAAACAAGCATATCCCCAAATTGAAATTAAATATTGGAATTTAGAATATATTAAAGAATAATATATGTTTTTTAAGTATTTTAATGATATGAAATATCATGCTTTGTATAATACTCCTATTAATGGAGTTATAGAGGTTCTTATACTTTTTCCAACTTAAGTTTTCATCTATAATTAATCCTAAAAATTGTGTTGTGTTGTAATCATGTTTTATATAAAAAAATAATTCATTTAATCGATCAGTCAAATAAATAATTGTTGTGTCATCCCCAAATTATATTGAACCAAGGAAATTCAGTAAATGCCTGGGGGTTAAGTGAAAAATGTTTGGAATACAATATAGATTGATTGGAATACAATGTAGAGGACCACTTACCACTGTCTCGACAACACTAATACTTCAATTTTTACTAAAAGTTTTATTACTCTAAATGTAATATGTTAAATAAAAATAAATGAGTAGTGAAATTCTATGTAAAAAAAGTACATAGTTGCTCCCAACTATAGGCCAGATTCAAAGAGCTTATAGCATAGACAGCTGAGCAGCTGGTTTAATTACAATATTCCATACATTGAGGCTCGTGAAACGCTGCACAGATTATGCGCCTATTGTGAAAGCAAGTTCCATCTGCTTCTATCAAGGACGTTCATTGATAATAGAAATTTAAAGTAAAAAAAGAATAAACCAAAAGTTTACCAGAATATGCGTTATTTTTTTAAATATTCAATGCAGTGTAAATGCAAAGATTTGATTAAGACTTGATGCAGTAATATATTTTTATGAAATCATAAGAGTACTGATAACCTCAAGATTGTTTCAAAACCGAGAAAAGAACAAATTTTTAAAATATTTTCGAAAACGATTAGTCCAGTCAACGATTTTCCTGAAACAGTTTTATGTGATTTTACAGCTCTAGCCAGTAAAAGTACCAAATTTTTATCTTCAAATATAGTAATTATTCGTTCATTTAAGTTTGTTTATATAGATAACTAACGACCTTTATAGAAAGAAAGAATTTTTAAAAACCTAAAATTCCAACTTTGACACCCTGCATATAATGAAATCTGTTAGCAGGTTTATATTATGTCAATGAAGGAGAAAAACTTTTACATATTAAATTTCCAGAAAAATTAACTAATTTCTCCATAAATTTTGTGGGATTTTTCAAAGTAATTCGCTGGAATTTTTCTGACATGAAACGGCGCTTATATAATGGACGTGCGAAACATTTCATTTGGGTGTAATTTGATACATATGAAATCGCAGTTTCAGTTTATAATCTGATGTTCTTAATCAGATGTTGCCTTTCTTACCTTTCAAGCTTACTTTTATTTCGCACTACATATCTTTCTCTGCGAGACTTAATTTTAAACGCTATAAAATAAACATGGCTATCCTCAGCGTTTAAGAAAAAATTACGTTTTTACTTGTTTATATTCAAGCTAAGTTTTCTTATTAAATAATTTATTTCCTCGTATATTACGGATAAGTTTTCCCTAATCGTTTGACTCGTTGATTTTGACGTCATTTTCCTATTTTGTAAAATTACTCGGAGGCAACTGTTCTAATCAATTTTTGTTATGATATGACGGTTTTTTGTGTTCCATTGAGTTGTGCTTTAAAGTTTTTTCTTATTGTGATTTTCCTGTTTGGTAAAATTTCTCAGAGGCAACTTTTCTAATCATTTTTTGTCAAATTTTGACCGTTCATTCTATTCACTTATGCTTTTCATTTGCATCTTCCGTCTTGACCCTTCAACGACGTGTGGCTGGACATGATATGACTTAAAGTCTTTTCTTATATGATATGAATTTGTTTTGTTATAAGTAAGCAAATTAAAATCCCGCTGTTATTTGGGAGTCTGTGTACTTGTTTCTTGAAGCACGTTTTCCCTGACTCCTGTCCGATTTGATGGTACCGAGGTAGTTGAGGAAATTATCTGTTATATGGTGTTCCATAGTCAGTTCAGTCAGTGATAGTTTGCAACTGATTAAATATTAGATAATTAAACATTTTGTAAAATCAATATTCTCTTTACCCTATTAAAATGTATTTTTTTAACGGAACGCTAGTTGGGTTAAAGAGGGCCTTTGCAATAAGTTCGATAGCCACTGGTATAAACAATTTACGGATTTTCTGTACAGAATCTTTAGTAATTTCCATTTTTGGCGACCCATGAGAGCAAGTTTTTGATTTCGTCCAATTGATCAACGTAAGCCAATCGGAAATGGGCAATTGCGATATTTAGATAAACAAAATGTTATCTGTGTAAGTTAACACTGTATTTTAAATTTAAAAGTATAGTTCGGGACTGACTGTACTGTAACTCTACGTGAAATGCGTTAGGATAGAGACACTGTTTAGATGAAACTATAGTCACAACTGAACACAAATCGCTTTCAGTGACGTGTTTGCGCGTGGCAGAACGAAAACTATAGAAATGCATTAGCGTCTAACCGGGCCTAAATGAAACGCCTCGATGAGTATTACATGATCAAGACTGACTACCAACTGTATTTTTGGTAGAGGGCAAGAATGCCTCGTTTAAAATTCAATAGTTTTTGGTGAAAACTATGTAGATTGCGTTAGCGTTCTAATATGACTTGTATAAAAGCTGTCGATGAGTACTAGTATAAAAGTGACTGTCACCTCGTATGTATGGCGGGTGGTTGTCTGATTCAAAACTGACCTACATGTTTGGTACAATATGGAATGCATTCTAACATCATTCATATGAACACGCGAAAGTAATACCTCTACTACATGAAAAAAAATAACTGCTAACTTTCTGCCTAACAGGAAAATTTTCTGCTCTATTAAAAGGGGTTTTATTTAAGGGTAAAAACTATGGCGAATGCATTAGCATTCTGAAGGCTCAAATGTAAGGTCCCTTTTTTATAATAATATAAGGACGTAGCCGATCGGAAAATAGTATACAATTCAATTTGACTGACAACTCAACGTGAGACGGAACGCAAAACTGCCTCATTTAAAGTTCAAGAACTTCAGGTAAAAACTAAATGGAATGTGAATGAAAGTTCTTGACGAGTAGTATACGAATAAAATGGGCTACCAACTCTAAGGGTGGCAGAAGGTTGCATATTTTTATTAAATATGCTTTATTTTGGGTTACCCTTATACACAAAAAGAAGAATATTCAATAAAAATTGACAGCTTTTTGTCACACAACAATAGCGGTTTGTTAATAAGAGCTGCAACACTGGTCATACATTTCAAAAAAAATAATGATTTAAATCCAGGTTGA
Source organism: Kuschelorhynchus macadamiae (assembly GCA_030620095.1). Classification (NCBI taxonomy): domain Eukaryota; kingdom Metazoa; phylum Arthropoda; class Insecta; order Coleoptera; family Curculionidae; genus Kuschelorhynchus; species Kuschelorhynchus macadamiae. The sequence continues at coordinate 614,335 of JAUTXW010001365.1, forward strand.
ACTTTTATCCGTGACGCGGCCCATTTAATAACAGTTCGCAGCAAACACAGGTGGTGCAAAAAAAATTACAGTAGTGTTTCTATTTCTATTTACTTTTTAAGACAACAAATATAGCTCCAAAATTATATATTTAGACTGAATGCTGCGACAGCCGCTTTGTACATCAGGTATAGGAAATACCACCGTCTAACAAGAAAGCTGCCAAAATAAGTGTTTTAACAGCGACCTGTTTATACTTTATAGCGTTAATGCTCAAAGCATTAAAGCATTTAAAGTGGTTTCAGTCTTGATCTCCACTGTAAATTTAGGACTATAAATTATTTAATGTTCAAGTTTGATGACTTATTCCGAAAATAAGGGAATTATTTCAGTATTAATGATCCTACTATCTTATTTAATATATCATTAATTCAAACATTTTGATTGTAGATAAAATCGAGGATGGGAAACTGCCCTGTAATATTTGTACCGTCACACAGAAGTTACGCCGATTTCATAATTTTCTCGTACGTCTGTTTTTATTATGATATCGAAATACCCGCAATTGCTGCTGGGATGGGTAAGCATTTAATTTATTTATTTTTTTATCTTCCATCTCTTAGTATTATTAGGAGAGTTTCTTGTTACCTAAAAAAATGTTATATTACATCCTAACCGTGGGGAATCGCTGAATAAATGAGTAATGCAAAGGCGATCCAATCCCAGCGACCATCAGTAAAAAGTTATAAATGACAAGTCAAAATAATAAAAATGTTTAATAATAGATATCTTTGTTATTGATCACTACTAGCCACTGACACTGTAATAAAAAAGTTTACACTATTAGAGCATAACAAACTAACAACAGTTGATCATTTCAGAATACTTAATTTTGACAGGTCCATAACATTCTCTGAATGGCACACAAATAGGTTATTCTTAGCATGCATAAAAATTTAAGAATGCTACAAAAAAGTTTAAATAGGCATACAATTATAAACTCGAGGCGACTATCGATTTTTACACATATCAAATTTTAATAGCATAAGTTTATAGGCCACCCAGCAAAAAAGACTTCACTCTTAGTCATATGACTCTATAATTATCAGTATCTTTTATTATTTTTTCTCTATTTATTTATGGTGCTCGTTACACACTTTATTTTAAAATACCAATTTGGGCTTATATTATCTAAGAGCAATTACAAAAAAGTTGAAGACAGACAATGCTCCTTGTGACTTGTATTAAATACTAGAATTATGATCTTCGAATAGCTGCGAAATAATTGTACAAAACTGCAAACACCGCAAAAAAAGAATCATGATTTCTTAATTGACTTCACCTGTGAAAGCTTTCGTAATATGTTAAAAAAAATGTTTTTTTTTTAGATTTTCATGGTATGATTGGTATGGGAGAAATGCTTCGAAATACTGGAGCCTTTTTTATGAGAAGGACATATAACAACGATAGTTTATATTGGACAATATTTAAAGAGTACGTTCATCAACTTGTTTGTCGAGGCGATTTACCGATTGAGTTTTTTATTGAAGGGACTAGAAGTAGAACTAATAAAACTATAACTCCAAAGTACGGTAAGGTTGGTCTTTTTTGTGATAAAATTAATTCTTTAATTTGTAGAATTATTCAAAACTGAACGTGCTATTCCACATTTTTATAAAATGTATATTTTCAAAATATTATTATTTTATCTTCGATTTTCAAATATCTGTTCATAGCTTTAGGCTAAAAATTTTTGATAGTGTAAATACACACTTTTGAATATATTGAAATGATACCCACCCTTAAAACAGTACTTCTAGGTACTGTGAATATACAATACAATGCCTGTAAAAATGAATTTTGCATGTTGAAAATTTGAGTAGGCGTCGAACTAGCTAATTACTAATAGATTAAGAGTTGGCAGCATAAATGTTACGTCATTTTATAAAAATGTGTATTTCCAAAATATATTGATTTTCATTGATTTTTTTTACTTTATTGTTTTTTCTTCATATCTTTGGCTAACATTTTTTGATTGTGTAAATGAAAACTTTTAAAAATATTGAAAAGATGCACTCCTTCAAGACAGTACTTCTTGGTTTTGTACATATACAATAAATGTCTGTAAAAAATCAATTCTCCATCTTATATAACACAAGTGGCGTATCTAAAAATTTGGTTTGGGGAAAGGTCGAAGCTCAATTTTTACTATGACAAAAAAAATCCTCAGTTTTCTTCAATATAATATAATTTCCCACTCTTCTACTGCCTCCGCCTGACAGGTTGCTAATATAATGTTGCCTGCTTCAATAAATGCAAGAAATATCTTTAAAAAAACTAGAAAAATTTGGATATAAGAAAGCATTTGCAAGACTAGGCACTGTAATGGCAATGAACCTACCAAAATATATAAATACCAAGCTAAGCTAAACTACATCAACATTTACTATGGGAGCAGTGATGGCAAACAAAAAGTTTAATTCAAAATAAATTGTACATGTACTGTAATGTATATAAAAAACTATTAATAAATCCTTCGATTTGCTTGATAGTATTAATATATTCTTTACAACCCTGCTTTGAGTTGCCAGACTGAAAATTTTAATAGAATAACTCTGTTAATGGCGCTTCAGTTGGTTTTTTTAACATTTGAGAAAGAAAAGTATAGCAATCTGACAACGCGTCAACAACCTCCATTTGGTCCAGCGTTTTCATAAACGTAAGTCTGATGGAACCAGGTTTTAAACTAATATAATCCAAATTTTCATAAGATGAAGTAAATTTCCCGTTGCCTTTAATCAGTTCAAAACATTCTGGTAAAATTTTAACAAGCTGTATGTAGACTATAATCGGCTATGATTTAAATAACACTCTCCACCTATTGTCCTACATTATATAAGTTGAGTTGCATGTAACTCTAAAAATTTCATTTAAAAAAAATTAGCTGTTCAAGAGTTATGAAGACTAGAATTTTTTTTGACAGCTGTCAAAATATTTTTCTAAAATCAACTGTGTCATCAAAAGTTACATGGAATTATGAAAATCGTATTTAAAAATTTTAAGCAGGTCAAAAGGTACGAGGAAAAACAAAATTTTTAATATTTTTTTAATAAATGACGTCTTTATAAGTAACAAAAACTGAAAACCTTTGTTAAGAAAATAAAAGCTCTGATTAGTTTTTTGTTTAAATCATAACATCCGTTCTATTACCGAAAACCTCAAATTGATGCTTTAGATTCTTCGAGAGTTATAGTAAAAAAATTCACAGCGGCAAAAACAAAATTTTGCCCATTTATTGCCCAAAGACCTAAATGGATGCCTTAAACAGATAAATGCTTCACTAGGAAAAAATTACTGCTTTCAAATTAGATTTTTTAAATGTCCTGAATATATCTACTACCCCTGTGTAACATAATATTAAATACTACTACACCCCGCACGTTAAACATATTACCAAAGCCTTAATTAGCTCTGAAGATTATATAATTATCTATATACTAGCATACAAATATGCAACATTTTAACAGTGCGCATCTGTATAATGGAAGCCTACGGAAGCTTGAAAAATTAAAAAGGAAAACTTCTTCCCCCAAGATTATTTGAAAACGGGAAAACCCGTATAAATTAAAAAACTATTGTTCAAAACCATATCAGCATAGGTACAAGATCGATATATATCTATCGCCTTTCGAACTATTTGAGAAGATATTTGCACATTTTTGTAGCGTGACAGTAAAATTCTACCGACATCTTTTAAGGCATACCCTATAATTAACAGACTTAATCCCTTGAAAATTATAAATTGTGTATTCTTTCTTTGAAGTTAGATTTTTTGGTTTTCCGATACATTTTCTTGGAATCAAATGGAAAATCGGGAAGTTGTAGAAAGTAGATTAATCTGTTTCAGTTTTGTATTTTCTGTATATTCACTTTCAAAGTAAGAATATCGTATCAAATATTCAAAAAAAGAGATAAAGCATTTAGCTGCAAACTTGTAATGATTTTTTTTATATCTTTGCCTTATTTTTGTCTTGCAGTTTTCAATAAAACTAATTCTTGGGCGGACTACAGCAAAAAAATTAAGAAAATTTCGTTTCTTTTAAGAAACGGCGATAAATGTAATTTGCTTACATTTTTTTGCAGATATATAAAAGATATAAAAATTCTCTTTCAGCATATTTTTGTTTTTTTTTTTCGAAAGCTTCAACCGATGGCCACCAGATAGCATTCAATGGATCATTTGACCAAAAAACCAGATTTAAAAACCTTAAAAAAATTCTTCCCAAACTAGGATCCCGACTAGTGGCGGTTATTCAAGTGAAGGAGGTGAAGTGCTACTTCACCAGGAAAAACAAACAAGCAAACATTTAACTATATTTATTATATACCTCTTAAAATTTAAATTTTTACATTCATTTATTCAACTAATTGGCAAAAAATAAACTGTACATCTCGAATAAATATTTTACTTAACCGTTGGCGGCATGTCTTTTTAAAACTTTCAATCGAACTTTGCTGGAGCTGCTATGTTCTGTTTATGATTTTCCTACTACGTTGCCATGACAACGCGTTCGCGATAACGTCGAGCACATGGAAGAATAATGTTAACCAGCGCCATACAACGCTCTCGGTGCACTACACCCACGTGTCTTTTAGTTTGGGGTAGTTGTTTACTTTTATTTTCGCGGATTTCGCTGCAATCGGTTAGTTCCTTTGCAATTTACTTGACTGTTTTGTGTTATATTTATTTATGGTGTTGTTACAACTTTATTTGGTGTCGGGTTTATTAATTTACATTGTTGTTAAATGCGATCACGGATGTGGTTTGCATTTTGTTGGAAACTCCATTTAATCGATGGAAGGAACAAGATCAGAGTTTTAATCGTCATCCTGGTTTTCGGCGTATAAATGGTTATGTAGTAGTCAAATATTACAAAAATTGTTTTGTAATATTGTTTTGTTGGCCTGGGGGAATTTTAAAAAACTTTTAGGTTTATTAATATCGAGAAGTTCCCAAGAACTAAAAGATCATCACGAAAAAATTAAAAATGTTTTTACTGGTGACTCGAAAACTATTCAAAACGAAATAATGGATTTCTGATTATTTAAATGATCATGTAAAAAATGAAATAATGAACACACAGTTTTTTTTCTATGCAAGTGGATGACACCACTGATATTACGCAAACCTCCCAGTGCTTCATAATTTTAAGATACGTTTATTCAGAAGGTTCAGTAGTCGAGAGATTCTTAGGATTTTATGTCAGCTCCGATAGAACGTCAGAGAATTTATATTTTCTATTGGATCAAATTTTGGACCAATTTGACTATAAACAAATTAATAGGGCAATGTTACGATGGCGGAAGTGTGATGTCTAGCCATCTAAATGGCCTTCAAAAAAAAAGCGCCGCAGGCTGTATTTGTCCATTGTCTTGCGCATCGTCTTAACCTTAGGATGCAGCAAAGTTTAAAAATATTTCTAAATGTCGAATTTTTTTTTGCAAATCTTAGTGGTATTCCCTCATTTTTTCATCACTCAGCCAAACGAACGTATGCTCTTACATCTGCATCTACGAGGCTTATACCAACAATTACAGAAACTCGTTGGTCTCCAAATTCGAAGTTAGTAAATGTGATTGTTCAAGACTGGCATAAATTAAAAGACGTCTTTGAATTTATTACAAACTGTGACAAATCTGATGAAAAAATCAATCCGGCTTGCGAGAGGGTTTTTAGGTGAGATGAACGATTTCGAATTCACGTTTCTGGCATTAGTGTTTATTTTCAATCACGGACATACTATTTGCCTTCTTCAAAAAAAATCGCTTGATGTTCATTTTTGCATATCCAATATAAAACGCTGTCGTGAGGCGCTCTGTAAAAAAAGGAAACGAACATTTTTTTAATACCATGTTTGATAAAATAAATTCTATTACAAAAATAAATCATGACAAACGTGAGCTTGCCAAGCTTTACCCTGAAGAAATTAGGGCTAAGTATAGAACCCTTTTTATGAAATATTGGACCATATTTTAATGGAAATGACAGTAAGCTTTCAAGACTCTGAAAAACGTACATTTTTATGTTTGGCAGATTCTGATAAATTTTCCGACTGGCCCTTTTGAAAATTTGTTACAGTTATATGGGGAAATATTTTCAAAAAGTCAACGACTTAAAAATAAGCATGGTCTTATTTTTGCCAGTGACAGTAATTGGAATATATCGCTGTAAGAGCAAGTGAAAAAAATTAATGAAAATAAAGATATTTTAACCAAAGCATATAAAGTGTTTTCCCTTATTTTGACAATACCATCGACAAGTGCTTCAGTGGAAAGAAGTTTTTCTTGCCTCAAACATGTAAAAACTTATTTAAGAAATACAATATCTCAAGAAACACTTACTTCTATAGGCAATATTTCAATTCAAAAGAAATTTCTGGAGGAGATTAGGGCAACTCATCCATTTTATGAGGATGTTGTAAATAAATTTGCTGCTATGAAGGATAGGAGAATTGGTTTAGTATACAAAATTTGTATTTGTATTGGTTTAACAAAAAAAATTTTGCAAAAAAAATTATTGCGATATTTTCTTGCTTCAATTTCACTTCACTTGCTTTTTCACCCACGAGCCGCCACTGATCCCGACCACTTTCAATAGGTTTCATCCCTAAAAGGGAACGTTTCCTAAACATTTCGAAACAATATTTCAACTACTTTAGACAGTTATCGTTTATCATACGAAATTAAAAAAAAACTGGGAAAAAACATTTCTCTTTCCATTAATAGAAGGAAGACCAAAATGATACGAAGATCCCTTTAGTACCATTCAAAAGCCCCAAATGTGCTCTAAAAACTTACCAAATTTCAAAAGTTTATTTGTAAACGTTTCCGAGATACGGCGACCGAAAAGTAAAAAGGTACCACAAGTACGTTCTGACACGACTACGAATACGGAATTTTTGAACTCGGTCAGCTCCTATTAAACATTCGAAGTGTAAAGTGTTAACAGGAAGCAATTAGTTGACCTCACTTGTAAGTATAAAAAACAACCTTCATAGTAATATCTAATTTTGTTTAATTTTTATCAGATTTCATTTCCCTTCCCTCCTAACCTAACGCCTCAATTGTCTGGTTTTTCTAGGGGAGCTGCAAAATTGGGAGCAAAATTTAGTACCTCTTTCGCATTGTTTGATATGTCAATATTTGTTACATTTTCAGAACAACCATGTGTTTTTACTTGATATTATTCTTATTATTATTAGTATTATTAAGCCACTTTGAATATTTATTTATTAATCATAATTATGATACCATAAACTAAATCGATCTAATGTTGCAACATATTAGTAACTTAAATTAAAAATAAATTTTCTAATAACAAAAATCCAAGTTTGAAAGAGATTGTGACAAAAAGCAACTACTTATTTCAAGAAGTTAGCACCTACATAAAACTTAAAAACGATCCAATAAACATTTATCAGAAAAAAAAAAGATTAGTTTAGGGAAAAAAACTAATCACACATTCCCTCGTACTGCTAAACAACTAGAAATTCTCAATTCTTCAGAATTTACGGGTTCTAAAATTACAGCAGCTCTACTATTACCCATAATTTCCTCTAGACGATTCGAACAATTGTATAGAATTTGTCGACAAAAACAAAAAAAACAAAATTAATTGATATTTTAAGAAACAAAGGGGAAAAAGTAGAGCGTAGATCATATTCACCTGGTATATGATATGCTTATATATTCAGCATTATACAAGTTTTTATTTTCCTTATTTTCTTACTACCCCTATATCAATATATTAATGCTGTAGTGAAAGTTTAACAACAACAGAATCTAATATACATATTTTTACGATGAAAGTATGATTAATTATAAAATAAAATAGTAGTTTACTGACCGCTTACTCATCCTTTTTAATTGACCTATTGACATAGAATTAATTTAATTGATTATCGACTTCATATTAATTGTTTCAAAATAATAATCTAAATGTTGGTTTCTACATTATATTTACTTTTTAGCCACAAGCATCTACTAGGGTTACCTGTTCGTTTAGCATAGTACCTTAATTTTTCGAAATGTCATATTTTAATGAAATTTTTGACACGGTTACAATTAAGTTTAAGAACCTTTGCACTTGCGATGGGTTGTTTCATGTAGGGGTCAAATCATTTTTATAAATTATGATAATAGTTGAACTTTGATTTTAAATTGTAAACAGTATTAGAACTGCAAGTTAATGTTTAGTAGTGAAATTAGTGTAAAGGATTTCTTATACATGTTCCTTATACAGTAAATTAAAATGGCTGGATCTTTAGTAAGAAAAGTAATTATCGCAGCTAAAGCTCCAAAACCTATCCAGGGATCACCATATAATCAAGCAGTATCATTTAATAATATGGTTTTTCTTTCCGGAGTACTCGGAGTAGACGAAAATATGAAACTTGTACCGGGAGGTGCCTGTGGTCAAGCTCGCCAAGCTTTAACATCAATCGGTCATACTTTGGAAGCCGCTGGAACATCTTACGAGAACGTAATCAAAAGTACCATAATGCTAAATGATATTAATGATTTTTCTGTGGTAAATGAGATTTATAAGGAATTCTTCTGCAAGGATTTTCCTGCGAGGTCTACCTTTCAAGTGGGCAAGTTACCTATGGGTGCTCTTGTTGAAATAGAAGTCATAGCTGCTATAATTGAAAAATGTGCCAGCAAGTAACAATTTGTAAAATTACATACCCATTTATCTAAAATAATAATTTATCTAAAGTACTGAAATATAATATTTATTTTTCCTGTTTTTGATTTCGATTACTGTAATATCTTTGGTATTTCAAGTTTGCAAGGCTTCCGTTTTTATTTTGAACTTGGTCTACAAGGCTTATTTTAAAAGAAAAAAGAGGTTAAATACGAGAGTTTTAAGAATCTCATCTAACCGCTAGACAATTTTCTAAAAAGTAAGAAATAGCAATCACTAAATAAAAATATGAGTATCGACTTTATTTTAAATGGAATACTCTTTTTTTTTGAGTTAATTGTAGAGATCATTTGTTTCCTGATTTCTTCGTCTATATTCAGTCTAACCATTATTCGCATAAATTATAAGAAAAATGAACTGCCCTGACTCGTAATAATAAATTTAACATGGATGGCTTTGGATATAATTGTTTTTGCTATTTTGTTAAGAGTTCCTTTGGCTACTTAAATAATCTTTTATTTTCATTGGATCAAATAGTTAGCATGCGGTCTTTATCTAAATCATGTAACTAGAAAAAAATACCTTCAACGATGAATTAAAGTCTACTCAAAGTTCTATGTGGGGGAGGTAGATACAAACACATTCACAAAACAAAATGTAAAAAATATCAGCTACGGTGCCGGAGAAGGCTAGTTATCCTCACTTTCGCTATACACTAGTGATTAATAGGTAGGTATTCAATTTTTAAATTGTATATACCTCAACTATTAAAACAAATTAAAAAATTATCTGGAATAAAAAAAAGTTGAGCAGCAATTAGGTACTAACAGTGTCAAATCAATTTGTTCGACTCATGATCTTTTGATAATAATGATTTAACTGTGACGCCATCTGTGGAAGAGTTATGACGTTATACACATTTTTAAACGCAACACCCCGCATATTGTTACTTTTTAAAATCACCCAAACATTTTATGTCATTTGTTATTATCATAGCTCACTTAGAGCCTCTATCGGCCAAATGGCTAAACTAAAAATGAAATCACTTCACTTCCCTATCTTAATTTTTTTAAATATTAGGTGATGTAATTTTCCAGTTTAGCCGGAAATGTCAAAGTTCGACACTGATGTCCACTTACGTTTCTGGAAACGGGTCTATTCATAATTTTGACAATAAAAGAAACCGACTATGATCTGTCGATGTTAAATATTCTGAGTAATACAGTGTTGCCGGTTCTAGTCAAAACCACTAGCAACTTTGGCATTTTAAATGGAACACTTATGTTTTTTAATTTTCGGAATCTACATTATTTTTTGAACATCTTTTTTAGATATTTTTCTATATCCAACTGTATCCGTTTTTAAATATTATTATTTCTAATTTTTTTAACGAAAATATGCTCTTAAAAAAAGTTTAATACATTTCTACTCAAAAGCAACTTAAAGTCGAAATATGGGCAGTGGTTAGGTTAAGGTAATAGGTCTCTGACCTTTTGGTCATATTATTTTTTAATTGGACACCCTGTATTTTATCAACGATATAAAATACTGAAGAATATAGCTTTTTAACTACTTATACTTTCCCTATAACTTATATTTATAAAGTAGGCATTAAAAACAATGTTTATTTTGTTTTATATTTTTCTTTATATTACATAAGACATTAACTCGAAATTTATTAAATTCCCACTTTTATCTAGGAATTTATTAAATTCCGACTTAGATTTTGGAATTTATTGAATTCCGAGTTAGAAGTTCCAATATAATAAAATCCGTTATTTAGATTAAATTAAGTTAACTCCGAATTTTTTTCAGATCTTCACGATTCATGGTCTCTAGATGCCGAAAAACATGTTTTTTTCTCCATTCCGTCGGCTTGTTCGTCTATTCGCGGCATAGGTAAAAAATTACTTACCCGGAATGCTTCAAATTTTGGTCAAAATTAAGGTTCATATGGGGATGACATACATGGTTATATTTTGGTAAAAATCCAATAAGGCGGAACAAACTGACGGCCTAATAAGATATAAAAAAAATATATATTACTAATAAACTGCTTATCCAACTTACCTCAAATTTTGCACAAAAATCAAATATCATAGGGATAAAACTGGTAAAATTTTGGTGATGATCTATTATGGTGAAATGAAATGGCGACTTAATGATGTGTTTAAAATTATCAGTATTGAAAAACTACTTATCCAATTGAGTTGAAATTATACACAAAAATCAAGTGTGAAACAGGGATGAACTGGTAAAAGTTTTTCAATTCTATAAAGTAAAACAAAATGGCGGCCTAATTAAAAGTTGGTAAAGTTCTATTTCCTAGAATGAAAACCTTCATTTCATATAGGAAAATAATAAATGTAATAATTGATTTTTTTATGAATTATGTATCACTTAATTATAAATCGGTAAATTCACCTTTACCCACAACTTCCTTCGTACAGAATTCCACTACTTACAGAAAACAGCCTACATATGCATATAATTATTTGGTAATAACTTTATACAAATTCTCTAAATTTGAAAATTGACACTCGTGGTTGGGATTATGTTTCAGATTTAAAATTACCTTATGAGCATTTGGTGCTAAGATATATACACAAGTTCTTAAATCTAGACGAATTTTTGGAAACTTGGGGCAACAAACAGCTACACAAACCGTTTTGGGTTGGGTTCTTTAGAAAAACTTAAATCATATTTTACTTCTATGCATTCAATTCTAGATTAAAGTATTCGAAAGTTTTGGGAGTTGGAATCTAACCCTGGAACATTCTAAGATTCACATCTCGCCAGATACAAAAAAATCTTAAATATATCCAAAAACCGCACATATGGTTTAGGCCATTTTATTGTTTCGCTTTCCTTTCGTCACTTAGAGCCTGAACTAGGTAATATCTATTCGATTTCTTGGAAATGTTTTCACTCTCACAAATCCCTTATTATATTCTCAATATTTCGAATTCATAAAAGAACACCTCAAAAGTGGTCATATGAATCTCGTCTCTCCTACACCTTCTAAACTCACAGCAGCCGGTTATCCTGTCTGCCTCGTCACTGTGTGGTCAAACCAGAGAAGCCGACCACTGAGGTTCATGTAGTTTTCAATGTCTGCTGCGGAAGGATCAATACAATACAATTCTTTTAAAATGCCGCTTTCATCATATAGTCTTTTTAATTGATATCAAGTAAATGTATCTCGAAATACTTTTATCACCTGAGCATAGGGACTTTCAGAGATTGCTCTGGCGTTTTGACTCCCAGCACTTTTTAGGAATATCGCTTAAACACAGTAACTTTTGGTGTAAATTCTAGTCCTCGCTATTCAGACAATTTAAGAGTTACCTTCAAATGAATATCAAAACTATCCTGAATCATGTTATATTATTCTTAATGAGACATTTATTGATGACATCAAAGAGATCTTATCGCTGTTCTAAAATCTGCAGAGATATTTGCCCCTTTTGCCCTCTCCCCTAAATACGCCACGTCCTATATTCACACAGCTTTGCGTGTAGAAAATATCGAGTATCTTAGAGTATTTCGCGTTCAATCGTTTTAACTTTGTCATAAAAACGTACTCTCCTCTTATTGTTATTGATCAAATTTTCGCTTATTCCGACTCTAAGGAGGTTTTGGATTGGATCTCGATTTCATCACATCGCTGGAAATGTTTTATTGCCAATCGGGTATGACATATTCAAGAATGATTTAGTGGTCCTCCGTGGTTAGATTTGCCTCGTTCAGAGTGGTATTTTCAGAATTGCGTTCCAATCTTGGTAAAGGAGTCAAGAAACTTATTTTTCTGATTTAATTTTGCAAATTAAGAGAAACAAACTTGTAACAAGCCTTTTCGCCTTTCTTAAATAAGGATGGGTTTGTAAGAGTAGGCGGACGTTTAAGAAGCGCATTTTGCCTTATAAAACTAAACATCCCCTTCTTCTACCTAGAACTCATAGACTAACTGAACTTCTGATCGAACAACTTCATAAGGAAAATTAACATCCAACACTATTTTACCTAATTTGTAAACAGTTCTGGATCCTTTCAGCTCGTCGAGCTATCCAAACAGTTCTCTCCAAATGCTTATGTTGTTTTCGCTTGGAACTCGAGGCATATACCCCTTATATGGGTGACATTCCATCTTTTCGAATCTCCTAGCTGAAGCGTTTTCGCATGTAACTCTAGACTCTATGGGTAAATATAGAGATACAGAGGTTTATAAATCATATATTTGTATCTTTTGTTTTGTGCCACCAAGGCATTGCATATTCTCAGACGCTTTTGACAATACGTTGACAAAACCGCAAAGTTTTTGACATTTTGATTTTTTTTAAACAATTTAGCCATAGGCTACTGTCTACTAATTGGACACAAAAGAAAATTATTTAATAATATCAATCATCAATAATACCTAATCAAAATATAATTTTGAGCTTGTTTTTCAAAATAACTGCATACATGTATATATTTTTAGAAAGCCCGCATTATTCCTTATTAATATAAAGAATATTATACAGGGTCCCCCATTAAAAAAAGAAAAAGTATAGTCCGATAACTTTTTGACCTGACCACGTATACTTACGCTGAAAGCGGCACTGAATTCTACAGAAGTTATATAAGGTACAGTTTTCGCCTATTTGTTAAGTTATCAGATAGCTGTGATAGGAGGGGCGCATGAAAATGCAAAGTTGATAATTAAATTTTATATCTGAGCCACCCTGTACGCATTAAAAAAGATATACAGGGTGATTAAAATAGCGATATTATCATCAGTTTTTAAATAGAACCGCCAACATTCAACATTGTATTGCTGAGAATATTTTAAAACTATAGATCACAGCTGTTTACTTTTGTAGCCAAAATATTAAACGTCTGTCGAATAGTTCTTCACACTCCAGCGTGAATGACCCGATACAGGGTGGTCGGAAATTCCGTCCCAATATTCGTCCAAAACGCTGGGTTTTCAAGATATAGAGTGTTCAAATTTTAAATATTTTTGATGAGTTTCGTCATTTAATTCAAGTTTGGCACACAAGTCTGTAAAATGACCACAATACGTTTTAAAAAATTAAACAGCGTGTACATTTTTTCGGATCACGGCCCCTTTGACCACCCCACTACTTCTATTGAATTTCCTTATTTATTTTTCAAATTCTATGTCCAATAGACTTTTTTGATTTTTGACTTTTATGAGGTTTGGCCGTTTTGAAATAATTAGGAAAAAATTGTCTAAACGGTTAAACTTAGAATAAAATGACTTGCATTGTCTTAACTTAACTGAATGTGAAAGTTCGACACTTGAACGATCATCAGTGTCGAATTTCAACATTTTCGGATAACCAAAAAATGACGTCATATAATAATAAGATGGGAAAGTGTAAGTCATTTTGTTCTAACTTTACCCGTTTGGCTCTAAGTGGCCTAAAATGACAATGTAGGACATGTAACATAAAATGTGTTAAGAATGTTCCAGTACCGGACTATAGCTTTAACATGGAGGGGGTCCAAGTTAGCGTATCTGTCACCTTCCTATTGTTTAACTCATGGTGAACGGAACATAAAAATGTAAAAATATTCTTGTGGAAACATGCCATTTCCCTTTTCGGAGGAAATTTCGTATCCATTTTCCAGACTTTAAAATAACTAAAACCTGTTACATAAAAACTTTGTTTTGCTTTGTATTCTACACTTTTTTCTGAATAAAAAAATGAAAAAATGTTACTGCGGAATTAGGACATTTCTATTTTCCTAGGACATTTTGTAAACTTTAGTTGTAATGTCATATATCCACCAAATATTTTTTTTGTTTCTGTAGAGCCTCCTGAATGCTTTAAATTAAAAAATGTCTCTACGGAAACTATCAATTTTTATTTTATATATTTTTTTATTTATTTTTAACCTTTTTCTTCACTAAAATGTGGTACATTCACAAAACATTTTTTTTTCCTCCAATAAAGAACTTAAATGATGGTTTATGGCTTTAAAGATGGTTTGATCGACGAACCTGGGCTAACCGAACGCTTAGCAAGATATATCCACCTAACAGTATAGGTTTTTTTAAAAAAAATCCTTATTTTAATATATACTCAGAATTTTGTTGGCGCTTTTTCTTTATAGCAAACCTAACCCCTCCTCATCTATTTCGTATTTTTATTATAGATTACTTCTATCAAGCATTCTGAAGTAGAACTTAATAAATTAATTTTAGGTCGTGTTAAATGAGTAAGTAATATAGATGTATTTTCAGTTTTATATTCGAAGTTGATTTCCTAGGAAAATCAAAATAATGAATATCCACAAAAAAATATTTTTGCCTTTTTATGTACGGGATGGTGTTTAGGATGGCAAACAAAACAACATCTTTATGTAACTGATTTCAGGTATTCCAAAGTATAGAAATTACCTCGGAAAATCGAAATAACAGATTTCCGCAGAAACATTTTTGCATTTTTATGTTAAGAAAAATGTTCAAAATGCAATGCAAAGCAATGTTTATATATAACTGATTTCAAGTATTCTAAAGTGTAAAGAATTTGTCAAATATTTTGACATTTTTATGTTCAGAAAAATGTTCGGAGTGGCAAGCGAAGCAAAGTGTTCATGTAATTGATTTCAGGTATACTAAAATGTGAAAAACGAAAAGTATGCATTTCCGCAGAAAAATTCTTATTTTCCGCTGTTAAGAAAAGCTTCTAGAATACATAAAACTAGTTAGTTTTCTTATAACTGATTTTAGGTGAACGAAAGTTGATCCAGGAAATGTACCATTTCATTTTTTTGTTGACTTAAAAAAGTCGCCACTTAATACGAACTGTTAAAAGCATATCATCATTGAAGGTCTCCTATTTTTCTTCTGTTCGAGATATGTACAGTGGAATGACGCAGTTGGAAAAAGCATATAAAATCGGACCCGATATGTTAAAAATTGAACTGAAGATTTTTGTGGTCAAAGCGAAAGCTTTATTACAGACTTAAATAATATTAATATAAAACACAGCATTTTAAATCTTATTTTAAGTTTAATCCTATTTTTAAGTTTCGATGGTATTTTACTTCTGAGCAATAAAATAGTAAGATTTTCCTTAAAGCTGTTGTTAGTTGATAGCAAAATGCAATTTTCAATAAGTGTGTAAACCACATATCACATTTTGATGAAATTTAATACAGGGGAGTTTTGGGCCACGAAAAATCCAAATCTAATATTTTTTTTCAAAAATCGTAATAATTTTTTTTCAAAAAATTGGCCTCTTCTAAGGACTCCTATGCTATTATATACGAAAACGATCCGAAACACCAAATAATAACGTTCAGAATCCAAGGCATGCATTTTACACATATTATCTAAATAATGTAAATATGGTATACCTTTATAAAATTGTTTTCTAATTTCAAAGCTTACAATATTACTCCTAAAATGTCTGTAAAAAGAAATATTTCAATGTTTGTAATCCTCTTTTTCAGGGTTAATTAATATGATTCTTAAAGCATTTTTTCTTGCCGAAGTTCCGGATATATTATTTGTACCAGTTAGTATAAATTATGACAGAATATTAGAAGATAGCCTGTTTGCTTATGAATTGTTGGGAATACCCAAACCGAAGGAAAGCACTTCTGTAAGTATTTATTTGCTTATGGTGAGTGACGCTTATTTATAATTAAAAAATGTTAAGATTAATTTTTATGTTTAGTTTGCGCATTTTCGCAGATTTCCTGTACTGTTTCTGTAATATGTACTTTTTTAGGGTTTCTTTAAATCTTTAAAAGTATTAAAAGAACGTTTCGGAAATATTTACTTCCATTTTGGAGAACCGATTTCGACTAGAGATTTCCTGGATGGCAAATTAACTAGAACACAACATTCGCTTAGTCCGCTTAGCTTACACGAAATTACCGAAGATGAAAAAAAAGTTATACCATCTTTAGCTTACGAAATTATACGTCGGCAACAACTGTCGAGTGTTGTCAGTTGTTTTAATCTAATTGCGTTGGTACTGAACAATAACATAACTAGAGGAGAAAAATTTACTGGTTTACAAGAGCTTACAAATGAGATCCACATTTTAAAAAGGATATTAACATTATGGGGTGCAACCATGTTCGAGCAAAATGTCGAAACATCTATACAAGAATGTTTATTAGTGCATCAAAACTTTATACGATTAGATGAAGATGGAAAATTTGGTTTGATCACTAATAATATTTCTGTAGGTAAGCTGGATTCAAGAAAATTGAAGGCTCACGTATTTTCAGAAGATACCATAAGTTATTCTGTTCCATTCTTAATGTTGCAAATATACGCTAATCCAGTTTTACATTATTTAGTTGATGCAGCTCTAATAGTTATTATCTTAAGAAGCCCTGGGAAGATGAATAAAGGTAATTTTTTTATTTGTTTTAATTTTATTCCTCAATGATTTCTTTATGGGCTCAGATAATACTGGTTTTCTTTTAGCAACCCCAATCTACCAATTGAGGTAAATTTATTTGTGTTGCAAAACTAATGGGTTTGTGATCTTTGATACGGCAAAATATCCGTTCATTCAGCAGAATTATTGATTTTTCATGAATATATAACTTAACACCTAATGCATTGTCGCTAAATAAAATGTGCTTGCACATCCGCAATTTCATAATAATATGGGACCAACCTCGGAAATTTTAATCAACTCATAGGTCACGCTATTTATTGAAAAAGACCTGGAAGGAAATTATGGGAAACAAACATATATTCATGTAAAAATATTTTTATTCACAAGTGAAAACATTTTTTTTTATTTAATAATACCATATAAACAAAAAATTATACCCAACTCTGTGATTTAAAAATATCGTAGCTTTCAACAAGAACAGTAGATGTCAATGTGAAATAGTTTAAATTTAAGTTAAAAACACACTTTAAAAATATTCACTATAATCTCTGACAACTGAACATTGTACAGAGCCATTAATTATGTTATTCAAAAAATAATATTCAATACTTTCCCATCAGTTCTTTAATAAACTGTCTACACTATAGCTAATCTTAACCTACTATTCCATTGTTGATTTTGTACGCACATAAGCCATGAAATCTATTTTAGACTTTTTAAATATTAGTCTTGGATCCTTAATACATAAATGACCATACAAATGCAGAATATAAATAAAATGAATGTATGTACAGGGTGTTCGATTTCGGGTACTCTTGCGGGGTATCTCCGTTATTTTTATAGATAGAAAGTTGAGGTTTTTGCGGCAGTGTGTGTGGTTTTCGTAAAACTAAAGATGCTGTTAACAAAATTTGTGTAGCCCTTTTAGTTATTAAGATACAGGGCCATACAGGCATCCCTCGTATTTCAGATGTCAGATAACTTATCGAAAATGTAAAAACTGCTTCTTATATAACTTTTCCCGTAGAACTCAATTCCGCCTTCGGAATTAGTATGCAGGGTCAGGTCAAAAAGTTATCGGACACTACCTTATTTTTTTAAATGGAACACCCTGTATATTTTTAGACTATAAAATTTGTCTTTTCTTTACTTTTTCAAAAATATATAACATTATGCATTTTTTCTCAGAAACAAGCAAATAAATGTCAATTTTCTGAAATTAAATGCATAATTTAATAGTAGGCCATGAATAACAATAATAATCAGATGAAAGTTTTATTGCATAAAGTAACAATATAACAAAGACAAAAAAATAACATTATTAACAAAAAAAAATTATTAAAGGTGATGTTTAAATTGACGACCATTTTCTTTAATGCAAAATTGGCATATTTTTATAATTCCTAGAATAGCGTTAAAAAGAACCGGTGGTCTTATTCGCTGATTTCGGAAGGCTAAATGAATTGCCTCTCGAAGTTCTGCTATGCCGTCATATCGTGTTTTATATACTTTATTTTGATTGAGAGGTCTGGAGATCGTGGAGGCCATCTAACAGGTCCATTGGTACCTATCCATCTTTGAGGAAAGATATTATCAATAAATTCCCTTAAGAGCCTAGAGCTCTAACTTGGGGCACCATCTTGCTGTAGGTAAACAGCATTATATTGGGCTAATGGAATATTTTCGAATAGTTTTGGAATAACTTCCTCAATGATTTCTAGGTATCTACGTGCTGTATGACCTCCTTCAAAAATCCTATAAACTATATGTGTGCTCAAAATAAAACATGACACCCCAACTCCAAAGCGTCCTTGTGCCTTTTCAAACATTAAATGCAACAACAAGTCTACCAAATAAATCGTTGGCATCTATTTGTTGCAAAGACCACTGGCAAAACAGTGCCCGGGGCTCGGAATCGCCAGGATGCAAATGTTGCACTATATTAAATTTGTATGGATAATATTTCTTTAAGATCCTCTGACAGTCAGTTTTTGGCACACCAATGTCTTTCTCAATTTTACTACATGAGGACGAATGTGTTGCTTCTATATATTCTTTTGTTCTCTCAAAAAAGCGGTTGCCTTCTTTCTGGATATCTAACAAGCAAAAACTTATAATGAATACCAGTGGCGTAACTACAAACTTTTGGCCCCCCGCAGCTTTCGAGAAAGAGCCCTCTATACGCACGATATGCTCATATATAATCCATTTCAAAACAAAAAAAACTTCAAACCCAATAAACCTAACAAATAAAAATTAATAAAAGTTTTTTTTCTAGCTTTTCTTTCCGCAAAATCAGTAATGACCTGATTTATATTGAGGTCTCTTGCCAAATCATTTTCTATCGCTAAGAGAGACTAATCTCTCCTGAGAAATACTATTTCTAAGATAGGTTTTAATAATTTTTAATTTTGAAAATGACCTTCCTTTCATTATTAGCTATGCTTACAGTTAAAGTTAGATATAAGATTAACACTTTGATTGCGTTAGGAAAGCCAGGTGCACATGTTGAATTTTCTATTAACAAATATTTTGATTTTGAATATCTCTACATAGTCTATTATTTCTTATAGCAACTAGTTCAAGGCCCAGAGATTCTGACTCATTAAAATCAATTTTGTAAAATTTTTGTAACTCATCCTCTTTTTTAAGAATATTTTCTGGTTTGAATAAAAAGAAAACAAATGGATTAAGAAAATTAAATATTTCATTTACGTGACAAAATGATTTAAAATGGCATCAGTTTATTTGAACGTTTATAATGTCTAAAGTTGCATAAAATATAGATACTTTATACTTGTGTTTCGAATCTGAAAATCTAAATTTAGACCAAAATTCATCAAAATGCGATTTTACCTTTGGTACTCTCTTGGCAGTAAATTGTGGGTTTATACCCCATTTCTGAGAAATTTTGATGGCTTCCTCTTTGAGTTCTGAATATTTGCCACTAGTTTCAACAAACATTCCATTCCTGTTTTAAAAAGTGTAACTACTTCATTTAAACTTGTAGCCGAATTTTGCATTACTTTTGATAAAATATTAATTTCCTGTAATATTGTGTCGAGAAATACACATAGAAAAACAAACTCAAAACTTTCAATTTAGTTGGTATATAAGTTTTACTAGATACAAGTAAAATTATAGTTTCCCTTGGGATCCATTATCACCGGGCCCTTCGCATCCGTGGGCCCCCACGCGGTGCGGGGGCTAGCGGGGGTGTAGTTACGCCACTGATGAATAGAGATTTTCATAACCATAATAGCTTACTTACCTTTGGATATAAAATTCCGAAGCTTCTTCAGAATTTTCATACGCTGCCATTATTCGAAGAAATTGATAAATATCAATTAAATAAAAATACCAAAACAAGGTTTATAAACTGCTTTATAAACCAAAAATCGATCTAAAAACCGATGAGGCAGACAAATATTTGACATTTATTTTTTGTTTGTTGTCATAAATAATAGCCATAGCCTACTATTAAATTATTTAATTTAATTTGAGAAAATTGTCATTTATTTGCGTGTTTCTGAGAAAAAGTACATACTATTAAATTTTTTTGAAAAGGTAAAAAAAGACAAATTTTATAGTCTATAAATATACAGGGTGTTCCATTTAAAAAAAAAAGTATGGTACGATAACTTTTTGACCTGATCCTGTATACTAATTCGGAACTGAGTTCTACGGGAAAAGTTATGTATAAAATAGTTTTCACATTTTCGATAAGTTATCTGATAGTTGCTGAAAATGCAACATTTTCAATTTTGACCTGTATCTTAAAAACTAAAAGGGATATGAAAATCTTGTTAACGGCATCTTTAGTTTTACGAAAAAGTAGTACACCCACCTCAACTTTCTATCTATAAAAATAACGGAGATACCCCGCAAAAGTACCCAAAATGGGACACCCGGTACTGCCAAGTCCCTAAAGTTACATTGAATAATTTTCCAAAGTTGACTTGCTTTAGGAGGATATCGGATGGATTTTAAATTATCGATTCTACTGATGTACATGAATCACAGAATTACAGTGCAAAACCTCGACAGAAATACAAATTATGGCGGATGAGCTTGAAAAACGCATCGACGTTAAGAAAAATCTCTGTGTTTTCGAAAAAAAAATTATCTAAATTTTATAACACAATATAGGAAAGTTTACACTTTTTCAATAAACAAAAAGATAAACTTTTTTGAAACAGAATAAATTAACATTTGAGAAAATATTGACTTTCCGTCCAGCACGATAATCTTAACTTTACTTGGAACGTTTTTTTCTTCGTTAATTGATAAAACGTTGAAAAGTCGACACTTTTTAGAATTACTCCGATATCCCCATTAATAGTCTGTAATTGTATATCTTCAAAATGGCTTTTGTGTTTGATATTTATGGAAATGTCAGACACAGAAAAGAAATTATGTGATTTTGGTTTTTATTGTGTAACAGATATGTTTGAAACATGAATATTTATATTTTTTGCATTGATCATCGGCTTGAAAAAAAACATGTAGTTGTCACCAGATATATATATAATCGTTCAAGAAAACATTAAAGATTAAAGTCAGCGTTTTGTGGCAACTAGAGACCTGCTATAAATTTAGACATCGTTTTTTTTAGGCAGGCAAAGAATAAAACTTACAAAATACATTGGCTTGCAGTAATTTTTTGGTTATGTTAGGTTTTTGAATAATTAATAACAATACAGACATATCAGAGTGATTGAGATTTCAGAGTGAGTATATGGTAGACTTCGTAATTTTAGCTGTGCCCATTAGAAGTCATTTGTAGAATCCCGCTGCAAAAAATTGCTGAATTCCTCCCTTATCAAGAAAAACTACTATAATTGTATTTTACTTTATATTAATGTCGTTTTAATAAACTTCAGTTGATTTTGGTTATTTAGCTTCCAGATCTAAATCATGATGTTGAAGTAAGCTTTTTTATAATTCCATTTTATAAAAATCAGTTGGAAATCGAAAATACAAAAACTTACCTGTATTCCATATGCAACATGCTAGTAAATAAGAACACGTTTTATGTCATGGTTATTAAAGAAAAGAATTACGGATTTCAGTTTTGCGATTAACAAGACAATAATTTAAAAAAATAAGTAAATATTCGACACTAGCAAAGAATTTCTGATAAATGATTATTTAACACCATAACAAGTTATCCAACAATTTGGCGAGAAAAGACATCTTGCTGGAGCGTCTTGGGAAAACCCCTGCCTTTTTCCCTTTGCCATCGATTGTTGTTCTAGAGCAATTCTGTTTGTGTAACTATTGGAATTTGTTTCGTTAATCAATTATACCAAACGTTAACTGTCTGTAATTTTTAATCCAGTATACCACCCTGCGATTGTAAAAAATATTAGTATTTTAAGTCAAATGTTTGGTATTGTGGAATTAAATTAATGTTATTAATTTGTACAGCGGCTTTTATTTCCTTTAATACTTTCTGGTGTAGTTTTTTGGATTCCTTTTTAAATCTTAAGTTATAATAAAATAACTAATTTTAAATGTGGCATTAGAATTCTCGTCGCTTTTCTAATTAATTGCTCTTATAGGGAAGACTGTGGATGAAAAACAACGCAATGTTCTCATTCTACACAAAGTACTGCCGACCATGACTAAAAGATATGGAAAGAGTGCGGAAGATAAATATAGATAAAATATAAAGCCATACAAATTCATGTTACAAGGCAGCAAGTTCAATGAGAAGAAAATTAAGCATTTTATAGTGTGTCAAACGGTTCTTGGGTCGCGACGAAATGGGGAGGATTGTCAAAAACAGACTATTTCCATGGATATGCAGAATTTTAGCCATTCACTAGTAAATTATACCCCATTTCCATAGTTACTCGCATTTTTTTCGTAGCCTCAAATTGTTGACGTAAACTTTACCTGAATAAAAACACCCGGATTTGTGGCATTTTATATGTTTTTCTTTTAGTTTATTAGTGTTTCATATAACATTAACTAGATTTAGTAGATTTCTTTTAAAAACATACTGAAACAAAAAAATACTGAATTGTAGACATCAATCATAGGTGGAGGTTATGTGAAGGTGCGAGATGAAACTGGTTTACCGGATAATGTCACATTTTTTTGAGGTTTTTATTGTCCCCCGGTTTGTGTTAACTGTTCTCTTTTTGACAGTTGAGCAGAAAAGATCACTAACACACGTTTGGTTCGAATTGTTGATAATGTTTTGAGGTCAGAGCGCATCGTTATATTCCCAGCTACTTGAGGCTTTAAAAAATTACAGATCTTTTTAGGACTGTTAATAATGAAAATTATAACGACATGAAACACTGCGTCTCTTATAAATAATTCAAACTGTTATAATAATAATGAAATAAGATTAAACAAAAATATTAATTCATATTATGCATCAAATAAGCAATATATAAAGTTAAATACTAAATAAAATGTCATTCGAGGCTTAATTTTCTTCTCATTGAACTTACTGCCTTGTAACATGAATTTGTATGGCTTTATATTTTATCTATATTTATCTTCCACACTCTCCATATTTTTGAGTCATGGTCAGCAGTACTTTCTGTAGAGTGAGAACATTGCATTGTTTTTCATCCACACTCTTCCCTATAAGAGCAATTAATTAGAAAAGCGACGAGAATTCTAATGCCACATTTAAAATTAGTTATTTTATTATAACTCAGGATTTGAAAAGGAATCCAAAAAACTACACCAGAAACTATTAAGGGACATATAAGCCGCTGTACAAATTAATAACATTAATTTAATTCCAGAATACTAGACATTTGACTTAAAATACTAATATTTTTTACAATCGCAGGGTGGTATAGTGGATTAAAAATTACAGACAGTTAACGTTTGGTATAACTGAATAACGAAACAAATCCTAATAGTTACACAATAGAATTGCTCTAGCACAATAATCGATGGCAAAGGGGAAAAGGCAGGGGTTTTCCCAAGACGCTCCAGCAAGATGTCTTTTCTCGCCGACTTGTTGGATAACTTGATATGGTGTTAAATAATTATTTATAAAAAATTCTTTGCTAGTGTCGAATATTTGTTTGTTTTTTTAAATTATAGTCTTGTTAATCGCAAAACTGAAATTCGTCATTATTTTATTTAATAACCATGACATAAAACGTGTTCTTATTTACTAGCATGTTACATATGGAATACAGGTAAGCTAATATCCAGTAAAATCAATAAAAAAGCATCCAATTTTGGTTTGTACCTTATCGAAAAATGATTAGTCTTTTTTAAATAAAGTGTCTTTCTTTTTTCTTAACTTATTATTGAGCGCTGTAAATTCCTTGAAATTATTGAAAGGGGTATTCCAATAAAAAAAACAATTCTTGATTGAACTGATATTTTGTCACGTCTGCATATCAATAACTAATACTAATAAATGTGTCCTTAAATATAAAAATTGATGAGCCCTTTTTCGACAAATTCGTTGCACTTGAGATACTAATCTTAATGCTTGTTGATTGTTTGTGTGTAGAATGGTTTTCAATATTAATATTATATTTTGTTTATTAGATGATCTATTCAAGCACTTCTGCACTCTTCGAGCTATCTTTTCCTATGAATTTGTCCTGTTGGAAACTTTCTATAAAACGGTGGGTGGGATCTATATTAATATGATTTATGTTCAAATGTAGAAATCAGGTTGAAGAATTATTTAAGGTGTTTTTTTATTTTTTTTGTTCAATATCTTTAGGAACTTGCCCTTTTATTTTCTATGCTTGATCATACTATCAACTTCTGCTAAATAGACTGAATTAGACTGAATTTCTACAATCGGACATTAATAAGATTCTATCGGTTGTCAAAACATAACTTCCAGCCTCATTAATAATAATAGTTGCCATAAAAATTAAAACTAATTTGTGTTGATTATGTCATCTTAAATCTATAATTTATTGTCGAGTAAGGCTTGGTCTACTTTAAACCTCTTGAGTGAACATTTTCAACGTTTAATAGTTATTATGTTTTGATATCTGAAATAGGATTTTTAGTGTAGTGGTAATTTGGAAAACATAGTATAAAAAACTAATTTATTTGTTACATGCACCGAGTTCCGAAAATGAATAGGCCAATTTTTACCCTAACGACGTGACCATTAGAAGGAATATTTGTTGTTGTTGCTCCTATGTTATGAAGCATTTTTGTTGTTTGTCATTCATATTACTTCAACAATTTCTGTTAAGCGATCATTCTAAAATAAATTCTTCCAATACGAGCAAGATTCTGATACATTGGCTCTATTATTTTTCTCTGCTCGATGGCATAAAATAACTATGGGTCTTATTAACATGTACATATAAAAAAGGTTTATGGAATAATACTGGACCCTTTGAATGGGTATAAACAGGCAAGTACCCAGAGGGGGATCTAGGGGATCTGGACCCCCCTACGAAACTATAAATATTTTGGTATATACCGTTTAATATAACTTTGAATGACTTGTTTGTATGCTTACGCTTAATTATTCATTATAATGTATTGCAATGACAGTCAGTGAAGACAACTTATGCTTTATTAGCATGTTCTAAATATCCCAGGCTGTTAGTCATATATTTATTACTAGTTTTATAAATATCATTATTTTGATTCTAGATATTTCGGATTTAACAAAAACTGGCTCTTCCTGGTTTTGCATTAACTTCTTAAAATGCATGCTAGAAAAAATCGAAAATAAAATTGTATCGGTTTAAATTTTACGCCAAATACATTGTTTTAATTTTTTTCTTCTCCTCCAGTGGCCTTAAAAAATATTTTATTATGGGGTGACCCACTTAAAATTGACACAATTATTGTTTTTGACTGATCCTTTTTATTTTTGGCGAGATTATGTGGAGCTTAGATCGGGTTTAAGTTGCTTTACTTCATTAGGGAGTAAACTCCCTATAGATTTTTGATAGGTTTGAAATAAAAGATTTTATTTCAATCCTAATATCAGCTGTGGCTTATTCACAACCTAGAACATCCAAATGCCAAGTTTGGTAATGGTATGAGCTGTCAAACTCATGTTATTTTTGGCGGTTTTTCGAAGGTATGTCGAAAACTTTTTGAGACTTGTGAGTGTGAAAATGCGTCGGATCCGATATGTTCTGACATGACTGACATGAAGATAAATTGGTACGGTAAAGTGGAAACGTATTTTTGTCATATCATTACCAAACTTGGCATCTGGATGTTCTTGGGTGTGAATACACCATAGCTTATGTTGATTTTAAATAGTCGCTGAAAAGCTGGAGCTTAATTGCATCACGATGCCGTGAAAATACTATGGTATCATCGATATAAGAAATTAAGTGGTAGTAATATCCCCTAAAAAAGCCATGTTTAATGTAGGAAAATCTGGGAAGATTTTTCCTCTAAAGACCTCTACTTCGCTTATCTTTGTCGAAGATTTTCTCTTCTCACACCATTCTTGTAAGGTATTTTTTTAGTGAAATGTTTCTAATTCCCATGTGCTTATTGGATAGACATGGCAGTAGGCTCTGTATATTTGTTAATTATAATTATACCACTACAAATTCTAAATATTCTAAAAAATTATCCAAATTATTTAAATGTGATTTCGAAATATTTGAGCAAAAACCTAAAAACGTTTTTAAATTATTGTTTCTTGTCTCTAGAATTCTTTCGTAATCAGAGGCCTCTTTTCACGACTGTTATATAGTATATATAGTAGCGCCAACGGCTGTTGAAGCTCAAATCCCCGGCTCGATACCCAATGGAGGCAAGCTTTGTAAAAAATACATTTTATACGCCCGCCTGATATCAGTAATGCGTTAAAATCACCTCTCAAATGTGGTGGTAGTATGTGAGGGAGGTAGGCCGATATCCAGCAGTGGATGAAGAGGCTGTTGGGCATCAGAATTAGTAAATGATGCCTGTTGTAAACGAAAAATATTTGACGCACTACTTGGAAGTTGCTGCTAATGCAGTGGTTCTTCGTTTGATTGAAAAATAATTTACATGCCTGTATGTTCTCGAGTAGTTTTCAATGCAGACCGCTCTTTGTCATGGTCTTGATTTTTAAACATGTTTCATTTGAGCCAAGGCCTGGCATCTGGAAAGTAAGTTTTCTTTTTGGTAGATGAGTCTAGGATAATCTCCCTAACTTCTTATTGTTGGTGTAGATTTTAAAGGAATATGACCAGGTTTTAAATTTCCCCTTGGGATCTTTTGATCTTTTTTACTTCTCTCATAATTTATATTTCAAGGTCCCTAGGCCAAAAGAATATATACTTTTACTTATCGTAAAAGAGCTGAAACAAAATCATCTTCTCTTGTTGGTATACTTAGAATTAATAATTTACCTAACTATTGTTTGCTACTAAGCTTCTCTTAAACAAATAGTTTCCTACGATTTTGACGTTGGTTTTCAATAAAATGTGTAGGTGGTACTTCAATCTCAAATTATTACCTCTTGTTACATATTGATAGATGTTACAATCAGTATGCTTGTTATACCCACATATTAAATTAATATTATTACTATAATATTAAAATAAGGATAAATAATAATATTAATGTATTTTTTAGGCAAATTGGCGAAAGCATGGCTATACTGTATGTGTTATTGGTCGATTTCAATAATAATAATAATTACGACACGTGCTTTGTAATCTGCTATTGTATCAGCACTGCTATCAAATTGTTGCATCAATTGCAAACAAAACTAATATTTGCATTTCAAATTTTTCACAGATAGCTTTATTTTAGCATTTTGAAGATGCATTACAGAGGTTGGCGAGTGAGAATATAATAATATTCAGACATGAACAGTATGATATTTTCGAAAACAACTACTTTGAAGAAGTATTAATCAGCAGTATTCAGCCCTTTATTTTGACATATTATGTGGTAACAGAAATTTTACAGGTAAGAGCTCGTTTAATCTACAATATTATTTACTCGGGAATATTATAAATAAGTTTCTAAGAATCTGATCTTAATCAATTTTGGAACGAGGCTTCAAAATTTTGCACCGATTGGCTTACATACGCTACTATGCACCTACTGGTATATGTTTTCGTAAAAATTGAAAATAAAAATCGACTGGTGGAATCTCAAAGTGCATCAGGAAAATTAGGTTGAACATCAAACTTAAAAAGTTTAAAAAATACAGAAGATATTAAAATGCGGTCTAGAGCATGTTTAAATAATAATGACTCTATTATATACATGGTGGTAAACAAAGCAGTGTAATCTTTTTGCTTCCCTTTTTTTTCATTTCTTAAAAAAAATATATTGCGGAGTCAAAATACGTTCGGATCTCTGTGATGCTCAAACATCAAAATGTTATATTTCATTCCCCAATATCTGCGGCTTGAGTAAAAAGTTCAAGTCTGTTCACCACTATCTCCGAGCCTCATATTCTCTTCCTAACCGAAATCAAAATAAATCGTGAACATGCAACAATCACCTTTACTTTCCTGGCTATGAACTTCTTGCATAATTCCGCCTGAACGGAGGAGTTTCCGCATACGTTCGTAGTAATCTATCCTGTACAAGACTTCCCAATCTTGAATTGAACAGATCTGATATCTTGTGGCTTAAACTAGCCCTTCTACTACATTTATTTGTTGTATCTATCGCTCTACAACAGAAAATTCTTTCGACGAGCTCTTCGACTTACTTTCTGCTAAAATGGATTTCCTAATCTCTGAATTCCCTTCCTCCGAAATCATTACTCTTGGAGACTTTAACGTTCATAATAAAGAATGGTTAGGGTCCGTTAAAACCTATCCTAAAAGGTAGAGCTCCAGAGGCCTTTGCAATCAGCCAATATCGTACCAACCTCATCAGAAAACATACCTACTTCCCACGCATAGTCATACATAGCCAAAATCCATTCGACCTCTTTCTCACCACTATCCCAAAGCCTTATCAGTTTTCCATTTCCGCTTCACTGGGTTCTGACAACGGTCTGAATATTGTTTCCTGTCCAATACAAGGGGGAAGCTGTAAAATCGATGCCACCTACTATTTTGCACTATAATTCCGCTGATTGGGATGGGTTGCGGGATTTCTACTTCTACTTAATCCTGTAATTATGCCGGAGTAAAGAATATTCGTACTCGTAAAATTGTTAAGAACTCTACTTCAAAAAATCTACAGGCTAAAAACGACGCACGAAAATATTACAATCGTATAATTTTCGAGGACAAAAATGTATTCAACACACGTATAAAAAGCAAAATTCTATCTTTTCAAAATGGTAGCCAATCTTTTTGGTCGCTTGCCAAAAACATATTCAGCAGTTCTGCACAAGCTCCTTTTCACCCTTAACTTCTGGTGATGAAATCGTCTCCAAGTCTTAAGCAAAAGCTGAGCTTTTTGCAAAACAATTTGTCGCGAAATCTACTTTAATACCTCCTCTTCACTTCTCCCTTCTATCAGTTCCAAGCTTTGCCATACAGTATGCACGAAATTAGGGTTAAAAAGGTACCAGGTATTTTCAAAACACACACTACAAAAAGTTTTCTAACCTTCATGTGCATCTGACCCGTCCCTAACCCTTGAGTCTTAAGCAAAAGGTGAGCTTTTTGCAAAACAATTTGCCGCGAAATCTACTTTAATACCTCCTTTCCATCAGTTCCAGCTTTTCCATACAGTATGCTCGAAATTAGGGTTAAAAGGTACCACGTATTTTCGAAACACACACACCAAAAAGTCTTTTAGCCTTGATGTGCATCTGACCTGGCTCTTATCCTTCGCAGGTTATTCACAGTGTCTTATGACAAGGGCATTTTTCCTAAATGCTGGAAATCTGGTTGTGTACAGCCTGTTCTCAAAAAGGGATCCAGAGCTCTTTCCTCTAACTACATAACCCATATCCCTTCTCTCAATTGTGAGTAAGGCAATGGAGAAGTATATCAGTATTGGTTTTTTAAATTACCATAAAAGGTATATACTTATCCTTGACAAGCAATACGTCTTCCACAACAGATCTTTTGACCTCAAACCCAAAACTGGAATAAGTCCATCGAATTCCATGGAGAAGCGCCCAATGCATTGCCCTCAACATATCCAAAGCATTTGATTATATGATCTGGCATTGATGCACTTCTTCCTGCATATGGTCTTCCTCCAAAACTTTGAACTTGGATTTCCAGTTTTATTTCTAATAGAAGTATTTCTGTAGTATTTGATGGCCATTCGTCTAACTTTCATTAAATCAACGCAGGCGTTCCACAGGGTTCACTGTCGACATCTAACCTATTCCTTCTGCACATTAATTATCTGCATTCTTCTATCAGCAATCTTATGCTTATCTATGCTGATAACAGTACACTCCACTCCAATTGATAATAGCCGTAGAGTAATGTCTGTACCCCTAACCGAAGGACTCATTAAAATCGTAGATTAAGGAGCAAAGAATCATGTTTATTATCTCACAAATTATCTCCCAAATTGGCTCCTCTTCGGGGTCTTCTTCTCTTTTACGTCAGCTAAATAGCTATAACGCCTTTTGGATCGTCGGCTTACTTTCTTGAATTGTGTTTAAGGTATGAGTTAATGAGTTGGGGTGGGGGGGAGGGGGGGATGTGGGTTAGGCGTGGTGGTTTGATTAACTAAGGTAGGAGGCAGTCTTTAGGTAGTTTGTATTTGTCGTTGGGATTAGAGAAGTTATGGGAGTTATTAATAAGTTTATTTTCAGATAAATCTGCACGTATATAGTAATTTGTATTGAGTTTGTTTATATGTTCTTGAGGTAGGGGAGTTTACTGTCTCTGTGGAGAATTGAGTTACGTACAAATCTTTCTGCGTTTAGGATGATTCTTAATGTTTTGCTTTGGTAAGATTGTAGCTTTTTTTTTTTGGTTGGGATGATGGGTAATCCAGGAGGGGGATGCGTAGGTTAGAAGGGGTCTGAGGTATGCTTTGTAGAGGGTGATTTTTATTTTAGGATTAGTTTTTGTTATCCATTGACTAGGGGCTTTGTGTTAGGCGTCATCTGCGGTAGTATGGTTTTAAACTGCGATTGCAAGGTGTCCATGAAATTTTTCATGAACGCCTGCAGCTGGCTGTTCATATTTGCAAAGGTTTGTATTATAACGGTGAGATCATTCATGTCGTTGGTGCTAGTTGTGCTATTGTTTTTTGTGTTTTTGAGGTTATCTACTCCCCATTTGAATGTAGGGGGTGGGATATTTATTGAGGGTTTAGAAATTTGATTTTTAGGGTGTTTCACACACCCCTGGAAGTTGGCAGGATGTTCGCCTCCGCAATTGGCGCATTTGCATTGGGTGTTTTTTTCCAAGTTACAGAGGTGTGTGAAGTG
Source organism: Kuschelorhynchus macadamiae (assembly GCA_030620095.1). NCBI lineage: Eukaryota > Metazoa > Arthropoda > Insecta > Coleoptera > Curculionidae > Kuschelorhynchus > Kuschelorhynchus macadamiae. Next base: position 645,695 of record JAUTXW010001365.1, read on the forward strand.
TTCTTCTGCACATTTTAAGCATTTTGGTGAAGCCTGACAGTTCGATTGAGCATGGCCGTATAGTTGGCATCTGTGACATTGGGTATAATTTGTTCTATTTTTTTGAGATTCAACTTTAATAGCCATGTCATCTAGAATATGTAAATCGAAAATGTTTTTTTGTGTTTTAGGTAGTAGCACTAGCACCAACGGCATGGGATTGCCGTTTTTATGGTACCATCTTATTACTCTCTTTGGGGTGAAGCCCTGACTTAATAGATCATTGGTTATTTTTTCCGTGTACCAGTCCTCCAGTACTCCTCTCAGGACTACGTGTAGAAGTTTATCCTCTTCAAAGTTGTATGAGTGGAATTGAATTTTCTGATTTTCGAAAAATTTTGTTATTGAACGATAGTCCTGAGCGGTTGGAGGATTGAACCTAATACCCTCTGTTATGTTGGTAGGATTGCCGTAATTGATTTGGTTAGCGCGAAGATAAGCTAAGATGTTATTATATTTTGATTTCTCTCTTAATATTATAGGAGGAATTTTGGGTTTAGGGGTGTTGTTAATATTTGGATTAGGAGGGTTTGTTGTTTTGGTGGTTGTGATTTGTGTGATGTTGTGATAATTTGGGTAGGGGTGTTAGTTTGTTTCGGGTTTTGCTTGGGGGCAAGCGAGGGGAATTGTTGGGTGTAGGTAGTATTTTCCTGTGTGGTGGTCGGTTTTTTAGTCGGGTTGGGATTGTTTGGGGATGTGTTTGTGTTTGTTCGTTTCTTTTTTTTTTTCGAAGTTATTTCGGTAAGTGATTGTTCATTGTCTGAGTCTTGGCTCATGTAATCGTCGGATATGTCTGTGTATAAGTTGTTGGGGGGATTAGGGGGATCGGGATACTCATTTTCATACCTTTTAATGTCTGTGACCAGCTTTGTTATAGTGTTGGTTAGCTTCTCTATTTGGTTGTTTTTTTCCTGAATTATCATGCATGAACACACCACCTCAATTGCCACAGCAGCCTCGAAAAATTTGGGTTTCCTTTTCCGACTTTAAAAATATTTTTCTTTTGTCAATTTATATACTCTACTGCGTGCATATATGCGGAGCAGCCTCTCTTTCAATCCTTAACATCCTGATGTCCAAAAAAGAGCTATTTGACTGATTGATGATCCAAACATCACAAGGAAGCTTGCATCATTAGAGCATCGTCGAATTGTGGGCGATCTGCTTCGGTTTTACAAATATTTCCACGGATTCTATTCTGATGTTGTTTTCGTTTCGACCATTTTATCCACTTCGAAGTTCCAGCAGTTTCGTTAAAATAAATAAATAATCAAAATCGTTACCTTATGTTGTTTTTCTGAGCTACACGAAAATAAGATCAAAAAAACAATTAAACGTCAAACATAAAAAGTATAATTAAACAAGAAAGTCTGTCTGGTCTGTATAACGTGTATAATATCCAAAAGATCATACCAGAGCACTTTCGACTAACACTTCTCGGTGCTACTCGTCAGTAAAACAGATACATAGTCAGTCAATCAATGTAATTTGAAACTCTACATGTAACAAAAGACAACGTCTGGCACCAAAATTACATTTTAAAAGTTTGTGTGTTAAAAGCAGCTGTCTTTTATCGCAGTATATCTATGGATATACTGTTCCTTTAAGAAATTGCTTCAAGGGGACTTTTCCTTTGCAGACTAAATAGTGTAGTCGGGATAGCTTGTTATTTTGTTTCTATTTGATTATGAAATAAGACATCTATCCATAAATGTTAAAATTAGGTCTTCATTTTGGTAACGTTTAATATTGTAAAACAAGTTTTGAAAACCTAATTTTTAGACTGTTCCTGATGTAGTAGAGGAAAAAACCGTATTAACAAATGTTCAAAAGTTATTAGAAAATGCCATTAGTGAAAATAAAATATTTATTCATCCTTACTGCATGTCATTGGATACCTTAGGAAATTGCCTTGCTAGTTTAGCAAAAATTGAAGTTGTTAAGAAAATAAAGCGGTAAGTAATGCAGAGTCTAGACAATACAATGATGCGCTTAGATATATCGATCATCCTTTTATCCCTATCTAGTCCCATATTTAATGCCGTAACTTATTATTAAGTCGGAAGATAATGTTTAATTACACCGCTTAATTTTATGGCTATTTAAAAAACTAGTAAGCATGTGTTACATTTTATATAGAGCCAATTTTAAAGCAACCAGTGATATTATTAGCGGGAACTAAAGAAAAAATTGGAATAGTGATAAAAAATAATTTTTGTTACTTGTTTTGATCAGATGACTTAATATTTCAACAAATTTGACGTTAGTGATAGAATTTCACAAAACTGCTATCTTTCATTATAAGTAACAGTTTTGTACATTTCCAACGGTCTATTTACCCGTTATGTTTCAAACAAACTAAAACTCAATCTACGCTTTATTGCAAAAAGAGCTATTTTTTTAAAGCTAGGGATGAAATTAAAAAAAGCTGTTAAAAATGAATCGTATAAAAATGTATTTGGGAGTAGTATCTTTCTTATAAATGATTATTTGCTTTACTTTTTCGTATATTGTTAAAAGAAAGATTTTGTTAGAATGAATCTGGAAAAATCTGATTTATTTTTAATTGAAGAAGTTTATTTTAGATTTTAACTAATTTTGACATCCCACTGCGCATGCTGATGGTAATATTTTTTTCTAATGTTTAATCCATAGTAGCAGAAATAATTTACTTTAGAAATCAGCAGCAACAGCTATTTCCCTAAAATTATTACTGCTACTGACTAGTCAGCAGCCGGCAGCTGGATTTGCAATTTAAAAATATTAATGCAGCTTTTTATAAAAAATATGACATGAAGACTCCACAAACGCTAAAAAAAAATACCTAAAAACTAAAACATGCTTCCAATAACCAGAATATCCAAAATTTAAAAAACCCATTAGTGTGCATAAGCATCATTAGTCCTAATGCCTAATTTAAAAATTCAATTGAATTATTTATGCATCCTGTATAATTATAACAAAAATAATATTTTAAAATCTTTTATCTTGAATCTTACTGATCAAAAAATTAGCAAAATCACCCTCTCAGAATTCCAGTTGCTGTCTTTTTTTGATCATATATTAGAAAAAAGAAAAGTGTGAAATTATATTTATATAGTAAAAGTTGAAACCTTTAAAAGTTCACATGCAAAAAATAAATATAAAAAGAAATCTTAAAGCAAGGGTAAATATCAATATAATTAAAAAAAACCATTTAAAATGTTTATTTCAAGATATGAATGTTCATATCATTATAAATCTGTAAACTTGCATATATTATAGAGTTAGTGTTAGTTCACGTACAGTGTGATTATTGTAGTAACCTACTTACAATTTTTGTTTAAATCAGAATACCCAATGAAATATAAATTTCAGTTTTGCTATAATCCATGCCAAAACCGAATAAAATACGTAAAGTAATTTATGTTTTAACATATATTTAAATTTTCATAACTTGGGGTTAACGTTAAATTTTCTGTTTTGCAGAGATGGAAAAAATATGTTTGAAGTTAATAGAGATTATGTTAAGAAATTAAAAGCAGATCTGGGTAAGAAGCATATTTTTTTATAAGACTGTTGTAATAGATACATATATTTATTTTATCCATTTATTTGTCTTTTTTTATTTATTTATTTCTAGGATTTGCAGCATTTTTTGTTTGTTTCCTTACGGGATATGTGAAAATGTATTTTCTGGAATATATTAGATGAAATAATCAAGCCATTCAGTGCTTTAAACTTGCAATTTATTAGATTCTTCGTTTCTCCAAAGAATTTAGCCCAAAACGTTCCATCAGTTTTCCAACACCGATCTGGTCTTTCTTTAGTTCCATTTTATATAGAAGAAATCTAAAGAACCTATCCTGAAAGGCCTCTATGTGAGCTTTATGGACTTCATAATAAAGTCTCCAAATTACGGAGCCATCGAAAGCCATATTCTAGAATCGATGTCAAGAACTCTGGGAACTCGTAGGTCTCCTGACATTCTGATGACCAACCCCAACATTCGATTAGCTCTCTCTATGGTAGTCTGATAATGGTCGGTGAAACAAAGCATGCTATCCAGATGTGTACCTAGATCCTTAATATTACTCTAGTCCTCCTCCATTTTATATGAGAAATCAATCTTATTTTTATTGAGACTGAAAGTTATACAGGAGGATTTTCCCACATTTAACTTGAAATTATTTGCTTCAGACCAATGCATTAGAGGAATAATATCTCTCTAAACTACCTTGCAATGCTCAACTGACTCTACGCAGCAAAATATTTAAAAATCATCCGCAAAGAATAAATAGTCACAGTTAAAATGCTGTCCAATATCATTAACTAATATCAAAAACAGTTTTTATCTACGTTGGTGAGAGAATGCGAGAAGTCCTGGGTTCCAATCCCAGCGAAGACGAGCTATGTTTTTCAATCTTAATTGTTCTGAAATGCCGATTAAATAATTTTGGGAATTTATAATGCAAAAAAACTGCATTAATTTATTTTGCTCTCTAGAAAGATAATAAAACTTCAATCTAGTTTGTCGTAAAATAAAAACATCACATTGGGCAAAATAAACATTTATTTTTAATATATTTTATACCATTTGCTCATTGTTACGGTAGTTGTAAGTCGTTAAGAATTCCATAAATGTCTATACAGATCTGTGACGGATCTGTTCAGTTCCGTAACGATGTATCAGTGTTAGTGAAAAAATGACAAATTGGCGTTTTTTACGTTCAGTATTGCTTCATAAGCATATAATATATTCCTGCTATCGCTGTCGTGTCGACACTGATATGTATAAATAGAATTTTTAGTGTCTATTCACACTGTGATGTATGACGTGAAATATTTACCAATAAGGTTAGGCAAAACAAAAGGTAAAAAAGAACGTCACTATACCGGACATATTAGACACCGATATTTTTTTCATTGCCACTGCTACATCGTTACGGAACTGAACAAACACGACACTGACATGTATAAATAGACCCTAAGTCACAATTCCACTTAATTATTTAGGATATAATAACAGTTTTATTGTTAATATTGAATAGTTTTTTTTTGTTTCAGAAATATATATTCCATCGTTCCACGTTATAAAGAGTTTTGATATATTTTTACATCTAAGAAGTAAAATGTAATGTTATATTTGGAAAACGGTGTTTACGTATATTAGTCATTATGTTATAAAGGTTCTGTGGTATTAAAGGTAGATGCCTATTCTAATATTTACTTTATTGTTAGTCGTGTACATTTTTTAAACGTTTGTATAGACTGATAGAAAATATGTTATGTATTATATAACCTAGTTTAGTTTTTTATTTGCTTTTAAATATATATAAGATGATAAATCAATAAGTGCCGAAATTCTAGTGACAATTTCTAGAGCTAAAAATATAAAAAAAACTTAATAACGTATAAACACGTATTTTTCGAACGCTTTGATTTAGATATACAGTTTGAATAATAGTTCTTTAACATCTGGTAAGCTCTTTTAAGTATTGAAATTAATTTTAATTCTGTGTGTTAATAAAAGTATTTATTTTTCTTTATCTTATATACATACAATTTTAACATAATAATGCGAGGATCGTGCGTTAAAATTATATTTTTTTTTATTTAATAATAATTTATAAAAACCAGTGGCATATAATTATTTCGGTTAAAAATGTCTCATTACTTGTTACATAGGAACTGACAATAAAAATGTCATTTAAGGTCATAGTAGCATATTCAAAATATATTTTATCATTTTACGTTTCAAAAACAATGCGTTTGAGCAATTACATTTATATGAATTTTTTTGAATATTTTTGGCTTTGCGGTTTTTCGGCTATAAGATTCGGAAAAAATGGAGTTAATTTTATTTTTTGTAAAACCGCTGACTTTTAAAATTAACATGTTTACCCATTTTGGAAGGCTGCACCATCTAAATGGCTGAACATAGGACAAAATGACTTGCCCATCTAAAAAGATTCGTCGCTGACATATTTCTTGTGTGGGCTACTCTATACATTTTGATATCTATGTTAATAAATGTTCATTGAGCTGTAAAAATCTGCGAGTCCTTTATTAAAAAAAGAAACTGCATTTTTATTGAATTCATTCGGGACTTTAGTTAGCCACTGAACATATTTATTTGTAATAGTCATATATTAGCATTGATCAAATTTCCAAAATGAGTAAAAACTAGTTAAATTCTAGACTTTCGCGACCCTATATAATATAGTATACACATTATATCAGCAATATTACACAAATGTATTAAAAATATATCTTTTACTAACAAATTTGCGTAAAGTACTTGAATGTAATCTTACGTCATGTTTTATTAAAATTAAAACATTGAATATGAAATTCAAGAAGAATATTTCAAACATAAAGAAATGATGTACTGAAAACTGTAGATTTAACCTCAAAACTTAAACAATAATTGTAGTACAATTTATGATTTGAAAATCCTTCAAGAGCTTCAGATACATAATATACGGAAAAACAGTAATAGTTGTTAAAATCACTCTCAACATATTCAAGTTCAGATTTTTCTGTAGAATATTTAAAAGTGTTTATAACCAATGCCAAAGTTGAATTTCCATAACATTTAATGACTGTTCAATTCAATATTTAATGTAATTACTTTAATTGGTCGTGGGTCAGACTGAATTATTTATCAGGTTTGCTATATTTTGGCTTTTTTATCCTAATTGTTTTTAGTTAATGAAGCCTAAGAGTATACATGAGAATAACAGAGGAACGGAACGGATTCCGCAAAAATGAATCAGTATACATTACAGCTTAAAAGGTCAAAACTTAGGTTAACCGACAACTTATTATAATAGTTGGTCGAAATTTCACTTAAATACGTGTTTTTCGACTTTCGGAACGTCGCTATTTCAAAACAGTTGTAGTTAGACGGAATAATTTTGGTACGTTTTGTAGAATGATGCCAAACGATTGACGGCGGGTGTTCTGAATATAACGCTGTGACATGAAATACTCAGAACTATGTTAAAAAGGTTTTTTTCTCGAAAACTCCGAATAAATTACGTTACGTTTAAGAAACTTTTCGGAGTTGTGTCTCGGTTTGGTGCTTTTAGGCGCGATCGGTGGATCGCATGTCACCTTTATTTGCAATAAATAGTTGAAAGAGTGGTAACTTCGAATGCCTTAACTTTATGCCATACGGACCTGAAAAGTCACAATCGTATATTTCATTTAAGAACAATAAAATTGGCTACAAACGTCATTTTAAAATAAAATAGAATCAATGTATGTTACAGCCATTCACTTTACATACTTCTTTTTAACTACTACACTAAAAAATAAAGACAAAATAGAAAAAATATTGTCAAGTAACCACCATAAAAATGAAAAGGACTTAAAATGCTATAACATACGCCTTAAATTAGTAAGTATTTTAATTTTATTTTGAAATTTAACATTTTTATTTCATTTGATAAAAATTTAATTCCCCAGTAACCAGTTCCGCTCTGACACCTCTTCAGTCGCTAGTAGGCAGACACCAGATTATTTTTATTTCTTGTATTATAGTTATGCCTATTCATATGTGTTCGATACTGATTAATATTTTTCCTAACACATATTAGGCATTTAATAATAAATAAAGATGGAATTGTGATTATTCTCAGGTCTCTAAAAGCATTTCTGCCAGTAATCTAATAGCCTTTCTCTGTAAACCAAATACTCGCTGAGCGCCAGTGGCATGACCCCACACCAGGATTCCTTATGAGAGGTGAGAATGGAAATCTTCAAAATAGGCAGGCAGTCCTCAATACGTTTACAGAGAGACAATCACAATGACCAAGAAGAAGAAACCACGATTTACTTAGTCTTCGAGCCAAAGTGTCAGTGTGCAGATTTCGATCAGTTTGCACTCCAAAGAAACTTCAGAGCCGTCGCACTCAGTTCATCATTATCAACGGCCCTCAATGTAAAAATGACCCTGTTCGTTTTATCATCATTGACTAGCAGTTGGTTAGCATTAAACCACTTCCCAACTCTTTCCCGATCTACATTGGATCTCTCAAGGGACTCATGCAGTGACTCGCACTAACACTAAATAAAGTACCATCAGCGTAAAGGACAAACTTTGAGTTGTTACTAACAGCAGGTATCGAGGTCCGAGAATCGAGCCCTGGGGCACCTCTACTGTTACTGTCCTTTCCGCTGATTCCACACCGTCAACCCTTACAGATTGAAGTCTATTTTTAAGGTACGATTCGATGAGACCAATGCTAGTCTGCAAAATGCGATATTAAGCAAGCTTCCTAAGAAGAATTGGATGATCAACACAATCGAAAGCTTTGCTAAAATCACAAGAAACTACAGTGTTATACTCTAGATTAGTCTAGATTATTTAAACTGTTTAATATGTCCGCAACCAGGCACTCTATTCCTGCGAAAGCCATATTGACAGTTGCTAAAAAGGTTGTTGCCCTCAAAGAAAGGTATCATGCCATACTCTTCAAACATTTTTGAGACGAGTGGAAGTAATGAAGTCGAAAACTTACTACGCTCAGATCTGCATTTTTGACAAAAATAGATATATATATATATATATATATATATATATATATATATATATATATTTCACAAATATCTAAATGGTTCAAAAGACCGATTTTTTTCGAAATCAAAACAAAATTGAAAAACAAATTGAAACCAGTTAGAGCACGAAATAGCAACGCTAATTGCCCACACTATGAGATAAGAATCATCAGAATACATTCAGTTATAAGTTTCTACAGAAGATTAACAGTTCCTAAAACCCAGGTTAGTTTCGACTTCGGAAGATGCAAGGTCGGAAAATAAGCTTTTTTATTCTTCGAGATATCAGTGTAATGCCGTATGCCGTTCAACTAACATATTCTGCAATGATGATCTTCAGTAGAAAAGATTTTACAGACCAAAATTTCGTTAAAATTGATACGTTTGGAAAATTATACAAATATATTTTTTCTGCTAAACTAATGGCGAAAACTAAAAACTTTCGTAACAAAAAACATATATTTTATCCGCCTCTTTCCTACAGTAAAGATGGCCAATGATTAAAACGTTGAAAAAAATTAATCTTAATTGACTTCTGGGCGAATAAAAAAAAATTACAACTGCAATTTTATGCTTAAACTAAAGGCGCGAACTCAAAAGGTTATTAACAAAAATCACGATCTTTCATAGAATAAAAAATTTTTTAAATTTATTTTCGAAAAATTAAAATCATCATTGACGTTTCTGATAGCAAAACAGCTCTTCGTAAAAATCAAATATTTTTTCCTAGTTGGTCGAGGAAAGTAGCATAGAAAGAGAAAAAGAAGCATTCTTTTATTTAAAAGATATCAAAGTTCTAAAGAATTATACCGATTTTTACCTGTTAAAGGAACCATCAGTCGAAAATTCAATTTACCGCCAAAAATACAATTTACGTATTAAACACGCGATTTGCCAGAATATGATTGAGACTAACTAGAAAACATCTCCGTCTCGGTATCGCTTCCTGGTCTCTGAATTTTTTTTTATTGAAGTTCGAGATAAAATTTTAAAAAATTCATACTGATAGGTAATGTAATCTAGATTACTGAAAAAATAGTCCCTTTTTTATGAAACACTACTAGCACCTAGAAAGACTGGGAAATGGGAACAAAACTCAACGCGATTTGGCGGTATTAGTCCAACAGGTACCGGTAGTGGAGCGCCTACAATGAATGTAAATATTTGCTGTGCGATTTATCAGATAATCTGAGTTCACCTGCAGAACATTAGGCTGCTCGAACGGGCATTCAGTTGCACAAACACCTTTCAACTTCAAAATTAAAATATCATCACGGCCTATTAGAACGAATCGTGTTCTTTACAGCGCAATTAATAACAATTAAAATGTAAAATACCACCAAAATCCTGCCAAATTAGATCATTGCATTCCTGGTGGGGAAATTACATCAGACTCTGGATCCTTTCACTCAATCAGATTATCGTGTTCGGAATGGAAAGAACATTAATAATTTTAATTTAAAAACAAGCGAAACCAACGACATGTTAGAACATGACATCCCTAGTGGGGAATACTCGCCCGAGTGCTGTGTTCTTAAATACTAATAACTGAAATTTAATTAAATCTCCAGGTGTACCGATGCCATTGGAATATTGTGTGCGCCAGATAGTACATGTTTTAATCCCACACAGATGTTACTTTTTTATGTCATTTTATACATATTATAGGTTTATAAAAGTTCGTGTTCATAAAATGCAGTTTTTTGTTATAGTACAAGAATTCGAAGTCAGGAACCTTACTGTATTCTGAGCTTATTGTAAACAAAGTACAGTCGTTAAGATTGTGCTACATAAAAAAAGTGTGCAAAACATTTTTTTTTTAGTTTAAAGAAAAACGTGAAAAACTAAGGGCTTTTCTTTGGGATCTAATGCCTGTAGTTGTTAATTTACGATTCAGTATGGCACAGCGACCAAACAAAGCTATTAGATATATAACAAATTCGATTTCATCAAAAGCCTGTCAAATCTCTTGATTTCAGTTTTGTTGCGTTGTTTTTCTCATTTCACATGTAAATTCAGTATAATTTTTCCACTTTTCAGTTGACATATTCAGAACTACGTCATCGTCATTTCTGTCATCTCGACTTTACCACATCAATTTTATTATTGTTGGTACTGGTATCTTAGTAGCTTTAGAACTTGGTGTCCCCAACTTTGGACGTAGATTTCCAAATGGTATGATTTAACTTAAAGATGTTTCCTACACTTTTAATGAAAAAAAGTTCGTGAGACTTTTTCCATGGTATATTCTGTATCTGAAACTTTTAGTAGATTTTTCAAAATAATGTATTATCTTTTTCGTCATTTTTACATTTTCGATGCTTTGCACATACCTTCATGGCCATTATTTACATCGGTATGGAATTACTTCAGTACTTTGAGTATAAATATATTCCTAAGAACACATATAAAAACGGCTAAAAACATACTGTTAACTTAGCTAGAAAGTGACAGTATTTTAAAGATGGTGAGTCAAAGAAAATTTAAAAATGCAACGCCTATTTTTACCTTAACGAAGAAATTATTGCTTTTCAACGCTAGTATTGAACACAATATTTTTCATCTCTAGAGTTAATAAAAATAATACTGTTACTGAAGATTCTTTCTTGGGTGACAGTGTTCGTTTTCAAAATCAAATTTCCTAAATACGTCCTCGTTTGAAAATTTCTGCGTTCAACACTTATTAAATAATATTCTCCGGTATGACCGGAAATAAACAGTACTGAAGTTATTAATTATTTACTATGTATATATATTTGTACGTACGTATTATTTATGTTTTATTATGTGTAAATTAACACCTCCACGTTCTAGGCAGACTTTATAACGAAGTTCCAAGTTGGCCGCCATCTATTTTTGTGGTGCATGTTTTAAGACTTCATCTTTGGTCATGCCCGAAGTATATGCGTCTGAAGAGGTTAGAGCCGGCAAATGAGAAGGATAAGGGGAGTGAAACGTAAAATGATATTAATTAATTTTAAAATCACAGCATTGCTTGGTGCATCATTATGTCGAGTATATACTTATGAGCGTTGAGCGAAACTTATAGTCAACTAAAAATGTTTTTCTCCTGTACTTAACATCATCGTTGATCAATCCGAATTACCACATAATTGCCAAAGGTTAAACTGAAATTTCTACAATACTTTCCTTTCCAATATATGTTTTTGGCACTGCACTTCGCAACTTGCCAGATTGCTCCCCGTCCGGAGCTTACTCGCTTTATCCGGCGACCCTCGGAGCGAGATACACTTTATTCCGGTTTGGGGACGTTATCGGTGGGATGTCCGGATGGCGAGCTCTGGGCTCCCGATCACCCCGTGTATTTCAAATCTTTAAATTTGACTTTCTTTAAAAACTTTTCTAATGCATCTTGGCTTCCACTAGATGCCCCTTGAGAGTACTACTGGTCTCACGAGATAACCTTTTCTTTCAAGCTGTCCCCTTACCCCTCCCACTCCCGCCACATAGCGGCCATTACGCTAATATTCTATGTAGAACTGCGGCAGACGAACGGGATAGAATACAGGAACAACTAGGCCTCACACGTTCACAGCGTCTGCTCCCTTTTTAGCGGGGTCGTTAGTTTCCACTCTGAGTGGTTGAGTCTCCCGTTTTCCCCCGAAATAAAGCAGCAAAACCGAACACGTGGCACCACTTATGTTATCAACACAGAGGTCTGCATTTGACGAGACGAACCAGAAGACTGTACAATACTTCATTTGTTAGAAATAGATATATGGCACTAAGAAAAACATGGCGTGTGTAGCCAATACTGTGGCTTCATCGGATGATACAAAAAGAATGGAGCCACAGTGTTGCCGAAACATATCATGAGTTTGTTTTCTTGAATAAAATGGACTTTTTAAGTAAACATTGTTTTTTACTTAGTGCCATATATTTTAGTTTACGAATTTCCACCAAGTATTCGCCGAATCAATCTACCTCATTTATCGGCGTTGTTCGTATAGAAGCACAGCCAACTTAGCTTTGGTACTGCTTATTTCCGGTCAAACTATATTTAGCTGTCTCTAAAATTCTTTTTAATTTGATTTAAAAATAATGACAATGTCAAACTGTCCTTAATACTTGGATTGCGTAGAAAAAAGAAAAGTAATGGAAACACTTTACTGATTTAGTTAAAAAAATATATATTAAAATGGTGATTGATAATTTCTCTTTCCTGTATTTTATTTATCTAAATAACAATTATGAATCAACAAACAAACGTTCCTTTTTACCCGCACCAACTACACGAACCGGTTTTCAACTCAGGAAAGTTAGTTAAATAAGATATGGAGATTTATTAACGACCTTAATAAAAGAAATGGAACATTGTTATGATTTTAGACCGCAGCTCAGAATTGTTTCCATCGTTTTTCTGACTACGTCGTTCCCCTTTTCTATTATTTTTTTGTTTCATTGTGTTTCGTTAAACTAAAGAAAAATACTGAACATTATTACAACAGTAGTCTAGGTCATTTGTAGAATAAAAAATATTTTTTAGATCTTTAGTTATTTTTTTTTATACTTTTATGTTGATATATTTGTATTCATGTGGTGAAAATATTTTTACATTTTGGTGAATTTTCTTTTGGTAATTTTTGTGCTTTAAGAAAATCCAAGACTGAATAAATTGTATTTTGTTATTGGTTTCATTTAGTTTTTTAATTCATCATTTTTCCTTGCAAGCTCAAGTGATGACATAAATGCCTGTTCTACACAGGGTTGTTTGAAAATGACTTATTCTTAACGTTTTTACCTACACACTGTTAATACTTCGAGGCCTAAAACTTAGATATAAAACAGACAGATTTAAGTAGCCCACAGACTGTTTTTCATACGGTAAGTGAAGTTATACTTGAAACCGTAACAGGGCCAACAGACAGTATAGAAAAAAAAACACACACAACTTGCAAGATCTGAAAAGAGCGTGAGCATAGTTTAAATCAGCGTCAGTGTTGTTTCAGTTTCAAGAAATGTACTAAAACATGATGGAAAAAAGTACTATAAGTACTAGAAAACTACTTTTTTAATATATTTGTAGTAACTTTTTTTAATATTGAAATACATTTCATATTATGCTGTACATAAGAGCAAGAAATAGTTATTTTCAGTTAGGTATTCAATAAAAACAGTTCATCAAAAACACGTTAAGGAACGTAGTTTAATACTTAATTTATTAACGCATGTCTGGTATTCCATCTACCTTCTCACACATGTGGTAATGAATGGTGCGGAAGTATGCGCGCATCTGCCTGCAATATTGAAATAAGATAAACGAATGGTTTGAATTATGAACGGGCCGCTATACCCAGCCGCATTTTTCAAAACAGCGTATTTTTATTTTTTACTTTCTAAAATTATTTTTTTATGTCATTTAGTACTTACTAAATCACTAGATTAGAACAAAAAGTACTAGATCTAGTACAAATGTACTAACATTGATCAGCGTATGTGTTCGGTGGAGTGCGGGGCTATACCGACATTGGCAACACTTGGGCGCCCTCTAAAATATCGCATTATAAACAAATACCGTATACTTTTGTATGTAACCGTATTTTAAATATCGGACTGCGCTATTGGTTAAGCTTTTCTTTTCTTTGATATAAAAAAGTCTATCTGTAATGAAACATAGATATATCCAAAGTTATGCAACCGACTGTCAAAAAATGTGTGATGGAATTGATGGAAGCCATAATATAGAGGGCACGTAGGGACCCCACCAAAGGACCTAACCAGGGCTAAAAGCAGTCCGATATTTAAAACACGATTATATGCAAAATCATAGGTTTTGGATACCATTAGTTTTGTGGTTAATTGGTTCATAAACAAAACATAAGGAACTTTTTTCCACGCTCCCGTCCGTCGAGAAAAACCGAAGCCCTTTTTCGTTTAGCGAATGATGTGATGCATACCAAAGAAGTTGGTAAAAATACTAGGTAGGAACGGAAAACGATATATTTGAAATCCAATACCTGTTACAAGCTGTCCCTAGCTCGTACCTGTTACAAAATACCTGTGACGGGTATTTCTTAATCTTCTAATAGAGTTGAGTTAAAACGTGATGTTTTCCAATCATAGGTGTAACTGTGATCGTAATTTTTTAATCGCAGCAATTTTAATCTGTGACTGGGATTGTGCGATATCTCTTTGTTAATGTATGTAATGCACGCTCTCTTTTCACCGACCTGTGAATTAGATTAACCGTCGTCGCTCAAGGCAAGTGACGTGGACGTAATCTTTTTACTTTAGGTTCATTTGAAATTTAATTCGAAATAGGTAGCTTTTAAAGTATTTGGAACAATTTGCATTAAATATTTCTCTACTCTAAATAATTAATTTATACTATATCTAATACGTACCCTCACTAGCTTCAGATACGTGACCAAAGTTTTCTGAAACTGGTCTCTAATCCATTCTCACAGCTGATCTTTAAGTTGTTTATTTACATGTATATTAAATATTTTTCAGAAATAGTCTGTTTTTTTAGATAAGTTTGTGATAAAAATAAACTTAAAGGGCACACACATACACGAGCAGATGTATAGAAACAAAGTATCCTTTCTGTATTATGAGTATATTATGCAGCAAAAAACCGTAGCAAAACAGTTAGACTAACAAGTCATCTTCCATGCTACTACTCGTTAGTGAAAAACAAGCAGAAAAGTTAAATCAATTAGTGAAATTAAAACTTTATAACTTATAATAAAAGACAAATACAAATGCTGACGAACTTAAAAATTACATTTTGATTTTTTTTCTGCAAATGCAGCAGTCTTTTACGAAGGCATAGTGAAACATATAATTAACTGGAGAGTTCGTACTGTCAACAATAAATAGCAGCAATATAATAAAACTTTTTCGAAATTACGACACTATCCCTATGTAGCCTCATTATAACAATAGTATACAGAGAGAACAGAGAACTAAAAATCAGATCAAAAGGTATCTGCAAGTTACAAAGTTCAACCTGTGTATATAGATCCATCGTATGACGCTGTTCTTTTCTGCGTGTATGGTGTATATGTACTTAGCACACATACTGCTCATCGGAGGCGTTCGCCGTTTCTTGTTCTTGTGACATAAGAACGGTAAACGATTAGCGCCGAAATGTAATACAATTTCCTAAATGACACTATTATTTCCATCTTACTATTGAGTATTCAGTCCATAAATCAAACACAAATTGGAATACATCCGAAAAATGAATGTACAAATTTTTAAATTAGTATTCACCGGCGAGCTTCTCTTAAAATTTAGGCGTGTAGTCATTGTCTTTAAATTTATCTTTGTGTTCACTATAATATATCAAAAACACTGAAAAGGGTATCTCTCGTATTTTATTTCGGGTTTGCGCTTCCGTAATTTCTGCGCAAATCTGAATCTATATTCCCTTAATACTACAAGTTCATGTGTCAGATATATTCACTAAATACTGCTACCGAAGTTTAGAATCAAAAGCACAGAAAAAAACGGTTCCGTCTTTAAAATATTATGAAATAGGAAAATAATGCTTTGTTTACATTTCTTTGATCAGTCTCCATTGCAAAATAATTTATCAAACATGTAAATGTCATTTCTCTTCTTGCGCATGCGCAGTTAGATACATTACGGTATCATTTTTCTAAAATGGGTCTGTTTTTCAAGCGCCGTTTATGATAAACAAGTTATAATCCCTCTTATATGTATATGGGATATGTGTCCGTCCTTACTGCTGTTTAAACAACGTTTTAAGGATGTCTTTCTTACCGTTTTAAATAATGTTTCCGTTATACCCCTCTCTGCCGCTCAAACTGCCACCTGTTGCCTTATCTAATGTAAAAATATATTCGTAATAACATAGAAATATGCTTATATAGGGGCTTAATACACTGTATCAAAAACTTATACTTTTTAAAAATGTCTCTAATTTTAAATTTGAATATTTACCCCTTTCTTTAATTGTCAGTGGTCACCAAAATCAAAAACAAAGACAATAAAAATTCCCTATTAAATAAGGGTCAATATAAAAATGTGATTTTATTAGAGTGAATGTGGTTTGAAAAAAAAATTGAAAAATATGTATTATTACAATGTTTTAATTGTATATTTAAACGATTTACTTTAAAATGTCCTTTATGAAGTTAAAAAGAATGTGAAAAACTGTGTAGAAGATTAATGTGATAATAACCGTTATAATCGAAATATACATATTCAGTTGACTGATACATTAAGATGATAAATTCTACTTTTTTTGCAAACATAGATTAGACAAACGCCTACTCCCTCGTTATGACCCTGCATCTACGAGCGGTAGAGAGGTATAGAAATATAAATCAAATAAATAATTTTAGGAAACGCCAGCATTGCAACCACAACATAAATATCAAATTTCACCAAAATTAAAAACCATCGGAGGTAATGACACTAATGACAGACAATTGACAATGACGAAACGGAAACTCGGATCACAATGTACCGAAGTTGATTTTCCTATTTGTGTTAGAAGAAACTTAATATCTTAATTTTACCTTTAACAGCAAGAAATTCAATTATTTAAAATGAGCACTGAAACCCAAGAAAAATTAATTATTTCACCTGAAGACGTAGATCTTGCAGAAAAATATAAAACAGAAGCTAATGAATATTTTAAAAGTAAGCTGCTCTTAAGAAATTGTAGGACTATTATATTTTCCTTCGTAATTCTTGAATGAAAAGTTTTTCTTTCATCATATTTGTTAACCTAGAAAGGTAACCTAACTTTATTACATATACAGTTTTTAATAGTTTTTCTCATAGCTATGGGAAGCAAATTATTTGGAAGTTTTGAAACGAAAGGGGTTGCCTGTGTCTCTTCACATGATATGTTTTAACACCTCTCGTTCATAGTTTACCTTAATCATTAGAAATGTAAAGATGTTCATAAATTAATAATTTGTGATAGTGATATATTTATCCAGCACAATTTAGTGTTTAAAGAAATAAGTATGGATTGATTTACGACTTCGAACTGAAGGATTCATATGAAACAATTACTCCTACGTAAACAACAGAGTTTTTTTTTATGTAAGAAATGTTAGATAAGATCATAAATTAATATTTTGAAATAGATTGAGAAAAACAAGTGGGCAATCATAGAATGAATTAATTTGTAGAACTATTGAATTACGAGGTTACATTAGTTTGGTTTAGTTATTCTCTATTGGGTTAGGTTAGGTTAAGCTCAATAAGGTGAGGTTATACATTTTTGTTGCTTTGGATTGCATTTTTTTTTTAAAACAAAAATATAAGTGGTTACGGGCTTTTGTTTTTCTAAAATTAAGTTCTGCTAAGGTTAAACAAAACAATTTTTTTTTGTCCTTAAAAGAACTGAATTGTGTGATGTCTCCTTAATACATCATGGAAAAATAATGGTTTTCTTTGATGGACCTATTTGAGTCCTACAGTTCTTCAACTTGTGTGAAATTTAATAAAAATTTTTCTTTTATGTTGAGTTTTAACCTTCCCTAATGGTTAAAATTGCAATTTTGTTTGACGGACCTATATGAAACTGTTACCGAGATCTGCAAACAAAAAGGAGCACATGTGGTTTTTGAGTACTTTTTATTATTTAATTGAATATTTAACACAAAGTCCTTAAATTATTTATATTAAGTGTATATAGTTTGTACTTCCTATGAGATTTTATTGAGTGTGAAATGTTCCTCACAGCCACTTATATCTTTTAAATACTATTAAAATAGATCTATCATTGTAGGACATCGATAGTATTGTTCCATAAAAGAACTGACTTCCGTGGGTTATAGTAGTCTGAATTTTTCAACAAAGTCTTTACAAGATCGAAGCTTCGCGATTGACCTAATTGGATTTTTATAATTTCCAATATATGTAAGATAGTGCTAAATATTGTTTATAATTTCCAAGGACATGCGAGACTATTTGTTGTCAAAGTCAAAGTTAAAATATGCTTTATTGTTTAAGTTTGTTGACAAAGCTGAAAGAAAAACTATTAAGTATAGGTCTAAAAATGGTCTGTTGCCATAATTTAGTAGTTGTCATTGTTATCACTGGTTTGGTTAAATTCTGCTAAACAGCTTATAAAGCTAAGTTGAAAAATATTTTCAATCTGTCTGCTCCAAGAAGCATTATCATGGGAGATTTTAACCTTGACATACTGAAAGATGATAATATAAGCAAATTTTGTAAGGATGTGTATCAAACATGGATATTACTGTGCAAACACATTCACATTTACTAGGGAATCTAATAACCCATCTCTAATTGATCATTATATCAGTGATCACAGATTTCCATTCCAAAGACTGTGAAGAGTTTTAAAAAGCCGGAACAAAAATATAGGGTTTGTGAAAAAAATCAATCTTATGAAAGCTCAAGAAATTATAGAAGAGTTAATTAATAATAAAGAGTATTTAGGTTAATGCCTAAATATGTAAGTGAGCTATGCTAAATTCGCTTAAATCTGTTGATATGACACTAGGCTTGTCAGATACCAGGTGTAAACCATGGTCCAAAATCGGGTACACCTATTCGAAGTAATACCACTAATACCACTAATTCCGCGACTAATATCACTAACTCCACGACTAATACTAGTAATGCCACTAATTCCAGGAGTAATACTACTAATTCTACTATATCCCATTATAACCTAAATAAATTTTGGTACTAAAAATCGATAAAAATGCGCTTTCACACATCTTTATCAAAAGTTCTTGGCCAGAAAAGATATATGTATAATAGCAGAAATTATATATTTCTGCAGGTGCAAAACGGCCTACAAGAAGAATTGCTTTTGATTATTATTATTCTTCTTTTATTCGTATATTTTTTCCGGCCAAGAACTTTTGATAAAGATGTGTGAAAGCGCATTTTTATCGATTTTTAGTATCTACTCTCCCCATGATGGTGCTAGTGCATACTTTTAAATTACCTATGGGTCTGCAGCCGGAAATCACCGGAGCCCCAATAGGTGGTACTAACATTTAGCGTGTAGTACTGTTTCAGTATGAAATACGTTTCGTTTTTGTCATATCGAGCAATCTGTTATTTCAGATCTCCCTGGGTACAAGCCTGCCTGATGAGGGTAGAGGCCCAGAAATCATGATCGTAGGAGGGTACCCTGTGACATAATCGAAAGCAATTCTTCTTGTAGGCCGTTTTGCACCTGCAGAAATTATATATTTCTGCTATTATACATAAATAAATTTTGCTTAATTATTATATTTGGAACATTTATGTTTATACATGATGTGATAGTACTGTTGCTATCTCTGAAACGGTGAGAGATATGGGGTCGGTTAAATTGTTAAATTAGAGAAAATATATGTTTTTTAGAGGCCACTTATGATCTGTTTATAGTTATTTAGAGTTAGAGTTATTTATTTAGAATATAACATTCATAACATTAATTTAAAATACAATGATGACATAACTAAATTAATCCTCCATGAGTTACAAGTAACTTGTCTGAAGAACTCAGAACACATTTATTATGTAGTTGTTGGAACAGTTAAAAGTTTACCGTCCCTAAACGACAGGTCTGTTGGAAATGTTTTAGTCTCAGTTTTAGTTTTCTACATAATTTTTGTTATTACATATTGTTGCATAACATTAACAGTATTATCATTTTTTTTCCACTTAAGGATTACAGGATATAATAATAGCCCAACATTATTTTGCCACATGTACTCATAAATTTAAAATTTTGAAAAAAAAGTTTTATTACCAAAGTTTATTGGTTTTTCCTTATCTACCCGATAACAACCTCAGATTAAAAATCCTTTCATCTTTTGGGGCACCATCATCAACTTCATTTTTTTAAATACGGTCCTAGATTTTTTACTCTATTTTTTTAAGTTTTTGACGAAAATCAAAAATTATGACACTTAACTATCAAACAGCTAATTTCTGATTTCTGCATGCAGTGCTTGTAAATTTCATAATGATATTGTAAACTACTTTAAATGCCTAAATGCGATACATCATTAGTTTTGGAAGATCGAAAGCTTTTAAAAATTGGTATAAAAACCCAATTAAGTTGATTATAATACCTACAAGATGAAACGTCTGATTCAAAATCTGAGTGCGCCATCACATAGAGAAGGAAAAATCAACAAACTTTTTTAGAGACTTGTTTCTAAACTTATACATTTTTTTGAGTTCTGTGACAACATAATTTTTCCATTTTATTTCATAAACTAAAAAAATATTGAAAAACTGTTAATGGATTATAAATGGCCCCTAAAAAACCCACTTTTTCTCTAATTCAACCGACCCCATATCTCTTATATATTTTATGTGGGTGTCATAGTTCAAGGTATGGTTTTTGAGGAAATTTTAAGAAAAAATTTTGACACTTGCAAAAATATTGTTTTTCCCCATAATTTCTGAGCTGCTTAAAATTTTTAGATACAGTTTTTAGATCACAGTTCCATGTAACTTTTAATGATGTAATTTATTTAAACAGCTGTCAAAAAAGGTATATTCTTCCTAACTTCTTAACAGTTATTTTTTTTAATTTTTTAATGAGACTATTACTGTTGATGTAACTTAACTTATATAAAGTGGGCTAATAGGTAGAGAGTATTATTTCAATGATAGCCGTTAGGTTATAGTCTACATATAGCTTGTTTAATACCCAGTTGTCAAATCCAACTACTACCCGAATGTAAGTAACTAGCACGAAACTCGGAAAAAGAAATATATCTATCTATATAAAGACTTAACAATTAAAAAAAAATTTTGTGTAAGATATTTTGAAAAATATTTTTTGCAGAAAGAAATTTGGAGTACTAGGCCAAAAGGTATGTTTGGTTGTTTATCTATATATTAAGTCAAATACATTATAAATACAGAAACTGTAATTCCTCAGAAAAAAATTGCTTTGTCTTATGATGCCTATGTCACACTATATTCAAACTATCCGAAGATGTAATATTGAAAAAAGTACAATGAAAGTTTTAATATTTATTGGAGGTTATGTGAAAGTGTCTAGTAAATTTAAATGTTTGATGTGCAAAAGTTTTTTTCTAACAAACATAGATTTACATTGCGAAATGCCTATTGATTGTAAATATTTAAAAAATATTAGTCAGGGAAGGCTCAGATATTCTTCAGAAATTTCAATTAATATTGTATTTCAAATTTTTAAAGTTTGTCATATTGCTCTCAGAAAAATTTGAAAACATTTTCTTAAACTGTCAAACAAAAAAGTTACTATTAAATCAATTTATCTGGAAATTGTGGAATCAACAATTATAAAAATGTTTAACTATATTTGTGATGGTAGAAAATAATGTGCTGATATTAGCAATAAATCTGGAGATATTTGGATTATTAATTTTTTTACATAATTATGTAAAACTTAAGATTAATTCCATAAATGACAAAACAAAAGGTTAGCTTTTCTACTTAAGTATTAAGTATACATTTTTATTGTTTATTTAGTTGCTGCCAAATAGCTAATTTTAGCTTTTTTGCAGAAGATGTCAAAAGTGGTGTAAGTGGTTTAAACAGAATCATATTTTCACGGATTTCTGTAGTTACTACTTAACTCTCACTGCCTTGTCTGATATTCAGCGTATTCATTGATTTTAATGTGTTGAAAATACAAATCTAATATCAGACGCGGAGGTGACCCGAAACCAAAGTTGCAATAGAGGGAATTAGTAAAAAAATGTGACCCCCATGACTCATTTTTCCACAAACAGTTTCTTTTTAAAAAGATTCCCTGTGTTGTCAGGAATGTACATTTAACTTATTAGACAAGTAGACCAGTCAGTACACTAGATAAATTTAATTGAATGCAGTCAAATGAGTATATTTTGTTCAAAATACAGTTCGTTTAGAATTAGCTATACAGTCATATTTTAGTTTTTATTTACTATTTTTTTTAGAGCAAGATTTTAATACTGCCATTGATTTATATACCAAAGCAATTGAGAAAAATCCAAATTTGGCTGTTTACTATGCTAATAGAAGTTTTGCCTATTTAAAAACTGAATTTTTTGGATACGCACTTACTGATGCTTCTAAATCAGTAGAGTTAGACAAAAGTTATGTCAAAGGTTTTTATCGGAGAGCTGCTGCCAACATGGCTTTGGGAAAGTGGAAAGAAGCCCTAAAGGATTATGAATATGTATGTGTATAAATCTTAATATTTCTTTAACATACTATTGTGATTAGAATAAAATTGATATTAACCTTGGTACTAACTATAAAGATAAATATGGTTTCTTCTCAGAATATTAGGTTCAGGTCTGGAAATGGACCGGAAAGGTATTGCAGTTCCTGAAAAAATTAAACTAATCCGTTCTGGTTCACAACTTATTAATTTTTGCATTTTCGATAGTACTTTTAATATAGTAGAATATACATATCATAAATATACAAGCCTGGCATTCCGGTAGGTTAAAAATCCAATTTCCAGGACTGACTAGGTTCATGTATATTTTAACCCAGACATTAAGCAGTGTATAGATATTATGACTTTAAACATTTTAAACATACAATATATTTACTGCTTATTTACTGCAGACTTACTACTATACTAAGAGGTTAAGTTGAGCATGGCTGAAAAGAGCATTTGTCCGAGTTGTAACTGTAAAATTAAAACTAATCAATATGTAGTTGTGTTTGGTTCTGGAATGGCTGCTCAAGCCTTACTAATGAAGAATTCAAAAAAGTTTGTGGTTTAGCTGAAAAAAAAAACAAGTTCTCGTAATTGGAAATGCATCCATTGTCATACAAGTGAGGTTAACTGGCATACGACAATGGTAATGGTTCTATAAAATGTGCAGCAAGAACTATCGGGCGGTCGTCGCGACGACTTCGACACTCGCATGAAAATGGATGGTCTTGATGATAATATAAGTCTTCAACTTAAATAATGTCAACCATAAAGAAGAAAGAGTTATAATGGATTAAGGGGTCTGATTTAATGAAAGTGTTAATTTTAAGCAGCGTAAAGACTTTTAATGTTATGAATCTGTCAGGATTTGTCACTTTGATGTTATGAAAAGTATGTATCACTCACTAGTATGATCTAATTTTTTAGACTCTAAAGAGGTAGAATGCTCTTTTTCAATATTTGAAAAATGTTCCCAACTTTGTTGATTAACTAAAGTTTTCATCTTCATAATTTTGTAGTTGAAACCATCCTCCTAGGGGTGGTAAATCATCTTCATCAACAGAGTTTTCTGTTGCATTTAATTCAAATCCAACATGTGTTAAATAATTGGCTATTATGCATTGAGAAGCACAATCCGAAGCCTTTGAAACTAGAAAAATGGCTTCAAGGATATCTAGTTTTTGTGAATACTTTTTCCGTCAATGTCTTTTAAAAATTTTCTAAAATGTGTTTTTAGAGACAGTATTACATCCTGGACCATTGGTTAGAGAACTGACGTGGTATTTGATGGAAGAAAACAAGCTTTATAGCTTTTAAATTATGAATATAGGGTGAGCTGGACAGTTGTCCAAAAAGCAATAAAATTTTCTTTTTTGCCTATTAAGTTTACTGTCCCATCATGTAATAATTTTTTCAAATAATGGTGATGTCATCCAGGTTCTTGGATTATTTTTATATTAAACAGGTAGGGATTTAATATTTTTAAAACTTCAAGGTTGCTTGCAATCTTTCCGTGGAACGACATAAGTCAGTAACTCTTGGGAACCACTGGGCACTAAATGCTGGGACTCGTTTTCTTGTTTCTCATGGCGAGTTCGTCGATAAAAACGATAGTCTGACCCAAACTTTTACTAAATTTATCGTCGTTGTATTAGTTTCGTCGTAATATCTGATGTCATTATAGGTCTGACATATAAAAAAGGCTATTTCTGGTTGGGACTTTTAAATTTTGTGGCATAAACTGATATGTCGTTATGTCAGATGCTAGTATAAACAGTATCTACTATAGTATATGAGTCTGCCTTACATTGAAAATATTTGTGAAATCTAACAGTTTGGGAGGGACCAAACTATATTTATTGTACTATATATTAGGATCATACTATATATTATTTAGTTTTCACGAACAGTATCATTTTCAAAGCTGTTCTTTAAATTGTAAATATATTTTATGCTTCAGTAATTGTATTTTGTTGATTAGATATCAATAATGTGCTTATTGATTTGTAGGCTGAGCAAAAGATATTTCAAAATAGTATTTAAATACTTTTTACATATTTTGTGGGAAATTAGTTACTTTTTTTGGTCATGAATGTATTTTAGTAACTGGATACCAAAAAGTACCTTTTTGTGTATATACTCACAGCTTTGTTTGTAGGTTACCAAAATGAGACCAAATGATAAAGATGCTAAATTAAAATTTAATGAATGCAATAAAATTGTGAAAAAAATAGCATTTGAAAAAGCGATCTCAGTAGAAGATAAGAAGAAAAATATAGCTGACACTATTAACTTAGATGCTATGAGTAAGTATATTTACTTTTTATAATATTTTGATTCAAATTAAATCTCTTTTAGCCATTGAAAACGAATATAATGGTCCTGAATTAGAAGAAGGTAAAGTTACTTTAAATTTTATGAAAGAACTGATGGAATTGTATAAAAATCAGGGAAAATTACACAGAAAATTTGCATATAAAGTAAGTTGAGCTGTATTTAAGACTCAGTAATATGTATAATTCAATATTTATTAAAACTCTAAGGCTTAAACCATATTTATATATATATATATATATATATATATATATATATATATATATATATATATATATATATATATATATATATATATATATATATATATATATATACATATATATATACATATATATATATATATATATATATATATATATATATATATATATATATATATATATATATATATATATATATATATATATATATATATATATATATATATATATATATATATATATATATATATATATATATATATATATATATATATATATATATATATATATATATATATATATATATATATATATATATATATATATATATATATATATATATATATATATATATATATATATATATATATATATATATATATATATATATATATATATATATATATCTATATATATATATATATATATATATATATATATATATATATATATATATATATATATATATATATATATATATATATATATATATATATATATATATATATATATATATATATATATATATATATATATATATATATATATATATATATATATATATATATATATATATATATATATATATATATATATATATATATATATATATATATATATATATATATATATATATATGTATATATATATATATATATATATATATATATATATATATATATATCCCCCTGGACACCCCCCTGGCTACATGCCAGTCAGGGCCTAATAAACTGTTTAAAAAATCATTCAGAAAAACTACACATTTGACTGGCTTCAAATTTTGCAAACAAATATCATTTCTCATATAAGGATGGACGGGTAACGAAATGGTTGCAAAAGAAAATATTTAAAAAATAAGTGCATAACAGTTTGGTTCTACCCTAATCAGAATTTTCCTCCTAATGAATTCTTGGATTTATTAGGGCAATTGAAGATAATAATGTATACAGTGTGTCCCAGATTCCCCTCTATATAGGGATCCTGGCTGCTATTATACCTACAGCAAAGGTTAAATGGGGAAAGTTTTAGAGGAAACTTATTGTATTCGATATCTGGCTTCAGATTTACGATCGATCAATAAGTTTGGGAAATATCGGCGAAAAACCGAAAATGGCGGATTTCGTTTTTTGCTAGTATATCCAGAATGGTAAATTTGACAGCTGTCAAAATGTGACATTCGGACACATTTTTAAGACAAATAAGATGGCGTATACGACACCTCTTCATTGTTTTTTGTTAACCCGCAACCCGCCTCAATTTTCATTTTTCTTATGAACGCCATATTGGATTTTTCGATATTTGGAAAGAGCCTAAAATTTCCAGTCTAGTGATATCTCACAAGTGCATTAAAGGTTTTAGTATCATCGAAATATTAATTTATTATTAATTTCCTACTATTAAGTAAGGGTTAGGCAGGGTGATGGAAAACACTTTTCTGCATTTAAACAAATATTCTTCTTTTTTTTTGTTATTCCAATTAAAAATGGTAGTTTTTACCGAGAGGTGT
This sequence comes from Kuschelorhynchus macadamiae, assembly GCA_030620095.1. NCBI lineage: Eukaryota > Metazoa > Arthropoda > Insecta > Coleoptera > Curculionidae > Kuschelorhynchus > Kuschelorhynchus macadamiae. The sequence continues at coordinate 672,453 of JAUTXW010001365.1, forward strand.
ATCTTCTAGTTCTAGATTCAAAAACACGGAAGAAATAGTATGTTACATAAAAGTGTTGGGGTAAATGTAAAATAGTATGTAAGTTACCGATATAAATTAAATATAGTTTCCTAAGGGTAAATGTAAGTAAATTCTCTGTTGAATGGTAAAATGCAAACGAATTATTTCATATGTTTACAGTTGCCCCTCCAATGTTTATACCTGCCTTGAATATTTACGTTTCTTCCAAGCTATTTTTTGAAAATGCACTTGGCACTCATCTAGATAGATCTTACATAAATAATAATGGTGAAGCCTATTCAAAAAGTAATACATTATTAAGAATTTATAAAACCAAGAACAAAACAAAATTGTCAAACATCTTATAAAACAAAAACCCTGATAGATTAGATTACTGATATACGCACATTAAATGTTTTTTTCTTCAGTTTGTCTATAAGTTTTGTTTTCATTATGTAAGTCGGCGACTATATCTCGTTTCACTTCTTTTCAGTAAATAATTGTTAACCAATTGTTGCACATTGTGCATATTTCTTCCACATACATAAAATCTGATGTTTCCTGCTCCATGTCTGACTCAGGATCAATAATTAAAGATATAGCATCAAATATTTGTTTTTGGCAGTTGAGGTTACCTAAAATCAAGTTTACTTCTGATAGTGTACAGTTATTGAGGGTATCTATTACACTTTCAGGCAGATAGGATTTTATGTGTCCGTTGTGGGTGTGTTTTGGTGGCACTGTATATAGTAGGTTGGGAACCTTTATAGAATGATGTCTTTTCTTGGTCTACTATTAGATTATATTAAATATTTTTCATATGTTTTTTATCATATCTACTTTCTGTCTGGGTATGTCTTCTTTTTTTGGGGTTGGTAAGTACATGTTGGAATGTTTTTTGTCTGTTGTTTGCATGAGAGACAAGACATTAATGTTGACTATGTTTTCTGAAGGTTTTATCTTTTAAGTTGAGAAGTCAGTTAGGTGAAATATACTGTTGGATGGTATATTTTTGTTATTATTGTTACACAATTGATGAGCTTCATAGTATGATATTTTATTAGTTTCAAATTTTTAAAGATCATTAAATTTTAAATTGATTTTTGCCTTTTAAATTGTCATGTGGTAGACTGTCTTGGTTGTATGTTTCTCTTCACTGGGAGCATTTCTTTTTGCCTCGATTTTGGAGTTGGGTATGTTCATATAGCAGGCAGTTGTAACATTGAGTTATGGGGGGTTTAAGGTGAAACGCTTTTATTAATTCTACAAACTTCGATGTTCTTGAGTCATCTAAGCCCATTGAAAATTAGTAGTATAGTATTGGCACACATTTTTTTGATTTTACTAGTTTGTATCTTTTTCTTTTTAGTCGTTTAATGTTAAAATTATTAGGAATGGTGAAGACAGTCCCTGTTTGGCAGCATTTAAGTTTATAAACAACAATAGTTTACCCTTCATCAATATATCAAACTTTTTTTTGTTCAGGAACTTTTTAGATAATTCATTAGACCGCCATTTTCATCCGATATATTGGACTTGTACGAAAATATTGCCAGTTAATTTTAGTCACATTTTTGTACAAGTAGTAAGATGCTATTTTTAGGGCTATATTAGATTCATACCAAAATCTTACCAGTTCATCCTTGTATAACACTTGACTCTTCTGCATAATTTGAATTCAATTAAATAAGTAGTTTTTGATACTATTTTTTTTTAAATAATTTTGTACTTTCATATAGGATCCATTACCAGAGTTTTCCAGTTAATTTCAATTTCTATGATTTTTGTTCAAAATTTGAAGTCAGTTGAATAAATTGTTTTATTGTGATATTGAAACATTTCATTAGGCCGACAATTTGTTCCTTTGTATTGAATCTTTACCAAAATATTACCAGTTCATCCTTGTATGACCCTTGATTTTTGTGTAAAAATTGAAGTAAATTGTAAAAGTATTTTTTAACTATGCCGCGAAAAGTCACACTGGTGAAAATCGAAAAATTTGTAAAATTTAAAAAAATCTCAGGGCCATTTTTTGCCGATTAAAATACTGCCCTCTTTTCTAAACTATTTCATATTAGCAGTATCTTTTCACAGTTAATAATAATTCTAGTGTCGATGTTAACCTTGGATTTGTTTGTATTACATGAGATATCAGTATTAAGTGTACAAATGTTGGTCAGCTGTTTACACTTCGGGTCAAATATAAAATAAATTAGGTCGAATTTTTTCGAAAAATTGAACGTTTTTGGCATGAATTGTTTCCAATTAAGATTTTTATCCTGTTGGCTCAGTGGCTGCTTGTTTTTAATGCATGGATTCTTTTGGGCAATTTTTAAAAAAATACTTCAATTTTAATATCTTTAGCTTTATAAATAAGATTCCACCTGCTAGCCAATGATGTATGACCTACACTTCCCTACAGTATTATAGTGGAGAGATGCAAATCTGTTATAAGGTGCCGTTTTTTATTATTAAAATTGCTGAGAGGCGATGCATATTTTATGTCAATGCTGTTCGCGAAAATGGAATGAACACCGCTTTTCCGGGACAGAGGTTCACTTGTTGATTAACTTGATGGAATTTGCGTAAAGAAAAGACTATGGACTGTATATAGGAAAAATGACGCACTGCATGAAATGATCACACAAATTAAAAATCTGGTTGTTTAATATTACGACTGTTAATTTAATTCAAGCCTGGGTGCAATGCTAATTTACGCGATTCGCGGGAGGGAAAGAAAAAGTGACCGTTCGTCTGACATGATTGAAACACACTGTCGCTTCTTCTCCCTTAACCGGTTGTACATAGTAAAAAATCCGGCGTGTGGTACGACGTCAAAGTTTTTGGTTGCGCCAGCGGCGTTGCCACGTCTTGGTGCAATTGGGTTTAAGAAAAAATGAATTTTTATATTATTATAAATATGAATTTAGTCTTAACAAATGCATATCCTAGTGCATGCTTTTAGTATGTATGGGCTTTTCTAAAAATAGGGATTATTATTAATATTAATTTATATGAATCCTCTAAGAAAATATATGTTTTGGAAAGTTAAAAACAAACTATTAAGAAAAGAGCATGTAATATTCTAATATATGTTATATAATTAACACGTAAATGGAATATTTTGGTTGTATTGAAATATCATGCTCTAATACAAGGTTTCCCCATAATTAATGTAATGTCTACATGAAAATAAATATATTAATATATGTTTAAAAAATAAAACAGTCTAGATAAAAAAGTATCCACAACTTTAGCTGTTAGAATTTAGTATCTATGAGTTTAAATATATTGTTTCACATGGTTTAAAGTAAATAAATAAATATCGACTTTATTACTTAATACATATACATATAAGTAATAAATAATAACTAAATACAATTCATACATACCCCATCACAAGGATGGGGTAGCGAAGTTTAACCCTACTCTTACACTTAACCACTCCAAGCCATCCCAAATAAAGAATAGTTGTGAATATACATTAGATTATTTGCTAATAATGTTAATATCTAGAAATGTTGACTAATACTTTGAATCACGTTTAATTGTTGGACTTACTTTTATTATTAATCTGTATTTTTAGATCCTTTTAGATATAAAAATATATTTTATGGCACAGCCGGCTCTAGTTGACATTTCAATAGGAGATGATAATAAATTTACAGTTTGTGGTGATATTCATGGTCAGTTTTATGATCTTATGAACATATTTGAATTGAATGGACTGCCATCAGAAACCAATCCTTATTTATTTAATGGAGATTTTGTTGATCGGGGATCTTTTTCTGTTGAATGTATATTTACATTATTTGGATTTAAATTATTGTATCCTAATTATTTCTTTATGTCTCGAGGTAAGTTTTAAAGCACCTTGTATAATTTTTATATTTGAATATAAACATTTTGAATGCTTATAAATTTTGCTTGTCATTTTTGTTTAAATCAAAGTGAATATTAGAAAAAGAGTAATTTAAAAATAACACAATTATATACCATTTGGCTCTGTTGCGCATGACAAAAAATAGTTTAATTTTTTTATTGGTTTTCTAGAATTTCAACAAATAAGTTAAATTATTAGTAATGAATAATCCCAAAATTATATAACTTTATAAAAATGTTTCTATCTCTTTCTAGAAAAGACATCAATTATAATTTATTTTTGCATACAGGCAAGGTTCCAGCCTAGTAAAAAATATAATACTTTTATGACAACATTTTTCTGGGACTTGCAGACTTTTGAACTTTTTGAAATTTTCCAGAACTTTTTAAATCCCCCATAGCTAATTACGTAATTAATTTAACATAACTTTCATAGGTGTTGTAGAAGGTTAAAGGAAGAATATACCCAAAGGTAGTCTACAACAAAAAGTAAAAAACAAATTACTTTTTTAAAACATTATTGGAGTTTTAATATGAGTTGCAATTTTTAATATACTTAGCTTTCTTGCACAGTGCAATAAATCGGTTCAGTCCTTGCCATTCTGTATGACTGCGGATTTTTACGCAAATGAAATGAATACTTCCAGGGAGAATGATGAATGTCATTTAAGAAAGCTAAAATGCATAAAATGATTAAAAAATTGATTTACGTTTACAACGTCAAATTTCAGTCTCCTCCGGATGAGAAAGAGAATGACTGTCTATGACTTAACATTGAACCTTCAGTTTATAGACGTGTATATAGCCTCTCTGTTAGTTGAATTAACAATTTGGAAGGAATATTTTTTAAATCTTTCAAACAGAGACACTCACGGCAATTTACATTTTCTCGTTAATTTCGCAAAAGTCTATTCATCATTAAGGAAATTTAGATTACTATATAAGGGTTGAAAAATAAGACAGCTCTTACAAGTAAAATTTCTGCAATGCTTTTTGACGACTCATGTACTTGTAAAAATATGGATTGCTGGAATTTTTCCTAACAGTGTTTTCTTTGTCTGTCTGTCTGTCTGTCCAGACCGAATCTTGTAATTTTATTTTAAACCACTTTTACTTCACTTACTGTTTTGAATATATTGTACACATTATAGGTCTGGTGACAGTACAATAATTCGATGACCTTGACTTTTAAATGTGAACTTAGTCAATTTAAACAAGTTTGATTTAACACATTACACAAAATGTTTACATATTTATTGAATCTGCAATACAAAAATATGATGATCTTAACTTTAGCAGTGACTTAAATAATATTTTACTTCAATTTTGTATTGAATGATTGAAAATGTATGTACATTTTTTTAAATTGGTCCAAAGACAATACAGTAATTGGAAGACTTTAAGTATAGCCTTGATCTATCTTTGAAATCAGTTTACCAATTACCTTGAAGTTCCCTCAAGGATTCCCTTCTTTGTCTAGAAAAGTTAAAGATAACAATTACAGAAGTGGCTCATCAATAAACATGATAGTGATCCATTCAATGCGCCAGTTAACATTCTTAAAACCAAACTTTGCACCGGAACCCTGCCGTCTTCTATAAGTGGGAGTGTTTTTGTTTTGTTGCCCTAAAATAACGAAATTCTGCTTAATTTAAGAAGTTTCATACATTTTTTTGTCACTGTTTTTTTGGTTTTTCAGGTTATATTTCGTTTATTTTTCTGTTTCGATTAAGTATCAAAAATAAAGCAACTTTTAATTCTATTGTGGTGGACAGCTTTATATTTTTTATCTTAAAGATACAGCAGATTTTCTTCCAACTATTTGTTTAAAGGAGTAGGCAACTTCTTTAGGTCTATTAATAAATAACAGGTCTTGGGATTAGACTGTGTCAAAATGAATAACTTTTTGACATTTTGGCCTTCGATTGCATAATTGAGATGAGTGAGCCTAGTTACATCTTATATGTCAGTGTATTTTTATATTGATTTACATATATGTGTGTTACTACCAAAGCTGCCTTAAATTAATCCTCAGAGTGGTACAACCGCAAAAGAAACAAGCATTTTAGAAAACACTCATATTACAAGCATTGAATCAATTTAGTGCTTGGAGTATTATTTCTAATATCAATTTGGATAAAAGAGGCACAGCATAAAAATGTAAAGGGAAGAAAGGGATGTCAGCGGAAATGCTAAATGAAGTGTGGTAGCATTTGTATGTTTATAGGATTACATTTTTCAACAAACTGAGAATGTACATTTGATCGAGATGTGCTTGGAATAAATATAGGTATAGTCCACACATAATGTTTGAAATCAACAATCAAAGATCAATAATGAATATAACGCAAAGCACCATTAAAACAGAAAAACTATCGCAAACTAAGTCACAAAATGTATATCACATTTTTATTGAAACCTCCCCTTTTATGTATTGGCATATAAAATAATGATACAAAACTCTACAATGTGACAAAATAATATCGAATTCCACCTGTTCCTGTTTAAATGATTCTTCTTTATTTGCAAACTATTCAAAACACGACAATATCAAATAGTCATAAATTAATATGGCCAATAATTAAAAATCGTAAAATTAATATGGTAGTCAATGTAAAATTGGTAGCAAAGTAAAAAAAAACCGATGTGCAACTACAGGGTGGGCCAGAAAAAGTGTCCACATTTTTAAATATTTAATAACTTTTTTATTTATTATTATTCTTTAATAAAACTTTTGAGATATATTTACAGATATGTTGATCATAGAAGACTCAATTTTTTCATTGTTCGGCGCAATGTAGAAGATGAGTTTTGTTTAAAACACTAACAAAAAATATTTTTCATATTTTGAGGATAAGCAAAAGTAACATCCTAAAATTATACCTTAGCAACAAAACTGCTATTATACTTTTTAAATATTCCAAATAATATTTATTTAATTACACTTTAGTGACATCGTATGTGTATCTTACATGTCATAAAGTTGGGGTAATAATCTGTTTTTTTATTATAAGCTGCCTTTGGAAACAATTATAACTTACTAGCAACTTTAAGGTAGGCAAAGTTTGAAATATTATAGTTTCTGGGCAAAAAGTTTCAATAAGAGCCTTATAGGAAGGGAAATATCCCATATATAGCCCGAAAAGTAGTTCAACACTTTCCAGTCACCCTGTAAAAAAAGACAAATGAACAAATGAATTTTTCTATATTTTTTTCTATAATCTATATATATAAAAATATGTGCCTTACATTTTATTAAAAAATTTTGACAAATAAAGTTATTTAAAAATTAAAAATGTGGAAATTTTTTTTGGCCCACCGTGTAGATTATCTAGTAATGTATATGAAATCACAATATTTGACTCAACTCATTAAAGGTGTTAATATAAAAAAATACAAAATGACTTGAATTAAAAAAAAATATATTGTTTTTTTTTGAGGAAATAACAATAAAAAAGTATTGAGATTGAGGTTCACTAAAATTTGAAGGCGACTTAAATTTCATGTCAAAAGCATTTTTTAATTCGAGAGTCGGTTTATAAGTATATAATTAAATCTAATTATTATTAATTTATTTATAACCAATTGTTTACTTGTATAGTATTCAAAGGTTATATCTGATGTTTTAGGAAATCATGAAAGTGCTACTATGAACCAAATGTATGGATTTGATGGGGAAGTCAAATCGAAATATACTGCTCAAATGGCCGAGTTGTTTACTGAGGTATACAACTGGCTTCCCTTAGCTCATTGTTTAAATAAACGAGTGCTTGTAAGTTCATTTAGCCATACATCATATATGTATATATATTATATATATATATATATATATATATATATATATATATATATATATATATATATATATATATATATATATATATATATATATATATATATATATAATTTTTTTTTAATATTTTGGCAACATTTTATAGGTGATGCATGGAGGGTTATTTTCACGAGATGATGTCACCTTAGATGAAATAAGACAAATTGACAGAAATCGTCAGCCTCCAGAAGAGGGTCCAATGTGCGAGCTGCTCTGGTCTGATCCTCAACCTCAAAATGGGCGTGCACCCAGCAAGAGAGGAGTTGGCTGTCAATTTGGACCTGATGTTACTAGCAAATTTTTAGAATTAAATAAATTAGATTACGTAATTAGAAGTCATGAAGTAAAAAATGATGGTTACGAAGTCGCACATAATGGGAAATGCATCACTGTATTCTCAGCACCAAACTATTGGTAAGAAGTAAATTTTATTTTATTTTTATACTTGGAATATAATTTATAGAATTTTTTATAATATTATATTTATGTTTCAGTAGTTCTAAAATTGCTTTACATATTTTTACTTTTACATTATTTCACTCTTATTGCCAGCGCGGCCGATCAATCTCGAATAGGGGGCGGTAAAGCCTGGAATTGAAAGTTGCAAAACATTTTATTAAAAAGTGTTCAGATGGTGATCAATTTGATGAAGATTAGTTTTACGTTAGGTGGATCCGTGTTTTACCTTTTTCCACAAATATATTAATTATTGTAATAAATATTAGAGAAAAAAGTCGAGAGGTCTAAGGTCCGGCGACCATGCTGGCCACTCTGTGGGGTCTCCCCGACCTATCCATCTTCTTGGATACCTCTCCATCTGCAGTCCTTTATACCTATGGAATGTAGTGATCTTTACTATGCCTTTGGTGAGTTCTCTCCAGTGCATTTTGTCTGCATGCATGTCTTCTTCTCTTAACTGGCCCAATATATTTAAAAGTTCAAACTTGATTGTACTCGATCATCTTTGTTTAAAACTCAATTCTTTTAAAATTGATTCATTGGTCCGGTGTTGGTGCCATGTCACATTCTCCTCCAGTAAAACTTTTCTCTTGCCTCAACCTTTTGCCCTAATGTCCAAGATTCGCAGCTATATGTTAAAATTGGAAAAAACCAGGCAGATCATATAGTCTCGTTATTGTCGGTTCTGATATGTTGCTGTCTTTTCATATTCTGCCAAACTTTTTGGCAGCTACTTTTGTTCATTCCCATCGCCTTTTTATTTTTTCTTCAGCTGTTCCATCTTTTGTCCAGTTGGCATATATTTGGTGGTCTTTTGTTATTTTCTCAATCGATAACCATTATTTTTGTTTTGGATGCAAGTTCTAAGCCGATTTCTCTGGTTTTCTTCTTTACATAGTGAATTAGGTTGAGTATTTTTACTTTTTTGTCTTGCTTGCATGACTACTTTATTTGTTTGTTGAGTTGTCGCCATTTTTCTTTGTCAGAGTGTTCATGTAATCCTTTATTAGAGATATCTCTCTGTTCTTCTATGAGTTTTATTGTCTTATATGATATCCAGTTTCGATTTGTTCGGGTGTTTTGGTGTTGTTGAATTTTGTATTCCATCAGTAATCCCATTTTTTATTTTATTTCATTCTTGTTCTGTTGACAAATTATTATTGATTTGTGGAAGAGATCGTACTAGGTTGTTATAAAATTTTAATCCAAGATGCTATTGCCAGTTTTTTTTGTTGCTGATAGGGAAATGATTTTTTTAATCTTATGCGAATTTTTGAGGCTAATAGTTGGGATCTGAACGACAGCATTCCCTTGGGTAAGTTCTACAAGTTTTGATTTAATCTTCTGCTACTGTGGTGTCAAGAGATCAACTAAATCTCATTGGGCAGTATGGCATGTTTAACATTTATCGTATGAGCTGGATGATTGTTTGCCACAACTTATTCCGAGATGCGTAAGAATTCCGGATTTGTTTTCAGTTTATTTTGCTTCATATGAACTTTTTGGGGAGATTGTTAGTGAATTCTACCAGGAAAATAGCTAACTGACACATACATATTTAATTCTGTTGGCAAAACGCTATTCCAATTATATGAATGATTTCCAGTACAACTGGCAGTACTTCAAATAGGCACGTTTGTGCGCCGTTTAAGTTTTTGGTTTTGTAGCTAAGTTTTAAGACATTTTCACATTTACCGGGAAAATCGGATCGATCTGTGTTAATGAAGTATTAACATTGCCGGTCTATATCCATTTTCGAGCATATGTAATAGGCCTTTGTATTTTTACTTGACCGCGTAAGGAAAGAAAAAATGACGAATTAAAAACCTCAAATGGAATCAATAACAAAATACAATTTATTCTGTCTTGGATTTTCACAATATCGACAAATAATGTGCAAAGACTACCATTACCAAAAGAATATAGGCATTCACTAAAATATAAAAATTATTTCAATATATGTAATTCAAATATATCATAATATACATTTTTTATATATAATGATAAAACACATATTTAATAAAAAATAATGATCAGAAAAGAACTATATAAATAGCTAAAAAATGTATTTGTTTTTAAAACATTTACATGTGTATAAATTTCTTTTAATAATTTTTTTTATTCCAGTGATACTATGGGAAATAAAGGTGCTTTTATTACTTTAAAAGGTAGAGATATGATTCCTAAATATACTACGTATGAGGCAGTGGTAAGTTTTTATGTTTTTACAATTCTTTAATTTAAGCTTCTAATATTTAATATAAATAAAATTATACTTGGGTATTTGTTGTTCATTGTAGTGCATGTTACTTTGAGTAACAGGCAAAATTAATTGTTTTGTGTTTTCAGACAAGTTTATGGTTTTTCCAATATTGTATAAATGTTCTTTTTTACATAATTGTGTTTGGGGGAAGAAGGTAAAGTCAATTTACCTATTTTTCAGTTATCTGCGATCATAAAAATCAATTGAAGTATGGGAATTTCATATCTCCTTTGAAATAAAATGTTCATGACAGGAAAAGAACTCAAAGATATCTAAAATCGCTATAAAAGTATCTAGTTATTTAGTGATAAAAACAGTTTGGTTTTGTTAAGTAGCGTAACTGGGTAGCTCATTCTACAAAATTTTAGTCTTACTAATAATTTTAGATAATTTTTGACGATAACTAATTTTTTGCTTTTTTTCAGCCTCACCCGAACGTCAAACCCATGGCATATGCCAATTCTTTATTAAGTCTAATGTGCTAGTACCTGCTATTAATAGTATAATTTTTAGTTTCGTTTTGAAAAACTTTTATACAAAATAGGATAAACAAATGATAATAAGTATTTGTCTTGTTGACAATTTTGATCCCATGGTGGACAAATGGTCATAAACGATTTTCGCTTTATACTTTTAATTTAGAACGTATTTAATTTCCTATTGTTGATTTTTTGTTGTTTTGTTATTAAAATATCTAGAGCGTATATTGGACCATTCATCTTTTCTTTATCATTTAATTTTCGTATAACGTAAAAAGGAACTGCCTTCCACTGTCATTATTGTATTAAATAAAAAATGTATATCTGTTTACTTTTTTAAATATTGTTCCATTTTTGATAGTGTATATTTTAATAAACTTAGTTTTAAAACCATATATTTTTATTTCATTCTTTTGTTTAGAATATTCCATATGCATATGTGGTTACGAAAAGCGATAAATGGTAAGATCTGATATGTTAAAGCTATATATATATATATATATATATATATATATATATATATATATATATATATGTATATGTATGTATGTATTTAGGGTGTCCCAAGAGCCTTTGGACAGCGAATATTAATGTAAGAGCCTCAAAAAAAAATCACAAAGTCAGCCAACCAAACTTATTTTTTTTTAAATGAGACTGTATATTTTTACGGATTTCGATATGGCTTGGTGAGCTGAATTAAACAATATGAGGTTTGAATGGGTTAAACATGAACGGCTCTCAGAGATGATTAAAAACTTTCTCATAATACATACATACCTATTGTGACAGGTAATTTTTAATCAAAGCTGTTACCTTTGCCTTTGTCAAAATCATCGTCAAAGAAGTCTACATTTTACTTTGTTTGTTTAAGAAGCAAAAAAAATACCGTTCTTCCCATACAACGAATATAATAATAATAATAATAACTTTAATTTTATTCCTAACTAACTTATGATAAGTTCATTACAGGGAACCATAAAAATATAATAAAAAAATAAATTGTCAAAAAAAGAAAACATAAGAGAACATACATTTTTACAAATAGTAAACAATAATAGTCAAATAAAATCATTAAATAAGTAAGTCACAAAATGTATATATATTAATTAATGCTCCAAAAGGAAAATCTTTAGTAACTTTTTAAATTTTCCGAAAAATGTTATTCTTTTTAAATACTGAAGTAGTTCATTATAAATTTGAATTCCACAATGAACCGTCACCATCTGTAAATTATTGCAATATCTGGTATTATGGTCATGATATGGTGTAGTTTTAGTAATTATTGTATTAGATAGTCTCTTATTAATATTTATAAAATGTATTAACATAAACATTTTTAATTTATATATTTTTAATATCTAGATATTTATTAAGTATAAATTAGTAGTGGGTTCCAAAAATGGTAGTTTATGAATACATTTGATTATTTTATTTTGAAATCTTTTGATAGGCTTTAACGTTGTCAGATTTGCACTTCCCCAAATTGAAGTTAAATATTGTAATTTTGAATATACTAGAGCAAAATATATATTTTTTAGGTATTTTACTGGAATATGGTCTCTAACTTTATACATTATTCCTATTATCGGTCGTATATTTCGTCTTAAACTTTCAATATGTTTATTCCAATTAGATTTTCATCTATATATATTCCTAAAAATTTAGTGCATTCTGAATATTTAATAATATTACCATTAAAAAAGAAATTTGGTGTAATGTATTTGATTTTAACTCTATCTATAAACATAAATGAAGACTTGTCAAAATTGAGTGATAATTTATAAGAATTGGGCCAAGCAAGGATTAATGCCAAGTGATATTGCCTATCACTATAAATTTGGGCAGTATTTTCAGCAATTTCTCAATAAAAATTGTTGTATAATCTACAAATAACTTAAGGTTGCCTTTTAAATTTAAATTTGATATAAAATTTATATATATAAGAAACAAAATTAGTCCCAGTATTGCTCCCTGAGGTACACCACATTTAATTTTTTTAAAGAACTATTTGTGTTTCCAATTTGAACATATTGGTAGCGATTACTTAAATAATTTTCAAACAAAGAATAAACTTTACCTCTTATACCAATATTGTAGAGACTTCTCAATAAAATCGTATGATTTACAGTGTCAAATGCTTTTGATATGTCGAAATAATAGTAGGGAGGCTCAGATTTTATATCGAGAGCGATGCCCGGATTGTACATTGCCAAGCAAGAATACTTTTATTTTTGTTGAAAAAAAGTAACTATACAGTTCTTTTCCAAATGGGAAGCATCAAAAGCCTCGTCGAAAAAGTGCTCAAATAGAAGAAAACCTCTTAATATATCTTAACCTATCTGCAAGTTTGTGCAATACATCGTTGCATTCTATTCCAAATGAGTTGGATATAACAAAGACCACAGTACAAAGGGCAGTGAAGAATCAAAAGTTTCATGCTTTTAAAATCCACCTAGTTCAAGGATTAACTCCTAAAGACCCGGAACGGATAATGAATTCAATCGCGGAACTAGAAATTAAAATTGCAGATAATCCCTTATTTTTAAATAATATTTTACAGATTTGGATAGGGCTCGCTGAACTGAGTTCAACGATATACGATTTGATGCTTTCATCGTCAGCTGCTTGCCCACAAATAAAAAGAAACCATAGGACTTTTAGTTAAAATTTCATTTATTATTGGAACTTATTTAACAAAACGAAATTAACTACAAACAAACAATCAAAATTAAATAATTGACTTCCAGGACTGTTAATACAACAAGCAAGTATCTTTGTAAGGTTTCTTGTGCATGCTGCATTTCTATTTCATTCATTCATTCATATTCTATTTTGTAGATTTTGAATGATCGATGGGTGGTGCGGTATAAACAATACCTTTTAGGCATCCCTACAAAAAGAAATCTAGATGCGAAATATTTGGAGACCGCGCTGGCCAGTGAATCGTACCGCTTCTTCCAATCCAGTATTTTGTCACCAGATTAAGGCAAGTTCGTTCAACGGGACCTCATCTAAGAGTTCTGGGAGATCATTCTGTAGAAAATGTAGGTATCTCTTGCCGCTCAGCCACACCAAACATTTATTCTCCAAATTTGGACCTTGTCGGTCCAGCCCTTGGACTGTACATTATTCATATCAGTGTTCTTAATAGAATTATTGTTAATAACAACGAGTCTCATTCCGTCTACCAACAGGAAACGTTACATGGCGACCCTGCCTTAAACGATCCGTAAGGACAACCTGCCGTAAGTGCCTTAAAAGATCCAGCTTGCTGAAATATTACTGTATATATGGGCGAAAGAAGGCCAAAGAGCACTTCACTAGATAACAAGGCCAAATTTGATAAATTAAGAACTGAATGATGAAGACCACCATAATATGGACCAGAACGAGTTTTTATTTTTTAGCTTTTTTTAGGTGCAAGATACAAAAAAAGAAATTATATAATATGGAAATGGAAATGTAGAAGTTACTGGAATTTGTAGAGTTTTAAAGTATGTAAATATATGATAAGGAACTAAAAGTCGCAAAATCGAGTGTGGGCATAAGGTACTAGAATAATTAATAATTAATTCTCAATGGTCATCTGGAACATAAGGGCGTGTTTAAATCTTTTTATTAAGTAGTGTTAAATTTTAGATTAGGGTGTAATATTGCATAAAAATACGAATATTAACGTATATATATTTAATAGGAGGTATATTTTATTTTAAAAATAATGAGTATTACCAAACCTAAGAAGTTTAATTCACGAACTAGAAGCAAGTGCTAATTAATAATTATAATGTTTATCTTAATCTTGCTATCTGACAAGTAATAATATTAAAATATTTTATATAAATAAATAAATAAAACAGACATATTGGACATTAGATGCTGATTATCCTATATGATTTTTTAAAGTTCGTAGAGTTATGCGAAAACGGCTAGTGCTGTAGATGGATAACGCTGGTGTAATTATCATTGATTACGCTATTTTATTAAACATCTTTTGTCTAAGAAAATGATATTTTACATATCAATCAGATGAATTGCGAATAATAAGCAAACAAAGTAATATTTAAAATGTGAATAACTACGCAAAGTCAGGCTAACCTACTTATTTTGTTTTTGTTACCTACTAAAACAATTATTGCATTCAGTCTTCCGGTTCGTCTCGTCGAATGCAGACCTCTGTGTTGTTAACATAAGTGGTGCCACGTGTTCGGTTTTGCTGCTTTATTTCGGGGGGAAACGGGAGACTCAAACGCTCAGGTGGAAACTTACGACCCCGCTAGAAAGGGAGCATACGCTGTGAACGTGTGAGGCCTAGTTGTTCCTGCATTCTATCCCGTTCGTCTGCCGCAGTTCTACATAGAATATTAGCGTAACGGCCGCTACGTGGCGGGAGTGGGAGGGGTAAGGGGATAGCTTGAAAGAAAGGGTCATCTCGTGATATCAGTAGTACTCTCAAGGGGCACCTAGTGGAAGCCTAGATGCATTTCAAAAATTTAAAGAGGAATTATTAAAGTATTTGAAAGATTCGGGGTATTCGGGAGCCTAGAGCTCGCCATCCGGATATCCTACCGGTAACGCCTCCAAACTGGACCAAGGTGCAGGGTCGACTTCGAGGGTCGCCGATTTAACGACTCTGAGCCCCGGACGGAGGGCAATCTGGCGACTGCCTCGTAGCAAAGCCAATAAGTCCTGTTATGTAACAGGCTAAACAGGAATGAAGAAGAAGATTATTGCATTCCAAAACAATGCGTTGTCACGTCTTACTAAACTAAGTAGTTATTATTTAATTTATTGCTCAATGTAAATGAAAAATAAGTTTTTGGCCACTTCAAAATAAGTAAATTTCTAAATAAGTAACTACCTAAAATTTTCTTTAGCTTTTGCAGTTGTCATATTATTGCTTCATTTTGATTTAGACTTATATTGGTTCAAAATCAATATAAATATGAAATCTAAGAATGACTAAAAATACATGGTTTAATGTATAATAAATGGTTGATTGAACAGGAGTCTCGCTTAAACTTTCGATACGATTACTTAACCATGACTTACTAAAACGAAATATTTTTGGTTGTCACATAGACTGACAAATGGGCTTTTAATTCATAACTAACCCAAACTAAGAATGGTCAGTTTTCATAGGTTAAATATGTATTACACTTGTTTGTAACTACGATAATTGAAATTTAATTCAAAACGTCATTGGTAAAATAAGCCTTTTCACTTCATAAATCAAATATCGACGACCCCGTCTTATTTTTGTAATTTCGTCAGCTTAATAACTAATTCTTGGTTGATTTTTCGTTCTCTATATATTTTAAGGAAGAAATTGTGCTAAATAAAGACTAGCGAGTTGATTATTTTTACTAATTTATAATGGTTAAAATATAAAATGTTTTAAGACTAATATTGCATAGTAATAAAAGCTAAATTAGATGCTTGAACTTCCAAGAAAGTTTAATAATTTTATAAATTTTTCATTATGTATTAAAACTTGAGCTCATTAGGTTCATAGCCTACAAATACACTTGTTGCAACAAACACAGTCCTAGATTTTCTGCTGATATGGTGATTTTGATGGTGGATTTTGTCAACTAATTGCATTCCAGCAATTAAACAAGGTTATTTAATGTGTTAATCTATTCTTATATTGGATGTTAAATAAATATAATTTATAATAATTATTGATTATAAAAGTACACTAACGCTTAACATGACATAAATGTTCTGGTAAAATGTACAGAATAAATAAGATTTACTTTTATATATCTGAAATTATTGGTAATTAATATCAGAAGATACATTAAATAATATGCAGCATATGCATTGGGTCATATTTATGAAATTCATGATTATTGAGCTGCAAGCAATATAATTCACACATCATTCAGTTGCTCCTTCGGCAACATATCCATACTAGAGAACTTGCTAATCTGACCGTATGCTAGTAAACCCCTTGGCGTATCTGCTATCCTGATTTTGAAGTATATAAAATAATAATAATAAATAATAATGTTAATAAATAATTTAATATTAATAAATAATAAGTATATTAATAATAAATAGGTATTATAAATATAGTAATTAATTACATACACATCGTCAAAGAAAAGCCCCCTTGGTTACGTCATTGTATGTGTTATTTAATCAAAATCGAGCAACGTCTACCAAAGTATTTAGATGTCTCAACGTTGCCATGTTGCCTCGCTGAATATCCCCAGGCACAGCTGAATAATTCCACAAAAAAAATCCCCCAGATTTTCTTTCTTTTAATTTCAAGTGGATTTTTTCTAAACGATATTTTCGTATTAAATTGAAATATTTTTTAAAGAAAATTTTTAGAAACCCAAAAAAAAAAAAAAATTAGCGTTTTTGATAAAAAAAAAAAACAAAAAATGTTAAAAAGAAATCTGAACATATATTATACCTAGTTAGAAAAAAAAATGGTTTTTCCTTTGTATATCTGTTTAAATTTTCTCTGAAAAGTCAATAAAAGAAGCTAACCCAGCCATAAAACTTGGGCGCTGAAAATACTGTTTATCAAATAATAATAATAAATTAAAAAACCTGAAAACAAAACACATAATTTGGTTATTCATTAGCATTCAAAAACATATCTAAGGCTAAACTATATTCTGCAGTAGTTTGATAAATGTTTAATGTTTACTTTAAAATACAAAATACAATGTTAAAATGACCATCAAAAAAAAAATACTTGACAACCCCGAGATAACTAAATAGGGTTACAAAAATAAATAAGAGCAGATTATGCAGCTTATGCTGGCTAAACGTTAGGTGGCTAGCACAAAATTCAGATACAAAACATATTCAATTATATTTCTAATACATTCAATAATTATTAGAGCATTAAAAATTTGAAGTCGAATGTTACCATAATTCTGTGACATAAATAAGTAAATTCATTAATAAACCAAAAGGGAAAATTATTAACGCTTACGCAACGAAAAGCTTATTTTATTAAAATTCTAAGAACTTAGACAGTAGCTCAGCGTATATGTGTAAAGTTACTTCTACTTAAGAAAGTTGTGAAATTAAGCCGTATTTACCTAAATATTAACAAAAAAAAAATTAGCGCTGATAAAACAAAACTTGATCATTATTGTTAGATTTTTTTTCGAGGAAATATTGCTTGGCCTTAATGAATGGCTGATGAGCAAAAGTTTGTTGTTAGGAATGGCAAAATAGATGAGAATGGTTAAAGAATGTATGAGTATATAAAATGGAATGTGCAACAGTTAATATCATACTTAAATTGTTAGAAATTATACAGGATTGGTCTGATCACCCGAAAATGTATAAAATTTCTAAACGCGTATAGATATTAGCTGGTCTGCATAGAAAGTAAAAAGAAAAGAAATAGGAGCACTTTCCCACTCATTAATGGTAAGCTGGGCGTTAGCGCCATTACCTAAGCTAGGTATGTAGGCTGATGAAAGGGAGTGCATGTGCCTAAAAATAATACGAGAAATGATGAAAGTAGTGCTTATTGCACAATAGGGTACCCGCAGTCTAATAACGGTTTTCTTATATACATATCAAAAATCTAGTTTTAAATCGTACGAAGCATTGAATTCAAGACGTCAAAAGTATTAATAGATACTGTTAAAGTGGACTGTAAAAAAAAAAAAATATATATATATAGTAAGCCAGAAATCCCGATCAGCGTCTGACTTAGGTACGTCGCCGAGGGAACTGGAAAAAACTATAATGTAAATATATTAATGAAATGCATGCAAAAATACGAAAATATAATATATAAAGTGAATAACGGACAAAGTAAGTAAAGTATAAGATAAGTAGTAGAGATTTTAAAATCTTTGAAGAAAGGAATTACAAATGCGCTAATAATAATAATAATAATAATAATAATAATAATAATAATAATAATAATAATAATAAAAAAAAGTTAGTTATAATCAGTAAAAGTAACGACAATATTTGTTTTTTTGATTAAGCTACCTACGACACAATAAAAATGAGCATCTAATGATCTCAATCTAGTAATAATTTGTTTTTGTAATTACAAGCTAATATTACATAATAATTTGAGCCTGAACAAAATATACATAATAACTGCATCTATTCGGATATGACTTTAAAAATTATATACACTGTATTCCTTGTCAATAATACAATAATATTCGAATTGTCGAATTTAATCACTTAATGTGTAACTTATAATAGGTACATAATGAATTTTGAATAATAAAACTTACATTTTATATTACCTTTTTGCGCACACCCGACTATATGCATATATATAAACTTTGTAATTATTGTTTGGCTTATTGTAGGTGTTTGGGTATAATTATTGACTATACTTAACTTGGAATTTTATTATATACTATATTGCGTATTGGTTTTATTTTATTATTCATAGATTATTATATTATATATTATTATATTGCTTATTTATATTTATTTTATTATATTTTATTGGTTGACAAAACTATACAAGAAACACTCATATAATATTAACAAAAAAAAAAAAAAAACAAACCATTCATTGAAGCATCAATTAACTCATTACACAGTAGTGTCCTTCACAAGTGCGCATAGTGAAAGCCATTACCTGTCACATTTTAAATAGTATGTTAAATGTATAAGTTTTGTCAAAAACTGATTAGTTATAACGATTTTTTTTTGGTTACTTTTGTGTTAGGTTGTTGTAAGAATGATTCAACAAGTATAATCATTCTTTCAAAAGGGGGAAGGTGTAGTGTAGTGACACCCTGTATTAGTTGTTGGCATTAAAGTTACTTCATATTCATAATAAAAGCAGAATGAGCACGCTGACGCTGCATCGCGCTCTTGGTAACGGTGTCCTACATCACGCATTCACCCATATAGAGATATACGCTAGCTTTTAACCAAAGTGGTAGTAAGGGCAAGGGTGGACCTTGTCGGTCCAGCCCTTGGACTGTACATTATTCATATCAGTGTTCTTAATAGAATTATTGTTAATAACAACGAGTCTCATTCCGTCTACCAACAGGAAACGTTACAAGGAGTTAATCCTTGAACTAAGTGAATTTTAAAAGAATGAAACTTATGATTTTTCACTGCCATTTGTACTGTGCTTTTGGTGGTATCAAACTCATTTGCAATAGTAAGTAACGACATATATTGGGAGACTTGCAGTTAGGCTAAAATGTTGATAATGTTTGCTTCTGTTTGAGCATTTTTTCTACGCGATTTAAATTTTAAGTAAAATTTAGACTTCTTCCACGATGATTTTGACACTTGACAAAGGCAAAAGGCAACAGGTTTCAATAAAAATGACCTATCATAATAGGCAGGTGAATAATTACTAATCTATCAAGTATGTAGGTATTATGAGTAAGTTTTTCCGAGAGAGCTGTTCATAATAAACCCATCAAACCATATAGCGTTGAATTCAGCTCACCAAGCCATATCAAAATCCGTAAAAATCATTCAAAAAAATTGATTGGCTACGACTTTGTGATGCACCCTGTATGATTGGGGTTGTGTTTAAATTATGCATCAAGAGAACCGAAAAATATTTTTCTTATACCTTTTTTTCTCTTACATTAACGAAGATATTCGCTGCCCAAAGGCTCATGGGACATCCTTTATATATATAAATATATATATATATATATATATATATATATATATATATACATACATAACAGAACGTTTTGATACATAATATAAAAAATATTTAGGCAAAAAAAATTTTAAAAATTGTGCCTTTAACTTAAGTTTTTATAGACACAGCAGTTGTACAAGCTCTTTTTTCATGTGAGGGCTCATCACTAGGCCGAAAAATAGAGAAAGGCATTTATAATAGAAAATAAATAATTTCCAAATTTTAAATTTGTTAGTTTGTTTTACATGTAACCTAGAAACAAAAATATTGATACTTTTATTCTTTCAAAAACAAGCTGTTGGTTACATGTGCAAAACTGGAATCTCGAGACCATTGCAAACCACTTTTTGTGAGATAAAATTTTAACACTTGTTTAATACTCGAATATGTTTCTTATACGTAAAAGAAACATGGAATTTTACCAATCGAAAGGGCCTTTAATACCAGACAGGATTTGAACCTCCCAGTTCCTATCACCAGAAAAACCTTCCTAAAGGATTAAGTTTTATATGAAAAAAAATGTACAACCACCTCCTACAATTATTTAGAAGAAAATAGAATCTCTTCAATTGCTTGAGAAAAAATACATGTAGCTTGGAGGGGAAAGCGAACCATAAATTGCAGGAATATTACAGTGATAGTTCGTGAGTGTACCATATATTTTGTTTTTTTTTGCTACTCATGTATGTGGCTAAAATCTGTACAAAGCTTTTAATCTCTTGGGATATAATATATTTATCAATTTTTGTATATGTAGTTTATAGTGTATGTTTATTTATTTTATTTTTCCAATGATTAGACCCTACAATTTTTAGTTTATGGACCTTACTTTGTTGGCAAGAACTATACACATACTCTTCTAACAATAAAGTATATTTGAGTTTGAGTATTATCAGGAGTGGTTTCCCCTTCAAATACAGCCAAAGGAAATGTTGCTGAAAAAATAGCATAATCACAAAGAAGGTGCCAATTCCACAAAAAAAGCAGCTATTTGCAAATGAAAGTCTACCACCTCAGAAAATTCAATGATCATCCAGACCGAAACAGAAATTTCCTGTGGTAAACATGAAAGGGTGACAAAGAAAAATGCGAAGATGATCTTCATTTCATTGCAATGAACTTTATCGCTAATATACATTTTCATGTTTCTGGTTTTTTTGAGTGTGTCATCTCATCAGAATACCGTAGAATGGGATGGCATAGCGATTCTGTTTTCATTTTCAACTTTTTTCTATGTATTTTTGTAATACTGTCTCTGTGGTTTTTATTAGTACTGCAATAGTTCTATTAGGCTCTAGAACAAAAAGATCTAGCAAGATACGTTTAGTTTCAGGAATTAAAAAAAGATTATACCATTTCAACCTGCCTGTGACAAAGAAAAAGTCTCCTATATCGCATTTTGTTGAATATAAACTTATGTTTATTTTTATGAATGCAAATCACTATTTTTAATATCAACTTATTTTATGCAGTTGTTTGCATAATGGCATACTTTACATAAATTTGATTACAAAACTTTAAAAAAATAAATAAAGAATTAGGTATTTCACCATCACCACTAGGGTTTTTGATCTCCCTGTTTTTTTGCATTCCCGGCAGCTGGGAAAATATATTTTTTGTTTCAGAGATATTTGGGAATTCCAGGAAATATTTTTGTCACGATTAAAAATAAATATATTAAATTGTACATTATTATATCTGGGGTACAAATTATTACACCTCTAAACACCAAAACTAAACCTTTGAAGAATACCTTGAACACACAAAAAGAAAATTTTCAAAGAACGATAGTTTTATTGTTAGAAAACAGTTACACCTCATATCACAAAATAAAATATGCATAAACGTAACAAATGCATTAAAACGTCTTTTAAATAAACCAAAGTTAAAAACTGAAAATTAAAAATCCACCTAAATAACAAATTACAATACCGTTATATATTATTTGCTAAAAACACATTTCAAGTAGAAGTAAAATACTCTGAAAAATAAGGTTTTAAAAATGTTTATGCATTTAGAGCCTCACAGAAAGCTTGCTTCTTATCTTAGTGAAATGGTGGTCGATATAGGTTTTTCGGACATAAAGCCCTTATACAAGAACAAGTTTGCTATCTACAGACTTTCCTAAGCCTTCGAAAATAGCCTAGTTCCAACAAGCGAATCATTAACTGCATATGCAGTTATTATTGTCACATAACAAGTCAAGAATTGTATTTTTTTGTATTTATTAATTTATATATTGAAATATATTATATTACGAAATAGGATTCCTACAATTTATAATTTGGGACAAGAAATTTGAAAACAAAATAAAACAAAAGAGTTCTAAAAATATTATAATTATATCGTAAAGCTATCACATAAAAATAAAAACAAGAACAGTCTTATCAACAAATATTATAAATAAAATCAATATATTTAAAAAATCTAAAAATTAAATAACTTTTTTGAACTTTCGGGTTTCCCAACTTTCTTCTTAATAGCCGGACTAAGACTTGAGTTGAGCCTCAGTTTTTTTATCACATTTGGTGTTCCATCAGTTGCTTTTCTTTTCTTATTCTGAAACATAAAAAATGTAAATTATTATTAACAATTTCATTGCTATAAAAATTTAAAAGTAAATCTCAATAACGATCTAACCGTCTCTAAAGTTTAAGCTGTGAGAAATTTAATGTTTTTAAAATGCCTTTATCACTTTGCAACTATATATCCAGTCACGTAAATCGAACACATTTTTACGAAAACAACGATTTGTTTTTGTCCACCGAATTTTAAGTTCCAGCAAAGGTCGACCACTGGTCTTAAATTCGAGTCGGTTCTCAAAATTCAGCTCTCTGGCGGCTTTTAACGTCTTAAGATTCTAAACCACTATGACTACCATTCTTTAAAACATCAATTTAAACCTCAAAACCAACAAACAAACTTTAAAGTCTTGAAAACTAAAATAAAATCTATAAAAATACTCCATCGTAACTACAACCTATCAGACGATGCACATTGACCGCGTCAACTGACAAAAATATTTTTCCGCGGCGCGACTGACCCAAACTTTGCCAACGTAAGACGTATATTACATATGCGCCCCTATACGAATTCGATCGGGAAAAACTCGCCTCCCCTTAGGTCCTCGCGGGCCGCCAGCCTCGATCTATGCCAACGAAATGAAACCTCTAGAGATCGCGGTACGAGGCATCGATAGGGTCGTGGAATCAAGTGAAAGGTCAACGATTTTAGTAGTTTCCGTTTGGAAGTAAATATATTTAATGCCGACGTTTTGCACATCGAATTCAGATACATGAGCTACGAAAATGCTGCTAATAATAACAATATATAATAAAACAATATTTAACTGATACTTCTCAGTGCGCCGTTTCATGTTTTCTGAAATGTTTATTTGATTGAAATTACAAATACTTACCTCTGTGGAAAACATGGAAACTTCTGTTGCAGAAATACTTTGAAACAGGAAGTGTTTGGTAGTTTTTTTGGAATTAACATCAACCTCTGAAGTGACTTTTGTGTATTCAGCTACTCTTTGTAAAACTTGATCATTTCTGTTCAAAAACGATCCACGTTTTTTCTAAAATATATAATAACATTTGTCAATACTGATAATACCAATAATTTATAAATAAGTACCCTAAATCTAAATTCAATATAGGAATCTAGTGGATTGTAATCAACTTTTTAAATAGGGACCTGTAATTTTTTTATTTTTCCCACTCTTTAGAGCTTTAATAAAATAAATTAGCCGTTTTGTTAAATTTATTCTTTGTAGTAAAATATTTTTTTTTGCTAGGAATTAAAAGACTTTGTTTTGTATCTGCCCTAGATTGAAACTTGCATTTTTCTAGCTATTAAATTGTTGCCATAAGAACGGCGAAACCCAAGTGTTTAAAACTGTTAATTTTTTTAATAAATATCAATGTTTACCCTTCCGGACGCTACTGGAATAACTAATTACAATCCTATTATGTTCAACTAAGACCCTTGTTACTACAAACACAAATTTGCCAAATTTTTTCAAAATTAACTATGGGCGTGTTTTTATATTCGATGGTGGATCCACCAGAGGCAACATAACTCCACCAAAGTGTTTTTAAATTCATGCTGGTTGATTTCTGATGCCACCAGTCAGTGTTTTTATATTCATCAAATATTTGTGGTGGCTCTACCATAGATGCAACATGTCCACCGGGTCTGGGATATGTTTGTTGGTTAAGAACTAGGGAGAAATGTCAAAACAAAGGTAAAAGTTTATTATTTTTCTGTATCGAGTGTACAATTTTTAACAATGGAATTTATAAATGTTGAATTTGAAGATCATTTAGATGTACAAAAATATATTCATATAAGATATAATTAACTTTTAAAGAAATTTGGATCAACTAGTAAATTAAATGTAATTTTATTGTTATTTGTTTGAGCACATAAAACTCATTATTTTATACCCAGAAAAGTATGAAATAAATTAAAACAAACAGTATTACACCAAACTGTTTGTAAATTGCATGTTCGGTGGGCCCAACAATGGTTGATTTTGAATGACGTCATCCCACCCTGCTGCAATCCACCACACCAAATTGGTAAATATAAAAACGCACTCTATTTTTAAAATATCATTTTTTTTAAATTTGACACCCTATATCTCGAAAATTAAATAACTTAGGAACACATGTTTACAAGAAAATTTAGCCATAAAATAAGCCAAGGATATATAGCAATAAGCATACAGTTTATAGACTTGCCACAAAAATTTAACTTTAGCTCCTAAACCTTATCTCAAAAACTAATAATAGCATTAAGCTGTGCCCATGAGAAGAATTTTAATCAGAATGACTTACATCCACCTACATTTTCCCAAAAATTTCAGTCAATTTGATCCAAAGCCAAGTAAGGATTCGCGCTGGGGGTTCAGTGGCTCTGGTTCAGATGTGAAGAGAAAACTCGTTTTTAAAAACAAGGTATAAAATATATTGTCCGACAACTTTGAACATTTACCAATAAATTAGCATGTGCATCTTCTTCCTACTGTGGGGCCATTCGAGTAAATAATCTTACTTTCTATCAAGACAATTAGGCAGGTTTAAGGAGGATTCCAAGACTGCTATTTTCTGTAGTAGGTACTTTGCGGAAGCTTTGGAGACAGGTGGGAATTTAGAATTAGGTTAAGTTATCCAAAAGGCGTTACCCTGTAGTACATACTTTGCGGAAGTTCCGAAACAACTTGAGGGTGGATATGATACTCAAGTCTGAAGCTAACATATTTCGAGTTGCCTTTTATAAGACAACGTTAATTAATTCATTGTCTGCGCAAAATTTAGTAAGGAAAATCTAAGACTGGGGAGTATTTAACAGTATCAATCAAATCACTAACCAACATTAAACTGACTTCGAAATACTGACATTTAAAAACTGAACATTTTAGACTTATAGAAAGACAATAAACAGTTTGACAAACAAATTGTATATTATATCTTCATTTTTTATGATATATCTCATGGTACTAATATTCCACTTTATCAAAGTCAGGTAACATTTGGTTTCATTTAAAGTTAATATAATACTTTTGGTTCAACTAAAATACTGGAAGAAAAAAAATCAAAACAGAAAGTCGTCTAGATTTAGTTTTTACAGTATATCAAAATCGTAAAATTTTAATTTCAAATTTCGGATAGAATTTGTTTTATAAAAAATGTTTAATAATAATCATAAAATCGGAATATTTTTTTATTATCTATATAGGACCCTTTATTTAAAACAATTAGGTTGCATTGTATACCCCGTGTTTGGTACATCCTGTATAAATAAATATAACTTTACAAAATGTGCTTTTAGAAACCCAAGTATCTATCCTATTTGAAGTTTTCTTTTATTGCCTATAGCTAACGAGTTATCCAAAAATTAAACATTAAATGAAGCTGTATTTGAAACAATTTTTCCAGGTATATCAATAAATTTTACTCGAAAATTCAATTCTCAAATTATTTATATTGTAAATAGATCAGAAGAATACAATAATTATCAACTTACTTGAATATTAAAAAGTGCAGTTTCAAATGGGCTTTCTGGCTCATTTTGATTTTTTTCGGAAGGTGTATTGTTTTGGGAATTCAGACTTATACTTCGCTGCAAAACTTTTTGGCCCATTTTTAATAGCTGACTATCACACAATAAATCATCTTCATGGTCCATGCTTTGACTTTTTTGTTTTTTTAAGAACATTTCTCGTTCATGTCTTTTTTTTCTCCACTGTTCTTCATTTTCTTCTTCCTCCAAATATATATCGTCATTGTCTTTTTGTTCTTCCATCTGTTCTGTGTTTAAATCTAAAATTATACCAGTCAGTTTAAGTTAATGTAAATAAAGAAAAATTAATCACAATATTCTCACACAATCACACATTCGCTTATTCGAAGTTATATTTTCGCTTAAAGACCTGTCCTCGTCTGAACAACATATAATAGTCAGTAAAGAAAAAGCTGTTTACAATGCTTAATTATTATTTGCATTTTAGTAAAGGTCACCGTTCCAATTTAATCAAGCTGCAAATTAATTTAGATTTGTTGCAGTCCATAAACATGCAGAAGCAAACGAGAATCACAAATCGGTCAAATTTGTAATAAAATTTAAGCAATTTCATAATAAAAAAGGTAAAACTATCTATTGCTTAGAGGTCACCGTAGTTTATTTAAAATATTATCCCAGTAAAATATAAAAATTTAAATTTAGACTCTAGTTATTAAACATCATTGAATACCTAGCCCATTTACTCCTTGATATTTTAGATCGCATTTGCTTTTTACTTCGAATGCACTAAAATAAAATTAAGCCATTTTAGTTCATTTTGGACTCTACAGGGTATTTTCTAAGTAAGTACAAAACATTTAAGAGCATATTCTGAGCCAATTTTGTGAAAAAAACGTTCATATGAACATATGTTCTCAAACGTTTCGTTTCTAATATACAGGGTGGTAAAATTTTAAGCAAATTCCTTTTTTTATAGTATCTGTGATATCATTGTAAATATTTTTGTGAAATTTGGTATACACACATTCTAAGGATTAGAGCAGTTTTGTACAATGTACAATTTTTTTAAATTTTTTAAAAATGGTGCGCCATTATTTTTCTTAAAATAAAAATTATATTTGGCATCCTCATTAACTTTAGAGCAAATTTTGTAACTTGCCTTTTTTCGGCAGACACATAGTTTTTGCTTAATTAATTAATAACGAAAACCCAATTCATTATTGTTTCATTTAATGAATTGCTGGAAATGGCCACCTTCAGCCGTGATACAACTGCAGGCCTCTTTCATATTTTCTCACACATGTGCAAAAATACCTGTAGTATTTCGTATTCTGTCAAACTGACAAATTGGTCTAAAAATTCTCGAGCAGTTAAACTAAAATATGCTGGAGCCCCATCATGTCATCTAATAAAGTTTGTAAATCTTCTTTAAAAATCGTCTGTATGTAGCACTATCAAGTCTCATTGGGAGAAAAAAGGACCAATTAGAAAATCAGAGATTATTTCCACCCATACGTTTAATGAAAATTGATTCTGAAAATAATTTTCAATTATCGCATGAGGATTTTCGTAGCTCCAATTACGGTTGTTATGAAAATCCACAATCGCGTGTCTAGCCTCATCTGTAAATTGCACTTGGTCAATGAATTGTGCAAGGATGTTGTATAATTTTTTGTTGAATTCATTGGCAGAATTCTATACGTGGGAGATTATCTCTAGATAATGCCTGCACGCGCTGAACATAATATGGTTACCAGTGGCGTTACCGACGAATGGCCTATACTAATTTATTTATTTATTTATTTATTTATTCAAACGGTTACACCATTTTTACAATTTACATTTCGGAATAAATATTGACAATAAAAAATTAGTTAATTATTACAAAATACGGACTATACAACATCACAAGATCAGACTTTTCAACTCTTTTTTGAAAGCATGTATTGACACATTGAAAAAACTCAAGTTAGGAAACATATTCACACTAGTAATGACTCTATTTAGGGGCATGTTCTGACCATGCCTAGTATTACAATGCGTAGCAGACAAGAGGGGTGATCTGCTAAAATTTCTGGGTGGAATATAAAAATCAAAGCTATTCAGTATACTGGATGATGTTATTATGTTATTTATTACTTTATAAAAGAACAAGGCCTCGAAATACTGTCTGCTACTTTCCAGCGTGGTCAAACCATGATACCCTCTTACCTCCTCCAGGGTTAGCTGTAAACCTGCTCGCGCCATTCTGTGTCGTAGGTACCTCACAAACTTAAGCTGTATTGCCTCTAGACGCCCACGGTGCACCTCAAAGTAAGGACTCCAAATCAAACAGCAATACTCTAACACAGATCGCACATACCACACAAACAATGCAACCAAGCCAGGCAAATTATTAAAATCATTAGACAATCTTATCATCATACCCAACACACGGTTGCTTTTATTAATAATTGCTTCATAGTGGTCCGTATAACGTAGCTTGCCGTTTAGCAACACTCCCAAATCCTTCACTACATTCACTCTCTGGAGTTCATTTCCCCCTATATTGTACCCATATTCACCACCATCCCTATTGCGACCAAAGATAATATAAGCACACTTTGCCACATTCAGTGCCAAATTATTCTCCTGACACCAATAAGCCAGAGTATCCAAATCCCGTTGAAGCAGCTCACAGTCCTCGCTCGATTGCACCGCCCTAAAAATCTTTAAATCGTCTGCAAACAAAAGGTACTTTGAGACAAGTTTTTCTCCTATATCATTCACCAGTAGTTGAAACAGCCTAGAACCCAGGTGACTCCCCTGAGGCACTCCAGAGACAACATTAAACATAGGTGAAAGAAATCCCACCAATCTAACCTGCAAAGTTCTGCCCCGCAAATACGAAGACAACCAGGAGTGAAAAGGCTCCCCCACTCCAAGAGAACATAGCTTGTCAAGCAGAACCCTTTGATCCATGAGGTCAAACGCCTTGCTGAAATCTGAATATATTGCATGTACCTCCTGGCCAGCATCCATAGCTGCACTGATATAATTAGTATACAGGAAAAGGTTGGTTTCGGTAGAACGGCCACCCTCAAAACCATGTTGTTCCTCCACGATATAATTTTTGAAAGCACCGAAGGAGGGTAAAACCAATTTTTCCATAACCTTGGGGATTGCAGACTGTATACAGACAGGTCTGTAGTTCTTGACATCACTGCTGTTCCCAGCCTTAAATATAGGGGAGATATAGGAGTGCTTCCATTTGTTTGGAAAAGCACCACAAGATAGTGACCTATTAAAAATAAACGACACAGGCTCACAAAGAGACACAGCACACTCCCTCAGCATAACATTCGGCAGCATATCAGGACCAGCACTCTTTTTCACATTTAGAGATAGTAAACACTGAAGTAGACTTTCGAACTTGATTTTAATTCTATTTACATTAGCGTGAAACTACTTATGACTCGATTCTGATCATTATTGTAAGCCATTTTACCCTTAAAACTCTGATAAACAGAACTGAACTGTCTAGCAAAGAGATTGGCGACTTCCTGTCCCCCTTCAACCCATTGGTCCCCCAAAAACATGGATTCTTGGACATCATTGCCCCTTTGTGATCTTGACTTAACAAACTTCCAAAACTCGCTAGTATTTGCCCCCATTTGCTCCTCCACATTAGAGACATACCGACTATAACACTCACCAGTCATTCTCTTACACTCATTTCTTAGGTTATTGAATTCTGTGTAATTATGCCGACCATTTGTTGCCTTATATTTCTTATGGGCTACCTTTTCAGCAATTACCTTTCTTTTTAATTCAGAACTGAACCAAACAGGGAAATTTGACTTTTTTACCATATACTTTGGCACAAACAAGTCCACAACATGATATATTGTTTCATAAAAAGCATCAACAATATCATTAATATCGTTCAAATAATACAAACCAGTCCAATTAACTTGTAATAGATAATTATTCATAGCACCATAGTAGACTTTATTGAAATTGTAATTATATTCAGCTTTGCATTTAACAGATTGGGATTCAAATGACAGAAGAGCCTTTAGAGAAGGATGATAATTATCTTTTGGTAATAGTGGATCACAACTAGAGATAGACAAGTAATGGTTGGAAAAACACAGGTCCAATAAGGAGTCTCTAGCATTATGTACACAGTTATACTGACTTAAACCTAAATATGACATTTCATTGCAGAGTAATATTTCAATATCATTACTTATATTCTTAACAGTCAAGTTATCACAGTCCCAGATTAGATCTGGGAGGTTATAATCACCCATTACTATAATCTTATGGTCTTTACCATATTCTATTATCACATCCTTAACTGCCTGAACATGATTACTGTAAAGCTCCAAATTTGAACGAGGAGGCAAATACACACAGCCAAATATAAATTTTATATGAATAATCCTGACTTTAACAAAAAGATGCTCAACAACTGAATTTTCTAAAGGTACAACACACGAGTCAAAAGCGCTACTCACAGCTATTGACTCATATTAAGCAGGTTGGCAATTTTTATCGTGCTTGTTTCTCGATGACGTTCAATTTCATTTACTAAGCGTCGGTGAATCCTTGAAAATGTTCGTACATTTGGGATTTGTGGGTTGGAAAATGGTTCTAGGTAAATCCGTTGCGCTGCTAAAAAATTTTCATCAACCAGTACATAAACAAAGTGGATGTTTGCCATTTCGGAGTGTGTGTAGTTAACTATTGTCAGGATGTTACTTTTAATAACGTAACAGTAATTATTAAAATAATGAACAATAAACTAAAACGTTATGAAGAACAGGGAACTTATAAATACAATAATAGAAACTAGAAAGTGCGTTTAAAATGCGAACTCAAATTAAAATACATGCTTAATATGTATTATTTATGATTGTCAAAAATGAATTTGACAATCACTAACCATACTTTCAATAAATTTACGGTAAAGTATGGACTGGGGATTCCAAAAACAAGTTTTATTTTGAGGAAAGACCGTGGCGCAGTATTTTTTTCTTCAAACATATTCAAAGCAAATCTCTTACGAACACCACAGGTAAAAATAAAAAAAGTTGTACATCGAAAAATGCCTCTAGAGCCATAGAATGTGTGTACCAAATTTCACCAACCCAGCAAAACAACCCCTTTAAGAGGGCAGAGAAAGAGAAACAAAAGCAAAAATTATAATAAGAAATTCAAAAATAAGTTTAAGAGAAATTATGAATTATTGTTCTAAAAACCTGTAACCTGATGCATATTTTAAATAAGCAGGTACTTTATTGTACATCTTTGATATTTGGTAAGAAAAGGACCGCTCATACATCGAAGTACGATTTATAGGTGCAGTCAAGGTGTTTTTATGCCTCAGGTCCAAGTTATGTGCATCGTACCTGAATTTTACTTTGCTATATAAATAACAAGGACATTTATTACAAATTATCTTATTATATAAAACTAGACTATGTACCACTCGTCTTTCATTTATTCTCAACCAGTGGATTTCCCGCAATTTTGCACTAACACCCCTGATACCCCAAATCAGACGTACACACGAATTCTGCATAAGCCGGATTCTTTTGACATCACAGTCCAAAAGGCAGGGTCTATACAGTACATCGCAGTAGTTAAAGTGCGATAAGACGATGGAATCACAAAGTAACTTTTTAGCACTGTCAGTAAGGAGGGCGCGTTGATTAAAAATCAGTTTAAGATTATATTTATATGCTCCGAGAACCTAAGATTAGTGTCCATTAGGAGACCTAAATTTTTAGCAGTATTACAAGTATTCAAGATCTTACCATTTAAGCGAATTTTAAGAAGATTCTGGTTTTGATCTCGTGACTGTGTCCGACCAAACAACAAAATTTGTGATTTTGCTGGATTTATTTCCAAGCAATGCGCCCCTGACGCTCTCAAAAACATTTAGATAATGCGTCAATTTATCATTAACCTCCAAGATCTTACTAGGTTTAAAAGAAAAATACAATTGAGTGTCATCTGCATAGAAATGCGCAGAACAATACCGTAAATATGTTATAAGTTGTGATGTGTAAAGAGTGAAAAGCAATGGACCCAGTATCGTGCCTTGGGGCACACCACAGAGAACCTCCAAAGATCCAGAAAGCTTATGATTGGATTTAACCATCTGGCTTCTACCATGAAGATATGCTTTAATAAGAAGCTGAGCGCTGTCACTGAAACCAATATAATTAAGAATGCCTAGGAGAAGGGTATGGTTTAGACGGTCAAAAGCTTTTGAGTAGTCCAAAAGGACCAACGCTGTTAGCTCATCACGTTCTGCTGCCTCCAAGATATAGTCTGTCACCTTAAGTAGAGCAGTAGTACAACTGTAGTCTTTACGGAATCCTGACTGGACTGTGGGCAATATGTTAAATTGGGCGACATATTCTCTTATTTGGATATCCATCACTCTCTCAATTACTTTCGAAAGAGTGGGCAGAATACTTATCGGTCTTAAGTCCTTAAGCTCACTTGGGGAATTGACCTTGGGATGTGGCAGAGTATGTGATATTTTCCAAGATTTAGGAAATGTGTTATTTTCAATGCAAAAATTAATTAAATGAACAATTACTGGAATGATGTGAGGGCAACAATGAATCAACATTGCTAACCCAATACCATCACAACCAACAGCCTCTGTCTTAATTGAGAATAAAGCATTTTTTACCTCTTCGACGGTTGCTAATTTAAACTGAAATTCATCAACATTGGCCTTTTTATGGCTACAGAATCAGGTTCGCCGGACTGTGCTGCACCTGTAAAAAAAATATTTATGTCATCCGCGCTGCCTAGGTGTTCACAAATTATATTCTTATTTCTTGAGTGAATATCCATTTTCTTCATAAGTTTCCAAATATCTTTTGGGCCATCTCTACGGATCCTGCTCTCAAGGTACGTTTTCTTTTCCCTAGCCACTGATGCACTAACAAAATTTCTAAGCTGCCTATAAGATGCCCAGTTTTCCAGAGTTTTTCTTTTTTTTGTATTTTGACAAAGCTTTATTTCGTAGAAACATGCAAAATTTGGTGTTTGGAGTTAACCACGGTGCCCTTTTTTTGTAATTCTTGAAGTTCTCATTGGCGCGTGAACATTGAATAGTTCCGGCAAAAAGAAATTAAATGTATCAATTTTAAGATCAATGTTAGGTAACTAATAGATATCATTAAAAGGCATATTCTGAAGATCTCGACAAAAAGCCACATGATCAAAATGTTTATAATCTCGATATGTTGCAAAGAATGGTTTAGGTTTAAAAATTTCAAGTTTTAACTGACATTTATAAAAAAAGATTTTTTTTATTAAAACTTTACCACCCTCTATCTTGAAAACGAAGCGTTTGAAGACATATGTCCATATTAACTTTATTTTTTCATGAAATTCAAAATCTTGATTTATATCGTCTAGAAAATACTGATATTTTAATAAATAATTTTTTACCGCACTTTTATTCCTAAAATTAGTCCCAAATAAAATGCAAATATAAATTGGTAGGTATTTGTATTTAAACTTATTAAAATTAATTAAAACGAATTATTTATGTTACATTAATATAACAGAAACTTTCACAGCTTTGATGCGTTCTTATTCTAAAAACAATGAAAAAAAAAAACGTCCGTATAAACTGGATTTTTTTTCAAAAATGCGAATTAGCTTCATCATATATATTAAATATTTTCTAACTGTGCAATGAATTTCGACGATTTGTTTGTTCACTTTTGTTAATCTTTTACCTTTCCTACTCTTCCTGTTACAGCACTCCATTTACTAGTATGAATGTTTTTATTAAATCTGTCTGAAGTTAAAACAGGAAATCGTGTGCTACTTTGATATTCAAGAATTCGATTTGACAGTAGAGAATTTTTTAAGTTTTGCTAATTTAAAAGGAAACATCAAAAATTGATCAACGATTAATTAATCAACTTCCAATAAGAGAAAATATTCAATTTTAATTGCTCATTTAGAATTAAGTAATTACAGTCATCCGTTTTGAGGATTTGTGACATTGATACAAAGAACTCATATAATTGTTCCATATTCCGGAATGGACCTCACTAGGGAGCAGTAGAGAATCCCATGACAATTCCCTACAATTACAAAAAATAAAACTTAGTTTTAAGAGTTTTATTATAGGTTACATTAATATGTTAATAAAGTTCAAGTTCCTATCAAATAGTATACCCAATCTTACTACTCCTGAAGAAGCTAACTGAAAAACACTTGTTGGCGTTTAAATTACGACTATTAAGTGTAGTCCTGGTAGAAAATCGGTTCAAATTCAAAATATGCTTTATTGTCAGAGAAACATGTCTTGGTGACAAAGCTAATAACAATTTAAAAAAATTAAATCATCTTGGAGTTTGTCTCCTGACACATTGACTGATGAACTAAATTGACTCCTGGCTAAGTGAATAACAGGTAAAATACAATGTTACATGTTACATGGTTGTTTTTCCCTAAAAAAATAATATTTGGCTAATTTACCCATATTTTTCCACTTAAACTGCCGCTGTCTCCCTGTTCCATGCATTTCGCCATCCTCTAAAAGAAGTTCCTGAAGTAGTTTAACTTCTCTGGTATCATCGTCTAGCATCCTTCGCCTAAAATAAAATATAAAGTATATATAGAGAAAAACTGAAACATCAAAATATGTATATATATATATATATATATATATATATATATATATATATACAATATATTTGTAAGTCATAAAATACAAAATTTATTAAATTAACCTATATACCCCGTTAAACGGCCATAAATTACTACCCTAAAAATAACACACCCTTTTGAATGAACGAAATCAACCTGATACAATAGACCAAATAAGTAATTATTTTGATAATGTATCACTGCGTAAGGAAAGTGTCCAAGCTACAGTACGCGTCTTATTTTGAAATATATTTATATTAATTTAAAAATGAATTATATTGTTTTTAATTAATTGTCGTGAATGGAAAATGTTTTAATCAGTTATTTTTTAATTGTAAATATTTCGAATTATTTGTTTTTATCTAAACGTCAACTATTTTATGTATTTTTAAATGCACAGTTTGGAAATTTAAAAAGTTACCTTCAATTCTTAGAAATTTCCTTGGGTTCATTGGCGCCAAATTCAGAAAAAGTGCGTTAAATCTTCTGCAGGTTCTTGCAACAATTCTTTAACATTCGCCGTGAATATAAAACAAATTTAAAATATCCGCATTTGAATAACTATTATTCTCTATTTTCGCTAACTTAATTTGAAATAAACTAAAAAGTGAGACATGTCATGCCACCATCGTTACGTATTGCAGTTGTTACATCATACCACACTTGGCGTTTTAGATCTTTAAAGTCTTGTCGAATATTAATAGCAATTATTTTGATCAAATTTATAAAATCTGTATTACAGTTAACTCCTTATAAAAGTCGACAATCCTATATGACTAAAAAACATTAAAATTTTACATTAATTTGACATCTGGAGACGAAAATATTGAAGTTTTAATTCACATAGATTTGGTAAAAAAAAACACAAAATAATTAATATTTAAGAAACGGTAAGAGAAACGAAAAAGTATCCTTTATAAAAAAACATGATTGTTTCGCAGAATCTAAAAATAAAATAAACTACAGGGTGTCCCATCTAAAATTCCAAAGTTGATGCCAGTTACCAGTAGATCTGGCAACACTGCAAACGCGACATTATTTTTAAAAGCTAGAGCGCAGCCTCCTATGCCCTTAGTCAAAATTTCAAATTTATTTTTTTTCATCCTTCAAATACTTCTAATGTACCATCGAGTATGGAATACCCTCATATGTTAAGCTAAGATAAATAAAAGGTAGCAAATGCAATGCAAAAGATATAATGCTAACTTTTTCTGATACTTCATAACTGAAAATTAAGCAAAAGCATTTGTTACTACTTTATGCATATAGCAGTCATTTCCCGGCTTCATGAAGAAGAAACGATCATGATTGACATCGGATGCAATTATTGTTGTCAATGGACTAAAGATTTTTGGAGTGGGGGAGGTAAATATGTGGTACTCAAGGGTTCCAGGGTTACGTTTTGATCGAAATCACGAGCTTTTAATGTGTTTAATACCTTTTAACCTTTTTAAATTCGCATAAACCATCGTTAAAACTCGTGTTTTTTAGATACTTTAGTACAAAATTATTTTATTTCAGAAACAATGAAACGGCAGTCGGAGCCGGGAAATAACCACCGAATCATCATAATTCTGCACGCTTGGCAAGTTCATCACTTTAACGATTTACGGGCCCAAACTTCTAATTTAAAACCGAGTTCAAATAAAGTGTTTTAAATTAGTTTTTTTTTAAGATAACTGCCACCAAAGGGTGGCTTTGATGATACAATTGGTTTTTCTGGATTCATTCTGAAAGAAATAGCGCACCCTAATCCCTCTTAGGTGCTTAAGTCCTCGTCTCGAAAAGGTGTGATCGCAGCCTTGTTCTGGCGTTGCTCGTTATGGAAAATGGACTCATTCCTTTTCATGATGGCTTTCCGCTCTCAAAGGGTAATCAGGGTGTATGTAGTCAACGCACAAGACGAATTAACTCTATAGGTTGCCTCGACCGATCTTGACTTATCCCAACTCGATGTGAGCGATCTACGTCACTCGGCGACCGGCTTGCTTTAGCACGGCATTGTCCATATTCTCTTCTGCGTTTAATTACATATATTAATCTTTTTTTGTTCAAAATTGTAACTTTTTTGTTACAATAAAATGCAACCCTGCAAGATACAAGTTATTATAATTTTACACTTATGTTTAGAGATGTTGGTTCAAATTTTAACCAAGTTTTTTTGCTGAGTGCATTTCAAAAATTCGCATCGTATTTGAAAAAATATGATTGTAGCCTCAAAAAAATATTTTTGTAAAAAGTTTTAGCATGACAAATAGTTATATAACTTTAGAAAAAGTACGTTTTTTAACAGTAGTGTGTTCTCAGTTTTTGGTGATAATGATTAGAAACAGAGAAAAAGTTTAAATACAAAAATTAGTATATAGGATGACTTATATACCTACTTAAATAATTATTCATATACGAAACACCCTATATTTTATTACATTTTTGAATTTCATCTAAAATTCTAAGTCCACTTCATATGTTGCCCATAGGCCGAAGTTTAATTGTTTTCGAGATATTGACATTTAAAAACTGAGATTTTCAATTTTGAATCTAAACAAATTAGAACAAATCGGTTTGCACTTTCCTGATTCAGTTTTTAATAGTCTACTATAAATGTCGTCTCTATTTCTAACCGGTACCAAGATATCAACCGAGAACACAGAATGGGGACACCCTCGAGGATACCTTATGTATATTATAAGTATTTTTCATATTTTATTAACTATAGGTATACCATTTGCAGTAAACGCAATTAAGTAACTGTTCAAACATATTTTTTAATAATAGGAAATAAATCAGCACACAATTTATGTTTAAATGTTAACAAATTAAAAATTCAGTTAATAATTTTTTTCATTTTTTTTATAGAGCTCTTCGTGGGAGTCGACTTCAGAATGGCTTCTTTTTAAAATATTTCATTCTTATAAATAACCTTTGCCTTAAGAACACTAAAATGTCTTAAAACTTTCATTTGAGGAAGTAAAAAACACAATTGACAACTATCGCAACGAGAACGTTAAGTTGAATAAGCAATAAACTGGCCGACTTGTCACTTATCGAGGTAACTTTAGAGTTAATGGGCCTTGGTCAACGCATACTACTGCTACAGTGTTGGTTATCCAGGCCAACGGGTTTTGATCCTCACAGGCAATTTTGATGATTTCACCAGAATATCCACGAATGGAAGGTTGGGATTTTGTCATTGAATGCTGAAGTCACTTCGAATACAAGTCCTGAGTTTCCTTGCCTCCTGCTGGTAGTCTGACGGAATACCGCAGCCGACTATTTATCCTGACCGGTGTATTACCGCCTTCTCAATCGCCAGGTTTGAAAAAATGTTTTAACTAAATCCAAAAGCACCGCAAACGATACTGCTGCCACGAATTCCTCTAGGGTACCATGATAAAAACCTCTGACTACAACGCAACAATTTAAATTTTTTGCATAACTTCTACAGTCAGTATACAACAGTTGAGCTTAATTCACTAGTAAAATAAGAACATTTTTCAAAAAATATCTAATTATACCTAAGGCGCAAATAAGTTTATTAGCTTTTTTGATTTTGGTATATTGACCAATACAACAAGTTAACTATACATACTTACATATGAATTTTTTCTAAATCAGATTTAACCTGCTCTTCGTCAAATTTTTCGGTGTCTCCCAATTCAAATTCTAGCTGATCCAACCCTTTCTCATCTTCATCCTCGCTACCCCATTCAGATTCGGACAATTCAGCCTCGGCCTCTAAGAAATCTGCCAATTTTAGCTTTTCACGCTTTCCTATAAATCAAGTCACTATACGTTACACAGATTGTTAAAAATAGATCGAGTTAAACGATGTTTTGATAGTTCTAATAAATTCTACAAAAAAAAATTGATAAATGTATTTGGTCCCAAAATATTCGTATACATACCTTCTTCATTTAAATCAAATTCGTTCTCTTCCGAGTCATAACCAACATTATTAATATCATCCTCGTCGACTTCGTCTCCGTCCTGCAAATCAATTTTTTCATTATCTTCATTTTCTTCATCTGAAGTTTCGTCATCTGCGAACAAAATATAACTTTATTCCATAAAAATGTATATAATCTGTCAGAGAACCCTTTTGTTACCGCCTGAAATAATAAAGTAACAATTGTTAAATGCTACCCCTTATCTTCAAAATATATATGGAATATAGGAAATTATGCAGTTATCAAACAATATTCTAATTAAACAACATTTTGTTTTTATAATTAGAATAAAAAAGTTACTAAAAAGATTATTCTATCCCAAATTCTTAAATAAGGCTTAATAAAAATTAAAACGAAATTATTGAAAAAAGTTTAGTAACATGCAGGATAGAACCAGATTATATAAGTATCTATCACTTTTATACAATCCTAAGTAAGCCATAATTCCACAACTCCATAGTAAATTAACAAGGGGGAGGCATTAGAATTAGTGTTTCCTATCCGGAATCCCTAGGTCCCGTATCCCGAAAATCTCGATAAATTTAAATGCCCAACTTAAATCTGTTCTAATGGTAAATATATTTCTTGACTATTTTGTAAGGTGTTTTGTTTTCGTTGTAAGGTGTAAGTCGTAATTTTAACTGAACAGCAGTTAATTGAGTTGTTCTTTGAGTTTTGTTGTTTATGTGCCCAGTCAAATAATTCGGCCGAGTAGGCAGCGCCTGTTACATATTTTATGTTTTATAGATTTACCAAGAAGGCTGAACATAAAAAGACGTACGTGGTACATCCCAAAAAATGACGACAAATGGTCAATGTGGTCCAACTATTGAATTGCTTTGGATAAACAATCTGCAAAATGCAAACACTGTGGTGCTATAATAGGAACCAGATGAGGTGCTACAGAGGGTCTTCATGTGCATTTTAATTCAAAACCTTTAAACACTCAAGAGAGGTAACTGCAGCGTCGCCCTCATCCTCAATAATAATTGAACCCGAAAAAGATATTAGCAGCGAAGCCAGGAAGCTAATCAACATGAAATTGATCTTCAATCATCAGCAACACCTAAAAAGCAAAGAAAAACTTTGGATTTTATCGTTCCCTTAATGATATGATATGATATTCATTCCACTGTCAAAAAAGTTAGAAAAAAGATATTCTGCCGTTCACCTACCAAAAATTCAATTTTACAAACCTATATGAAGGAAAAGCATGGGAAAGAACTCTGTCTGCTGTTAGATTGCAAAACAAGATGGAATAGCCTTGTTGACATGCTGGAACGTTTCGTTTTATTGAAAAATTGTATTCAGAAGAGCTTATTGGATTTGAACAGTTCGGTATATATAAATGATCGTGAATTTCAAATAATGAGATATAAAACAATGCTTGAAGACCGTTAAACTAACAGTAGAAGCCATCTGTCGAAAAGATGCCAGTTTATGTACCGTTGATGCGAGTCTTAACTTTTTATCCTGCAAACTTGAAAAAGTAGATACGCAACTGAGTAATGAATTTGAAGAAGCACTGAAAAATCGTATAAATCAACGCTGAACTATATGTCCGGAATCACCTCATACCTTCAAAATCCTACCCCACTTCATGAAGCAAATTTTTGAACAACCCCATTCTGATGCTATTGCTCAGTTTGTCAAAAATATATCGGATGTTAGAATAAAATATTGTAGATTCCGAATTTGATGAAGATATGCCGCTACCCGAAGTGGCAAAGCAATCAACCGAAACTTTAACCTTAAATCAGAAACTTCAAGAGGCCATATGTTTTGTGACTACTAAACCTACTTTGCCAAGACCAAAATATCCAAAAGGTCGTCTTAACGTAATAACAAAGAATATGTCACTTATGTTTTTTATTTTTTGTCTTCCTTAATAAAACACTTTTTTATTTTGCTTTTGATGTAGCTGCATTTGTATTATTTCTGTAGATTAGATTTCTCATTCTGGGAATTAATCCCGGGATTATAGTATGACCATTGTTAAGAGAGACAACATTATTTGTCCTACCTGAGAACTGAATTCGTTTTTGATTTTTTTTTCTTTTCGGTTGTGCTCCTCCCTCATCATCATCATCTGAATCAATTACCCCTCCACCAGTGATTTCTTGTGTTTCACCTATATTACTGCTTTGAGAAACTGAATTTATAGGTGATTCAAATTTCTTTTTAAAATTTTCTAATTCCTCTTCATCTAACAGTTGAGATATGATCATGTCTTCTTGCCCTGTTTAGAAAAAAGATATATTTTGCAGCATTCTGAAAAATGTATTTTAAGGGTCCAATATAAATATATTGAATTATTTTTTAAAGTATTTTTTATAATCTTGGTTTATTGCAAAATTATAATAAACCAATTATTCGTGTAGGATT
The DNA here is from genome assembly GCA_030620095.1 of Kuschelorhynchus macadamiae. NCBI lineage: Eukaryota > Metazoa > Arthropoda > Insecta > Coleoptera > Curculionidae > Kuschelorhynchus > Kuschelorhynchus macadamiae. The sequence continues at coordinate 714,040 of JAUTXW010001365.1, forward strand.
TTTTAAAACTATTATAGATGCCTTTTTAACTGACCGTAACTAATTTTCTCTACATATGACACATAATCAATTTATAAGACAAATGACTGTAAATGTAAAATATAATATTTTAAATAATTAACATATAACGTGTGATCTTACATTCTGCCAGAAATGCTTTGGTACTTTTCCATAGGTATGTGAGAGATTTAGACACATATCCGGCAACGGACGCAAATGTTTGGTCTTATCAACTGTACTTTTTCTGAGACGCATTGAACACAGAAGTAACGTATATGCATTATGCAAATAGTTAAAAAAAATACTTAAAGATCTTAAAATTAGTATACTAAGAAACTGAATGAAGGGTAATAAAATTTGGACAAAGTCGCTCATTTTAGAGTTTAATCCTCCTAATTTAGAATATTCCGAATAATTCACGTGCACGTAATTTAATAATAGGTAATGTGGTTGAAATACTTATTATTTTTTTCTGATTAGGAGGAATATGTAGGAGCCTAAGACCTGAAAGCCTGAGTTAATTAGGTAAATTATGCAAAATATAGTGTTAATTTCATTTAAAATCTGCAACTTCCATGTGACACTAATTGTTGGCAGCACATGCCTCATTAAGAATAAAATATTATAAAAAAAGTTTCGTTTGTAGTTATATATTAAAATCTTTGGATTTTTATATATAATTTAAATCAGAAAAAGCACAAATAATATCAAAGGCTGGTTTATTCTATTTTCAGACTAAGTAAATTACTACATTTAATCAAATAACAAATCAGAAACCTTTTTGATAGGTTAGGCCACATAAACAAACAAAAATATTGTTTAATTTTGTTAAATTGCCTGTATATGTAATATTTTTATAGATTTTTAATCTAACATAATATTAGATATAATTAATAATTAAGGTATTTAGATATAGGTATTTAATATTCTAATTACTTTTCTATCTGTTATAATTGCTGTACTAATTTCTTGTTAGTTAATTTAAAATATGTTGTCATTCAGAAATCAAACGTTTTTTATAATATAAAGGTTGAATTTTTATAAAATATAAAAAAATATAGTTGGAAAAATAGATGGTCCCGTTCCAGAACCATTAAGGATTGAAGCTAATTTTTCTAAAAATCATAAAACATTCACCGTCGTATTCACTAAAAAGGTTTAAGAGTTAGTTAGACCAGATTTAATTGTCATGACAAATGAAATTCTTAGTTCCCCAGTTTTGTTTTGTTTATATTACTATCAATTTGTAATTGTGACATTTGCAAAAATTATTTGTTTAATCATTGCATATGTCATCTTAAACCTATAACTGTCAAGTTAGACCTGGTCTAAATTCAAACCTCTTTAGTGAATATGGGTCTCAAAGAACAGTATGAAATATGCTTGCTTGCTACACATAAAGTAAGTAAAAGCAGTGAACTAAAAACTGCTATTATTTTAAATCTTACTGGTGAAGATGGCAGGATATTTAATAATTTTAAGTTATCTACAGAAGAAAAAAATACGAGAAGGTACTTAAGGAGTTTCAGTTATATGCAAATCCAAAAAAACACTATATTTGACACAAAACTTTTATAAAAAGTATCAAAAAGTATGTGAACTTTATGATAATTTTTGGAATGACGTTCAGAAAAATGCTCAAAGTTGTGAATTTAGATCCTTAGATAAAATGATAAAAGATAGGTTAGTGCTGGGCATTTATGACAAGCCCTTGCAAGAAACGCTTTTGCATAGTGAAGTTTTAACATTAAAAATAGCTGTAAATATTTGCAGAATATATCAGCTGACAAGTCAGCAAAGTATATTTATGTAGGAAGAAAAATTAGTCAGTTTATAAAAAAATTAATTACAACTTTAAATTAGATACTGAAACAGAAGTAAATTTTGTACCAGAATTGTATATTAGAAATATGGAATGTAATAATTTAGGCAAGTTACGTCCCCTATACTGTTTAGGTTGCATTTATATAATTTAGATAAGAGAAACATATAAATAGAGGTAAAATGTAAAATTGCGTTACTGTTAGTCTGTTCTCGATTCTGAACGTTTGATAGGTTAGGCCACATAAACAAACAAAAATATTGTTTAATTTTGTTAAATTGCCTGTATATGTAATATTTTTATAGATTTTTAATCTAACATAATATTAGATATAATTAATAATTAAGGTATTTAGATATAGGTATTTAATATTCTAATTACTTTTCTATCTGTTATAATTGCTGTACTAATTTCTTGTTAGTTAATTTAAAATATGTTGTCATTCAGAAATCAAACGTTTTTTATAATATAAAGGTTGAATTTTTATAAAATATAAAAAAATATAGTTGGAAAAATAGATGGTCCCGTTCCAGAACCATTAAGGATTGAAGCTAATTTTTCTAAAAATCATAAAACATTCACCGTCGTATTCACTAAAAAGGTTTAAGAGTTAGTTAGACCAGATTTAATTGTCATGACAAATGAAATTCTTAGTTCCCCAGTTTTGTTTTGTTTATATTACTATCAATTTGTAATTGTGACATTTGCAAAAATTATTTGTTTAATCATTGCATATGTCATCTTAAACCTATAACTGTCAAGTTAGACCTGGTCTAAATTCAAACCTCTTTAGTGAATATGGGTCTCAAAGAACAGTATGAAATATGCTTGCTTGCTACACATAAAGTAAGTAAAAGCAGTGAACTAAAAACTGCTATTATTTTAAATCTTACTGGTGAAGATGGCAGGATATTTAATAATTTTAAGTTATCTACAGAAGAAAAAAATACGAGAAGGTACTTAAGGAGTTTCAGTTATATGCAAATCCAAAAAAACACTATATTTGACACAAAACTTTTATAAAAAGTATCAAAAAGTATGTGAACTTTATGATAATTTTTGGAATGACGTTCAGAAAAATGCTCAAAGTTGTGAATTTAGATCCTTAGATAAAATGATAAAAGATAGGTTAGTGCTGGGCATTTATGACAAGCCCTTGCAAGAAACGCTTTTGCATAGTGAAGTTTTAACATTAAAAATAGCTGTAAATATTTGCAGAATATATCAGCTGACAAGTCAGCAAAGTATATTTATGTAGGAAGAAAAATTAGTCAGTTTATAAAAAAATTAATTACAACTTTAAATTAGATACTGAAACAGAAGTAAATTTTGTACCAGAATTGTATATTAGAAATATGGAATGTAATAATTTAGGCAAGTTACGTCCCCTATACTGTTTAGGTTGCATTTATATAATTTAGATAAGAGAAACATATAAATAGAGGTAAAATGTAAAATTGCGTTACTGTTAGTCTGTTCTCGATTCTGAACGTTTGTTTCGCTTTTTTAAAATAAAGTTACGTAATTTTTAAAAAGTGCTTTCCGCTCGACCACAACGTAACTGGCGCAGTCGGTAAGATAGTGAAACGTGACAAAAAAACACGGTTTTTTCCAAAAATTTATTCACTAAATCTACAAAACAAATTCGACGGTTCAAGTTTTGGAAGTAGATAGTGCCGATCTAAGGCGACTTCACAAAACAAGATGAATCGAAGAACCCAAAATTCAGAAACCGATTGGAAGAGAAATAGTGCCGATCTAAGGCGGCTTTCAAGAGGGAAAAATCTGAAGAGAATTTGGAGCCTACTGGGAGCAGATAGTGCCGATCTAAGGCGACTTCCACAAGGACCATTCTTCAACGGGGAACCCGACGGAAAGAGACGAGACAGCTAGCACGTCACCAAGAACCACTGGGGAGGACAAAAATCGCCGATCCAGCAGTTCAACTGGGGAGGACAAACATCGCCAAACCAGCGTAGATTTAAGGACCTAGGATAAGGAAGAAACAACAAGAAACCAACAAGAAAACCAATGAAACTCTTTTTTCTTCTAGTATTGTAAGTAGAAAACATTTTTTTTTACCAATTTTTCATATTTGCAAAAATAAGTAATTTTTTTTCATTTTAGTAACAAACAACTTAAATTTGAAATTTATTTTTGGAAATACCCATTTTATTTTGAAACTATTTTATTTGCAACATTTTATTTTTTGTGTATATATATATTTTTGCGTATAACCATATTTTTCGTATATCCATATTTTTGCTTAAAAGTATATATTTTATATTTAGTGTATGTATATATATATATATATATATATATATATATATATATATATATAAATCGCCAAAATTGAGCTATTTCGAGAATATAATTTAGACGATCTAATCGACTCTATAAACGATCTATCAATTAATTCTGGTTCAACTGACAATAAAACAAAATATAAGAAAATGGCAACAAACTATACTCTTTTGCGTTATCAAGCAGATAATGTTCCAAATTTTGATGGAAATCCAAAATTGTTACAAAGATTTATAACAGCCTCTGAAAATTTATTAAAAGCTTTTCAAAATGTAAATAACGTAAATGATCCTATAAACATTTGTCTATTTGATACCATATTAAGTAAATTAATAGGTAGAGCCGCAGAACTTATTGTTTCAAAAGCTGAATTAAATAATTGGAATTTAGTTAAACAAGCCCTAATAAATACTTTTGCAGATCAAAGATCTATCGATTGCCTTATTCAAGATTTAATTAATTTAAAACCTTATAAAAATGAACATCCTTTAAATTTTGGTATGAGAATTCAAGATTCTAGAAGTTTACTTTCGGCAAAATTAAACGCTACAAATGAAGACGCCGCAACTAAATTAATTAAGATTACTCATTATGATGAATTCGCTTTAAAAACATTTATACGAAGTTTACCGTACAATATGCAATTAGTCATACGTTTAAAAAATCCAACTGTGCTTGAAGAAGCTATGGCCTTTGCGCGTGAAGAAGAAAATTTTATTTATTTTAAAAATGCTCAAATGCAATTACCACAAAATAAATCTGTACCAATAAGTACACCAAATTTACAAAATAAAAATCAAAAAGGACAACCAACATATAAACCAAATTATTCACATAATTTTAGTCCTAACTATTCGAACAATTTTAATCCAAGCTATTTACAAAATAATCCTAATTTTCCAAGATTTCCAAATAATATAAACGGAAATAATGTTTCAAGTTATTTTGGAAGAAATCCAAATAATTTCTCACAAAACTTTCAAAGAACAAATTTTACACAAAACTTACAAAGACCTATTTTTAATCAACCTAGACCTTTTATGAGAACAAATTCTAATTTTGCTCAAAACTCTATGAGAACTAGACAAGTAGAACCAATGGACACAAGCTCTGGTAATACCATTTTAAATAATAATTTACAAAATAAAAAAGTAAATAGTGAACTTTATAACCAAGAAGTTTTACAGCAAAATACCACAAATGATATTCAAAATAATGATTATGCCGATAATCAAGGAATATTAAATTTTGAAAATATCGATTATGCTGATAATCAAGAAATATCGAATTTTGAAAATCCCTATTATGAACAAAATGATATATATATGCCAAACTATATCGATATGTGCCAAGAACAACAATATGACCAAGGAAATACCGAAAATGTAAATTTTTCGAAACCGAGCCTGAACAACAATATGAGATAGTAATTCTAAATAACTATACAGCTGAATTACCGTATATTTATATTCCCGAATTAAATGCAAATTTTCTATTAGATACAGGAGGTACTCGAAGTTTTATAAAACCAGAAATTGATTACAGATATTTTTCTAATTATATTGTAAACGAATAATTTCAAGTGCAAACCGCACATGCAACGTCCTTTCATAATGAAATTGCGACCATTCCAATATTTCCGATATTTAAAACTCACGGAGAACATACATTTTATTTATTCAATTTTTCAGACAAATTTGACGGATTAATAGGTTTAGATCTTATTATGCAACTTAATGCTAATTTAGATTTTAATACACAACTTTTGCAATTACCCTATGTTGAAATCCCTATACGTTATTTAGGAAAAATTGAAAATAAATTTTCACCCAAAATGTTAAAAGAAAAATTTACTTATATTAAGATGTATTCAAAAAATAAAAGTACCTGTGAACATCACAGAAGGAATAGGTATACTTGATTACCAAAAATTCGGATATTTAGAAATTCCCGAATGTTTAGTTGAGATAAAAAATAACCTTACTTATGTAACTGTTTTAAATTCCTCAGAACATCCCAATAAATTACAATTTCTTGAACCCCTAGATGTTGAAAAAATAAATGTAAACGAACTCAATTTCGTAGATTACAACCCTAATGAACAACCATATGATAAAAATCTAGATAATCAATTAAAAACTAATTTAAAAAACTTAAGACTAGATCATTATAATTACGAGGAAAAACAAAAAATTCGTAAACTATGTTTCGAATATAGAGATATTTTCCATTGTGAAGGAATACCCTTAACTTCTACAAATGCTATTAAACATCAAATAAAACTAACTACAGATACTCCTATTTACACTAAAAGTTATAGATATCCTGAAATTTATAAAAAAGAAGTTAAAGATCAAATTTCAAAGCCCAAAATATAATAAGAGAATCAAACTCTCCATATTCATCTCCAATTTGGATAGTTCCTAAAAAGCTTGACGCTTCAGGAAAACCAAAATATCGTTTAGTTTGTGATCTAAGACGTATTAATGACGTAAGTGTAGCAGACAAAATGCCACTACCAAATATTAACGAAATTTTAGATAAACTAGATAAAGCACAATATTTTTCTACAATAGACCTTGCTAACGGTTTTCATCAAATCGAAATGTGTAAAGAAGATATTCCCAAAACAGCATTTAGTACAGATTTCGGACATTATGAATTTTTAAGAATGCCCTTTGGTTTAAAAAATGCACCCGCGACATTCCAACGCGTCATGAACAATATATTAAGAGGATTACAAGATGAAATATGCTTTGTATATTTAGACGATATAATTGTTTTTAGTACAAGTCTAGATGAACATATTTTAAAACTAAGAAAAATATTTAATCGATTAAGAGAAGCCAATTTTAAAATACAGTTAGATAAATCTGAATTTTTGAAAAAAGAAGTCTAATATTTAGGACATGTTGTAACACAAAACGGAATTAAACCAAATCCTGAAAAAATTTCAGCAGTAAAAAATTTTCCTATACCGAAGACTCAAAAAGAAATTAAATCATTTTTAGGCTTAATAGGATATTATCGCCGCTTTATACAAGATTTTGCTAAAATAACAAAACCAATGACAAAATGTCTTAAAAAGAACTCTAAAATAGAGCATACATCAGATTTTGTAAATGCGTTCGAACATTGTAAAAACTTATTAATCAATTCACCGATATTACAATATCCTGATTTTACAAAACCATTTATATTAACTACAGATGCTAGTAATTATGCTTTAGGAGCAATTCTATCTCAAGGGACAATACCCAATGACAAACCAATCTCTTACGCATCGCGTACTTTAAATGAAACTGAAACTAGATATTCGACTACAGAAAAAGAACTTTTAGCCGTAGTTTGGGCATGTAAATATTTTCGACCTTATTTATTCGGAAGGCAATTTTTTATATATGTTGATCATAGACCATTAGTATGGCTATTTAATCAAAAAGATGTAAATTCAACAGACTATGTAGTATCTCATAAACAAAAGGTAGATGCAATCTATAATAAAGTTACAGAAAAAACTGAAACTCAAAAAGAAGTCATGTTAGTAAAAACTAACCCAAAAGGTGACAAACCCTACGAATTTAAACTCAATCAAAAGGTATATAAAAACTTATCCCCTAGAACTAAATATCAAGCAAAGTTCAGCGGACCTTATATAATACAAGAACTACTTGAACATAATCGGGTAAAAATACAAAATGTTAAAAATCCCAAAAAGACTGAAATTATACATGTAAAAGAATTAAAACGACCTCTTGTTACAGATGGTCCTACGCCCGAGGAGACAAACCAAAATATTACGACTTAAATCAAAACCCTGGCATATTACCCTACAAATTAGGACATGCACAGAAAACAACTAATCATTGGACATTTATACAAATATTTGATATAAAAGGTATAGTAGAAGAATATAAATCTTTAAGTTTAAAATATAATATGTTAAAAGCACATTTGCGGAATAAAACCGACTATAATACGGAATATTATAATTCTTATATAATTATTGATAATCAAAAACAGAAAATATTACGTCAAATTAATGAAATATTACCTCCTAAACAAACTAGGCATAAAAGAGGCTTAATTAATGGACTAGGTAGCATAATAAAAAGTATAACAGGGAATTTAGATGAGGATGATGCAACGGCAATAAATAACAAAATAAATATATTAAAACAAAATCAAAATAATATTAAATTATCTATAGATAAACAAATCACTCTACTTAGTAACTCAATTAAAAGTTTTCAAGAAATATCTAAGAATATATCTCATAATCAAAATATCCTAGAATACAGGGTAAATCAAACAATACAAGTTTTAAACCAAATAGAAATCCAAGAAATCTCCGATTTTGATTATTATCGGACTCAAATGGTTTTAACACAAATGTATATGTTATTTCAAAATATATATGATATATTAGCAAATATAGAAGTTGCTATGTCTTTTGTTAAACTAAATAACTTCCATAATACTATAATTCAACCTAAAGAATTATTAACAGAAATAAATCTGATTAAAAGACATTTAAATTCAGAGAAATTGCCATTTGAACCAATTTTAGAAAATATCATTAAATACGAAAATGTTCTAGAGATAAAAGGCTATGTAATAAACAGCGAAGTTACTTTTATGCTAGAAATTCCTTTAGTCGAGAAACAAGGTTATACTTTATTTCATCTATTTCCAATACCAATACCTAATGGCGAATATTATAAAATGATAATACCAAATTTTAATTATCTCATAATAAATGAAAAGAATTTCGGATATTCTAATGATCCTTGTAAGAAAGTAACGGACAATGAATATTTATGTAATCACATTCACTCTGAGAATGTATTTAAAACACTACCATGCGAAATGCAATTATTAAGATATTCACATAATATCACGAACTGCAAGCAAATTTCCGTAAAATTAGAAAATCTAGAAATTCAAAATATTGATGAAGGCAAATGGGTTGGTTGGGCAAATTGGTTGTACCATTTTATTACACGGGACTTATTTAATTGAGTTAAGCCCTATATGTAGTCTTAAGATAAATGATATAATACTTAGGAGTTATAAGAACTCTAAGAATGAATATTTAAATATACCTTTACCTAATATTAATTTAAATATTACAAGCAAAACTGTCTATAGTAATATAAGATCTTTGAAAACGAATTCCATAAACCTGGAAAAACTTGATGATTTACAAAATGAAATAAATAAGCAGAAAATTGAAAATACTAAACTTTTGACTAACACTGTATATTACCATAAGACAAGTTTGTGGACTATTTTATTGTATGCAATTTTAACCATTGTAATATTTTATATTTTGTGCAAGTATTTATGGCCTAAAGTAAAGATTCTTAAAATTAAAGAAAATGAGGTAAATAATAATATAATAATTTAAATTTGATTTGTTCCAAATAAAATTAGGTCATAAAAACTTTCAGTTTATATGCCCATCAAGGGGTAGAGGAGTTACGTCCCCTATACTGTTTAGGTTGCATTTATATAATTTAGATAAGAGAAACATATAAATAGAGGTAAAATGTAAAATTGCGTTACTGTTAGTCTGTTCTCGATTCTGAACGTTTGTTTCGATTTTTTAAAATAAAGTTACGTAATTTTTAAAAAGTGCTTTCCGCTCGACCACAACGTAACTGGCAGAAAAGCAAATATTTTATTAGAAGCTTTTGGTGAAGGTAAAATAAGATCATCTGGTATAACATACCTGTTAAGTTAAAAATATTAGTAAATTCCAAACATTTATTACTGTAAATGATAGCTGTATTACTTTGTGGTTGAATTTATGGTCAATTTAGGTCTAATTAAAAAATAGATACATTACTTTGCAATAATAAGGAAGAATTTGTAAAAGCCAATCAGCATAATTTCTTAGGAGTAGGAACATATAGGGAAAAATCTACTATTCAATTGGTTGACAATGCAGTATCTAGGGACCAACTAGTAGAGTGTCAATAAAAAATAAGTTACAATTATAAATGACTTGGAGTCAAAAGAAATTATTGGAAAAGTTGATGGACCCGTCAAATGGGCTAGTAACTTAGTCATTGTCAAAAACGAAATGGTGCTTTAAGAGCTTTAAACACTTTACTTTATTCCAATTTTTCATGAAATCAGTTCTAAACTTTTAGGAAAATCTAGTGACATGTGCACTTTTAGTTCTTCATTTGGCTATTACAAATTTTTAAGATTACTTATGGGATTAACCTAGCACCAGCATTTCTTCAGAAAATTACTAAAAAAAATTTTTTTGGTGACATTCTTGTTGTTGATGATTTTTCAATAGTAGGTAAACATAACAAAAACTTGACACTATTTTAGAAAAACTAGTTGAAAGAGCTTACGATTAAAACGTAAAATTTAATACCAACAAAGTTCATTTAGAGTTAGTGAAGTTAAATTAAAATTAAAATCTACATAAGTCTCAGAAAATGAAATTTTGAAAAATTTACGGAAAAAAGATGTCTCATGGTCTAAGGTTCATAAAAATAGCTTCAAAGAGATGAAAAAAAAAATTTTTGCGCTCTTTAAGAAGTTTTGATGATAACAAAAATATGGTTATTCAAACGTATTCTTCGAACGGTTTAGGTTTTTGTCTTTCACAAGATAACAGGCCAGTCTTTTTTTGCTTCACGACATTTAACTTTAACAGAAGTTATGTACAGATTGGGAAAGACCTTCTTTCAATTGCTTTTGCTACATCAAAATTTCATAACCTTATTTATAGTTGAAAGGTATCTGTTGTAATAGATTACAAACCATTAGTTTCTATTATGAAAAAAAAATCGCTACATAATTTCTCCAAGAATTCAACGAATTAGGTTAAAACTTTTTTAATACGAGCTTAATATAACATATTTTTTACGGTTAATGATAATCCTATTATGCTAGAGGTAATATCAATATGTTTAAAAAAATAATCCCTAAAGCGACAAGACAGTTATTTAGTAGTCAGTAAAATTAAAAGATATTGTTTAAGAGGTTGGCCAACAAAAAATCGTAACCCTGGTATGTGAGAATATGTATTAGAATATTTCAAAAAGAAAGAAGACATTTAATTGAAGGCCTATTATATTTTAAGGATAAGTTAGTAGTTATAGATCTGAATATAGATCTAACCTCTCGCACATATCTATATTACTGATAGAGCGTGCCATCGCTTTCCCATTAGGTAACAGATTATTGGGGAGCTTTATACTCTGCTCGCCACCCTAAAGGTACATAGCATTATTTATTTGACACGTGAATGTATTGCCTTTATTATAGTTGTACATCTATAATTAGGTAAATAAAATTATGTATGCCACTAGTAATAAAAACTGACATCGAAAAGAAAATGGTAGGTTAAAAATTATAAAGGCTTTATTCGCAAAACTTTCTTACCCAAACATTTTAGCTCACTAGTTTGACTATTTCCAAAATCTGACAGTCCTTTAGTGTCTTCTGTCGGTTCTAATTGGGTTACACCTGTAAACTGTCCTGAACAAATGTCAAGCAGATCTTGAGTGTTGGGTATATTATCACTAAGGCTTGACTCAATTCCTTGGCTAATTTCTGTTTCAGTGATTTGTTTTATGTCTGACACAGATTCTTGAGTCTGTGACGGTGACATGTTGAAAGATCCCTAAAAATACAGCATATCAATTACAATACCAGTAATTGGAATTATGTATTTAATTATTGATTACTCAAAAAAAATTAATTTAGATATAGTTCGTGGCACGGATTTTGGCTGCGACGTCGGAAGGGACCGGACAGTAAAACGCATAAAAACAAAAACACATCGCTTTGTGTGTTCTTGCATTCAATATATTTACGGTTTATTCGACTCGTCAGAACCTTTAATCCCGCATGGTTTTTCTAGCTCACGGCTTGTGCGTCAGACCTTAAACGTTGATGTATGAAAAAAATCTGACCTAATGCGATTTCATCTGTAATACGTAAAAAAAAGGGAAAATGTGTCTAATTTGGACAAAGATCCAAATGAAAAAAAACTATTTATGGAAAAAAGTAATTCCTTGACAGTCTTTTATCTAAATATAAATTAAGTTATATTATTAATATTCAAATTTATAAAAATAGTGTCAAAAGTAGGCAAAAATATATTTTTTTAAATTATATACCTGCCCATATAATTTTTTACTAACTAATCTACATCCATCCGGAAATTTATTATTTCCCCTTTAACAAAAATGTACAATAATTTCGTAAACATACTATAATACATAACTGTATAACGAACTCACGGAAAAATTAAAATGTGTGTTTTAGTAGTTCCATTGAGTTGTCGATTAATAGGTAAAGTAGAGAAGTATAATTTACTTTGAATATAAGAGAGATGAAACAACTGCGTATTTTTATTACAATCACGCTTCAAATATTTAAATACCTTTTTAAATGGTCATTCTATTCCATTTTTTTCTTTATTTAGAAACAACATTGAAAAAAATATGTAATATGCTTTATAAATATTTTCATATGGACGTTTTTCCTTCAAAATGCAGTAGTACACATTTCAAAAAGTATTAAAATTTTATTACTAGTTGCAGATTTCATTTGGTCCAAGCGTGGTACCGTCAGACTCAAAAACTCGATTTAACCAATGAATATAAAGACAAAACATCAGAGGTGGAAGCATGACTTCGTTACTGCTTTAGCCAGAGACGTTAATTTCTTTTTATATATTATATGAACTTAAACCAGAAAATTAATTTAATTTAAGCAAGTGCTCCGATTACCTCTTAAAAATGTGTTTAATAAACAAATTAAATTTTTGACCAGGATTTGGGCAGCCCTTAATAAAATGGCGAACGCATGTGAATTCTTTCATTCGCACTTCAAAAGCGCAATGTATCAAATTCAAATTTATATAAATGCAACAGTATAAACCTGTTACATGAAATTGAAAATATTGCATTAAAGAAAAAAAAATCACTTTCTTGCTGACAAAATTGAAGATTATAAAAATGTTTTACCTAAATTAAACTATTTTACCATTGATGTATCTAAATTGAATTAGGATTTGATATAAACAACTACGCAATTTAAGTGCAATTTCTTAAAATTCAACTTCAATTTAAACGCCCTAATTTTTTATCAAAATGGTTTGTTTGTAAATCCCGTTTTGCATTCTGAAGAGGTATATTTTAAAATGCTTGTGGGTTTTTAGAGTGGATTTGATTAGGTATATACGAGGGTTAGCAAAAAAGTAGTATTTTTTTATATCAACTTTGCAAAACAGCGAAAATTTACAAATCTGAAAATATTTTAATTTTAAGTGTATATGTTAGGATTAAAGTATGTTCGAGTTAATGGCAGGCTATAGAGGTGGAAATCTCTATTGCTGCATATTCACGTCTATGGCCGGAATTTGAAATCAGGATCCACGTATTTCGGACATTCATGATAATATGGTCTATAACCAGTAGATGTCTTTAATATCCACAGGCAATCGGATAATATTGCAAAAAAAAGGCAATACATATTCTTTTTTCCTAATGCATTTTCAACATTTTCCCCTTTACAGCAAACATTTTTTTCCTGTTTTAGTCATATCCATTTTATTTCAGGGGCAATATTAAGTACCTTTTCTGATCGTATCATGTTTTTATTTTCTTTAGGATGTTTTTTATTTATCTCCAGAATTTTACTTGTTTTTTTACATTATTTTTGAAAAGAGTGGCATCAAAGTTAAAGATGTAATGTAATTTTTGTTTCTTTTATTAAATTAAATTTCATAAAGCTGAATGAATTTTTTTTTAGATACCAATTCTAGACACTTTTTCAAAAGAATTATGCTTGATTATGTACACTTTTCCATTATTAGTAATCTTTAATAAACCGGGTAACCGGAAAACACATAAGGAATATTAACATCATATACAGGATTGCCTAACACGAAATTGTTATAAGAGATGATACCAACAGAAAAAAGTTTCATTTCACACGACTCTGTATATGATTAATATTTATATATTTAAAAACCATCTCGAGCATTGAAATAATTATTATATAAGTAAATATATTCTTTATAGAATTATAATAATAGTAATTTTATTCCCAACTAATATATATATATATATATATATATATATATATATATATATATATATATATATATATATATATATTAATTGGACTTCTTTCTTGGGTATAGGTTTATTTGCAAAATCAAACAATGGGATTAACATGACGTTTCGCCTATCATAGTAGGCTTTCTCAAAAACTGGTCATTCCTTTATTATTATTTTTTTTTTGGAATATATGGCTTTCCTTACCTATCTACAATTAATTTAAAAAACATTTAGTGGTCTAATTATGAAATGACATTTACAATTTTTCTAAAACTGATTTAAAATTTTATACTATTGACAATAATAATAAATAATAAAATAAGGCTACATACCTCGAAAAATACATGCTGATTATTCACTTATATTTGAATGATAGGTAGCAAGTTAGTGGTTTGCCAGGCAACTCTTGGCACAGTTTTAGGTAAAAAAGTGTTCTTATCGTAGTACGTTTTATATATATATATATATATATATATATATATATATATATATATATATATATATATATATATATATATATATATATATATATATATATATATATATATATATATATATATATATATATATATATATATATATATATATATATATATAGTTACTAGATTTTTCTTGGGTTATAAGTTCATAGCATTAAAACAATTCTCAAAAATTATTAGTCATCTATTCATTTTAAAATTTGACGTTTCGGCAGGTGGCTCCGTGCCTTTCTCAAAAATACTTTCTAAAATAATTTCAAATTAGAGAACCTACACACTTTAGTAAAACAAGACAGACTTACCATGAAACGTAATTAAATTATCCAAAGGTATTTAAAATCACAAAAGACACGACGCTGATCGCGTTATTTGGACAAACATTTTTAACACTAAACATATGAAGGACGACGAACAGTTATTGACTGAAGAGCAGATACGTGTGATAGGTAGGATGTTATGGTTTTTTTGTTTTTTGACATTTTTTAAGTTTTTACTGGGCGGTTCAGAAAGTAATTTTATTTTGTCTAAGATTATTATTTTTAAGCTTTTCAAATGTATGTGAGAAAATAATTAAATAATGTCAAAATAAATTTTGCTTACAAGGTTGATATCTTTTTTGTCGTTTACTGAGTTTTTATTTTTCTTAATTTCAATAGACTCGTAAACTTCCCGCTTGCGTTTGTTGTTTTCGGTTTTTAGAATTTTAGTTTCACTAAAACTAAATTTATGTTTTTTTTGGATTTCGTGTTTAGAAAGGGCAGTGGGATTCCTTTTATCATATTTATGAGAGTTAATTCTCGAACCTAAATATTGGCTGGTTTGTCCAATATAAACTCCAGCGCAATCTCCACACGGGATCTCATATATAACATTGCTTTTTTTCATTTTAGGTGTCTTGGTTTTTAGAGAAGTGAAATTTTGATTTAATAAATGGAAGCCTTTGTGTGCAACATTTATATTATATTTGTTAAATAGATGTTTAAGTTGCTCAGATAAACCTTTTATGTATGGTAGTGTTAAATAGTTATTAGTTTTGTTTGTGTTGGCTTTTGAGTTGTTCGTTTTATTGTAAAATTTATTAATTCTTTGTTTAAATACTTTATTTACTAATTGTTGGGGATATTTATTTTCGAAAAGAACTTGTTTGGCTTTATTAATTGAGTTTTCCCTAAACTCGACATCTGATAGCTGAATTGCCCTATCGGCTAATGCTATAATAACTGATTTTTTTTGAGAAAGTGGATGTTGGGAATTATAGTTGGTATACCTTGAGGACCAAGTCTTTTTTGTGTACCATTCTGTTCTGATGGTATCCTTTGTTTTATGTAAGGTGACATCTAAAAAGTTTATTTGATTTTGTTTTTCGACTTCGATGGTGAATTGCAATTTATCGTGATAGCTATTAAATTTATTTAGAGTTTGATCTGCATTATTTTGCGGAATCGCAGCAATGCAATCATCAACATAACGGTAAAAAAAGGGTAAATTAAAATTTAGCTGCGGTATTATGGTTTCTTCTAAATCCTCTAAAACTAATTGGGCAATTGCGCTTGAAATACTTGAACCCATGGCACAACCATCAAGTTGTTTAAAGATATCATCCTTGTAAAGGAAATATGTTGAGTTTAGAGTTAATTCTACGGCTTTTAGGAATTCGTTTAACGGCAAATCAGTATATTTTTTAATTTCATTCCACGTTTTTTCGATAATGTTAGTTGCAAGATTTATAGGAATATTTGTATAAAGAGATATAACGTCTAAAGAGATTAGTATGTGGTCATCTGGCAACTTAATATCTTTAATTTTGTTTTTAAAGTCAAATGAATCTTTAATATAGTAGTTGTTTTTATTTATAATATTTGATAGAATGTTTTTTAAAAATTTTGATAAAGAGTTTAAAGGGGACTGAATACATGATACTATAGGTCGTAAAGGTATACCCTCTTTATGGAGTTTTGGTAATCCGTAAATTTTTGGTGCAATTGCATTATTTATTTTTAGTTTTTTGGCAGTATCTGGGGAAATATATCCTTTTTTATCCCATTGGTCTATTAGTTCGTTGTTTTGTTTTTGTAACTGTTTGGTTGGGTCATTTTTTATTTGTAGGTAAGTTGTGTTGTCTTTAAGGAGGTTGTTCATTTTGGTATCATAATTATGCGTGTCCATAATAACTGTTTTATTTGATTTGTCTGGCTTCAATACGATTAAATTTGGGTTTTGTTTAAGAAACGTTTGAGTTTTTTTTATATTTTTAGTTAGAGTTTTATTTTTATTTTCAAAGATATTTTTATTTTTATAGTTTGTTAATATATTGCATGTTTTTGTTCTTATTTCATCCTTAGTGGTATTGCTTAATTTAGTAATAGAATTTTCAACGTTACATATGATATCATTTATTGGTATTTGATTGGAATTTTCTAACGGTGCTGCAAAGTTGGGGCCTAAGCTCAATATTTCGTTGGCGTAATCGGGAATTGTAGTATTTGCTAAGTTTTCAACCCAATTGTTGTTAATGGTGGGTTCGATATTGTTATTTACGTTATTCTTAAAAATAAGGGAGAAAAACATTAAAAAAATCAATAGACTCGTAAATAACAATATCGAACCCACCATTAACAACAATTGGGTTGAAAACTTAACAAATACTACAATTCCCGATTACGCCAACGAAATATTGAGCTTAGGCCCCAACTTTGCAGCACCGTTAGAAAATTCCAATCAAATACCAATAAATGATATCATATGTAACGTTGAAAATTCTATTACTAAATTAAGCAATACCACTAAGGATGAAATAAGAACAAAAACATGCAATATATTAACAAACTATAAAAATAAAAATATCTTTGAAAATAAAAATAAAACTCTAACTAAAAATATAAAAAAAACTCAAACGTTTCTTAAACAAAACCCAAATTTAATCGTATTGAAGCCAGACAAATCAAATAAAACAGTTATTATGGACACGCATAATTATGATACCAAAATGAACAACCTCCTTAAAGACAACACAACTTACCTACAAATAAAAAATGACCCAACCAAACAGTTACAAAAACAAAACAACGAACTAATAGACCAATGGGATAAAAAAGGATATATTTCCCCAGATACTGCCAAAAAACTAAAAATAAATAATGCAATTGCACCAAAAATTTACGGATTACCAAAACTCCATAAAGAGGGTATACCTTTACGACCTATAGTATCATGTATTCAGTCCCCTTTAAACTCTTTATCAAAATTTTTAAAAAACATTCTATCAAATATTATAAATAAAAACAACTACTATATTAAAGATTCATTTGACTTTAAAAACAAAATTAAAGATATTAAGTTGCCAGATGACCACATACTAATCTCTTTAGACGTTATATCTCTTTATACAAATATTCCTATAAATCTTGCAACTAACATTATCGAAAAAAAGTGGAATGAAATTAAAAAATATACTGATTTGCCGTTAAACGAATTCCTAAAAGCCGTAGAATTAACTCTAAACTCAACATATTTCCTTTACAAGGATGATATCTTTAAACAACTCGATGGTTGTGCCATGGGTTCAAGTATTTCAAGCGCAATTGCCCAATTAGTTTTAGAGGATTTAGAAGAAACCATAATACCGCAGCTAAATTTTAATTTACCCTTTTTTTACCGTTATGTTGATGATTGCATTGCTGCGATTCCGCAAAATAATGCAGATCAAACTCTAAATAAATTTAATAGCTATCACGATAAATTGCAATTCACCATCGAAGTGGAAAAACAAAATCAAATAAACTTTTTAGATGTCACCTTACATAAAACAAAGGATACCATCAGAACAGAATGGTACACAAAAAAGACTTGGTCCTCAAGGTATACCAACTATAATTCCCAACATCCACTTTCTCAAAAAAAATCAGTTATTATAGCATTAGCCGATAGGGCAATTCAGCTATCAGATGTCGAGTTTAGGGAAAACTCAATTAATAAAGCCAAACAAGTTCTTTTCGAAAATAAATATCCCCAACAATTAGTAAATAAAGTATTTAAACAAAGAATTAATAAATTTTACAATAAAACGAACAACTCAAAAGCCAACACAAACAAAACTAATAACTATTTAACACTACCATACATAAAAGGTTTATCTGAGCAACTTAAACATCTATTTAACAAATATAATATAAATGTTGCACACAAAGGCTTCCATTTATTAAATCAAAATTTCACTTCTCTAAAAACCAAGACACCTAAAATGAAAAAAAGCAATGTTATATATGAGATCCCGAGTGGAGATTGCGCTGGAGTTTATATTGGACAAACCAGCCAATATTTAGGTTCGAGAATTAACTCTCATAAATATGATAAAAGGAATCCCACTGCCCTTTCTAAACACGAAATCCAAAAAAAACATAAATTTAGTTTTAGTGAAACTAAAATTCTAAAAACCGAAAACAACAAACGCAAGCGGGAAGTTTACGAGTCTATTGAAATTAAGAAAAATAAAAACTCAGTAAACGACAAAAAAGATATCAACCTTGTAAGCAAAATTTATTTTGACATTATTTAATTATTTTCTCACATACATTTGAAAAGCTTAAAAATAATAATCTTAGACAAAATAAAATTACTTTCTGAACCGCCCGGTAAAAACTTAAAAAATGTCAAAAAACAAAAAAACCATAACATCCTACCTATCACACGTATCTGCTCTTCAGTCAATAACTGTTCGTCGTCCTTCATATGTTTAGTGTTAAAAATGTTTGTCCAAATAACGCGATCAGCGTCGTGTCTTTTGTGATTTTAAATACCTTTGGATAATTTAATTACGTTTCATGGTAAGTCTGTCTTGTTTTACTAAAGTGTGTAGGTTCTCTAATTTGAAATTATTTTAGAAAGTATTTTTGAGAAAGGCACGGAGCCACCTGCCGAAACGTCAAATTTTAAAATGAATAGATGACTAATAATTTTTGAGAATTGTTTTAATGCTATGAACTTATAACCCAAGAAAAATCTAGTAACTATATATACACGGATGTTCAAGAAAAACTAACTCAAAACTATATATATATATATATATATATATATATATATATATATATATTTGAATGATAGGTAGCAAGTTAGTGGTTTGCCAGGCAACTCATGGCACAGTTTTAGGTAAAAAAGTGTTCTTATCGTAGTACGTTTTATATATATATATATATATATATATATATATATATATATATATATATATATATATATATATATATATATATATATATATATATATATATATATATATATATATATATATATATATCTCTAACTTTATACATTATTCCTATTACCGGTTATATATTTCGTCTGAAAGTTTGAATATGTTTTTTCCATTAAGATTTTCATCTATATATATTCCTAAAAATTTAGTGCATTCTGGATATTTAATATTTCCACAAAAAAATATATTTGGTGTATTTAACTTTAACTTTATCTATAAATATAAATGAAAACGTGTTGAAATTGAGTGATAATTTATAAGAATTTAGCCAAGCAAGGATTAGTGCCAAGTTATATTGTATATCACTATAAATTTGGGCAGGATTTTCAGCAAAATAAATAATTGTTGTACCATCTGCAAATAACTTAAGGTTGCGTTTTAAATTTTTTTTCATATATCATTTATATATGTAAGAAAAAAAAGTGTTGATCTCTGAGGTACACCACATTAAATTTTTTTAAAAGAATTATTTGTGTTTCCAATTCGAACATATTGGTACCGATTACTTAAATAATTTTCAAACAAAGCATAAACTTGACCTCTTATACCAATATTTAGAGACTCCTCAATAAAATCATATGATTTACAGCGTCAAATGCTTTGCACAGATCTAGGGATAATAGACCACAAATTGTATTACAATCAACACTACACTGAATAATTTCAGTATTTCTAAAAAATTTGTCAATTTAAGATTTATAATTTTTCTAAAAAATTTTGACATAGCAGGTAAAACAGATACTGGTTGGTAGTTACTACAATTTTTTCGTTCACGATTTTCAAAAATAAGTGAAACTTCTACTATTTATATTTTTTCTGGAAAAATATCGGTTTTGAATAATTTTAATAATAAGTAGTATATAGTATATCTGCCGTTTACATAATTCAGGAGATAAACCTAATTTGAAAATCTTTAAAAATCACGATACTATCCGAAAAAGTCAATTAGTAAGCCGCTAAAGTACAATTGATAACCTAAGAACAAAAATTTTAATTCATTTTTCTTGAGGTGGTTCTTAAGAAAGACAAAACAATTAGAAAGTTAGTTTTTTCCAAAAGAGTGTTTAATGTAAAGAGAAAAATGTTGGAAAAACTGCATATTTATAGGATACAAATATATGTTCAAAAAGTGAAATCAGATATCAAAAATTTAAAAAACTGTTTTTTTTTTTCTAATATCACATTTATTAAACTTAAACTGAAAAAATTTTTAAATTCCCTCTCCTAGAAAAATTGGTGTAAAAAATAATACTTTTGTTCTAACCATCGTTTATACCAGATCAATGCGTTTCATAAAAGTCACATACCACAATAGATGCCAATTCAAAACGTAAAAAAAAATTTGCAAATAAACCATTTTGCTTAAAATTTATGGCCATTTAAACTGAAGGTGAATTTTGAGAAATTGCATATTAGTTTATTTAGGGAATCTATTTAGGATTATGATTTCAAATAAAATAAATATTAATTCTTTAATAATTTTTTTCAGTTCACCTAACCTATTTATTTCTAAGGTAAATACAAAAATAAATTTGCTTTTGCGTCGGAATTAGGCTATTTTAAATCTATATACCTCCTCTTTGTGCCGATTATGTCATAAAATCGATGGTTTGTTACCTGAGATTCCATCACATCTGAATCTATAAATAGTTTCTTCTGTGGCATCGAATTTGTGTCTTTATTTGGTAACTGCATATCTGGATGCATTCTAAATGGTGATTTTATAGGACCATCTTTAATACTCTAAAAATGAATAATGTGCATTATAGCTTGTGAGTTTATAGGCTTAAATATTCGCTGTTACAAAAAAAAACTGCGAAGAAGCTTAATTTGACTGTGAAAGTTTTATTATTACTCTTGTTTTCCAATATATTAATTTTAATGAAGAATCTAGCAAAACAGAAAACTTCTGAATAGGATTTTCTTGTTATATAAAAAAAGTTTTTCATTTTGTTCTTGTCAATATCGTTGATAAATAAATCATTCTTGCCTTTGTTGCTGAGGCTAAATTTTGAATGCTTGTAATAAATGATATTGGAGTAAGAAAATCACATATAGACTTAGCCTGACTGACAGCTGGTCTAACAGGAGTTTGAAGTTGGCGTGGCTGATGTGGGGGAATTTCGTCTTCATCAGCTAAAAAAGAAAAATAATATTTTAGTTATTAGTGTCATAGAAAATATGATCTGCGTACATAATAAGTATTGCTTTAGTCCAGTTATAGACGATTATCTAAGTGAAGCAAGGTTAGACATGGCTAGTAGTTAAGATTTCTGCATGAGAACACCTTTTATCGTCCTCAGACAGATAGCTAAACTTTAGGTAGTAGTTGTAGTTGTGATAACGACTGCGGGTATACTACGGGCATTATGAGGCTTTGCAAATGTCCGTGAAACAGAAACATATATTTCAGCACCTGGTGAGAGGTGATTAGGGCACATACTTCTCCCAAATTATTTTAAAAAAGAAAAAGAATGCTTTAGACCGATGGGAGATGATCTGACCAGCTGAATAAAAACAAGTAAACAAGATAATACATTGAGATGTTAACACACTAGCACACACAATTTTGTAGATGTATAATTTACTTAACTAAGTAAAAACTGAATTACGAAAACAACTACATAGCTAAGTAGGCTATTATACACCTAGAAACCTACAAAATGTGGTGGTCTGCAAATATCTTAATACATCGTGTTGTTTACTTCTTTTTGCTGACAAGTTTATCTTCCAGCGTCGGTTTTAAGCAATCGGGCTCTTGATTTTCTTTTATTCCTTTTAGTAATTAATTAAAAGACAATATCTGCAGAAAACTGTTTCAGGGCACAAATTAAAAAGAAAAGGCAAGTACAGTCTAAATTTCCAATCTATATTTATTTATAAAATTTTACATAAGGACATTGGCGTGGATTTAATGGTTTTTTTAAAGAACATAAATTTAAAAAAAAAAATCATATAAAGATAAGGACGTCAAATTCTGAAAGCTTAGGGCGTATATATCAGAAGAAGTACTAAGATTGCCAAAACATATTTTGTGTTATTTGCAAACTGACTGCTATATTCGCTTTCGAGATATAGACAGGCTTTCTAGTAGAATAATGATTTTTTCAATGAGTTGTTTTGGAATATTCTTTAAATACTACATTTTTTCTACTTTTGATCTCTTCTTAAATCATATCTTAATATGAATCAAAAGTATCTAAAATTTGCTATTATTAAAAAAAATGCCAAAACAAGTACTTATTTCTACTAAAATACCGCCTGTATCTAAAAATCAATCACATCAATCAAATCGGTAACAAAAAACCTTTACAAACACACCTAGATTTTAACTTTAGAAGTGTCTGCAATTAGTTTTGTTTTTCTTGGCGTCGCAAGCCATATACTGAAGGCGCCAATTTTCTTTTAGCTGTAAATTTTTACTCAACTACTTTTTACAAATTTATCCCTGTTAATTCCCAACAATTCATTAGCTGAAACATCCAGTATTATCTGAGTAGCCAATAATCAAGTTGAAACTAATCACAAAAACCTAGCGGATATAGGGACGTCATTATTTTAGCCATAAATAATTACATTTTACCTATTAAATAAACCCTTTTTACCAAATTTTGATGATTCCTGAGAAAATGTTTCAACACCGTTTTGGAAAATAAGAAATAGATAAAAAAAGCTTTTTAATACTAAACCCTTCTAACAATAAAACACAATGACAGGCATAACATTAAGTTATATACTTATTTCTATTATATCAAATTGTAATTTTAAGCAAAGGGTTTTAGGAATACGATTCTAAGACCCTGCCGTTTGAAATTAAAATTTAATACATCATAATTTTGAATAAAAGGTTGTTTTTGCTCTTCCGTGCGTTTTATAGATGGGTTAAGTGTTAAATAACTAATTTCACCAATATTTTTTTACATAGTGTTCTTTCCAATTGAAGCAGACTATCTGCACTCCTGGAGTTTAGTGACAGAGCGTGGTTGCCTGGGACAGCAAATGTGCAGAACCCTTCATAACTGAAGAGAGTAAAAGACTGTTAAATATTACGTAATATTGCAATACAATACGTTTTTTACCATCAGTCGTTGGATATTCTCTAAATTAAGATAAACTAAAATTTGCCACAGTTCTATTGTTTAATGACTCACCTGTAATTGTTGAATCCAGATGAGCATTTGAGGTTGATTTCTGTAAAACTGAATCATTAAACAAATCTTCCTCATCAGAATCATCCAGAGGTATTACTATCCGTTTTAATGTTCTCTTTTTTTCCTCTAAACCACTAGGTGGTGACTGTTGTGCTGGGCGAGGCTCACTTGACATATTAGAGTCTTCAGTGCCATCCTTCTCGTCTTCACCACTATTTGTTTCTTTATCTTCATTTTCTTCACCTTCTTCGTCATAGTGAATATTGTCTTCATCCCCTTCTTTAACTGACTCAGCATCTTCTTCCATGTCGCTAACTTCCGCCTAATAAATATCAAACAACAGATATGCATTACCAGTTTCACAAAAAAAAGTTAAAGATAATCCATTAATCTAATCACATACCTCTTGATCTAAAAATTCAGACTTTTTTTGTGGTTTATCAGTTAATTCTATATCATCTTCTATTTCCTCATCTGAGTCTTCCTCATCAGTCATTTCATATTCCTCTTCTTCATCGTAATCTAAAATATCCTTTTCACCAGTTTCCATACCTAAAAATAAGTTCTGATTCACCCATTATTTTATTTCACTTTAAACATCAATAATAGTGAAACAATATTTTCTAACACAAATATGTTGATACTTTTAATAGCAAAATTAATCTTGTCCCACGAATGATAATGAGAGAACAATATGACGATGTGCGTATAATTTTTACAATGACTCACCTTCTGAATTTTCTAATTCTCCCCTAATACCCCTAGCTGCTTTTTGTTGCCAAAGTTCTGCTTTTTTCTGTTCCATTTGTTTTTGCAACTCCTCCCTCAATTTTTGTAATTTCGCACCAGGTTTTTCTTCAGGTTCCGCGGCATCTTCATCACTATCAACATTCACAGCTACTTCCTCTTTGTGTATATCTCCTCCAGTTTCAACTGTTACGATACTGAAAATTTACACGGTGTTTTTTAATTGACTTAAATGAAAGATGTGTTTTTTTTTCATTTTAGGACTAAAAGTTAATATAAGCATGTGTCCACAAGGTCTTCATTTTTGAGATACAGGGTTATTATTTTTTTTCATTAACCTCGCACAATTCTGGAGAAAAATCATTTAAATTTAACAAATAGCATTGTGTGAGTAACGCCTATAAAATTGTAATAATCCATTTTAGAAAAATCTACAGGGTTGCTTTTTCCAAAGTTGTGACCTTGGATAAAATCCCCCCCTCCAATTTGTATGGCGACTTCACTGGCCGTTTTTACAATTTAAATTCCTTATTCTTATCCTTAGTCTAATAAATGGTTAAAAACTTAACAGATTTTAACCATTTATTAGACGATTAGTCGATAAAAAACTGACTCAATAGACTGTATTGTATAGCGTAAGGCATAAAGTTTAAGTACATGTAAATCTCGTATAGTTTAAATTGGTTACGTAATAAATGTCAGCTGAAGAAGGGGGTATATTTAGAGTATGTACAGTAATTATTGGCACAGAGAACGTGATTTCAGGTACATACGAAATTATATAGTTCAGTAGCAAATAAAGGTAAGTAATGTATTTTTTTTAAACTACTTGAGCTATTGTAAAAATTTTACTGCATAACTATAATGTGAAATGTCAAATTCACAAAATGTATCAGAGATATTGCCACATTTCCATCATATTTGTTTAATTATAATAGCAACATTTTTGAACTTATATAATTACCCAGCATTTTTTAAACAAAGGAACAGTGGAGTCAATTTTTTAAAGTTATTTTGGATTTAGTGCTTATTTAATTGGCAAGATTTATAAAATATATCAGCTACGATACCACTGGCTATTTTTTATAGTTTTTCCCAGAGAGATTCCAACTGCACCTACATTTAGAGGCATATTTTGATGACCCATTGGTACATGTATGTCCCTACAAGGTTGTGAGTAATTTTCATGTACACGTTTTAATCTTGGAAAAACAATCATTTTTTTAAATACATTTATTTATCATAAAAACACGTCAAAACATTTGTTCATGTAATTCTTATGTTTCTTTTTATTTGCACCACTAGAAAGAAGATATATTTCTTCTTGACTATTTACATTTCTGATGGGATTCACACTAGGTGACCCATTACTAAAACAAGGTGTATTATTGTATTATAGAGCATCTGTAGGATTGGATGAAGAGATAGATTCCTGCAGGAGTTAACCTACCACAAAACTTTACCCCTTTAAGATCAGCCTAGGGTATTGCAAGAATATAGAATTGCTATCATAAAGTCACTGAAGCCTAATAAGGGAATACGACTCATCTTTAAATAAATTATATATTTTGTGTTTTGATTTGTCTACATATTTTGTTGCTTATTTTACTTGTGTAATATCTCAAGGTAAAAATACCTACTCAGATATTTATGTAGCACATCCAATTAATTAATTATTAAGTCAATACTATTTTTTACTCGACTGTGCATGCAAACGAGGTATAATGGGTTTAAGTTTAACACTCATGTATATATGTATCCATTGTCTGTTACCACATACAGGTCCGATGCCTGAACCTATTGTCATGAATGGGACATTACAGATTGGCTGTTATTCCGTAAGTTTTCTCAGCAGTGTGCTTTCTAAAAAATCGAAAAATGGCAAAAGTAGTGCGCCATCTTGTCCAACATAAAAAATGTATATTGCGATAACTCATCGTGCTAGACACCGAATTAAAGAGCTTATTATTGCTATTCTAAATGTATATCTATATACTGTAACAGAATACATAGTGCACCAAATATAAGTGGTTATTTAAAAAAAATAACCTGGCAAAAAACGAATTTTAATGGTTAGGGTCAAGATTCGTAATATTTTCAATCATAGTATCAATAACTATACATAGATACACATCCCTTGAATAAGACCAGATATATTTTTCTAGAAAGTTTGTTTAAACAATATATTATTTCTACTTTATATATATATATATATATATATATATATATATATGTATATATATATATATATATATATATATATATATATATATATATATATATATATATATATGTACATATATTTATATATATGGATATATACAGTAGAATATATTCTATACATAATTTGGCTTGTTTTTTTAATTTATGTGAAATATTTTAGCTAGCAGGGGTTTAAAAAACTTATAATAAACGCATATAATTAACATTTCCGAAATAGTTCACATAAAAATAATAATATACTTTTACAGTTGTGGGTAATTAACTAGAAGCCACATTTAGTGAGAAAAAACAATATCTAAAAAATGACCTATAGTAGTAATAAGAGGAAATAAATCTTAGTTAAATGATAAAAATAACGTGTGCTTTGATTTACTTATTTTCCAAGACATCGAAAAAAGAATATTGACGAATTTTTTTTGAACAACCGAAAATTATTTAAAAATATTTTCATTTTTTTAACTTAAATTTTCCGTCATATTGTATGGTAAAAGACATATGTCAAAATCGATTTATTAGCTGTTAGACATATAGAGGCGATCGCGGGAACATATTTTATGAAATATTAACTTTTATCCAGCAAATATTATGGAGGACCCTGTATATGCATATAACATATATGCAGTTCTGATATTAGGTAGAAAAAAAACTTACCTTAATTTCACTCTATGCTTGGAATGATGCTTCTTAGAAGCAACATGTTTCGCAAATCTCTCCATCAACTGAACTACTTCTTGAGGCTTTGTAACTCCTGATTCAAGATCAATTACCTCATTTGGTCCCCCGCTTAATTTGGGCATGTCATTAGCTAATTTTTTTCTAAGAAGCTCTAGTGTAGATTTTACGGATGGTACCAGACCTGTATCCTCTGAATTTTCTTTGAAAGGAACATCCTGTGAGTTACCAAAATTTTCTATTTCGCGATCAAGTTCTGTGTAGATAAAGTCTGATCTATTTGTATTTTCTTCTTCCAAAGTTTGCTGTTTTACTGACTCGGTCGATTTATCCAGATGGTTTATTACAGAAGCAACAGTATTTTCCTCCGTAACCATTCTTTCCGTGTTTTCATCATCTAAATTAAAGTCGTAACTTTCAGCTGCACATTGATCTAAAACTTCAGTATTTGTTTGAAAGGTCCCTTCGAGCGACTTATCGACAGGAGTTGTATTTGATGTCTTCTCTGTATCAACAGTTTGAGGATTATCCGCATCAGCCACAAAGGATTCAGTCGCATCTTCTCTAGGTAACTTATCGTTTTGTTCCAGACCTGTATTAATTTAAAAAATAATTGTAAAATTCATTGCTACGATATATTGTTCTGGCTTGTATGAAAAAATGCAAAAGTATATTTCTTACTGAGGCAATTCAAAAAATTTTTTTTTCTAAACAAGCAACTGTCTTGTTCATAAAATTAACTGTCCCGCTTTAGTGATGCCTGTATAGAGTGAAACACCTATAACAAGATGGAATATTGACTAAGAACGAAACTTAGATTTTGTTTTAATTTTAATTTAACTACCTGATTCACATTTCTTTAGTATTTCAAGCTTTAGTGCAAATAACGTTAACGATACTTGGCAGTAAAAGTAACGCATTATTCGCCACCTTTACATGGTAAAAGCAACGCGTACTTTATTTTAATTGCAAAAAATTATACAAGCAATCAACAAAGGTTTAATTTTATTGTCCAAGACTGAAAAAAGTTTTTATTTGTTGTTAGTGTAATAATTCTCTCGTTTTATTTTATTCATACCAACATATTCTCAAGGTACTACAAAGCTAGGGTATAGTTTAGAATAAGACACTTAATTAAAAATATTGGTAATTTTAATAAAGTGAAGTAAAAACCAACCAACTGTTTAAAATACATACATTTACAGTGCGTCCAGGTGTCACAAGGAAACAACCACTCTGAAATTTTTTAAATTTTCAAATAATATATTATGCAAATTTATGGTTACTGCATCATCTTATTCTAAAAGATTTAGATTAGGTAGAATTTAGAGTAAAAAAACTTTCAAAAATTGTATGTTGCCTGCATATATATATATATATATATATATATATATATATATATATATATATATATATATAAATATATTACAAACATTTACTCACTTACCATACCTACTTAAATAAAACCACTGCTTGATACTCAGTATAATATTGTTTACATTTTGTTTTGTTTTTTGTTATGTTATATTTATTTTTAATAATCTGTAAATCAATTATGACATTTATTATTTTCCCCAATAAAAAGAAAGTTTTTTTTCTAGGATATGGAGTTTTAATGAATTTTTAAATGTTTAATTAGGTTGCGGTTTTGTTTTGCCATGTACTTTTACATTGATTTTTGTGTAAAATATATCTGTTGCAGTAGTTTTTGAATACTGATATTATAAACCTCTATCTATTGACCGATGCCATGAAAATAGGCAAGCTATACTCTACAGAACACTTACCTTCAGAAATACTGGTGGTATTTTCACTTGCTGTATCAACAAAATTTCTTGAGTCTGTTATATCTACATCAACATACTCGGTAGACTTCTCATTAGTGATATCGCTTTGAATCTTAATGTCTCCCTCCCTGTAATCTCCTGAATCTTTAGGAGAGACTACGGTAACATCTACAATAGACTCTTTATTTATATTGGTCTCCACATCAGTGTGAATATCTTTTTCTGCCTCTACTATTAAATTGTTTTCCACTTCATTCCCTTGTGAAATTGAATCTAAAAGATCCTCCTTAGGCTGATAATTCTCTTTAGGAACCACATAATCGTCATCATTATCTGATTCACTTCCAGATTTATAAAATTCCTTCACTTCCTTTTCACGTTCTTTCAACTTTTTTCTAAAACCAAATTATTTGCAATTAAGAAAAAAAAATTAACTAATAAACAGCTGTTAAAGTTAAAGCTTTCCTTTAAAATCAAAATTGGTTGGTGCTGGACAAGAACCACTTCAGGTAAATTGGTTCAACAAAGAGCTTAGGGCTATGAGAGAGAGACTGCATACCTTAGTCTCAATCAGTAAATGCCATCCTCATCTGATTACCAAAGCGGAAGTTAATGCTTACAAAAATAAATACCGTGATGAAATTTGTAAAGCAAAAATAATGGCATACGATGTTTACATAGGTGGCTCTGTAAATCGACCAGCTGCTATGTGGGACTTTATTC
The DNA here is from genome assembly GCA_030620095.1 of Kuschelorhynchus macadamiae. Classification (NCBI taxonomy): domain Eukaryota; kingdom Metazoa; phylum Arthropoda; class Insecta; order Coleoptera; family Curculionidae; genus Kuschelorhynchus; species Kuschelorhynchus macadamiae. The sequence goes on from JAUTXW010001365.1 coordinate 744,296, forward strand.
GAAGTAAACAATCTTCATCAACCTCTACAATGTCTCAAATGCTTAATGCTCAAACCCTTAACAACTTTTTTACTAGCATGGCTGAAAAAATCATAGGAGAGCTTCCAGCATCGGATAAGACCTTTCAAAATTATTTGTTGGGGCCTTCACCACCTGAGGAATTTCACTTTAAGCCGACAACTTACAACATTGTAAGACAAAAACTTTCAGATCTGAAAAATTCAAAGAGCAAGGACTGTTATAATCTTAATACAACAATTATTAAAACTCTCAAAAATATTATAGTGTACCCATTGACCAAACTTATCAACTATTGTATTATCAATGGCATTTTTCCAGCTGTTCTAAAGGAGGCAAAAGTAATCCCAATTTTTAAGAACAAAGGCTCTCCTGATGATCCTAACAACTACCGTCCAATATCACTATTGCCAATTTTCTCAAAGACCTTTGAATCTATTTTAAAAGATCAAATTAATAGTTTCTTTGAAAGGCTGAACCTTTTCTTGCAGAATCAGTTTGGCTTCCGAAACAGAAGATCTACAACCCTTGCCATAAACACTCTTACCGAATGGGTAGCAGAAGCAATGGAGGAAGAGTCATGTGTCTATGCTTCATTCTATGACTTGACCAAGGCCTTTGACTGTGTGTCACATGATATTCTACTACAAAAACTTGCCTTTTACCGCTTTACTGATGGCAGTATTTCCTTGGTACGGTCATATCTTTCTGGACGCACACAGTATGTCACATATGGACATGCCAATTCTCAGAGGCAGTTAGTTAGGCATGGCGTACCACAGGGGTCAGTTTTGGGACCTCTGCTGTTCCTAATATATATCAATGACCTTGCTAATTTTCAGAGTGATCCTAACCTGATATTATTTGCAGATGATACGACCAACACCATAAAATACATTTCCAATGAAAATTTGGCCAACTGGTTCTTGGCAAATCGGCTGAGTATGAACCAGTCAAAAACTCAAAATTTAAATTTCTCTCTTCGTCTGGGCAACCCGGATGTTCCCTGTGATCCTCATGTGAAATTTCTTGGGGTGTTTCTGGATCCCAAACTCACCTGGGAGGAACATATCAAACAGCTTTGCCAGGGATTGTCAAGGAAGGTTTATTTGATTCGGATGCTCTCGAGGAATGTATCTATCTCCACACTGCTGTTAGCTTACCATGGATACTTTGCATCACACATGTCCTATTCAATTTTAAATTGGGGGCACAGTTCTCATACTAACAAGGTTTTTAAACTTCAGCGTAGATGTATACGTGTCATGGCTGGTCTGAAGTGGCGTGACTGTTGCAGGCAGAATTTCAGAGATCTAAAAATACTTACTCTTCCCTCTATTTATATACTAAACTGCCTTAACTATATCAAGTTGAACACCAGTCATTTTGCAGCTCACTCTTATATTTATGGTTACAACACTCGCAATTGTCATAACATAATCACTAATTTTCATAGACTTGCCCGCACCAGAAGAGGTACAGACTACTATTGTGTAAAGTTTTATAATGTGCTTCCTGAGCACATAAAGAGTCTAGACAACAAACAATTTAGCTGTAAAATTAAAAATTATCTTATCAAAAAATCATTTTATTCTTATGAGGATTATTTCAACAATGATTTTGGTGACTTTATGTAGCAGTTTAAACATTTTAAAATTTAATTTTCTTGTAAAATGTATCTTATTTGTATGTTTGTAATTTTAAATATGTAATGGTTTTCTTTTTAAACTTATTTTTTATTGTGTGTATTTGTAGTTTTAAATATGTAATGGTTTTCCTTTTAAACTTATTTTTTTATTGTGACATGTAAAAGCACATTTGTGTAAATTTTACTAATAAAACTATCTATCTATCTATCTATCTATATTGATGGTAGATCTAAATTTCTTACGATATTATTTCAAGTTGTTCAGAAGACATTTTAATAGCAACAGAGGCAGGAGCTCGATTACCATCAGGCAATGCACGACTAAGTTTTGGGCGCCTCGATAAAAACTCTTTGAGACTATGAGATTTAGGTTTGTGATAAGGCAAAGCAACATTCTTTTCTCTTAGCATTCTCTGTGACTCAGACTGGATTTCTTTTCGCTGCTCAGCTGCTTCTTTAGCAGTCATCTAAAAAATTAAAAATGTATGTATTAAATATTAATTAAAAAACTCTTAGAATTAGTGTTTATCATTTCTTATAAATTATTTTTACACAAACCAAAAATGTATTTAATTGCAAAAAATAATAATATTAAAAAATATATATGTGTATTATATATATATATATATATATATATTATATATATACATTTATATATGTATATTTATATATATATATATATATATATATATATATATATATATAAATATAATATATATATATATATATATATATATATATATATATATATAAAAGAAATATGCATACCTTTTTGGGTTTATTTTCATTCTCTTTTGATTTTTTTCTTTTACTTTTTTCAGTTGGTTTACCAGAGATTTTTGAAAGTGGCTCTTCTTGATCTTGCGTTTCTTCTATTAGTTCATTGTCTGACAAGTTTTGGGAAAAATTAGTTGCTAATTCATTAGGTTCAGAAGGAATGAGTTCTTCGTCACTATCAGAATCAAGTAACATTGCCAATCTAGATTTCTAAAAATTTAACTATACTTAACATTCATAACTTATAAAATTAAACTTTTATATGGGGTGTCTGGAATTATTGTCTGGTTTAAATTTTTGGAAGGACTATTACATAAATACAAATAAATACATTTAAATAGAAGTACAGAGTTTTAATTACTCTTAAATAGAAACAAATAAAGCTTGAAGAGTTTTAAATACAAAATTTTTGCAAAACTGCTTGTTGCTATTAAGTAATTATGGTAGAACAAAATGGTCCCCTAATGAAATATTTAAACATTTAGTACTAGAAAACAACTTATCCCATTGCGCTGAAGTACTGCAAAAAAACCGAGTGTAAAAAAGATAAATATCTAGAATTTTAGTGTGAAAAAAAATGGTAATTATTCTATAAAATTCCATTTCTTGGAATGAAATTTCCTTTTTATGGAAGAAAATAATAAATTGCAATTAATTTTTATAACATAAAAATAAATTGATAATAATTAAATACAAATAATAGAATAATGTTGTATATTGTATAGAGTTATTACTTACCAAATAATAATTATATGCATCATATATAAATTGTGTTAACTGTATGTAGTGGAATTATGTACAAGAGAAGTGCTGGGTAACGGCAAATCTATCAATTAATATCTGTGCTTAAATGCAAGAGAGTTAAGTTTTAGTTAAAATGTATAAATATTTTTATCAGCTTATAGACAAAAAATTCTAGTGAATATTTAAATTCACATTTCCAATTAATGTCATACAATTTTAAAATTTAGGAACTGGGAAATCAATAATTTTGGGTTGATAATTTAATTATAGTGTAAGTAATTCAGTTATTGCTGTCTAGGCAGTTAAAGTTTTTTACTGCCTGTAAACCATGGAAGGTTCCTTCAGGTAACAATGTGAATCAAATTGAAATCAAAATTAAATATAACACAAATTTGTCTTCTGCAGATACTTTTAATTTTAGACATTGACATTTCAAATTTTAAACCTATTAATACTCTTCCATGTATCGAAAAAATTATCGAAATTACAACAATAATAATTTATTCTTTGGAAATCAATCTGGCTTTTGTAAAGGGCACTTGTGTGAAACAGCTATACAGCTGACAATGGACAACAACATGGAAAAGACAAATAGATGAGTGTAATTTTTTTGTCACGATTTTCCTTGATTTTAAACACGCTTTTGGAACAATAGACAAACACATATTGAACAACAAACTTAACTATTATGGTATCAAGGATCGAGCCCTGGGATGGTTTAGTGAGTCAGGTTCTTTGGCTGAGACTTTTTATATAAAAAAATTGAAAATAATATTAAACTGCTCCAAGGAAGTGGATTGGGAGCCCTTCTTTTTATCCTATATATTAATGATATTGGTTATATTGATGGTTTTGAATTCTTAAATTTGTTTGCTGATGATACACTTCTATCTTGTAGTGGAAGAAGTTCAGATGAGGTAATAAATAAAACAAATAATATACTATTAAAAATTGATCTTTTAAAATTAACAAATTAAAAATTAATGTACCTAACCAAAACTAGGACAATGCTGCTTAGTACTAAACATATGTTATTAAATATTAACCTATCCGATTACAAATTGAAGATTGAAAATGATAAATTGGACCAATGAAATAAAATATCTTGGAGTCACATTAATGACACATTAACTTTTTGTAAACACTGTGAATACTTGTAGAAGAAAATAAGAAAAAATTTGTTCTTTTTGTCTAGAACTGCTAAAAATTTAACCTTTTTTGCCTACCTAACAACCCCTCAAAGCTATTATCCAGCTCAGCTTTATTTCAATTACTGCGCCACTATTGAAAGTTCTACATAATAGTGCTAACGTTTAAAATTTTCTTTATAGCCAATAATTTTGGATCCTACTGTCTATTTCGAGGTGTTTTTTTTTAGTTCTCTGCTTTTGATACAGAAGAAAATAATAAACATGATCTAAAAAATCATTATTTATGTCTAAATTGTGAATTTTGTGTCTACTTTATAAATAGGTTATTTTTTATGATGTTATGTAACATCTTCTGAATCGGTAGCCACCCGACGCGACGCTTAATTCGGCAGAAGCATCATTACAAGGCTAATAATTGAACTTTCTGATTGGTCGCAATGTTATAAGGCTTGGTGGGAGTGACACTACCTTCATTGACCACTGCTCAATTACTGCCGAAATTGCTGTTACTACCTAGGTTTTACCTAACACTGCTAGGCACTGCCCAATTTTTATAAAAACTGCCTATTACTGTTCAATACTGAAAATATTGCCGGTATTGCTGCCACTGCGGTTCCAGGTCTTACAAAATGTACACCACTGCCTAGCATGAAACACCCCTCGGTCATTTAGGAGAAGTATCTTCACTCTACGTTTTGGGCCCTGGTTTGCCACAATGAGTATAAAGAATTGTGATGAATTATGTTGTAATTTGTTCTGAAATATAATTTTAAATTAAAATATACCAGTCTTGCAGAAGACCAACGATAGAGAACCTTAATATATCATTCAACTTTATTCCCAAAAATGTAATAAAAGCAATGAGCTGGTCTTTAAACTAAAGGGAGCTAAGATAAAATATTATTGTTTTTTTTAATGCTGAAGCAGAGTTAATTCAAGTTGCATCACTCGTTAACCCTTACAATGTCATCCAACATAAGGGTGCTCAAGTCCTTCTCATAACCACGCCAGAGAATGGTTGTACCATCTGCATTATGAGCTTAAATTATGATGAACTTATCATCAGATGTATTCTCAAATTGCATCCTCAAATATCTTGTAAACCTCATTTTGATAGTCTGGGCATTTTAGCAGAGCCATCACTATATTTCCTGGCACTGGTAACGTGTGTGAAGAAAAAATCCTCATCTATTTAATACCAACTTAGACATTTAATTTGAATCTATAATGGCTGTAACTAGAAACAGATATGGTCTTTTAGCATATCCTCACACACTCACCTTTTTCGAAATTTTACTATCGAGCCAAGCTTTTAAGTTACTACCAAAACTTATATAACAAGTACTGAGAGTAAGGATAGGTTTTGCAAGGCTGTGATATGGTCTCTGCAGGGTAAATGTTTTTATTCTTTTAAATTTGAATGTTAATTACTTCTTTTAAATTTATTCTTATAATTAATATATAATTTTAATCTTATTGTAGGTATTATTATTGATGTATATTGTCCATTTATCTGTCTGACATTAACATAAATAATTTATATATATTGGTGTGCTTGTTTTTTTCAATGTTTCTTAAGTCATTGTAAAAGCGATTTTGTTGAAAATAAAGATATTATTTATTTATAAAGTAAACAAATTTCATTTATATTTTGATAAACATAATGGGTGAACTGACAGACTCAAGTCTGCAAATAATATGACATAATATAATTTAAGTGCATACCTGTATGATTTTGTCACACTTTGGCAATACATTTCGTTGAGAGTCCGATTTATCAACAGCAGAATTATAACAGTCAGTTTCATTTATTGCAATATTTTTGTCCTGATTATTATTAAAACTTTTGTCGAATGGTGTAACTTCTAAATCTTCCACTTCACTTTCACTATCAACAACTGCAATTCTCTTACGTTTTGGTTTAAGACTTGAACTAATTTCTTCCTCAACATCACTGTTAGAACTAGCCTTTTCTTCTAAAACTCTCTCAAGACAGACCTCATCATCACTATCTGAAATTATTCTTGTCCTTTGTTTTTTCGCCATAGAATTCAGTTCGCAGTTTTCCTCATCCACTACTGAATTTTTCACCAGCACGTTAATCGAATTTTCTGTTTGTTTAAATTTCTGCCCTTCTGCATCTAATTTATCATTTTTAGTAATAGTTGTACTATCTAATTCAGTATCTTTAATAACTGATATATCTTTATTGAAGTGCAAATCTTTGGAGTCGATAGAAGTAGAAGTTTCTGATTCATCATTTTGCCTACATAAGATTACTGTTGGTCTACTTAAACTGTTGCTTACATTTATCTCATTTTCGTTTTGATTATGGTTGCTCTCCATTTTCGGTGTTGTTTAAGTACATGTATTCGACAAAAATAAATCTTTGCAAGACACCTAATGACCTAACACAACAAAGAAATGTGTTATTATGTGATAGTTTACACTGAAATTAATCTGCAAAGAAAGCAAAACATTCCACTTTCTTTCCCGCCTTTTTACGCAAAAGTAACTACGGTTATGTTGCCATTTTATTTCTTCTTTCTTCAATGCATTAATGTTACTTTAAAAAAGCCAACAAAATAAAACGAGCCGGTCGAGAGAGGTAGCGTACAGTGATCCCGTACAAAGTCACTGTAAGGTAGCATACATTAGCGCGCCACTATTGAGGGCTCGTAATAACTAGTGTAGTGTTAAAATGTATCATTTTATTATAATCACCCTTTATATTACATACTATAGTTTTAGAGAGGGTTTATCACCGAACCTGGCTTAATCTAACGGTCAACGGGACAGATCCACCTAACAGTATAGGCAACTGTAGGTACAGGTTTTGTTAAAAAAATACTTGTTTTAATATAGATCCGGAATTCTATTGGCGCACTACAGGCGCTACAGCCCGCTTTTTTTACAACAAATGTAACCTATCCCAATCTGCATTTTTATTAATTACGGGGTTAAAAAAAAGTCATACGCCTGAATGGGGAGTCGAACTCATATGCTCCTTACCAAAAAAACGGGAATCAACAGTAACCTGCTTATACTCCGCGGAAATAAATCTGTCTTGACGAAAAGCCGCTAGTGCCGCAAATGAAGAAACCCTACCTATAGCGACCGGCTCGTACAAAAAATATTATTTTTTGTAAATAATTGTTACTGGGGCAACCCGGCAACCCTGCTTCCGCAAGCCCTCGTTAAATTATGGCTTTAAGGATGGTTTAATTGAAGAACCTGGTGCTTACATAACGGGACAGATCCATCTAACAGTATACATTTTGTTACAAAAAATCATTATTTTGATATCGATACACGTTTCTACACCACCTCAAAAAAAGCCTACCTAATCAAAACACAATCCGATTTTTAAAACACATCAACATAATATATATATATATATATATATATATATATATATATATATATATATATATATATATATATATATATATATATATATATATATATATATATATATATATATATATATATATATATATATATATATATATATATATATATATATATATATATATATATATATATATATATATATATATATATATATATATATATATATATATATATATATATATATATATATATATATATATATATATATATATATATATATATATATATATATATATATATATATATATATATATATATATATATATATATATATTATAAATATATATAAATCACTAAAGCCGTAATAAACAATAAAAAGCGAACGGTAAGCAATTATCAGAATATATGCCTGCTAACCTGGTACCAAACCATATATCTTAACTTAGGCTGTATTCCGTTTCCAAACCTGGTTAACCGGTCTAATTGACAAAAGTCTGACAGTGGTTTCCTAAAAACCCTTTTAAAAACGGAGCATCCGTCAAAAATTTGACAGTTCTGTCATTGGTTACCAGACCAGCAACAAAGGCCGTATTCCGTTTCCAAACCTGGTTAACCAGTCCAAATGACAGAAGTCTGATAGCGGTTTCTGAAAAACTCTTTAAAAACGAAACACCCGCCAAGTAATTAACAGTTCAGACATTGGTTACCCGACAACCAGCAAAATTCATCGATTGTTCTGGTGACACTGTTGACAGTTATCTCTGTGGCCAATCTTATTTCATTTCCAATATGTTTTTGATTAGAACTTGAAATTGGGCCCAGTTTTGTCTAATTGGATAATGATATCGGAGCCATGACTACAGAAAATTTTATATCTGTGCCTATGCTATCAATCACAATACCGGTTGCTCAATGTGCTTCCTATTGGTTTACCGTTTATTTCCACGGAGTGCAGACAACTTTTGTTGAATGTTTAGTGTGGCCGTTGTTTAAAGATTCTTTAAACAATGGTGACTTTAGACGCGAGGTATATGTGATCACATGTAATAAAAATATGGTTTAGATTACGTTTACTGCAACGAAAGTTCAAAATTCGGAGTCTTTTAAAACGAGATTTTTTTAAAGAAAACCTATTCTGTTAGGTGGATAGGAGGTAAATGTATGAGTACGTAATTGGTGAATATTTTTATGTTATATGTTTACAGATGTGAACAATGGAGAAATCAATTAGGGTTTATTGGAAACCATCGTTTTGCAAATATCAGTCCCTAAGTTTGCTATGTTCGAATAAGAGTTTGCAGTCTGCATTTTACAGAATATTGTTTTATAGGTTGAAAACAACGTCTCACTTATAATGCAGTTCTTACACTGTTTTTGTCTAAAGCAACAAAAATAAGTTTACTACTCATACATTAATAAAAAGTAAAAAGTTAAAACATAATTGTACTACATTGTATACCTAGTAGGAAAAGCCGAACATTCACCGCGACCTTAAAGATTAACTGTCGAGACACAAGCCAAGACTGGCAATACTGTTAATTTCCTACGAGGTATATACTAAAATACCTTAATATGTCAAAAAGTGGTAAGTGGCATGCTATTATACTAAAAATGTAATTTTCTATGAAAATATAAAGACAAACATTTGGCATGCCATCTAAAAATCGGGAGTTACGGTCACTTCCGGGCCGGACGCAGCTAACTTTGTATGTAAATCCAGATTTTTGTCTTAAACATAACCTCTAAATTTCGTTTTTTAATATCAAAAGAAAAAATAGTTGGAAATTTTTTTTAAAGTTAGCAATGTAGGGTTAATTTTCATTAATAAATGTATACATTTTGGCAATTTATCAATCTTACAAATTGTATTAATTTAAGTCTCGGAGACAATGACTCGCATAGTAGAGAACTCAAAGATGCCCAGATCCAAACAGATATCCCTGCATTAAAATTGATGAACTTGTTCAGACTTAACTATTAAAATGGGTACGGAGATATTAATAAGGTTATTACAAGTAATGTTGTAAAATCTGTTTAGATATTTCAGAAGCATTCAGAAAACAATTTTGTTTCTACAATATGAATGATATTTTCAAAATTAACTTTTTTAGGTTTAGATATTTGTATTTTTTTTCAGATGAGAGTTGCCAGACGTCGCAGAAAGTTTGGTCAGTTACGCCGAGGAAAACAAAATTAGCATCCTTGAAAAAGAAGCTACGCAATCGAAGAAAAGGCTTGAAACTGGAATAACATTGGAAGTATTGAGAAATTCTTACCCAGCTGAAACCTATCCTTTTTTAAAAGCTCAACTTTCGCTTATGAACAAAGCTCCAAAAGGCTCAAGATACATAGGTGAATTTAAAGGATTTATCCTAAGCATATACTTCCTTGGTGGTCCAAAAGCATATAAAAAATTATCGTTTCTTCTGTCGTTTACCGTCTAAGGCTACCTTGTGTGTCACAAAACTTGGGTTATAGAGCCAGGATTCAATGATTTTGTTTTTCGATTAACCGAATTAGGAGTTAAACTTTTGCAAGAGAAAGCTAATGACTGCAGTATATGTAGTAACGAAATCTTCATTAAATCTAACCCTTATTATGACATATCAAAAGATAAGGTAATAGGCTTTGAGGATGGTCATGGAAGAAAATCTGCAGAAGTTGCTGCAAATGCTTTGGTTTTGATGGCTGAGAATAATTGGAAGCAACCAATTGCATACTTTTTTTTACAAAACGTCTCCGAACTCGAACGAATTAGAGCATATTTTATTTGAAAAGGTCAGAAAGTTGGACACAACTGGCCTGCATATTTGAAGTATAGTGTCTGATCAAGAGTTCAACTTTTATAAGATCTTGAAAACAACTTTAAAGCTTACAGAAGATTGTTCAAGTTTTTTACCTTGTGATCTCTTTACATCCCTTCCTACAAAAAGTGCAGCAACTTATACTTTAAACTCTAAATATGCAGTCTTATTTACTATAATTTCTTTAAATTATGCTAAATAAGACTTTATCTTTTCATATGTTTCTCCATTTTACAAAATATATTTTTCAAAATTTTATTGAAAATATATTTCATTACTTAGATCCCACCGTTTATTACTTACTAATCGAGAAATTTTACACTATGTTCCCCAATAGCGCTCTCGAACTAAATCGCGTCAAACGCCGCTCTTATTGCCTTAATACCCCTACAATTTTTTACCGTCACGCCTTTGCGGCACGCTTTTGATACCGATTTGACAAACTGCCGCTCGAGAGTGAAGTAACTTATATGATTATTCAGTAAAGTTTGATGATACATTGTGACATAAAGAGTGAAATACGATCCAGAATAGAACAAGCCAGAAGATCATTCATAAGTATGAAAGCATTTTCCAACAGGTCAGACCTTAGTTTAGAACTCAGAACGCGCACGCTTAGATGCTACATTTCTCAAAGGTCTTATACGGATGCGGATCCTGGACCCTCGACCCAACTACAGAAAACCTAAAAAAGGCTTTCGAACTATACCTATACAGCCGAATGCTAGAAATACAGTTCTAAATAGAATGTACAAACAATACTTGGTACCAGTGGTGGCTAGTGTATAAGAGCGGCAGAGCTGCAGCACCTGTTGATAATACGAAAAAAATTTAAATATTTTGTGACGTGAATACGTGAATGGTAACCGTCAAATCATTCTATATTTGAAAAACAATTTTTTTTTAATAATTTAGATATTTTATTTAGGTATAATTTTTATCTATGTCGTTTGTCCGAGCCGCAGCAGCGATCCCACCCGCTAGTATAAAGAAGACCTTATAGAGTGCATGGAGGAAATTGAGGAAACTCGAGATGTAAATATGACAACAAAAAACCAGGCTGGAGCAATCCGAAGGCTTCTGTAGGAAAAGTCGTTTATTATTTGGCTAACATTTTTTCATTACGTAATGCCACATGTTGATATTTGATTTTGTGGAAATTAACACATGCTTAAAAAAATTCAAAGATAACATAAGCAACATTAGGAATAAAAAAATATATGATATTTTTAATGAAGCCAAGGCTGTGCAGGTTATTGAAACTAAAAGAAGAAAATTAAATGAAGACACTTGGAAAGCATCCGCGATTGAAGTATGTGATGTCATTATCAACGTGGCAGAAGATCGTTGCTCATATACTAATCAATTAAACGCGGTAAACTTATTTATTTGTGAAACATTTGAGTGGTAGGACCTTTCATTCCTCTATGAAAATTTAGAAAAACTATTGAGTCATACCCAATGCTGGAAAAAAACAAATTAAAGACAGATCTTAGTGTTTTATATTCTACTATGGAATATCGTAATTTTTCCTCATGTGCTATGCTTCTTAATTTTTTAATTGACGGTAACCTTCAAGAAGTTTTTACTGAAACAATGAGATTTTTTACAAATACTTGTCACAATGCCGATGACCATCGTAGAGGCAGAAAGAAATTTTTCTTCCTTAAAAAAATTAAAACATTCTTAAGGAGTACTATGTCACAAGATAGACTAAATGCTTTATCCTGTTTATCAATAGAGCAAAAACTTATTCCGTCGATACCTGACTTTAACGAAAGGTTATTGACAAGTTTGCTTTGAAAAAGGACAGACGCATTGACTTGATTTTTAAGAAAAATTAATAAATATAAGTGATTAGTGTTTAGTCTCATGTTAAGTAGTACAAACTGAATACCAAAGTAATTGTGTTTTATGTTGTACACCATGAAGCGTGCCGTGAATTTTTCGCAGAAACTGGTGAGTCTATTACAACATATAAAAGCGAGTAGGTATAGAAGCGCAGTTTTTATTTTTTAAAATTTTTGTTGTTGATACCTACACTCTCCAGCTCTGCGTCTTTAACAGGTTACGAGCCGCCACTGCCTGGTTCACATTATGATAGGTACAAGGTACGAAAAACTGAGACTCATAATCGAGGGAAAAATACAGGGGAAAAGATCAATAGGAAGACGTTAAAACTTTTGGTTGAAACATATTCGCTTCTGGGTCAACTCATACCCTCAAATATTTTTCACATAGTAGTATCAAAAATTGAGATTGCCATTTAGACCGTCAACCTGTGTTAAGGAGAAGACGTGGCAAGAAGACGAAAAAAGCTCGGGAAGAGACGACCTACGCGATGACTGACGGACGACGCTCAAAGGTTGCGACCGCTAATTTAAGCGCTCAAATCTTAAGATATTTATTAATTATGTTTAAATACAATTTTGTGCAAAAAATCCGTATACTTCACATAACAAAAACTACAAACTTATTTTTATTTTATTATCTGGCCCTTCTAGAGGAATAAAATATGTATTTTGTCACTGCTAAAAAGAGAACTCACGTCGTCAGTTAGTGCACACATGGTGTTGTTGCAAAATTTATATTTTTGTTATGGACATATAACATGAAAGTCATCGAACATTTATGTTCTAATAGAAATTGGCTTGATGGAAATATCTTTTTCTATCTAACTTCATTGCCACAGGAAAGACCAAAAAAATCTATTCACAGATTGCAGCTAATCGGTGAATAGATCGAGTGAAGAAAAATTCAAAATATTTTTAACTTATTTAAGCAAATCTGAGCTTAAATATAAAATAAAAATTTGAATTCATGTCACGAATTTTCAACCACTAGAAGTATTATTTTAAAACCTCTTTACTTTTGATTATTTTTAACACTTAGGGAGGGATGCATATTTGTAAAATGGCAAAACTGTTCCGATATACATATATTATGATGATTAATTAAAATTCCACTATTATAATAAAGTTGAAAAAGAAAAATTACTTTTCCAAAATTAGAGGACTAGTTGAAGTTTTCGTAATTGCACGATATAATAGACGAAAAACAACTTTAATAATCCATTTATGCTCAGGGTTTAGGAATATGAATAATCATTTAATACTAAAAATCGCATAAGATTCGCTATATCTAAACCAGCGATAATCAAATTTTAAAAGAGTAGCAAAATTTTAATTATTCCTACCTATTGAGTAGTTTATTATCAAGTTATTAAAAATAGTATTATATATTGCAAAGTATATTGTTTAATTCTCAAGTAGTTATTTTAGTAAATTTTATTTCATCTATAATATTATATATTTATTATATTGTATGTCAGTTTGAGTTTGACCGATTTTTCACTTTGCTATACCTGTTACCTGTTGAGCATTCAAAGCAACTTTCGAGTCCATTGTGCGATACGGTGAAAAAAACGAAATTAGATCAGAGAGCAGTGGTTGACTGTTTAGCACCCTATCCCTTATCCCATCCTATAAATAAAAAAAGACAAACAAAAACACAAGCAGAAGTAAATCTAAGAAAAGAGTAAAAATTAACAAAAAAAATCCTTATTTTTTTATAACTTTAACTCATTTAAGTATAAATCATATTTATACCGTATAAAGTTCAAACACCCAAGACACACGAAGTACCGAAGCCGAATTGATGTTGACCAAGACGAATGCTAGTGTTACTAGAACACAAAACATTTTAATATTTGTTTAGTTCTAATGAATCTAATGAAAAAAATCCTACAATCTTTCATCTTTAACGCGCAATGATATGAAAAATAATGTTACCTGATAAAAAATTAACATTAACAGGTTCGGTTTCGAATTGGATTTTATATCCGGTGTCGAAAATCTTGCCACTATTTGTTGTTGATGAAGGCTGGTTTTTGTAAAAAACTCTGGTATTCCTGGTTTGGGTATTTCAGAATGTGCCCGCTGTATATCTCTTCTCTTTTTGATTTGCTGGCTTTCGTGGCCAGACTTTTTGCGTTTCATTGCAACTGCAAACATTTAAATAATTCTACTTTCCACTACTGAACAGCGAAGCGAATACACAGGAAAACCTTCATAGTTGCAATAGATTAAGATACACTTTTAAGAATTCAATGCTTATTCCCAATTTAGCAATAATAAAAGAATTTAAAATAGGCAAAAAGCACTTAAAAGTGGTTACCCGGTAGATGTTATAAAGCAATGAAATTTGGCTAACTATAGACACTTTAAGGTCTTCATCAGTACAGTCAACTAGTTGAGAGACGAGTACAACTAGCGCCAAAATTAATACACAAAACCACACTAGAGTCACCAACAGGAGCAAAACCGACAATTGTGGTTACCAAGAGTACATCTGAAATTTTCGCCGGACTTGATGGTCTATTACCACGGAGCAGCATATTTGGTGACTCTGGTGTGGTTTTGTGTATTAATTTTGGCGCTAATTGTACCGGGTGATCTCTTATTTTTTCGCACCCCTCCGTATCTCGACTACTTAAGAAGATAGCAAAAAACTTTTAATACAAAATGATATCACAAAAAACAATTGAACATAAAAAATCGGACATATTTACCAAACTTTTGTTTTTCTTATGGAAAACCCTGTATGTTATATGTTCATCAATTGGGCCTCTTCTAGCTGATTATAAATATACTAGGTTTATTACCTTTATCTCTAAAGATGGCTGAGTAATTTGAGAAAAACCTTGTCATAAAAGGCAATGTATTCCATTGAGCGTTCTCCCTCTCTCTCATACACATTGCCTTTTCTGGCAAGGTTTTTCTTAAATTTCTCGGGTATTTTTAGAGAAAAAGGTATCAAACCTAGTATATTTATAATCAGCTAGAAGAGACTTATTTGATAAACATATAATATACAGGGTGTTCCATAAGAAAAAGCAAAAGTTTGGTAATTATGTCTGATTTCTTATGTTCAATTATTTTTCTGATATCATATTATAAAAATTCTGTAAAACCCAAAATATAAGAGACCACCTGTACTCGTCTCTTAATTAGTTGACTGATGAAGAGCTTATGTTAGAAACACGTGCCTATAAGTAGCTAAATTTTGTTGCTTTAGCAGTCTCCCAAATAAAATCCAATTTCTACTATATACTAGTTCTTGCCGCGTTAATATTTTCCCTCTTTTGTTATAATTAATGCCTTAGAGAAGCATTTGACAAGGTTAAAATTAGTGAAATTTTAAGGGCTCTGCAGGAATTTTCTATTGATATTAGACATATTTATTTAGCAAAACAGTCTTTAAAATTAAAAGGTGTTCAAATCTGGGACAGCTCTTGTTTTTGTTGGTTGTTAACAATATAGGTGCAAATCTTAACATCTAAATTTAGGATGATGCTAATTCACTGCAAAATGATTTGGATTCGGCTGTGCGTTGTTGTGATGATAATAACTTGAGTAACTATAAATAATTCTGCAATAATTTCTTTTACGTGTAGACCTAGTGTTATTAATTTTACTTAGGATTTTAGGATTTGTTTTAAGAACCTGTAAACAGTTTACAAATGGTAATGCAATAATTGCCTCAACATGCTAGTACAGACCATATTTTTAAAGTTTTTACATTATAAATCATTTTTGCTATATCAGTCTAGAAGAACAGATCAAAAAACTGTATGGGCGGCATTTAATTTTCTTAGTTTACAGTTATTGCGTATTGAAGCAAGATTTATATCATGTGAGGAGAAAATGTGCGGAAGTACCGAAAATAAAAACATGCCCTGACGCATGAGGTGACTTCAGTGTGGTTCTGATCATAGATGCATTGGTCAGTTTGGATAACAGTTCAGATACATTAAAATACTAAGTAAAATGATAGAACGCGTATTTTATGGGTGACGTGATTTTATTTGATAGCACGTGAGCTCACGTGATGTGATAACAGTCTGTTTCGGCATTTTGTAATCAAACTGTACCGACCTAATACGAAATTACCTTTGTAAAATAACAAAAATCAATTAAGAACTCATTTATTTCAGATTTATCACAGGAGGTAAATATAAATATGTCGAAGTAATCATAATAATTCATCTTAGTAGGCAGGCTCAAAAACAGTTGCTAGTTTTTTATTGACATTGACGTTGCACAAACTGTTAGAAGTTTTTATAAAATGTTGCACTAATACATACTGATCTATAACGTTCTTATTTTTACTAAAATCAATTAAATACACAATGTTAAATTATAATTGTGTTGATAATGGCATTGGAAATATAAATGTTATAGTTTCCAATTTCCCGTATAAGACGCTTGCAAATATTAATTCGTTTAACATCCCATATATAAGGTAAGCCATATCAGGTTGTTTATCAATTTTCTCCTTTTGTTTAGTATTTAATATATTTTCTTTACTATTTAAAAATTAAATTAAATATAAAACATGTTTAGTTAAGTCAGTTTCTAGACTCAGCAATGAACAGTGTATGTTCCTTCTAAACTATTTTTTTTTAAAGAAAGTGTGTGAGCTTATAATTATTGTGGACATAATTTGATTTACCTATTTTTTTCTAATTTCAAAAATAACCAATATTCTTATAAGGTTAAAGGTAAGTTCATGTAACAAAATTTAGTTTTATCATTAGTAATAAGAACTCACCCTGTTATTGGTTGTTTTTAGTCATGTTATGTCACTTCAATCAATCAATCAATCGAAATGCTATTCTTAATGACTAAAGTTATTACGGGTCATTATTATAATACTAAATTTTGCTACATGAACCAACACTAATATTTTTATCAGCCTTTAATAAAAATGATTTCATTTAAGTTATAAAAAAAAACGTTGATGTTACACAGTTGTAAAAATCATTACCGTAAATACTAGATATTTTAAGGGAATACATCTAAAATTATATATCAGGATGCGCCAAATTCTGTAGCATATTTGAAGTATCAGAAGAACTAAGGTATAGATTACTTTGAAAATTTGGCTGTGACAATAGGTGAAGATCGTGAAGGCAACTAAACTATTTTTAATTGTGCAGTGTGGCGCCTTCTACCCTAAACGGGTTTCAAGATCCGTTTTCTGAATGCCCTTTATATTATTGCATGTGTTTGTATTTTTCCAAACATTCTAAACGATTTTTGTGTTATATTTCATATACTAAAATTGAACTGTTTCCGAAAAAAAATGAAGCTTAAACATTGACATTTTTGACCCTTTGACTGTAACTACCCAACTACCGGGCACGTAGCCAGAAATTCGGTTCAGGGGGGGTCCAAACGAGAAATTTATTTCGGGGAGGGGGTGTCCAAACGGTCAAACCTCAGGAAAATTAGTAAAAAAGAATGCTTGTATCAACGTATTGCAGGCACGTAGCCAGAAATTCAGTTCTAGAAGGGCTCAAAACGTACATTTCATATCGGGGGTGGGGGTGAGTCAAACCTTAGGAAAATTAGTACGAAACATGCGGGGCGGGAGGGGCGGGGTGCGGACCACCGGAACGCCCTACCCTCAGGCTACGTGCTTGTTGGATTGGTATCACTATTTTACCAGTTTTTACCTATGCTGTACTTTATTTTTTGACATGATTTAGAATAAATTGAATGAGTAGTTTTACACATTTTTTAAAGCCGCCTTTTTGTCATGGTGAATTCGTACTAGTTAATCCCTGCATCATGTTCAGTTTTGCTGCAAGATCTGAATAAGAAGATTTTTTCCGTTGATTTTTTAGACATTTTATTTGACCGCTATTTTGTTTCGCGGTCTTGAATTCGTGCCACAATTTTACTAATTTATCTTTATATCACCCTTAATGCTTGCGCAAAATTATATATTAATTCGTAGAAAGTATATTTTTAAGCTGATTTTTTAAATAATTTATTAGGTCGCCATATTGTGTTGCTGTCTTAGATTCGTATCAAAATATTACAAGTGGATTTTTATGCAACACTTGATTTTTGGGCAAAATTTGAGGTAAATTGGCTAATCGATTTTGGTCCTAGGCCATATTGGATTTTTACAAAAATATTACCAGGTTATTCCCTCATAACCCTTAAATTTGTAACAAAATTTGAAATCAAAAGCTTTTAACTACACCGCGGACTGGCAGAGAGACACACATATTGACAGACAGATCAGTGGAAGTGAGAAAACATTTTTTTTGGCATCTAAGGACGCTAAAACCTAAAATTTGTGAATTTGCACTTTGTGCTAATTTCTCTTTTGCGCCTATAACTGCCTCACTAAGATTTCCATAATTCCTAGCTTTAATGATAGTTCTTATCCCGATGTTATTTAAACCGTTAGAGAATGCATACAATGCCAATTTCTCAATTATTGGACGTACGAGTTTTCAAGGCCGTTTTACATGCTGCAATTCTTCTTTGCAATATGCAATAGTCTTGAACAAAGGCATGCGCAGTTTAACAAAATGTGCAAATGTCTTGCCACTGCGCATGCCTTTGTTCAAGACTATTGCATATTGCTAGAAAAATGCAGCATGTAAAATAGCCTTTATGCAATTACCATCCTGATCCGCTTGGCCTAAAGTTAATTCAGATAAAATTTGTTTAATAAATTCTATATTTTAACCCTTTTGTTTTGTGCTGTGTAGTTGCATGGATAGGGTTGCTGCCAATTTTTTTCTCAGCAAAGGTCTTTTCATATCGCTAATTAAATGGTCTTCAGAACAGAAAAAATGTTCACTCAACATAAACCTAGCTGTCTCATTTACTATGTATCCTAATCTATTTAAGATAATTTCGATACATTTATCAGTTATTTGCCTAAATATATATATATATATATATATATATATATATATATATATATATATATATATATGTATGTATGTATGTATATTTATTTTAGATGCTTTTGACCGTACGATAATAAATAAGGAATTTAATTTTGGGTATGCGGTCTGTGGGTCAAATAAATAACTAATTTACTTCCAACATCCTCATATTTCGTCATTTATTGATGATTTCTACGTTAACTATTAGCTAAACTGGGAAATTCTCCGTTAAACTATTTGCCAAAAGGTCTGCATGTTTAATCCTGTTCCCGTGCAGTTCATTCATTTAAGTACATTTTGCTTTAAATCAAGTAAATATGTTCTTGGTATTGGCGAAATACATATATAGTTATGGAGACACATATTTTCTTCTCTTAACAATGACCTCATTATCAAAACTCAAGACTTCTCCCAATCATGTAACAAATACAATCTCCGTAAAGTTGTCTATTACCTAGAATCTAAGCTACCTCATCCGCTCTCCAACTGGGATCCCCTCTCCTATCATTTTTTCCCTATCCTTACAATTTGATTGTTTTCCCGAGGAATGAAGAGCCATTCGGCTGACATAAGAATCGAAGAAGATCCCAAACACATTTTCATCTCTATATCTGCAATGGAAATATTTTTTCTAATACAGTTTTAGCTTTTTAGTAGAAGATGATAAAACTTTACTATACATAATTTATGTTTAATGTAGCCGTGCGATTGTTGTTTTACAATTAAAATGTATTTTTTAAAAATATGTTATGTTTGAAAACAAAGCATTATTTGCTTCTTTGTTATAAATATGTTGTTGTAATAAAAAGGTGTTAGTTGACCTAAATAAGAGATCTATTTCATTTAAATACACAATTATTTAGATTATATATATATATATACCACGACGAACTGCGGCGATCGATTTCTCAGAAAATAGGCTTTAGAAAAATTTGAAAGATGACGGCACGGCAAGTAGACGTCAACTTTCTCATTTTAAATGGAACACCCTGTATATAATCGACTTTTTGGATTCCTGGAAAAATTCTAGGTATATTTCATGTATAATATCTTATACCTAAGTTCAACTGTTTTTGAGATATTTTGAATTTTATGTAAAAAATGACGTGTGCAGGTCTAGCCATAACTATAAATATCTGCTTATCAAAGTCTCTATTATTTAATTGCGGTTGGCTTCCTTGTCCAAAAGGGTACACTTTAGTGGCCTGTGCTGATATTTTAATAATAAATAAAAATAGGATGATCAAAAACTGACATTATAAATATATTTTAAAAAATCGTTAAAAGTTACTTTTTTCAAATGGAAACCCCCAATTTTTATAATTTTATCTTATTTAACACTTAAAATAAGGGTGACTTTGTATAAAGTCTATTCCAAAAATTTGTAGTTTTCTTGTTAGTTGGCCATGACAGGGAGGCCTGGCGAGAAGAAAACTAATTGGTTACTATAGGAACGTAATATTTGTTGTCGTTTGACAATTATCTACTAAAATATTATTTATTTATTAAAGTAATTATAATAATTATTAAACTAATAATCATGCCGGGGCCATTAAATTACACACACGAGAATTATTTGAATTTGTTTATTATCTATGGGGAATCTAACAAAGTTTTAACAAGAACACGGCAGATATTTGCTGATAGATATCCAGATAAACAGAAATCGTCACCGAACAGCGTTAAACAAATGTTGGAAAACTATAAAAATGTTGAAACCGTGAAGACAAAAATTAATTAAAGAAAGCCTATTCCCATTATAGTCTAGTCTACATAAGAGTACAACTTATTTTTTCAATAAATGTTGAAAATGTACACCTTGCACTTCCAAACATTTTTCGTATCTTCGAATAAATCTCTCGTGGGTGGCCGCTCTAATTGAAGCTGGAGATAAACTTTCGAACGCGTCCCTTTCGCTTGCCATACAGTCCTCTTTCGTTGTTACTAGATTAAAATAAACGATTCCTTTTATCGTTCCCCATATAAAATAGTCTAAGACTGTCACATCCGGGGAACAAGGAGGCCACAGGAAAGGTCCATTGCTGGTAGAAAATTTGACCATGTTCTGCCAAAGGTAAATTACTTAAACATTCGTTGTCCAACTCTTCAAGAATATTCAGATATCTTTCTCCTACAAAAGTTTATAGACATAATTTTACGGAAAGAAATGCTTTGATAATATTCATCGATTTATTGATTTAAGAAGAAACAAAATACATCAAAATTCAATTAATTTAATCTGAAGAGTGCTCAATAAAAAAAAAGGTTTAGTATTTTATGACTTTCTAAAGTACCCTGTATAAATAGCTTGTAAATATCTAACTAAAGACAACTTTCCTATAAAACTTGGGACGATATATTTTTTTAGATATGATGTGTTACGGTATGTTGACCAGTATTTGTATGAAGTAGTATAGTGTGACCAGTATAAACAATTTAATTTAATTTATTTATGTAATAATATTTACTAAATGATTTATCTAATTTTGGATTGACGCCAAATTGATAAAAAAAAATTATTGTAATATTACCTAAATGGATTATTTTTCATTAAAAAAGTCCTTGTGTTTAGGCAATGTATAACTTACCATTCAAATTGTCTTCGTAAAAATTAGGTTTTATTATTCCATTGTTCCCTACTGCACAAAATACATTAAATTGCCAGGATTCTTGAAAGTGCCGCGATCTTACTGCATAAGGATTCGAATCACTCCAAAAATGGGAATTGTGTCTATTGAAAAGGCCATTTTTAGTAAAATTTGCTTTATCGGTCCAAATTATATTGTCCAAAAATCTAAAGTTATCTTGTACCATTGTTAAAATAAACTCGCAAAAGTGTACTCTTTTTGGCAAATCAGTGTCTTTTAGATGTTGAACCAATGATATTAAATAAGGTTGGAAGTTATGTTTTAACAGAATCCTATGCACTGAGTTCCTCGACGCTTGCATTGACGTTTCCAAAATTATTATAGTTTTCCAACATTTGTTTAACGCTGTTCGGTGACGGTTTCTGTTTATCTGGATATCTATCAGCAAATATCTGATATGTTCTTGTTAAAACTCTGTTAGATTCCCCATAGATAATAAACAAATTCAAATAATCCTATTAGTTTAATAATTATTATAATTACTATAACAAATAAATAATATTTTAGTAGGTAGTTGTCAAACGACAATAAATATTACGTTTCTATAGTAACCAATTGGTTTTGTTCTCGCCAGGCCTCCCTATGATGGCCAACTAACAAGAAAACTTAGAAGCCGTCTGGCACTATTAGAATAAAAAATGTTAAATCGTCAATAACTCAAAAACTACAAATTTTTGGAATAGACAACTTTATACAAAGTCACCCTTATTTTGAGTGTTAAATAAGATGAAATTATAAAAATTGGGGTTTTCATTTGAAAAAAGTAACTTTTAACGATTTTCTAAAGTATATTTATAATGTCAGTTTTTGATCACCTTATATTTATTTATTATAAAAATATCAGCACAGGCCACTAAAGTGTACCCTTTTGGACAAGGAAGCCAACCGCAAATAAATAATAGAGACTTCGATAAACAGATATTTATAGTTATGTCTAGACCTGCAAACGTAATTTTTTACATAAAATTCAAAATATCTCAAGTAAAGTTCAACTTAGGTATAGGATATTATACATGAAATATACCTAGAATTTTTCGAGGAATCCAAAAATTTGATAATATACAGGGTGTTCTATTTAAAAAAAGAAAGTTGATTTCTGCTTCCGGTATAACCGGAAGTGCCGCCATCTTGAAAATATTTTGCGCGAATTGCCCCCATCTACTTTAGTTAGCTGCCAAAATTTCAAATTTTTCCAAAGCCTGCTTTCTGAGAAATCGAACGCCGCAGTTCGTCGTGGGACACCATGTATATACATATATATATATATATATATATATATATATATATATATATATATATATATATATATATATATATATATATATATATATATATATATATATATATATATATATATATATATATATATATATATATATATATATATATATATATATACGATGTTAATTATTTCGTTGGTGAGACTAGAAACAATATAAAGCTAGGAAAGTACTTGTATTCATGTAAACATAAATACATTTATTTTAGGCAGTGTTTACCCCATTTGCTGCTTATCAGCCAAAATGATTTATTTTATACTAATCCTAAGGCAGTTCGATATACCTTGGAATTTGTGGTTGGAACTTTAAATAGTTTTGACAATATCTTCGCTAGAGAGGACTTCGTCAAATTACTCATTTTATTAAGAGAAATTCTAGTAAGGTTAGTATCATTTTAAACATGTCTAAGATTTATTTAAAGGATCTATAATAACAATACTGATCATGAGTAGCCCAGTAGTTTGTTTTGTTCTAGTGCGGTAGGCGCAATTCACTCTTCGGAAGAAAATGGACCTAATTATATCTTTAATATAAAATCATTTAGCGTTACCATACCTGTGAAATCGGTGCTGGCGTCATATTTTAGCTACCAAGCTGAGATTGGCGCAGAATTATTAATTGGTGATGTTACAATGTTTTGGAAGAAAACGACAACATTTTTAAAAACCGGCCTTTATGATTTATTGACATTTTAATTTTTCTTAATATTTTAAATAAAATAAGCATAATCTAATTATTCTAATTTAGATTTGTAGCTTTTATTTTACTTTAATTAGGACTCTCAATTAATAAATTAATATGTGCTTTATTGTATAAGAAGAAAATTCTCTTTACAAAGTTGTAAGAAATAAATAATAAATAAAAATTAAGTCTGTCAACGCGTAATAGTCATAATAAGCCTGAACCAAATTTCCTATCAAAAAAGTGTCCTAATTCTTAGATAGATGACGCTTCGATCAAATCGGTATTATCAAAATTGGTAGTCAAATAAATAAAACATTCGTGTTATTTATTCGACAGTTTCCTTTTAATAACATTTATTCCATGTAAATTTTCTTTAGAGTTCATGAACAAAAAGAGAGTGAGACGGTGACATGTCGGCCAAGCCTTTTTGGTAGCAAGAGCGTGATTAAGACATGGAATTTTAAACATTATGAATTAGGATTTTTTTAAATTAGCAGAATACTATTGCTGGGTTTAAGATTATAAAAGCTGTTTCTTTGAACTGAATTTGTGAATGGTGTAACTTTCAATTGAATTTCTGAATAGCATTTGATATTTAACTGCTTGTAATCCTTGGTTATATCATGCCCTTTATTTTAGTTTTCAAAAGTAGGCGGTAAACCTAAATGCAAGGTTGATTAACTGCTATTTCTACGAAACAATAATGTTTATATACTTTAATCACGGCTATGAAAAGCCGAACCACGCTTCAACATGCCATTATTATAACACCCACCTCTTTGACTGATGTCCTTTGTGTGTGTGTGTGTGTGTGTGTGTGTGTGTGTGTGTGTGTGTGTGTGTGTGTGTGTGTGTGTGTGTGTGTGTGTGTGTGTGTGTGTGTGTGTGTGTGTGTGTGTGTGTGTGTGTGTGTGTGTGTGTGTGTGTGTGTGTGTGTGTGTGTGTGTGTGTGTGTGTGTGTGTGTGTGTGTGTGTGTGTGTGTGTGTGTGTGTGTGTGTGTGTGTGTGTGTGTGTGTGTGTGTGTGTGTGTGTGTGTGTGTGTGTGTGTGTGTGTGTGTGTGTGTGTGTGTGTGTGTGTGTGTGTGTGTGTGTGTGTGTGTGTGTGTGTGTGTGTGTGTGTGTGTGTGTGTGTGTGTGTGTGTGTGTGTGTGTGTGTGTGTGTGTGTGTGTGTGTGTGTGTGTGTGTGTGTGTGTGTGTGTGTGTGTGTGTGTGTGTGTGTGTGTGTGTGTGTGTGTGTGTGTGTGTGTGTGTGTGTGTGTGTGTGTGTGTGTGTGTGTGTGTGTGTGTGTGTGTGTGTGTGTGTGTGTGTGTGTGTGTGTGTGTGTGTGTGTGTGTGTGTGTGTGTGTGTGTGTGTGTGTGTGTGTGTGTGTGTGTGTGTGTGTGTGTGTGTGTGTGTGTGTGTGTGTGTGTGTGTGTGTGTGTGTGTGTGTGTGTGTGTGTGTGTGTGTGTGTGTGTGTGTGTGTGTGTGTGTGTGTGTGTGTGTGTGTGTGTGTGTGTGTGTGTGTGTGTGTGTGTGTGTGTGTGTGTGTGTAGGGGGGGGTGATAAAAAAATTAGTTTTGTTTTAGGCTAAAGTATTATGTCTACATGTATAATAATGTTTCGCTACATAATTGTTTTCTAAAGCACATTTTAAATAAAAATATCATTACTTGTGTTTTTTTCGGACATTTAAAAATCTTAAAACACATAAAAAACAACCGTTTATGATTTCGGGTGAAAATATTTACTTTTTACATGTTTGTGGAGCCCCAAATAGTATATTGTTGTTAAAAAGAACATTATGAAAAGTTTTTGGATATGTCGGAAATTTAGATGAACTTTAATAGGCCAATTGTAAAACGTATTAGACTGAATACAGGGTGTGTAAAAGGTCTGGAAACGGCTTAAAATCTCCTTAATTTGTTGGCCGATCTAAACCAAATTTTGTACAGTAGTGTAAGAGGATATTATGCACTCAATAAAGGTATCGGCGTTGTTACAGTAAATTTTTAATACTTTTGGTATAACATGTCTTAATCCTAATATCAATAGTTTTGAAATAAAGACGTTTTAGGATGTTAGGACACCAATATGTCATTAAGCACCTTAGTTTTAAATTATTACGGTCATTGTTAATGAGACACTTTGATTGAAACACCAGATCGAAACATCATCGCTAATAGACACAAAAAGTGTAATTCAAAAATGTTTTTAACGAAAGGGAAAGAATTACTGTTCTTATGATGAGAAGCTACGGCGATCGGGTCAGGTTATGAAGAAGTTAAATCCTCCATTTTAAAAACTGTCGGTGTTGATTTGAAGAGAATGGAAATTGTAGAGATTGACGACGGTCAGGGCAACCTACACATTGCATAAGCAACCAAACCTCAAGATCTAGCTGAATTACAGCGTCGAATACTGGATAAAATGGAATTAATAACATCAGAGATGATTCAGATTGAGAATGTCAAGAAAAACAATTTAAACATTTGTTTTGTTTTGTTAATATTTATTGCTTTTGAAAAACGTCTTTATTTCAGAATTATTGATATTAGGAATAAGGTATTTTATACCAAAATTTATTAGAAATATACCGTAAAATGTAAAAAAATATACAGATTATTCCATTTAAAAATTTAAAGTTCATTAAATTTTCTGAAAAACTAGACATGTGGCAACACCATCGATACCATCATTGGGTGAATAATATCCCCTTACACTACTGTATCAAGTTTAGATCGGCTAACAAATTAGGGGAATTTTAAGCCATTTACAGACTTTTTACACACCCTGTATATTTTTTCATATAACTTGCTGCAAAGAAGCCTAATAAATGTAGATTAGACAATTTAAAATTTAGCCTATTAATTTGTTTTAGGTTAACAGGGCACATGAAGTTAGACGATGTTTTTCCAAAGACAAAGGACATTTTTGATATGTTGTTATATATCTCTGACTTGGATATATTTTGTAAAAATTGCTCAAACATATGCAGTTGTATCTTACTGCAACTTTTAGAATGGGCTAACTATGATTTTATCTCTATTGACGAACCTCTTACAGGCATTCTGGAAAACTTTAAAACAATCAAAGCTGACGAAGACGTGGATATTATTTCAGAATTCATACTGCTTAAGTAAGTATTTTCTTACCTAATCATGTGGAAATATTCAGTTCCATAGTCACTAAGACTTTTCATATTATATTGCCACATTATATGAACGACTGCTTAGGCAAAGCATGGTAATGTATAAGGATAAGGGGGTCATAAATATAACCAATTATTTAAAAAAAATATAGTATAACTAACTATAAAGATTTAACAGAAATTGAGTATGCTAGTAAGGAAATTAAGGGTCATTCTCGCAAAAAAAAAATTCAAAACCATCATTATGGGTATGAAATTAAAAAAGTTGATTTCAAATATATTCGTATGCATACACTATATGCTATACAGGTTCTGCGAAATACATACAATAGATTAAAAAATATATCATTTTTGATAATACCTGAAAGAACAGCAAAGGAGGGAAATTTCTTTCAAATATAACTTCTTTGTGGACATTGTATTTCCTTTTAGTAATTTCTACTTGTTAGTTATCAATGTTATGGGATAATTATGTCCATCAGAATCAGATCAACCCAAGTAGCAAAACATAGCTGATGAGCTTTTTTGCCCAACCAGAGATTTGTCAAATTTTGGCAAATGATTATCTTGGTTTGTTTTCTAGCAATGAAAGCTCGCTTCAAATTAGATTTTTTGGCTCGAAAAGTTGGCCAAAAAATATCTTTTATGGGGTAATTAAAATTAATATTGGATAGCCAAAAAGTAGAAATATCTGTGAATTTTGTTCATGTTTGTTGCCACAACGTAACAAGATATATTTTTCCCCAAATACCAACCAAACATATTTTAGCAAGTATTTAAGTTTAATCATTTAGCATAATGCCAGATTATGAGATTTTAAGACCACAAAAATTAAGAAGAAAAAATATGGCTTTTATTATCACATTTTTGTTTCAAAAGTGAACTAAAATTGGATAGTTTTAATTGACTTATTTTTGCTATAATGTTGCCAAAAAATGCCACTTTTACAAATTTTTTTTTTATAACCTATAAAACTATACTTAAACCAATATATTTAGAAAAATGAAATATACATTTTTTACCAATCAAATTTAAATATTCCAGCACATATTATAGAAAAAGAAAACGCCGACTTGTGGTAATTGTTACACTGGCTCCTGGGTCTTAAATTAGCTATTTTTTAGCGAGTACTAAAGGCAAACCAAGTATGCATTTTTTTGGTAAAATTTTAGTAAATGTTGCTACATTTTGTCTACATTTAAAGATTATTGCCATTTGATAAATATTTGCTTACAACGTGGTCAATTTCAAGGAATATTTGCTAAAAACATAGCCCAAAACTTTTTATGATCAGCCATGACTGAAATTAAAATTAAACAAATTTCCTAGCAGCCATTACTTGACCACTTTAGAAAAACATTTCATCAACATTTTTGTTTCAAGAAGGGGCGCGCGTTTTACATGCCTATCTTAGATTCTTTTAATAGTAAAAGTTCCTGCGCAAGTGTTTTTTTGTGTCCCTACCAACCGTCAAACTTTTTTACACAATAAGTCGTAGTGTATTTCTACGAAAGCATGATTTGTTTGCATTTCCTTATGGCTCATAAATTCTTACACTGATTTGCTCTGTTAATACCATTTCTACATAATTTGAAACAATTGGTGATTTATCATATAAATGAAGAAAAGGCAAAAATGAGAAATTATTTAGCTAAATTTCGGAAAAAATGTTACTCAAATTTCGGCTAAAAAAACAGTCACAATTCAACTAAAAAAGCTCAATTTTAAACTAAAAAGGTAGCTAATAAACCCAACCATAAAATCAAAATAGAGGGTCAATTGGCCATTTTTACCCTATTATGGCCAAATTATTATTCCCCACTTTAGCCATATTTCCGACTTTATGCTGTTATAGAACTGTTATTTTGGCTAGCAATTTTAGCTAATTAGCCAGGGATATTAGCCAATATCACAGCATTTTAGCCTATATATGATTATATGTGCTACTTGGGGAGATGGAGAGTGTTGTATTTCTTTGTCGAATAACTGATATAATCTGTGTAGAAAATAGTTTATTGTTTCTGAAAAAGTTAATAATGTCAAAGGATTTTAAAAAAGATATTCCCAATATATCATTTAACATGATATTAAAAATGGCGATGATGCAGAAAAAGCTTGGTTGTATGTAATACAAGCGATAAGGGGGGATTTAGGGACAGTTTTGGATGAAAGAAATATGAGTGAAATTAAAAGCATATTGAGGTTAGATCTCGTGAGTGTAGACGGTAAATTATATTAAGGCAACTTTAGAATATTTTAGGATTCAGGCAGAAAAATACTTTCTGAAGGTACATAATGTAGGTTTTAAAATTGCGAATTATAATGGGACCATGCTGTGACAATAGGGCAAATATGAGGAGTATGGTGGGTACAGGGTCACCACATGCCTTTTTGTACATTGTTACCATAGGTATTGGAGAACCATGTAAACTTAATAGTAAACTGGGTCGATCAAAAACTTTTTTTTAATGTGACACCTCGTATATCATATGCCCATCGAATGGGTCTCTTCTTGTCGATTATAAATATACACGTTTTGATACCCGAGAAATTTGGCAAAAACTTGAAGAGAAATGAGTTAAAAAGATACGCAAAACATTCTTATACACACTGGAGCCAAGGTGAGTGCATTACTTCTTAAGGCAGGGATTTCTTTAAATTTCTTTAAAGATAAGTAAGTATATTTATAATCAGCAGGAAGAGCCCAATTTAATAAACACGTAATATATATTCCGACTAGTATATTGTGACGATTGTCTTTTCTATTTACCCTGTATCTATTTATTTATTAAACATAACGCATCATATGACACACGTTAGTACCGTCACGGTCACCCCACCTCTTATTTCTGCATTCCTATTATTAGCAAAGCAGTGTAGATCGGAATGGAATACATGTAGGTACGTCTATAGGGAAATAAAATAATACACGTAATATTCGGAGTTTCCTTTTCCCATAGGACGTTACAAGTGGCGACGAGGAACTTGGATAATTATTGAACTCGCGATTTAATATTTAGTGTTTATAAAGACAGTAAAGTAGTGTGTTAAAGCAGTAAGTGTGTATAGTGTGTGTCAAAAATGGCGGCGACCGTTGGTTTGCAGTTGGAATTTGACCCAAAAATACATGACTGGACTGTGCACATAAATCGCTTGGAACAATTTTTTGTGGCAAATACTATAACTGACGAATCCATAAAAAGAGCTATTTTGCTAAATGGACTCGCTCAAGATGCTCTCATTTTGTTACAAAACCTGTGTCTTCCTACAAAGCCTTCTGAGGCTAATTACAAAGATCTCCTGCAACATTTAAATGGCTATTATAGTGGAAAAACCATTGTTTTTGCCGAAAGGTGTAAATTTTATTCCGCGTATAAGTCACCGAATGAAAGTATTCAAGATTGGGCCGCCAGACTTCGTAGTTTATGTGTAAAATGTGAATTTGGAGAACAATTGAAAAATATTCTCCGTGATCGATTTATTTGTGGATTAAATTCCGGAAGAGTTTTGGAGAAAATGTTGGAACAAAAATCCAGTATTACCTTCGATGCAGCTATAAATATAGCATTGACAGCTGAAACCAGTGCTATCAACCTAAATATGGGGAATAATTCTTTCGTGAAGCAAGAACCTCACGAAATTTTCCGACTTCAAGGTTTCCAAAGAAGTCGGGGCAAAGGTAGGTCACAGCAAGGTCACCATCAGGGAGGCAGCGCGCGCTTTTCAGGCGGTACGACTGCTGGTACCTCAGGTTCATCCGGCAACGTTGGAAATAACAAAACAGGTGATAGTGAATTGTGTTCTATTTGTCGGAAAGGTAAGCATTTAGAAAGCAAGTGTTTTTATCGTAACTCGAATAAATATTGTAGATATTGTCGTACAAAAACTCACAATACAGCAAATTGTAAACATAAAAATATAAATAGCTTAAATATTGAAAATGTTACTGATAATCACAATGTTTTGAACTCCGGTTTGAATTTGAATGATTTTCCGGTCTATACTCTTCAAAATAATGTTTCTAAACCAATAACAATTGATATATTTATAAACAATTTAATTTTGAATTAGATTCGGGGGCAGCACTTTCTTGTATTCCTGGCGTGATGTATGAGAAATGTTTTAAAAATGTTCCGTTGATTAAAACAGATGTAACTTTGGTAAATTATACAGGCGGGAGAATTTCTCCAATTGGCCAAATTGAATTATCTGTTCAATACAATAACAAAATATCTAATTTGAAATTTTATATTATCAAAGAGAGCAATATTGCCTTACTTGGCAGAGATTTTATTTGTAAGTTTAACCTGGAATTTAAGCAAATTAATTACGTCTCTAACGATCAGTATATACACAAATTAGCAGCAAAATATCCAAAGGTATTTTCTAATAAAATAGGATGTTTTAACAAACTTGAATTAAAATTATATTTAAAAGAAAATTCGGTGCCTAAATTTTTTAAACCCAGACCCTTGCCATATGCACTTAAATCTAAAGTTGAAACTGAGCTATATAGGTTAGCGGATTCAGGAATAATTACGCCTATAGAACATTGTGAGTGGGGCACCCCAATCGTTCCTGTTTCAAAGGAAGATGGTTCTGTTCGCCTTTGTGGGGATTATAAAATCACTTTAAACCCATTTTTAGTGGCGGACAAGTACCCTATTCCGCGAATTGATGATTTGTATGCTAAACTAAGTAGGGGTGAGCAGTTTTCAAAAATTGATCTGAGTTCTGCATACCAACAAATTGTTCTTGAAAAGAAATCCGCGAAATTAACCACTATTTCTACGCACAAAGGGCTATTTTTTTATAATAGATTACCTTATGGGGTTAGTTGTGCTCCAGGGCAATTTCAACGAATAATGGATCAACTTTTCCGAGATGTAGAGGGCGTATCTGTCTTTCTGGATGACATTTTAATTACCGGAAAAGATCGCGCTGCACATGAGCAAAATTTGGAAAAAGTTTTACATATTTTAGAAGATTGTGGTCTTACGGTAAAAATAGAGAAATGCAATTTTTTCGCAAATTCTGTTTCTTATTTGGGATTTGATATAAGTGCAAATGGATTGCATAAGTCCAAAACGAAATTAGAAGCTATTGAAAAAATTGCAGTACCACAAAATGTATCGCAACTAAGATCTTTTATTGGGGCAATAAATTACTATTATCGATTCATACCTAACATTCCTTCTATTTTACATCCCTTATATAATTTAATAAAAAAAGATGTGCCATGGAATTGGACAAACGAATGTCTAGAGTCCTTCGAAAAAGTTAAAGGTATTTTGCAATCGAATAATTTCCTAGTTCATTTTAATCCTGAACTTCCATTAAGATTAACTGTCGACGCCTCTGACTATGGTGTGGGGGCAGTCTTATCTCACGTTTTTGAAAACGGTGTGGAGCGACCAATTTGTTTTGCATCCAAAACATTAAATGATCAACAAAAACGTTGGAGTCAAATCGATAAGGAAGCCTTCAGCATTATTTTTGGCATAAAAAGATATTATCAATTTTTATTTGGAAATAAATTTACTTTAATTACAGATAATAAAGCACTAGTATCCATTTTTGGACCAAAAAAAGGCATACCAATTATGGCAGCCAATAGGCTCCAAAGATATGCTTGTTTTTTGAGCGGTTTTGATTTTCATATAAAATACGTTAGTTCTAGTAAAAATATTGCCGATTTCCTTTCAAGAATGCCAATAAAAATTTCTGAAAATAATGATATCGATAATTTTGATTCCCTACATATAAATTATTTAAACGAATGTTCTGATTTAAAGATTGACTTGTTTAAAATTGAAAATGCAACGCAAAAAGATAAAATTTTGTCTAAGATTTTTACTTTTGTTTTGTCAGGTTGGCCAGAAAAAATAAATAATCCGATTTTAAAACCATATTTTCACAAACGCGACGAACTATCAATCACAAATAATGTTCTTGTATGGGGACAAAGGGTAATTATACCAGAATCCTTACAGACTTCAGTTTTGGAAATATTACATAACACCCATATGGGCATTGCTAAAATGAAGTCATTAGCCCGTTCCTACGTTTGGTGGCCTAGTTTAAATAGTAAAATTGAAGAGTTATGTAAGTCTTGCGTTGTCTGTCAAATTTATCAGAAAAATCCTAACAAGGGAATTTTGCATTCGTGGCCAATTGCAGAAAATCCCTGGGATCGTATACATATAGATTTTTTAGGACCTATAAATGGAAAATTCTGTTTAGTTGTTTTAGATGTGTTTTCTAAATGGCTAGAAGTTTTTGTTATGTCCAGTATTACGTCAACACAAACCATTGATAGACTTAGAGGGCTATTTGCTAGGTATGGATTACCTAAAACTCTTTGCTCGGACAATGGTCGGCAGTTGACATCAGAGGAATTTACACTATTTTTGTCAGAAAATAATATTAAACATATAACTTCACCAACATATCATGCAGCATCCAACGGAGCTGCAGAAAATAGTGTAAAAACTGTGAAGAATTTTTTGATTAAGGAATTAAGCATGTATAATAATGAAATTAATTTTAATCGTCCATTAGATAGATTTTTAATGACCTACCGAATAACAGAACATTGCTCAACTGGGGAAACTCCATCTCGCTTATTTTTAGGTAGACAAATTCGTTCTCGATTTGATTTATTAAACCCTTGTAATATTAATGAAAAACCACCTAAAAATGCTTCTGAAATTATTGAAAACCTCAAGAATGCTCAAGATAAAAATAAGAAGTATTTTAAGGGGGAGAGAGAGAGGAGAAATTTTCAGTTGGTCAATGTGTATATGCAAAGGATTATCGTAATATCGTAAAACCAACTTGGACAATATGTCATATTGACAAAATACTAGGTAAAAATGTGTACTTGGTGAAAGTGTATAAAAATGAAAAATTAGTGTGGAAAAGACATCAAAATCAGTTACGGAAATGTGAAATGCGTAACCTTAATGAAATTATTGAGGTAAATGACGATGAGAGCGATCTAATAACAGAAAATAAATTAAATTCTCCTACTGAAACAAATAATCCATTTTCCTTGCTTATTGAAAATAAACCGAGCACTTCATCGTCACGGACTTCATTATTAATAGGAAATAGACCTAAGCGTATTCGAAAATCGCCAGATAGATTAAAATATTAAATATTGTGTAAAAAAAACTGGTATACTTACCTCTAATAAAATTAAAATATTTTGCATTTACATGTTTAGATTAACTAAATAATATTATTATAAATTGGAAATGCAAAGAAATTAAGGAGGAGAGAGTGTGACGATTGTCTTTTCTACTTACCCTGTATCTATTTATTTATTAAACATAACGCATCATGACACACGTTAGTACCGTCACGGTCACCCCACCTCTTATTTCTGCATTCCTATTATTAGCAAAGCAGTGTAGATCGGAATGGAATACATGTAGGTACGTCTATAGGGAAATAAAATAATACACGTAATATTCGGAGTTTCCTTTTCCCATAGGACGTTACATATATGATTGACAAATGACATTGTGTCAAAGTCAGTTAAATAAGGAAAAACTTGATAGGGCATTAAAAATAATATTTTGGTTATTTATTGCTGAAGCTAGATTTTTCTCAAAAAAAAAACTTACTCGGACATTAAACATTGAAGGTATCAGAGTATTATAAGGGATAACTGTTTCGGTGAACGTACATCCCACAGGGCAGAGGATTTCGGAAAACACTGTGTTCACTTCTAGCGTTAATACTCTTAACTATAATCCTCCTTGAATGTTCTATTAATTCTTAATTCTTTTCGCCATAGGATATACATTTTTCTAGAATTTTCTAGATCATTCTACCCTTTTCTAAAAACTATATAAGCTCGCTGACAGGCATCTTTTTGATTCAGTTGTAATTCAGATTTCAAAGTGTTCAGAAATTTACACAGACGTTTTAAGTTAATTTAGTTACCATTTTTTGCTATAACCATTCTATACCTGTGTTATCTGTAAGCTGTTATATGAATAAAAACAGTGCATTCGGAAACTACGTGTTTGTATACTGGATAATCCAGAACATTTGGTGTCGGAAGCGGGATAAAGATTTAGCTGATGCCGAAACGAAGAAGTGAAAAGTGTTTTTTAGTAGAGAAGAAATAGTAATCAGCAATAATTATGGGAGCAAGTTTAGATTCCATAATGAATTTGTTGAAGCACATTTGCAAGAAGTGTATGTAGCCATCTTATCCTGAAGAGATTAAGCAAAGGTTTTGCAGTAAGCATTTTTTATTAAAGAACTTCGTGATCCTGATACCAACCATGCTTCAAGAGTGCCTAGAATATAGAGGATTTCAGAAGCTCTTGCATATCATTTTAGTTTAAAACGGCTAAACAAAAATCCAAAAATCAAGGATAACTACGAAGACTACAGAAAACCCCAGAACAGCAGGCTGCAAATGAAGACACTTCGAACATTTTAAAATAATTACAAGAAATTCTTGTTAAACACCAGAAAGACGAAAACAAAATTTTAACTTTCCGTTGTTTGAAGCGTAGTAAAGAATGCTGCACTCTAGCAATATGAATCCTCAGCTCCTAAAATTAAAGTATCTCGTCTGCAAAGTAGTGGTTCTAGCTTGGTAAGGTGGTATTAGATACTGGTTCGACACACACCATCTCGAAGTTGGATCTTATAGCTCTTCGCAGAATAGAAAACACATACAGGAATTACGTTCTGCAGATATAATACTCGGTATTGATGGTATAAACCAACATAAGTTTGTCCTTGGCATACCACGAGTCCTCCTTACGAAAAATCAAGAAATACTTATGAACTTGCCACGAAAAGATAATTCCCCTATCCGAGAAGTGGTTTTGCTGGATAATGCTACCTTAGGTGCCTGTTCGGAATGTGTAGTGAAGGCGACGCTTGATGATTTTGAGGAAAAATTAATTTAATTCGTATCAGTTCAAGGCTGCAAAGTCATTGAAAGTGAATTTTACCACCAAGCACATTTACTCGATGTAGAGAAAACCTGATGTTTGTCAAAATGATAATTTTAAAAGGTTGAATAAAAGAAGGTGATACTATTGGAACCCCCCATCGTGCCATATTTACCTATACAACCTTGCCATCCTCAGAACCTGCAAATACTCTACCTAAGAAACTTCAAAACCTGTTGATAATTAGGCGCAGGTGATAACATCGGAAGAAATTCTGAGAAGAAATTACGATGTTTTCTTTTTTTCTGAGGACGACTTAGGAAAAACTAATATAGCTCAACATCGCATTAATACTGATGATGCAGTACCTCCGAGGCAAATACCTTTGGCAAAGCAACATGAACTTGATAAGATGCTTGACCCATCTCAAAGTCCCTGGCCATCACTAAAAGTTCTGCTTAAGAAGAAAGATGGCTCCACCGGATTATGTGTCAACTTCCGCAGGTGTTATGACGTCACAAAGAAAGATAGCTTTCTGTTACCAAGAATAGACG
Source organism: Kuschelorhynchus macadamiae (assembly GCA_030620095.1). Lineage (NCBI taxonomy): Eukaryota > Metazoa > Arthropoda > Insecta > Coleoptera > Curculionidae > Kuschelorhynchus > Kuschelorhynchus macadamiae. The sequence continues at coordinate 780,769 of JAUTXW010001365.1, forward strand.
ATATCTTGGATACTTTAACAGAATCAATATGGTTCTCGACCCTGGACCTGAAAAGTGGTTATTGACAAGTAAAGCTCAATCCAGCAGACATAGAAAAGACAGCGTTTTCTACTGGGACTGAATTGGGTCAATTTAAAGTTATGCTTTTTGACCCTTGAAAAAACATTCGAAGATCATTTGAAGAATATTGAAGCTGCTTTTCAGAAACTCAGAATGGGTGGTTTAAAACTTAGTCACAAGCCGTGTCAGCTTTTCCAAAAAGAAGTGAAATATCCAGGATATGTAATTATCGAGATGAAGTAACAACTGACCCAGAGAAGAATAAAGCCATCAAAGTTGACGAATACCGAAAGACAGACATGAATTTTTCTGGGACTCTCTATGTACTACAGACCATTCATGAAAGGTTTTGCTAATATCGCTAGACCTTTATATGGACGTACTGAAAGCAATAACATCTATGTATAAACCGAATAATTTGGAGAAGCGCTTAACAACTTCAACAAAGCCTTGTGTAATCCACCAGTTTGTCACATCCTGAGCCATCCCAGATATTTATCGTAGACACCAAGACACCGATGCCAGCACTAGAGTTTTGGTTGTATTTTGTCACAACTACAAAATAGTGAAGAAAAAGTGATAGCCTACTTCATCAAAGTTCTTTTCAAACCTGAATGAAACTATTATATATAACTAAAGGTCGATCGCCGAAGAAGTCATGGGAAGGTCTGTATCGTGTGTTGATCCGACTGAATTATCTGGTATAATGGATTCAGAAGAGCCCTTATGCAAAAACGAAAGTGGTGCACCTCCATCGACTAGCCAGTTACCAAGATACTGAAGATGTTTGACGGGGATGATCATTGTTAAGTTTTAGGTCAATTTATTTATTATTTTAATTAATTAAACTTTAGTTTTTGATCTATGTTACGACAATGTTGATATCATTAATCCTTATTGAATGTTCTATTAGGCTAAATTCTTTTCATCCTGTAGCATATAGATTTTTCTAGATCACCCTATCCTTTTCTAAAGCCTATATAAGCCTGCCGAAAGGCATCTTCTTGAGTTGTATTTCAGATTTCAAAGTGTTAAGAAGTTAACATTAAATTTTATTATAATTTAGCCGCATCCTTTAAATTTCTAAGATATTTTTTTTGAAAAGTACATCGACGCCTCCAGATCCTGCCAAAAAAAAACGACCCTATCGGATAAAAACTAAAAAAGTGCCGATTTTTCGCCGCATAAAACTGAAGTTATTTACTTTTTTTACACAAAGGCAAAGCAGATTCAAAAACTCCAATCTATTTTCTACAATTTACTATTTCTTTTTACACTGAACCAAAATACTAAAAAATCCGACTTGAAGAAAATGTGCACCTATTTTTTAAGTTTTTTTTATAAATTCAAAAACTCCAAAGGATCCAGTCGCCGTAGATAAAAAGTAGCTATTGCCACTATCAGAGGTAAATGAGTATATAATATATTTACATTTTATTTAATTATAGAGTCTGTGTATTTTTGAGACTGGCAAAATAAATTTTGCACATTTCTGAGGGCACAATACTTTTCCAAATTTAGTAAGGTCTGTTTAAGAAAACTGGCTGTCATTTCCTACATATGGTAAATGTCGATATTATTTTAAATCAGGTGCAACTCGAGTACCCTTGTTAGAGCAGTTGGAGCAGCAAAGTCCATGACTGATATTTGCAAAAAAATAAAAATAGTAAATTTGAGACCATTGGCGTTACTTATCTTTATATATACTTAATCTGAGTAAAAACCAGTCATAGGATTAGGTTGTGTTAATAAGAATGTTTGATAAGGATATCGAGAACTGCGTAATATCAAAAAATTAGAATAATTATCCGAAATCCAGTTTCCGTAACCTGGGTGAGGGGTCCTTTGTATGCCTACTCAATCTACGTGATAAAAATCTAGCGACGCATCATCTTTACTTAGGTTGGATCTAGAAAGTTAACAACACACGTGCCACATAGACAATTAATAAAATAAAAACTAGGTAAAAATAGTAAAGTTGAGACCTAAATTATCGGTAATAAAACTATAGAACTATAAATCAAAGCTCATCATTATAAACCAGGAACTGCATTATCAATAGACAAATTGATGGTTTAATATGCTTTTCTTTGACACATTTGCAGGTTTCCACTACATTCAAAAACTTACAAACTAAGTGCACTTTGGTTGATGGAGGATTCTGTAAAAACACTTGAAGATATAGATGTAAAGGTAAGAATTTGAAATTTCCCTAATATAATGTCATTTGCACTTAAAGATTGCAAGCAATTACACTTTGCTCTGATCATTCTTCGAAGATCGATAGAGTTGCTCTTAGTATTACAAATATTGTGCAGGTTTGCAGAAAGTATATACCAGAATAGGTGGGCAAACTCTCAGTTGCAAAGAGACCAAGCAAAAGTATTGCTAGTTTGGCATATACATTTCTGAAGACAAATGACAAAGGGGCGGCTGTGACTGTGGAAACGTTGATATAAATTTGATATTTATAGGCAACACAATATTACTGATACGCGAAAGCGTTTTGCTCTGATTTTTAAATACATTTTTGCACGAAATTTACATTTTCATCGTTAATCTGCTTCTCAAGACTTAATATGTGAAAAACAAATTTTCCAAAATTATTTTGGTATCGTTTGACGTAATATAATTATATTTGGATAATTGATATATTAAGGTGCTCAGAATATAATAAAGAGTCAATAGCTAACATATCAGGAGGATCTGGTATGTTTTATCTTTAAAGCTTTTTACTAAAGCACGTCTAATTCCACTTAAGTTTCTTTTGTTGCTCAGATATCCATAAAGAAAAAAAAATGTAACTTTTTTTAATTAATTTCAAAAAAGCTTTGACGCTGAAAAAATTGATAATAACTTTAGGAAAAACATAATCTGTACCCTGTTATGGGCAAAAAAATACCCTCCCTGCCAAAAATACAACCGTATTTAAAACGATAAAATGCTTAGAAACTATTAGTAATGAAACACCAAAAGTGTTAGGAGTAGCGGATAAACTTATAAAAACTCACGGAATAGTGCAGCCTGCACTGTTATTGAATATATGGGAAAAACATTCGAGAGACGCAGAAAAATAGACAAAGAACCAAAATGGAAAAAAATAATAGAAAATCCACTAATGAAACAAGAAGCACTCTACAAAAATTTAGAGTAAGGAACAACCCAAGCAGGAAGTAAAATAAAGATGTCAAAAAATAAAATCATCAGTATAGTTGACGCTAATTTTAAGCAAGAATTGGAAAAACTCAAGGATCAGATAAAGCAAAAAATAGCCGCTTTGGGTAAGAAGTAGAGACGGGGCAATAAATGTAACAGATAAAATAGGTTATTTGGGCAAAATATAAAGCGCTGGAAAAGAAAAGAATAGATAGAAGACTACTGGAAAGCTATTTGCAATTATAAAGGAGAATATTTGGAAAACCGTCCCTCGCTATAGATGGAAAAAGAAAGATACGACAGAATTGAGCAAATGGAGCAGACCGTCATAACCTTGGAAAACCTCAATGGAACCATTGATAAGGCTCACAACTGGGAGGCATCTGTGAAAACAGTCATAATTAAAAGTAGAAATAAAAGAACAGTTAGTTGCCCAGCCGAATATATTACGAGAAAGGAAGAAGAGCTACCCAGTTTCCTTTCTAAAGGAAAAATGGTGATTTCCAAAGGCGTCAACTCTGAAGAACCCAGTAAATATCTCCCAATAACCTGCCTTCCTGCCTCTTTAAAATTATAACCTCGATATTAGCATGTAGATGTAGCATGTGGGTTATCAACAAATGCATGTTGAGCGACAAGCAATACTGGCTGAGCAGCAGAAGGGCTGCAGGAGAAAAACAAATAGATGTAAAGAAGAGCTTCTGATAGACACAGTGACAACTCAAGAAGATAAAACGCATTACAGAAATACAGCGGTAGCATGGTTTGGCTATCAGAAAGCTTTTTATATTGTTCCGCATTCCTGGCTGATTAAAAAAATGTATAAAATAGACACAAACTACTTAAATCGCCTATGAAGACCTGGTGAACTACTTCGCATGTAAAGAAGAAGAAAACATACCTAGAAACGAATGATATCCCGATACAACGTGGACGATTTCAAGGTGACGTCCTCAATACCAATACCACTATGGTTTTTACTTACCTTAAACCCACTATTGCGAAACTTGCAAGCTTCGGAATCGGGAAACAACTTATAGCATGCAAACAGAGAATATACTTTGAGCCAATTATTCTACGTTGAAGATCTCAAGCTACACACTGGGCCAGAGAAAATGCTCGACAGGCTAATCAAAGTAACATTGAAATTTAGGTCCGATATTAAAATGAGTTCGTTATGAGCAGAACGTAGTTATCATCTCAAGATGCATAAGGAAGAACTAAATCGGGAAAATAGGATAAAACAATAAACTTCTGTGTTATAACATCCATATCCTAATACAGACTTAGAAAAATTAAACCGGATGATCAAGGTTGAATAAACCAAGGGAAACATACACCATCCTAAAGCCTGCATGGAGCGATTATACCTTTCGGGCAGTCGATGTGGTTTCTGGAATCCCATCGAAGTACATGAAAAACAAGGAACTGAAGAAATATTTCGAGAACAAAGTGAAACATCAACATTTCATTCTGTTGTCACTCGATAGGTACTCCCCAATGCAAAGAACCACCAAACGAGCGGTTCTCGGATGATGAATGATGGACCATAATATATAAATATTTTGAACTTGCACAGGAGTACAAACACTTACTTACATTAGAATCAGTATTTATAATACCAGTGGTAATTTCTGTAACAGAACTCGTGACAAAGAGCTAACAAAAGAAGATAAATATTTGTAAGAAAAACATTACATCAATCCAGAAGTCCACTATATTGGAAACGTGCAGAATAGTGAGAAAAGTGCTAAATTATTGAAAGTATACTTACCTTATCATTTCTTTTTCCGCCTTTCCACACTTACTATTTAGACCTACAGAGTGACTAGGTTATATAAAACACCAGTCTGTTTCTACCTTAGAAAAGGACGATACAAAATAGAAATAATAATGATAGCAATAATAATATAAAATAATTTACAAACAAATAAAATAAATCACATTTTAAGAATCTATATAGGTGTTTGGTACTTAATAACTTAAAAAAATGAAATCATTATAGTTTATAGGATTTGTATAAATAATTAAATACATATATTGATCGGGTTATATGTACCTAGTGGAATTCTGTACCAGGGAAGTTGTGGGTAGAGGTGAATTTACCGATTTTTTGTAATATAATAAATTGTAGTGACTGCTTTTGTACTTAATTTACAATACCTTTTTTTCTTTCAGGATACAGAAGAGGAAACAAAAATATGTACAATTGTTAAAAATATTTATGTATTTTTCAAGAAAGTTAATCGATCAGTAAATGCTCATCCAGAAATGATGAAATATAATGAATCTATCACACAATTTGTAACAGTCCTAATGAAACTTGCTCCGAAGTTAATTTATCTTAGCTGTTGGGATAACGTTGGATGGGAAGCAAGAAAGTTGTTGGGTTAGTGTATGAAAAATTATTTTGTTTAGTAAAATACCTACACAGTCGTAAAATAAAAACGAAATGTTTATAAAGCATGGCTCACCATATACTACGCGGTCTCAAGCCGCTGAATATGTTTTTAAATAGAAGTTGAAATGTGTATGGAAATCCGATTGGGCTACAATTTAAAATTATTTGGATATATATATATATATATATATATATATACTACGTATATCAATAAAAGCGTGACATATAAAAGTAAATTTTTTTTTAACTGAATTATTCTGCATTTTAATGCATATTTGAATTGTCCATAAAAAGTGAGGCCAAATTTATTAAGGTTTACCTTTGCCCAACTTATACGGCCTTCAATTTTTTTAAAGAGTGAATGACAACTAAAACAATAAAAAGTCAATCAAAGATCTTAACAAAGCCACTTATGGCTTTGTTAAGATCTTCTTTTATTTGATATAATACGGGGTGTACAAAAATCAGTGATATACTTTGTCCAAATTTAATTATTAATACCTTCGTTATTTTAAATCAGATCCCCGGTATATTTTCACACAAAGTATATTCATTTCCTCATCAAACTGCATTAGGGTCTCCTATACCTAGATGCAATAATAGTTTATTATGCAACAGTAATTTGTGTTTATCTTACTAAGTCATTTAGTTATTTAGTGGTACCGTTTATTAAATTACTTTCATCATTATTATGCTTAATAATGTAAAGGCTTCGTATAACATACAATTTTATTAAGTGTCAATTAAATTGTGAAGTTATCCAAGATACGTACGTCTCTTGGAGTTCTTCCTGATTAGTTAACTATTAATGAGTCTATGCAACATAATGTATCTAATACCCTATCTCTGTGATGGGGCCTGACTGGGCCTCGTTTTCACAAGACCTGGATCGAAAAACTCTTAACTGTAATAAAACGTTCGATAATGCTAATAAAATTATAGAATTTATTTGTCAATCCATACAAGTGTCGGCCGATTCCAGTTTTTCTAAAAGAAAAACTAATTTGGACAGATGTTTCACCCCCTAGTGGTATGAGGAATGCGAATTACTCTTAAAGAAGCGTAAGGAATTATTTAAAGAATACAACATGGAAAACTTCCCCAAATATAAAAAATTTGTAGTTAAATGTTAGCTTACCTTTAAAATTAAAGCTAGACAAAAATGGCGAACTTTTTGTAGCAGCCTAAATGCTCAAACTCCAAATCCTCTAATTCCATGTCAAGTGAGTCCGCGCAATTTTTAATTAAAAAAATTGCCCCGTATATGGTCAATCTAGAAATCCTCAGAATCTTGACAGATACACATCATTTTTTACTACAACCTATAGCCTTAATAGAACTTAAAATAATATAAAGAAACAAAGAGACACTTCCCCTGGTTTGGATGGTATGACTTATAGTATGCTAACTTCTTTGTTTGGCTTTTAACAATATTATAATTAGAAGGGATTACATCCCTTCTATTAAAAAATCAATAATTGCATCTATTAGTAAACCAGAAAAACCTATTAAATTTCGTCCAATTGCACTTGCATCCTGTATTTTAAAAACACTTGAAACAATCCTTAAACGTCGGCTAGAATGGTGGTGTGAATCAGAAAATGCGTTTTGAATATAGGTAACAACATAAGCTAGACATTCAGTTACACCTCGACCTTGCCTAAAACCAAATTGGTAGGGGGTAGAAGCTTTTATGCAGACTAAAGTAACTAAAATGTATAAATGCCATAAACAATTTTTTTGGCCGAAGCGTTAGCTATATTAAAAGCTCTAGAATTTGTCAGTTTAGATAATACAGTACCCAACGTGGTCATAATATCTGATTCTCAGTCTGTTCTGCTATATTTAAAAAATAACCTTAACTGCAAACATCCTATTAATGCCATTTTAAATTTAATCTCTAAACTTTCCTCTAGAAAAATTAATATTAAATTCGTTTGGACAAAAGGTCATTTAGGTGTTTCTGGAAATTTAAAGTTAAAGCAGCAAAGGAAGCAATTTCAGTGGGTCTTCCCTCAGAAGCTGTCACGCATTCAGATTTATTTAGAAAATCACGGGAAACCTGGAAACAATTATATATAAATAATTCCCTTACTCAGTACCCAATTAATTTACTATAATCTAAACGAGAAACCTCTTATACATAGAATGCAACTATCTCGCAAATTGTTTACGTCTTATTTTCGGTTTTTGGTTGGGCATGGAAGATTCAACAAACATTTACAAAAATTAAAACTATCCGACACGTGATTGTGTTCATGTGATAATTAATCATTAAATGACAAACCATAGACTGTTTAGCTACTTCCACAATACAGAATCAGTATCATTTCTTTCTTCCGAACTAACGAATCCACATTTACTTCCATTAAATCATATTTCCTTTATGACTAAAGTGTGTACAGATCCTAGTATATAGAAAATCTTTTTGAATCATTTGACAAGCGGTAAAATGGTTATTTAATATTTTTGTTCTATTTGCTTACTTATCGACCACCTTTGTATCCTTTCCTTAATTGTTTTTCAACCCACCTATCCGGGCCCTCCTGTGTTGGTGTGTATTTAAAAAATGTCTTGCCTTGGCCCCAGGACGAGAAAAGTCTAAAGAAAACAAGACAAGACTGTCTTTGGTTTATATAGCCCTAACTTTTGTAGATTTGCAATAAGCAGGGCTTTTCAATATTCTAGATATTTAAGTTCAAAAATTCAAGTAGCCTTGATTACGTTTCCTGGAATTTTTTGAAATTTGTATATAAACTCAAAGATCGATTATAATTCGAATAGACAGACACCACATCAACTTCTCCTGTCTCAATTTAATTAGAACGCACGCAACAATATAAAGTTGGGTGTTAACAGAATCATCTACTTGTTTAGAAATACATTACAATAGAAATACAATACAATTAGTTAGATGCAGTTCTTTTAACGTAACCTGTATGTCCAAATAATTTTAAATTGAAGCCCTTTCGGATACGCACCAATTTCTGTTTAAAAAAATATTACTATTCAGCAGCGGTCTACCTTGAATGCATATATATTTTTTAGGATTGATTTTACTTGAATTTTTGAAACAACAAGACATATTCACGCATGAGATTAAATCTATTACAGAAGAAGAAATCGAGGAGTTTCCCACAGACATTCAATATTGGCCAAAATGTCTTTCTAGGACATTCCTGTGTATATGCCATCTTCTGTATTATCACGAAAGGTATGCGTTAATAACAGTAATTTAGGTAAGGTGAAACGTCAATTCTCCTTACCTCTTTTCATTCCCGTTTGGCCAGGCAGAAAACTTTTTATTTTTTATCCACTTTTTTGCTTATATTTGAACAGATCACGATACCTGAGACTTATATACTGTTACATTATAATGTGGTTGTCTTAATGATTCTATAACCGATATTACAGGGTGCGAAGTCGGAGTGTCCGTCGATGTTCTCCAGTAATTATCTTGACACAAATATAAAATAATTTTATTGCAAAAGTTTGTTGCTCTGATTGTCCGTCTATATAGTTTGTTGCTTTGATTGTCAATCTGTATTTCCCAACATGTTTTCCTCACCTCCTGCTATAATTCTTTCGTTTGTTTTGTAGTTTTTTAAAACTAATAAAGTATTTTTAGTTTAGGTAGTAGTTTTAAAACACAAATGCTGTGTATATATTCTAAATTTGGAAATTATTTTCTCCACATTCTATAACCTCTAAACTCTCTAACTACTCTAAACAAACCGACAAGTAAAGAATACTTCCAAAAACGTGTGGTCGAACTCTTGTGTTAAAACCCACTTTGTGCTTTTTTAAAATTGGTCTGCCATACTGACTTGCAGGGCTCAGCTGCAGAAACCCCTGCAAAATTTGATAAGACTTATTGTTCTTGATAAGACTTATTGCCTTGTTTAAAGAATTCGTATTTGAGTGTTCTACATTTCTAATTTTATCATTTTTGGAGGTGGCGCCGGCGCCCACATGAAGCTGGCACCGTCCCTAGCCCAGCTTCTGGAAATCGGGGCTATTTCCTTGTTCTTGATCATCATAGGGCTACAGTTGTATGGTGGTGGAGATAAGCCGCTTTAACCGTTCTTTTGGACTTCGCCAGGAAGCAAATAACGTCGTCTGTGATTACCAAGGGTTCTTAGGGGTGTTTAGTACCACTATATCCTGCTTGGGTTTGGATCTCTGAATTCACTTATGTTAAAACTTCAGATAAGAGCTAAATTAGCTTTCTAATACTTTATGTCTTCGTGTATACCCTGTGATGTTCCCCTCTGTCTAATTTTTCAGTATGCCTGCTGGGAAGGAAGTTTAATTATCCAGCATTATTATATTGCAGCAGCCTTTTAGTTACTTCCTCCCTGAATATTTCAAAAAGGTCTGTGATAATTGGCTTTCCCACCTTGGCTGGGGTCAAAAAGCCTTCTTTGGTCATTCTCTCAATAGCCAGTACCAATTTTTTTATGCTCTATTCTAAACTGAAACCGTTCCTACCCTTAATAGAAGGTGGTAAACCCTTTATTACATTAGTGATGTAATTATCTGCAACTGTCTCTTTTGTATAGTGTAGGTAGTGATGGGAAATACTCGCGTATTCATGATTAGTGGTAACCCATGGGTACCTGTTGAACAAATAAGTTTAAATTTTAAAACATTTAAGACTTTAAAGCACTTAAAACTTATAATTTAGTTTAAAGGATAACTCAAAACCAGTTAACTTTTTAAGTAATTAATGACAAAGCTTCGGGCAAAGTTAAGCAAAAACACAAGTTAGGTACTTATGTTAAATGAATATTTTTTTAATAAAAATTTTACCATTCACACACAAACATCATGTTCACGTGTTACTATTAGTAATTCAGATTCGATTACAGCCTTTCTCACTGGTGAATAATTAAGTTATTCTCATCCTAGAAGCTTATTTTAGCATAATGATAAATAAGTGTTAAGATTTTGGACTGATGATATTCAGAGTTCATAAATAGGTTTCCACTGAGAAAATGTTATAATAAGATCATTTTTTTGTCGGCATAAACCAAAAACAGAATTTTACTAATTTCAGTTTTTTTTTATACGCCATGATCAATCATATGAACTTGCAAAGACTTATATTTTGTAAAAAAGATCATGTGAATATCTCCAATAATTCTTGAAACATTAATAAAAATTGTTATACTCCATCTTCTATTTTTTTTAAACATCCTGATGAAATAAGGCAGACGATCTTTTAACTAAAATAAAATTTCATTAAAACTGAATAAGGCTACATCTGAATATATTAAAGGTCGCTTGTCACATAATAAATAGATCATATTTCAAGAAGGTGTATCCTCCATCAGTTATAAAAATAGGCACTATCAAACCCTTGCATAAAAAGAACAAATTGAAATTGCCAATTAACGACCTATACCACTTAAAAATTAAAAAACATGTAGTAATAGGAAAATATAAAATAATATCAAATAAGCAATTTGAGTTTAGAAATATTTAAACAATAACAAAGCAACTATCCCCGTCTTTTTAGAGTTAGCCAAAGTCTTTCATACCTATTGACAATCAGATATTTAGGTCCGATTTTAACCTTAATATACATTAATGGGTTATTACGTTTGCAAAGTGTTGGATCAATTTCATCCATTGCAGATGATATAGTGATATTGTATTTTCATGATAGTTGGAAGGAAGTTAGAGAAGAAGCCGAAAAAGACTTAATTTGAATTAAAAAGTGGTTTAACAATACATTTTATAATAAAAAAACAATTACACTGCAGTTAGCTGTAGTAAACGAAAAAGTTGGTATAAAAATAGCCTAGCATAGGAGTATAGATTAGTTAAGATGGGACGAATATTAAATATATAAATATCTAGATTAAGAAGCTTCGTTCTTATCACTCTAACCCATAGAAATGTATATATTTTTCTTTTTATTTTATAAAAAACTCATGACCGTTCCTCATAACTGACCAAAACTTGCCATTTCAATTCAATATTTCATAAAATACAATAGCACAGGAGTCTTTTAAACATTACAATTAAACTTATTGATTATCAAGTACATTAAGAAACACAGTGAGTTTAGTTTTGCCAGATTATACCAGTAACCAAAAACTTATATAGTCACACTGCTATTTTAATAGATTAACTGGCTAACGGATGATACTAGCAGTATTCTTCTCTTGTATTCTGACAAGTTGTTACAAGTGCATATATTTGATAAAGACCAGATTAAGAAAAAAACGAATCATTAAAAAATTAAGAGAAATATTTGGTTCACCTTTATTTCCCACAACCGTCCACAGCAACTAATAATATTTTTTCTTACGATTTTAATTTCCATATATTTTTTTAACATAATAAATGTATAGTAAAACATAAACCTAACCTCGGTTGATTCATTTTATATTCCATGGAGATTTTACATTTATATTTTATAAGAAAACTCACAATAGTTACAAATCTGTCATAAAGTTTTTGTGACAGTCCTGAGGTAATGTATACACCGCGTTTCAACGTTCATGGAGTTACTTTTGTACATAGAAAACAAAAACTACATTTTTTTCAACTTACTGCCTTAAAACAATTTGACTTTTGCGTCATAATCTAAACTAAAACCTACGTCAGCGATTGTTTCTATTAAAATCTATGTAGATTTTTCCTAATTATCACATTAAAAATTCCTAGTTTCAAACCTTTAAGAAACTCGAGGGAAAAAGTGCGCGAAAAATTGAAGGGTTATTATTTATTTTCTCGATTGGCATCTTTAAATCTAAAATCCACCTTTATTTCTTATCCTTAATGGCATAATCTGTTTTTATGGTTTGTATTTGTATTTTTAAATATCTCTCATTTTCTTAATTGTGTTGTTACGTTACGGTTTGATTTATTTATTTATTTATTCGGTACAGTTAAGCAGACCTTTGCAGGTATTAAGATAGTCAAGTATAAAACAAGATACAGGTAATAAAACAAACCAAACTACATTTAACACCTTAAAAGAAATTTTACAAAACAAAAAAGAGAAGAATATACATGTATATACCTAAAAATTAAGTAACATCGGATACTATACAAACTATACCTTTAAATAATCTGCTACGGAATAGAATGCATTGTCAAGTAGATAGTCCTGCAGTGATTTTTTGAATTGTTTGAGTGAGTTCTCTGGTCTGATATCTATAGGAACTTTATTGTAAATATAGCTACAAAACAATGTGGACTCTTTTTGTACGTTGACGTTTTATGATTCATAAATAAAATATTTTTCCCATTTCTCGTGCTATAGTTTTGTATGTTGTAAAAAGTGGGAAATTTTTCTTTATATCGGAAAACATACAATGCTGCCTCTTAAATAAGAATACTAGGCAGAGTCAGAATTTTTTCCATCCTAAAGGTGATTTTACACGACTCTGTGGTACCCAATGAAAATATTTTTCTTATAATCCGCTTTTGGAGTATAAAAACCAGCTGAAGTCCAGCTGCCTGTCCCCAGTAAAGTATGATGCATTTCAAATGGCTAAAAACTAGAGCGTAATATACATTTAGAAGCTGTTTTGTATTAAGAATATTTTTTAAGTTAATAATAGCAAAGTATGCCGAGTTCATTTTCCCTGCTATATATTCGATATGATGTGTTATTTAGAGACAGGCTGATGGCTGGCATGATCCGCCTTTTATAAAAAACTAGGTATTGAGTTTTATTTTCGTTAAGTAGAAGTTTATTTTTCAAACACCAGTCACTCAATCTGCCCAATAGAGAATTTGCTCTTTCTACCAGCGCCTCTAAAGAGGAATCCGAAAGAACTAAAGAGGTGTCATCTGCGTATAACATTACCTTTTCGTTTTCTCCTAGTTTAAGGTGTTGTTCTATATCATTTATGAATAGTAAAAAAGTAAAGGAGACAGAACACTTCCCTGAAGTACACCGAGCTTTTGATATTTATACTACAATTGAACTGTTTCTATCTTAACCCAGATTTTGCGATTGTTTAAAATTGATGCTATTAGTTCATTAATAGTGCCCCTCAAGCCAAACTCCTGAAGCTTTTGAATCAGGATCCCAGCATCCACACAGTCAAAGGCCCGAGTCAAGTCGAACAAGATTGCCATAGTGTAGCGGCCATCATCTAAGGATGAATAAATAGATTGTAGAAAGCTAAAAGCGGCGGGTGTTTATTGAAAGGTTATATTTTTTTTAGAAAATTATGGAATCTACTGAGAAAATATTTTCAAAGAGTTTTGAGTAACTTGTATGCTCAGTTATAGGTCTGTAATTTCCCATAATTTCACAGTCTCCCCCTTTATAAAGTCTTGTACATTTCATCCAAAGTGATATCCGCCATATATATGGTGTTTACATTATTACAAGGTAAGGTATTGATATTATTATTAATCGACAAGGTTCCCAGGCCTAACAATTTATCCTCTATATCTTTTGAGAAATAATCACAAAACAAATTAGCTATTTGCAAAGGATCTTTAATCGAGATATTGTTTTTAATTAACTTAGGGCTCTTATATGATTTATTTCGGCCCAAATTTGCATTAACTACTTGCCATATAGTTTTGGAAGGGTTTGCTGATGGCGAAATTTTGTTTTGAAAATAGTTCGTTTTAGCCAATTTTACTTCAGACTGAAATCTTTTTTTACTATCTCGATAATGTTGCTGTACTTCCTTACAGTTAGTATTTACATTAAACCAGTAGATGTTTTTTAGTTTTTCACTTTCTTTAATTAAGCCTGGCTTAATCCATTTATATTCGTTAGGATCCTTTAAAATGGTCTTTGATATGGGACAAGTGAGATCTAGAAGATAGACAATATTATTTTGAAAACAGTTCCAGGTTTCATTTAACTCATTTAGATGGTATAACTCAGGCATATAATTTGTTTGACTGATTTTAATTGGTTGTTGGTTGATTATCATATATATATATATATATATATATATATATATATATATATATATATATATATATGATAGTATGTTTTCATTCCACGTACACCAACATAACAAGAAAATGATCCTTGTTTGGAACATGTTCTGCATCACAGCAGACACAATGATCCATTTTAGTCAAACGACGATCGCTATATATATATATATATATATATATATATATATATATATATATATATATATATATATATATATATATATATATATATATATATATATATATATATATATATATATATATATATATATATATATATATATATATATATATAATATATAAATTTACTTATTTATTTTAAATACAATATCCAAAAGGCTAGCCAATTACAGAATAAGGAAAAAGATATACATACTAAACAAAACATACAATATAACGTAAATAACAACAATAACAGTACAATACATAATGACAAAAATTTACATTCTTTGGCAAGAAAGAAAAAACGGTTAAAATTAGAATAATATCAATAAAAAAGTGAACAATAAAAACGAACAATGAAGTCAACCAAACATCCTTCTAATCTCTTAAATGCTACAGTGTAATATGTCAATACTATTAATAGTTTTTTGAAATCTGGTATACTCGAGAAGATATAAGGATGTTTGTTCGTGGCGCTGGGGTTTGAATAAAGTTCAAGGGTCTTGCCTCCAATATAGGCACTCTAAATGTAATATAATCTAGCAGACGAATACAGTTGATCTCATTGTTTAATGTTTTATACAAAAATATAATGGAATTGCTAGCGGTCATCTCAGTAATGCCGAACATAGCAAGCAAATCATCATACAGACATCCAACAGCCGGCCATATACCTTCCAATATAAAGCAAGCGGTTTTGAGGAATGTACGTTGAATTCTTTCTAGATTGGGAATATGAGTTTGATATATTGGACACCATATAATAGGCACGTAGTCAAGACGAGATCTTACAAAAGTCGGGTAAAGGTGTAGGGGGCTGTTGGAACTGCCTTGATTTACGGAAAATAAAGTCCATTCCTTTCGATGCGTTTATCTCCGTGTCTTCAATATGGTTAACAAATGCAAGTTTTGAATCGAATATCACTCTAAGGTCCTTAATCACAGTAAGTCTTGCTAGCACAACACAATCTATGGAATAATTATGCTCAATTGGCTGTGATTTTCTCGAAAAAGACATTGCATTAAACTTTAAGGAATTTAACCAAAGTTTATTTTCAGAACACCACCTACCGACCAAGTTTAAACTATTTTGTAGCATATAAACATCATCAGGAGAGCGAACCACGCACACAATTTTGAGGTCGTCAGCATAGAGCTAACATTCGAACTTCAATTCAGAGACAATGTCATTGAAGCACCGAGTTTTGTGGTACCCCCGATGACTGTACAAATCTCTCGGACCTCTAATCACCGAACTGTACATATTGATTCCTATTTGATAAATAGGATTTTATTAATTTAACCAACGGATCTGAATGCCAAACGTTGCCAAACCTTTTTAGGAAAATTCTATGAACAAGCCTTTCAAAAGCTTTAGAAAAATCTGTGTAGATCACATCTACCTGAATTTGTCAAGCCTCTCAGAGATATATTGGGTAGCACACACAAGGTTGGTAACTGTTTATTTACCATAAAACATGCTATTCATCAGAAATCATCTCTGAGATATGCGCAGTCATATATTTACGCAACACGACTTGCTGAAATTGCACACAATAGCGACAAGTCTATAGTTATTTACAATCCAAGGATCTGGAAAGCATGGCGTTGATATCACCGTGTTAAATATTTTAGTCAGTGGTTTAAGAAATATGGAATGACAATCTGTAATTATAAACGCAGGAATAAGACCAGGACCCATAGTCATATTAGGCTTCAACTTACGAACAGCCATTCCAATGTCATGTTCCGTAATAGATGTTAAAATACGACTAGAACATTGACAGAGTCCTGGATTATCCTCCAGCAAGCCATCCGAAACCAAAGACACGCCACTATCCTGAAATGCTCTAACTTAATCTTAACTAATATTTTCTTCTTATTTTATGAATTATAATCGCCTTAAACCAAGGCAGATATAACCTAGATGGCTGTCTATTCCTCGGAACATAACTCAGGTTAAAACAGGTTCAGTATTTTTCCGGTGAATACTTTCACTATCAAATTTACATCTTGAACACAAGTGTCCAAAAAGAATCACTTCACCCTCGATATTTCCGCATAAAAAACAGAGAAGTTAGCTTTTTAAAAAATAAACTCGGAATTAACTTTTGAAGTTTGTGGTTTATCGACTGCTGAGAAAGAATATTCATTCACCAAAGCAGGATGGTAGGAATCTTGAGGAAGTACGGCATCGATAGCCTTACTTACATTACAATATATATATTAAACAAATACAAATCAAGTACACGACCTTGAAAGGTAGAGACATTATTATAGTTTTCTAGATCAAAGAAATTACAAAACTTAGAAACAGAAATGAAACTGAGCGTAGAAATATCATTCTTGACGCAGTCATCATATTCCGGAATGTTAAAATCACCCAAGCACGAAAAATCTGAGCTATAAATACAATATAATTCCGACACTCTACCAAAAAATGTTATATACATGTTATTAGTGCAGGACGGCGGCATATATTTAATTTTACCAATGAAACGTCAATATTATTTATTGCCGTGAAAATTACCTGACATTAATTTGGGTTGAAATCTGCAAGTCTGTATCTGTAAGATATACACTAAATCTATTAGCATTAAATAATTCGCTGTTTACTATATCAGAAAGCAACCAGGTCTCGGTAAAAATATATCCGATAAACTCATCATTATGTTGAAACAGCATCAATAAGTTCTATGGTTTGAATGTGTCTTCGGATTCTTTGCGCACATTTATATTTAACGCGTTTTTATCAGTAGTGGCCTTTGGCGAGGATTACTATTTTCGATGGTATTTAGTTGCTATGCGAACTCGGAAAGGATACTCACTTTACATTTAGCTAATGCATCTTTGTAGACGTGACAACTCCGATCCCATACTGTATGACGTGTATCAATCTTTCACAGAGTGGGTCTCTGAATATCTATAAAAACCAGGATTTCCTTGTGTGCACTGCGCTTTGATGAAAGCCGGAATAGTGGAAACAACGTCTCAGTTCAATTGACAATGCGGCGATCGTATCCAACTACTAACTTTCTCAAATGTATAGTTCTCTTGTATGTGTTTATGTCTACCTGTATTAGAGCCGAGAAAATACTTGGATTTTTTTTTGTCGGTTGTGTGGTTATTACCTGACATATACTATCTTCAGTGACTAAGTGCTTATTACCTCCTTTTATATAATCTAGCAATTTATCCTTCTCCGAATTCTCCGTGGTTCCTACAATGCGAAGTTTGGGATTTAAAGACGTAAGCTCCTTTATATTATATTTATTACCCAATTTTTCACCTAAAGATTTTTAAATTTTGATAAATCTGCGTCGCTACTACAGTAAACGAGGGAGCAAGAGGGATATTTCTTTTTTTCAGGTTAATCATCAATAATGACATTGCTGCACCCTGATTCGATTGCAAAACGGAGTCTTTGATTCCCTTAATATCTAACCCAACCGCAGCAATTACATCACTCTTAAATTTTGACAGTTTGGAGTCAAGTGTATCTGATATCTGCGTATTTATTTCACTTAATTGGACATCAATGTTTTTAACAGAATCATATACCTTAGTGAGTTGGGACTTGCCAGTAATGTATATTCTACCTCTTTCAAACCAGCACGTGAGTGAAAAAAAGCGTTACACACCCATTCACAACCGACAAAACCTCCTTTTTTACGAACACGACATTTAGCACATGTAATCGCCACGATGCCCGCATATATATATATATATATATATATATATATATATATATATATATATATATATATATATATATATATATATATATATATATATATATATATATATATATATATATATATATATATTACATTTGGCATTTTCAAAGCTTTCTTTATATCCGAGCGGCCGTTGGTCGTTATTTATATTTTCCGAATGTTGCTGTTGTTATTACGCTAATTCCTCTTGATTTTTTGTGATTTTAGATTTGTCGGTTATTGTCTTCCATACTCTTGGTAAATTGAACGATTCGCCCCTTTTATTTAAATCACATTGTTTGTCAATTTCTATGGCTTCTCGGATTATTCTGGTATTATAATTTGATATCTCCCTACACCCGTTGAAATTAATTTTGTGAACGGTTTCCTGGTGATGTAGGAATAGGGCTGAGGTTGTTTGTTTGTTTTTGATGTTGAGTTTATGCTCTTTTACTCTTGCTGATATTCACTTGTCAGTTTGCCCTACGTACAACTTTTCACAGTCCTGGTATGGAATGTATATCCTCCGTGGTTTTTCAATTTGATTTTATCGTTTGGGTTTCCAAGTAGTTTACCTATGGTTGTTTGTGGCTTGTGTATTATTTGTATGTTGTGTTTTCTAAGAATTCTTCCGATTCTGTGTGTTGTGCATTTAACATATGGTAAGACTACTTGTTGCCTCCCTGGTTCATAATTTTTGGTGTTCGTTATTCGGCAACCTTGTGCATTAATAACTTTCTCTATGGTGCGATTTGTGGAGCCATTTTTCTTTTATTTTTTCGTCTTGTCTCGTCTCTGTTTCAGTTAATCGCACGGATCTAGATAATAGGTTAATGACCACAGCTTTTGTTCTGGGTGATGATGTGATCTTGCATTTAAATATCTGTCCGTATGTTCTGGTTTTCTATACACGGTGTATTCGAGATGCCCGTTATGTAGTTTTGTCGCCATAATATCTAAAAATCGAATCGTTATGTTTTCTTTTTACTCCAGAGTACATTGTATTTGGGAATGCATTGAATTTATGTGAGTCAGAAAATGTTCGGGCTCTGTATGACCATGTTGCCATATAATAAATATATCATCCATATAACGAATCCATAACTTTGGCTTCAAACTTGCTTTCTCAAGAGCTTCTTTGTCGAAGTATATCTTAAATAAATTCGCGACTACTAATGAGAGCCCATTGGGGCACCATCTATTTGTTTATACATTTGCCGGTAAAATGAAAAATAAATAATTTTAAGGCAATGCTCCGAGGGTTGTATTATATGTGACTGGAAATCCTCGTTCACAGTAATTCTGTCCAATGCTTCGTTGATGGGAATACTAGGATACAGCGATTTGACGTACATCTAGACTTGCTATGATAATATCGTCTTTTTCGAGAAAAATAATCAAGCGGAATTAGCGCACAACAACAGCAACATCCAATAAAATATAAAACGGCCGCTCAGATATAATCTTCGTATATATATATATATATATATATATATATATATATATATATATATATATATATATATATATATATATATATATATTCATATATATATATATATATTCATATATATATATATATATATATATATATATATATATATATATATATATATATATATATATATATATATATATATATATATATATATATATATATATATATATATATATATATATATATATATATATATATATATATATATATATATATATATATATATTTAATGTACTACTGTATTTTTCTTAGTGCTTTACGATTTTTTGGAGTATACAGTTTATGTTAAAATTCTATGTGAGTATCCCAATGACGTATGCCATCATTTTGGAAATATATTATTATTAATATTAGTATTATTATTATTTTTATACTTATTCAGCTTTAAGGATACAATGTTTAAATTTTATATTTAAAGTTTTATTTATATGTTCCTTACACTCTTAATATAATTTACTTAAGTCCAGATTTACGATTCCATATTTTTCAACAACCTCGTGCTTCACTTCCTGTGTTTACATTTTTTAAAACTAGCAACATTTTTGTAAGAAATAATTGGTTTTATTAATGAGGAATTATACATCAAGGTTTTCTTTTAATCTAATACTATACGGTACGTTGTGGATGCAGTTTGTGTTAGAAATCCTCTTTGCAGCTAAAATATCTTGTACAAGTTTCTTTCTGTAGGCGCAAAATTTTTTCTCTTTAATCCACTCGTCGAATATTTTGCGCGTCGATGGAATATTTTTGTTCAAGAATTGTTGAACTCGGTTCCATATATTATCTTTGTTCATTTTTATGAGCCAGTACCGAGGAATTAAAAGGCAGTGCGTATTAGAGTCTGACACAACACGACGCCTTTCAAAATTTTCGCCCACATTGAATATCGCCCCTTCTGACAGTTCGCATACTTTCAAGAAATGCGTTTCAACTTTAGTTTCTTCCATGTTTGTGCTATGGCGGGAAAAATTACTGCCAACGGATAATCTTGAGGGATCATTTTTTTTTGTTTTTTGTTGTTTATTTGTATTTTGTTGCTTATTTGTATGAGATTTGTGGACTGTCTTGATTCTAGCTGCATGTGGGACTAGAGGAATATATCTAGCCTTCACCTTTTTAGGCCTGTGTGACATACGACACAAACCAGTCTCTTCTTCGCAAGTGACTAGTCTGTATTTTTTAATTCCATGTACGTAATGCACCAGAACCTACAAAGGATAGATTTTAGTATTAGATTAGACCTATTACGTAATAAGAAATAAATTATTAAATACGCTAAAAAATTTAACGAATCTAGAAAAAACGTGGACTGACTGAAAAATTTTTGTTGGAAATAAGTTTTGTGTCAATTAATTTTAAGCTGTACATATTTTGCCGTTACTCGTTTAGTTTATTTTTTCAGTGAAAGATAGCAAATAAGAAATCATCCACATTTTTTATTACTTCAATAGCTTGGTCGAATCACCTCGTTTGAAAGCTCGCTCAAGGGCGGACCCAAGGGAATTTCTTGAAGGGGGGGGGGGAGGGGTGATACCGTAAAACCGCTTGATAAATTTTATGAACCAATGCGTACTAATGCCTCGAAAATAATGCAAATAATGTTTATGAAATACAGTGGCGCCACTAGGAGGGGGGCTAGGGGGAGCTCAGCCCCCCCAACCTCGAAATTGGCCTCCCCACCAGACAATTGGTGATCATATTTGGAGGACGCAAAACCGATAATAGTCAAATTGAAAACTAAAATAGGTGGGGTAAATATTCTAACATTGAAAAATAATAGAAGTCAATGAGATACTTAATTTTTGTCGACTACATATATTTAAAATAAAATTGAGGTGATATTCCAAAAAAATGGCAAAACTTCTCAAAGTTATTTAATTGTTTGCATCAAAATAATGTTTGTCCCGTATACAGGGTAAACCTAAAAGGAGCGGGCACTTTGGCATGTTTCTGGTTAACAGGTCAAGTAAAGCATATATTATGTTTAACAGGAGAAGTGCTAACTTTTGAAATCCTTAAAATTTTTATGTACGGGTTTCATCGTTCTATGTAACTTGAAGTGTGGTAATTTATTAAAAAAAGTATAAATTTATATACTGCAATAGATATTCATTAAATCATATATAGCCGGTGATGGTCTAAAAACTAATAAGAAACATAAAAACTTAGACAATATCCAGAGTTTATATTATATTAAATCATAGCCGTACGAAAAAATACGGCGTAATAAAATGTAAAAAAAAATATTACTAAAACTGGATTAACTGGTAACATTTTGATTCGTTTCAAACTTGTACCATAAATAGACTAGAACTGTCTCAATAATTTATACTTAGGACGCCATGGTCGTAGATATTCGGTTTTTTAAGGGTACAAAAACGTAAATATTTTATATTTTGGGAACGCTAATCGATTATAGTCAAATTGAGAATAGATATAGTTGGGATAAATGTAGCATCAAAAAAATGCTGAAGCCACTGGCGTAGACTTCTCCTTTTTTTTGGATTTTACATATTTAAAATAAAAAAGAGGTAATACTTTGAAAAACTTTTTTGTATATATTGTAGTGTTAAGATAAAGTTAACATGAACATTTTCATGGCATTGTTAACTTGGAAAAAATATCATGTACAAAAAATTATTGTTTCTTTAAAATTGGTTTTATCCTCAAATCAATATTATCTTATAAGGTTCAAAGCTTGAGCCCCCTCAAAAGTCGGTGTCTAGTTGCGCCACTGATGAAATACCGTAATATTAATTTCTAATCTCTTCTATTGTTCTTTAGAATATATATTTATTACATTGCCAAATAAATTGTTAACTAAAATTATATCATTAATTTCTTTAACATCAACTTTTTAAAGGGCCCTTCAAAGTTGAGGTATGATACAATTAATCCCCTATGACTAAGAAGGTGAGACAGTGATACTATCACTTTGAAGCTTAACCACAATAAAGTAAGGGTGTTAACTCCAGGTAAAGCACTCCTATATTTAGATACGTATAGTAAAAATATGGAAAATGCTTTATTATCATATTTTATTGCTTGATGGAAAATATAATAATAATTATAACTTAAGTTCGTGGGATATGGGGCTGCAGTAAGGTTTAAAGTGAAACCTCTATTTTCATTCGCAATGTTTCATGTTATATTAACACTTTTCAAGCTTTTATTTTTAGTTTTAAAACCTTAGTGATGGATATTTATAAAAACAAATAAATAAATAGACACACATTATGTATAACATGGAAACAACAAAACTTCAAAGACGGACACTGCACATTACTTATCAACAGTTCTTTATTCTTATTTTATTAATTAATAATTTATTATTTTTAATTTATATGTATAAAATTTCAAATCAATACGTCGAGTGGAAGTGACATTAAATAAAAAAATCTTCCTTCATATTACTAAGAGCAACATTTTTTAATTAAAAGTAAAACAGCAGTATGACATTTGATAACGCCCTAAGAAAGCTTGTCATTCCTGTACTACTGTAAGCTTTTAAACTTTTAAAAATTACATTTGTTCAATAATTTGAAAATTTAGTGACAACTATTTTCACTGTTTTAATTGTGTGCCTCAAAATAATAACGAAGTGGTTACAGATAAATAACAATTTTTCTGATAGTGACTAGTGAACTAAATTAACCCAGGGAATTTATTTATGTTTGATTATCCTCAGAATTACCACTAAAGTGATTACGGTGAACTACATCTTTTTCTGCTGAAAATATTACAGATATCAAAAATGACCAAGAGACAAAAAATGTTTTTAGTAACTGATATTTATTTTAAATGTGGACTGAACAAAAATTCGCTGTAAAATCACTATTATTATTTTGTTTGTTACATTTTTCTCATCTAGAGTTTTCAAATAAAAGCTTAAGTAGGTTTTTTAATTAATATTAAAACGTAACACATCATGTCTACCTGTACGTGTTCTATAATAGTACAGCTTCCTTTAGTAATTAAGTAGGAATAAGTTGGTAGACCCGTGTTATCTCCCAGAATAACTTCATCAGGAGAATAGGTTTTAGTTCTTGATATAATGCTGCATTCCCGCTTTGTGACAGTGTCCCAGTTTTTGAAATACGAAAATCTGCAAATAATTAAACATAAAAGGGGTAATGATTATAATTGTTGAGATGCAATTCATGGCACATACACTAATTGTAATTTACCTGCTTATAATTACCTGTTCATGATCTTAGTAATCTCTTCCCATGCCTTCCATACTGTATCTTTTAAAACAATATCAAAATCTTCTTTCTTTATCATCAGAAGTTCACAAGGCATTGTTGTTGTAATAGTAGCTGTTCTGGAAATTCCATGAATCAAGGCTACCTCTCCAAACATTGTTCCTGGACCGACCGTTCCTAAGACAGACCAACATAAAAAAAATAACGTTTAAAAAATACCTGTAGGTATTTTAATGAATATCTAAACATTACATTTATGCAACATAGGACATGGTTAAGAATAATGAAATGCAATATACGAAGGGTGCTCCAACCAATCATATCGGGCTTGGTCTAGCAAAATGCTATGATACATTGGTGTTGTTGGCAAACAAGACTATTTGGTCTCGTAGTCAAGCAAGTCATCTAAGTTAAATTAATAGACGGTTCAGCAGATATCAGATATACAATAAATTCACCATCACCGACCTTTTAATCGAAATATTACCTCACATGCATTAAGATTATCTGCGGAGTTAACGAGAGCGTGAGTTAGGTCTACTTGTTAAAACATATTTGTAGGGATAATTCAATTCGCAGAGTATTTTTAAATTTTAGAGTATTTTTTTAGACATATTTGATCAACAGTAAAAGTTATGGTACTAGCGGGGATCGAACTCACGCCTATGTATCTCTAGCCCATGGCACTAGCCAATTGTGTTATTGTACTACTAAAAAGCAATTCATTAGAATTTGTACATATTAATACCCAACCTTATTTTAACCGTCATCGCTATTAGGTACGGTCCATATTAGTAAATTTATAATTTTTACGCCCGTATAAGTCATATTTCCAAACATTGATAAAATAGGTCCATTACAAATTTGACATATACGGATATAATGTAAAAAATATAAATTTGCTAACATGGACGGAACCTAATAACGATGTCAGATTTGAGGTTCAGTCTATAAGCTTAGAAGATTTGGCAGGATTAACAATGGTTATGATACTGGTGGGTTTGAAGTTCTAACGAATTGCTTATCAGTAGTATGATAGCGCAGTTGGTTAGAGCAATGGGTACTGGTTCGATCCCCGCTCATACCATAACTTTTACTCTGGACCAAATACGTCTAAAACAATGGCAGTGAAATTGTGGCAAGCTACGCGGAAATCTGTTGATGGATCCCTGCTATAGGGAATGCAATGCAAAATTGGGATCCATTTAGGGTTTTTAATTTAACAATGAATGAATCGTTTATACGGAGTATTACCTGTCTTTGGTTAAATGCAAGCAAAACCCATAATTGATTACCTTAGGCACCAAACAAAAGGATAACTTCTTCCGAAACTCAATAAGAGATCAGTTCCACTATCAAATCATGTCAAATTTCTGGAAGTTAATATTGATTCGCAGTTAAATTCCTTTAAATAACACTTTGATATAAGGGCTACTGCGCTTTGATTTCCAAGATCAAAGATTTGGTGTCTATAAGTACTGTGTGATGGTGATACAAGCATAAGTTATGGTAATTTATTCTGGGGGTATCACTAAGCTTCTTTGGAGCACTAAAGCGGATTATTACTATTATTAATATTAGTATTAATAGTAGTATTTAGGAAGATTCGAAGGCACTTTGCCTCTAGGATTTTTTGACTACTGTCTCTATTATATATAATACTTATTTTACTTTGTTTTTTTTTCCTTAAAAATGTTAATAACTTTAACAGATTTTGAGCAAATGGCATCTGCAAATTGATAAATTTACAACTTTAGACCCCTAGCGAGCAGAAGACAAAACGTCTTTTTCAAAGCAACAAAATACCCGTAATTTTTTTAATTAAGCTTTTCATTTTGGTGGCCAGTACGCCTAAAAGCAATTAAATTATCAGGTTAAATATATGAAAAATATAAGAAGTAACATAATAAGGAAAAATATAACACCCTGAACAATATGAAAACAAAATAAATTAAAACTTTATGAAAATTTAAGAAATTATTTTTATAATTTAAAATATTATTATTTAGTTTTTTATATATTACATTATATATTATTATTATTAGTTTCAGATAAAATCTGTTTTACTGTCAATTATCAGAATCCCAATTTAAGGATTTTTTTACCTACTGATAGTCAGTGCCGCATCTACCACTTTTGGGGCACTAGGCCCGATTGAGATTACGGCCGGGCCCCTCTTGGCCTAAAAGCTATCTATCCCCTAAAAGCATTGCAGCCAGTGCCGGATTAATTACTTTCGCTCACACGTATTTACGAGCCCCAAGTTCCTGGGAAAAAGTGACGACCAAAAAAAAGTCCTCTCTTCCATATAAGCAGAAACTTTTCCCCTCGTTCAATATAATAATATATAAAAATTACCTGCTTTACTGATAAAATGAAACAAGGAAAATTATATAAACGATTTTTGTTGCACCGAGGTGGCGGCGGGCCTTCTTTTCAACGGGCCTGAGTCTCATGAGCCTAATGGGTAATGCGGCTCGCTTATAGTTCTACAGGAAATATTTAGTTTGGAATTCAACTGTGCAAGTCTGAATATCGATTTGTGCATTGATTTATATTTATCGAATTTATAATCTATATGTGAACCAGTGTGCAACGGTTAGTATAAGTGGTAGGTCACAAACTTTTTAGATTTCCTAGAAATCACCTAAAACTGATTGAGTATATGCGTATCTAATGACATGGGAATACAAATCCATTACAAGTGGATATTGTCCGATACGTGGTAGCCGCAATAATTCAATCCCATAATAAAATTGTTGGTATAAAAAGTATACAGAACAGAGCTCACACTGCATCCCTGTAGAACATCTTGTAACACAACGCCTCTTTACGGAGGATCATAACCAATTATGATACCATCAGACTGGAAATAATACAGGAGTAACTTTAAAACACGTTTTTAAAGCTTAGTTACAGACGAGGAAAAATGTGCAGAGTGCAAATATATTCATGAAATCCTTTTTTTTTATTGAAAAACAAAAACTTTCCGGTATTTTCTGCTAAAATTAAATTAGAAGAATCAGACATTTTATTAGGCCGCTATTTTGTTTCGCCATCCTGGATTCGTAGCAAAATGTTACCAGTTCATTTCTATGTCACAGTTTGTGCTAAAATTGAGGGTAACTGGTTTTTGGCTAAACATTGTTACTTCCCTTGTAAAAGGGAAGTAATATAATCGTGAACAAATCTCAGAAGGTGATTACGTTCGATTACGAGTCCTTAGATGATGAAAAACATGTTTTCTTGATTCCGTCGATCTGTCTGTCTGTTCGCGGTATAGCTAAAAAACTACTTACCCGATTGACTTCAATATGACAAAACAAAATGGCGGCCTAGTGAAATGTTAAACAAATTATTACTAAAAAAGTAGCACAAAAATCAAGTATTATGCAGGAATAAACTGGTAAAATTTTGGTCCGAATCCAAGATGGCGGAACAAAATGGCGGTTTAATAAAATTTAAAAATTCAACCTGAGAAAACAACTTAATTACCTGATTTCAAATTGTATGTCACAACTAATTGTGGTATAGAGGTGAACTAATAAGACTGTGGTACTAATTCAAAATGGCAGAACAAAATGGCGACCAAATAATTTTTTTTTACTCTGAAAAAATCATCCTCTCATCTGTCCTTAGATGCCAAAGAATACGATTTATCATTTCCGTCGGTCTGTCTGTCGGTTTGTCTGTCTGTCAGTTCGCGGCATAGATTAAAAACTACTCTTCAGATTGACCTTATATTTTAGTCAAAAATTAAGGGTCATATGGTGACGACTTGATAATATTTTGGTAAAAATCTAATATGCCAGAACAAGATGACAGCCTAGTGAAACGTTAAAAAAAATACAAGTGTTACATAACAATAAACTGGTAACATTTAGGTATGAATTTAATACAATTGCGGCCTAATAAAACATTTAGCCTGATAAAACTACTGAGTGTGGTAGATAAACTGGTAAAGTTGTGGCCAAATAATGTTTTTTAAAATCAACGTAAAAAAATCTTCAAATTTTGATAAAAATTAAATGTGATATAGAGATAAACTCCTGCAAATTCAGCATGATGTAACAAAATCGCGGTGTGTGTTAATGTTAAAACTACTTATTGAATCTTTTTAAAATTATGTCCAAAAATTAAGTGTGGTATAGGTAGAAACTAGTAAAATATTGGTAAGAATCCACTATGATGGAACGAAATGACACTCAGTAAAAATGTTTGAATTTGGAAAGACAGTATATATGTGTTCCGAAATAACTATGTAATAAACTAAAATGGTTCACCCTTCACTATTCCTAATAAAGGACATATTCATAACCAAGGAATTTTCGGTTCAAGGAAATTTACCCATTTTTTAAGATTACATTAGGCCACCATTTCTTTAGCCATATTAGACTTTTACCGAAATATTACTAGTTCAGCCTTATATAACCGACCCTTAATATTTTTCCAAAATTTTAATCAAATGCGTAAGTAGTTTTTTAGCCATGTCGCGAATAGATAGAAGAGAGGCCTACAGATAAACAAATCAACGGAATTGAACATACTTTTTTGGCATCTAGAGGTCCCTACGAGGGAAGTAAAAAGTGCTTCACAAAAGCACCAGTAGCTTTCTGCATACTGCACAAATCGAAAACAGAGAGTCAGTAGAAGTAAGTGTCATAAATAAAACTAAGCATTTAGTTTTTTAAAATTTTTAAAAAACTTGTGGTTAATAAGTAAGTTACATTATTGAAAACATTTTATTTCCTGGCACTGAATGTTATAATTTTAAAACCCTTAAGAAAATACCTTAATAATTGTTCTTTAGCACTAGATAATAACATTTATTTCAAATAAATAACTACTGGCCATATAATATCCCACGATACCTTTTTTAAAAAAAGTTCTATTTTTTAGCTAAAAGAGATATAAAAAAACCTAAAACTTTTTTTTTATTCTGGGCCATTGACATTTTATCAACCATCTGGTATTTTTACGTTTTTGAACATCCGCGTCTAAATACCTTTATAATTTTCAGCGGTATTCACTAACTTGGCAGCTTAAAAAGGTCTAAAATGACACAAGCAACAATGGTACAAATATTTTTTCTAAATTTCACAATTACAAAATGACAGATATGAGCAAAACATAACTGGCGAACTAACAGTTTTAGTTGCCAAGGTAATTAGATCTGGTCTAAATCTTAACCCTTTTTAGTGAATCCGAGGGTAAAAGTTTTAGTTTAAAATTAAGCCCTTGTATTTCTGGATGCTTTTTGAAATTCTAGCAGATTACTTGACAGTGTAATAATAAGTTAATAATATATCTTACCATGCTCTTCTTCAATCCATTCCTTTAGCATTTTATCGTATGTTTTTACTGTTACCAAACCTTCTCCAGAAAGTAGAAAATACATCGCTGAAGGAGCATGATCTTGCTTGACGATAACGCGTTCTGGACCAATATAGACAAAATATGTTACAGCTGCTAATTGGCTTTTTACATTCGGAGGATATCTTCTGAAGCATTTCAGACCTAAGATGAATAAAATTTTAACTTGTGATGGAAATGTATTACACATTTCCGTTGAGAAATAATTAGTATTTATGGCTTTTAATCAAAAATAAGAAAACATAAAATAATTTGTGATATTTTATTTTATTAACCTTAAACAAGAACATCCTTATCCCTTAACGGCAGAAGTAATATTTTACGGGTTGCAATTTCGTAAAAATGAAGGATTAACTTGTTTCGTAAAAAAGTAAATCTAGATAAGATTACATTATGATAGTTAAGGCTCAAAGGTTGAAACAATGCAATGATAGTTTAGGTTAATTATGGTAGAAGAAGTATTGTTAAAAAATCCTTTCTTATCTCGAAATCTCAATTTTTGCACGAAAACGTTTATTTCTACGTTCTTGTAGGTCGCTTTCCTGCAAAAATTTAATTTTTGCGAGATAAGAAAGGATTTTTGAAACTTGCCCCTAAAGGGGATAGAAAGAGATGAATGTATTTTTTTTACAATATTTCTTCTGCCATCGATGGCTTTTAAAAATAAGTATTTAATAACCATATTCAAGCTTTGTTAAATATCCACAGTTAAGGGTGAAGGTGTTCCGTCAATGCCTTTCTAAATATAAATATATCTGGCGACGTGTTAAAGGCTGAAAACCAGTTGCTGATTTTTTAAAATTCTACTCTTAAGGGTGTGTGTTTTTCCGTTTTTACAATATCTTCAACTCTTCTTTATCTAAAAACTGATTTCTGGATTTTTTGAAATTTCGCCCTTAAGGGTTGAAATATGTTTTTACTTTTTTACAATATATTTTTAACTAAATGAGTTTTTAAAGCAATTCTTTTGCCAGAACCTTTCAAAAGTAATTAAAAGTTTTCTGATTTTTTTTCCACCCTTAAAGGGTGAAAAGCGCTGAATTTTGTTCTAACTTTTTAACAATATTTCTTCAGCTAATTGAAATTTTAAGATGATTCTATGACCAACGGTTTTTTTAAAAATAATAAATTTGAATTTGAAATGTTTTTTAACTAATTATTTCGTCAGTCACTTTCAAACTTAATTACATATCTAAAAACTAAATTCGATTTTTCTGAACTACCTCCGTTAAGTTGTTGAAATGTGATTTAACTTTTTTTTTAATATCTAATGAGATTTTAAAATAAATCAGTTATCAAAGACTTTTATAAATAGTTAATTAAAAACGGATTTCGTAATTCCACCCTTAAGTGTCCGAAATGTATTTTCTTCGTTGTTTTTTCCTTTTCTCAATATCTCTTCAGCTAAATGAAATTTTAGGGCTATCTTGTTGTCAATAGTTTTAAAAAATAATCGTATAAAAGTGTCTTCGTGGTTTTTCGAAATTCCAACATTATGTCTGAGAAATATGATTTTACTTTCTTTAAAATATCTCTTCAACTAAAAGAGACTTTACGATGATTATTTTGTAAGTGACTTTAAAAAAAATCATCGATTATCGTTAAATCATTAATTTCTGGAGTAACGGAAATTTCACATCTGAGAAAGTAAATATCACCTACTGATATTGTGCAATGTTACCGGGTCGATGTGAATAAAAAAAACGCCCTATCATAGCCAAATTTAACCCAGAAATAATGCGTAATCCTGTATTAAAGAGTAACAAGAAACTAGGAAACAAAATAGGAATAATGGAAGATCTGAATCAATCATAACAGTTTATCCTTATAAAGAGTTAAAAATGTTTTGGATATTAATAAACTGAGTGTATTTGCTGAATCGGTCGAATAATAGGCATAAATGATGTTTCAATCTTGGTTAGAATTATTACGTTATATTAGAATACCTTAAGGTAATTTATGTATTTAAAAGAGCTGTATTTATGTATTTTTTCTTTTATTCCCTCTCGCTTTTTATGTTTTAAGGATTTATCAATGAAATAAACTTAATTAATTTTCTCTTTTCTTATTTGTTGAATAGAAAGATAAAGTTTACGCTCTATGACTACCATTGATTATGATGTAGAACTTAATAATTTTGCTCAAACAGAAACTCTAAAAATAGATTTAAATACCTATAAAAACTAGAAAAGAATATTTTAAACACTATTCATATAAACGTACGAAGAACATAAAACATTTTTGAATAGTTTTTAATTTGTTTAGAAAACTTATCCGGATAGTTTTAAAGTTGAAAATTATAAGACGTTTTATTGAAACGGAAACTTTAACCAAAATGATGGGGAGCTAGTGAGGGACTGTGTTCTAGTTGAAAGTTTTGCGCAAACATTAAATATTCTGAAAGTATGTTTTGAATTTTTAATTTTACTTATAAAAATTATAATTATCAATTAATTTCAACACATAGGCCGCCAGCCTCCAGCATGGAATACTTTTTGAATGACCTGAATCAGATATTAAGCCAAAAAAATAATAAGTTGATAAACATCTTTGCAGGGATATTAATATCAACCTGCTTAATACAAGCAATCTAAATATAAACAAACCTATATACAGTATAAATAAAATAATAAACACTTACTAATAAACGTACCTATATACAGTATACACCCATAGTATTAACTACTATTATTTTAAAACTCGAGAATAATGAAAGCTTATAAAATGTAGAAAATTATGCTGTTCATATTAATTATAAAACTTTGAAAGAAAATTAACAAAAATTAAAATGGGACAAAATATATAAAAACAAAGATCCTAATATGTCATATAACTGGTTTTTAATTGAATTAAATGAAATAATAAGCACATCTAGTCAAACTATTGAAAAGTAGCCAAATAAAAGAAAACTAAAACCAAAGGATTAATACATTTTATTCGTCACAGGGATAAATTAAAGAAACGCGTCTTTCAAAATAAAAATAATACAGACATGTTAAATAATTATAGACATTATCGTAATACATTAAATAATCCAATTAAAAATGTGAATGCGGATTATTTTAATAATAACTTAATCGCAAATCAGAACAATCCTAAAAATATATGGAAACAATCAATTGCGAACTTAACAACGAACTTAACAATAGTAAAGACACGAAAACCATTCAATTAAAAGATAAGTATAATGTTATTCAGACTAATAAAAGTGGTAGCTAATATATTTAATAAATTCTTCATAAATATTGGCATACATGACAAATAAAATTAAATGTAAAAAACTCTTGGAGAACGTAACAAAATATCTTCTAATTTATTTCTATCACCTGTTACTGAGGAGAAAATTATAAAAAACATAAATAAATTAAAAAGTAATTTTTCTCCTGGCCTAGATAACTTAAGTACGAAAACTCAGGGAGATAAAATATGAAATATCAAAACCTCTGGTCTATGTATTTAATTGTTCATTTATTACCGCGATCTTCCCCAGAGAATTAAAAAAATCTTTCGTTACCCCTATTTATAAAAATAATGATGTCTATCAACCCAAAAACTACAGACTAATTTCTGTAATTGTTAAGTTATTAGACATGTAAAGTTAATAGAAATGTCGCTCAGAGATAGATTATATAAACATATGCAAAAAAATAAAATATCTAAAAATCAGAGAGGATTTCAGGCAAATGTATCAACTGAGGACTGTCTTTTTGAGGTGACTAATTTTATATACAAATCTATTTAAAAAAATAAAAAACCACTTGCAGTTTTCCTCATACTTGCAAAGGCATTCGATACTGTTTCGCACGAGATACTTCTGGGAAGATTGTGGGATTATGGTGTTAGGAGTTTACCTAATAAATAATTGACAGTTATCAGCAGGGATTGGGGCAGTGTGTCAGGGTAGGGGAAGAGTATAGTTATTATCAATCTTATGTGGTATACCATAAGGAACTGTCCTTGGTCCATTATTGTTTTCAATATATATAAATAAACTTTTATTTCGCGATTCGATGGGTAAAATAATTTCTTATGCTGATGAAACTGTCTATGTGTTCTTTTGTTTGATCTTATTGAACGAACAATTTATGATTTTGCCATGGAACGTCAATCGGTGAGTGAAAATCTTCTAATAATTAATATAGATAAAACAAAATATATGTGATACAACATTTTGAATTCATGCAACCTATCAAAATACATAACCTCGAATGTTTAACAAAAAATAAATTAAAATATACATGTGCTGAACTTTTCAATGAAACATACTCTATTAAATATTTAGGAGGATATTATTTTTTATCAAAACATTTGGCGGGACAAGCATGTGGAAGGCTTAAATAACAAAATACTTAGACTTGTATATATATTTTATCATATTAGAAATACCATGCTTACTCATATACTTAAAATGTCGTACACCGCGTTGGCTAAACCTATTCTGAGATATGCTATCTTGATTTGGGGAGGGTCATTCTTTTAGAGATTATACTTAAAAAAAATAAAGATTTTCAACCAAGTTACTTGATTAAGAGGCACAAGCATTTACAATACCACAGCTGTATGTTAAATCTACTCTTTTTTTTGTCTATAAGCATGTTGAACTAAGAAATTACTTATTACCTTTAATTATAAAACATGAAATAAGACATGGGTATTCCAGCTTTCACAAAGACCACTACTCAAAGATTTTAAGTATTTTGGTAAAAAGTTTGTTGTTTTGCCTTCTTCTTTAAAACAAATTAATAAAAAATAATTTAGTAAAAAAATAATTAGTAAAAACTATTTAGTAAAAAAATAACAATGTCCATTAAGACCAACTTTAAAATGTTTAATAACATATTAAAGAGATCAAGTATGATTTTTTATGATAAATAAAGGAACATAACGTAGGTTTGTCAAGTTCCTTATTTCTCTCTTTTTTATTTATTTTTATTTTTGCTTTGCAAATTAATACACGATAAGCATTACTGATATTTTTATGTTCATTTAGGATACAATTTTGAACGTATTTTGATTTCTTAAAACGTTATTTATACGTATATATTATTTCCCTAAAGTTATAAACCTTAAATCGCGAACTGTGCAGACACAGACATTTTGTTTAGGTGTACCACAACATCTCCTTGCAACAAAACATTTTAGAAATTGCAAACATAAATAAAAATTCTTATTATTATTATTTAAAGTTATTATGTATTTAAGCAGACTGAAATGTAGTTTATAAAAAAGCATTACTTTAAATGGTTACCACTTTCGCATATCTCTATTGCCATTTTTAGTTATTGTTATAGACACATTTTTCATTTCCACCCCTCGATTTGTACAGTGCACGTGTTCAGCTAGTTGTCTAATAATAATAATCAGTAAATAAATTGAATAAAAATTACTATGTAACTAAGCGCATCGACCAAAAAGAAACGAGTCTTATATAGGTCATGTTTTTTTTTCAAATTTTTGATACGACATAGTCATTTTATTTTAAGGGCTGCCTTGTCAGTATTTAATGAAACATATAAGTTGGAGTGAAGAGGCTAAACTTAACAATCAACAATTTTTTCCATTCACGAGAAGCTTCCTAAACTGCACCAATACGCCAGGTCGATTTAATTAGAAAAACAATGATTTTCAATGTACCGGATATTTTTTTTTTGATATCAGTTTAATGAGCTGTAACTTTTTTGTTTTTAATGGTTAAAATTAATTAAAAATCATTTTGCATAGTTATCAAGTTTTTTCTGTTTTAAAAATAAAACAAAACATTAACGTTTTTTCAAGATATTAACCTATATTACCTAACTTATATATTTTTTAATGGAAATCCTTTTATGTAAATTTTCAGATATTTTAATTCTACATGAAATTTCAAGTATATTTTATAAAGCCAATACCTATCTTCTACTGTTTGCTAGAAAATAGCGTCAAAACATGCAACAAAGACACATTTTGATCATCTGTAACTTTTTTGTTTTTAAGGATATCGAAATGAAACAAAAATCATTTTGCATAGATATTTAGGAACTTTTTTCTTTTTTAAAAATAAAGGAAAATACTAACGATTATCAAAGTAACACATTATTTAAAAACACTTTTGCATACATTAAATTATTTTAAAAATGGCTTTACGTGTCTGCCATTCTTCACAACACATTTTTCGTACACTCTAATAGTCTGATTTGTGGCATTGACTAACATTTCTTGAATTTCTTTTAACTCTTTATTGTATTTATAATTCTTCGTCCCAGCTCTTCGGCATTATCGCATAGTGTTTTATATATATAATTTTAATGTGCCCTCAAAAGAATTACATTACAGCCAAGTTCGGACTGTTTGGGGGCAAAGTAATTATTCCTCCCTTTCCTTTCCAGCAATTTGGACATTCCAAATTAAGATAGTTTTTAACTTGAATTATGCTACGAGACGGAGCACCATCTTGCTGCCAAATTATCCTAGCTGAAATGTTCATCGATAAATTATCAATCTGTCGTGCTATCTTATTTTGTAACAAACGCAAATAATATTTCCCAGTCAATCGTTGAACAAAAAATATGGGACATAATATATTTCCGTATATCACAGCATACCAAACGTTAATTGACTCATCTCCTTGACTTTTTATTTCTTGGATTATATGAGATTATTTGTAGACTAGTGTCGGGTGCTCTGACCATTTTTGGTTGTAAAAGAACTTTCATCAGGCCAGGAAATGTATTTTAAAAAATCAGGATTTTCTCGACATCTATCTAGGTAGCCCTGACAAAATAGAACTCTTATCTGGCACTGCTTGTCGGTCAGTTTCTGGGTTTTCCGAAATGTAAAGGGTTTATATTTATATTTTTTCAAAACGTTTTGAACTGAACTGCGGGATACCGATATTTCCCGGGAAAATTTATTAGGTGATGTAGATGGATATGCTTTTCACATCAAACACGCTTCCTCTTTCTTACATTTTTCTAAATAATTTTGCAAATATTTGTTTTGAGGGGATTCGACGTTCTGGATAACGGCTAGCATTTTCTCTTCGCGCTGCGATTGGGCTTTTTTGGTTAAGTAAGTTTTTGGCAAGCATATCACTCCTTTTTCAATTACTAAATCGTATCATTTTTAGAATACTAAATAATTACATCCGACAATCAACGACTAAAAATGTATCGTGTCAAAATATTTTGAAAGGGATATGTCAAAATGTAAACAATTTTGTTTCATTATGACTCATATTTTTTAAACGACAATAATAATTAAAATGGTAAAATATCGTTTAGTTTTTGCATTGATATCATTGTATAGGTATAGGGTATGCTTTATAAAATATACTTGAAATTTTATTATCATTATTTTTAAAACATAAAAACTTGCTAGATAACTATGCAAAATGATTTGTGTCTCATTTTGATATCTTTAAAAACAGAAAAGTTACAGCTCATTAACATGATATCAAAGATAAAAGACACCCGGTACAATTCAGAATTAAAACAATATTACTTAAGAACCTTTACCTCCAATAGCTCTATTTAGCAAATGTTTTTCTTCTTCGGTTCTTTCTTCCTTTGGTTTTGTCAAAATTATTTTTTCTTTAGTTGTAAGTGTGCTCTTCTTGATTTTTTTTCTCGTCAACTTTTGAATATTGAGCATAACATTTTCTCCTAGAGCATCGTCCAAATCTCCTAGCCAAAAAAGGTTAGCCATAACAAGTCGGACAAATGCTTTAAATTTTCTACGAGCCCTTACATCACGAGCATGTTTTTCCTCGGGGCTTAACCCCGGGGCCAGTTTTTTTCTTTGAGACATGTTTTCCGTTTAAAAATAATTAACAGTAGAGTGTAAACGAAATTTTGACATTGACAGTTGTCAAAGTACTTTTTACCTCAACTTTGTTTTACTCATGGTTTACCCATAGTAGTCCAAGAGCTGTTAAACATTTTTGGATAGGTATTTGAGGCCCCGTGAAAATGTTTGTATCATTTCTTTAGTAATGTCCAAATAGAAATTTGAAATCCTGGTCGAAGGATTGTGGGGCAGAGCCAACCCAGTGGCGTATAAAGACATTGCTGCTGACGGGAAGGGATTTATAACTTTTCCTTTGAAAAATGCACATGAAATTATAAGATTATAAATTATCAGAGATTCAACTAATCTATGGGCAAAAGTATGATAAAATATTCAAAAAAAGTCATCTCTTTCGATATTTACGTAATTGGACGGCCAGATAGAATAGAAGCAATGTCTATGTCTAAGGAGGGTTTTTCTAAACTTTCCCTTGAAAACTACCCGTGGAATAATTAGATATAACGCAAAAGAGTTTCCTACTTGGTGCAAATTTCTTTGTACACATTATATATACGTTACTGGTTTGGTTATGCTCCAAAACCTTTCAGCTAAGTCTTTGATTTTGTATTCAGATAGTACTAAAGAAATATTACACAAAATTTTCACGGTGCCTCAAATACCTACACAAAAATGTTTAACTACTCTCATACTATAACGTATGAGAAGGAATATAGCTTTTTGACATAAAGATTATATAAAAATAGTGAATTACAGAAAAGATACCGGAATCTATCTAACACCGCAGGCGCAAGAACAGAAGTGACATATACATAGTTGATAAATTATCTTGAAATTGACAATGATCTAAGGAATTATTTTAAAAACCGAACCATTTTTTTTCTTGCTGCTTTGATTCAAAATTTTTGTAGAAGTGTTTAGTGAATATGTTTGAAACATGAACTTGTGCTATCAAGACTATGAACTCAATTTTATGCCGGATATTTATAAATCAAACATTTCGCTCTTAATAATATATTACGTTGGTTTTAAAGAAGAATTTAAGAACAATGTCTATTCGCCTAAATTCTAATAAAACCTGCTATCCAGTAAACAATAGTTTAAAATTTGGACATCATTCTTGTGGTATATATTCTAATTTGTTTCATTTGTGGATTCAAATGACTAATAGGAAAAAACTGGTAACATTTTAATGCGAATCCAATATGGCAAAACAAAATGGCGCCCGAAATGAAACCTTCTTTTTATAGATGAAAACAATAAATGACATTTAATTTTGTATAGACTGTGGAAATAAAATTCAGGAACATAAATGTATTAATAATAGTAATAGTAATTATTATATTAATAGTAAAAAAATAAATTAAATGTATATAAAAATTAGCAAATAGCTTTACCCGGAACTTCCTTCGTTATGAATCTTTTCATTTGTAAACAAAATTAATGCATGATGCAGTTAAGTTCGTAGCACGTAGTTATTCATCAATATGTATAGTACATAAACAAATTATGTTATATTTCATTCCCTTAATAAATGGAAGGATTCATTACGAGGGAAATCTTGGGGAAACTAATTTACCTTTTTTTTAACTTTTGGAAACAATAAATCTAATTGTCTTTTTATTATTAGATTACTATTTTCTTGGTGTTATCTATAGAAAGTAAATGTCCTAAATTACATGAAATCATTGTTAGGGGAAAGACCCTACAAGGTTTTAGCCATATTTTTATTATTTTTATTACTTCTTTTAAAGATACGTGCGAAAATTTTACAGACAAAATTTAAACTTAATACCTTAAAACGTTTTTAGTTTTTAACAAAAAGAAAAATATAAATTTTTCAGTTAGTAATTAGAAAATTTTTTAACCCAACTAACTTGCTTGATTTATATTTTATTGTAAATGATATCTAAATTTATTATAACATTTAGTTTTAATACCTGATGTTTCAGAAAAAAACGAAGGTAACTTATCATTTAGTATGAAAAACAAGTTTCTTTCTTTTAAGTTTTAATCATTATTTGTTATTTTTTCGCAAAGTGTGAAATTTCGCTAAAAGTTACTGCACAACGATCTTTTTTGTGTAATTTTATAATATTAATTAACGTCTAACGAATACCTATTTGCACACGCAATTTTGAATGCTTTGAATATCTTTTTAATTAAATTATCTGTTTAAATTTTCTGAAGTATAATTTTAGTAATTCTTAACACATTCAACATGTTTGAATTAATAAATGTTTAAAAATCATGTATAACGAAAAGAAGGTTTAAGTTGATATGTTTTGTAATTAAGGGAAGAACAAAAAAGCTATTTTAGAAAAATTGTTATTAGATAAAAAAACGTTAAAAATTTAAAACATTTCCGAGATATTATATTCTTTAATAGTTTTGCTACTTGCCCTTGTGTGGCTCATTTTTTGAAACAGAACGTGTTTGTCCTTCTCTAGAAAATACATGCACACACGTCGACGTTTTTATCGCACATATTTGGTCTGAGATATATTAACTAAAACGGGTGAACAGTTCAGTCGAGGTCTAAAAAAAAATTTCATGCCTGAATGAAGTGCAAAAGAAAAATATGCGAAATAAATGAAAGCAAACATTTTTAATGTAGTAACTATATTTTTGGACATAAAAAATATGTTTTCTATAAATAAGTTTTTACTTATAAAATTTTAAAAAAATAATATTCTGGTAATTAATTTTTACCACTCACGAAAGCATTTGAGAAGATATTTGCAAATTTCTGGCCGCACGACAGATTAAAAAGTACCTTTATTAAATGTCTACTTCGTATATATGTTTGCACCACTAACCTATTTATTATTTTTATTATAATTACATACATTTAGTAAACAAAATTCGTCATGAAATATTTGTTAAACCTTACAAAATGTCTACCGTGACTTCAAGATACATAATTCCGAAATTGTAGTGGCGGATTCATGATTTAAAACTATTTTTTGGGTATTTCATCTTAAACAAAATTTGAAACCAAAGGAATTAATTACATGATAAGATCAATAAGAAATCTTAAGTTCTGGGTCCACTATGAAGGTACCCGAGGAACGACACTGAAAAATTTTGATTTCTGGACAAAAAATAGTTTTAACGCAAGATACATATTGAAAAATTAATAGTTTTCTTTAAACATTTGTGCATTTTTTTTCGAAGTCGATTTTACCCAGTTCCCTGACCTGGGACAAAAAAAAGTTTTATGTTTTATGGCAAAAATATGAAACTATTGTCTGTTTTTGTCGTATGAGGTACTCAGGCGTAGGTACGAAGACTTAGGATCAAGCAAAAAAAAATAGTGTTCTCTACATTTCATTTTTTTAAATCGGCTTTAACAACAATCGGGCTGAATTTTGTACCAGTCTCTAAAGCAAACATAAAAGTTTCTTTCGTCCTAAGTCAGCCGTTTAGATGATCATGCTTTCTGAACCTTTACCCTCATCAGGCAGGCTTCTACCCAGAAAGATCTGAAACGAACTAACAAATGGTTCCCTATCACGCAATCGAAAATGTTCTTTAATCAGACTGGAATATTTAGAATCATCTTAGTGTGAGCTCTTCAATTTGTTAGCCATCACAATGAATTATACAAATATTTATTTTTTATATTGTAAAAAATATAGTACGTTAGTCGTTTTAATATTTTTATTTAACTTTTAGCTTTTAGTTTTTTCAAATATTAAAATTGTTCTTAATAAAGGAAATAAAGCGCGAGGCAAGCAATTTAGGACAATGTTAAAATTAATAAAAAATACTATTGTTTCAGATCTCTCTGGACCAGAAAGGACATTTGTGATGCTTTGGATCGATACGTTAATTTAAATGAATTCAAGGAAACTATTGATACATGGATATTAAAGTCAGTATGTTATATTTATCCGTTTCTTATAGAAGGTGAGATTAATAATTTCGAATGCAACAATCTAATTCAAAAGCGTTATTAAGTTAAGTGTGCACGTCCAAAACAAACAGTTATTCTATGACAATTTGTATATTCGTATTATTATCTAACTGATTTGAACTTGAGCGGTTTTTTAAAGATTAAAAAAAATTATTTACTTACCAATATTATAATATATTAATTTCCATTACAAATATATCTGGAACATAATAATTTTAGGTTATGCTACTACTAGGCAAAGAAGAATATCAGATTATATTTTAAACGATATTCTACCCCATTTTATAGTTACGCTACCCAAAATTTTATCGATTTCAAGGCGTCAGCTCTTTTGGATTATGTTTAAAGGTCAGAGAACCGTTAAGTTGGCAACTTTGGAATTTTGGCTTGATAAGGCACCACAAGAACATTTTTGTACATTAAAAGAAGCCTTAAGAGATTCAAAATCAGAGCTTTTACTGGTAGATACATTGCTTACTTCGGGAACTTCAAAACAATCTTCGATGAATAAGTAAGTTAGTATTTTTTATTTTTACAATCTCTTTGACTGGTTTTTCTGTTATATGGAAACAAAAAAACTAACCTGACATGGTTTTGGTTAAAATTTAACACGAGTCGGTTTGTTCGTTCTTAAGTTATCATTCATATTTTGTTTACATACACACACATCGTCACAGACTTGATATTTTTTTTGTCTATAAATGTATATATATGTGAACGAGTATAGGTCCGTATCTACAGTGTACGGAAATTCTGCTTCCGTATTTAGAGATGCTATTATACTTATGACAATAGTAAAGGAAGTTTCTCTATGAATATGGTCTGGAAACGCTTCGTTTTCAAGATACAGAGTGTTAAAAATTTAAATATTTTTTAATTTTCTTGATGTGGCTCTTACATTACAGGGTGTAACTTTTTTTTGGGTCACGATCCTTTTGACCATTGTATCGACACTGACCTACTATCGGCTTTCCTTTTTAATTTTACAAATTACATATCCTATATGCACCATTTCGAAGTGATTTAGAAAAATGTGTGAAAAAATATGGACATTTTTATTGGTTTTTAGCTGGTAATTTAAATAATAGAAGCTGATGTCAAAACCATTAAAACACGCAAAGCAAGTAGGCAAAACAAAAAAATTTAAAAAACCAAGCCAAATTGGAAAAGATAAACATATAAGATAAAAAGTAATTTACATTTTTTACGAGGTTTAAATTAATTTAAGAAACTAAATTAAAGAGTCTGCAAATGCAAGTCAAAAAGCTTTTACAAGTTCTATATTAATTTTGATAATAGACTTAGTTTTTAAGAAAGTTAATGATTAATATGTAAAAAATGCGAAATTTTTGCACATGCACTATTAATTTTCTCAAAAACTAAATGTTAATAAAAAACGTTTTATGAGGAACAACTTTCTCGCCGAAAATTACAAATAAAAAAGTGTATAAAGTGACAAGTTGAATAGTAATTTCTTAATCAAAAATGACCAAAGGTCTCACAAAATAAAGGTAACAGAAAGGTGAGTTGCGATCTTTCATCGTCAGACCTTATAAGGTAATGCATCTTACCCAACCTTTTTATGACTTGACCCTTACGCCACTTTTCGTTAGAATTATATGCTTTAGCATTCACATAAGAATCAATGTTTCAAGTTCTAGTTTTAACAGATAATGGAATAAAACTACTTATTACAGATATATTGCGTGGTTTTATTAGATTTAAACATGTACGTATTTGTCTCCCAAACATTAACTTTGAAGGAGTTTCTTCAGTGTTTGAATATGGCGTGGTACGAAATTGTAGTAAAATCCTATACAGTTCTTTTTCCCGATCCTGTGGAGAAGAGTCAAGAGCTCTTATATTTAAAGTTTGTATAAATTTTTCAGCTAATCCATTCGTTGATGGTTCATAAGGTTCTGTTAATTTATGAAAAATACCGTTTGACTCTAAAAACATCTGAAAATCATTTGATAAAAATGGCCGACCGTTGTCTGATACTAAAATTGAAGGAATAGTAATTTCACTTGTTATGTCTTTAGTAGCGTAAAGTTTTGGCTATCGAGAATTCGCATCTACTAATATAAAATAATACGACTCATAGAAAGGTCCTGCAAATCTATATGAAAACAAAAATTCGGTTCTTCCCATGGATGGACAGGCACCGGTGTAGGCTTATTTTGAAATTTTCTGCATTGTTCACAATATTTGCTTAACATTTTTATATTTTTATCAAAATGGGTACAATGTAACTCTTTTAGAACTATAGACTGAAATGTTTTTGGTACAAAAACACGAATTTCTCTCCATATACAACCTTGTTGTAATGAAAATTCGATTTGAGGAATGTTGAATCGTAAAGCTGATATCACAGTTTTACCGGTTTTAAGAGAATCTTTACTTTAGCTATTTTATTACTTGTAACCGGTAAAGTTTCTATTTGTTTATTATATAAATATATATATATATATATATATATATATATATATATATATATGTTTATGGTATTTTAAATATACCTGTATCGTCAAATAGTATCAATGTTTCCGAGTTTACTGGTAATAGCGAAAGAAAATTTGCATTACTATGCTATTCACTTTTTTATAAAAGCATAATGTTGCATTCTTGTAGCGTTCAAAGTTGGTATATCTTTATGCGGACTAAAAATTTGTACCAGTGGTTTGTGATCAGTGATTAATGTAAATTTGTTTCCATATAAATATTGATGAAATTTCCGTACTCTAAATCTCTCTAATTTATCAATTTGAGAATATTTTGTTGAGCAGTAGTAAGAGTCTGAGATGCAAATTGAATTGGGTTCAACTCCATCTTTACATAGTTGAAAAAGTACTGCTCCAACTCCATATGGTGAAGCATCGGTTGCCAAAATGATTGGTAAAGGAGAATCGAAGTGGCCTAAAACATTTTTATTAGCAATCTGTCTCATAATGGTACGAAAAGTCTTTATTTCATTAAAACCTTACATTTTTATGAAGAAGTTTATTTAGCGAATATGAAGTTGTACTTAAATTGTTAAAGAGCCGACTGTAATAATTAAAAAGAGCAATGAAAGATCGTAGATGGGTTTTATTCGGTGAAGGTGAAGGCGCATTTAAAATAGAATCAACTTTTTGAGGTACTTTGCCATGCTACTTGCATCAATCAGATACCCGCAATATTCAATTTTATCAGCAAATAATAAGGATTTACTCAAATTTATATGTAAATCGTGATAGCTAACCGCCTATAAACTTCCTTTAATCTAGAATAATGAATCCCATCATTTTTTCTCGTAATTCTAATACCATCCAAGTAGATTGATATACCTTGAATTCCTTGTAAAATATTTTCTAACTCTTGCTGAAAAATTGCCGATGCCTATGCTATACCAGACATAAGACGAGTTGCTTGATATAATCCTTTATGTGTATTTAGAATAAGTAGACTCTGATCTTCTAGTTTAACTTCCATGTGAAGTTAAGATGGGTAAGATGAATTTTAGAGAACTTTTGACCTCAAGTCATGGAGGCAAAAAGTTCATCAATAGTAGGTAATGGATGGCTATCGATTTGGAGACATTTATTAATTGTAATTTTAAAATCACTACAAATTCTAATAACACTATTACTTTTTACAACCGGTAAAATAATTGTAGCCCAGTCAGATTGACTAAATTATCAATATCTTGTTTTAATTTTGACCCTGGAGAAAAAGGCACT
Organism: Kuschelorhynchus macadamiae; assembly: GCA_030620095.1. NCBI lineage: Eukaryota > Metazoa > Arthropoda > Insecta > Coleoptera > Curculionidae > Kuschelorhynchus > Kuschelorhynchus macadamiae. The sequence continues at coordinate 825,691 of JAUTXW010001365.1, forward strand.
AAATTTCATTGGAGTCGTATTTTCTTTTAAAAGCAGAAATGCTTGTATGCCATTAAATTTTCTTATAGTAGGAGTAAATATGGAAGGAAATTTTAACTTAAGAAGTTTTTCAATATGTTCTATATCTTGATAACCATTATTTTAATCGTATTTATGATCTAATTCCATTCTATAATCTGCTGTATCTATTCACGGCCTAATAATGGTTGCCTATCTATAGAAACTGTGTAAAGATTCAAGTTTTTTTGTTTCTTGTTTGAAATACACATTACATGGAAAATATCCTAACACATTAAGAGAACTTTCGCAATATGTAATACGCCTAAGGCTGGTTTTAACGCTTTTAACACCTAGAAAAAGCATATAAAATTGTCTCTTACCAATTATACTTACAGAAGCTCAGCTATCCACTTCAAATAAAAAATTTAATTATTAGTACTTTCTGGGGCAATATACTTTTTACGTAAGTTACCTTTAAAGCGATGCTTCGGAGAAATAATTTCAGGACATCTTTGACTCATCAAGATTCTGTTCCCTCTTCTTGTAAGTCTGCTTCAAAAATACCAATATTTTTTAAGATAAAAACATTCAAAAATACCAAGTGTCGATGGAATCGTTGGGTAAAAAGACTTTTACACTTTTTCAAGTTCCGCTTTCAGATAAGGTATTATATTTTCTTCATTACATGGATTGTGATGCGTATAAAATTTTTAGACAAAATAAAGGTCAAGTCAAAGTCATAATCCTTTTATACCTCTAAAACAGAAAAACAGTCGGAAAATAACTAATAACTCTTCTGAGTACGCCGGTATCAAAACAAATACATATACACACACACACCCACCCACACCCACACAGAAACACTCACAAACGTGCTATAATTCCAATTTATAGTATTTAAAGAATAGGGTACCGAAACATGTACAAAGCAGTTAGCACTATATTTCTTAATTTTCTGATGATATATTTCTTTTAAGGATCTGTTTGAAATTTGCATCTTCGTTTTCTTAAACCATTTATTTATATAATTTTTTTTGTGATTTTTTTCAGCTTTTGATTAAAGGCCTTATCCCACTATAGCTTTAAAATATGCCTTTACATATTATGTAGAGATGGAGTTTAATAGTCTTATTAAACTCACTCTATAAACTCTTGAAAAAGCATATGTTAAAACTATAATTATAATTTGAAAAAGCTTTAAATTAAAAGGCGAAACGTCAAACTGTTGACATATGAAGCCAAAAATGAACCTAAAGCTAACAGTTTCTAATTGAAATTACATTATAGTTTATTGATTTACTACTTATTCTTTTATTAATTAAAACATTATCTTCACCTTTTAGGGCAATTGCGTTAATTCAAAGTCTCCGCAGCACTGTTCTGGGCAAAGAAGTCCTTAAGTCGATATCTCCATTTACCAACAATGTAGAAAAGGTTAATATATTAATTCAAGCTTGCCAAGAAGTTCCTGAGGACAGGTCTACTGCCTTAAAAATATTTAAAGGCATGGATGTTCTGATAAAAAGAAATCCCAATGATGAGGTTGTAATTAATGCGTGCTCGTATGCAAGAAAAATATTAACTTCTATAGAAACAGATAGAGACTTCATGTATTATATCTGCATCAATCATTTTCAATTTTGGATAAGATACTTAACTAGTAGTATAAACGAAGACAAGAAGCTATTGGTAATAGTTGTGTTTGATTTTTTAACAAAACTATTTAGATACCAGGTAATATTTAGATAACTTTATATACTTCATTAAGTTTAGTTGGTTAAGGACTTTATTTAGGAGAATAAAACCGGTTAACCTGTTTGAAATTATTATTAATACTGATATTATTAATATTACAATGCAGTAAATAATAATATTGTGTATAAAGTGTTGTTAATGGCGGTTTAATAAATATATTGTTGTTCTTAGTCATTGAATATCTCTCCAACCGCCTCTTTTTCTAAAGATGTAAAATAAAAAAAATACTGAATATTTATTTTGAAAAATAGTATAGTATATCTCACCATCTTCAAGAAAATCGGCATTTGTACCTTTTGCATGTATAGGGTTTTTAATTAAATTTTGACACCCAACTACAGCCGTAATTGTAGGCTCTAGAAGAACAACAACTTTAAATCCAAATGATGTTGGGTTTTTCCTCTATTTTCTTCTAAGAATATCAAACATTTCTAAAAAACATTAAAAACTAGAAAAAAATTCAAATTCTATATTTTTTAAATGGGGTTAAATAGGACATACTATATATTATTATTTAATTAAATAGGCCCTTCTCCTTACCGATTGTAAATATACCTGATTTGATACCATTATCTTCTAACTTAGTGTATTGACAATCGATCAGTGTCTCATTTACAAAAATATAGGTTATGTAATTATTTCTACTTTTTAACAAGTTTTACAAAATTTTGATATTGTTAGAAGATAATAGTACGAAAAACCCTACAACTCTTGTATTTAATTTGTTTTCCCTAAAACCTGTGATTACGGCTGTAGCTGGTAATCAAAATATAATGAATAACCCAGTACATCAAATTCAAATTAAATTCAATTTTTCGAGATCAGTATTTCCTTACTAAAACATTTCCAAAAAATTTCTTAAACTTGGAAGAAACAATTCTCAGTAATTAAAAAAATCTCAAATAAGCTCATATTTAGCCTGTCGCCCGCTTATCTCCTTGCTCGTTATGTTCGGATCAAATGTTAAATATTTCTCTTAAAGTATATACTAAACTGATAGTAGTGTAGATGTTAGTTTTTGAACAAATATTAAGGCAACATAGGCAATTTTACTTTTGAATAGTTTGATAAACATAAAATTATTACATCATGGTTCTCTTACGTCTTACGACGACGTCATTACTGTTACTTCAATAAAGTTTTTGGAACTTGCATTATTTTTTTAATAATAGTACTGGCATTTTTTTTTTGACATGAAAAGACCTTACATGCGGAACAATTTTGCCCTATTGAGAACTGGGAAAATGTAAATGTATATTGTTGTGGGTTTGTGGTTTACCTGGTAGCTGACAGTTTTCGAAACAGATGTCCTAACCTGCTATAAATAATGGAATTCGCTAAGTCACAGTCAGATCAAAATACAGGAGTTCTAACCACACTACACCACAACTCGTTACGTTCTGGACGCACGTTTCGTTAACTAAGTTAGCATCATCAGCACATGATATGAAAGAGTTTATATCATCTGCTGATGATGCTAACTTGTTGTTGAGTTGAACTCTTGTATTTTGATCTATCTTCCACAACAGGTTCCAGTGTTAGAAGTCACAGTCAAATAATTTGTCCAAACTAAATGCCTCTATGATAGCAGATTTATACTTTCCTCGTAAAGGGGAAGTATTGTAATAGTGAAAAAAATCATCCTCAGAGATTTTCATAAATATTTACGTTTCAAGGTCTCGAGATGCCGAAAAACATGTTACTCGGTTCCGTTGGTCTGTCTGTCTCTGTTCGCGGCATATCTGAAAAACTAATTACCCGATTGACCTGGTAATATTTTGGTAAAAATCTAATATCTTGACACAAAATGGCGGCCTAGTGAAATGTTAGAAAAATATATTACTAAAATACTGTTTATCCAATTTATCTCAAATTTTGCACAACTATTAAAATTCTGGTACGAATCCAAGAGGGCGAAACCGAATGGTGGTTTAATAAAATATTTACAAATTCGCCCTGAAAAAACTAGTTAATAGACTGAGAGACAAAATTGGGCAGAAAACACAATCTTATACTTTTTTGATAATAATAAATTGACGAAAAAAAAAATGTCTGATAGTAATGAATTTCGGATTTATGGTTAAAGAACTAAGGACTAAGTTCGGCGATGTTACCCAATGAAAAGAAAAATAAAAATGAGTAAAACCAGCTCGTAACCGAACAAACAAAACCACACCAGAGTCACCAACAGGAGCAAAACTGTCATGCTAGGGATGATCTGTCTGCGCGGGAATTATTAAAAAAATCTCATATGATGAAGACTTTACTGATTGCACTCTATATTGAGAAGGGTGGGATTGCCCTTCCCAAATGAAAGCTTATCCCGTTTTTCCAGAAAATATGATGGCTAGGTTAAAAGTGCGAAAAACATAAAACTTAGCGACCAAAAAAAAAAGAAATCATTCATACACATCGTAGGCGAATTGATGAATATTTCATCCAAACTATTATTTAATTCGTTGGTATGGATTTCATGCGTTTCAATGTTTAAAAATACATAAAAAACAAGAGACTAGATTCATTCGGGTCATTTTCATAAATGACCGATCATTTTTAAAAGTGACTAAAATTCGTCAATTTTTGAAAATAACTTCATAAATGATCTAAAAGACAGGTCATTTACTTATAAGTCACCGATTTTGGAAAATGATCGCATAAATGATCTAAAATGACCAAACATTTATCTTTATAATGACTGTTGAATAAAAAAAAACACTAAATACTTTTCTTATTTAACAGGTCAACAACGAATACATCTCTAGGGTGTCGATGGTGTTTCGATATATCCTAAAAGCATTGCACAGTTTGCCAAAAAAGCCCGCGAAATTTATAGTGCGAAAACTTTAACTCAGATCTGATTACTCGATTATTCTTTAAACTTTTTTATATTTGTTCGGTGCCTTAGACCAAGTATATGGCCAATGTTCAATTTTGGCGTATAATATTTTAACAGTACATTTTATAACCTAATCTCTCAATTTCAAATGTTTTCCAGAACTTTGAATAACTGTTCAAATCAAACAACTATAACGTCACATGTTAAAATACACACTGAGATGAGGTTAAGAAACTAAGGTATTGACACGCGCAGATAAAAGTTGAATCAAATAAAAGACAAAAAAAAAGACAAAAAAATATATAAATAAAAAATATAAAAAAAGGTTATTGATATACCCAGGAATTGAAGCCGAGCCTCCGGCGTGACACACCGAGTTACTGACCACCACTCTACCAGCAGGTCCAACGGAAAGTTTATACATTATCTTCCTGCCGATTAATATTAGTACCGTGATTATTACAAATTAGTTGAGGTTCGAAATTGAAGACATCATTAACACAATGTAAAACTGGGCTTCTTTTAGCCCTTGTAATGTTTTCCAGAACTTTGAATAACTGTTCAAAGTTACGGAGCATTTTTAGAAGACGGAAAAATACTAATAGGGACTATTTTATTGATTTCAGACAATATCAATGTCGAAAAGTCAAAAGCAAAAGCGTAAATAACGGCGCTCTAATGCCGAAGATTAAGAGAAACTAGACTAAAAACCGTATTAATTATGATAAAAGCAAAAAGAATTAGTCTTTGTGAAGCTAAATAAACTAAACAACCGCCATACTGGAAAAGTTGAAAAACCGTTTTTTCCTGTCGAAATAGAAAATGCTATCGTCCAACACATTCTAGTCGTAATTTAAAACAGGTAATTTTTGAAATAAGGAGTCTCCAAAAAGATTCTTTAATTACGATGAGACGAATTTGTCTGATGACCCGGGGACGAAAAAATGTATTTTTCGAAAGGGCATAAAATACCCCGAGCGTATCAGAGATTCATCTAAAAGTAGCGTTTCTGTAATGTTTTCTGGATCTGCGGATGGTTATGCACTTCCACTATACGTAGTAGATAAGGCCGATAATCTTTGGCAAACTTGGGCTGAAGGCGAACTAAAAAAGCACGTGATATAATCGCAGTAAGAGCGGTTAGTTTAACGCGGTTATTTGTGCAGACTGGTTTTTGAATTTGTTTATACCTTATCGAAAAAGCATTGTCAAGCGAGTCGTGCTTATAGGAGGCAATCTCTCAAGCCATTTCTCTGAAGAAGTATTAAAAGCCGTTGAAACAATATCTCATTTTCCTGTGACGTGAAAATGTACGCACTTTGCATAGCCTGTGCCGTTTATGGACTATTGAAGAGAAAGTGTAGATCCATATTAGATGCCTAGAAATAGTCATTAAAAAAAAGTTAATGCCCTACCCAGAAAAAGATAAATAGATGTTGCTCCCGGCATAAGTATTTCTTTTGAGGATTTTAATGACAGCCAATCATCAAGTCGCCCATCAACCAGCAAAGGGATTGCCAGAAAAATTTTGAAGAGCAAGAAGATAGCTTCAAGCAAAAAAGGCTCGTCAGGAGATAGCAATAGCAGTGAATCTGACAACATAATTTATATGGATTCGTCTGAATATGAAGATCTCCCTGCAATTGTCAAGAAGGAACGGGAAACCTTGTGTCTTAGCTCAGAAGAAGAAAGCGTTTCTTCAGATTCTGTATCACCCAAATCGCCAAATCGTGGTCTGAAAACAAATGCCTGCCCTCTATTACATGATAGTTCAATCTATAGTACTTCTCTTTAAACAGACATTGATTTCCTGCTTATAAATTCGTACTGGCCGAATTTATGCATAACGAAGGAAGAAAAAAGGAAGGAAAAAAAAAAGGTTCGCCTCAAACATTATTTCGAAAAGTCAGTTGTCTTCAACGATATGGGCTAAAGCCCTCATCTTTCATTTTCCCACAAGTGGAAGACGTGTCGTCTATTAATAGTGGACAAATCAAGTGTACGTTAGAAAATCCTACAGAGTTCGGAGGCCGTTTTGCATTTAATGAAGATTTAAGGAATATTCAATAATATCTACCATTGTCTCTGCCTTTTTAGAGGTAAATGTATTTTAATAAAACAATTTTTAGTAGTAGTAGATAATAATTTACCTACCTACCTACTTTACTTTTTGTTACTACCTACCATGAAATGAAATGAAAAAGTTCGTTTTTGTTTATTTATATCAATTTGCTTGTTTTTTACTTTACGTTAATTTCTGTATATCAATAAATGTTTAAATGTTATTACAGTTTTTATGAGTGTTTTACTTCATGGCAAGTTTTTATTACATAAAACAATATTATAACTGATTTTTACGTTCAATGTAAGAAATACAACCCATAGAGGTGATTTTTATGTCCCGTTCAAAGTTGTGTCACTGTACTCATGGCATTAAACACCTTATTTAAAAAATGTGAAAATATTATTCCATACATTTAAAGGTACTATTGCTCTCATATGCTTACAATATCGTTTGTCTATTATCTATTGTTTAGAATCTGCAAAAAGGTAAACATTGTTTAATGTTATAGGATTTTACGGTATTTGACTTATTATCATTTACTTAATATCTACATTACCTGCTTAAGGTTAAAAATAATAAAATTTGGCTAGATGTACGGAGTAGTAGTACATTAGCGATTTGTGAGTTAAAGAAGAAAACATCTAAAAACCAAAAATACAAATTACTGAATAAGTTATAAACCGTTAAACTTATGGATTATAACATCAAACGGTTACGGATTATGTCATCATTTACTTAGTATATACTTAGTTTTGTACCTGACTTTCTCCAATCACAAAACTCCTGGTACTCCCTATACCTAGTATCGAGAATCGTTAGTTTTATTTAATATTTTTTGTTGTTATACATATTTTTAATTTTTAGAAAAACAACTACAATACCAAACAACCGATATCTGTAGACGTAGCTCTATTCTTAACAAAATCTATGGAAATAGTAAAGAAGGTCATTAACTTTTTATATCAAGGCTTAAAGATCAGAATAATAACATTGGATAAACAAACTCTATTAGATGTATTAAACAAGCTTTGTGTTTTAACAAAAGTTTCGTCTTTGTCGGCAAAGGTATATGTTTGTTTAAAATGTATATTGAAGTTAGATCCTACTGAGCTTATTAATTTGCCCTTATTTGGCTTGCTAATCGAAGAGAGGTATGTTAAATTAATAAACTGACTTACCTATATGAATCGCATATTAAAATGTTTATAAAATAAATTAAATCAACTTCAAAAAAGCCCTAAAGAATAAGAAATAATACTTTATTCGATCTTAAAAATTTGACTTTAAGAAGTCGGCGCACAACCTGTGTCGTTGCTAGAGCTTGACCGAGTGGGGCGTAGTCAGCGAAACAATCGAAAAAAAAACAAAATACTTAATTGTACCCAAAATGTCAACCATCAGGAGCAAATGTGTGTTATGTTGCAAATGTACCGAAGAGAAATGTATGTAAAAGACTTTTTAGCAGTATAGTGTCCTTATATTCTTTAACAAGACAACAAATGAAACCCCTCTTTTATTTAGAAAATGCAGACGTTTCGACCTTTATTAAGTCTTTATCAAGGCTGGAAAAGAAATTACAACATACACATATTCTGTTTTTCTTTTCAGAGGACAATATATAAGGAACGACAATAACAACAGTAAGTATATACGTTGTTGCGAGGTACTAAAAATGAATTAATTAGGATAGATTATGTTACACAAAAAAAATCATGAGAACAAATGTGAAGCGCTATCACAGTACAACTTAAATGTTAAAATAAAATAAAACAATTACAAAACATTCATCACAAAATCGGTAAAAATAAAAAACAAAAAAGGAAAAATCAGTGAAAGGCATTTTTCTTCACCCTTCTCTCCACTGTTCTTTTTCCCTCTATACATACCTTTTCCAACAAGGAAGAAGATTCTGCCAGGAATAATGAAAATTTGAATCAGTGGTGTATCATAATGGCAAATAGTAGTTGACAATGCTGTTTTTTTGGTTTTTTCTCGATTTCTTTCTCTATAATCATATTGATGTCGATTTAAGCGATTTTTTAAATATTGTTTATTAGGCTCCACGTAGCATTTGTTGCAGTCAAAACATGGTATTTTATATATAAGGTTAGAGAGATGTTCTTTTATCTTTTAAATAATTTACTCATTTAATATTATAGAAGGCTAACCTGCAGTTAGGGCTTCTTTGAACATATTTCCTTTGGATTTTTTTCTGAAAAATTACGGATATAGGGAAATTTAAAGTATTGATTTAAAATTCTAATAATTAGTGAAATGGGATAATTATTATTTTTAAGGATGGCTTTTACTTTGTTTATCTTTCGGTAATAAATTTAGGACTGCTGAGAGTATATGCACGATAAAGAAGATTTTTAATAGTAGACATTTTATGGGACGATAAGTAATTTTGTACACGGCTAGACGCAGTTGGCTTCATATACCACTATGTCGACAAGGTACTATCTATATTTCTGGTAATCACGGTGTCAAGAAAAGCTATTTTTTGATCTACCTTGGTTTCACTGGTGAATTTTAGTTTATAATGGTATTTTTGAAAAAGGGAGAAGATTTTGGATTTGATCTTTAGAACAAGCTATAATGGTGTCATGTAAATACAACTTAATGGATTTTAACTTAAACGGAATCAGATTATCAGTGTCAGAAATGAGTTGATTCATTACTAAGTTGACTAGTATGGGACTAGCAGGATTGCCCACAGCAGTCATGTCAAGTTGTTGATAGATGTAAACATTAAAAGAAAAATAACGAAAGGTATAAAGGTATATGCGCTAATGAAGCGCCATCTTTTTTTTTAAATATCTAATACTAATTGCTTTGGTATGTTTGTTTAAACACACGTCCAAAAAGAATTAACATATTTTTTTGTCAGATGAACGCTATTAATTAAATTTGCAAATTCAAAGGGAATTTTGTATGCTATATTGGAAAGTGAAAGTTACAGGCAGCCTCTTTACGAAATAGACGAATTTTCAATGCAGGACAAAGAAATAATTCTAAATCATATCACATCAATGTAAAATGTTTATATTCGCTTAAATCTGATGAACATCCGTACAAAAAAATTAAATGTTTTACTCGGGACCGTTTATTTGCAAAATTATTTGACAATTTTTGTAGTTCATGTAATAATAATTATAACAAATTATTTCGGTCTATCAAGAAGAGAAATATAAAAAACAATCTAATTATGTAATAGCCAAACAAAATTTGAACTTGGGACACATGAACAGTTTTTCTATAATTATATTAATTTAGCTTTGCATATAGAAGTCAAAAGAATATTTTGTGCTGGTCCCAAGTTCTCAATTCCTGTTGGGTCTATCTTACATATTCCAATCTTAGTAACAGACCTTGAGAATTTTATCAATAATCAAATAATTCAAGATGAAGAAAAGAACGAACTACTAGCTAGTTGCATTAATATTACAACAAAACTGTATACATTCTTTAAAAAACAAGGCAATTAAATCCAATAATATAATGAGAGATTTTAAAATCTGTAAATATTTTCTAAAAGATCATTCGGAATTGCTTGTAATCCGTTCTGATAAGGGGAATTCCACTGGGCTAATGTTACGTGAGGATCACATTTCTGCAACTGAAAACTTATTGAATGACGAACAAGTTTATAAAAAACTTGTTTTTAATCCAATTTCAAAATATCAATCAAAGGCCGATGAAACATTGTTTAATGTTATAGGGTTTTACGGAAATCTTCGAACTCTAAACTTAATAGATGAATCTCACTCAAAAAAATTGAAAAATTTCAATAGCATTCCACCTAAACTATATTGCTAGGTAACAAAAACTCCTACATGACCGTAAGTAGGTGGTAGTTAATTAAAATGGCAAGTTTTACTTAATAAAATATACCTCCTTGAATTTTAGGAAATCACTCTTAAATAAAAATAAAATTTTAGTATGTTTTAGAGATATTTTACTTTACTAAAGTTTTAGGAAAAGTTTAATTTTAAACCTAAAAAAAAATGTTTTTTATAAGAACCAAAATTATGCTATATAATATACGGATAACTAGACCACCTTAAACTAAATCAACAAGAAGTCTGCCCGATTAAACAATAATTGAACAACAATATGTCGTTTGCCATCAAACTACACGAAAATTGAGATGAAAATTAAAAATAAATTTTGGTGTGAAATTTTCTTACCGAATCTTCCACGTGCATGAATTAATACCGGAAATTATTTCCTCGGTGACGAGTTTTTTGAAAATTTTCCCGAGTCGAAGACAATAATTTCCGGCAATAATTCAAGCACTAGAAAGATCACTAGGAAATAATATTTTCGAACTTTTGCGCTGGGCGCCAATGACTAGCTACTGCGGTGGGCACAATTAATACTTATTATTAAGTCCATGACAAAAACATTATATACGGTGTAGTTATAATTTATGTTAAAGTATTATTTCTTCTTTTTAGTGCTTTTTTTAAATCGGGTTATTTTTGTTTAAACAAAAATATTTTAACGTTTTGAATTCTATTTATTTATTAAGTTTTAATGTAAAGTTCTGATTTAAAGCTTTCGAGGTCTAGACCTAAACATTCAGAAGCTCCCAATAAAATAAATATGTAAAGTACGAGACACGAAAGAAAACCGGGCGGAGTAAAGAAATCTCTTTAAACCAGTGATGTCCCGTCGTTCTTTAAATAATATGGCACTCCTTTTTGACTATACGCACTACAACTACCAGTTTATCAAAATTTTAATTTATGCAGTTCGACTTTAGGCTACTCGCGTATGCCAAAAATGGGCGTCTGTCTCCGTTTTTCATATTACTTTATACAGAGGCCGTCATTGTGAAGTACTATAGAGTGCGTTTCCTAATTGCGTGCTGATGTTAAAGAGGGTGTTTTTATGTCCCAAAAGTCTTAACTTTTGAGATACAGGATGGTAAAGTTTAAAAAGAAAACATTTTTTTTATCCCAATTCTGATCCTATTGTAGATAACTGCATGTAATTTGATACACGTCTTCTATGCATTAAGGAGCATAAGGATTTACCCAGGTTAATTACATATGCACGCCACTGGTAAAAATTTCAAAAATTGATTTTTATAAAAATTGCCTTTTTATGCATAAAAGACGTGTATCAAGTTTCACACAGTTATTTATCTATAATAGCATCAGAATTAGGATTTAACAAAAAATGTTTTTTTAAAACCCTGTATCTCCAAAGTTAAGACTCTTAGGTTCATATTAAACTTTTTTCTTAAAAAGGTCCAAGAATCACCCCCCTTTAAAATTAGCACGCAATTAGGAAATGCCCTGTATAGTACTTCGCAATGACGCCCCCTGTACAAAGTAATATGACAGACGGTCACTTTTGGCATACCCGAATAGCCCAAAGTCGAACTGCATAAGTTAAAATTTTGATAAATCTTGTTCACTGGAATCAGTGCTGGCTCGCCTACTATAACTACATTGATGTGTTAATTTAAAATTAATTATTTTGAAGCAGTTTATTGACAGCTCATTTATGAACAATTATACAAAATATATGAAAAAAAACTAAGCCATTTTTGAGGTTGACGGCTGTGATTCTAATGGTTCGATTCCTTCTAAATCGTTGTCTTTCTCTGAAAATAATGATGTTTCGTCGTCACTACTTGAAGATCCCAGTGTGATAACTAAATCATCAATAACCGTTTCAATTTTGCCATCTACTTCCCAGTATTTATCTTCAATAGAACGAACATGTTAAACATATTGAGTCAATCGCTTCTAACGTTATTTTATTTAAATCTTTAATTGAAAGTTCGCGAGTGTTACGCTCTCGAATATATTTTCTTACCGAATCTTACTCCTGCCCATGCAAGTTCAATAGGGTTGAAGTCGCACATGTATGGAGGCAGCCTTAATGGTGTATGACCGAGGTTACGTAAAAGACCGTCAATTTTATACTCTTTTTCTCTAGGCTTGTTGGCTGATATTACTTTATATAATTGATAATTTCTCCATGTTGGATCACATACAAGATTGTTCGATTTAAGCCACGATATCATATGAGCTTTTGTAGAGTATTTAGTTGGCACTCTTCTACGTGAGAATGATAAGACGCATTATCCATTACCACGACTGATTTGGGAGGAATGTTAGTAGAAGCTTCTCGAGCAACCACTTTTCAAAATTATCTCTATTAATCTGTCCATGATAGTCTCCAGTTGTTAGTCCCGAGCGAAAAACTAAAGCAGCACCTAGAAAAAATCCGGCTTCTGAACCAGCATGAACTATAATAAAGCGACTATTAGAGCGACTATTATAATAAAGAGACTATTAGATTTCCTGAACAACACCTGTAACACTTTCAACATTTGTTCACTGTCATATCATTATCTGCCCAGGTTTCGTCTAGATACACAATATTGCGACCTTCTTGCCTATATTGAATTACAGTTGATAGATATTTCACCCGCCAGTGAAAAATATTTGGTCTCTCAATGAGCAATTTTCGTTTATTTTGGCACTTGCGCCAGACAAAACCATTTGATCGTAAAAGCCGATTTAAGATTTTATACCCGTACGGAAAATCTATTTTGTTCTTTACAGTACGAAGTAGGGGTTTGCAGGTCGGAACCTTCTTCAAGTTTATATAAAAATCCTTTATTGTTCGTCGAATTACTTGAAAATCACCATCGTCAATTTTATCTTTGTATGATAATCGGGGTCTTTTTTTACCAGGAGATTTTAAAGGTGAAGTAGAAGATGAGCGATCATTATGTTCTCTTTGAATTTTTCTTACACTACTTTCCGAAACACCAGTGTAAAATGCAGCGCGTTCTGTTCGATTTTGAATTGGAATAGTCAAATTATTATTTTCAGCTTCTCTAGTACAGGCCTCGCAATAACTTCACGTGCACCGCTTTGAGTTGTTTTTCCTCTTTTGATCGCCATCGTTACTTCGAAATAATAATTTAAATTCAACGCAACGCATTTATATAGAAATGAAAACAAATGCTCGAAATGCATAGGCTCCACTGGAAATAGCTAGAACCGTCTAGCGGCAAGTGCATGGAGACTCTAGGCACATCTCAATTACAAGTGGACCAGTGTGAAATTTACTAAATCCTCGATTAATTTTCCGTACCGCTTAGCTGGCGCACTTTATAGGTGAAGCGGCAAACTATTACAACAAATAAAATAACAGAAAATGTATTTGCGTACACAAATTTTACTTTTCCGCTTGCTTAAGACTATGAACCTTTATTTTAAGGACCGCGCGGTTTTCTTTCGTGTCCGGCACTTTACTGGAGCCGATAAATATTTTCTAGATTTACGATAACTACTTTTATATAAAAAGCCCATCTTAACATATCTATACATATTTATAGAGAATTAGCAATAAAAATTGTTAAAAATTAAAGTTATGAGAAGAACTGAACTTCGTGCCCATAAAAATCCGAACACCATTTGAATCACGATCTTTTGGGCTGCTTTCTACATTCAACTTTTTTTTCCTTTCAATGTATCTGCTATGGGACCATCCCGGCACCATACTGAATACTCAAAAAATCCTTTAAATTGGCCAATTTATGTGAACTACTCGGTTTATTATAGAAAATCAAATTTGTCAAAAATTAAAATGATTACAATGATGATATTTTCAGATTAATCCCTATTTTCCCTCTCTATCGCTAGGTATACATTTCACTTAATAAAACCATAAATGTTTTGTGCCAAGAATAAAGTTATTTAATTTAAAGTAACAAAAAAAAATAGATTCCCACTAGGTTAAGTGATGAACCGCAAGGTATGCTGCTCAAAATGTTTTTTCGGTTATTGCTACTTCATAGACCAAATTTTAAGGCATTTCAAAGTTATCACGGAAACTCGCTCGCAGAAAACAAAATAGAGCCTTTCCCATATGCTTTCTATGGGATTACCGCAGAATCACCCTGAATAATTCCTAAAAAAATCATCTAAATTAGCCAAACCATCCCAGAGTAAATATATTGTGTACATAGAGGCGAATTGAAAGCCTTCTCCTTTTTTTTAGTTAAAAATATAGGGTTAGTCGTTGACTGACAGTTCAAACCAGAAGAAAAAAGTTTTCTAAAGCAGACATCGTTGCAGATATTTTCAGGGATGCAGGTTTTTTTTGTAGATAAATATGTAACACGAAATACAATTTGGGAAGTCTGTGCAGTTAGATATTAAAAATATATTATTTTAGCAATAGCTACACCGACCTAAATCAAATTTCAATAAAAAATGTACAGATAAATATCCTGCGACGAACTAGGTCATAGAGACTTAAATTTATTATTTTTATTAAAAATATACGTATTGTAAAGATAAATATCTCAGATTGTGAAAGAGGATTACGTTCTTGAGGCTCTTTCACAATTTTTAATAATAGAAAAACGAAAGTGGGCACATTCTCACATTCTGATTAAAATCAGCCGACAAGTCGCTATTTAATACCTTTTTTGAGATACAAGTTGTAAAAAATAAAAAAGCTTAAATTAATTTAGATCCTTGGAGTTTAGCTATATTTTAATATTTGTTTTTGTTTCTTTTACCTAATCCTTCACATTACTTTGATACTATTTTCTTTGGTTTTTGGTTACTTTTTAAAAAAGGAAAAGTTATTTTTAAATTATTTTATTTTAATTTGACTAAAGTCTCGATGTAGGTTCGATCTTCATCGCAGTCTAAAACTACTAAAAAACTTACCAGGAACATAAATGCTAAAATCCAAGAACACATTGACAGGATGTCCGCGAAAAAACCCTAAAATTGAAAGAGGTGATTCTGCATAAAAAACATGAATTTTTTTTATATGAACATAAGTCCGGAAATGCTCCATTACACAGATACAGGTTTTTGTAATAGAAATTGTATTTTCTTTTAATAATTGTTGCAAAAAATAAAATTTTCCCGCGAAATGGGGTAATCAGAGTTCTTTTTGGGTGAGAAATCATAATTTGGTATTACATTTTATATAGCACTTAGAGGGCGCTACGTATGCTAATTGAAATAAATAATATTTCAATTTTTTTTTCAAGATTTTTTATAAATAAATATTATTCTTATGCGTTTTCTAAGTAAATAAAGTGAGTTTTATTTAGCATTTGCCTAGTAATATATACCAAATATATGATATATCTATTTCTAGTAATGTGACGCTTAAATCTAGGTTTAAAATTAACATAACTAAGCATTTTTAAATAATTATACACCAGTTTATTAAATTTTCACTCACTATCAGCGTTTTTAATAACACTGGACAATGTATTAAATAGGCAGACTTGTTCGTAAAATAGAGATTTCTGAAGTTGTGTAGTTTTTACTACGGGAACATGATAAGTACTTTTTGAATGAATATTATAATTATGTAAGTTAGATTATCGCTCAAGAAATGAGTCAAAATAGGCAGGTAACACATTGTGCTCAATTTTATAGATTAAAGATAAATTCGCCCTTTTAACGCACTGCTCCACTGAAAGCCAATCTAATGAGGATAACATATATATTGCAGGTGTGTATCGATTGCAACCCAACAGTATTCGCATTGCTTTATATTATTGAACTTCCAGTCTGCCTATATTTTTTTTAGTGCAAGAAATAAGTAATGATATGCAATAATTAAAATGCGGAAAGATTATTGTATTGTATACAAGTTTTTTTGTCCAGTAAGGTAAAGAAGAAGATTAAGAAGTTAATGTCATTTCGCCATATTGCACTTTTATACTGGATAGCTGACCCGCAAGAATGTTTTGATCTGAATCCCGATTGGCCCAGATACAACAAACTGTTAACTTCAAAGTATGATTTTAACTGAGCAGTCACAATAGATTCAATAATTTTATCACTTGTGTTTTTTACTAATTTTATACTCAAAAAATTTTCACTCGTACTTTTGCTTTTTAAACCAAACACTATTCGTTGTAACTTATGTAATGTAACAGCAGTAAACTGCCTCAGTTGTGTCCCCCTATGTTGATTTCTTGCAGTATACCAGTTTGTTCTCTCTATACTTTCTGCCACTTCTTTTAGGTTGTCCAAGTAGAAGCAGTTAAAATTCTCTTCCACTGGCCCGTTATAAGATCCACAATTAATTACTGAAAACTCAATATCTTGTTTTGTATTTCCCAGTAAATTTTTTACTGTCTTCCACATTTTCTTCCTGTTGCCTCTGCACATATCAATAGTCCTATGAAAATATTTTCTTCTTTCAGATTTGATCATTACAACCATTCTATTTCCTTTTTACTTATACTCCTTCCAGTCCTGGTCGTTTTTGGTAAGAGAGTACTTTGTATACGCATTATCTCTACTTATTTGCGCGTTTGTATTTAAAGTAAGATTTTAGTTTACATTTATTTAAAAATTATTTCCATTTACTAATGATGAATATACAGATTTAATCTATATGGGGAAGTCGTGTATCGCTTTAGCTGCACCATGTAGACATGCTGAGAAGTTTCATGATAGAACGCATCCCACTCATACAACGTTTACGGCTCTTCACAAAGGTTGCGGTAAACCTGATCAGTGTTTTAAAAAAAATGAAAAGGATAGGAATTTTAGACCAGAATTAAGTGTTCGAAGATTAATAAAGGAATAAGAAAATTGAAGATCCAACATTTTTTCTCGTATTTTATTCTCCCATGAATCTAGATGTACAAAAAACGGAATTGATAATTTACGCATTTCACATAATTATGCATACGTTGGGGATAATTCCCGCGTTATTTCAAAAAAGCAAACATTAACATAAAGGTTTAGTATTAATGTGTGGATACGCATTGTAAAAAACAACCTAATTGCCCGGTCGATTAACTGGCAAAGAGTATTTAAATTTTCGTTTACAACGATTTACCCACATTACTAGATGAAGTTTCTTTAAATATTCGGCAAGCCATGTAGATTATGCACAATGGGTGTCCGGCTCATTTTAGTTGAAATGTGGGCCAATATATGGATCAGACATATGGAAACCAGTGGATTGGTAGAGGTGGGCTAGCTCAATGGCCAGCTAGGTCGCTGGACTTAAATCACTGTGATTTTTGTATATGGGCTTTTCTCATATGTCGTGTGGACTCCGTTCCAGCACAAATGCGTGAGCAGCTTTGGTTACGAGTTCAAAATGCCTGCAATGAGTTTAGACACATAGCCAGAATATTTATGGATGAATCAGAGATTCATTCACAAAAACATTACATTATGCCTTGAAACCAAGGGTCACTATGTAAAGCATTTATTAGAGTTATTCAATCCTTACCTACCTTTAATTTTATAATGTCTTGAAATAAAAACACCTTTATTATTATTAAAAATTTCTCGTAAACTATTACCTCTAGCCTTCTTGAGCAAGTATACCTCTTTTGCTTAGAAAAGGTGTAAAAATAATATTTACAATTTACAAAAAAATCCAGAAGTTTACTATCAAAAAAATTGGAACAAATTTAAATAAATAATAAAAGTGTGCGTAGCGCTCTCTAAGTGCTACATAAAAACTAATACCAAATTATGATTTCTCACCCAAAAAACTCCCGGTTACCCAATTTTGCGCGAAAATTCAATTTTTTTGCAATAGTTAGTGCAATATGTAGTAAAATTTCTATTTCAACACCCTGTATCTCTGTAACAAAGCTTTTCCGGAGCTATGATCATATAAAAAAAAAATTCACGATTTTCACTTTCATTTTTAGGGGTTGTCCGTGGACACTATGTATAAATTACATCACTTTTTGATATCAAAACAAACAGAACAGAAAACTTACTACTAATATTAAGATCAGGTAGCCCCCCTTTCTATGAGAAAGAAGAATTAAAGAAGAAATGCCTAAACTATACTAGGTGTATCAGGGAGTTGAATTATGTGCGTTGGGATTGGCTAATTTACGATAGAAAGAACTATGGAAAGTAATCTCCTAGTATCATTCAATATTTATCTACATAATGTTTTCTAATAAAATGACGCACTGTAAAAAAACTGAAAATATAAATATCAACAAATTGAATATTTATAGAGGGTAATTAATATATATGTAACTACCATATTTTTTAAATGGTTTATTCCTGTTAATTAAATATTGTTCAATAAAAATTAATATTACTCGTGCATCTTTGCGGAAAATGATTTTCGAAAAAATATATAAGAAATATAACTGAAAGGGCTTATATTAAAAAAACCAGTATTTGCTATAATAATTATATAAAAAAAATATATTTATAGTTTTTAGTGCGTTTTAAGTTAACACTACCCCTCTAGTACCGGTTTCCTCTTATAAGATTTAAATTAATTTTAAAAATATCACAATAATTGAATGACGTTTTAATTGGTTGTTATTTTTTTATTGCTGTAGTTTCAATATAGATTTAGCTATTGACTTACGGATTTTTATTTTTGCTAGAAGTTATTTTTCAAGCAACAAAAGCCACTACAACGCATTCTTAAGTTTTGTGCTGTTCTGGATCCAGGTAATGCATGGAAATCCCAATAAAACTTTATGCTATCTACCTCAAAAGAGTAGATTGTTATTAACTGTTAAACGTTCTATGAGACCTCGAGAATTTACAGTAAGTATTAACAGGTTATCACGTCTTAGCAATTTAAGTTAAAGCAATACAAAATATACATACACATTTAAAATACCCTATAAAATAACTGACTTTTGTAAGATGATTTCTTTGACTAATAATCTAAGATAAATCGAGGGGTCCCTCAAGACAGTATTTTGGGTCCTCCGTTGTTTTCTGTATTAACAGCTGATTTTTAGTCCCTCACCAAGGATTTTATTTACAAATTAGAATTTAAAGATCATATTTTATATTTGCTTCAGAAAAAGATTACAAGACTGTTCTGTATCCAAGACCCATTAACTGTAACTGGTGACACGATCTGACAAGGCGGTCAGTTTATTACTTATTCAGCTTGACGTTTTTGTTGTGATAGTTGTCAGTTGTGTTTACTGCAAATAGAATGCCTATAGTGAAAAAAATGAAGTAATATACATAGATTGTTCTCGGTTGATATCTTGTTACCGGTAAGAAATAGAGAAGAAATGTATGGTAGACTATTAAAAACTAAATCAGGAAAGTGTAAACCGTTTTGTTCTAATTTGAACCGTTTAGTTTAGACTCTACAGCTGTTCAAAATTGAAAATACCAGTTTTTAAATGTCAATATCTCGAAAACAATTAAACTTAGGACAATATATGAAGTAGACGTAGAATTTTAGATAAAATTTAAATATGTAATAAAATATAGGGTATTTCATATATGAAAAATTATTTAAGTAGGTATATAAGTCATCCTATATACTAATATTTATATTTAAACTTTTTCTCTATCTCTAACCATTATTACAACCGAGAACACACTACCGGGACACCTTGTATAAAAAAATGTACTTTTTCTAAAGTTATTCAAATATTTGTTATGCTAAAACTTCTTACAAGAATATTTTTTGAGACTTTAAAAATACATCATATTTTTTCAAATACGATGCAAACTTTTTGAAACGTACTCAGCAAAAAAACTTGGTAAAAATTTGAGCCAACATCCCTAAACATAAGTTTAAAATTATAATAAACTAAGGCTGCATTTTATTGTAATAAAAAAGTTTCAATTTTGAACAAAAAAAGGCTAATAGAATAGATATGGACGATGCCGTGCTAAAGTAAGCCGGTCGCCGAGTGACGTAGATCGCTCACACTGAAAAGGGATAAGTCAAAATCGCTCGAGGCAACCTATAGAGTTACTGGGTCTTGTTCTGTATCGGCATTCTTTTATATATAACTCCGCAAAAGTCCTCACCTATCTACTATCAGATCCTGACAGAATCTCCTCGGTTGTGGTGGTTGATTTATTCTGTAATTTTATTCGATTGTAATGAAGTTAGTAACGTGGCCACTTTGCAAATTCTAGCAAATTTGCCGGACATTCCGAGCTTAGATAGATTTGGAAAAAGTGTTTAGGTACAATTCCGGTAGTCGAAATTATTACTGTAAAGAAACATAAAATACGGGTGCTTCACAAAAATTAATTTCCTGGCGTAGGCGTTGAAATTTAAATTTAAAGTCTGATTAACTATATTAAGTTATTACGCGCAATAATTATTTTTGTATTACTTCTATGATTTTATTTACTTATACTTACGTTTAATCATATTCGGTGTCTACTGCAAAAAAAACGAAAAATTGAACCTCCTAAAATGAAAGAAGTAGTGGCTGTCAGATTAGCAGCAAAGTTAAATCGATTAAAAGTAACATTTTCAAGTTGCATTTGAAAAGTTTATATTTAATTTTAGACACCTTTGAATTAGAAAAATATCTAAATACAATTAAATGCAAATTCCAATAACCTAAATTTTGGAGAAAATAACAGACTTTTGTAAAATATTAATTCTTTAAAATTTCTAGAAAATTTTGAAAACACATCTTTTCAGACCGTGTTTTCAGCTAAGAGGAGAGTAGTTACGTTTCTGTGAGAAATGTCAATTATGTATTTCTGTACACTCTAATTTTACAATTTTTAAAAGTGCCTTTCTACTTTATTTGTTAAAATATGCATAACTATTTAGTAATAATATAATTTTTTAAAATATAATATTACTTAGTTAAATTACTTATATAATATAAAATATTATAAGTTGTTGCATTTTTTAGAAGTAAACTGTCATTCGAAATTCCTAGAGAAGTTATTGCTAGGTATATAGATATTTAAAAAAAATACTAATGCATTGTAAATTTTAATACAAATTCATAATTAGCATATATTTAGGATAAATAATAAGAATACCATTATTTCCTTTTTGTAACGCTAAATATATCTTATAAATTGTACTCTTTTGCACGGGAGCACTTACCCAAACACAGAACATGTTAATGAGTCTTTGGATTTTTCTCCATTTATTTCGATAGGTTAGATTTAATATTTATAATAACGATTGTTGGAAATAAATGTTATTATTATTATTATTTAAATATTATATTTTCCATTTAAATAAGGTGGTGAATTTCTTTTGTTTCTTTTTTAGGTAAGTAAATATATGCCCATGATATCTAAAATTTACAATGGAGAAGACTATTATGATGACTGTGATGAAATGTGTGATATCTTCAGTGGTCATCACATATGAACGGCATTTTATACAATCTTAAGATGGTCAGTTGATATTACTTTTAAAATGTTTCAATTTATTTCTGATCCTAACATTAAGGTTTTTACTTGGTATCGTTATTTATTTTATTTATTTAAATACATTAGGGCTCGAGCAGTATTCAGATCGTTGTCTACCAATTTTTTTTCTTTTTTATTTAGGTAAGTCTAATATTGTTAAATATTTTTGACAGTTCTTTAAAGTTTCCATGCTCCACAATCTCTTTATATGCAATATACTTTACAATAATCACGTTAGTTGTCATTACTTGGTATTATATAGAAAAATCGATCGGTGTTTTTTTTTCTGAAAAATTTATCAAAACGTGTAATGTCGGGTCTATTATGAACAGCTTATTGGTCAGTGAGTACAGTTCGATCTCAGTCTGTATGTATTATTTCCCAAGACTGTTTCAGGGGTATATCCCTATTAAAATTTTGTTACCCATATGTTCTAAGGTAATGTATTTTTTGATTACCTGCATTAACCTGATGGTGCTGGCCTCATATAATGGCTTAAAACAAATTATAAAACTGGTAGGGTAGGGCTAAATTGTAGTTATGTTGGCTATTAGTTGGCAAAGTACTAGACACATTTACAAACAAGCAGAACCGGCATCTATTTCGAAATTGCTCCTAGCAACAAGGGTTTAGGGACGCCCCTGCTAGTAGGGTAGAAGATGACTAAAAAATAGAAATATTTGTAGGATTTCGAAAAAGAATTATTAATTGTTTTTTTACATAAAAAGACAAAATTTGAGAGCATACATTTTTACTTGTTGAAGTATTAGCAAGGTAAGCTATCCATTGCTACTAACTGAACATTGTGTCCATAAAGTCTTGCAAAATTTGGATTAAAATTCAGGTAATTATTTTTGGCAAAAATATTAAAACGTATAAACTGCTGGCCACCTCCAGTGCAGTCCTAAAGCAAAATCTTTGTATAAATTTAAAGTAAAATATCTCTGAAAGAAAGCAAAATATTTTATTTCGGTTTTCAGGATATTATCGTGTTTTCTTTTCAGATTAATCCCACGATCAAATGGCTTCTGTAACTTTAGCAGTTTAGATATTTGGTGCTGACATGAAATGTTGTAAAAAATAGTGATTTATTTACAACATTTCATGTTAGCAACAACCATTGAAAAAATTAATAAAATTTTAATTCGTTTTACTCGATTGTTGAGGAGATTAAATACAAAAAAACGGTTTGGTGGATTTTCCGATCTCCCCTCTAAATTCTGAGATATCAATTTTGTTGGTAAAATTTTGATTAATTTTATGTTTTACCGTGTAACTTTACTACTTAAAAACAAATCAGGTTTCGTTTTTACACAAAGGTGTTAAAATAATGCGTCAACAGTATATGTTACATAAAATTAATGCACGGTGTCTAAAATTTCAAAACTTTGAAAAAAAAAATTTTTAAGGAAAAATATCCCAACAACAAATTATCTGTTTCGAGGTTCATATCAAAGAACTAAAGCAGGCTATTAAGAAATTAAGTGACTTTTAATATCTTTGAGGCATTATCTCGAAACAGTTCGCGAATTTTTTTTGATAACCCTATAGTTTTTTAATACAGCTCAAAAATTTCTAAATATTTTTAAATGAAATTTGGTACATATTCTATTGCAAAACATTCAGAACTTCTTACTAGAACGTTACTGGTCATTTTTCGTATTAAGTCAAATTCCTCATTATATTTTGCAATTTCTTCTTCCGTTATTTTATTTAGATGTTTTCAACAGTTTAGAGAATATTTAGCAAAATGTACAGGATAGTCATTTCAACTGCTATAACTTTAATTATTTTTTATGGCATTTAAATAATTCAAAAAATAAATTGTGCTGATTATTACGTAGTATAAAAAGAATATAGAAAACTGTCACAGGTATAAAGCAACTTTTTTTCCTAATGAGACAATCTGCAAAATTTAATTTCAATAGAGACGTAAGAGAAATGTGGCGAGGGAAAAAAGAGAACCTTTTTCACATGCATTGGTCTTATAATACAAGTTTTTCATTATTTTTTAATCTTTTCTTAAGAAAACGAAACCAAATTATCGTGGTAAATATCAAAATCAGCTACAGCAAATTTAAGCGGACTTATATTTGACGCATTGGAAGAAAAGGAATTTAAAATTACTTTTATCTCGATACAATATGAATTACTACTTTAAAGAAATTTGTTAGCATCACTGCAATAAATAGACCAACCGATTTGACAAAACTTAAATTTTAAGAGTCTGTTTTAGAATGAAAATAAGGAGTCCACAAAGGGTCTTATGATTGTGTTAACATGCTACTTCTACGTGGATTACGTATCGTAGGTTCAAAGTTTCCAAAAATGAAATAAAATTAAGTAACTGTCAAATTTTCCAGAGTTGAAACAGAGGTTCAAGATAACATATTTTAGTCCAAGCTCTAACAAGAGTATCGAAAAATCGGACCTAAAGAACTAATCTCTCTAAAAAATAAGCTCAAGTTAAGTTTAGCAAAATATATTTCAAGAGACAATTATTGTTAACGCTTTAAATTTTTTTCTAATTAGTGTCGCGTAGTAAAGCGTTTTTTGTTCTCTAAAAATGAACATCAGTTCACTGATCTTAGACTTACTCTATATCGGACTCACGTTTTGGATTTAACTGTTCCCATTCATTTTAGGATTTTAAATGTATACCTGTATTAAAAATTTCATTACCATGGTAATTGATAATTAAAGAGATCAAAAAAATTCGCAAACCGTTTCCAGATAATACCTCGAAGATATTAAAAGTCACTTAACTTCTTAATAACCTGCTTTAGTTTTCTGATATGAAGCTCGAAATAGATAATTTGCTGCTAGGATATTTTTCCTTTTTTTGGAAATCTTGAATTTTTTAGACATCGTGCATTAATGTGTGTAACATATGCTATAGACGCATTATTTTAACACATTTGTGTAAAAATGAAACCTGATTTGTTTTTAAGTAATTAAGTTACAGGGTAAAACATAAAATTAATCACAATTTTACTAAAAAAATTGATATCTCAAAATTTAGGGTGAGATCGGAAAATCCCCCAAATTGTTTTTTGCATTTATTCTCTTAAACAATAGAGTAAAATGAATTAGAGTTTTATTAATTTTTTCAATAGTTGTTGCTAAGATGAAATGTTGTAAATAAATCACTATTTTCTTTCATCACCCGGTATATCAAAACTGTTAAAGCTACAGAAGCCATTAGATCTTATGGTTGATCTGAAAAGAAAGCAAGATAATATCTTGAAAACCGCATTAAGATATCTTGCTTTCTTTCAGAGATATTTTACTTTAAATTTATATAAAGATTTTGCTTTATAAACTTGAGGTGGCCAGCAGTTTAGTAATTTATTAAAATGCATTTTCTTTTAACACGCATGTAATTTATTTAAACGATATAGCTCATTTTAATAAAATATTTGGGTTTTCCATTTTAAAAAATTACCATTATTATAATACATTACAAAGCACATTTCTGCAAAACTTTATAGACACACTGTGTAGGTCACAAGGCATATCTGTGTGATGGTAGATATATTGAAATTTTTGTTTATACTGGAATGAAATTTAGTTATGTTATTGACTAAAAATTTTATTGTAATTATTTACTTTATATTTAAAACAGTTGTTAAATATACATATTAATAGATGTAAAAACTATTACTGATTTAGTTTATTTATTATTATCATGAAACAAAAAATGTTATTTGTATTTTGGTATCCCATCCGCAAGCAATACACCACAAGCAATTAAATTAAAATAATTGAAGCACTCTAGGTATAATAGATATGTTTTAAAATTAAAATAATTCGTACATCACGCCAAAAAGCATTATTAAAATATAAAAAAATGTAACTATATTAAAAAAAACTAGAAAATATCACATAAAAACTCCACTCGACTGTGTAATAAGCCTTCACAATTTGGAAACGCCTTATCCCTCTACGGACGGTTTCTGGCAATTTATTTGGCGGAGTTTTAAGAGTAGTTTGTTAAAGAGTTTCTTTCTATTATATAATCGGTACAAAAAGTCTCCATATACCACCTGCTTTCTACACTATTTTGCTGTGGTGTTTAACTAATTAATTGGAACTATGAGAAATCATGCTTAAATTAATAATTAAGGCATAACCTACGAGAATTAGTATCAAAAACAACTACGATACATTTTATTTTGAAATTACATCATTGTTATAGAACTACAAATAAAAATTAATGTCACAAAGTCTCCATACACTTAACAATAATCAATAATAGTTTGACTGAGTTTAACGGAAAATAACAATAACAATATCATATAAATATAGAGAATTTGGTGCTTTCAGATACCGCCCAACTAGAAATTTTGGAAACTATAAGAGAAATAAAATCTAAAAACAAAAAAGTAGCTGGTCTTGATTGTGTGTATAAAAATATCTGAAAATTTACCCACTACTACTTCAAGCTGTTTAATTAAATGTATTATTTATAAATTTCAGTAATTTAAAAACAAAAACGCCAATTAATAAAAAAAAAATAGTTTATCAGATTCCTTGCAACAATTGCAACGGTGTTTATATTGGACAAACATGCCAATATTTGAAAAAAAGACTAAGTCACAAATACGACAAAAAAAACTCAATAGAATTAACAAACCACGAATAGTCCAAAAACCATACATCAATCAACTATGAACAAGCCAATTTATTAAAAACTGAACCTCAGTTGAAAAAAGAGGAATCTTTTGAGACGGCTGAAATTCATAAAAACAAGGATGCCATAAACGACAAAAAAGATATTAACAACCTAAATTAAATATATATATCTTTATTATAATCACTCACATCGTTGTATTTGTTTATTTTAACACAGTGAGCGTCCCAGTAATTTTAAAACGTAAACTAAATGTTCTAGTATATGTCAGAATATGTGTATTTTTGTGGAATTATTTATTTGGAAATTTTACGTTCTATGGTAAGTCTTAAATTTTAAATACTTTTAATTGTTATATAGAAAATGTGCTTAAAAGTCTTTTAGGTTTAAAAATGACCAAAACTATGGTCGAAACGCTACCGAGGCATCAAATATATATTTTAAAAGATACCTTCTGATTTGTTGTTTAATATAATGACCTTAAACTATAAAAATTTAGAAAAATATACTATTGAGAAAAGATCAAAGAATACAAAAGCATATGTATATATATATATATATATATATATATATATATATATATATACTATAACATTCTTTACATGTCAAAAAAACCTACATAAGAAATTTACTTGCTTCGTATTTCAATATAAAAATATATGGAGAACAGGAATTCCTGCCAGTATGTAAAATCTAATTTTAATGTTAAGGTCAAAGTGTGTTTGTTTTTCGCAAGAAGTTATCGATACTAATTGCAAAGCAGTGAGTACAATTTTCTACCTTTTTTTTTCTAAAAATCCTCAATTTCTAATTAATGTGCATACAGAGATAAAAAACAAATTTCTTCTCATATTGCAGCCCTGAAGAAGGTAATAATCATTACCGAAAGCTTGGCGTAGCTTAAAAGCAATTTAAATCTAGCCCTAAATTAGGACCGATACTCCAATAATTAGGTTACTTGTTGTTCAACTAGTCGGTCAAGACTACCCTTCTCTTTAATATATATATATATATATATATATATATATATATATATATATATATATATATATATATATATATATATATATATATATATATATATATATATATGTATTACAGACAGCATAAAGATATATAAACATTAAAACAATAAACACTAGGGAAGAAACTGACTTAGTAGTAAATAAGTAAGTATCTTTTTTATTATAAAATTGAGGTCAACAGCTAATTAAAAAAAATAATGAAATATTTTTAATTTAATTAATATATCGTTTAGAATTGCAATCAAAAGAAACCTTTGATGAAAATTGAAATATCTAAATCCGTAGCTTTTCTTATATAATAGAACTAATCATAATTGTGCGGCTATACGCTTCCTTTTAGATCTCCTGGGATTTTTGATAATTGCCAACAGGAATAAGAAAGCCAAACATAAATGAGATTATCCTGCCGACTTATCTCGTCACTGGGAATTAGTTGGAACTGTCGACGTCTAAGTATATCGGAAAATTTTTCTTCTTTTAATAAAGCTGCTAATTTTATTCAGTAATACGTATACATTTATTATTGTCCTAACAAAGGGATGCAGTGGACAAACGAACCTCATCAAAGAAAAAGTCGTCAAATTTTCCTGAAACCGAACTCCAAAGCAATATCCCCTGTTGGATACTCCCAAAGTCTTGCGATTTTCACAGCGTGAAAAGTTGACAACATTAGACCCTAAATTGAAATTGGAATTCCGCACAAATTGAGCAGCATGTTGTGAAATTGTTCTTTTATAGGCTTTCTCTCAATTTAGTCATTGGTAAATGCTTGTTAATCTTTCTTCAGTGATGGATTTAAGGGAGTCCATGGGGCCTGCCCCCCTTTAGAATTTACATTTTTACTGAACAGCTTAATATTAAAAATATATTCTTGTAAAATTTCAATTGAAATACGTAATAAGAGCAGGTCAGGGGTAATTTTGCCACTACCATTGGAGTTGTAAATAACTTTGGCTGAGTTTAGTATTTTGATGATACGCAAAAATTAAATGGGTTTTTATTATCATTTTCGGAAAATCTGATAACAAACAAATAAATTTAAAAAAGCAAGTAACAATATATATTCTAGGTAATTATTGGTCTAATAGTAACATTAGAAACACTAAGTAAATGGTTAAAAATAATATTATATAACAATAAAACAAGAGGAGGGCATTAATTTGCTTTCTTTTCAATATCTTTGAAAATATTCAAACTTCATTATCACTCTAATGATAACTCTCATCTTCCGGGACGTTTTCCACTAGAACTTTCTTCTACATATTCAAAAACCAGTTTTGATACAATAACGTAGTTGGGCAACATTTTTTCACCTCTTAGGTAGCTGTTATCTGCCAATAGCTTCCCTGAGCTAATAGTAATATCCGTTTTTTCAAACCTACTATAGCTCCAGCTATAGAAAACATATTAGGCTTGAGAGTAAGACGTAAATATGGGATCTTGGTCTGTTAGTACAGGCAACAAGTAGAGCAAATGCTTTTTGGGCACTTCGGTTGCTGGGCCCCCCTGGAACTTTTTCTGTATCCGTCCTTATGTTTCTTAGAATGCATTTATATTCGTTTGCAGCTTTTTTAATTCACATATTGTAATAACAGTACTTTCTGTGTTCTTCAATTCGTTGGTAACTCACCCTTCTTTTTGAGTGATACATTTAGATAGTATACGTCTCTGTGGCTCAAAATGTATTATTATACTTCTCTTTATAATTGGGTGGCTTGAATTTTTTTAATGTATCATTTCATTTAGGGCACATCTTCAGTAAAACCTTTGGCGCTAAATGGTGGTAAATGAGAGGGACTACAAAACATAAAGTATGCTGACTATAATTCGTCAGTTAGTAGTAAAGGAACAATTTTAAAAACTCAAAAGTATCGCATGAGGGTTCAGAAAGCGATTCTAGACAAACAGACTTGCAATCGGTTTTTGATTTCAATATATATATATATATATATATATATATATATATATATATATATATATATATAGCTAATACAATTTGCATTGAAATCCATTTTTTACTATATTCTAGTTCTTGACACCTCAAGAACTAGAATATAGAAAAATGGTGTCAATTTGAAAACGAAGAGTATTTAATATTTCTTTAATTATTGGAAACACTATGAAAATTTTGTAATACCCGTCAATTTACATATCAAGGGGGACAACTGTTAAGGTATTTGTATTACAATCAACCCCTGACCCTGAGGGCAGCTACCTAAAAATTTGAATAGCAACCCCCACTTATTTCGCTATTTTTGAAATTGCTAGATAAGTTATATCTATTTTAAATTGTTTTTTCTCAAAATTAAGGTAATTAAGTTCACAAATGCAGTATGGGACGTATTTAATTTATTAAAATAATGCAAGGTTTAATGGTGTTCCATCACGACAGCCATCCCCTAAAAAGTATTATAATAAAGTTAGTGACATACTGAATTTCTTAAAATTACTTTATGAATTGTTGAAAATGGTTTCCATTGTTTTGTACAGCTAATATTCAAATCTCTGGTGAAATAGCCTTACATTCTTCTTTAATCCTTTGTTAGAGTTGTACAACTCAGTCAGATTGGGTTTTGAAAACAACGGATCTCAAGTGACTCTATAGAAAGACATCGAGCTGTGTCAGATCTGGTGACCTAGGTGCCCATGGTCATATCATATCAATCCACTGCTACGGATAATGATTATCCAACCACTTTCTTACTGGACGTACATACTGATGAGGTGCTTGGTTCTGCTGGTTTTCATCGACGTCATCATTTGATTTTCCGCCTAAATTTTATCATTTAAATTTCTCTCTATGAAGATACGTCTCTCCGGGTCATCATCCCCTAATTCTTCAGTAATTTGTATTTTGTATGGATGAAATTTGTGAACCTTTAATACTCTTCTACTCTGACTGATTCGTGTGACAGTCCAGCTTGACGAAGCGCCATAGTGGGAGCCATAGTAATTTAGCCAAGAACTTAAATCTGAGCGGCATCATTGAACAATTTTGGCTCATTTTCCTTCTTATTGCAGACCGATCCAGTTTCTTCAAATTTAGCTACTAGCTCTCGAATGTACTTGTGTTTAACATTTTTTTCTAGATGTCTATCATTCAATATGATCGCTGTTCTTAAACCATAAACTATTTTAAGAAACGGGTACAACATAAACAACAAACAACTACTACAGCTTATTGAATATCATGCGTAAGAAATACGTAAATTGCAAAAGAAAATACACTGACAGAAGCCTGCCATACGACAAAGAACTATTGCCTATCCAGAATCGCGATACGTTATTAAATATGGAGGTAGTTAGATATATGTCAATTAAAAACAAAATTATGTTATGGATTTCTGTAGTTAACAACGTACGTTAAGTATAAAGTTATAGAATTGCTTGATCCGTTCTACTATCTTACATTTATAAATTTGCTGTAAACTATTTTACACAAAGATGTGCAGATGCAGAGTAGAAAAAAAAAACAAATAAGAGACAAATTTTAGTCAAGCCTATAATATATGAAACCTTGGCACGGGCTTTAGCCAAAGTTGGACGGGTCCCGCTGACAACCGGAGATTGTCTGTTGTTTGCTCTGTGGCCACGACCACGTTAGATTTAATAGCACACACGTTCGCTATATTTACCTTTAACATCTGCCTCAGTTAGTAGAACAAAGAACGGTACACAATGAGAATTGGTTTGACATTACGCCGACATGGATTTCTAAGTTAATCAAAAAGGCAAATCTTTGAGATGACACACTAATTATTTTCCAGTTATTTTCATTGCCTACGTCCACTTGTATATATTTACATAATATGCGGTTTGCTTTAAATAAAAAGAAAATTTACGCTTTAATTACTATTATTGACTGAAACAGTAAATTGTATTTTAATCTAAATAAATTGTTATTATTTACATTTATGCAGCACGTGATATGTAAGAAAGTTGCCTTTTTTTTTTAACTCAGTCTAGAATTGAAGTAAAGGGGGCTCAGGTTGCGTAATATATATATATATATATATATATATATATATATATATATATATATATATATGTTATGCATCTTCCATTTTTAGAAAAGTTACTTTGGTGACATGTACTTGCCAATTTTCAAATCATTTTAGTAAATACGTTATAAGGTTGGCTATAAAAAAGAAAGGCGAAAATTACGTAGATCTTTCCAATGAAAGCAATTAAAATGGATAGAGTGGTTGTATTCTCAGAAGTTTAAAATTTGAATTTTTTGATTGTTGGCCAGAACATATTTTTGAATGTGACGTTTTGGTTAAGAGTTCTTAAACAACAACGTTTTCTGAAGTCATTCAATACTTAAGCATTGGAAATAGTAATTTACATTACAAGGTCGATAGTTGACTTATATAAGTATGTATGAGACGTTTACGAGTACTGTAATAACACCTAACGGAGGTGTATCGTATAATATGCTATTTCATACACTTTTTTTTTTTGTAAACTGAGAAATATGTTTTATATTTGTAATACATTTTTGAAATCATAATATATCATTCTACACTTGTTTAATATGGCATGCATTTGATCTAGCAAAATAACGTTTGACTTAACAACAATAGGGATACTGCTAGGCAACCCTTTGGTACTGTGATAAGCTATTTACCGGCCGCAAATGAGTCCTATGAATAGTTATTTACAGGACAGTATGAAACAAAATATATAATATTTATATATCTACTGCCCTAATTTGAAGGCTATAATGTTTATAGGAAGATTGTCCTTTAGTAACAAAGAATTAGAATAGAGGAGGAAGGTATAAGGAGAGAGCAGTTTCAAAATCCTTAAAATCTAATGTCGTTAAAGTGCCAATGCATTTAATAGAGGAACTTTTGTTGAAGTTAGGCTTGCCAGAAGATCTCTATTAACTGATGGTACCTATATTCCCCCTAGCTAGCAAGAGCTATCAGAAACACTGCCAATCCATACTTCAGCTTGTCGAGCTTTTCTTATCATCATATTACATTTCGTATGGAGACTACAATCTACCAGACCGATCTGTGTTAGTATTTATGGGGTCTAGGGCTATAAATATTCAGAGGCCTCTGAATCGTCCGAAATTTTGTGAGAGTGCCCTTTCGAAATACATGGCGACTAAAAAAGTCATTGGGCATTAAATGTTTGGGGACTACTTGGCCGCCCTTCCAAATAACTAATGACATAAAAAAGGTTCTCCGTCTTGTGTTCAGCATGAACCAGAGGGGAAACTATCGTTCCCCCTCTGGTCCATGCCTCATTGCATGTGGGACCTACGCCTATTCGAGATCGCCTCAGCTCTGTGTTGGAGCCTCAGTCTACGACAAGGCCTGGGCCTATTGCCCCTATAGCCCCATTAATCCAAATTGGACCAATGAAACTGACGGAGTTACTATTGTGTGTGTAGATAATTCTCCTGTATGTTATATTGCGGAGACTTCCTCATTGGACGACCTGTTCCAAGCAAATTATATTCCTAATAATAGAAATGAACTGTTGGATTTATTATTTTTCAATATACTGAGTGATTCGCAGATTTTTCTTGCATATGACACATATGTGCCAAATAGTACTACCGCATGGGTCACTGTGTTAAATTATTTAGTAATAAGTAAAACTTTTAAATTATGATTAAATTTTGGGTTCTGTCAACTGGGATGGGGGTCTTTGCAGATTGTGATGTTAATA
Source organism: Kuschelorhynchus macadamiae (assembly GCA_030620095.1). Classification (NCBI taxonomy): domain Eukaryota; kingdom Metazoa; phylum Arthropoda; class Insecta; order Coleoptera; family Curculionidae; genus Kuschelorhynchus; species Kuschelorhynchus macadamiae. The sequence continues at coordinate 858,863 of JAUTXW010001365.1, forward strand.
AATGTGTAAATACGTTTTCTGAAGTCATTCAGTACTGTTTGGATGCTTTTATCCTCTTAAAGAGAACAAAAAATCCAACATCTCAAGTTGGTTGGATCCTGATTTAAATAATCTTACTGTATTAGAAAAATGCTCATCAAAAATTTATGTCTTCTAGGAGTGATAGTGACGTCCTCGACTTTTTTTAGATTACGTTGTCTATGTAAAAATACCCACCAATTACGTCATAATGAATTTATTAAAATGTTGGAAGAAACCCTTCAGAATAATTGTCGGCGTTGCTGGAATTATATTAATAACAAAATAAAGGGATGTTCTATTCAGTATATTTCCTTAATTAGCAGCATGCTGATTCTAAAGAGAATATAGTTAATTTATTTTCAGTTTTTTCTGAGGGGTATAATGGGTCAACATGACCCATTCCTTTTTACCATATACAGGGTGACATTTAAAAACTTGAAATGAAAAACTTAAATCAAAAAACGCTCAAAACACTTTCAATAAAATAAAGAGGGAACAAACAGAAGCGTATTATTCGACCCTTATCTGCAACCCCTTTGGCAGGGTGAGATACACCCCTAAAATCTTAAATAGAAAGGGGGGTCGAGTGATACATCATCTTAAAGCTCTTGAAAAATGCTTTCCAATGGTACCATAGAAAGCTGTTTTTCGTGAAATTCTTCTATGTTTATTAAAGGAAACAATAAATTAAAACACAATTGGGAACTTTTATATAATTATTTAATTAAATGTGCAAAATGGTTCCCGTTGTTTTGAAGACAATAATAAAGCCTTTGTTCAAATTCTTCGCGTACATTTGCAAATGTTTCTCTGGATATAGCACGGCATTCCTGAACTATCCAGTCCCTGAGTTGCTCTATTGACTCAGGTTGCGTTTTAAACACCACAGATTTAAGGTGACCCCACAAAAAGAAGTCAAGAGGTGTTAGGTCCGGGGATCTAGGTGGCCATTCAACACGACCTCTTCTTCCAATCCACTGGTTTGGATAATTATCATCCAACCATTGCCTGACCGGAGCTACATAATTAGGAGGTGCCCCATCCTGTTGAAAATGTAGTAAGCGTTCTTCTAATGCTAAATTTCCTTGTATGTCCCTCTGATTTTCTAATTCCCGCACTATTAGTGGTTCAATAGACCTCTGTAGCATTTCAGCATACATGTCGCCATTTAAATTCCCTTCTATAAATATTGGGCCGATAATTACGTCTCCCAATATAAGTGCCCAAACATTAATTTTCTGGGGGTACTGGGTATGCCCTTCTCTAAATACGTCTGGGTTCTCGTCATTCCAGTAACGACAGTTTTGCTTATTAACATGTCCATTCAAATAAAAGGTACATTCATCACTGAAACAAATATTTTTAACTGGTCGAGGTTCTGCCGTAATTCTACCTGTCATTATTTCACAAAACTGGATTCTTCTATCCGGGTCGTCGTCACCAAGTTTTTGCAGTATGCGCAGTTTATAGGGATGAAACTTATGAAATTTAAGTACCTTTCTTATTGTTTCACGAGATAAGCCAGTTGCTACAGCTGCTTGACGAGTTGATAAAGTTGAATTAATTGCAAACTGCCCCAGAACTTCAATTTGCGCTGCTTCGTCAACTAGTCTCGGTTGATTTCTCTTTTTATTCGCGACAGAGCCAGTTTCTTCAAATTTGGCTACTAGTTGGCGAATATACTCCGGACTTACATTTTGACCTGGATGCCTTTCATTAAATCTTTGGGCTGTCTTTAAGAAACATTGATCCTGAGAACCATAAATGAAAATCATTTCTACACATTCAGCTGTGTTGTACACCATTTATTTAAGATAAGTGCTGCTTTTCGTTTAAACTGAACCAAAAGTCAACTGTTAAAACACCAATAGTAATAGTACAAGTTACTTTTAAAGCAAATATTGTGATAATAAAATGCGAATATTCATAAACAAATAAAATACCAGGCTTAAAATGTTTAGAATTCTTAAGAGACATGCCAGGATATCGGTACCAATCATTTTGAACATTTACTTAAATAAAAATAAAAATGTTCAAAATTCTCTTAAGATATGGCCATTTCAAGTTTTTTAATTGTCACCCTGTATAAGTCGTCTCTCTAAGTTATATTTTCCTATCAGAGGCTTTTATTGTGAATAATAGCCCCTCACTTAAATTAACTGCTAGGCCCGGCAACATATCAGTTATGATCCGATATGACTCGCCCATTCGAATAGTGAGTAGCGGGCTTTAAAGGCTTTCAAATGATTTATTGCAAGTCGAGAATTATATTTTCCTGGAGCTCTAAAAACCAAAATCACTGTTTCTTTTTGAATAGTAGACTTTGATCATTCCTGGCCGGCATAATAAAAGTAAAGTTAGCTGCTTTTCATTATTCGCCTTCCTCGGGTTATCTTCAAATTCTCTAATTTATGTGTGTTTTTACATTAGTTTCTAAGGTTTATCTATAAGTATGGCCGGTACTTATTCCAACGAAGAACAATTAGATATGATTGAAGTTTTTTTTAATGCTAACAGGATTGCACAAGTTGCAGTATGTGAACACTAAGAACAAGTTTCGGAGCGACATGAAACCAACGAAAGGCATTTTAGATGCTTAATTAGCAATTTGCGCTTCTAGTCCTATTTCGAGACCTAATCCTAAAACCTACTTTAAAAAAAAAAATGAGAGAGATGCAGTTGTCGTAGAAAATGTCAGGAATAACTCAGGAACATCAGCGGGGAAAACTGAACACACAATAATTCTGAAATCTACTGAACATTCGGTTCTAAAAAGACATCGCTTTCAGCCATGTAAACCTCGTATGGTTTAAGGTCTTCAGGAAAATAATTTTATCAGGCGAATAACAATTTGTTGTTGGTTTATAAATAAGCGCCGAGACATACCGGGTTTCCAGACTAAAGTTATTTAGACAGGCGAAACGCGATTCTCAATCATCACTACTAGAGTACAGAAAATCCACATAATTTAGAAGAACGGCAACTTTAAGCAGGATTTGGATTTAATGGCTGGTGTGGCAGGTATTCTAGGTAATTTGGAAAAAATCTTAGAGATTACTAGTTTCACAAATGAATACATCTTGGATTTTTACATAAGCCATTTGATTGGACCTTTCATTTTCGAAGAACGTCTAATTGGAAATAAATATCTGTAGCTGTTAATAGTATAATTAGAAACATCATTCCACCTAATGAATTATGCAATACTAGAGAGGTCACAGAGGTTTTTAGAGACACTTTTGGCAATACATTTTTTTTAATAATGACCCAATTGCTTGGACAGCGAGATCACCAGGGTTCACACCTCCCACTTTTTATTTATGGGGACACGCAAAAAGTGAGGAGTATGAATTTTTTCCACTAGAAAATCGCGAAAAATTGGAATAGAGGGTACGAGATGTTTTTATTAGAATGAATCAACGGAAACACCTTAAGAAAAGTTACCCGTAAAGTTTTAAGGCGTGTGAAAAATGTGTAGAAAATAGGAACATTTCTTTGTGAATTTTCAATCAACAGTAGTTATTTAGTATTAATTAAAAAAACAGTGTTCAATGATAATAATAATTGGTTCAATTTTAAAAACTATTCCTTAATTGTCTAGCCTCGTTATGGCGGCCAGACGTAATCAAACACTGCTATGAAAAAAACAATTGTTTCGATTTTAAGAGCTTGAGAAAAATAATAATTTCGACTTGTAATACATCATTTGAAATCTCTTAACGAGCTTCTTCTAAAAATGCAAAATTCGGTATGGCTTCCATAAGAAATTTGAAAATTCGTAAATGTATCTCGGAAACAGGGAGAGCTGGAATTTTTATTTCACCTCCAATAGATTTTTCTAAAAAAATGTCTTAATAATGCATTATTCCTAAAACCATAACACTCGTATATAGTGAGCTTAAAACGCACGTTTTTAGTATTTCCTAACTAGATTAAAATCCGCCGAAGATAATTTTAATCTCCAGTCGGAATCAAATTTGTAATGAAATTCACCACAGCCTTCCTAATTTAACTATACATATGTATATATATATATATATATATATATATATATATATATATATATATATATATATATATATATATATATATATATATATATATATATATATATATATATATATATATATATATATATATATATTTTTTTTTTTTTGTTAATTATTTTCTTGGGCATAGGTTAACTCATTGAGAAGTAAAACTATAATTTAATCGATGTTTCGCTCATTATATTGAGCTTTTTCAAGATATTTATTTTCTACAATAAAAACATGTATAGTTAGTATTTAAATTGGTTAAAACAATATTGAAGAGTACGTACCTTGGAAACACGTCATGTGTAACGAATGTTTTGCTATTGCAATAATTTCGACACGTCTGGAATTCTGGTAGATAAAAACGAGACAAATTTTTTCTTTTTTTTTTATTTACTTAGATTTTTATTGCTGTACCGAGTTTGGGTTTATGATCTTACTGAAATGTACAGGGTTTTATGTATGGAGTAGTTTATTTATTTAGATTAATTTACTTAGATATCAGATTATAATAAATTTGGCTTAAGTTATTGATGTCTTTTTTATCATTGACGGCATCTTTCTCTTTTTTAATTTGTACCTATCACTTCTTTTATTGTGAGTTTTCGATAATTAGTGTCTTGCTCTAAAATTTTGGTTTGTTTAAAATCGAATTCATGTTTTTCTGTATGTTTGTGTTTGTGGAGTGCAGTTGATGCATTTTTTGTGTATTTGTGGCCGTTTAAGCGACTATCTAAGTATTGTGTTGTCATTCCTATGTACTTTTTTGGGCAATTTAAACATGAAATTGAGTAAACTAGGTTTGATTTCTTTTTTTTTATTACTTTGGTTTTCAAGGGAGTGAAAAGACCGTTTAGTAAATTCTGGGCTTTATGACAGACAGTTATGTCGTGTTTAGAAAATATATGATTTATTTTTTCTGATAGACCGTCTATGTAGGGCATTGCAACGTATTTAGTATTACCATTTCTTTCTTTTGTTGCTTTCTTTAAGTTATTATAAAAAACATGAGTTCGTTGTTTAAAAACTCGTAGTATGTTTTTTTCCGGATAATGGTTATTTATTAAAGTCTCCTTAACCTTCTTTAAAATCTCAGGACGATATTCTGGGGAAGTAAGTGAGATGGCACGATCGGTTAGACCTACAATCACGCTATTTTTTTGATTCTTTGGATGGTTGGAGTTAAAGTTTAAGTACCGCCCTGACCATGTTTTTTTTGTATACCACTTGGTTTTTATATTTTGATCTTTCTTGTTTCTAATTAGGGTTAAGTCTAGAAAATTAATTTCGTTTTTGTCTTCAATTTCCATGGTAAATTTTAATTTGGGGTGAAAATTATTGAAAGCGTTTAATAGGTCATTAATATGGTTTTTTGAAACGGCAGTTAAACAATCGTCCACAAATCTTTTAAAAAAAGGAAGGTTAAAATCAAATTCACTTATCACACTCTCCTCCAGATATTCTATAACTAATTGTGCGACAATTAAGCCAAATTTATTATTTTTATTTTATTTATTTATTATAATCTGATATCTAAGTTAATCTAAATAAATAAACTACTCCATACATAAAACCCTGTACATTTCAGTAAGATCATAAACCCAAACTCGGTACAGCAATAAAAATCTAAGTAAATAAAAAAAAAAGAAAAAATTTGTCTCGTTTTTATCTACCAGAATTCCAGACGTGTCGAAATTATTGCAATCGCAAAACATTCGTTACACATGACATGTTTCCAAGGTACGTACTCTGTATAATATTAATGATATTTTAAATGTATTTTTGTTTCATGATCATGGTTTGTTTTAAATGTAATGTTTTTTTGAGTGATGTTTTTTCAATATTGTTTTAACCAATTTAAATACTAACTATACATGTTTTTATTGTAGAAAATAAATATCTTGAAAAAGCTCAATATAATGAGAGAAACGTCGATTAAATTATAGTTTTACTTCTCAATGAGTTAACCTATGCCCAAGAAAATAATTTACAAAATATTTATATATGGTTAAAGAAAAAAAAACGAACAATATATATATATATAGATATTTTTTTTCCTCTACTAATTTAATATCTCTGTAGGGCGTAAAATATTTCACGATGTTTTTAATATAATGTCTATTACCAAATTCCTTACTTTCTAATTTTTCATAAAACGATCTTCTCACTTAGATAACTTGTTTCACAAAGCATTTCTAATTACTTCATAATTGTTTCTCTATTAAATATTTACTTTATCAGCGTTTCAATATAGCTGTAACGAGATTCCTGTCCTTTAGAGCGTTTACAAAATGACCTAATGAATCAAAGCCCTTAATTGACAAAGCATTTCTATCGCACCTGTCTGCCTAGTATTTCGATATAAACTTTCTAAAAAGCTGTTTCTCATTTTTTTAATATGGATATTATTACTTATATTTAGTATAAACAATAATTAGAAAATACAAAGAATTAATTATGTTTTTATTAAATCTACTTTCCCCCCCTAGGATGTAGGAAGTTTATATTAACCTCGTAAAAGAAAATAATGCAATTTCAATCCCCAACTTAGAGCAAAAATACTCTAAGTGGATTCAAGCGGAACATTTCAATGCAGTCCTGTTCAACAAGTTCCCCAATTTGTGCCGCCAAAGATATTTTATCCTCTTCATTTTTACTCATTCGTCGTCTACCTCTGAACGGATTTGGAATTAGGTTATGTAGGTTTGTGAGATATTAAGGACTCCCTTTTGTTGGGGATTATAGATACTTTTATATAAGAATGGGTAGGGCTCCTTTACGTGAATAGAACTTCTATAGATTAAGTCTTTGGTATTTAGAATATACAGTGTGTCCATAAATTGGTGATGGGTCTCTCGGGAACTACACGGAATAGAAAAAATATTATATTAGAAAATTTTTGGCGTCTGCAAACGGTTTTAGCTGTTGGATAATATAAACACAAACCTAATAATTAGTTACAGCTAAAACAAGATCGAAGACCAAAAAAGAAACGAAGTCAACCAACTTACTACAGATTGACGTACTGACAACAACGTAATAGTTCGAATATTTATAGCCGTAATATAAAATTGCGTAAAAAGAAATAAAACAAATTATTACAATAGGTGGTTTTGCTATATGAAGTTAAATCTTACAAAGATGGCAATATGTAGGTATAGACTACATAAAAAATTGCTGGGGACGCACATAAGCGCCATCTAGCGGAGCTGTGGATGGAAGCGTGGTTTTGTACAAAATCATTAGCAAGATTTTCTACGCTTTATAGAAATAACTTTAATAGCTGCAAGTTAAGGAACAGGCATATCAAACCGAGAGATGAAGATTGAATAAGTTAAAATTGAATTTTTTGGTACTCAGGCCTATGAGATGTAGATAAAAAAAATAGAAACCATAATATGTATGCCACTCTAGGTATTTCTAAAGTATCATCTCGTTTTAAATAAAATTACTATTACTACCCAAATACTTAGTGATGCTACTGACACTACACTATTAAGCCATCGTCGAACGGTGCAAACGAACTGAAGAAGCATAAGGAGACTTAAAAAAGCATCGGATTTGTCCTTCCAATTTAATTGTGAAAATATACATTACAGCAAATAAAAATGTTATTTTCTAAACAAGACTTGTTGAGAAGAAACTAAAGGCAAACATCTATTAGCGGAAAAGAGCACGGTGCTTAAAAAATCAAGTTACGACATTCCAGCAACTTTAATATTTGTCTTTCTATGTTTTACATTAAATTTATTTGAAAACTAAACATAGACAAGGTATACACAGATAAAATTAGGGAATTATTATCTTTTCAAAAAATTATAGGATATTTTCATTTCACTTTGCAAATGTATTTCATTTATTTTGATATCAAATCTTGTGGGGTTTAGATAAAATCTCAAAACATTTGTGTTTTTAATATTTTATTCAAACAAACCTTTGACTATCTTTATTTAGTGCTTTCTTACCTCATTTAACTATTTCTATACTCTCAAATGCATCCAATAATCTATTATTAGATACATTTTTAATTAACTTAAAATTATTTATTCCTATTTGGTGATTGTTTTCCAAAGCATGTTGAGCAACGCTTGACTTTTCTGTTCTTTCGTATCTTAAACGTGCCATGTGTTCTTTGAAACGAATGTTTATATAGTTTGCCGAACATATTTTAGATCGCAGTCATTACAGCTAATTTCCTAGATGCCACTCCTCTCCTTCAAGTCGACTTTGTCTTTAAGGTTTCTAAGGAGATTTTTCAAACTGTTCTCCGTTTTGTAGGCTACTCTGAAACCTACGTTTTAAATACTTTTTCTAGACCTTTCGTATATCTGGGATCATGGATTACTATGAACTTATTGGGAGCCTCAGGTGGTTGAAGAGTAGTGGCATATTTTAACATTTTCTTATGCTTATGTCTATTTACTAATTTATGTACAAAATTATCATTATATCCATTACTTTCAGCTATATTTTTAACCCGATTCATTTCATTGTTTAAAAGTACTTTACTAGCACTAAATAAAGACCTTGGGCCTATTCTCTATAGTACCCCTATTGCTTACTTGACAGAGGTGCAGTCAGGTGCAACCAAGTGTGACCACATTTATCTATAAATAGTCTCGGTTAGGATAGGTTACTTTACTTTATTAGCTTATTATTTATGCTGATGATGCTAACTTGGTTAGCTACTCTCAAATGCATCCAATAATCTATTATTAGATACATTTTTAATTAACTTAAGACTATTTATTCCTATTTGGTGATTGTTTTGTGACCACATTTACCTATAAACCTCGGTTAGGATAGGTTACTTTACTTTATATCATCTGCTGATGATGCTAACTTGGTTAGCGAAACGCGCGTCCAGAACGTAGCAAGTTGTGATAGTGTGGTTAGAACTCTTGTATTTATATCTTTCTTTTTATTGTCCAAAATTACCGACGCTATATTAGAGCAAGAAGACAGATTTGTAAGTTTTAACGTCAAAGCTTATATATATTAATGTCCCGTAGGTGAATCAAGCGCAAGTTGCGGGAAAACGAACCAATTTTTGAATGCATCATGTTATTTCTAGATGAGTCAATGCAACTTTTCGAGTATTATTATTTAATATCTTTATGACATCCTTTTATTCGAAAATCAGAAACCTATTGTTCTCGATGTGTTATTTGCATTTTAGCTCTAGTTTTTTTTGTCACATTTACGAGTTTTATTTAATTTTACTTATTTGTCTATCTATATCGATTACAATAAAGATACTGCTTTTTTAAAAGCTTTTGCGGTGAATAATTCTAATCTGGTGTTAACCTGGTATATTTTTTTATGAAAAGCTTGGTCCCGATTTACCTACATAACTACAATGCCACACCAAACTTTGCTTGAATCGCACACGGGCGTCATTTGAAGGATCTGCTGATGAAGCCAAGATGAAAACTGATTTTCATCAAAATGGCTGCACAAAGAGAAAACTCCCTGAAGATGTGGGTGCACACAGTTTTTGGTACGGCTGTTTTGCGATTGCAATAATTCGCAAAACAGTCGTACACATGACATGTTTCCAAGGTACGTACTCTGTATAATATTAATGTTGTTTTAAATGTATTTTTGTGTTCATGATCATAGTTTGTTTTAAATGTAATATTTTTTTGAGTGATGTTTTTTCAATAATGTTTTAACCAATTTAAATACTAACTATACGTGTTTTTATTGTAGAAAATAAAATATCTTGAAAACGCTCAATATAATGAGCGAAACGTCGATTAAATTGTAGTTTTGGTTCTCAATGAGTTAACCTATGCCCAAGAAAATAATTAACAAAATATTTATATATGGTTAAAGAAAAAAAAGGAAATATTAAAAACATTTGTGTTTTTAATATTTTATTAAAACAAACCTTGTAGATCATATTTAAAATATTAACAGAAACCATTTTTTTTATAAATCTGTTGAGATATCTTATTACAATAATAGATATGTATGTCATAAAAAATAATATTTATATCAAATTTGTTTTAAATGTACATTTGCTGTGAATTATTTTTTTTATCGAAAGATTTAAATACTTAAAATATGTTAATAATAAATAAGACATTTATTACAATTTTATAAACTGTGGACATTAGAGTACAACACACATGTGTATTGACCAAATAAATATTTTTGAATTTTGTAAAAAAGCCGAATTTAGCTGAATGCCGTTTGATTCCACAAATGTAGTCGTCTGTCACTTTAGATATTTGGGTATTTTGTTTTTTCTTTGAATAAACTTATTATTGCTTAGTAAACGTCCTTTATTTCGATACTTTAAAATTTGATTTTCGGGTTTAAGACAATAAATAAATGCCAATAGCTTTTATTTATTGTCTTAAACCCGAAAATCAAATTTTAAAACCCATTATTTAAAGCTTTTCACCTCTGGCGGCTTAACTTTTGGTTTGCATAAATTTACAACATTACAAATTTAGAAATGTATAATAAGGAATAAGTTTATGATATAATTTATTACGAATATTTTGTTATGTAGACGACAATTTTTCAAATTGCATGAAACGGCTTTAAATTATTAGTAATCAAAGGCCAAATATTACTGAGCAATTGTATCGCAGACATGCATTTTATATTTAACTGTTTTAATTTCTTACAGCTTTTTGAGTGAAATAAACCAATTTCGTACATAAAAAATAATATGCAGTTTGAGTTAATTTTCAATTTAGTTAAACGATTTTTTAAAATCAGTTCTTACGTATCAAAGTAAATTTGAAATTAATTATTTAGGTACTGCTGACGTATCTTAATTAAACAACGTTTAGTTCGCCATAGCGTTCATTACATGTACATATCGATATTTACTAAAATATAAAAACAAACCACATAACAATTTTACTCATTGAAATATACTTATGTCGATATGTCACAAATGTACCTATACATATCTATTATTGTAATAAGATATCTCAACAGATTTATAAAAAAAATGGCTTTTGTTAATATTTTAAATAGGATCTACAAATGTGTTGAGATTTTATCTAAACCCCACAAGATTTGAGATCCAAATTAATGAAATACGATTGCAAAGTGAAATGAGAATACCCTGAATATATATATATATATATATATATATATATATATATATATATATATATCTATCCCAAGTACACGGACAGTGAGCCGTGAGTTCAACCAGCCCTACCAGACTTATATGTTCTATTGTAGAATTCAGAAATTCTTCAATGGAATAGAATAGATGAATGTCGTCAACTAGTTATAGCATATGTTATATGAGACATAATAAGTGAATTGTAGGCAGCTGTAAGGCCTTGGGTATCCATAATGTTTAATAAATTTCGAATAACAAATATATTATTTGATATCTTTTTTGATAGTTGTTTAATATGTTGCAACCAGTTTAATCCGCTGCCTACTGTGACACCCAAAAACTGTGTGCACCTAACATCCACATCTTCAGGGAATTTTCCATTTGTCCAGCCATTTTGATGAAAACCAGTTTTCATCTCGGCTTCATCCGCTGATCCTTCAAATGGCGCCCGTATACGATCCAAGCAAAGTTTAGTGTGGTATTGTAGTTATGTAGGCAGATCGGTTTTCATAAAAAAATATACCAGGTTAACAGCAGATTAGAATTATTCACCGCAAAAGCTTTTAAAAAAGCAGGATTTTTAATGTAATCGATATAGATAGACAAATAAATAAAGTTAAATAAAACTCGTAAATGTGACAAAAAAACTAGAGCTAAAATGCAAATAACACATCGAGAACAATAGGTTTCAGATTTTTCAAATAAAAGAATCTCATAAAGATATTAAATAATAATACTCCAAAAGTTGCATTGACTCATCTAGAGGTAACAAGATGCATTCAAAAATTGGTTCGTTTTCCCGCAACTTGCCCTTGATTCACCTATCGGGACATTCATATATAAGCTTTGACGTTAAAAGTTACAAATCTGTCTTCTTGCTCTAATGTGTCGGTAATTTTGAACAATAAAAAGAAATATATAAATACAAGAGTTCTAACCACACTATCACAACTTGCTACGTTTTAGACGCGCGTTTCGCTAACCAAATTAGCATCATCAGCAGATGATATACAGTAAAGTAACCTATCCTAACCGAGGTTTATAGCTAAATCTAGCCACAAATCACCAAATAGGAATAAATAATCTTAAGTTAATTAAAAATGTATCTAATAATAGATTATTGGATGCATTTGAGAGTATAGAAATAGTTATTTTACTAAAGAGGGATTTTTATTAAATCTCATTAAAAAATACTTTGTTTATAAACTTTATTGTGAAAATATATATTTACATTATATGATATTTTCATTATAAAAGCACAAAGAATGGACTACTTAGATATTTATATTAGTTAAGACTCAGCCAACTTAAAAACCTTGTTTTAATTTTAAAATTTCTACATAATAGACCTGTTATTCATCATAGTCAAATTATTCCATTAACCTCGTATGCGCCCACTGTGCATCATTCCAAATAGTAAATATTATTTGAACTATTTTAAAACGATGAAAAATACTGCCTAGCATTACCCCTCGCTTTTATTTTAAAATTATTTATTTTATTATTACGATCAGAAAATATGTAAGCTATTAATTGATGAGTGAGTCATTTATTTAGCATGGAAAAATTCTAACTGATATGTTAGAATAGAATCTCTTAATATTATCATAAAATATTAAGTATATATTTAACAGATTTAGATGGTTAAGTAGAAGTCTACGGAGATACCAAACAGGTGCTAAATTGTATACTATTTTCCCAGAGAAAGCAGATCTTAGCCGTATTGGAAAACATATATTTTGTAACACTATAAAAATCTCATTTAATAAAATTCCGTATTTAGTAAGGATATACAGTTGCAAAAATGATGTAATAGTTAGAAAAAGAGTGATTTAATTTGAAAATATTTCAATTCTAATATATTTGGAAGGTAAATTGTAATTTAAAAAAGTTCCTTTCCCTAAAATTGAAACCGCGATGTTAATACAATAAAACTTTCCTCTAAAATATATAAGAAGCATTATATTTTAAATCTGAGTCTTAGATATGCAAAAGTAACAAATAGAAGAAGGTAAGAAGCAAATATTAAAATTTACTAAAAGATATAATTTCATCGATATCTGAAGTCAATAAAAAAATTGCTATTAAGGTAATCATTTAAATTTTGTGTATATATAGAATACAATACTTGCATTTTTTAAATCAGTATTTTAAACCATACCAGTATAAATTTAAACATATAATTTTCCATTAAATAGGTATGCAAGTAGGTAGATTGGTCAGTTAAATGTTATCTGATTTTCTTCGTCGACTCAAAAATAATATCTTAGTATTTGACCCTACATGCCTCCAGATTTTAAAGTAGTCCTGATTAAATAGTCATTAATCTATTTTTACATTGAATACTCTTATACCATAAATTACTCAATTTTGGATATTTAAATATATATTTTTAAAAGATATTTTAAAACTACTGTCTTTTCTCTTTTTAAAATTCTATATTAAAAATAATATTTGAAAACTTTAATTAACTTAAAATACAAAGAAAAAACATTTTGATTTTGAGTACCTTCTTATCAATAAAGTTATAAGCCATTTTATTGTTTAATTTCCAGATATAAAAAATAAATAAATAAAATATAATTTGTTTTTAAACTGTATGTTCAGTCATTTTTCAAAAGATACATAAATTTAACAATATAAATAGTTAGTCACAATTTCAAGTAGTGTGACGCACATTTTGTTAAATTGATTAAATAATTTTTACTAAGGTAATAAACAGTTTGTGTATTTTGGCTAGATTGATTTGTCAGGTTGTTTTCTATATTTTTAATTTAAAGAAATTTAAAATTGAAATAAATTTTAATAAAAGACGTAATAACAGAAAGCAGACAAGAAAATGTATGATACAAAATATAGAATGACATATATTTTAGTTTACTTATTATATATTATATTAGTATATACATTATATATATATATATATATATATATATATATATATATATATATATATATATATATATATATATATATATATATATATATATATATATGTATATATATATATATATATATATATATATATATATATATTTATATACATGTATATATATATATATATATATATATATATATATATATATATATATATATATATATATATATATATATATATATATATATATATATATATATATATATATATATATATATATATATATATATATATATATATATATATATATATATATATATATATATATATAAATATATATATTTATATATTATATATATATATTTATATATATATATATATATATATATATATATATATACGTATGGAATTTTCTTGGGTATTTGGTTCACTGAATTAATTAGCAAGTTTTAGAAATCGGCAAATATTTATTTCATAGCGTGAGTTCAAAACGTTTCGACCATATTTTGGTCTTTATCAGTTGTCTGTAATGAGATATATAGATAAGTCACGGCACAGAAAATTACAACAATTAAAAACATTTTTTTTAACCAAAATCAAAAAGAGAAATTTTTTTCGGCTTACCTAGAAATTAAAACATTATCCTAGATTTAAATGTCGGCATTTTAACATATTTCCATACACCACAGTTCGTTACAATTAATGCTAAAATTAAATTAATACATATATGTCACATAGCACAGAACATTTAAACGTATTACACCGTAAACAAGTATACGAACAGTTAAAATGGTACTAAATTTATATTGGAGTAAGAAGCAATTCGTACTGATTTTATTTGTTTTGATGCTTTTTTTTTTCGTTTGAACCTCGAAAGAAACGAAGTATGTGAACGTAAATTTGATTTTTTTTTTTGGTTATTTTGATGATTATTTTACAAAATTATGTTGTTATATATTTTACTTAAATTTTTAATGTCAGTTTTATCGTTGATACTATTTTTGTTTTTTTTAATATATATCATTTCCAACAGCTCCCTTTTCTGTTGGTTTTTTTCAGTTTTAAGTATCGTAGTCTCTTGAAAATTAAATGTATGTGATAATTGCAGTTCGTGATTAGTTAAGGCTGTTTTATTTTTTTTATCGTATTTGTGTCCATTTAATCTATTTTGTAAGTATTGGGAGGTTTGACCAATGTAGACACTAGGGCAGTTGTTACATGGAATTTCGTATATTGTATGAGATTTTTTTTTATTGGTTTTACATTTTAGTGCTGAAATTTTGTTGTAATAGATTATGACCTTTGTGACAAACTGATATATCATATTTATTAACAAGTTTTTGTAGATTTTCAGATAGGCCATTTATATACGGGAGTGACAAGTAATTGTTTTAATTTCTGTCTTTTTTGTGGTGGCAGGGGATTGTTTATGAGATTTTGCAGTCGTGACTTAAAGATAGAATTAATGAGTTTAGATGGGTAACTATTTTTGTTTAGAATATTTTTTGCTTTATTTATTGCTTAATCCCTGTACATTGTGTCACTCAGTTTTATAGCACGATCTGCAAGTCCAATTACGACCGATTTTTTTTGGGACATTGAATGGTTTGATAAAAAATTCAAATATCGGCCCCACCAGGTGGCTTTGGTATACCACTCTGTTTTAATAGAATTGTTCTCACGATGGATGGTCATATCTAAAAAGTTAATTTTTTGATTATTTTATATTTCAATGGTAAACTGAATCTTAGGATGGTAAGAATTGAATGTTTTTAGAATCACACATGTTTTCCGGAATTGCAGTGAAACAGTCATCCACATATCGATAAAAAATGGTAGCTGATAAGGTAGTTTTGATATCATAGTATTTTCTAGCTCCTCTAAAACCATTTGAGCAATTACGCTTGAGATGGGAGACCCCATATCGCATCCTTCAGTTTGTTTATAGTATGTGTTGTTATATGAGAAGTAAGTAGACTTTAATGTTAATTCAGTTGCTGACAGGAATTCTTCCAGAGGTATATCAGTAAACTGTTTGATAAGTTTCCATTTTTGTCTTATAATATCTAGAGCGAGTTGTATTGGGACGTTGGTGTATAGAGAAACTACGTCAACCGATATTATCTTATATCCATTAGGAAGTACTGTATCATTCATTTTTCTTTAAAATGCCAGCAGTCTTTTACATATGAGGTGGTTTTATTTACTATATTTTTAAGAATGTCTTTTAAAAATTTCGATAAATTATGTAATGGGGACTGTACACAAGATACTATTGGGCGCATTGGAATTCCCTCCTTATGTAATTTGGGGAGTCCGTACATTTTTGGGGTTGGGCGTTGTGAATCTTTAAGTTTTTAGCTACACTTGGTGAAATATAATTTTTATTTTCCCAGCGCGTCACAATATCATTATTTTGTTTTTGGTAGATATTTGAAGGGTCGTTATTTATTATTTTATACGTTTGTTCATCATTTAGTAGACAGCTCATTTTTTGGTTATACTGATTCGAATCCATGATTACCGTTTTATTTGATTTATCGGGTCTTAGTATTTTTAAATTGTGATTTTCTTTCAAGAATGTGCGAGTTTTTTTAAATTTTTTACATAAGTGATTTTGCATTGTGTTAGGTTTTCGCAAAGTTTGACCTGATTTTAACAAATTATTAAAATTTGTTAACATATTGCAACAACTTGCTCTAATTTCGTCTTTGCTCTTACACAGTAATTTTTTTATAGAGACCTCTACCGATGATATAACCTCAGGAATGGGTAGTTCTTTGGAAACTTCATTAGGTAAAGCGAAATTTGGACCTAAGCTTAAGATTTCTACCGCATAGTCTGGAATAGCCGTGTTTGTTAAATTTTCTAACCATTCATTTTCTACATGTATAGATTTTTTATTAGTTTGATTAGTTTTTGTGGTAATTTATATTTTTAAATTTAATTTTTTCAAAAAAAATTTCATATTTTTTATTTTCTTGTTGTAGAAAGTGTTCATTAATTTCTAGGGGTAAAAGCTGATTTAATTTTGATTTACTAGCGAAGATATCCTGTTCTAAAAATTTTATATTTCTAATTGTGTCACTAATTAATAAATTTAATATGTTCAAAACAAATTTTTTTAGGACATATTCATGAAATTTTTTAGTCAGGTTTGCCTAAAAAAATTTTACATGGTCTATTTTTAAATTTAAAAAATTAGGAGTAAAACTATCTGATTTACATCTTAATAGAAAAACTCGTCTATTTCTTTGGTTTGCAAGTTTAGAATTTAGTTTTGACATCTTCTTCATTTCAGCAACAGCCACTGGACTATAATTTCTCTCAATAAGCTGGTAGTTTAGCAAATTTTCACCAATGTTTGCGGATATATTTTTAGGAATATACGTTTCTGGAACCCCTTTAACTATATTCTTATGGAATTTTCTTGGGTATTTGGTTCACTGAATTAATTGCGTTAATAGCGTGAGTTCAAAACGTTTCAACCATATTTTGGTCTTCATCAGTTGTTTGTAATGAGATTTATAGATAAGTCACGGCACAGAAAATTACAACAATTAAAACCATTTTTTTTTAACCAAAATCAAAAAGAGGAATTGTTTTCGGCTTACCTAGAAATTAAAACATTATCCGAGATTTAAATTTAACTAACATAATCATCAAAATAACCAAAAAAAAAATCAATTTTACGTTCACATGCTTCCTTTCTTTCGAGGTTCGAACGAAAAAAAAAGCATCAAAACAAATAAAATCAGTACGAATTGCTTCTTACTCCAATATAAATTTAGTACCATTTTAACTGTTCGTATACTTGTTTACCGTGTAATACGTTTAAATGTTCTGTGCTATGTGACATATACGTATTAATTTAATTTTAGCATTAATTGTAACGAACTGTGGTGTATGGAAATATGTTAAAATGCCGACATTTAAATCTCGGATAATGTTAATGTTAATTTCTGGCTAAGCTGAAAAAAATTCCTCTTTGATTTTGGTTTAAAAAAAATGTTTTCAATTGTTGTAATTTTCTGTGCCGTGACTTATCTATATATCTCATTACAGACAACTGATGAAGACCAAAATATGGTTGAAACGTTTTGAACTCACGCTATGAAATAAATATTTGCCGATTTCTAAAACTTACCAATTAATTCAGTGAACCAAATACCCAAGAAAATTCCATAAGAATATAGTTCATATATAGTATATATATATATATATATATATATATATATATATATATATATATATATATATATATATATATATATATATATATATATATATATATATATATATATATATATATATATATATATATATATATATATATATATATATATATATATATATATATATATATATATATATATATATATATATTCATTCCGAGTGCACATCCGTTCACTACTGTCCTTCTGAAAAGAACAGTTTTGCTGACGTTTTTCCCAAAATCACATTTACATTTTCGAAGCTTTCTTTTTCTCCTCCGAATAGAGATTAAAGTGTTAATGACTGTGACGCATTCTTTTGTACCCTCACCCGGGGCAGAAGGTTATAGGTAGTATTAATGATTCATCCCTTTTCTTCAAATCAACTTGTTTTTCAATTTCTATGGCTTTTTGGATTATTTTGGTCTTATAATGTTCTATATTGACAATCTCCCTACACCCATCGAAAATTTTTTTATGGCCGGTTTCCTGATGATGTAGGAATAGTGCTGAAATTGTTTGTTTCTTATGCTGAGTTTATGCTGTTCCACTATTGCCGATATTCGCCTGTTAGTTTGCCCCACGTACATCTTTTCTTAGTTCTGGCAGGAATGCTGTATACTTCGTGGTTTTCAAGGTTGATTTTATTTTTTGGGTTTCCAAGTAGTTTATCTATAGTTGTTTGTGGTTGTGTATTATTTGTATGTTGTATTTCCTAAGAATTTTTCTTTTACATATGGTAAGACTACTAGTTGCTTTCCGGGTTTATAATGTTTGTTGTTCGTTGTTCGGGAAGCTTTATCTGTGGTGCAATTTGTGTAGCCATTTTTTTTTCCTTTTTAAAGAAAACACTCTACACTCTCTATTTTACAAAAATCATAATATTTATCGGATTGCTTGTCAAAAATTTGCGGAAAAAAATTATTATTTTATAAAAGACTCTTTTTCTTTTCAACAATTTATTGATACAATTAATATAACAAATAGTTACAAGCTTGTATCGCTTGATGCACTTTCGTTATATACCAACATTTCAAACGAATTAGATCCTTACATAATCACAAAGAGATGGGAATTAAAAGAATATACAACATTCGAATTAAAAGATTTCTTAGAGGTTATAAACATCACATTAAATAACAATTATTTTTAATATGAAGAAAGTTTCTGTCAACAGATAAATGGTTGTGTAATAGGTTTCAATTTCTTCTACAATAGCACAACTTGTAATGGAGTATCTAGAAGAAAGTGTTACAGAGAAACTGGATTTTAATATAATTAATTGTTGATGATTGTTTAACTGCTATTCCAGAAGATAAAAAAAAATAACTATTAAATGCTTTTAATAATTTCCAACTTAAATCACAATTTACAATGGAAATGGAAGAAAATAACGAACCTATTTTTTTAGATTTAATGTCAATTAGAAATTTAGCACAAAACAAATTAAAAACTAAATGGTATACCAAAACTTGGTCGGACCGATATCTAAATTTTAATTTTATCCATTCAAATAACCAAAAAAAAATAGTTTGATAATAGGACAAACTGACCGCGCAGTTGCACTAACCTCTCCAGAATACCGATTAGAAACTCTGGAAAAAAATAAGTAAACAAAGAACTTATCTGTATTATAATAGAAAGAAAGATCGCACCAAAAACGAAAATTCTAAGTGAGTGGCACTACCTTACATAAATAACTTTGAAAATCCATTCTTTCAAAACATAACATAACTATTTGTCATAAAGCCCAGAATTTATTAAATTCTCTTTATACCCCATTAAAAAGTAGAGTACCTCAAAAAAAGAAATTAAACTTAGTTTATTCAATTCCGTGTTTGAATTGTTCAAAGAAATATATCGGCATGACAACAAAATGTTTAGAAAACAGGATTAAAGTAATACTAAAAATGCCTCTACTGCCCTTCACAAGCGTGAAAAAACAACAAAACATGAGTTCAATTTCAGTACAACCGAGATTTGAGCACAAGATAGGAACTATTAAAAAAGGAGAATGAAGCAGTTAATGATAAAAAGGATATTTGTTGTTTAAGTCAAATATGTTTCAACCTAATTAAATAAGCAGAGAGTATTTCAAATTCAAAAATCTTTTCTTCCCTGTATACATTTTAAACAGAAAATAAACTTGCCTCTGTATATCTATAAAAATTCTACCGTTTTTATTACAAAAAAATGATAATCGAAACACTCCAAACCCAATGATAATAGATTGATCTATTATCATTTACAACACAACACAACACAACACGTAGATTGCTTATCCAAGGTGCGTACCATAAAACTAAGTATTTAATGGATAGATGTGTTTTAAATTTATGTCTTTAAATATGTATGTTTTGTCTAAACTAAACATTTTATTTACCAAACGCAGCATACGTAATATTATTTTATTATGACATTATAGTATCACTAAGAGTGCGCCTTCGACAAAAATAACAGAAAATATAAAAACATTTTTAGATTTATGGTCGGTTGTAGAAAGCTCAATTAAAGTTTAGAATGTTAAAAGGAAAGTAAAATTTGACAGCAGGTTAAAATTATTAATATGACAATTTTCAATTTTTAAACCTTTTATTGTTTCTAGTATGTATATGTTTGCGTCTTGTATATATTTTTCCGGTGTTTTTTTGTTTTAATAAAAAAATACTTTTTAGAGATCAAGCAAACCTCAATAAAGTCTTGAGAAACCTCAAAGACGATGAGCGAAGCGTTGACTTGATATGAAAAATTGTGTTTTACTATTAATTTAGACCTAGGAAAATAAGGTTATCTATCTTTTTATGTTTTAAATCTATATCTGTATATTTGAGGTTATTACCATTCCGAAATATATGTCAAATCTTTTTAAGAGGAAAGCATTGGGTCAAACTTTGATTTTTGCACTTTTTACCGATAATAAACAGCATGAAAATACAACCAACATACCTATGGTAAAAATACATCAATATGCTAATTTAAACGCTTTTCGCTTTTCCCAAATTAAATTTGCACTATTAGTAAATCTAAAGACTT
Organism: Kuschelorhynchus macadamiae; assembly: GCA_030620095.1. Classification (NCBI taxonomy): domain Eukaryota; kingdom Metazoa; phylum Arthropoda; class Insecta; order Coleoptera; family Curculionidae; genus Kuschelorhynchus; species Kuschelorhynchus macadamiae. Next base: position 880,139 of record JAUTXW010001365.1, read on the forward strand.
TCTAAGTGGAACCTAAAATAATAAAAACATTTGAAACTTTAATTATAAAGTTAAATAACTCAATAGAATCGTATTAAATAACTTAATAGAAATTGTCTACAGCTAGTAAAGTTTCGTGCTGAATATCAATTGAATTGCCACTTGAATGGCAGTAATTAACAAGCTACAAGCAAGAGAAGAGGTTAATTACTGAGAAATTTGAATTATGACAGTATTTAGCAATTCCGAGCTTAATTCATTTTGTCTTTCGTGTTTAAATATTACATTGCTTTATGAGACGTTGCATTGCCTTTCATTTCTGATTTAATATCATTGTTTAAGCCTTCTAATTTATTACCTAGTCAAGAGAAAACGTTAATATCTGTTCTTATGAATCAATTTTGTAAATTATTTTTTAATGTGTAACGTTGATACTTGTAAAAAAATAGTTTATTAATAACCTCGAACAGAGTGGTTATCATCAAGATTACAGTAAAATGTTTGTTTTGATAGTGTAGTCTACATGTAATTGTTAATGAATAAACTGAAACCGGTTCATGAAAAAGGGCTAAGAAATAACCATGTATTGGGTAATTTAATATTATCGTTTAAGCCTTCAAAGTTATTACCTAGTTAAAAAAAGAAACATTAATATTTGTTCTAGATATATAAATCAGTTCTGTAAATTATTTTTCAATGTGTAATGTTTATACTTGTAAAGGGATAGTTTATTAATAACCTCGCATAGACTGGTTAACATCAAGATTACCGTAAAATGGTTGTTTAAATAAACTAGTCTGCACGCAGTTGCACCTGTGTGTAAAAGCGGGCTAAGGAGTAACCGTGTATTGCAATTGTATATGTAATTCTTATTGAGTAAAAGTAATATATTTTATGTGGAAAGGTTACAGTGTTTAAAATGGTTTCTTATATTGAATATATTTGAAAATGTAATCTAATTATTTGTAACAGGCGTGCCTACAAAGAACATCTAAAGCAGTTCTATATCAATAACAATGCTCAATAAGAAGATATTGAAAACTTTATGTTCCTGAACTATTGTAGTGAAAAAAAATTTTATCATTATGTAATTTGTGTAATTTTGATGAGCCGGATGGCAAAGGTTTCGTTACAGATAAACATGATCAAAAATATTGGTAGGCCCCCATAAATAAAAATATTGAGGCATCTGTAACAGCTTAACCTTTATGTTAGCAGTATCGAAGCCTGGCTCCAATCATAATTGAGTATCCTCACTGGTCGTGGGAGCACCTTCATAGGGATTATTAGGGATCCATTTCTGATTTCCATTCGGACTCGGAACAGGAGAACAGAAACCCGGATTAAATACACATTATTAAGGTGCATACTCACTTAGCGAACAAGACCGCAAGTGTATCGTTTGTAATTCTTAATGAGGAAGTGCAAGTGAAGTATAGAACTAATGCAGGACCTCGGAACTAAATTCCTATGGGAGATGCAAGTGGGGCATGATATCCATATAATTTAATAAGTGCATATTGTCACAGAATTTTAGTATTTAGCTACAAAAAATGGTTTTTTTTTGATTTCATAAAATCAATTTAAATGTATGTTTATTCTACAGGGTCTTTAGTTATAAGGGCAACCCCCCAATTAACATTCCTATTTTTATAGATACATATTCAAAAAGTTTTAATACCTTTTCTCACTTCTTAAAATTGTAAAATGTTTTTAGTGTAGTTCGCAGAAATATAGAGAGTTTAATTTTTCTGAAATTTGGCTTCTAAAATGTAAAACCCTGTATATTATATCAAATGCGTCGCATGACGCTAATTACAAATATGCCAGATGTGATACCGTGATCTTTAGAGATGGATATTCTTCCACATAATGAATCAATGGGAATACATTCCTTTTTATGGCAGGGTTCTCCAATTTCTCGGGTGTCTTTAAAGATAAAGGTATAAAACCTGGTATAGTTATAATCACCAGGAAGATATTTATTTGATGGATATATAATAGATCGTGTGTTATAAAGTATAATAAAAATAGTAATCCTATTTTTACCTTTAAGAAAAAATTGGAAAACAACTTCCGATGACAGCAGAAAACCAACTTGAAAAGAAAATATTGAAAAATAAATAATAATATTTTATATCTTGGAATTGTTATTTCAAGTCCGCGCCCAACCAAAAATAACTATAAAATATTATTTCTTACATTTCAATGTTTTTTTTTGATGTTGGTTTTACTTTTTTTTATAAAAAAATGTATTACCCTCTTTTTAGTTTTATTTATAAGAAGTTGTACTAAAAAGATCATGCTCAAAGTTTTCGAGGGCTAACCCCCGGTTAAAATGTTGGACGTACCTAATAACTAGAACAGGTACTCGGGTCTACTGCATTTAAAATTTGGCTAGAATGACCATAAGTAATATTATCGTTGCTTGAATAATCAAACAACGATAATATAATTATAAAAAGCCATCTGCATAGAAAATCAGCAATACAAATGGTTAAAAATTGAAATAATTAATAGAATTAGAAATGAACTTCGTGCCCCTAAAAACTCCGAAAAATATATTACATACAATATTTTGGTTCATCCCTCCTTTCCACTTACACCACACATTTAACTTTATCGCAGGAAAAAATTCAAAATGGGGCCATTACACAATTTTTAAATTTTTAAAATCTGCTCGCTGTAAGATGACCTCATATATATCCTAAATACTTCTTGGAAAAAATCATGCAATTTGACCAAATCTTCATAGAGAAATCGATGTACTGGGTCTTTGCTCCTTATTCGCTGCCCCTAATATTTTAAGAGATAGAAAAACTGTTAATTGTATAAGTTGCAGAATTTATTACGTAGTTAATAGAAAATTATATTCCAATAATGTTCCATTAACATAATTTTTTTAATGGAACCAGCGTGTTACATGCTAATAAAATGAACCTCTACTTACTTATTATACATATACTGGGCTTGATATCTTTATCTTTAAAAACATCTTTTTGTCTTTAAAAACACCAGAGAAATTTGAGAGAGATAATCGCTGTCGTAAGAAGTAATGCGTTTCTACTGACTCCACTACGTAAAAAACCGTTCTCCGTTTGTTACCTTTTATGGTGAGATTTTGGTGAAATTTGTACGGATTTTTCAAGATAAGGGTATCAAACATAGTAAATTTATAACCAGCCAGATGCGATTCATTTGATGGTCATAATAATATACATGGTGTTCCACTAAAAATATATTTGTTAGATTTGCTGCACATTTTTAAGATATTACGATATCCTGTATATATAAATAATAATCAAGTTGAAAACTACGAACTAAACTCTACCACTTTTATATTCAAGAAATTTGTCTTCAATTAAACCAATATTGGAAGCGGCCAATTATGAGGAGAGACCCTAGGCATAGAAGCATATTCATAGAAAATCAGCAATTTTAGCCCCTAAAAACCACGAACAGCATACGAAATTCCCCATTCATTTTTATGAAAAGTCATCCCATGTCAAAGATAGGGAAAACCCTGATTTACATATAAACATTAAATAAAAAAATATAATTTAAATGATATAAATAATTCAAAATAAGTCTTTGCAATATGCAAGAAGTAGTGAAAATATTATAAAATTCAGTGGATCTTAAGTGTTGATATATAAGAAAGATGCATGCCTCTAGAAAAAACACATTATGTATTTATGTAGCCTACCACCATAATATGGATATATTTTGGAGTTTTTTTGGAAAGAGTTCTACCGTTCGACAAGCACATAGCTCTCCTTTTCTCGAGTCTACAGCACTCTTTGTTTTTGATCAAGAAAAAATATTAGATCCATATTTTTTCTAACCATGTTACTTTAAATTGCAGTCTAATTAAAAGTTATTATGATAAACTCTACATATAGGTAGGTATTTTCAAATAATTTTTTATTTATGACAATATTTTTCTGTATAATTGTTCAACTGTGGAGGAAGTTTAAAAACTCTCTGTACATATGAATAATTCCCTACAGTGCATTAGTAATTTAATAATAGAAGAAGTATGTCGTAAAAGTATTATAAAGACTATTTTACTAATTAATTCAAGAAGTACAGAAAACTCATTTTATATTAAAATGCTATTTGGTAGCATATACGGACAATATGGTACACGATATGAATGACATTTGTCGTGCATTAGGCATTCATTGAATAATTATCTAGACTTGGTGACACGACGCACCTGCATATATTTCATAAATTTAGTCTTTCTATAATTTTATCGCATGTGATATAATGTAAAAGTTTTTTATCGCCACCACCAGCTTTTACTAGTCTGTGCTTTTATTCACGTTATAGTTAAACAAATGACATCTTGAAAAAACAATAGTAACATGATTAGAAAGGTTGTTGTAGATTTTTAAAGAATATTCATTTGTACGTTATACATTGCGAGAATATTTTCGAATTTTATAAAAATAATCTATTACTTTTGTTTTTGTATACCAATCATGTTGAGTATTACAATTGTCTTTCTTGGTCTAGATAAATAATACAGCATACTTTTTGATAGTTACTAATAAATTGTGACAATTGCTCAAATAAATCTTAAAAAAAACATAAAACATTAAATAAGTTATCTCTATTTTGAGTTAACTGTATACTACACATTCAATGATGAAAGGGAAAATACTACAAAATTTTAACACGTAAAAGTCATTTTAAGCAAAATATCTTATATAATCAGAAATCAAAACTTAAGCCTTTATGAAAAAAGAGTTAATATTAAACTTATTTTGTTGTAATATGATCAAATTACTAAATATTATATTCATTTTATTTTCCAAGATTATTAATTATATCATTATTTAGCCAATAATTAAGGTTTTTATTAAAAAAGTCGCAAAATTTAAATAAATATTTAAGTAATAAATGACTCCTATTTCAGAAAACTCAATACGGCAAGAATCGAGAGAATCCTGTACCTACCACTTCAGTTGTTTTTCTCTGAATTTTTACTCTAAACATAAAATAGTTGAAAGTACTTTATTTGTTATTGCAAATACCCATTTATGTCCATGTGAATTTCGGACATGAAGATTTTATGCTACAGTGACATTTGTGTGCGTGTTAGAAAATGTAAACAGCAGTTTTAAGACCGAGCAAACAACCTTAGAAAAAATAAAGACATCACAATCCTTTCAGCAGATTGAGGAAACGCAACTGTGGTTTTGAATACCCAAGACTACATACAAAAAATGCAGGATTTGCTACCAGACAATTGTTATAAGCCTGTTTCAAGGGATCCACCTACGTACATAGAAAAAACAACTAAAAATAAAATAAAAAGATCACCAATAAACTCTGAAATTCAATACCACGGGAAAAGTCGATATCACATGTCCTTTTTGGTAAGCAAAAATACAAACCACGGGTTATTTTTCCATCCGTGAAGGACTAAGAATCTATATGTATATATATATATATATATATATATATATATATATATATATATATATATATATATATATATATATATATATATATATATATATATATATATATATATATATATATATATATATATATATATATCCGCGAGTCACTAACCTAGACTAATTTTGGAGCAAATTTACATTTTTTCCAGATATATATTTTTCGTGCTCTGTGTTTTCTGTTAAACGGGAGCCCATGACCTAGTACTTATTACACTTACCATGGACAAAAAATTAACTGGACTGTTTTCGTTTTTTAAGCATTGAAAAACTAACTCTCTCGATATGAACCGGAACAAATTACAACTCTACATTCTATGACATCATAATAGTGCCTCTAAGTTCTAGACGGCTTCTATCGAGAAATAAATAAAAATATAAAATATATTTATTAAACACTAGATTCAAACCGTTATATCTATAGATTTCTGTTCATATTCTTTAACGAGACAACATATTTTTGATAAGCATTCTTCGCCTAAATATTCTATTTATATGCATTACGATGTAAATTTTTCCCTGAACCGATTACTGAAAATGTGTAGTCAATTTTAAGGTAAGGTGGAGCTCTTGATAAGTTTATCACCCTTTATTAGGATGGAAATTGACAGAATTGAAAAATTTGCATAACTAATACAATGAGCTACGAAGTTACATATTAAATAAATTGTTTTGTAAACGTCGTTCTCCACGTAAGATAACTTATATGGGACAGTATTTATAACTTCTTTATAAAGATGGAAGAAACTATCAAATGAGAAAGTTTTGTGGAGTTTTATGTATCATTCATAACAAATATCAGCGAAACAACTGAGCATTGAATAAGAAAGATATAGTATAAAATATTGATTTTATCGTTTATTTTAAATTACATGATATGGTTTTTATCATATTTTTGGATTCTATGAAAAATTCTAGACTCATTTTGTATTACATAGCCTATGTAGCTTCAGTCGAATCTGAAATATTTGAATTTAGAATTTATTTAACATATGTGTGTTGTCGCAAAACTATTATTAAATTTAAACTTTCTTTTGGATTCAAATATTTACGCACAAATGCAACCCCAAGATTAAGTACAAAGGCATAAAAAATCGACTTGTTGTTCGAGCAACGAAAGCTGATAAGAAAAGTTGGCCATGGAAAAATATGATGCAGTAATCATTGGCAACGTCAATGACAACATTCAATCATAAAAATTCTGATGCTGATTTTATAATTTTTTAATTTGTTCGTACGAGTTAATTGTTATATGTGATTAAATGTATGTATGATGGAAATTTTACCAAAACTTCAAACACTTTGATTTGAAAATTGTTAATGTTTTAACGAGAAGAAGTATAGAAAAGAGATTCCCCTAGTTAGAAAACCTCTATTTAAGGTACCGTAAAGTTACCTAACTTTGACCAAAATTGAAGTTCAATTGTGAATATCTTTGCTTAGCGTTTAGCTAATTTGTTCATTTAGTGGACCACCTTGGGGCTTCAAGTAACCCTTTAAATTGCACCATCAAATTTTTTGTTAGCAAGCCACATAAGGCATTTTTTTAAAAAAAACCTTGGTGGTCAAAGTTAGGGACGATGAACCTAACTTTGACTGACCCCTTAAAATGTATGATATCTTAAATTTAGGGACCCTGTTCAATATCATTGACCATCAGATTCGTTTTTAAAAAATATTAGAGAAGATTTGGTTCATTTTTTTCAAGAATAAAACACAAAAAATCAAAAATAAAGTATTTATTCTTATAAATATAATAAATGCAGGTACTAAAACAGTCTCGATTTAGTAAAAACAAACTAACATATAAATCGAACATAAGTAGGTACCTAAATACCTACATAAAACAAAAAACAAACAAAATTAAACTTAAGAACGAAATAAATATGTTTAACATTTCGGAACAAGAAAATATTATTCTATTTTTGGAAATACCAACCCGCGTTTGAAATCACTAGGTTTGTTTAGTTTCAAAATTATGTCCTTTTTAGAAACTAGTGATATATCATCTGCTATGGGCCAAATAAATTTGGAATTCTTATTCCGCATGAATTTTATTTGAAATTCTTGCTCCTCGGAAGTCATTATTTGACCAACATAATATTTTGGTTGGTTATTTAGGGTTTTTAGGGACACTACTACATAGTCATCTGTAGCACACTCTTCTTTTTTGTTCATTAAGGTCTTTCTCAAATCTGCTAGGTTCCTATTTTCCTCTGCTGAATCTTCATCGTCGAGTTGGACTTCAGTAGTTTTACTTAAAGCCTTTTTTTCATTAGCTGCCCATGTCTCAAAACAGCTATCATTTAAAGTGTCCGCGTATATTATATTGCCTTCCTCAATACTGTCAGAACTTTCGCTGGCTAGTCTCATTCTTTGCGTCTTTTTCTCGAATATCTTTTTAATAGCTGTCTTCTGATTCGATGGACCTGGAGTTGGGTTGACGTCATTGTCATTCGAAGTGAGATCTTCTAATCGGATTCCCTGACCTGGTTGGACGTTGATTTTCGATTTTCTTGTCTTCTTAGGTGCTTCTTGATCCCCATATCTCATAGTTTTTAGCATTCCTACTACGACTTCAGAAACTAACTCAACTGAACGATCTTCTGTCGTCCCTTCAGTGCTAGTTCGAGGAAGACTATTTATCACTTCCTGTGGATTAAACGGAACGATTCCACATTTTTTAAAGCCAGAAATCAAATTAGTAGAATGATTGTTTGGAGAAATGCTCTTACAAAGATTGTTTAATAGGCGCGGAACTGGTCCTTTTGAATTACCTGGGATTTTCTTTGTTGGTTACTTTTCCAGGAATCTAATATGTCCCGCCACTTCCTTTTTAATGGCGCATAGAAGGCGACATCCAGTGGCTGGCACAAATGGGTCGAATTTTTAGGAAAACATGCGAAAATAATATTATTTTCATGTGCAGTTTTTAAAACTTCCGATGAAAAATGACTCGCTAGATTATCTCCAAGTACTACGATTTTTCCATCCTTATGTTGTTTTTTAACGAATGGTACAAATTGGTTGCAGAACCAGTCGGTGAAAATAACAGAGTCGAACCATCCGCTTTTACTCCGATTGTATCGTGTGTGGGGGGGGGGTCCTCCCTCTGTCCATGTGGACCAAATGTGTTCAGATTTGTACACCACGTATGGCGGCAACATTACACCACTTGCGGATCCGCAAAACATAACGGACACACTGGCTTTTGTGGAATCGCGAATCGTATCTGGGTATTTCGTACCTTTTTTAAATATGTACTTTTTCCTTCCCGGATCGTCGGCTAGGTTGGTTTCGTCGTAGTTATAAATTCGGCTGGGGTCAATAAAGTCTCCATCATTCTGTAATGTATCTTTCAATGCATTAAAATATTGCATTATTGTATCTGGCGATATTTCTCCTTTTGAAACCTTGAGGTTTTGATTCATTCTATGGCTAAGTGCCTGATGCCGATTTATAAACTTTGTCGTCCACCTTAGAGTTGGCATATTTCCTTCTTTAAATTGTGAAGCGGTCACTCCCTTTTTATCTAAAAGGTCGCTTACTAAATGTTGCAAGTCTTTACGGCTAAAAGGGAACCCCCACTCGCTAACTTTTATAGCATGTGCAACTATAGCTTCTTCTTCAGTGGGTGTTAGCACGAAGGGGCGACCGACCTTACCCAAGTGTACTTTTTTACACTTATTAATTAATGTACCCTTTGGTATGTTAAATGTTTTCGCTGCCTGGTTTTTTGATATTTGTCCCGACCTTATCATGTTTAATGCCCTTTCAAGGTTAACTCGATTTTCCCCTATGTCGTATTGGCTGTACTTTCTTTTCGGCATTTCTGAGAAAAAAATAATAAGTTTTTATTAAAATAAAACTCAACTTTGACCGTGCCATTAACTTTGACCGGCGGTCAAAGTTATTGACAAAAGTTGCAATTTTAGGTTATGTTTACATTTTTTTTTAAATATAGAAAAATGTGTGACCAGTTCAGTTCACGTTATCACAATCACTTCCTAATAGTTTAAATCACTTACCTGCGTAATACTAATGATTAAAACGAATTAGTTTTTGCTCAGCAATGAGAAGTTTACCGGTAATATTTTCGCGGCACTTTTTCGGGATGGCGGACAAAGTTTCTATCGGGACTATTTTTTCGCGCACGTTTGAAAACGCATTAAAGGCCATCTATGATGCACTGCCCTACTTATCAGGACCAAAATCGCAACGGTATCTACTTTTGCTGCTTCATAAATTCGGTTAAAAACATTTTTTGAATTTGTGGTCAATGTTATATTCGGAGTCAAAGTTAGGTAACTTTACGGTAAGTGCTTCTGCAATTGCATCTGTATATTTGGAACGATTTTAATTTAAGGAACACCTATAGATATATTATATTAATTATTTATTTTTGCTAAAATGTTAGCTCGTTAGTTTTCGGTCCTTATACAGTTCAGTAGATTAGATTTCCCAATTTCCGTTGCCTATTAGCAATATATCTCTAGATAAAGATTTACTACCAATGGTGTGTAGTATGGCCCAAGGACCTGCCATATTTGAAAATTTGAAAAATCTAAATTAATTTTGAACTCATATACAGGGTGATTTATCAAAAATTTTATAAAAATTAAATACTACCTTAGGGACTACTGAACTGATTTTGCACAGTATTGCTAACTGTGATTAAACTAAAACTGGTCGTATGGACTGAACTCATTTTTCTATTTTCTTTTTGTTTACCACTTTATTAAATGCAACACTCTGTAACTTGTATAATTAATTTTTTAACAAAGCACAGAATAACAATGAATGGTACTTAATAAAAAACAAAAATTAACTTAATGCAACTCATTTGCTTTTATACTTATTTTTTTAATGGCTTACTTCTACCAACTTATGTATTATGTAAATGAATTTTTATTAAAAGATAAACGGCATTTGGTATAAAATTTTTATTGAGTTTAAACTCAGTATTGAGTTAAAAATCAAGAAAAAAACATATTTACAGTTTCGTGTTTTATTATTCAGTTAGTAGTAAGTATTTTATAATTAACTAAAATAACTTGTAATTGGATTTAGATTATACCTACCAAGACCACCTTAACCTAAATACCAAATGTTTAAGAGAAAAAAACAAAATTACCTAGAAGTTACAAAACCCTAACGAAACATCAACCAAAACATAATATTGATTAAATAAACTATTTTTTGATTTTATCCATCAGTTTCACGGCATTTTCTAAACTATCTCTAATCTGGAATCTATTGATTCCTTATTAGCCATGATAAAAGTATTATTAACAGTCATACTGTTTATTTTAATAATAATACCAATGCGTTAAAATTAAAATTAAATTTACAATTATTTACTTTCAAGTATAAAAGCCCCTCGGTTCGTACTACCCACCATTTAACTAGATCTTTCTTTGTAAAACGCCCTGTATAGTCTCAATATTGTTATCATTTTTTACAGAAAGTCCCGAACTCTTGATGGAAATGACGAATAGATCTTTGTATGTTCTCATGCAAGAGTTTCCATCAAAAAATTTTGATGAAAGGTTCATTTATTTGGTGAATAAACTCATTGAAATCACAAAGTGTCCTGAAAGTGAAACCAATACACTAAAACGAACATTGTCACACTTTAAATCAAATTTTAAGCGAAAATGGGCTGCGGCCAGTCACAAGGGCGATCGCTTCACAAACAAAAACGAGATATCTAAAGTTATCAAAGATATAACAGCAACACCGACAAGAGCCCAGAAATATACACGCAGTTTTGCTTCAGCGGAAACAAATACTTATAAAAAGCATACTCCTTCTGAGGCCTTAGGTGTATTCGTGGAAGCTGATCTAACAACAAAGCAGTATGAAATAATTCATGCCGCAAATAAAAATATATATCCGTGCTACTCTGCGATAAAAAAAAAAAAGTTTGTTACCCAAAGGAGGAAGCAATTAAGGTTACGGAAACATGTGCCGAAGTCCGTCTACAGAATCTACTAGATCACACTTCTCATACGATTGTGTCAGTATCTGGATGAAATCATAAATACATGTAGTCAGAAAAAAAAAACAAAAAATTGAGCTATTAACAAAGTGGGGTTGTGATGGTTCGCAACAAAAACAATATAAACAAAAATTTCAGAACAACACACACAGTGATGCAAATATTTTTCAAAGCTCCCTTGTTCCTCTGAGGTTAGTTAGTAAAAGTGATGAAAAGGAAAAGGAAAATCTTACGCCATTATCTCCGAGGTTTTATAGGCCCATCCGCATTCGTTTCATCCAGGAAAGTAAGGACGTCACAAAAGAAGAATGTATGTATATGGAAGACCAAATTAGAAATTTAGTAGAAACTGAAGTACATACAAGTGGAAGTGTTGTGCATATCAAACATACTTTGGTACCGACTATGGTAGATGCGAAAGTTTGCAATACAGCCACCAATACTTCGACGACTATGAGACGCTATATCTGCGGTCAAACCTCTAAAGACTTTAACAAGTTAACCCTGTCAATGAATATAAATCCCGATAGTCTAAAATTTGAACTTTCAATTCTACACGCTAAAATAAGATTCTTTGAGTCCCTGCTACACTTATCGCATAAACTACCTCTTCGTAAATGGCAAGCGAGAACAGTGGAAGAGAAAAAAATGGTTTCAGAAAGAAAAACGGAAATTCAGCGATCGTTTAGGGAGAAAATGGGTCTACTGGTAGATATCCCTAAACAAGGGTTTGGAAATACCAACGACGGGAATACCGCCCGAAGATTCTTCGGTGATCTCGAAACATTATGCAGGATAACTGGGTTGGACCTGACTTTAGCCACCAAATTCAAAATATATTGGAGGCCATATCAAGTGGACACAATATTGATGTGGTAAAATTCTCAAAATATGGAATAGAAACACGAAAGCTTTATGTTGAGTTGTATGGCTGGCATCCAATGTCGCCAACAATTTACAAAATTTTAATACACGGAGCCACTGTTATAGATCATACATTGTTACCTATTGGTCAATTGTCGGAGGAGGCCGCGGAGGTAAGAAATAAATATTTTCGTTTGTATAGGCAAGACTTCTCTTGTAATTTCAAGAGAAGCGTGTGACCGAGATGTCCTGAACAGACTACTTCTAAATTCGGACCCATTTATAAGTGCATCAAGACCAAGGCAACCTAAGAAAAGTAAACCGTTTTGCAGAGACACCTTAACTCTCCTACTACCCAGATAGATCCTCAATGCCAAGAACTGAATTATATCGCCTAAATGAAGATATATCAAATGATGATAACTCTTCTTCCATGTCATCTGGTTTATCCAGTGTAGAAAGAAAATTTTTTTTAAATTTTATTTGATTTTTTTTATTATGTCTGAGGTTTTTTATTATATTTTGCTCTCCAACAAAACGTTAGTGTTGGAAACGTACTATTGTTTTATATTTCAAAATATATTTTAATTTTATTTTTGGTATTATTACTCGTTAACGTCTAATCAGACTATATGATTTATTATTATTTTGTTACTATTTATATAATATTTAAATATTCGCGCGCAAATACGCACATTTTTTGAAGGGCAAAAAAACTCCCGGCCGCATACGAGACATACGGAGCATATGGGACAAGTCGAGCACACTCGAATTTAGGACTTCAAGCAATCGATATAGTATCGAGACACGTGAAAGTTACACAAATCTTTCAACTCATTTTTACTTATTTTGAGTGAAGTGATATTTAGCCTAGAACATTAATCCAGACCATCCAGAGGCCACGAATCTAGGATGATCCGAAGACCAATAGAATAGAGAGCTCTCTTGAAGCGATTTCACGTCGAAATAATGGTGAGTGCTTTTCATTTTATGTGCGTCGACATCTGCGATTAATTGGTAATTTTCACTCAAATCTTTATGAATTTTCACTTTCCTATGGAAATCATATGGTCCTTCGGCAATTAACAGCCCTACGGCTCTATTTTTGGTCCGATTGAGCACGGATAGGCACTAGCTTTTACAAAATTTAAAAATTTGTACTTCGCTTAACACTAAAATAAATCTCATACGTCTTAGCCGTTTTTATTTTATTGTTATCATTTAAACATTTAAATCTGGTGGTACCAATATATCTATCTCTTTTACACATTTTAAGGTCGATATCTATCTATCTCTATATTCTAAGCGCATAGTTAAACGATCAGAAATCGTATTTTAATCTAAGACAGATGGTACAGTTTTATTCGTTTCAATTCTAAAATCATTCTATAAAGCTATCTCTTTGTATTCAAACAGTGTGCGTCTATTCCAACATTCGCTCTTACTGCTATCGAGTAGGCGCAAATTTGTTGTACAGCCAACCCGGCTATTTTTTGGATTTTTAGGGAACAGCTGATTCAACCGCCTCGCGCTATCTATTCAACAACGCTTGTTTTGTTGACGTTTTCCTTTCAAAACAAAACGAGTTTTGCATTTATTTTGATAAATACACTTATTTATTATTTGCAGGTATTGGGTATATTCTCAGGTATATTTATAAATAGTGGTGGATTTACAGTTCTTTATTATCCAAATTTTTCTATAAATATCACGCCGACTAGATATAAATAATTTCTTTATTTGGTGATTTACACAGTGTCTTCCTCTTATAAATTAAATACATATATTTTTGTTCCTGAACCAAAATAATTTTAAAATGACTGAACAAGAACAAATATCTAAACTTGATTTTAAACGTAAAATTCCTTTAAATAGATTCAATGAAATTTACGATTACTGTAACAATTCTACAGCTGATCCTTTTTATAAACAAAATTTTTTGGCAAGAGCTGAATATGTAGACACGTTATATGAAGAATTTCAGAGACATCACAATCAAATTATTTCATTAATTTCTGAGGACACTGAATTTCAGGTTCAAGATAAATTCAGAATTTTAGCTGATAAATATTTATATCACATAAAAGGTAAAAAAATGGAATTTACTTGTGCAAATATGGGAAGTGGTAATTTAAATACATCAAATAGTGGCTTTTCGCCCAGTGCAAAGCTTCCAAAAATTAATGTGTCAATTTTCGAAGGTAACTTAAAATCTTGGCCAACCTTTTTAGATTTATATAAACACCTTATTCATGAAAATCAAAACTTGTCAAATATAGAAAAATTTCATTATTTAATAACTTCGCTAAAAAATGAACCTTCTAATTTGGTTAAATCAATTCTTATGACGGCTAATAATTATCAAATTGCATTTGATACTCTACTTAAAAGATATCAAAATAAACGGTTTTTGGCGACCACTTATCTTAATGAAATATACACTGCTCAACATTTGCAAAGGCCCTCCTTTAAGGATCTGCGTCATCTACTGGACATATTTTCAGAGAACCTTGCGGCATTAAAAAATTTGAACTTTGACACGGATTCTTGGGACTTCTTGCTTTTTAACATTTTATTGCAAAAGTTAGATTCTAAAACTAGAACAGATTTTGAGTTAGAGTACAGCACAACCGAAATTCCTCTTTATAAAAATCTTACTGATTTTTTACACAATCAATGTAAGGCCTTAGAGTCTGTGCAATGTATGATGCCGGCAGGGGCGCTGCTAGAACTTGGTGCGCCCGCGTGCAACCAAATTTTGGCGCCCTAAAATTTCTATTATTTTTGAAAGAAGCTACGGAGCATTTTTAAATAACATATAGTTTTATTAAGTACACAATGTACAACACAGATAGTAAAAAAATGTATCAAAAACTAAAGGGTATAATAAATGACAAAAAATAATAATGTATCCTTATTGTATACAAAAAAAAACAATAACGATGTCTATTAAAATTATACAAACTGAACTTTTCTTGCTTTAAGTGCTGCAAATTCTGATATGGTATCGTGCATTTTTAAACTATCCAGTATTTCTTGCTCAATTGAAATAAAAGCTAAATTTGAAAGTCTTTGTTGGACCATTGTTGATCTTAAATAATTTTTTATAATTTTTAACTTGCTAAAAGACCTCTCACCAGAGGCAACTGAAACTGGTAGGGTAAGTAGGATTCTTAAAGCTATAGAAATATTGGGAAATGTTGATATGAGATCGTTTTCAAAAATATATTGCAAAATAGTTTGCGGTTCACTTAATGAGTTTGTTATTGTAGAATGTAAACGCAAAGCTAATATTTCATTAAATAAATCTATTCCGTCAATGTCTGACTCTTCACGTGACTGATCTTGCAATTTTAGGTGTAGATCTTTGCAAAATTTGATTAAGTCTTCCTCCGAGTAATCTCCTATGTTGGTCAGAAAACCAAAAACGTTGTTAAATGTTTGAAGCTCCTCAAACCTGCCGCGAAGAGATGATAATGTTTGATCTAAAATACGATAAAAGAATTCGATTTTAAAATTTTCTTTGGGATCCAAAACAACATCATCTCTCTTCTCGTAATGAAACATTTTTGGCTTTCTTCGCGGACGTAATGTTTGAGGAAGAGGGAAAGATGGTTCAGTATCCAATTCTAAGGCAATCTCATTAGCCTCGACAAGAATTTTATTAAATCCTTCATCTGAACGAATTTCCATAAAATAATTTATTAATTTGTTGAGATAATCTAAACATACTTTTACATTTATTGTTGAACTTTGCATTATTTTGCTTACTGTATTTATTTTAAATAAAATATTATGCCAAATAATTATTGAAACTAAAAATTTATAATTTTGAATTTTGAGGGCTAATGAGTTTGCCTTATGGGAAATGTTTAAATCCAAAGACGAATCGGTGGCTATTTCTAGAAGGGCATCAAATATTTTACACAAATTGTAACGTAATGGTTTAATCGCATCTATTCTGCTCGACCATCTGGTATCACTGGTTTTAATTTTAAATCTGGTACTTGCTTCTCAAAAATGGCTCACCTTTTTGTTGAAGCGGAAAAAAATACATAGAACTCTTGAATAATGTCAAAAAAATTAATAGTTTCATGTGAAATTTTTGCTGCATCATTAACGACCAGGTTTAAACTGTGGGCTGCACATGGTATAAAAAAAGCACGACTATTTATTTCCAAAATTCTTTTTTGCATTCCGCTATGCTTACCACGCATATTGGCGCCATTGTCATACCCTTGGCCGCGCAAATTATAAATATTTAAATTTAATTTTAGAAGCAAATCCACCAAAAATTGGCATAAACCTTCCCCTGTTGAGTCTGTGATTGGGCAGAACCTAATAAAGTGTTCACGCACTTCAACCTTTTTAGAGTCATTGTTCATCAATACAAATCTAATAATAATGGTTATTTGTTCTTTATGACTTACATCAGGGGTACAGTCAAGGATAATGGAAAAATATTTTGATTTTCTAATCATATTAAGAATATTTGTTTTTATTGCTGAACCCAATAAATCAATAATTTCATTTTGGATTTGATCTCCCAAATAATGAGCAATTGACTTATGTTTTATTTGAACCTGTTGGATTCGACGCACATGTTCACGCATTACAGGATCAAATTTTGAAATCATTTCTACAGCTTTTAAAAAGTTTCCGTTATTATACTCAAATTATTTATTAGAATGGCCCCTTAATGCCAGACATTGACGAGATAGATATTGTATAATTGCAATTATTCTTTCAATAACCTCATACCAATGTTTTTTTTCTACATCTAAGAGTCGAAGCTGGCTCTGATTAATAGCAGTATTTGTCTTTAATGTACTATTCAAATTTATCCATAATTTGATATTTTCACTGTGGTTTACACTTGTTTCATGCCTTTTAAGTGTTAAAGACAAATGCCGCCAATCAGAAAAGCCATTTAAGTCAGATAAGCTAGTATGAGATTTTCCAAAAATTTTACAACAAAAACAGAAAACAGAGTCTTTAGAAACAGAATATAGCAACCAATCTCTTTTAATTTCTTCTCCATTGGCAAGTTGACGGTTATAATATTTTTCGGAGAATTTACGTCCATCAGCATTACTTGGATAATCAAAATAAATAGGATTTACCTTTATAGGGCCTCGTTCTACCAGTAGTTTTGCAACATAACTTGTAATAGCTTCTGGCCACATACCTGGGTCATTTGGTATTAGGGTACTTGTATCGGTACTTGTACTACTTGGACCTGGAATATTTTCCAAATTTTCGTCTAAATCGGAATTTGAACTATCGGAAGACTCCTTCGTTATGCTTTTTTTTCACTCCCTTCATCTCCTTCCATAGATACGACAGCTGTTATAGGCTGAGATATATTAGTATCTAAAACTTCATTTTCTGTTAATGTTATTTCTGCATTTTCCTTTCTAAAAAATTTCTGGAGAGAGCCAGCTAATTTTCTTCTTTCTTCTAATTTTTGTTCTCTTTTGTAACGAAATTGTGCCCCAGACAATTTTTTCCTTTTCGGATCCTACAAAGTTAAGAAACACTTTTAATAAAGATTAATTGTCGACCAAGGCAACTACGCAACGGAGCGTCCTTTAAAAATTACCACTTTGGGTTTTTTATTATGGTAAATAATAAATAATACTTACCATTGCAAGCAAAAGCAAAACGAATTACAATCAAATTACAAAAGTAAAACAATTGTATATTGTATCTAGGTTAACAAACAAAATAATAAAAAACGCTATTTCGATGAAACAAAATCATAAATAATAGACACTTAAAGCACAGTTTACTAGTAAGCGAAGGGCACAGAAAAACGCGCTACATCGGGGAAGTCCCCTATAACCCATAACCTATTATTTCTTCAGCTTCTTCTTCTTCTTCTTTTTTAGTTACAATGGCCTCTTGCTTTTACAGCCTACAGAAAATTTCCCCAACCTATTATTTCTGCATGTTCGCATGTCGCTTTGGTTTAAGGATGTGATATAAAATCGTCGCGTCGCGTCGTCGATATCGAATAAAAAATATCGAGAAAAATTATAACTTCAAAAACAATAACAATGAAACAATGATTTTCTTAAACATCATTCAAGAAAATAATAAATACATAATATAATTATTTACTTGTTTGTTTATTGTGATTAGATATGTAATGTAAAATTAATTGGTTATTCTAAAATTATTTTTTTCTGGACGGAAAAACTTGTAAAACCTTTATAGGATAATATAATAATGATTCTTCTTATTAAATAATAATTACAGTATTTTTATTAATTATATTATAATAATTATATAGACAAAACTACAACACCTCTATAAACTTTAAAAAAGGATTTTTGGTTTTATAATAACAAGAAACGCGTAAAGGTGGTATCAAAGGTCAATGGAAATTTAGTAAAACCTCGGAGGGGCGCGCGGCACCCCTTGAGAAGTGCGCCCGCGTGCCTTGCACGCCTTGCACGCCCGCTTGCAGCGCCCCTGGATGCCGGGTTTCGATTGTAAATCTAAAACAGGTAACAAGAGTGGCCCATCTTTGGATCAACCATCTCAGTCTCCTTCAAAAGGAAAGCAGCGTCATAATTTCTCCAATTACGTTTCTATGGTACCTGTAAATCAACAAAATTATAGATGTATTTTATGCTCTGAAGCAACGCATGCCTTGTATAGATGTCAGCTATTTTTATCCAAGAATCCTCATCAGAGGCATGCTATAGTAAAACAGCATAAACTATGCGAAAACTGCATTCGTTTTAAACATCCTGTGCGTAACTGCACTTCTTCTACCAAATGTAGGATTTGCCAATTTCCGCATCACACCTTACTTCATTTTGAGTCTAATCGGCTAACTGCACCCTCTCAATCATCTTCAGAAGCGCGGACCTCTGGCAGACAGGTATCAGCTTCTTTTCAGGATGCAGTTTTTCCTTCTGTAGTCCCAGCTGCTGCAGAGGAAAATGTGCTAACCCCACAAGACTCAGTGCAGTCTTCTCAGGCTTTACAATGCAGTACTTCTACTTCTTCAAATAAACCATTCACGGTTCTTCTTTCTACTGCAGAAGCAGAAATTAAGGATGTTTGGGGAAACTTTCAGAGAGTTCGTATCCTTTTAGATCCTGCCAGCATGGCTAATTTTATCTCTCAAAGTTGTGCCAATCGTTTGGGCCTGAAAAGGCAACATTTTTCTGTTCCCATTGAGGGAATAAATAATTTAATTTCAACCTCCCATAAAGGCATTACTCAATGTTTTCTAAAACCTTGTGATAAAGTTAGTCCGACATTTTCATTTGAAGCCATTATTTTGCCCAAGGTTTGCTCAGAACAACCAAAGGTAATGGTTAATCCTCAACACTGGTCTCATATAAAAAATTTGAAGTTAGCAGACACAAAATTCCAGACTCCTGGCCCTATTGATATTTTAATTGGGGCTGAGCTTGTACCCTTCGTATTAGGTTCTGGAAGAATTTTTGGAAAACCAGGCCAACCTGTGGCCTTAGAGACTATTTTTGGATGGATTCTACAAGGTCGTACAGAGTATCCGACGTCAAATTTATCTTTAATTATCTATTATGCTTCCTTTGAACCACAGGTAGACACAACTCTTCAAAAGTTTTGGGAAATCGAGCAAATTCCGACAATAAATAACTATTTGTCACCTGAGGATATTAAGTGCGAATCTATATATAAAAGGTCAGTTCAGCGTGACAGTTCCGGCCGATTTGTAGTTGCACTTCCATTTAAACATGAGAATCCAGATTTTGGGGATACTTACTTACTCAAGCTTTTAGACGCTTTATTTGCCTAAAATCTCGCCTCTATAAAAACCCCGTACTTCAGTCGTCTTATTCTGATTTTATCAAGGAATACATTCAAAATGAATATATTTCCGAAGTTTCGACTTCTGACTACTGCTCATCTTCAGCATTTTATTTACCACATCACTGTATTTTGAAGCCGGACAACGTTTCGACTAAACTCAGGGTCGTTTTCGACGCTAGTGCTAAAAGCGACACTGGCATGAGTCTGAATGATAATTTATATTCTGGCCCTAAACTTCATCAGGATTTATCTACAATTTTATTACGTTTTCGTACTTTCCCTGTCGTGTTTACGTGCGACATTAAACAAATGTATTGTCAGATATTAATTACACCTGAGCACAGACATTTTCAAAGATTTCTGTGGCGTTTCTCAAAGACAGAATCAATCAAAGAATACACTCTTAACAGAGTAACCTTTGGAGTATCATCAGCTCCATATTTGGCCCTTCGGACATTAAAAGAATTGGCAAATATTGAACAAGATAATCATCCTTTAGCATCACAAGTCTTACAAGAGTCAGTATATATTGACGATTGTGTTTGTGGCACAAACTCTATAAAGGCCGCTCTTCGTCTCCAAACGGAACTGATAACCCTTTTAAAAAAGGGGGGATTTATGTTAAGAAAATGGGTGAGTAACCACCCAGATATTCTATCTTCTGTCCCAAATTCAGATGTTCAGATGCCTTTTTCTTTCGAAACCGAAGGTCCTAACTACATCAAGGTTCTGGGTCTCCAGTGGAACCCAAATTTAGATGTATTTTCGTATACATGCACTCCCATTGAGGCAAAGTGTACAAAAAGAAATGTTCTTTCTCAGGTTGCAAGAATTTTCGATCCTTTGGGCTTCCTTGCTCCAGTTGTTCTTCTTGCAAAACAAATTTTACAGCAACTCTGGCTTTCAAAAATAGATTGGGATGAAAAACCCCCCGACCATATAATTAATATATGGAATCAATTTAAAACAGAATTGCCCTCTATTTCAGAAATAAAAATACCCCGATTATTGCACTCTGAACCTATAGCGAGTTTGGAGATTCATGGCTTCTGTGATGCCAGTACTTTGAGCTATGGTTGTGCAATTTATTTTAGATTTATTACTTCTAGTGGAACTATAAAAGTAAATCTAGTTTCTGGAAAATCTAGAGTAGCTCCGCTTAAATCTGTCTCTTTACCGCGACTTGAACTATGTTCTGCTTATCTTCTGGCTGATTTACTCGCTTCTGTTAAGCAATCATATTATAATTATCTTACGTTTAACTCAATTTATGCGTGGTCTGATTCGAAAGTGACCCTAGCTTGGTTGTCGAGCTCTCCACATCGTTGGAAGACATTCGTTGCCAATAGGGTTTCTCATATACAAGATGTCATTCCTTCATCATGCTGGAGATACGTACCTACTGGAGAAAATCCAGCTGATTGCGTATCTAGAGGTCTTACTCCTCAGAGACTTCTGTTACATGACTTATGGTGGCATGGGCCTCAGTTTTTATATCAAAATTCAGATAATTGGCCAGAACAAGACTCTTCTTTAGATGGAAATCTTTCCTATATATCTCAAGAAGAAAAACAAGTTTCCTTACATGCCTCTGTAAAAACAGATGACAATCCAATTTTAGCACTACTTTGGAAATTTTCTTCTCTTAGAAAAGTACAGCGAATTACCGCCTATTTATTAGGATTTATCAGCGTATTTAGGAAAATCCAAAATACGCCCACTTTAGCGTTGGATTATAATTATAATTCTTTACAAGCTATAATTAAATGCGTGCAAAAAGAATGTTTTGTCGCAATTTTTCATGCCTGTGACAAAAATTTGTCTCTCCCTAAGCCTTATAGGAAGCAGTTTTTGTGGACAATGCAGGAATCCTTATGGTGGGGGGTAGGCTGAGAAAAACCTCTCTTTCATTTGATTCAAAACATCCGATTTTCTTACCAAAAAATTATAGATTTACTGATTTGGTAATAGAGCAGGTGCATAATGATAATCTGCATCCGGGTTTAAAAACGGTGCACAACCTGATTGTCCAAAATTTCTGGATAATTTCTCCACGAAATGCCATTTACCGATGCCTTTCTAAATGTATTAAATGTTTTCGTGCAAAACCTAAATCTTATACCCCGGTAATAGCGGATCTACCCGCATTTAGAATTTCGCAGTTAAAGGCATTTTCCCAAGTTTGTCTTGACTACGCCGGTCCTTTCTTAATCACTATGGGAAAGCAACGGGGTATAAAAACCTCCAAGGCATATATTTGCCTTTTCGTCTGTTGTGCCACTAAAGCACTTCATCTAGAGTTGTCTTCCGATTTATCATCTGAGGCCTTTCTAGCCTGTTTACGTAGGTTTATTGCCCGCCGAGGCAGAGTCACAGATATATATTCTGATCAAGGCACCAATTTTATAGGCGCATACAACCAACTTCAGAAATTTTCGCAAACTGATGATTGTATGAAGCTATCTATTAGATGGCACTTTAATCCTCCCGGTTCGCCCCATTTTAATGGACTTAGCGAGTCCGCTGTGAAGTCAGTCAAAACCCATATTCATCGTGTGGTAGGTGAGCAAATCATGACATACGAGGAATTTTACACTTTGTTGACACAGATTGAATCCCTCTTAAACTCCCGCCCTTTGTCTCCAATGAGTGAAGATCCCAATGACCTTACCCCTTTAACTCCAGGGCACTTTTTAACGCTGGAACCTCTTACTAATTTCCCTGAACCAGATGTCTCAAGTACACCTATTAATAGACTAAGCCGTTGGCAAATGTTGACGAAAATGCACTATGATTTTTGGAAGCGTTGGAGCGAAGAATATCTTCACACACTTCAACAGCGTTGTAAGTGGACAAAGTCCAGCCCTAACATTAAACCTGATATGTTGGTTCTCATCAAAAATGAACAGAGGCCTCCGTTGGAATGGTCTCTGGGACGAATACTTCAGATTCATCCGGGAAAAGACGGGGTAGTTAGAGTGGCTACTTTAAAAACTCAAAATGGAGTTTTACAGTGTCCAGTTGTAAAGCTCTGTCCATTACCTGGACAATAATTTTTTTCTTTGTTCGCGTTAGAAAAAACTAACGTGTTTTTTTTCTGGTGGGGGGAATGTTGGAAACGCACTATTGTTTTATATTTCAAAATATATTTTAATTTTATTTTTGGTATTATTACTCGTTAACGTCTAATCAGACTATATGATTTATTATTATTTTGTTACTATTTATATAATATTTAAATATACGCGCGCGAATACGCACATTTTTTGAAGGGCAAAAAAACTCCCGGCCGGCATGCATCGAAGAGCATACGGGACAAGTCGAGCACACTCGAATTTAAGACGTCAAGCAATCGATATAGTATCGAGACACGTGAAAGTTACACAAATCTTTCATCACATTTTTACTTATTTTGAGTGAAGTGATATTTAGCCTAGAACATTAATCCAGACCATCCAGAGGCCACGAATCTAGAATGATCCGAAGACCAATAGAATAGAGAGCTCTCTTGAAGCGATTTCACGTCGAAATAATGGTGAGTGCTTTTCATTTTATGTGCGTCGACATCTGCGATTAATTGGTAATTTTCACTCAAATCTTTATGAATTTTCACTTTCCTATGGAAATCATATGGTCCTTCGGCAATTAACAGCCCTACGGCTCCAGTTAGATATTGGAGATAGAAAAAAACTTTAAATACGAAAATTCTGATATGTTACTTGTACGTATTATATTTAAACTTGTTAAAATAAAAAAATATATATATGAAGTTTAAAAAAATTGCCAAACTTACTCTTTTTAAATAGACCCTCCTGTATATTTGTTTCCAGTATAAAAGATTTTTTCCTCATTATTTCAAAAATATATAATTTGTTGATATTTTGTTCATCCGTTTTGATAATATTAAGGTTTGAAACGTAATTAAATTTAAATTAAATTGATCTAGGATGCCATAAAAAAGACCCTGTACAGGGTGTTTCACCATGTTTAGACTTTATCTACTGCCTTTATTATAGGAGAGAGAAAAAAATGTTAAATACAAAAAATTGTAGGGATTGTCCTAAACCTCAGGGAATAATTTTTATTGAAACAAATGAACATCGCAAAGCTACTAAAACATAAACTTAATATTTTTAAATGGGACACACTGTATATTATTATTTCAATCAACTCGTCTCATCTTACCGATTAAAAATATACCAGGGTTAATAGCTTTATCTTTAAAGACAACCGAGAAAATTGACAAAAACCGTCCCATAAGAGGCAATGTAATAATACGTATTCCATATTTAGAAGAGAATATTCTCTCTCTTTCTACCGCATTGCGTATTATGGCACGGTTTTTCTCAATTTTCTTGGTTGTCTTTAAATGTATCAAACCTGGTATATTGATAATCGGTAAGACGAGACGCATTGATTGAAATAATAATATACAGGGTGTCTCTTTTAAAAAATACCAAGTTTATATTTTTTAGTAGCTTTGCAATGCTCATTTGTTTCAATAAAAATTATTTCCTGGCAGCCTAGGAAAATCCCTGCAACTTTTGTATTTAACATTTTTTTCTATCTGTTATAATAAAGGTAGTAGATGAAGTCTAAATATGGTGAACACTCTGTACATTGTCTATTTGCAAATATATTTCTTTAATACCTTTTTTTAATGCGATTTATTTATTTTCATCTAATAAAGTAGAGAAAAAAGTTTTGGCCAGAAATTTAGTAAAAATACCTCTCTGTGCGCTGGTAATGCTAGTCCAAACTATTTTTTAATCGACCTGTGACTCAATAAATATAACCAAAGACTATATATACTCAGAACAGACAATTCAATAAATGGAAAATAAAAAAAAACTACTAAATGAATTCCAACGTTGCCGTCCTTTAGTGGAGATAAGACCCTTTGCGAGATTTCCGCGAATATCAAACTCATATCACGGTCAAAGTTGCTACTCCACAGCGGCCTTCGACCTTTTAATTAGCAGTTTTATTTGACTCTCAAAAACATAATCTTGTTTTGGGTTTTAATTTCTAATGCGCTTATGACAGCTCTGCATCAAATCCTGTTGCACGCGACCTTATTTACGCTCAAATTGCGACACCAATGGAACTGCCTGATGAACTATTTACGCGGAATATAATTGTATGGAGGAACAAAAACCAATATATTGTTAATTGAATTGCCTAACTAAATATTTTTTTTATATGTTGTAATAATGATATCATTGTTTTCTTGCCCTTATTTTTTATAAGTAACAAAACCAAAAACAAAATATTATTTTCTATAATTCACCAAATAAACTTGCCGCCTTAGGCTCATATTCACCTTGCCCACCCCTAAATCGGGCCCTGGTGGAAGAAGAAATAAAATATTGACTATATATGGAACGTTAAAGCACTTTAATTATAGACTATATAAAACTATTCCAATTCAAAAGCTTAGTGCCGATCAAAAAGAAAATAGATTAACTTTTGCCACAAACATTAACAACAACATTGGGCAGATGAATTCAAATTCTCGCAGCAGCAGGATTGTATAATCAACGAAATTTTCATGTTTGGTCAGATGAAAATTAATATTCGGTCGAAGAGATTATTTTTCAAACTCGTAATTCAATCAACGTTTGGTGTGAAATATTATGCAATAAAAGACCATTGTTTTTATCGGGAATCATTAACTGATAAACTCTATCTTAAGTTTTTAGAAAATGAAATAGAGAAAATACTCGACGAACTGCCTCTTGAACAACGTTGACCAATTATATGCCAACAGGATGGATAGCCTCCCCGTAATATATATAAGAACAACAATTTCTTAAACCATCTGTATAATGAATTGATCGGTAGACATGGAACGTTACATTAGTCTGCAAATAGTCCAGACCTCGTATCTGTAGATAAATTGTTTTGGGGTCATTTAAAAAACTTGTATACACAAATCACAACGCAAATAGAAACTAAATAATATATATATGAGAGACAGAGAGCTTCAGAGACAGAGAAGAATGTCTGAAAAGTGCGAAGAATTACGGGGGAAGCATGTTCAAAATTTCTTTTAGCATTTATTGGGCAATGTCAACATTTTATCTGTTCTTTCTTTAAGTCATTTCTTATTATTTTCTTATTATTATCACTAGTTATTGCTCTAAAGATTATTAACACATCTTGCATGATAATAAAATTATGAATTCACGTGAATAAAGTCATGCAATATTTATGTGAAATAAATTTTAAATTCAAATATTTCAAACAGACCTATAAAACCGCATAGCATATCTTAAGTAAAATAGGTCTAGACCTTTTCGTAGAATCAAAAATGCAATAAAAATGAAACCATCCAGTTTAAATACGCGAGAAAAACGATCTTTTCGACTATATCCTTTTTATTCGATGCTTAGTTGTTTAGCTGATGATATTCATGAATGATCCATAAAAATTAAGACAATTTTCTTATTTAACATTTTCTTCCATCTTCTTATCCGGAACTTCCCTCGTTATGAATCTTTCCTTTTATTAGGAATAGTGAAGTGTGGCTAATTTAGGCATGATTTAAAATAAATTCAATAAATAGTTTTTACATTGACACACACCGCCATTTTGTTACTCTATCGTGTCATTTTGAATTCATACCAGTTTATTCCTATAACTCGTTTAGTTTTTCTGCAAAAAATTAAGTCAATTGAATACATTTTTTTACGTTGATTTATTTAAAATTTTATTTGGCCGCCATTTTATTTTGCTACCTTGGATTCATACCAAAATGTTACCAGGTCATCTACATAAGACTCAATTTTTGACCAAAATTTGAAGTCAATCGGGTAAGTAGTTTTTTAGCTATGCCGTGAACAGACAAACCGACACACCGACGGAATTCAGAAAACATGTTTTTTTTGAATCTAGGGACCCTGAAACGGAAACATCTGAAAATATCTCGTAGGGTAATTTTTTCACGATTACAATACTTCTCTAGGGAAGTAAAACGAAAGTTATAAGGACAATTTTATTTGGATATTTTTATATACATATTGACATGCACTAATCGAACTAAATATGATATTGTGATGAATCAATATTTGCTGTTAATATTAGAAATAGTAACTATTTCGATAAAATTAAAACTGCTAAGCCTCAATATTCATACAACTCTTAAAGATTTTTAAGAATTTAATTTTTAGTTTTAATTTATTTGAAAGCCCTCTTTCAAAAAGTACCACTAAAATCCCCAATATATATTTTTTGGAAAACGCATTGTATAACTTATTGGGATCAATTTAAATCATCTGTGTATATTTGGAAGCGTTAAACCGTATATCATACATAAAAGTACAATCAGGCAAACATGTATTAGAAAAACTTGAAAAATTCATTTCATTCTGCAAAAGACTACTAAATTTGCTTCAGTGGGCAACGGTTTGAACAGCCCAGTGCCTCTGCCATATATGAAGTTCTCCTTTTCGACATATTATGCACTTGGCCAGTTTTTCAATAATTCGTGTACTTGCAATCTTTTTATAGTTTTGCTAAGTAATTCTGAGCAAATATTGCAAACATATAGTTTTTTCTTTGAAGCTTCATTTCAGGGGAAAGGTATTAACGCAAACTATACTTCAATACAATTATACTTCCCCTTGCGCACTCCTCTGTCTGTAGGATGTAAAATGATAGTGTAACAAGTTTGGGTAGTTGGTAGTTCTGGTGAAAATAAGAAAAAGTATTAATATAAATTCGTGTTCAAAAATTCACATGAAGGGAGTTAGGGGCTACGGCCCATAAAACAATAACTAATAAAAATGATTTTTTTTAATTGCCGACGTGAAATTGCAATTTTAGCTAAAATTTGCACACGCTTCTTAATTTTTACGCAAAGTATACTGGTGTTGAAATAATCTTGGAAAGTATAGTAGAAAGTAGGGGTAGTTTTATCGGGGGTGGGGGATTATTTTCGCAATAATTTTATAGCCCTAAATGTTTTTACTTCCCTCGTAAGAGCAAAGTATTGTAATCGTAAAAAATCACCCTCCGAGGTTTTCTTAATTCCGTCGGTCCTACATATGCGATTTACTTACAATTTTGGTTAAAAAAATAAGGGAATGACATGGTAACATTTTGGTAAAACCCAATACAGCGGAAGAAAACGGCGGCTTAAGAAAATGTTAAAAAATATTACTAAAAACAGTTTATTGTATTTACACTAAATTATGCAGAAAAGTGTGGTATAGGGATGAATTGGTAAAATTTTGGTACAAATACAAGATAGCAGAAAAAAATGGCGGCCAAATTTTAGGTTTTAAAAAGTCGGTAAAATTCTACTTCCTAGAATGAAAATCTTCTTTTTATGGAAGAAAATAATAAAATTCATAATTTATGTTTAGTTCTCTTCTCTAGTTAGGGGGTCCCTAGATACCAAAAACATGTTTTCTCAATTCCGTCGATCTGTCTGTCTGTTTGTCTGTCTGTCAGTATGTCTGTCGGTATCAGGCGTGTGTGCAAAATTTGTCTGAAACTGATTTTTACTTTGACTTTCATTAGTTACGATTCTTAATACGCATATTTAGACCCATATTTATATACATTTTTGCTCTTATTTTGAGGAGTAGTTTATCTACAATTTTTTACAACCCGTATAACCTTTGTTGGAATTTAAATTTACTAGCTGGGTTTTCTAACAATTCACCTTGATCACAGTACATGCATTTGGAATACGGGGAAATGAAAGTATTTTCGTTTTTTTAGGACTGCTTCATATATCTAGGGATATTCTGCACAGTGAAAAAAAATGTTTTATATACAAAAAAATAAGTACACGGAAGCAATCGTTTAAAAAAATAAAATAAATTGACGTGTTTCACGGTTTGTTGAAAAGCTAACCGCCCTTGATTTTTTTTATTTTCAGAGAGCTGTTTTATCCCTTTAGGGTTACCCTATTAAGCATAGAAACATATTTTTATATTTTAAATGGGAAAAGACATTTCACATGATTTTCCGTTTTTAAAAAAAACTAAATGTTTTTATCGTCTTTAAAAAAAACAAATACTTTTTGAAATAAATTAAATTCATTTCATTTTTTGTGAACTGATTCGCCGTTTCTTAATTTTTTTTTCATTTTCAGCAACTGCTTCACCTCTTTAGGGCTACCATGTATATCGGAAAAATATTTTACAGGAAAAAAAATTAATAAACATGACGTGTTTAAAATATTTATATATACACATTTATTTATTTTTTTAATATATATAATCGAAAAAAATCAAATATCTCCGTGAACGTCTTCCATAATTTTTCAATTTCAAAACATTTGTTATCTGATCATTCCATTTTTGTTTTTCTGATATATGGTACAATAAAAACCAAATTTGTGCAGCAACAGTTAGAATTTTGCACTGAACAAAATATTATAGACAATAATTACATGATAATACTATAAATAAATATAAACCTATTAAATAGTAAATATATCGTAGTCCTGCTATTTAACGCAGCAGGAGGGATAGATCTAGACAGAACAGCTGTTTCTGTTTGAAGTTGCATGAGGGACAGATGTGAATGTTGTTTAGCATTACGGCGGATTGTTTTTTGGGTAGGGTGTCCTAAATTTGTATTGATATAATCGAACTGCACACCCTCTAAAATTATTTGTCTATAAATGATTTTTATTTTACGTGAGTCATTATACCTATACGTTGTAACGAAAAAACGAGAACGGTGAATGACTTGAATTAAAACAAAATACTCTGAATTTCCGTGAATCGATGGAATGAGAAAGATTATTTTTGAAAGTAATTATTAAATTAGAAATTACTCGAAATACCTCAATTACATCCTAATTTAATTACATGGAAACTACGGATTAGTTCTAATTACATGCGTATTTAATAAAGTACTGGAAATATGTAATTAAATATTTACATTTTATTATTTACAATAACTGAGTATGGTTTGCCAATTATATTTTGCAAAAACTATGTTTTGTGGTACAACACAATAGATTCACTTAAGTAAGTGATATAATATATCTACTAAAATTATAGATTATGTTGCTTTAAAAATTGATTTATTAAAAGTTATCATATATGAGATACAGAGTGTAAAGATTTATTTTTTGTTTTTTTTTTAATTATTTTGGATTTCTGTAATATAGGATCTAGATTCGGTGTTAATAGACAGCTAAGAGACAGCTAAGAGACAGCAAGGGAGAGGTCGGGTAATATGTTTTTAAAAGAAGGAAACCAGATTTTTTTTATTTTTGTGGGTCCTTTGGTTGGACTAATAAAAACTGCATAAAAGTAAACTCCTATATTTATTTGCTAGAACACGATGTTTTGTAAAAAAGTAGAAACATTTTTTGAGTGTATCCCGTCGACCTACTAAATTCTATAAAGAAAACATTTTAATTAAACTTAAAATTAAAAAACATAATAATTAGCAAATGTCAGTAGTTATCCCATATATTTATAGATTTGCTTTTAGAGCTGAAGCCACCGACCTATACATGTGCATATATAATATTTATCAAGTAAAACAATCAATAATGGAAAACCCTGGAAAAAATGTGTTAGAGCGCAATCTTCACAGTAACATCATCACAGTCCAAAGCAGATCCGAGCGTGCGCACAGGCAACCTCCAACTATGGTATGGTATCGGCCTTTTTGGCGACATTTTTATGAAAAATGAAAAACTAAAAAGATTTTTTTAATTACAATGATCATATATTTGTGGAAACCATAAATATATTACTGGACAGCATAAATGATTATAATGTAAATACAAAATATCTAATAAACATTTGCTTAAAAAAAATGTTTTAAAAACAATATTTTCTTGTTTCAACTTGTAAATGATTATAAAATAAAAGCGTGTTTAAGCTTTTATATGGCAAGCGAAGCACTGTTCTCTGACTAATGTTTACCATAACTTGTTTCTTGTTTTTCTTAGAATTTTATAGTTGTGTTTAAATAATAAATTTAGATTCAAAAAGATATATATTCTTACTACATTAAATACAAGTGCTAGTCAACGTAATCTATGTTCTAGTATTTTGTACAAGTTGTAATTCTAAAAGTATCAATTTTAAGTATTTTGAAGTAAGTATTGATTACTTAGAATAATTTTGTTACTATCACATCGGTTATTATCTAGAGGCTAGTTCTCAGATTCATGAAACATTACACGATTAGAGACAGATAGGTTGCAATTAATGGATTTATTAAGGTGTAAAATTGAAAGAATCTCAAAATGCACGGACAAATTCAGGACGGGAGACTGGTAAATAAACTTAAAAAAAAATCGATTTTTGTATTTGTTGCTTATATCTCCAAAACTAGCAAAAAGGTGTAGGATACTGTTTCTCTAATATAGGGGCTTAATTGATGTGGTAAATCCCTTAAATTATTTTTATATATTTTGAATTTATGTATTAGGTATATTTGACTATGTACATATGTTCTGTAGAACTAGTAATTAGAGTAAAAATTGTTAAATTATTAAAAAATTATTTTACGATTTGAGGTTATGCATCAAGTATATTGGACTACAGAAACTTATAGATACATATAGGTACGTTGTGTAATAGTTATTTTCCTACCAATGCGCAAAGTGATACTTTCCTGCACGCAAAAGCAGTTAGACGAACGACGCGAAGTGGAGTTTGGATAAGCTTTAGGTGCGGGAGAGACACTTTGCGCAAGCATTAGGAACAATATTTTTTCTACTAGTGTTACAAATTTTACAAACTCTTTACTTATTTATATAGGTAGGTTCTAAGCGCGGGTAAAACGATATTTCTTGAAGGTCATAAAATTGTAAAAAATCTTAAATAAATTAGAAAAACGTTTCATTTTAACTTAAAACAGAAATAATATTACTTATTATTATTAACAATATTAATATTGAAAGTACAGTTTGTGGTATGCTGCAAATGTAAAGCTGAGTGCAACTGGTTTCTTGGGAAAGCTGATAAAGATGGTTCGTTATCCGACGTTAATGAATGAAATGGAACTTCAATGATTTTCTCGCAAATTGACAAACTGGGTATTTC
Source organism: Kuschelorhynchus macadamiae (assembly GCA_030620095.1). Lineage (NCBI taxonomy): Eukaryota > Metazoa > Arthropoda > Insecta > Coleoptera > Curculionidae > Kuschelorhynchus > Kuschelorhynchus macadamiae. The sequence continues at coordinate 912,301 of JAUTXW010001365.1, forward strand.
AACTGGATGATTTTTTGCACTGCCACTTAAAATATAAACTATTTTGTGTATGTAGTTGAGTCGTTAATATGGCCCTTCGTTAATGTTGATGACTTTCAGCCTCCTAAACGCTTGAATCGGAAGTTCCTTTTAGGAATCGGCCAGCAAAGTTGCAGAGGAGCGTTTAGAAACTGTTAATCCCGACACACTGTGTTGTGCACTTCATGTTTTAAAATTTATAAAAAACGTTGATGCGTTGTTGATGGTGTTTGTAAGGTCATATATTTTCTATAAAATAGTAGATACTTTCCATTGTTAATTTCGTCGGATATAACAAAAGAGCGTCAAGTGTAATTTTTTGAATCCTGAATTTTGACCACAATTAAATTTCCCTTTTCTTTAATGTCAAGTGTTGTTTGTTTTGCTAATTGTTCTCTTCTGCAGGCGCCTGCAAACCCAAAAATAGTCGCAACTTTCATCCGATATGTTTCTTTGGTTTGAAGCCAACATTTTGTTTTTTGATAAAAGCAGTTAATTTGTAGAATTTACTTATATCTATATTTTCTTTAACTTTTAAAACGCTAAAAGAAAATAAGCTAATAGTACTGCTTTTCATACTTATGTTTTGTTTTTTGCTGGCAGTGGCCCCAAATTTGCTGATTCCGCGACTTTTAGTTCCTCTTCTGGTATTTCTTCATCCGAACTATCCATTTTAAGCAGAATTACTTTCTTGCAGCTTTTTTTTAAATAATTGAATGTTTGTATTTTGGTTGACATAGCAAAAATACTGAAATTGTCAAAATTGCAAGATGTCAAAGAGAACTTATTGTTGTCTTATTTGAGACTGACAAGTAATGATACAGGTCGTTTAATTAGTTATCTAAATTTTCTACAAGCGTAACAAAAAACACGATAAATCTTTATTTTTTGAATATTGTTTAATTCTGAAAACATTAAAATAACTAAAAGTCCTGTTTAAAGACGATAATTTTTGCGAATAAAAAAGTGTGCGCGAAGTTCAACACGCAAATGAGTGCGCACGCTCATAGAAAAACCTCTTTTTGTATTTCTTTTCAAATATGTAGGAATTATGCAAGAATAAGATATTTGGCACTAATTTTTTAAGCTTTTTTGTGATTTGTGTGCGTATTTTGTCATTAGTGCTCGTGTTTATGCTTTTATAATATTCTCACATATTTTTATTGATTTTTAGTATTGATTTGATACTAACTATGATTTATTTATTTTTTCTAAACTAAGTTTGCGCAGTTTTGCAAAAAGGAATGATGCTTTCTTATTTTCTCTTTTGTCTTTTTGATGCTTTTTATCGGAATCGATTTGCTTTTTAAGCTCTTTTTCAGTCATTTTGATGCTTTTTAATCCGGACTCTACTAATCAGGGTCAATATTGTTAAATTCTGGAGGAATTTTAATGATTACGAATTCGAGGTTAAGCTCCGTCACTTTGAGTTCAAGGTCATATTAAGGTCAAATTGAGAAAGGGCATTAGAAAAATCCGAAAAAAGAATTGATATACAGGTTTTTGAGGTCGCTGATTATGAATCCCAGGTCCACAAACCTCTATCACATCAGGATTATGGTCATTTCTAAAAAACAGTTATATAGATTACAAATCCGACATCGGTTAATCTTATATCTTTTAAACTAAAAATGGTACTATAAAACCGATATAAAAAAATTAGTCAACGATTTTATTTAGCCGGCGCCGGCGATGCGAATACCTGGAATTATATAAATATTACTGGCAATTTACGATCGCCAACTGAGTATAGTTGGCGCATTACCTTTCTGGAATGACGTCATTTTTGGTCATTTTTGGTTATTTTTGTTTGATTTATGTTAACTGACAGTGACAAAAACATTTTGAAAAATCTCATTGTCGTTTCTTTACAACAGTCAATGCCGGTTTTGGTTATGTGTCTTTCAGAATATATTCGTCAAAATTGACATTGATTTGTTGTGATTCTTTTTAAACTTTTGCAAGATGCCGCGAAGATATAATCAGCAATCACAGCTAATAGTTTTGAATATATTGGCTTTTTTTCAATTGGAAAAAGAGCAAACTAAAAATGGAATCTTTCCGCAAACTGATAATATAATTGAACGAGCTTCAAATGCAACAAAACTTAGCCATACAACAATCATAAATATTAAGAAAAGAGGAATAACGAGCGATGAATCCTTTACCTCCAGAACGTCTCAAATGCAAAAAGAGGTAAAAACAAAAATTACAGATTACTTAAAGAACAATATAAGAGATACGATCTACTGCATGTATGCGAAAAATGAATATGTTACAATGCAGACTTTGCTTAAAAAACTAAAAGACATAAATGAATATTTTAATTTTTCCATCACCTCGCTAAGAAAATACGTAAAAAGTATTGGTTTTAAGTGGAAGAAATCAAATAATAGAAAATACCTGATGGATTTGACCCACATCGTCCACAAGAGAATCAATTTCTTGAGGGAATATGTCAAAAATCAAAATCTAGGACAAGATGCTTATACCACCGTATTTATTGATGAGACTTGGATTTTTAGTAAAGGTTCGTTTAGAAACAGCTGGCAGGATAACACTATGTCTACAAGTTCTAAAAAAGCTAGTGAAGGTCATCGATATATTGTAGTTCACGCTGGATCAAAGGAAGGATTTATTAAGGGGGCCAGTTTAATGTTTAAAAGTGGACTAAAAAGCGGAGATTATCATGACAATATGAACAAGCAAAATTTTGAAAATTGGTTTAAAAATCAGCTGGTACCAAATCTTCCTCCAAAAAGTTTGATAGTGATGGACAACGCAAGCTATCATTCCGGCCTTTTAGAGGATATTCCAAGAAAATCATGGACAAAGCAGAGATTGATTGGATGGTTAAAAGAAAAGAACATTGACTTCCCAGAGAGGGCCATGAAGGATGAAATATGGAGCATTGTAGAAAAAATTGTAACATTGAAAAAACATTCTACCTTGACGAATATGTGAAACCTTTGGGCCACAAAATACTAAGACTTCCTCCATACCATTGTCAATTTAATGCTATTGAAATGGTATGGTCTGAGTGTAAGAGGAAATACGACCAATACATTGCTAGTCTGAAGGGGACACCATCGGAAGTTTTGGCCATGTGGGAAAAAGCGATAAATGAAGTATCTTCAGAGCATTGGAAAAATTATGTCAGCCACACAGAAAGGGTAATCCAAGAAGCTTGGAAGACAATACAGATATGTGATGCTTCAGACATTGCGCCACTTGTAATTAGTACCGACGAAGACAGCAGTGACGATGAAGAATTTAGTTCTGATTCTGAAGACAGTGAAGGGGAGTAGTTTTTATTTTTAAAGTTAGTTAGTTATACATTAATTTCTCTCTTTTAGTTTTTAAAGCAAAGTCTGCATTGTAACATATTCATTTTTAGCATACACGCAATAGATCATATCTCTTATTTTGTTCTTTAAGTAATCTGTGATTTTTGTTTTTACCTCTTTTTGTTTTTGAAACATTCTGGAGGTAAAGGATTCATCGTTCGTTATTCCCCTTTTCTTAATATTTTTTCAGTATTGTCTGTAATTGAGAATTAAAATAATTTTGATGAAAATGGGTAACTGGCGTCAATTTATTACATTGCAAACAAAAATGAGCGTTTTTTTATGGCAATGAGAGTGTTAATTTTTTGCCAGCCATTTTCGACAAGTTGCAGCGCTTTCTGTACAGAAAATGCCAATTTTAAATTCGCTTTAGCCAGTGCTGAACGCACCCCTCCTATCTACATCACTGCATACGTTTAGGTTAGGAATCATCGCTGAAATATAAATAATATAAGAAATACGTTTTTGATACCAGCGTGACGTCATTCCAGAAAGGTAATGCGCCAACTATATCTATGTTTGGATTAAAATGTACCAAAGATAACCTTAATACAATTTGCGAAGTAAAATAGTTTGGCGCGAATTAAGTAGCAAGTGAAAGGTTATCATGTTAGTCTTGATAACACGAACTATGAGGATGAGCGCCGCAAGCTTTTACTTTGCAAATAGTATTAAGTTTATTTTCATCTTTTTAGTACATTTTAATTCAAACATAGATACTCAATTGGCGATCGTAAATTGTCATTAATATTTATACAATTCCAAGTATTCGTATGGTTGGCGCTAACTTAATAAAATTGTGACCTAAAAACTTTTTTTTTTAATTTTTAAGGTTGGTAATGCAAAATCTACTGATAAAACAACCTTTTAATTTCGCCAAATTAATTGCTTTAATGTTATCGAAACGGGAGGATATGGAAATTAACCAGGGGCGATATTCGATATTTCTTGGCCATTGATGAAATCAAAATACAAGAGTTCTAACCCCACTACAACCAAGTTAGCATCATCAGCAGATGATATAAACTAAAATAACTTATCCTAACCGAGACTATTTATAGGTAAATGTGGTCACATTTGGTTGCGCCCGACTACACCGTTGTCAAGTAAACAATAGAGGGTACTAAAGGGAATAGGCCCTCTGTCTTTATTTAGTGCTTTCTTACCACATTTAACTATTTCTATACTCTCAAATGCATCCAATAATCTATTATTACATACATTTTTAATCAACTTAAGATTATTTATTCCACTTTGGTGATTGTTTTCTAAAGCATGTTGGGCAACGCTTGCCTTTTCTGTTCTTCCGTATCTTAAATGTGCCATGTGTTCTTTAAAACGAATGTTTATGGAGCGTTTAGTTTGCCCAACATATTTTAGATCGCAGTCATTACAGCTAATTTCATAGATGCCACTCCTCTCCTTCAAGTCGACTTTGTCTTTAGGGTTTCCAAGGAGATTTTTCAAACTGTTCTCCGTTTTGTAGGCTACTCTAAAACCTACGTTTTACGAGTAGCCTACAAAACGGAGAACAGTTTGAAAAATCTCCTTGGAAACCCTAAAGACAAAGTCGACTTGAAGGAGAGTGGCATCTATGAAATTAGCTGTAACGACTGCGATCTAAAATATGTTGGGCAAACTAAATGCTCCATAAACATTCGTTTTAAGGAACACATGGCACATTTAAGATACGTAAGAACAGAAAAGTCAAGCGTTGCCCAACATGCTTTAGAAAACAATCACCAAATAGGAATAAATAATCTTAAGTTGATTAAAAATGTATCTAATAATAGATTATTGGATGCATTTGAGAGTACAGAAATAGTTAAATGTGGTAAGAAAGCACTAAATAAAGACAGAGAGCCTATTCCCTATAGACCTCTCTATTGTTTACTTGACAACGGTGTAGTGACCACATTTACCTATAAATAGTCTCGGTTAGGATAAGTTACTTTAGTTAATATCATCTGCTGATGATGCTAACTTGGTTAGCGAAACACACGTCCAAAACGTAACAAGTTGTGGTGTAGTGTGGTTAAAACTCTTGTATTTTGATCTATCGTCCACCACAGGTTCCAGTGTTAGGACTTAACAGTGATGAAATATTTATTGCTACTGATGCTGCTCATCGAGAGATTGGACATGGAGGAAGGGACAGATGACTGTCCGAAACTAGCAAAGAATATGCAAATTATCAAAGAAATGTTAAATATATTTTAAACAATGTGCGAGTGTTGTCAGATGAAGCGAAAAAAAAAAGGATTGGATCCAATATTGAGCAATGAAATAAATGGTCGTTTAATAGACATGCAGTCCCAATGCGTTGCCGGCAATAAATTCATCATGGTGTATCAAGACCACCTCAGAAAAGTTGTAATTATACGTGCATTTCAAACAAAACGAGCCGAAGAGGTTGTATATAACTTGGTAGATATTTTCACTGCATATTCGGACAATGGCCGGGAATTTTTAATAAAGTTATCCTTGAACTAACTGAGCTATTGCCTGAACTCAAGTTAGTTCATGGGAAACCGCGACATAGCCAAAGCCAAGGGTCATTTCAGAGTGCCAATCAAGACATTGAAAATATGTTAGCTACATGGTGTAGAGATAACAACAGCAAGAAATGGACCAAAGTCCTAAGGTTTATTCAGCTTATGAAAAACATAGCTTTACACTCGGGAATTAAGGTGTCTCCGTATAAAGCATAGAAGCAAGAGTGGGACTGCGTACATCTACATTAAGCGAAAAAGTTATTTCTCGTATGCGCACTGATGAAGATTTAGAAAAAGTTATTTCACCAACAACTTCTGGTAATGGACAGTGACTTATCAGTGAAAAGTATCTGGTATTTTAGAATCACAAACCTCGAACTCAGAGACGGCAAGAGAAAGTTTAAGCAACTGAAACTTGAAATAATATGAAAAAGAAGAATCTAGTATCGAGAGCAACATAGGAAGAGTTCCAGCTCTAGCTGAAGCTTCGTGAAAATACTAGCAAAGCGAATAAATTTCATAAGTGACCAGTTACAGTCGCAATATCATATGTAGACAAAGCTAGGAAAAGTTTATGAAACGTGATGACTGTCGAAACTTCTGGTCTTTTGGATACAATTTTTTTCAATAAAACAGTTTCTTTCGGATATTTCCTAATAATAACCAGGCCATTCTAGTTTGTCCTAAAAACTATAAGGTAATACTAGTACGTCCTAGGAAAAATGCAAAGTTCCTAACAACGATAGGCACTTTTGGAATGTTTTAGGTTAAACTAGAATGGATATTTCTTCTAACATATATATGTGAATGTTTTCCACATTTATTACTTCCAATCGAAGTATTTCCATGGTAACACTTCTAGCCAAAGACTTTGTTTGGATTTGCAGACTCTTTATAAATAATCGTCCTGAGCGTATAATTTAAATTAACTGTTTATTGTTAAAATTGTTGTTATTATACTCTTCTTTTTTCTTATTTCCTTCCACTCATGGATATAGTTATCTGATTATTCAATTTGGATGACAAATGTGGTGCTACCAAACTGGAGTACTTGCGTATAATGCCTACGAAGTTAATCAACGTCTTCCCAATATATACAATAATAAATATAGAGCCAAAGCTTTCCTTGAAATTGACTTATTTTTGTGAGGAACTCTGATAAATATGGTTTACCTAACAAAACCCCAAAACTTAAAAGATTAAAGAGAGAATAAAAAATACCTGTAAAAAGTAACATGCTCTAGGAACCTAACAAAAAGATTTGAATTATGTGAGGCTGTAGAGGGTCTATAATTTAAGCATTTAATAAAAGTAATTAATATGATAATACTTTTAGTGTGTTGAATTTTTCTTTTGTATCTTTTTACTATTTTTTTTATATCATGACGAACTTAAACAAAAAAAAATTCTGAGGTATTTATGAACCGATCTCAAATGGGAAAAAATGTTGGACAGACAAATCAAAACTCTATCAAAATAACTGAAAAAATATTCAGGGTGACACTGAAGTTTTTTAAATCCATGTTATGTGACCCGAATTGAAGGATGGAGAAAAGAAACGACGGAAAAAACTCTTTTATGTTTATAAAAATCTCCCAAATTTAATTGTAGTTATCCTTTGAGTTTATAAGATATGGTCAAATCAGTTTGGGACATTTTTTGCATTATACTGGTAATGAAATAAACATACCTATACTTTTGCAGTACTCAACGCTGCAAAAGCTGGAAAACCTTATTTTTCTTTACTCAAAAATACGAGAAAAAAAGAATAAATTCTGCCTAAAAACTTTGCTATATTTGCAGTGACATTCGATTTTTTCATTTTGACTAAAGATAAATCCCAAAAAGCACTCTACTTTTATATTTTCTTATGTCTTCTATTTTTTATTAAATATTATATCTAAATCATTTACGGCAGTTTGTTGTCAGCCACAAAGTCTTTCGATCTCAAAAATAGAATCGTTATTCTGGTCTTTGCTTTGAAAGCAGGTTACATTGTTCATATTCATAAAGAAATGAATTATTTATTGTGATTATTATTTAAAAAATTCAAAATGGAATAAAAATTTAAGCTATTTTATTAAGTATGCCTCTCCATTGACGCTCGAAAGGTCTTTCAGTGACTTTTATATCCAATTTCTCCAATACAGAAATGAAGTTAGAGGCATGGCAGTGGTTATATAAGTATTTCTTTTTAGATAAGTTGAAGGTCCCACAGGATCCCAATCTCGTTGTGAGAGAAGCTCTTACTCACTTTTCACACCTCGTGTATAAAATTTCAATTCACATCCAATTTTGCGATTTTCGCTTGACAATAGAGCCCTTAATAGACTAGGCTGATTCGATTTTTATATAAAAAGTCCTCTGTTGGAAAGAATGTAGCTTGGAAAATCCTTTTATAAAGGGAGCTATAAATATAGATTTTCAATAGATACATCGAAAATGCCGAACATAATATTTTACATGAAAAATTTAAACGAATACAAACGTAATAATTTATACATATTTGTTTCGGAATACATAATTCTTTTAGTCCTCTAATTTGCTTATGCCTGTTTCCGTCAATAGCGATCTAGTGTATTATAAAATGGTCGACTGGGGGACAGAATATCCACCCAGACAAACAAACAGTTTTTGAAATTATTGCCATTAATGCACAAATAGTATCCTGTAATTTTCATATACATAAATACATTATATTTTTGGTACATGGTTTTGACGGTTTAGGGGTCTGTGCGTTTCCATGGTAGTTTTGCATCTGTGGAAAAGTTTACTTTGATTAGTTAAAGAAACGTTCTTGAAAGCTTTTTTGATATATCTACCATACATTTTTAATTAATTTCAATGCTCATACCACATTGAAATTGATTTATTTCTATAGAAAAATAAAACGTTTTTGAAGAAAAAACATTATTGTTATCACTTTTGGCTAACCCATTAACTGTCAAATTTTTGTTTATGTTGTTTTGTTAATTTTTTATTTAAATATGCTCTATAAACACTAACTACGTAGACGTTTGAAAAAATATTTTAAAATAGTTTGGATTTTTTAAGTTTTAGTCGTAATATTCAAAAGGGGATCAGTGACGAATATGTAGATTTTTAAAAAACATTTTTGTTTTTGATTAAAATATCATAAAAAAAACATTATTTTATATGTCAATGGATCATGCATTCTAGATGTAACCCTACGTTATATTATATACACTATTTTCTGACGTTGTTCTTAGAAACTTACAGCATATTTCCGCATTCTTCTCTTCATTTGTTCTTTCCAAATAATATCCAGCAGGATCTCTCCGTGTAGCCTCCGATATGCGTTTTTGACCCTTGTTGTAGGAAGGTCTGTCTGCTCTTTTTGATTTAGAAAGCAAACATATATTCAAGTAGGTCATAGTAATAGCTATTCTAAAATCCAGTGCCCACTTGGCTCCATTTGCTATGCAATATAAAGAGGGGCATTATCATATCAACAATGTTTGTAAGCAATGGAAAGTACTATCTTTTAGTTCTAATTTTGATTCAATATTTTTGAATAGTCCAATCCAGTTTGTCTACCCCTCCCATATATTTGTTATACTTGACAATTATCATATTTGATTCTGAAACAGAACCTCTTTCTTCTCTGTTCTTGGCAATCTCGAAACTCTTGCTAAATGAAGTACTTCTTCGTAATTTTAATAAAAGTCTTACATTGCTATTGTGTTTCCAAAGCACAAGAAATACTTCACTGATTATGTCAAAACGATAGTCAAAAGCTTCTCGATATTCTTTCTTCATTTCAGGGTTTAGAGGACACATATTTATTCGGTTATTTCGAACTGTTCAACTAGTACAGATATTTTTTGTTAGATGTTATCAAAACAAAAACAGTGATCAGATGGAGTTGCAATAGCCTCTGTCTTAGTTATCTTACCAAAAATAACGGACGATCTGAGTGTCAGGGAGTCAGTGGACACTGTTTTATTTTATTATCCCTCATCTATTCAGTGTTACAATAAAAACCAGCCTCTGGGCAGCGCATTGCCCATTGTTTGAAACCAAACCTTATTTGTTTTCCGCGAATAAATTGTTTCAAGTATTGATGTCCATAATATCGTACCATCTGTCAATGCTGATATTGCAACAAAACCCATCAAAACTCAAACAAAGTTTTTTGAATTAAAAAAAGAGTAGCATGGAGCAAAAATCTAATAAAAATTGAGCGCAAGTATATTCCAGCCGTATATTAGAATTGTAAATGATAAGGCTACTCGCGCTTTTATTAGGTATAATGTGTGAAAAAACTACAAGTGTATGTGTTGTCACTAAAAAAAACAGAAGCTAAAGTTATTTTCAGATTTCTTGGTGTGTCGTCATGCTAGATTAGCGACAAAATGGTTAACAGTCAATTATTTTGTAAAACGTAGACAAGGACGTCAGCTTATTTTGGTTTGTCATAAAAGATGCCTCTTTGCAAGCATAACTAACACAGTCTAGTTACTTACCTACTAGTGTTTTAAAAGCTTAATTATATCGCATTCAAGTTAAGACAGACGTGAAACTACTGTTAATACTGTTTCCTCGGGACAAAGGGGGGTCATCTCCTTTTGTTTCTAGCGTGCTTTCCGCACTATTTTGGTCACTTTCATTGTCTAGCTTACATCCTGAAATTATAGCATGACTCTTTCGACGCCTCCTAGTCCCTTGGAACTCTGGGACCTCCTCAGCAGCACTGAAAGCATCATGAGTATCCTGGACCAATTCTTTTCCGACGTTTCGTCTCATTGTCAGGTTGTGTACTTAATACTGATTTCTTATATTTCTTAACTTCTGGACGCGTCTGCCACCATGGTTATCGGCCACGCATCTAACTTCTTCTATGCTTTCCTTAAACCCTCTTCTACCTTCCTGGAGGATGGCGCCAGGTTTTCCAAGGATGGCTATCCCTAATATCCCACTGGATATCTTCAGACGTTCTGTCTAACTTCTTAACATGTCTCAGGCTGACCCAATTCTTTGCTTCGGTCGCCTCTCACCTAGTTACTTCGGTTTCGTTTCAAATACCTTCAAGAGTACTTTATTCTTCTTGCGACCATTTCCTAGTGGGTGGCCGACCAAAATAGGGCCGAACTACCGTCAGTATACGCAGCCCTTTCGGGTGTTTATCACTTTCTTACCTATTTCTCCAGAGAGGACTCCAGACGGCTTCCTCTGACGGCTTGGGTCTAAGTTGCGACGCGACGCACGCCCGCGCCGTGTAGTCGGCCGTCAGACCAAACTAGGAAATCATACTCAATATTCCTTCAATCAACCATTACGTTTCAGGTAAAATTACCTTGATAATATAAAAACATGTGAAGACTGACTCTAAAAGTATGCGTACAAATGGTCTTTGCCGTGGATACCCAGAGGACTACTTTCCCCAGGTCTTCGCTGTTTTCTTTTCGAGTTGTTGAACTCAACTAACTAAAAACCGAAAATCGACTTGCTTTTATAAATGGGAATCACGTGACAATATCTGTTTAAATAGTAATTAAATTCGCTGTTTTAATGGGTAAATTAGTATAAATAACACTTGAGATCAATTTAAATATTTGCGCATACCAAAAGTCAGGCGAGTGGGAAATGTAGCTCAATCTATAAGAGCTGCATTAGCAGTTGCCTGTTAGATGCGTTTATGGGAAAAATAATAGAGTCCTTAAGACTCCACAGATGTGCTTGTTACGCATGTTATTAGAGACGATGAGTTTAAGGTACCTTTTAGTAAATTTAACCGAATTATCAGAAAACTGTGTTGGCGATCTGATTTTCATATTTACATTGAAGACACTTATAATAAATTTATATGTATTAGACAAGGAACATATTTTATTTTTATATTTTTAAACTGATACTTGGACATACATCCTTTCTAGCGGTTATCACGGTTGATAAGGGATATTGGGGGATGTATTGCTTTCTGGCGGAAATCACGGTAGATTAGGTGATGCGTCGGTATACATGCTATCTGGCAGATCTCACGGTTGAACAACCTGGCATTAATAACTGTCGGTGTTACATCTGGGATTCTTGACTTATATATAACTCAGTGTAGCAAGTGAGTCTCCTATGGCAGCACCTGTATCTGTTAGGGCACAATACTCTTTGTCTTGAAATGTGACAACTGTATGGGGTCTATTGCTTTCAGACGGATATCACGGTTGACCAAGTGAGGCTTAAGCATACATGCTGTCTTTATGGTGGAAATTACAGACGATCAAGTAATACTTTTTTCTAAGTTATTGACGTAGTAATATCTGTAGGACGTATCACTAGCATTTTGGATTGAGAATACCACTTAAGTGATTGTAGTTGCAGAATTTTTCCGTTATTTTATTCTGTTGGATCACAGCACTATATTATTTATAGTGAAGATACATATTTAAGTTTAGTAGGAGATCGATTGGCAAATGCGAACACACCGACCTATAGGACTTCAACAAAATTCAAAAAACAATAGGCAAAATTCACCCCTAACCTTGATCGATTTTATACCAGTCTCTATAAGAAATAATGGGGTTTCTTTGCATATTTACTTGATTTGCCTAGGACCAAGCATTCATACGCTACAGGGTCAAAGGTAAAACCATACAGAAAAATATGAGAGTAATTTTGGCGATGTGGTAATTTAATCCCTAGGGGGTTCCATAAATAATTTCCATCTCTCGTTACTCTTCTCGAAAAGATTTTTTACCTACTTTTTATTTTTTTTTAAGTGACATCCAGTACTCCAATAATACCCGTTAAGGAACTTGTCCGAGATCTTTGGGCGGGAAATCCGAAAGAAATACCCTACCTCGAAAAATTAACTATAGCGACCTGCACTTTGAATCATCGGGGTTTCTAAAAGTGTGCTTATATCGGATGCCACTGCCGTCTTATTGTCTCCCACCAAAATTGCGTTTTACCAAAGAAGCGCCCATTTACCCTCTGCAATCGACTTCATAGAAGTATATTTCCTCGATATACTCTTACCGAGCTGGAGTACTTAGAAGATTAAAAAACATAAATTTCAAAAATTTCCGATCCAGAACTGCGCGGATAGTAAAAATAGCCGTGTACGGCTATTGTTACTATACGGCTAAACAACTAACCCTCAAAACATGTCTATGCTAAAAATCGTGAAATTAAATATTAGTTTATTTTATATGAATTAAATCTAGTAACTGACTGAACCAATCAAAATATATGTATCAGCTTGAGCGACGTTATAAAAATTTCAAGGGGACACTGCCGCTTGAAAAATTTTAAGGGAAGACAATAGTGTTTAAAGACAAGAACATCAGAAATAAATACCTCTGTAATATTGTTCTGAAAAAGAGGCATTTTACTACTATTATCTACCCAGTTATCAGAAGTTTAATTCGTAGAATAAAATATTATTTGGTACTTTAAAAATAAAACAGAAACATGGTGAGTCAGGGAATAATAACTTCGTTATAGCGTCATAAACAGAAAATACAATTAAAAATTACGTTAAAATTACTGCACTCCCCATATGAATATTAAAAGATATCTTGAGTAATCCAATATTTTTAACGGTCTGAACAGGGAAAGGTCACGCAACAAAAGGTACGTTAAACAAGGGCAGTGCAGGAACGAAGGGTGTCGTGTTAAAATATCCTCATGAATCGCAGGAATGAGGGGTAAATTCTTCGTGGTGATTCACTTAGTTCCTGTTTGTAAAAGCCAGGTTTGGTTTGCAGGGTTGGATGGGCCTGAGTAAGTAATAAAATATCTATGAAAGCTCAGTATGAGTAAAAATATTTTATTTTTAACGTAACTTGAATTAACCTGAAATACTTGATGCGACAGGCTAAAATAAATAAAAAACCGTAATAATTGTAGCTCTTCTTTGGAATAGGGCTTTGATTAAAATTTTTATAAACAACGTGTGTCTCAAGCCTTATTTATAATGCCTACAAATAAATTGGGCAATTATAATTAATAAAAGAAAAGATCTACGGGATGGATGGAATTAAAAAATCATTCAAATTAGCTTAATCTTCTTTATATTCATTTTTTTTATATAAATTTGGATCAAAAATTAAATTATTATAATACCCTTACAAGTTATTTACTAATTTTTTAAATAAATGTTTAGATTTTATAATTTTTGTTGCATTTTTTTCTTGCAATATTTTGCCTTTGCCTTTTTTGCTTAAAAACAGCTTAGAAAGCAAATAAAGTGTCAAAATTAACTTAAAATAAAATTAAGAACCAAGGTACAAAGATTCGACTTAACAATAATATTTTCAGTAGTAATTTATACTAGAAAATATGCTTATATATAAAACTATTATCTTAATAGTAGAATAGTTAGAAACCTTAAGAGAATGTTGTGATGCTAAATGCCTCTTTTTATTCGAAATAAATCTTTACAACAATTTCGTGGAACCTCAATTTAAGAAAAATGCAAATCATAATTATATATTTGACAGTTCTCGACATAGTTTGGCAAACCATTTTTTTTATAAAAAAACAGATGCGATTGCAAGTGGTTTATTTTTACTGCCCTCATACGAGGGGTGTATTGTAATCGTGAAAACAGCAACCTCCGAGATTTTTGCAGATCTTTGCATTTTAGAGTTCTTAGACCCCGAAAAATAGGTCGGTCGGCCTATACGCGGTATGCCTCAAAAATTACTTTCAAATTTTTGTCAAAAATCAAGTGTCATATGGGGATGAAATTATTACGTTTTGATAAACATCGAATATGGCCGAACGAAATGGTGGCCTTATAAAATGTAAAAAAATCATTAACTTATCGAATGTATTTCAAAATTTGGTCAAATATAATGGCCGAGCAAAATGGCAGAATAATGAAATATTTAAAAAAAAATGCGGTAGCAAAAATCTGCTTGGCCATTTCATCTGAAATTTCGCACAAAAGTCATGTATTAAACAGGGATAGACTAATTTTTAGATCCAAATACAAGAGTTCTAATCACACTACACCACAACTTGTTACGCGCGTTTAGGGAATAGATCTAGTGCTTTCTTACAACGTTTAACTATTTCTATACTCTCAAATGCATCCAATAATCTATTATTAGATACATTTTTAATCAACTTAAGATTATTTATTCCTATTTGGTGATTGTTTTCCAAAGCATGTTGGGCAACGCTTGACTTTTCTGTTCTTCCGTGTCTTAAATGTGCCATGTGTTCTTTAAAACGAATGTTTATGGAACGTTTACTTTGAACAATATATTTTAGATCGCAGTTATTACAGCTAATTTCATAGATGCCACTCCTCTCCTTCAAGTCGACTTTGTCTTAGGGTTTCCAAGGAGATTTTTCAAACTGTTCTCCGTTTCGTAGGCTACTCTAAAACCTACGTTTTTAAATACTTTTTCTAGACCTTTCGTATATCTGGGATCATATGGGATTACTATGAACTTATTGGGAGCCTCAAGTGCTTGAAGAGTAGTGGCATCTTTTAACATTTTCTTATGCTTATGTCTATTTACTAATTTATGTACAAAATCATCATTATATTCATAACTTTTAGCTATATTTTTAATTCGATTCATTTTATTGTTAAAACGTTCTTTACTTAATCGAAAGTTGACTGACCTATGAGAAATGAAATGCTGCCATTTTGTGTTGACGGCAATGAAATGAGTCGGATGTTATATAATTACCAGTATTGGTGAATTTTCTATAAATATCAAATTCTAATTTATCGTTATTTCTAATAACTAACATGTCGCGAAAAGGTAATTGCCCATTGTTCTACTTTTCGTAAAATTAATGGAAGGATATTTATTGTTTAATGTTTCTAAGAAAGTGTCCAAATTTTCTGTTTTAGTACCAAAAATAGCAAATATATCGTCTACGTTTCTATACCACACCTTTGAGAAATACTTGAGCTCATTCTTGAATTGGGTTTCTCATCGACCCATAAACAAATTTGCAAGGAACGGAGATAAGCAATTACCCATCGCAGTTTTCTCAAGTTGTTTATAATATTTATTGTTAAACTTAAAAAGAATTTGATTCATACGTAATTTTGTGAGAAGCAAATATTCATCAATAATTTCTTTCTTTAAGTTATTGATTTCAAGTAGTTCCTTTAGGTACTCTAAAGCTAGTGGTATGGGTACACTAGGAAACAATGAGCTTACATCAAAAGATATTAAAATTTAACCTTCTTTTAAGTGAACATTCTTAATTTTATCTAAGAATTCGTAGTTATCGTACGAGATATTTAATTTGCTGAATTCTTCTACTAACCATTTTGAAATATTGTACGTTGGTGATCCAACAGCTGAAACAATAGATCTCATAGACTTCCCAGGTTTATGGATTTTGGGAAAGCAATACAGTTTAGATAACTGTAGGTTACTATGTGTAAGTTTGAATTTTAGTTTATCGGACACAAGGTTTTTACACTGTTTTAAGGTACTTTTTACTTCTGTTATCATTTTTGTTAACGGGTTTTTTTCTGTTTTAGAATTTTCACATATTCCCATAAGAATTATAAAGTATTATGAAGAAGTTGTCGGAAAAAACCTTGATCATCTGCATATTGTACTATTTTATGTATAGCGTGTAATTAAAAGTTCTCTTCCTGCAAATATAAATTATTTTATATATTTTACCTACAAAGGGCGACTACAATAAGCGATGCCTCTTTTGCCCTCTCTCAAATGCTAAGGGGTTTGGCGTTTTCAGAGCTGCCAAATTCTTTTTGCTTCTTTGGTTTTTAGATAAAAATTAAAAATATATATGTCCCCGCTTTGTAGGCTTTTATCAAGAGATGATTCAGAGAAATAGTGAAATTTGAAACATTAAAATGCTAGATTTTTGTAGGGGGTAATATCCCTAGTCCCCCTAGAAAAAAATCGGAAAAATGTGTTTCTAAGTAATTTGTCTAAAAATAGCATGAGTGTTAGTGCTTTTAATTTTTTTTTACCTGCGAGAATACTTTTTGTTAAAGAAATTTCTTAGAAACGAGCATATGTTTTTTTCCATGGGAAAAATGTGATGCACGAGGGATATTTGCTTATCCCTTATATATTAATTATTTCCTGAGTTCAATAAATAACATTTAATGTAACAAAATTTTTATTTTAAACAACAGCAAGAACAATAATTATTAAACTAAAAAACATAATATAATTACTTCATACTTATTTTAACTTACTTTGTCAAATTTGAATGATATTTTATCGATTTTTTTTCCGAAAAGCTGCTAACAGTACGAATTCT
Source organism: Kuschelorhynchus macadamiae (assembly GCA_030620095.1). Taxonomy (NCBI): domain Eukaryota; kingdom Metazoa; phylum Arthropoda; class Insecta; order Coleoptera; family Curculionidae; genus Kuschelorhynchus; species Kuschelorhynchus macadamiae. The sequence goes on from JAUTXW010001365.1 coordinate 929,399, forward strand.
TGTAGTGATTAGTAAACATTGATGGAAAGGAAATAATCTTTTAAAAACCAGTATTTAAAAATTTTTCACAAAGATCCAACTGCAAAGTCAGTAGATTGTACAAACATATTAGTTTTTTTGTGTTACGTTTAGGTTTTAATTCTTGCTGTGAACTTTTTTAAAATAATTTAAATTATTTTTCGGAAGGTACTTTAAACCTTAACACCGCGACGATTCACTTCAAAGATAATTGTGGAAATCAAAATCGGAAATTTTCATGAATACGGCTCTAATTATTTTAGTCCAGATAAGCTAGAATATTTCAAAACATAATGCTCAAAATAACCACATTTATTCTGATTTTTTTTTCACAAATAATAACATTACTATACTATAATATTCATTTGTTTTTCTGAATGTGTTACCTACTTAAAACAAACAAAAATGTTGCCTACGTGTATTTAGTTCTTAAAATATTATGATAACTAAAAATCAAAATACACACTACACCGCAACTTGTTACGTTTTGTACGCTCGTTTCGCCAACAAAGTTAGCATCATCAGCAGATGATATAAACTGTTTTTATATATTTTTTAGTTTATATCATCGGCTGCAGTTTATACCATCTGCTGATGATGCTAACTTGGTTAGAAAAACGCGCGTCCAGAACGTAACAAGTTGTGGTGTAGTTTGGTTAGAACTCTTGTATTTTGATCTATCTTCCACTACAGGTTCCAGTGTTACAACTAAAAATCGTTTAATACTAATTATCTAAATAATATAAAAACTATTGAAAGATAATAATTTCATATAAGAAATTTATTTAAAAAATTGACATATTAATTTGTGATTTGACATATTCATTTTCAGATAAAAATATACTATTTTAGGACTTTTCGGTTATATTGCGACTTGTTTTGCTTAAATAAGTACTAATAAGTCAAAACATGTCTTATAAAAAATAGTCTGGATCGTTCGAATTTATTTTAAACAAAATAAATCCCGACTGGGCCAGTTTATTTTAGAACCGCCTATCATATCAATTATTTTCTAGAGAATCCCGACTATGATAAATAAAAAGATTTTTAACTTATTACTGAGGTGTCTTACCTAGTTAGATACATGGAAACGAAAAAAAGAGATTTTGAAAACAAAATTAAAAAATAACGTTATATACTGTTTAAATTTCATTCATACTGTATATTATTTTTATAAATTTAAAAATTCTAATTATTTTTCTATAATATGTCTAAAAATTTAAACGTGCCTATTAAACAAAAAATAAGCAAAATAGGACCAATTTAAACAAATTGTTGTTTACAATTTGTTTAAATAGGAGATATTATTTAAAAGTAAGATCCGTAATAGTAGCGACAAAACTGAATTATTATTGTCATTTATTTTTAAGCCAAAATATAACTTTAAGAACACATGCAGTAATATTTTCTGGATTCTACAATTTATTCCTGAAATTCGGGCAACATATTCGTATCCCTGGGTCCTACAAAAATGAATGTCTAACCATTACAGCTTTTGTAAAATAAACTTAGTAGTGTCAGAGTTTCCTGAATTTGATTTTTAAAAAACATCTCGATTTTCGAAGGTTCTATTATAACATCTTGATAAAGGAGTTCTTGTTGAGCAAATCAATTTTAATAACACAATCTTCGGTGATATGTTTATCCAATTTAATATTTTTATTCCAAATTGTTCTTCCTTGATTTATAAGCCGGGGAGCCCCTCCTTCAAGTTTTCTATTTAACGTACTGATTAGTACCATTGCCACAAGCTTTATTTTGTTTTATGTCAGTAAGTGCTAAAAATGCATAAGTCTACGTGCATTAAGGCGTCATTCTGAAATTTAATTTTTTCTTGGCTGGTGGCCTCGAAGTGGTATATACGTATAGGTTGTGGTTGAGAAAATTCTGGCCTATTTATACATACGGTTGCTGGAACGCATTTCTAGAATGTCTAAATTGGCATCTTGGGGGCTAAAGTTTGAGTATTGGAACAGATTATTATTATAGATTATTCCTGTGACCCAAATTGTTGGCGAACAAATTGTATTTTTGATGTCAAAGGTAAAACTTATGTTATTAAATTCAATTCAAATTTGAATCTTGAATTGGAAAGTAGATGTAGAAGTAGAGATGATGACGAAAAAAAAATCCCAGTAGATTTGTACAATTATTGCGAAAAGAACAATCTGGTTAATTTTTTCACAAGAGAGGCGCTTACAAGACGAGCTCAAAATATGAATCCGGTGGACCCAGAAGCATAATAAACATATTGTTGAAGATTATTTCGAAAAACTTAAGCCCGATTTGTTGGAGTTAGATATTACGGGTAAGCCAGAAAAAATCTATAATGTCGACATTCATTACACCACCAGCAGCCTGTGGTAAAGTTACATTATTATAGTAACTATAGTGCATAGGTTTGGTGTAGGGAATATGCCTACGTTAAGAACAAACCACCATAAAAAAATGTAAAATGATTGTATCTTTCTTGGTTTTAGTACAAATTATTTGTTTATAATTGCTAATTAATTGTATGATAAACACATCTCCAAAATAGTTGTTTGTTTATGGTTTACTGTATAAACAAATTATTAAACTGGGCAGATTAACAAGCCATGTTGGTAATATGCACATGGATATGTGTTAATATGCCCAGCCAGGTAAATTAACCATAAAAATGCCAAATTTTATAACCACATGTTTATTTGTTCAAAAACATTGTATTTAACTAAATTCATTCTTGAATAGACAAAAAATTGTTAACAGTTATAGTTATGTTAAGTAATATCAAATGTAAAATAAGTAAGTACAATAAGGAAACCATATTTTTTTTTAAACAAATAAGTAAGGAGTAGGACAAAATAAGTAATTCTAAGTAATTAAAAGTAAAATATTTACAAGTGGTTTGGACAAATAAAAATTGTGTGATTATGTTTGGTAAGTTCAACCAAGAATCTTTTATTTTTATTAGGCTAACTTTAACATTTTTGTGGCCTTTTTTTTTGACAACGGCAACGTTCTTTTCCTTTTCTTCAAAAACAGCTTTCTTGAGAACCAACGCCTTGCTGTCTATAGGTATTCTTCTTTTGGCTGTTCCAATATTTTCTTTTATGGAGCGTCTAACATTTCAGTGAAGTTTATCAATCCTTCCTAGTCTACCTTTTTTAGCATATTCTTGTTCATTTAGCACGTTGTATTATTTTTTTATTATCATATTTTACCGAGTAAGTTTTCTTATCTGCTATTCTTTCTTTTTCTGAAGAAAATGTTTCCGATAATGTGTCACTATAGAAGGACATATTGTGAAAAGTCACACATCGATAACCAAGTGTCCTTAGGATGGAGTTTTCGTCCAAATTTTGAGGATTTCTTACCATTCAAATTTAGTCACGTCTAGTGGTGAAGTGGACAGGTTATTTTTTTAATAGTGGAGCTGAAAAATTATTCTGAAATACTCTTTCACTATCCTACCGACTGCGCCAGTGGAGTAGTTTAAATATACAGGACTTTTTAGACATTTTAAAAAACACTATAACAACTTAAGTTTATCCACAACTGATGTTACTATTCTACAAGCTTAAGAGTTAATAAAATTATAAATTAGTGCTGCTGGTACCTATTTGCATACTGCAATGTTCTACCCTCGGTTCTAACTATGTCACCAAAACCGCTGATCCCTAAATCATAAAATGTCTTGTTTGACGTAATATATGTAATTTTTTAGATAGAATGTCACTCCAAAATAATTTAAAATGTTGGCGCTTCTTTTTTAAAAGAGTTAGACATTAAAAATATCTTTTTTTTTTCTTCGCTATAATTCTGTACTAAAAAGAATGCTGCCTCCTTCTAAGGACACCTCTCTGGGATCGTAGTTTATTCTAGAGATTATTAAACAGTATATCCTAGTGATGGGGCGTTCGTTAAGCTGACGATGGTAAGCCAGCGTTTTCCTAAAATGTGTTCAGTTATCAATCAGAAAGCTGGGTACTCACAGAGTAAATGTGATTCTGCCTCATCTGGTTTAAAAACTTCTATAGAATAAATGTATCACTTAACTTCATATTGCGAAGGTATTTCCATAACTGAAAGTGCCTAGTCATTTATAATTACTAATTCATCGAGCACTATTATTAGAAGGTTGTTTACTATTAGAATACGTTTATACCTCACGACCATAATTTATTAATGAAATTATTCTTGTCAGAAGCTCAGTGGAAAAAATAAACTTCATTTCAATTAAGAACAATAGCGGACAACGAATGAAGTTTGCTTAGCCGTTTACGTAATGAAAATACGATATTTTTTATTAATAGAAATTATGCAAATGTTTAAGAACTATATTTGTTTGACTCTACACAAAGTTTAATTATATATGATTGTGGTAGTAGTGTCTTTAACGAACTCACCACTCGTTTTTTTCGCATTTTTTTCATTTTACCCCTCACTCTTTACTTTTTGCTCTCTTTCTTTTTTTTTACCCATTTGAAATACTGATTTAACCCGTTTTCTAAATATTTCTTTTTTAACCAAGATCAAAAAAGGAGGGGATTCTGATAATTCGACCCTATGTATTTTTTGTGTACGTACACCGATTACTGCGGGATTGATTGATCAATATGGAAGTACTGAGAGTAATGTAAAAACCAAAGAATTACGCCATTTTGAATCAAACTAGTAAAAACTAAAAAATACATTTTACTTGAGGTATTAAACTTTAGGGCTTTTTATACAAATATATTTTTTGTGGTGAAATAAGTAATTAGATACTTCAGGTCTATAAGAAAATCACTACTAGCATAATTCCTTGCTTCGGCAAATTTGTTTTTTTTTATTTGACTGCAAACTTAAATGAGTTTTTTTTGTAAAAGTATGCAACAATTATAAATAATCAATTAATTTTCCAGGTACATTGGAGCTCATTTTACTAAAATGAAATAAATTTCTTTAACAATCCTTGTAGCGTTTTTAAATCACAGAAAGTCGTGAAGTGCTTTCCTGACCATAGACACGGCGTCGCGACGTTAACTTAAGGGAATGCAGCGAATTGCGTGCGGCGTCATTCATGCTGACGCCGAAGCCGACGCTTATCACCCACTACATCAAACTGAATCGGCGACTCATTTGCGTACACTTTCAGAATGTTTATTTTTATATCTATTCCAGGATAGAATTTTCACTTTCATTGCCATTACTAAGTTTACGTTACAATAACGTCTACACACATTATGCAAAAGACGTCAGAAATTATTTATATTTAATATTAAAAGAAACTTATTATATGTGGATAGTAAATATATTATAAAAAAGCGGGGTAATGTGTACTTTAAGCGCTAATTTTAAATTGGCAAATAGCACTTGTATAGTTAAATATATATTATTGCACTTTACCGTACTATTTTAGATAACATTTGACACCTCATTTTGGTAGTTTTCGCCCGACTATCACACTACCACTTCTTAATTCTGATTCCCGATCACGTTCTTGGCTTTGATATTTCGTCAGTCTGTCTAAATGTACTACCTTCATTTTCCTTTTCAGAATTTTCTGTATTCGATACGTCATTAATCCTCTTGATTATTCGGTATGATCCTTCCTAGTGTTGAGACAATTTTGAAGGTAATCTTTTTTTTTTTGTTCGGCTATACAACCAAACCAAATAATTTTAATAGAAACCAGCTGAGTTGGCCTTGAGCTCATATTTGGTTTTCATTCGATTACTGGATAATTTTAGGCGATCGCGAGTTTAGAGAAGACGTTCTTGGATTTCATGAGCATAATCTTGTATTTCTTCTCTTTCTCAATTAGGCAATGCAAATATTCAATAATAGTGTAGCCTTAATTATGTTCCATAAATAATTCTGACTGGAGTCAGACCTGTGGAATCATGAACCGCTGTCCTATAAGCCAACAAAAACAAAGGTAGGTGTTGATCCCAGTTGATTTCAGGCAACTTTTTGAAAGAAATATTTTTCTTTAGTCTTGTTAGATCGTTTCAGCATGTCTTCTGATGAAAGTTGCATAGGTGTTCAGGGTTTTCGTATACCATGATTTCAAAAAATTTTCTAAAAATGGCTGAATCGAAATTTTCTTCTTGATCCATGACTAATGATGACTTCCTTATGTTTCAGGTCATATAGGATATGTTTGTTACCTCCATCAAATTCTGGCACTCTGGATCCAGCAACGCCTATTGCTATTTTGTTTGTTTTGTTTACTGAAAGCTGTGCTACGGTGTTTCCGCCATATTGTTCTTGTAATATGATCTAGATTCTTTTTCTAGGAACTACTAATGTCGTTTTAGTGGTCTTTCTGTAAGCACTTTTCTAGACTCGAACACTCCACCCTCAATGACCAATGAATCCGATTGATTCCCCAATGCCTTGAATGCAAGGTTTTTGTTAGAAATTTCTGTTCATTCTTGTCTAACTTCGGTACTTTTGCCTGTTGTGCAAAAATCGAAGGTGGAAAATTATTTGGCAGGTAACAAAGTGTTTATATAAAATGTGATCAATTCTCTTTAATTTGTAGCTGTGCTTTTTGGTCATTAAGTCTACAGTAGTCCACACAAATCTAATACCTCCATATTTTTTCATAACAAGAATTACCTGTGCTGATCATATTTATTTAATTTTTTGATAACCCCATCTTGAAGCATTTTATTGATCTGTGTTTCAACTTCCTCTTGTTTTGCAATTAGCAACTTTCGTGGCGATTGTCTAATCGGATATGCCTGTTCAGTGTTGATTCTATGGTTTACTAAATTTGTCTATCCGGTTTAGCCGTCTCCAGTTTAAAATTTGACTCCTTCACTTAACCCAAAATCTTTGGCCTTGTGGAACTCTTCTTCTGACAAATGACTCCATGATTTTTCCATAGCTTGCAAAATATCCTCGATTAGCTTGTTCTTCCTGCTTTGCAAACCAGATTTGGGGATGTTACAATTAACTCTTTGCGATCACATCTCCTTTATTCATTTTATTATAACTGAAAAACATATTCGCAGCTCGAACAAATATCTTTTCCAGTTTCTGTTTCTACTAGGGTTTTCCCAATCAAGTATTTTCCCAACTTCCGTTGTTATACTAATCCAAGGCAGTAGCCGTTCATCTCCAGTTTCTCCTAGAAATTTATATCTGTACTGCCTGGTATTTTTACAGGTTCAAAAGCTACGATGCGTGTTGTCCGAACATCATTTTCTTTAACCAAAGCCAATTCTTCATTTGCAATTGCGACAATTTTTATGTCAAGCTTTAATGATAAGCCATGTTCATTAATCAAGTCCAATCCGAGAATAAATTCATCTTCTATATCGAACACAATTATTTTATGGTGTATTAAAGTCGAGCCAAGCAAAAGTCATAAACTAATTTCTTCAATATATCTCAGTAACCTGCGTAACAACCGCCTTTCTGCGAGTGGTTTTATTTCTTTAGCCTTAACAAGATTTCTTCTGATGAAAAAAACTGAATCTCTCGATATTTTTACTGAGTATTCTCTTCGCATAGTAGCGGCTAGTACTTCGATAGGTAATTACCTGAGAAGACCATGCACTGGATTGAAGAGGGCTGTTAACACAGGGTAGTAGTTGTAGTGATATTAAACTTTATAAGTACTCTCTAAGTACTGTAAAGTCAAATCCATGTTTAGATTTTTAGAGAATGTCGACGGAAACTATGCGGGCTTTGATTTGAGATCCTTGCCTACGACGGGGCCTGGGGCTATAACCCCCATAGCGTCGTCTCTTTAATCCAGCCCTGCATTTGCTGATTGTTCAAGAGCTTTCGAATAATTTATCACAACACTACGGTATTGCAAACGAATTGATCATTTTACCGAACGTATGTCCCTCGTTCTGGCGGCCTAACATGTGTTAAGGTAGTGAAATATTTTTACGCTAACTCCACCGACTATTTTCCGAAATAAAATTTTCCTTATGTTTAGTAACCAAAATTTGGTTCAAATGAATAATCAAATCTAAAATCTAGACTAAAATCTATTTACCTGAAGTCTCAAAAAGATCTTTATTCTAATTAATTACAACAATGCTATATGATGAATAAGGATATATAGAAAAATAAAAAATGGCCTTAAACGAAATATTTGTGCAAAAACAAACATTCAAATAAATTGATAGTTTTAACTCCCTTCCTATGAATATTTCATGTCCATAAAATTGTATTAATACATTTTATTTACACTATAAATAGGAACCTGGCATGAATGAATTATGTAAAAGATACCTGAAAAAGAGGAACGGCTCAGACTCAACAGAGAAGTTTGTACCGAAAACTTCTTCAATATATCACAAATGTGAAAGGCTACTGGCTGTAGAAGTAATACCGCGTTCTCTATAAGTGCTCTCTAAGTCGGCACTGTTTTTCCAAATATTTTTATTGGGCGCCATTTTGTGGCCACCATATTGGATTTGTACCAATATTTTACCAGTTTGTATCTACGCTCCACTTGATTATTGGACATAATTTAAAATAAACTCAATAAGTAATTATGATTTTAACACCGCCATTTTATTCCGTCATGTTGAATTCGTACCACTTCATTTTTATATCATATTTGTCAAATGGAATAAGAATTTTTTTATGTTGTTTTTATAAACATTGTATTTGGTCTGCATTCTGTTCCACCATTTTGAATTCGTACCACGATTTTACTAATTTATCTCTATCTCACCCTTAATGCTTGCACACAATTTGAAATTAATCTAATAAACAGATTTCAGGCTGATTTTTCTATTTTATTAGGCTGCCATTTTGGATTTATTTCAAAGTGTTACCAGTTTATTTTTATGTAACACTTGAGATTTGTGCCAAATTAGAGCTAATTTGGATAATTACTTTATTAGTGATAATTTTTCCAACACTTCACCAGGCCAGCATTTTGTTCCGCCGTATTGGATATTTACTAAAATGTTACCAGGTCGTTCCCATAAGATTATTACATTTTGACAAAAATTTGAAGCCAATTGGGTAAGTAGTTTTTTAGCTATGCCCCTATTTTACAGACAGACAGACACAAACAGAACAACGGAATTGAGAAAACATGTTTTTGGGCATCTAGAAAATATGAAGCTATGTAACGTTTTGGAGGCGATTTTTTTTCACGAAAAGAAACATTTTATTTGGCTGCCATTTTGTTCCGCCATTTTAAATTCGTACCACAGTTTTACCAGTTTATCGCTATATCACGCTTAATTCTTGCACAAAATATGACATCACATTACTAAATAGTTTTTTTCATACTAATTTTTTAAATGTCTTATTAGGGCAGCCATTTTGTTTCGCCACCAAGTTTCGGAAAAACTGGGTAAGTAGTTCTTCAGTAATATTTTTTTAACATTTCACCTGGCCGCCATCTTGTTCTGCTATATTGGATTTTTACTAAAATGTAACCATTTTATTCCCTTATGGCCCTTGGTTTTTGACCAAAATTTGGAGTCAATCAGATAAGTAGTTTTTTAGCTATGTCGCGTACAGGCAGACCGACGGAACTGAGAAAATATGTTTTTTTAGCATCTAGGGACCCTAAAACGTGAAGAGCTATGAAAACTTAGGAGGATGATTTTTTTCACGATTATAATACTTCCCTTTTACGAGGGAAGCAAAAAAAAATTGTACGTAATAAGGCACATTACCAAGAAAGATCCAAAAGTTAGCCCAATGAAATATTTAAGTGGAATATGTGTACAATGCTTTATAATTTAATATTAACTATAGATAAGTTAATCATCACATACTTACCGCTCAAGGTAAACAGCCCTGAAAGCTGTCATCGAAAATAACTAAATAACGATTGATAGTTAAATAAACTCGAAAAGGGGTGCAGGCTTCCAGTCGAAGACTGTGGGAACTTCATCGTCAACCGTGGTACACGAATATTACAATTCTCGCGGGACGTCGCAACGCAAATGTGCCACGCGACTAGTCACGTGCTTGGTCTTATTTGCCAAATCGGAGTGCGTTCCCAATAGGACAAATTATAATAGTGATACATACCCGAACCGCGTTAGGGACTAAATTCACTCGGGAACGAAAATGTTTCTCACTAGATATGTGAGAACTCTTCTTTAGTTTAGGTGTCGGTTTATGTAACAATATTGTCAGTTTAGTTCTCATTGAGAATAAACAGGTTATCATACTTTAGTGAATTATAAGCCTAATATTATCGGTAGAATTTAGGTAACAAAATGTTTATATACAGTGCTGGACAAACGAAACGGGACAAAGCATATTTTTGGTAAAATTCAAAAATTGATCTTATTTTTTCTGCATGTGATTGCGCAATCCCCCTACTTTCTTACCTCTAGGCCATACTCGCTAGTTGCAATGACAACTGTACTATACAGGGCGTTGTATGAAATCCTTTTGTTTTTTGCAAATTTTGTTAGTTCCGAGCATCTAAGAAAAATAATTTTAGAATTTTTTGTTCACGGCAAAATGATCTATGGATGAATACCAAAAAACAATTCCGATTTTGCTTAGCTTCATTTGTTTTCACTGTACATAGTTTGGCAAAGAAAACATAGTCCGTTTCATCAAGGCCAACCGATTACGCTGGACTGAACATGTGGTAAGGAGCGGAAATGACCGCCTTATAAACAATGTGTTTTGGGAAAGACCGGATGGCAGAAGATCCGTAGGCCGACCTAGAAAAAAATTGAAAGATGCTGTCAGAGAAGACCTAGAAAGGATGGACGTAGGACAATGGGAAATGGTGGCACAGGATCGGCAGGAATGGAGGGCAATAGTAAAAGAGGCCAAGACCCACGAAGAGTTGTAAAGCCATTGATGATGATGATGATACATAGTTTAATCGAGAAATTCGATATTTTTTCAAAAATTAATCCATAATTCAAGCTGTTTTTACCAAGTAGACATGGAATAAGCGAAGTTAGAGTGGGGAGTTATGTCGTTAATACAACTGACACAAAGATATTATACAGGATGTGATAAAGACAAATGGATGTCACTCTTAGATTGCACGTCTGTTACATTAACGGTTAAGATTTGTTGATTCTCATTAGAATATTAGGTAGAGTAGACCTTTCTGCCCAAACGGTTTTTTGAAGGCTACCTTCATTTGTCACAAAATTTGATTTCTTTTCGAATTGTCAAAATGATACCAGGACAAAGAAACAAAAAAAAACATTTCTGTCTAGTTAACTATGATCTTTTTGTGTACGAGGTTTAAGCAAGACTAACTACCTTTTTTACAAATTAATTTATTTGCCTTTTTTTGCAGAAGAAACATGGGATAAATTAATTTTATGGTGTCGAGTGTGATACTGCTAACATAATAAATATAAAAATAGGGTTTGGCAAACTCAAATATGTACCTACACCGCTCACCTTTTTTAAACTTTTACAACTGTTTTCAGCTCATGCCGCAGAAATGTACAGGGTGTCCGAAATAAGACGCCATATATATCTTGGAATATATAGGAAATAGAGAAGATGATTAGTGTCTTAATTTATTTATTTTTATTTATACAGGGTATTCAGTATTTTTTGGACAAGTTTGAACTTTCTTAGTTTTTCTTCTTTACTAATTTTAAGTATTTCACAATAGGTACCCGAAACTTAATTTGTTTTTGAAATATTGACTCGTGAAAAATGACATTTTGATAACTTAAAATTTTAGACCAAACCACGAAACTTTTCTTTTTAATTTTTTCTCCATCTCTTATGATCTCTTATAACATAAGGGGGAGGGCGTCTTGTTTCGGACACCCCACACAATTTACACGTGTTATGGAAAGGTTAAAATATGATTTTTCCGAACTGTTTTTTTGCGTAGTTCCAATCCCAAAAATCTCCAGATCTGAATATTATTGAACATGTTTGGGCTAAATTAAAATTACTAGTAAACTCACGGGAAAATGCTCCCGAAACATTAGATGACCTTGCTTTGGCTATACAGAAAGAGTGGGATAATAATTCACAAAAATTCATTAATAAGCTTGTAAATAGAATAGGTGCCAAGAAGTATCAAATGTAAGGGGTGGACCCACTAGGTACTAGTTTCCCTATATCGCGTAAAAATACGTTTCTATAATAATGAGTTGAACATGAGACTGCAGGCTGGTAGGTCGATGAAAAGTTTTGAGACTATCATAGAGGACCCAATTAATAATTGACATATTTCCACTTTTTCGCACGTTGATTTTTTTACTTTTAAATTTGAAAATTCCTTTTGCTTTACTAATACTACTTAATGTAATGTGTTTTATATGTTTTATTTTACATTTTAGAGTGCATCTTAATATGTCATAACAAAAAATTGAGTTTAAGTTTAAGTAGACAAGAACAATCTTGGGACCACCTTAAAAATTACTTCCTTTATTAATTTTTTTATGTGATCTTTAATTGTTTTTCCAACGCCTAAATGAATTAAACGAACCACTGTTCACACGTCGAATTGCATTGTTAATACAGAGAGGTTTTTGCAAGGGCTACTTTGATTTTTGATATTATTAAACATATTTGCTACAAACTAATACGACTAGCAACCTCGCTGCCGAAACGTTGAAGAACTTTTTTTGGCCGTGAGTCGTTTATTTCGTGAGAAATCGACCTAGAATTGGAACTACGCAAAAAACAGAAAAATGTCTCTAATAATTATTATTGGCACGGGCATTAACATATTTTAACCGTTCCATAACACGTGTAAATTGTGCGGGGTGTTCGAAATAAGACGTCCTCCCCCTTATTTCATAAAAAATAATAAGAGATGGAGAAACATCTGAAAAAAAAGTTTCGTGGTTTGCTTTATAGTTTTAACTTATCAAAATGTCATTTTTCAAGGCGGTTATACAAAAAATACTTAGAATTAGTAAAAGATGAAAAATAAAAAAGTTCAAACCTGTCCAAAAAAAAAACGAATTACCCCGTAAAAATTAAAATTAAATAAATTAAGGTTGCAAGCCAAGCCACGAAACTTTCTTTTTTAATCATCTTCTCTATCTCCTACATTTTCTCAGATTAGAAGATAAGGTGTCTTATTTCGGACAGCCCTTACATTATTGCGAAATGAGCCGGAAAAAGTTGAGAAAGTTTAAAAAAGGTGAGCAATGTGCGAACATATTTAAATTTCCCAGACACTATTTTTGTATTTGTTATGTTAGCAGTATGACCTTCGACACTATAAAATTAATATATCCCATGTTTCTTCCGCAAAAAAGGCAAATATAATTAACTTGTAAAAAACGTAGTTAGTCCTGCTTAACCCTGGTACGCAAAAAAATTATTAAAATAAGTTAACTGGATAGAAATGTTTTTTTGTTTGTTTCTTTGTCCTGGTATCAATTTGACACAAAAAAAAATTCGAAAAGAAAAAACTTCAAAATGTTTGCAGTTTATTTCGTGACAAATAAAGGTAGCCTTAAAATCAAAAAACCGTTTGGGCAGGAAGGTCTGCTCTACCTAATAATCGCACGAGAATCAACAAATCTTAACCGTTAATGTAACAGAAGTGCAGTTTAAGAATGACATTAAAAAAAATGTAAACAAAAAAAATATTGAGATGCCCGTCATTCGTCTCTATCACATCTTGTATAATATCTTTGTGTTAGTTGTATTAGTGACATAACTCCCCACTTCAAATTCGCTTATTCCATGCTTACTTTGTAAAAACAGCCTGAATTATGGATTAATTTCCGAAAAAATATCAAATTTCTCGATTAAACCAGATCATTTTGCCGTGAATAAAAAATTCTAAAATTAGTTTTCTTAGCTTCCAGGTACTAACAAAATTTGCAAAAAATGACAGGATTTCATGCAACGCCCTATATGGTGCAGTTGTCATTGCAACTAGCGATTATGGCCTAGAGGTAAGAAAGTAGGGGGACTGCGCAATCACATGCAGAAAAAATAAGATCAAAATCATTTTTTGCTTCGAAAATATTCGTCTTTGAATTTTACCAAAAATATGCTTTGTCTCGTTTCATTTGTCCAGTACTGTAGTTTAAAAACTTACAGTGCCTTCTAACATATTTTTTAGGGGCCAACCTAATTTAAATAGAAATTTTATTTGTTTTAACTATTGCTTTCGCACTAAACTGTGCTGGCAATGGAAAACAGATTTAAAATTCAATTTCTTCAACAACATATTTACAAAACGAAAATAAACCTGATAGTATTAAAGCTTTCACGGTTAAAGACAAGTAAGAAATGATAGTTGTTGTGTTTAGACTACATCAAACTGGAAACCTTTACTGAACGAGATCAAAACACTGAATGAGATCTGGAGCAGAGTTTAGGCATTTATACCCGACGTAGTACGAAAGTTTTCACGTCTGAAGTCAATTAAGAAATCATGGTTCCTGGGTTTAGACTGTGTCAAGTTGGAATCGCTTTCCCAAGTTTCGCCTGTGATTGCACGGGGCATCTTCAGGGATCTTCACTGCACAAGATCAAAACATTCATTAAATTCCTATGAGCAGAGTTCTGGTATTTATAACCGATCTGTACCCATCGACGCGTGACTGACTGTGATGATTGGTTTCCACGCATGAGGTAGCACGCAGCCCGCATCTCGATTGAGAGTTTCTGTGTTTGATAATTTCAATTGATTATATAATTTTTCGTTTATAATAACCCGAGACTAATACAAGAACATTGGTATCTTTTAAATTAATCATGCGTCCTGTTACTGGTATTCAGCGACAGCAGATTGAATAGTAATTTGTTTCTTAATTATTCATCTTTCATGTTCCTTAAGTCTAGTAGACATAGACCGTTCGGTTCCACCTATATACACTTTACCACAGGAACAAGCAATTTTATAAACTCCTGATTGCAAAGAAATTACATCTTTTGGTGCCCCTAGGCATTGTCCAGTCTTTTTGTGTGTACTAAAGATTTTGCGAATATTGGATCTCCGCAGAATTTTTGCAAATTTATCTTTGGTACTCTGAATAAACAGTAAAACTGCACTATTTAAGGGTTGATTATCCAATACTGGTTTAGGTCTGGGATTATTATAATATCTATTCAAACGCCTAATATCTTCAGTGCAATATCCCTTTGATTTTTTAAAGCTACAATCAGTTTTCCTGTTTATTTTTTCTAGAATTGAATTTGTATCACATATTGATAAAGCCCTAAAGACTAATGATTTAATGACGGATTGTTTTTGAGATAGGGAGATGGTGAGAACTAAAATTTAAATATCTATTCGTATGTGTCAATTCAATTAAGATTAAATAAAGGGTTGTGTGTTAAAATATGTCAGAAATTATAGAAATTGAATCGTCAACATTGACCGGGATCTAAAATAAAATCTTTCTACGAAATGTTTAGAGTTTTCGACATAAGAATTGGATCGTCCTGTGAAGGAGATTCAGATATTGACTAAATATTTATCTATTTCGTAAGATAGTGAACCTATTGCTAATGCAATAACGCTGCAAAATTTCCTTTCAATTTTCTTAGTTGGATGCGTTCGTATTGTCCTATAGCTGTCATCTTGAAAAAAATGTCTCTATTTTCACTGGTAAAGGAGTTATACTCCAAATTTGAAAGTCAAAATAGTGCAAGCCTTTCAGAAAAACATATCCTATCTTTGTCTACACAAACTATGGAAACTACCTGTTTCACCGCTCTACACAAACTGAGTCTCCTCTAGCGGATATTCCCATTATTATTGAAGGCTCTAACAACACACTAGCCTGTAATAATACGCAACGATGGCCCTACGTAATCGTAAAAACTCTTCCTACAGGTTTTACACCTAGCAACGTAGTTCACTACATAAAGAAAAAGTTGGGCACTACAGAGTTTATTCGCTGCTACCACCTAATGAATCATAACTCAAATATTGATTTTAAAATTGGGACCCAATCAAAAAACTCCGCTGAAAAGCTTTTAGGTAGCAACCTATGGCCCCATAGCGTTGTAATAAAATGGTCAGCTAAATCCGATTCTTTTAAAAAATCTGCAGCTAACCACCCTCCTCCCCCTACAACCACGAAAATGCACACTAACTCGAACTCTGGCAACTCACTGGCTGTCTCCTCTCCAGTTACTCAAAAGGGCATTATAATAACTTCAGACAAAGAGGCTATTGCTGCCTGCAAATTTGAGTGACAACTGCGACAGTCTTTCCAAGAAGGCTCAGCATGTCCAAGAACCCGCTTTTGATGCAATGACTTCCCCAACAGTGAAGTTTCCTTATGTCAAGACTAAGAGAGCCTGCCATCTTAAAGGCCTTCAAGTTATATCTCGCCTTTCTACATGATCAATCTGCGTCAGTTCACTTTGAAGGATTTACAAATACCAGCACCAGGCTTCTGAAGGCATTCCTATAGATGATAAAACCCTGCATAGGACTTACTACCACCTTCATGATGCTTATGGATTCAGTATATTCCTATGTAACTTCGAAGAGAACGATCTATCTTCAAAGGACCAGAGAATGTCATAAAAACTACTCTTCCAGCAATGCCCCGAAAAAAAAATTGTAGATAACTTGACGTGTCCTGAGAAACTAGATTCCTCAAAACCTCGTTTTGTTACGGGCCTTAGTATGGTTCTAATTAATATCGCTTCTCTAAGAAATAAAACTGACAAGTCGCACCTATTTCTGCAAGAATTGAAGTTCCCCCAACTTAATGCAATTACTCAGTACAAGCTGAATCCAAACGAACCCTTTTATGTGGAGAGATATTCCACAATAGCTAGATATGACAAAAATAACTCAGCTCATGAAGGAACACTGATTTTTTCTCTAAATGGGGATTTCGTCTCGGTAACTAAATATGACCATTTGATAGTGGATAACTTTTTTGAATTTTCTATAGTATATAATCAAAACTTTGATCTCTATGTAATATGTATTTATAGATCACCAAATACTGAGGTACAATCTTTCTTTAATTACCTACTAAATTTGCTAGATAGTTTATCAGTAAAAGGCAGGAAAATTTTATGCGGGGACTCTTTCGGTCTTGCAATGCATGATTGTCTCCAATTAGAATTTCAAAAGACTCTTCTTCTATTATTGATTACGTAACGTCTGATTTTTCTCCATCAAGGGTTCAATCTCAAGTTTGTAACACAGGTCTTTCCGATCACGAAGCAATATAGAGACCTCGCCATAGGGGCAGAATTTTCTCGGGCGCCAATTTAATTAAACACCAACTGGAATTTTGAATTTGAAATGTTAAATCAAATTTTAGCGCTTTCTTAAATAAAATTTTAAGTGCTTTTAATAGAGCCTTCCCGCTTAAAAATCTTGCCAAGGCCAAATGACCTAAATGATTATTTTGTTAATGTAAGCGAAAATGTTACCTCTGGTATCTCGCCACGGACCCTCTTCCTCCATCGAAAAATGTCGCTGATAGCCTTTTCTTAAGCCCTGTTAGCAGCATAATAAGCTCCCAGTAATAGAGGCCCGTACAACACTAATAAATGAATCCCTTATACAAGGTATATTCCCTGAATGCCTTAAAGCAGCTATAATTATTCTTCTTTATAAAGGGGGCGAAAAAACTAACTCTTACAATTATCGCCCAATTGCTCTACTACCAGTGCTATCAAAAATCATTGAAAAGTTACTAAAGAATCGTCTTATGCCATTTCTCCTTAAACATCAGATAATATCCCCGGATCAGTTTGGATTTTTACCCAACAAGTGCACCAGTGACACCATGTTCTCGTTGCTTAACGACGTCTACTTATCAATAACAACTACCCCACCGCCTCAGTTTTTTGTGATTATGCAAAAGCCTTTGACTGTGTTAGTCATGAAATTTTGATAAGCAAGCTGAATTTTTATGGAATCCGGGGTATTTTGTAAATTGGTTTAAATCTTATCTTGGGAATAGGCAACAATTTGTAGGGGCAAATGGTTTTGATTCTGATTGTAAATTTATTACAAGTGGAGTCCCTTCAGGTTCGGTCTTGGGACCTATTCTTTTTTTGTTATACATTAATGATATCACCAACCTAAAATTAATGGAAAAATCTCTCTCTTTGCTGACGACATAAGCATAACATGGAGTGGTTTTGATACAACGTCTTTACATTCTAATATTTCCAACGATTCCGATTCCAATCTGCTTTGCTCCAATGTGGATAAAACGGTGGTCTTATCTTATAAGGGGACTTTACAGCCACTTCAGCTACTTAACAGCAGTATTAAATACGTTGAGTCGGTTAAATTCCTGGGTTTGAATATAAACAACAACCTAAAATGGTCTAAGCATATTGACACCTTAAATAAAAACTTTCTACTGCCTGCTTTACCATTCAATCAGTTTCAAAAGAACTGGACGTGTCTTCTGCCAGACTTACTTATTTCTCTATTCGAATCCCATCTCCGCTACGTCCTTCCCTTTTGGGGCTGCTGTACCACCGAGCAATTTCTTAGTATTTTTAGGCTCCAAAAGAGAGCAATCCGCTATTTGTTTGGTTTAAATAGAGCGCACTGCCAATACTATTTCAAAAAACATGAACCCTTCCTGCATTATTTATTTTAGAAACCGTCTGTTTGATAAGAAAACATATAAGCACATATATCCTACCAGGAACTCTAGGCATGACATATACCTTCCCATTCCCTCCATAGAATTAATAAAAAAATCAATTATTCACAACGCCATAAAACCTTACAATCATCTTCCAGAACGTTTAAAAGCAATCCCTATATTTGCACTTTTCCGACAAAAAACTAAAGCGTACCTCATCGAAAGACCTTTTTACTGCGTTATCGATTTTTATAATGAATAATGTCATTAAAATGTTTTTATTTGCTTGTTTACTTAAATCATGTTCCTGCAAGGCATTTGAAAATATTTTATAGCAAATGAACTGTCTGATAGTCCGCTAACATTAATTATTTTTGTTACATATTAGATTAAAGTTATACATTTTCTTCTTTCTTCTAATATACTTTATTTACTATATTAGTTCAGTACCCTTTTTCTTTAACTTCACTTATTTCGCTTGTATAACGATAACAAAATAGAGTTTAAGGTCGCGTAATTTTAATTTCAATGTCATCGAAATTATTCACCTAGCATATGTATTCTTTATTTCCTTTTGTTAGGTCAATTGGATTCATTATCCGCTTTACGGCAATGTTACGAATATAACGAATGTTATATTTACAATTTATGTATTTGCACTGACCGATTGAAAACTGATTTTTTTTTCGATCAATATTTCGTTTTTTCATGGTTTTTGTTTTTTCTCTGTTTTAAAGTAAATTTCGCATTGTTCATAAAATTGTAACAATTTTCCTGCAACGATAAAGCATACTTTTGTTTGTTTGTTTGTTTGTTTGCAGTTGTTCTTGTCCATGACCATCTGTTTTGGCTGTTCTATCTGCGGCTGACAAGTTGGATTTCTGTGGTTTAGAGCTGCGAAGAATTTTCACTGTTTTATATCGAACTGAATCTGCCAGTTCTTGTGGTAGCTTTCGGATGCTGTCCTCTACATTTCCTATTATGCCCTCTACTCGAATGGTTCTTGGAGCAATTTCGAAAATATGTTTTTTAGAGGGAATCCGATTCCTCGGCTTTTGTTAATGAAGTAGATGTACATAAATGTGCCTATTGACGATTCACTTTCTATAATTTCTAACATATTTCAACATAAAAACATTAATCCAGTGTTAATTGAATCGATAAGAGAATGCTTAACGTCCACATATAATTTTTCAAGGGACCTTTTATGAGCAAACCTTGGCTGCCGCAATGGGATCTCCGCTATCTCCTGTGGTAGCTCTGCTCATGGAGAAGAAAAGTTAATTTGAAATTGAGTCAGTTGGTGCTAATTATGTGCCTTATTGTGTCAGTGTAAAAGAAAGAGAATGGCACCCAAGGCATACTGTTTACAGGAACCGACACATACAAATAGATATTTAAATTTGAGTTCTCACTATCATCCATCACCATTTCAAAAACAATTCGTCATCAAGTCATTAGGCTGGGCTTTGTCGATATGTGATACAAATTCAATTCCGAAAGAAACAGAAAAACTGACTGAAGCTTTAAATCAAACGGATATTGCACTGAAGATTTTTGGCGTTCGATTGGGTATTATAATAACCCAGACCTAAACTAGCATTGGATACTTAACTAATTAGTAGTAAAATTTTACCTTTTATTTAGGGTACCACAGATAAAATTGTAAGAATTCTGCAGAGATCCAATATTCGCACAAACTTCACACACAAAAAGATTGGGCAATGCTTAAGAACACCAAAAGATGTAATTCCTTTGCAATCAGGAGTTTATAAAATTCCTTGTTCCTGCGGTAAAGTGCATATAGATGAAACTGGTCGGCCTGTGTCTGTTAGTTAAGGAATATACTGCGGAATATTTCGGGGTGTTTCATTATTTCTATAGACTAATCTTCCATTTGAAATTTTCCAAGACTGCTGCAAGAACCTTGGCATCTTTAACATTAATCAGTTGAGAGCTGGTGTTCAGCGATAGTGGGCTGAATAATTTGTTTTTTACTTATACATCTTACTTCTTATTTTTCTTAAATCTACTAGGCACAGACCGTCCAATTTACTCTATACGGTTTACTGCAATCATAGAAAATTTTATAAAATTCTCTTGTTTGGAAATGAATTATATCTTTCTGCGGCCTTAAGTATTGCCTAATCTTTTGGAGCGGGTTAAAGATTGTGCCAATGTTAGACCTCCTTAGAGTCCTTGCAATTTTATTTGTAATACCCAGTGGCGTGCATACAATATAGGCCATTAAGTATTGCCTACCTTATGAAAATGATTGGTTCATCTATTTTTCTCTTGTCAGAATTCTTTTAATTATTTTAATTTATTATGTCCTTTTTCCACACATTTAATATAAAATTCACCATCTATCATCAAAAAGTAGAAAAAGATTGTCAAACCACCTGAAATTATTCCGTCACAAAATCATCCTATAAGAGCCAATAGGTATTCAAAATTCGATCACCATTAAAAACCTTACTAACCTAACCAAAAGCAGTCCTTTAATACCAGTGCGAACAAGATATCAAAAGAATCTTAGGGATAGAATTGAAATAAACACAGGAGCCGAAAATGTCGTAGTATTGAATATAATCAAGTAACAATATATGTTCTTATTGTAATAATTGATCAGTTTAGAATTTCTTTCTGACCCTGTTATGTACTTAAATGAGTCTTAAAAAATCAGCGTAAAAATCTTATTCAATTGACTTTAAATTTTGCAGAAAAATTAAATGTGATATAGCGATAAAATGGTAAGAATTAAATATGACGTAACAAAATGGCGGTGTGTGTCAATGTAAAAACTACTTACTGAATTTACCTAAAATTAAAATACTTAAAAATCAAGTGTGGCATAGGTAGTGCATCAAGTGCTAAAATATTACAGTATATATCTGTTACTAAATGACCATGTACTGAACTAAACTGGGACACACTTCATTATTTTTAATAAAAGAGAAGATTCATAACGAGGGAAGTTCCGGGTAAAAGAATTTGTGCTAATGCTCAAAAAACGAGCCATTCATTTGTTGAAATGGTCGAGCTTTTATTTCGTGAATAATAATAACGACAAGAACACGAGAACAGTATAGGGAAAATGTTGAGAATGGTCAGATAATGCGATCTGTACCAAGTATAATTCATACGAAGTTACTGCAAGAAACAGCGTCTCTAAGAAATAAGAAAGGGACGAAACCAAGAAATGAAGAAAGGGATCTTAATACACACACATGGAAAAAATTTAGGGATAATGAAAAAAAGGTCGTTTTTGCAAACAAAATATATTATTTATAGTTGGAATAATTACAAATTTGCCTTTATAGCCTAAATTTATATTATTTCAAAAATGATTTCATGATAATAATACGAAATAAAATTGACTACTGAATAAGATACATGGTGAATTCAAGGCATATGTTTTTTAGTGAGTTTTTGAATTGAAAATATTATTATAACTCTTCTGTTATTTTTATAAGATAAATCTCCTCGCGAAGCAATCGACATTAATTATTTAATTTACATCCCTCTTAAAGTGGAAACTACGTTCTAATAAGAGTCATTATTAAAAACAATCAATTTCCAAAATTTCAGTACTAGAGATATGTCTAGTCATAGAAAAGATATAAATTTATATAAATTAATAGATATCAAATTAATGAAAAAATAAGTTTCTGTTAGTACCGTGTATCAAAGCATGGTAATTTGTAAAAGAAAACATTTTTTTTTTCAGTTTTAAGTATATTTAATTTTATTTGGCACTTTGATTTTTTGCTTGGCCACCTTTGTAAGTTTAGTTTCAGCTAAATTGCTTAGTATATCAGACCTAGTCCCTATATTTACCTAAAACAAGTGGCCAATGAAAGCAAGATTACTAAAATAAAATAATATGTTTTGTTCAACTTAAGAAAAAAAGAAAGAAATAGCAGGGGCATATCGAGACCTTGACGATTGAGGAGAGACAGGGTAAAACCATGTATTTATGAAAGGGTATGTCATAAACGTCGTATCAAAATACTGAACGTATTTAACATAAAGATGACCGGAATTTGGCAAAAGCGCAGGCGCAAGCACAAAAATGATATTTACATACTCGATATGTTATTTTACAATTGAAAATTATCGGAGAAAGGTAAACAAAGCATTTTTTGCCTATTTGATATTATTTTATAGACAAAACCGTTTTTTTTTCTGCGGTTTTGATGTTAAAATTCAGTAAAAGTGTTTAGTGAGTCTATTTGATACATGAACTAGTGCTATTAAGAGGTTATGGACTTAATGTTACGCAGACATTCTGGAAGCAGAAGTTCGAGTTAGAAATTCAGAGATATTTACAAAAAAACATCCATTTCAGTTTTTTTAATATACTATGTTGGACCCAAAGAAGAATTCAAAGACAATAGCTACCTGCCTAAATTATAAAAAAGCTTACTATCCAGTGAAAACTAATTTAAAATTTGAACATCCATTATTTAGGTATATTCTAATTTGTGTTTCATTTTTAGACAGAAAACTGTAAGTTGAAAATGAAAGTGTTATTTAGGAACTTGTAATATATTTTTTTGAAAATACATTTTAATGTTATTTATTTTATTCATATTTATCGAATTAGGTATTCAGTTGGTAGGATGTAAGTTTTTTTATCCATGAATTTTGAAAATCGTTTAATAGTTTGTTGCTGGCATTGCAGTTTATACATATTTTTTGATGTGGGAATTTTTGTATAATTTGGAACATTTATTGAAAATAATTGTGTAGTATAAATAACAAAAATAGTAGAATTCATAAGATGATGTTTATATAAAGATAGTTAGTATCTCTATCGTCTAAGAACCTAACTGAGCTGTATATGTTGTCTGTTGAATAAGACTGTAATATAGGTACAAAATGATTATTAAAATCAGAACTTATACCTTATATAAGTGAAAGAAGAAACGGAGAAACCATAAAAATGTTAATACTGTTTTTTATAGGAGAATTATTATTGAAACTATAAATATTTGCAATAACTAGCATCAAAATATTTAATCATAGAACCACCACATTTACCATTTACAGTAAAGAAAATATAGTTTCCGAAACAATATTTTATTTTCAAATCAATAACGCAAAATCTGCTTAGTTTTCAAAAATATATTTTCTACATATTTTGTTAATTTTTTTTTGGTTTCTTTATTCTGCGAATGTCTACTCGCAGCAAATTGTAGAACTTGGGACACAAAGGGTTTAAGAATCGCTGATTTATGCATTTATAGCTTTTAGGGATCTGAATATTACTTTTAGTTTTATTCCTGGTCCCGTATTGATGGTTAATATAGTCTTAAATCTTGTTACCTTTGTGGAAGTGCGAACTAGTCGCGAATATATGATAACGATCTTACATTATAAATATTTCTTGGTTATACAATAAATATGTAGGACAATGCTTTGCTCTATTATAGATAATTTTAAGAATAAAATTTTGTGTAACATTTAGTTGTTTTAATTTATTCCGTACAAACTATCCCAGACTACAATACCAAATCAAAAGACTCTGAAATAATATTTCACGTAGGAGATAAAATTTATGAATATGTTCTTCCTATTTTAGGTGTTTGTCAATTATAATCCACAGATATTCTGTTTCAGCGACTTTTTTTATGTCAATTTCAAAATTTTCTACACACTAGAGAAATCAGGACACTTGGCTGATCTTGTGTTGATAATGTGTTTTATTTAAATTTAATAATAACTTGTCATAACCTAACCAATTTTTAATTTTACTCAGATCCAACTGCAGCTGTCCCCTTACCATAAGATTGGCATAACTACAGTTCATTGTGGAACTCCCATTTTAATATTTAGAGCATTATTCTAAGATTCTCTAATTCTGACTATCTGTTTTCTATCAGTCAAGTATGACTAAAGGCATCCAATACTATGCCTCTCACCCCATAGTTTTCTAGAACTCCAAGAAGTTGATCTTGAGGTACCGTGTCAAATGCCTTTGCTAGATTCAAGAAAACAGCAATACTCCTCTCCCCTGTGTTCAGGTTACTATTTTCTGACTATTTTAGAATAAGACTATTTTTTTAACATCTTTACAACTGCTCTCTTTTCTCCATGGTATCTGCTTCTTTGGTAATAAAAAACATTTAGTTACGTAATCAAAACGTCTCTTAAAAAGAATGCTACAAAATAATTTTATCTAAGTTATAGTAAAAAATGTAAGTTTTAGTAAAATATTGTCAAAGACACAAATGGATTATGTATTTACAATATTCCGTTCCAACTCAGACATTATTAATTTAAAATAACGCTGAATGCTCTTCCATTTAAGTCATTTTGCTTTCCAACATTTCAGTCCGCAAATCCTGAAGTAAATGCAGGCAGCGATATGCATATTTGATATGATTTTAATGTGTCTGTAGTCGTAAGCCTCTTATGTGGCATATTGCTGGTGCTGCATTCCCTCCATGAATAAATTATATCAAATATCTATCAGAGGAACGGCGACGCAAAGCCGATCACAGATTGGCCCTTTAAATTGCGTATAAGCTTGCTCCGCCTGCCGAAGTTACGTCTTCCTTTGCTAAAGAATTTTTAAAGGGCTCTTTGTGGACTTACTTTTCTAAAGATAAATCGGAACCTAGGAATATTTAAAGGATTTAATTTGAATACGGACCTCATTTAATGAAGATGCATAATCAGAGCCATGACAAACTTATTTTTGCGAGAAGCTAATTTCATGGTGGGTCTTAAAAAATTATGTTAATGCATTTTTGGTAAAAAAATTAATATACTTACTTCTCGACAAAAATTAGTTACTCCAATCCACAATACTTTCGTAGCTTACTTTAATCTAAAATTTGCACCATACTTTCTTTTTTTTTCGCGTATTTGGAATAAAAACCTCTTCCGCAAGTTAGGCAAGACCTTAATGCCATAAATATCCCTTTGTCAATTAACCAATTAATTAAATCTTCTGGTTTTGTCTCGAAAATTAAAAAAAATGTCAATGCAAAATTAATTTTCAAGTGTTAATTCCCGCGCCAATTGTTTTAAAATATCAGGTTTACTAACATAGAAATATAAAATCACTACATTTTTCATAAGCGTGGCGCCTTTTCGTTGTGTATTTTTGACGTTATTAAAGCAAGTTTTTAATATAATACACCAAGTTAATAAATTACTTTAGATTATTTAGTTATAGTTATAGTAATTGCTATTGAGTGAATGTATTAACCAGAAACGTCGCCGAAAAAATCTGACTTCGGATTCGTTCATTATATAACAATAATAATAATATTAATGTCTTTATTTTAATTCACAAGTCAAGCAAACGATTAACAAACATGTAAAAATGAAAAGATCAAATGAATAAAAAAGGTCGAAGTTGAAGCGATCGGACTTTCTCAATACACCTATATTGTCTTTCCGTCTCACGGTACTCTGCCTCCCTAATAATTAACTAAAAATAGTTGGGTGGAGCATATTGTGTAGTACGATATTTACGCCACACGCTTTTTTAAAGCAATTAATTTTTTGAATATCATTTTATTAGTTAATGACAGCAATTAACCATAGTTACCATGTATCGATTAACACTAAGAAATAAAGGTTAGTATGTCCACGAAAATCAAAAACAAGGTGACTATTTTAATTTTTTGAATCTTTCACTAGTATCTACTTTTAAAATTGCTTAATAGAGTATAATATTTGTATTAAAATTGGTTTTTTCTTCGAAGGACTGGGCTATTCGCTAACGATCGATACACGATATTTCCTTCTTACCAAATGAAATAGTACACTTATATCATAAATATTTTCTTATCTATATTCTAAATGACATTCGTTGGAAGTGTAAATAAATGAAAAAATTTTAGCAACTATTTTCAGTTAGTCTGCTAAGAGTATTTTTTTACTTTAGACAACTTTTAACTTGAATATTAATATTTTTTTCATTCTCGTTCAAAATTATTTAAATTTCATATTGTAGCTAAATTTGAACCCAAGTTAAAATTTTAAACAATAAGTAGTAATATTTTCGATCTTTGAGCGCTCTAGAGCTTTCAAAACGTATTATGGTATGTCTGCTTTCAAATAGGGCACAACTAAAACCATGACCACATTCTTTATGCTAATGGTATTTGGTCGCTCATAAAACACACCACAATACGTTGTGTTTACTTATGTTAAATATCAATCAATAAACATTTTAACAATATAAAACATTTTATATATATATATATATATATATATATATATATATATATATATATATATATATATATATATATATATATATGTATATGTATATATATATATATATATATGTATATATATATATATATATATATATATATATATATATATATATATATATATATATATATATATATATATATATATATATATATATATGTATATGTATATATATATATATATATATATATATATATATATATATATATCTGTATATATAATATATACAGACAGATATATTTAAATGCAAGATCACATCATCACCCAGCATAATTTCAATTTGTGGCGAATACCCTAATGTCTAGATCCGTGTGATTAACTCAAACACCACGAAACAAAACAAACTTAATATAATATCTGTGGCCTTAAAGCAAAATGGCTACATAAATCGCATAGAGAAAAATATTACTGCACGGGGTCCCCGAACAACGAACAACAAAGATTATAAACTGGGAAAGCAACAAGTAGTCTTATTGTCTTATATGTAAAAGGCACAACAGACAGAATCGGAAGAATTCGTAGAAAACACAACATACAAATAATACACAAGCCACAAACAACTATATGTAAACAACTTTGAAACCCAAAAGATAAAATCTAACTGGAAAACCACGGAGTATACAGCAAGAGAATATCAACAAAAGTAGAAGAGCATAAACTCAGCATCAGAAACAAACAAATAACTTCAGTTCTATTCCTACATCTTCAGGAAACCGGTCACAAAACAAATTTCGATGAGTGTAGGGAGATTGCCAATATAGAACATTATAAGACCAGAATAATCCGAGAAGCCATAGAAATTGAAAAACAAGGTGACAGATATAACCTTCGGCCCCGGGTGGGGGTACAAAAGAAGCTTCGCAGTCACTAACACTTCAGTCTTTATTCGGACGCGAGAAAGAAATTTAAAAATAAAATGCCTTATAAATGGTAATAACAAAATATATTCATTTAAAATCACGTTAGGAACAAAATACTACAGTTTTAAGGGTTATTTAAAATATTTAACTCTCCGGCTTCTGTCACAACACCGAATAGCCTCCATTTTTGTACCGCTAATTTTGATGACCACCAATAAGATGTATTAAGGCTGAAGAAGCTATTTAAAAAATGTGCTACTTAATTAACCTTTTTAGTTATACCCAAATGACATCTAGTTCATATATAGTCGTTTTAAAAGATTAAAATATTTTATCTTTCTTAAGAAATAGGACTTGAATAGCTATTCAATCCCTCGAAAAATTTCTCATGTTTCAACTGGCGGAAATTAGCACTTTTATATACATAATTTTATAACGAGCAAGGTGGAAAACCACGATTTTTTTGCCTTCCTAATAGTACTTAAACATAAATACTCTCAAATATTTCACACTTACTAAGCATATAATATATTATTCTCAATTATTATTTATTGCACAAAGTAGTACTTTTTATTAAAACAACTAATTTTAAATAATATTGAATCTAATACTTGACATATAAATGTTACAAGATAAATTGTTAAACAGCTACCAAAGCTCCCCTGACATCTTGTAGATACCTATTAAGCCTCGTTTAAAACTATGTTAACCCCTCGAAACCCTCTCCACGCTTAATTTGGTTAAGGGCAATAACAAGCCTCCTGAATTTTTCGGTCGCTGGTTTCGAACGAAGTAATGTAGCAATATGATAGCTTATTGAAGATTTAGTAAACTGACGCATAAAATATCTTTGAATATTTTTTATTTAGTTTTAAGTCACTTAAAGATTTCTGTTGCAAAAATCGCAAACGATCTTTAGTAAAAAATCTTTAAAATGTCTTTCATAAATATAGATATTGAAAAGTTATATTTTTCTAAAACTAGCTTACTTTTCGTTCAAATAGTAAGCGTAGATATCAGTATCCATTTCAACATTTTTTAGCCCAAAAATTATACGTTATTCAATGTCTCAATTTGACTGCTTCAGAAATAAGAGCAAGTGAAAAACATGTTTTCATAATTTTGGACTAGAATACTCGTTTTTTAGAAAATATAAAAATTTTTATTGCAGACCTTTTGTTGCATTTTAGTTCTCTGATCATAGGCTTGTGTATGGCGACTTTAAGTTTCCTGTTTTAAAATTTAAACAACTTCATGTAAAAGTACGTGATTTCAAAAACTTTAAGATTAATAACTTTCTATCAGATTTAAACAATATGTCCATGCTCCAGTTCGGAACATACGCGTAAGCAAACCAAGGGCTTCTTGGCTGAGAGATGTAATCAAAATTATGATGAAGGAGAGGGACTTGGCTCTCACAAAGTATAGACGTACTAAATCGAATTATGATGGTGAGGTTTATAGAGAGCTCTGAAATTTTTTCCTGAAATGTATCAGGTATGAAAAGAAAATATATGCATTTCAAATGTTTGCGTTAAATGAGAACAAGGGTTGGTGATGTCTTAAAACTACGGGTATTAAATTATAGAAGACAAAGAAAGTCCTCCAAACTTGGCTGAATCAAACTAAATCAATATTTCTTTGAATTTGTTAATAAATCAAATAACAATCGTGGTAGGGCTGCTGAATTGTATAATAACTTGGAGTGTTGCACATTAGACAGATTTGATTTTGTACTGGCAAAAATCGTTAATATAAAAGAATGTTTTTACTCAAAATTAAATGCTTCAGGTAGTGATAATCTGTCATTCCGTATGATACAATATCGTATTTCCCATATTTTCTTAACTCGTGCCTTGTGAAAATCGTATATAAGCAAATTGCAACCTATCTTGCAGATGATCATATTCTTCCTGACCGGCGCGCGCGGTCGGGTTTTCGGCAGTCTTATAGTACTACATCTGCGCTTTTGGATGTCACTGATGACATAATTAGAGCCACAGATTCAAAAAAATTACTTCATTAATGTTATTTGAGTTTTCTAAAGCATTTGATACTGCAGATCACAATGTACCATGTTCAAAACTAAAGTACATTGGCTTAAATGAAATTCCACTATTTTTTTTAAAATTCTCTCTCTCTCTACCATAGAAGTCAAAAAGTCTCTATACTGAGGTCGCTTTTATTCTTGATTTATACATTTGATTTATTTAAAAATATTGAAACTTGCTCATAATTATGCAATCTCATTTTACAACAAATCTCATTTTATGCTATTTGGTAACCTTAAACAACGTGAACTTTGTTTGAAGAACTTCATTCCCAAAGTGAATGGTGAAAACATTCCATATACGCATTCTGCAGGAAACCTTGGAGGGACAATGGATGCTAACTTGCATTTCATTCTAAGCTAATAAGCATATTCTTGGCTTTAACTCAAGGAGAAGCTATGCAAAAGTCTCATCTTTTTAATTTTTAATTATGGTTGTATTGTTTATGGGCCTTGTCTTTAGGTATTTTCTAGAAATCGTGTGCAAAGAATATGTGGTAGATTTGTATTTGGTATAACTAAGTATGAATCTGTCTCAGAAAAACTGAAGCTACTCAGCTGGTTACCAATGAATCAACTGTGGGAAATTCAAGTATTGACTTTCATTCATCGACTTTCATTGACTGGTATTTGACTGGAGGATTTTCATTAATAAAAAAATATAACATGCAAACAATTTTTCAGGAAGAAATTTCTGGTTCGTTGAATCAATACGTTTCAGCTGAAATCAGTTTGTTGTGTCTTGGAATTAAATTCCTAATAGTTGGTTAATATTGGTATTTTTCCCATCTCAATAATTAATATTTAATTTAAATTTACTAATTAAGCCTGGAACAAAATGTACTAATATTGCGTAAACATTTAACGTAAAAGCAAGGCAAAAGAAACGTTAAAAAGGAGTAATATATTGTGATACATAACTAATGATAATTTTGGTGTTTGCAGTAAATAAGTGCCTATATTTAAAAAGATTATTCAACAAAACACCGAAAAAAATACGAAATAAAATAATGTTTAAAGTTATCGTTTAGCCTAATTTGAATTTATAAAGCAGTCACTTTTAACATCATTTGGGTATATTCGAAACTACATAACTTCCAAATGATAAAAACATTATCCCACGTAATTTTTGTCTAGATATGCATAGTGTAAATAAAAAAACCTTTTAATTATACAATATATCCTAACTGAAATATAATTATTATTTTAAACATCATAATTATTAAAGTGCAATTAATATAAACAATACTTTGCTAATTACAACAGCAAATTTGTAAAAACGTTATTTGAGGTGCCGGAAATGCTGCCTCTCATCGTTTCAAAATATTCTGATTGTGTGCACTATCCAACTGCAAGTAGGGATTAATTGATTGGCTAGTGGCATGGCAATATGTTGTTGTTGAGCTGCTTTTTTTATAGGTTTGAAACCACAGTAGTTCTTCTTAAAAGTTAAACTAAAATTAAACCAAGTTGTTTTAATTGGCAATATTCATACTCACTTTTCGCATTGGGCTTAGTTTTGTTAGGAGTTCTTCATTATTTAATGTCGAACAACCTAATTTTTTAAAAGTTCCCTTTGAAGTTGTTGTCTTTTAGCATCTTGTACTACCTAGCTGCTGCAAGCTCAACATAAGAAAACGAATCACTGTTTTCATCATATTTATAAAAAAAGGATTTTTTGAAGTCGCTTCGCCACGGAATTAAACGTAACTTTTAGATCAATACTTTTCCAAATTTGTGTTTTCATTTTGTTTTTCATAATCTTCCAAAATACCAAACATTTCGTCAGATATTTTTTTGATCGGTATTATAAGATTTTTCTTTACATTGTTTCTTTAATCTGGAATTAAGTATTGAATTTTATCCCTAATAATACCTTAACTTTTCTCTGCAAGACTAGACATTTTACAAAAAAAATTATTTGTATAACCAATCAAATAATTGTACGTACTACCAGAGAAGGGACACCTATAAATGTAATATTCTTTTGCTATCTTCCCATAGTTCACTCAGTTAATTTGAATTATTGTTCAATTTTAACATAATATTCATAATACGTGTTTCAAAACTTCTATATGTACGAAATTTTCTTACCAAATATCTCATAAATTAAAATTGATAATTAAGTAGAAGTTTTTAATCGTTTACATTTATATATAGAGTTTCTATACCACATTAAATAGACACATTCTTTGTTACTTTGATACAGACTTCCTACAGTCGAATTTGCACTGTGAAATAAAATATTATTTTTTACTTTTTAGTGGTTTTTTTTGAAGTTGGTTCTATTTTTTTATACATTTTTTTATTTAAAGTGTCATTGGGTCCATTGCAAATAAAATTTTGCCAGAATCACCGTATAAATATTATATGAATTGACAAAATTTTAAAAAGATGAGTGAAATTAAACTTCGTGCCATTAAAAACTCCGAAAATCACATGAAACACGATATTCACATGTATACTTTTTTCTTGATGATATGGTGAACGTAATATTCCCAATTTTAGTACATATATAAAAAATACATACAAATCGAAGTACATATTTAAAAAAATACATAGAGTGCATATGATATCCTCCTCCTTTTTTGAAGTCAAGTTTGGTAAGTCAAATATAAACAAAAATTAGCTATGAAAATGTTTTGCTTTTTTAAGTTAATAAGAAAAACTTTTTTTATACTATACAGGTCCTGTAGGACCCGTTATTTTTGACGTTGTAGAACAATATTTTTTATTTAAGCTCACAAAATAGAGTAACATGATTTTCTTTTTATAAAATATTAGTACCAGAAATAATATACTATCATCTCAAGAATGCTAAAATATTAAAATACATATCCAGCTTCTATTGTAAAGCGCTTTATATAACATCGGAATACCTGCCGGAAATTCTAAGGAATTTATTACGGTAATTCGATAATTGAGCCGGAGGGAACTACATTAAAATATCGTATGTCCCTATAATATCATCAACATTTGCTACTAATTTCCAATAGCAATAAGAGCGAACATTTTCCCACTGGATTTTGTAAGTTACATTATTTCATAATACGCGAAGTACGAATATTCCCTCGGGCATCGATAACAAAATTGAATTACATGCAACTAAAAGCTGAATAAAATGTATGATAATAACAAGTAAAATAGGGAAATATGGAATATGAATGAATGAAAAATATCATTTTGTTTGCAAAGATACGCCATGCCAAGACGTGATAGTCCCTCTCTCATCTCGTCTTGTGTTCTCTCGTTTCCCTCGTGATATAAAAATTAGAAAAACTATTCCTAATTTGTTAACAGATAATATATATAGGAATGTTATATTATATTAACATTAACAGCTTGAATTAAATTTTGCCATAGAAGAGTAATGGTATAATTTTTTATGTAGACCAAATAATTCTTGTATAATATACAGGGTAAGCCTAAAGGAATGAGGCAGCCCCCTGGATGCAAAAAAGAAGTATTTGAAAACAGTAAAACATGTGAAACTTTTTTTATTTTTGTTATATTTTTTTTCAACTATACGGATAAAACAGCCACCTGTAAACGAAGAAAAATTCAAGCTTGCTTAGAAAACAGTGAAACTCGCCAAATTTATTTTATTATTTTGTATTTACAGATATTTTTTTCCAATTATACAGGGTAGTCCTAGGAGAATATACCTCCCCTAAAATGAGATAAAAAATATTTCAAGAGCTTTTTGCTTCTGTTAACAAAGGGCGAAACACGTATTTTTTATTTTTATGTATATAATCACATTTTTTTATTACTATTCAGGATAGCTCTGGAGATAAGAAGCAGCCTCCAAAAAACGAAATGTTTCTTCAGAGCATTTAGTATTTGTATATAAAACAATTTTTCCATTATACGGGGTAACCCTAGGGGACACAAGAGACAAATTTATTTTCTTTTTTTTACATATATAAGCAACTGTTTTCTTTACAAAAGGGGATTAAAAAGCTCCCTAAAAGCAAAATTGAAATTTTAGATTTTATTAAGAATAAACTACATATTTTACAAAAATAACAAAACACACGAAAATTATATTTTTTTGTCATAAACCTCAGCTTGAGAAAACCATTGAAGTGCATATGGGGAAGTGCTATTTTGGCCAGAACACAATTTTTTGTAGCCATTTCTGTTTTCAGCAACAAAATGGCGTCAACGGATAGCGTTGAAATTTTATATACAGCTATAAAATAAAAAAAGGAACAACTCTTTCCTTTATAATTTTTCAAAATTACGAGAAAACATGCGGTTTTCTCCATTTTTTAAAAAAATATCAAATTTAGCATTTAAGATAAATCACACTTTTTTTGTCATTTGAGCAAAAACTTTTTGCACATTTTACTTAGGTCAGTTATTAAAAAAAAATCCAATATGTGAAGGGACAGAAAAAGGTCGCTAAATGTACATATACTATACCTACAGGGAGATCTGAAATAAACTAATCTCGAAAACTTAAGCATATCTATAATGAACCCGAACCTTCATATTGTAGCTTTCTTAAAACAAAATATATATTAATCTGCAATACTGGAACAAAAATGGCATTGCTTTGTCTTTTATGGTAATCACGCAGGCTTTAGATTGACCAAATCTTAATAGACAGGATGTGTGAAAATGTCTTTGCACATATAAGAAAATTATTTATCTTGTGTTTTTGTGAAAATTAGAAAACAATAAAATTTGATTTTGTTGTTTGGTAGAACTAGGTATCTACATTTTAACTTTTTTTTCAAAATTTAGATTTTTTAACAGAGATCTATTTAGGGATATTTTTAGATTAAAGTTTAAATCTGATATTTAACATGTTGAACGGTATCTTGTCACTTTATTATAGAGGGAGTAATAAATACAAAAATCTTTAAAGTTTTTTGACTTAACTGGGGAGTAGAATAGAAGTATGTGATAATATTCTGTGATGAGAGCCAGTTTGGACTATTAAGTGACATAAGATCGGTACGAGTCTATGGAGGTCTGAGAATACTAGAGTAAACTATAGATATGAATAAGAAATTCATGCATACAGGAGTGGCTCTGTAATGGTATAGAGCGCAATATTTTTTGAGAGTTAGAACGTAGCACTACATTTGCTATTGTAGCATGAATGACCAAATTTATGCAGCAGCCATCATTAACGATAATGTTCAAAATAACTGCTGGAATCTAGAACCGTGAATTCGATTTCTGGATGACAAAGCTGGTCCAATAAAGTGAAAATTTCTCTTAAACATCTAGAGAATGCCAACATAGAACATTTGCCTTTACCGCGTCACGACTAGAATTGCATTTGGCATATGTGGGATATGCTTGGGAGATCAATTATTGAAAGTTAACCTCCAGTTCCGAATGGTGCCGATCGACAACTTGTTCTACCGGAATTGTAAGATGCTTCAAATCGAGATAAATTTACCAATATAGTCATTTAGTCCATAGCATGCCGCGCCGAATGTAGGATCTCTTAGAAAACAAAGCGTCATAATGGGTTGTTACTTTGTTTAGCTTTCATTTTGGTTTGTAATGTTATTAGTAATACTTTTAATTCTGTTTTTAAAAAAATACAGGTGTTTCTATTTCTCTATACTTTTTTGAAATCTTATCAGTACAAAAATGTTTAAAATAGATTATAGTTTATAGATTTTTGTATTTATTATTAAATCTATCATGTATAATAAATTATCAAAAGTATTTTTTAACCCGTTACATATCAGATCTAAAACTGAACTTGATTTCAAAAATATTTTTAAACTTAATAAAACATAATAAAAACCAAATTTGCAAAAAAATTTAAAGAGCAAAACAGGGTATTTTTCCTTTTACCAAATAATAAGAAAAAATTGTTTCCAAATTTTTGCAAAAATATAAATCAATTTGGTTATAAATATGTGTAAAAATATTTTCACATGCTTACTCTGTATATTGTCATTTACTCAAACTAAACTTCTTGTAAACGCTTATCATAAAAGGCAAAAAAAACGCCATTTTTACTTTCGTATTACAGATTAAGTGAAGTGTTTTAAGAAAGAAACAAGTTATTGAAATTTCGGGTAGGTTAAAAATATACTTTTTTTGTTTTTCAATAGTTTATCTTATTTAACATGTCAATATAAAAAAATACAGATTTTTTTATGCTCGAGGGAAACGAGAAATTCTCGGCGAGAGAAGACCATTCTCTCGTCTCGTCTCGTCTCGTGCTGCGAGAGAAAATTGCTTTCTCATCTCGTCGACACGAGACGACAAGAGACGAGAGGCATCAATAACAATAATTAGCAAAATGTGTGACTGCTAAGCTAGTTACAAATAACTTTAACTTCTTTTACAATAATATACTAGTTAACATATATCTTATAAGTATATGTTGACCTGAGGTATCTGAGTATATATTGACTAACTTAAAACTAACTTACGTTTTGCCCTTGACTAAACCATATCTAGACTAATAGTGTATTCAGGACATTTTAATCTAAAATATTGTGGCTACCGTAGACTAGACGCTCATATCAAAAAGTTATTCGATTTCAGGAAGGAAAAGAAGCCTCCAGGTCGAGCAGGTCATATAAAGACGCGTTCTATATAAGTGATCCTCAAGATAATCAGGGCCTACACTGTTCTGGTGGGTCATATCATTATGCATTCTGAATTTAATTAAAAAATCAAAACATACATTTTATCCATTAGCGAAATATGTTTTCCAAGCGTAAGCCCCTCGTAATTATAGAAAAAATAATATACAATGTCAATAGGTCAGACAAGCTTATTCAAAAACATTAAATGTAAAATAATTAATAAAGAATTACACCCTAAGCTGTCAGTGACACTGTTACAAAGTAAAGATTCGTGATGGAAAAATGTCCACACTGAATACAAATTGTCTTTGAAGGACCGAACGACAGTCAACAGTAATTTTGATATATTATTCGGATATAAAATAATGTGATAAATTATAAAACATTGTTCTTTTTGATTTTGTTTTAGGTCAAATTATCTAATATTAAAAAAGATAAAAATTAAAATAAGATATTCTGAATTATCTACATATGTACAAATGAAGTGTTTATGGTCAAATAGTTTGTTACTGTTAGTATTTAAAATATGGATTCTTTTTTTTAATACTAAACCTTAAGTTTGTGAAATCATGATTCTTGTGTTTAGACCGTGTCAAATTGGAGTTACTTTTCAAAATTTTGCTTGCGATTGTACGGGGCATCTTTAGGGATCTTCACTGCACAAGATCAAAACATTGAATGAGTTCCGATGGGCAGAATTCAAGTCTTTATACCCGACCTGTGCCCACCGACGCTTGACTCATTGTGATGATTGGTTTCCATGCATAATGTAGCACGTAGTCCGCGTCTCTATTTAAATTTTCTGAGTGCTTGGTAATTTTAATAGATTCTCTAATTTTTAGTTTATAATAACCCTTGGTTGGTATCTTTTACATTGATCATGTGTCCTGATAAATAATGGTGATCAGCAACAGCGGATTTAACAATATGTTTCTTACATATACATATTTCATGTTCATTAAGTCTAGTAGACGCAGACCGTCCAGTTTCACCTATATATACTTTATCGCAGGAATAAGGAATTTTAGAACTCCGAAGGCCGGTGGACTACGACCCCTTGGAGGAGCGGCGGGCACACAGGTTCTACCACCGTAGACCCCGCTACCACACACAACACATACACTGATAATAATGCCTTTCCGTTTCAGAGATACTCCCTATATGTCCGCGAAACATATAGGAGAGGTGCGATGTAAGTACACACATCTGGATGTGTACGAGCTGACACACCTAAGATAGAGAAGACTTATGGTTTATTAAGGCCCTAGGCTCGTTAAACCGTAAGTACCTATCACAGAGAGGCGGTTCACTAGGTTAGGGAACCGGGTGGTAATGAGACCTCAGGCCATTTGGCCCCTTCGCGAAGGAATTTTATAAACGCCTTCTGATTGCAAAGGAATAACATCTTTTGGTGTCCTTAAGCATTGCCCAGTCTTGTTTGTGTACTAAAGGCTGTACCAATGTTGGATCTCCGCAGAATTCTTGCAATTTTATCTGCGGTACCCTAAATAAAAGGTAAAACGGCACTAGTTGATGGTCGAGTATCTATTACTGGTTTGGGTCTGGGAATATTTTAATACCAAATTGAACGCCTAATATCTTCAGTGCGATATCCGTTTGATTTTAGCGCTTCAGTAAGTTTTTCTGTTTCGTCTAATTCTTATATCAAAAACTCGTAGTAAAACTTAAAGATTTTATTTTAGAGACCATTGATATTTTAGTCAGTTTTGATGTTGAATCCCTGTATATAAATATGCCTGCTGACGATTCAAATCAATATAATTTCTGATATATTTCAACATACAAATCTTAATCCAATCTTAATTGAATTGATAGAAAAATGCTTAACGCCCACATATTTCATTTTTCAATGGACCTTTTATGAGCAAACCTTGGGTGCCGCATAGAATCTCCGCTCCTCCATAAAGATGTTTACATCTTTAAGGAGGCTTTCGAGTAAATTGCTTTAAGATCTGCACTTCTTTACAACCTAAATGCTGTTTAGATATGTAGATGATACTTTTGTAATACGGCCTCGTAGAGAGGAAAATTTAATCATATTTTTAAATCTCAACCAACAACGTTTTAATATAAAATACACTATGGAAATTGAATCACTTGGTGCCATCCCCTTCCTTAATGTCTTAGTACAAAAGAAAGAAAATGGCACCCTAAGTCATAGTGTTTACAGGAAATCGAGACATACGAATAGATATTTAAATTGTAGTTTTCACATGTGATACAAATTCAATTTGTATCACATGTGTTATTAAGCGTTCGATTAGGTATTATAATAATATAATAATTCCAGATCTAAGCCAGTAATGGATACTCAACCATCAAGTAGTGCAGTTTTACCTTTTATCCAGATATAAAATTGCAAGAATTCTGTGGATATCCAACATTCGCACAACCTTTAGTACACAAAAAAGACTGGGCAATGCTTAAAGACACCAAAAGATGTAATTCCTTTGCAATCAGAAGGAGTTTATAAAATTCCTTGTTCTTGCCGTAAAGTATATATAGGTGAAACTGGACGGTCTGTATCTACTAGACTTAGAGTAGATGGAAGATATATAAGTAAGAAACAAATTGTTCAATCGGGTGTCACGGAACTCCGGTATTCAACTTGACACATGATTAATGTAAAAGATGTCGAGATTCTTGCATCAGTCTCGGGTTATAATCAACGAAAAATTAGGAAATCTATTGAAATTATCAACCACCCTGAAAATTTCAATAAGTCACGCGTCGGTGGGCACAGGTCGGGTATAAATACCAGAACTCTGCTTATCGGAACTCATTCACTGTATTGATCTTGTGCAGTGAAGATCCCTGAAGATGTCTCGTACAAACGCAGGCGAAACGTCTGAAAGTAGTTCCAATTAGACACGATCTAAACTCAAAAAACCTTGATTTCATAATTTATTCCAGCCGTGAAAGTTTCGTTTTGTTCTATGCTCACCCTGTTTGATGTTTTAAGAATACCAGCATAGTACGTTTAAGTCCAAACAATATCTAACCGAATGCAGAGAATATCCCGCTTTATAGTAACATATAATTTGCTATCATTCTCACCATCATATAAGTAGGCCCTTTTTAAATTCAAGGGCTTTGTTAAAGGGAATGTTTCTGCGGAGCCGATATGCAAGGGCGTAGGGCCAACACATTAACACTCTATATTTTTAAATTTGTAAAGGCGAATTACATTTCAATAATATAATACTTTTAATAATAATCAATCAATCAATGCTTTGAGGTTTTCTTCCCAAAAACCTCACTTCCTAGCAGAACTCGATAATGTTTTCCTATGAACACTGAAAAAATTAACGAAATTTAGAGTTTTTGCAAAAAACGCGTGAAGTATGGAATAGTCAGGATTTGTAGTTTCTGTCGAATCCCTTACATTACTTTCTAGATCGTGTTTTATGTTTTGTTAAAGATGAATCAAAACGCT
Source organism: Kuschelorhynchus macadamiae (assembly GCA_030620095.1). NCBI lineage: Eukaryota > Metazoa > Arthropoda > Insecta > Coleoptera > Curculionidae > Kuschelorhynchus > Kuschelorhynchus macadamiae. Next base: position 969,061 of record JAUTXW010001365.1, read on the forward strand.
GTTCAAAACACTCGTTCTTGATAATATTATTTTATTTCTAGTTAATGTTTTATCAGAAACTTAAAACTTTTTTAAGCGATGTACCTTTTTTACAAGATCTTTCGTTTATGGTAGATATCACAAAATACTTTTCGGACATAAATACGAAATTGTAAGGACCTCGTCAAGTTATTACAGATATGCATGATCATGCTTTCAAGTGTGCCAATATCATACAAAATATATTCAGAGAAAATGAGAAGCCTTCCGGCAGAATTTGAGAACCGTTTTCAGGATTTTAAGACCCAAGAAAATAATTTTTCTCTATTTAGTGGTCTTTTCACTATCGATATTGATAAAGTTCCCCCCTCAATTCACACAAATGGAAGTAATTGAGATTCAGTCAGACCCATTTAAAACAAAAATTTGATAGTGTTGGTACATTCGAATTTTATACGTACTTGCCAGTTCAATACCAAGAAATGAGAAAATTTTCCTGTTAAATCCCGTCAATATTTGGAAGTACCTATAAGTGTGAACAACTATTTTCTTTGATGAAAGGGAGCAAAATTTTTTTTAAAGTTATTTCCGCCGATAAATTCGCTCCACAAATAGACAACTTAATTACCGACAAAAGATGTCAAATATCTGGAAAAGAATTTAATGTTTGTAGTTTTTTGTCCTTTTTATTAGAAATTTAATAAACAGACTTGTCCTATAATAGCACTTTTTCCCAAGATTTTCAGTAGTTTGTCTTCTTTAAGATAAGGTTTTGCGGCCCACCTAGTCGATGGTCCTCATGGTTTTGGCCCACCAGTGACTTTGTGTTTGACATGGCTGTTCTAGTTTATACAACGATATATTCTACAAACAGGTTGATGGGGTTGTGCTATGGGAGTATCAATTTCCAATGTGATTGGCCAATTGATTCTGGAAGACCTGGACGAAACAATTCTTAAAAATATCGACTTCCATGTACCTTTTTTCTTCAGTTACGTTGACAATTGCCTAACAACGATCCCGAAAAGCAAATATCAAGACATTTTAAGTAATTTTAATAGTTACCACCCAAAACTTCAATTTACAATAAAAGAAGAAGCACAAAACAAATTTAATTTCTTAGACCTTCTTAAAAATGTTATAAAAACAGAATGGTACAGTAAAGACACCTGGTCTTGTAGATATCTACATTTCGATTCTCAACATCTACTATCTCAAAAAAAATCGGTCGTAATAGGATTAGCGAATAGAGCTATAAAATTACCGGATCCCGAATATAGAAAAAAAATCTACAGAAAGAGCAACACAAACTCTAAAAATCAACAACTATCCAGAAAAAATTATTAACAATATTTTTAAGAAGAGAATCCATAAATTTTACAACACAAGCCATCCATCAGACAAAAATTTAAATCTAAAGAAAACACAAAATAACCGATTAAAAAATAATTAAAATCATTAAAATCAATAATTTCTAAAGAAAAAAGACTCATATAGTTTATGAAATTCACTGTAAGGATTGCAACGGTATATACATTGGACAAACCAGCCAGTATTTAAGAAACATTCTACAAGGACACAAGTAAGACAAAAAGAACAAAACGACACTAACAAGACATATTAGTGAAAATCAATATTTATTCGATTTTAATAATGTAAAAATTTTAAAGACCACAAACCAACAAAAAAAAAAGAGAGAAATAAGAAGGAATAAAACTCAATCAATGCAGAAGCTGATTCAAAAAAACTTAGTAAATTCATTAATAACATTATTAAATAACATGTAAATTAAAATCTTAAAAAAATTATAAAACTGTGTACATCTATTGACTACTATCGTTTTGAAAAGATTAGTTTTGCTGACGTTTCGCCAAAATCACATTTGACATTTTCGAAGCTTTCTTTCTCGCGTCCGAATAGAGACTGAAGTGTTACTGACTGCGAAGCTTTTATACCCCACTAGGGGGGTGAAGGTTATATCTGAGCGGCCGTTGATGTTGGCCACAGCTTGAATTTGTACTGGGTGATGATGTGTGAAATGTCCGTTGACCGTGGCCAGGACATCTAAAAATAGAAGTTTGTTGTTTTCCTCTAATTCTAGAGATTGTATTCTGGGATGCTTTGAATTTACGTGAGTCAGAAAATTTTCGTTTCTGTATGACCATGTTGCCATATAATAAATATGTCATTCCCTTAACGAATCCATAACTTGGACTACAAACTTGTTTTCTCAAGACCTTCTTTCTCCGAGAGATGTGTTATATGTGCCTGGAAATCCTCGTCATATCAATCCTGTCCAACCTTCGGACCCGCGTGGGGATATAAAAGGAAGCTCAGCAGTCACTAACACTTCAGTCTCTATTCGGATGCAAGAAAGAAAGCTTCGAAAACAGAAAATGTGATTTTGGAGAAACTATAATAACTATTTTTAAGTTTAGAAAAACTGTCTAACAATTCTTTATCATTTATACCTTCAAATGCAACGAACTTTTTTTATTGTATTAATATTGTATAATGTATGTACGTGTACTTCTTTCTAGATTCTTGAAAAACACACATCCGCCAAGTTTAAAGTGCATTGACAAGTACATTTGCCGCCTTTTCTGATGTTTTTCTAAAGCTGATATTATGACGGGATCGGAATCAATTTATCCAACCCTCAGAGCAATGAAAATTTTGCTTTTTTTGCACTTGACCAAATTCATTCGTTTTTTGTTTTAAGTTATGGAAAATTTTTTATTTCTTTGAATTTTAAACCACTCTAATAGACACCTATCTAAATCTTCAGGGCAGGAGCTTTTTAGTTTTTTTTAATGTATTGCTGTTACATGTCAGTATTATTTTTCTTTTTTTTTCCAAATTGTTGATATGGTTGAATGTAAACCTGCAAATTCTAAGGCTAATTTACTGATACTTTCGCCGTTTTCTAACCTTGCTACTATAGCACTGCCTTTTAGATGTAGACACCATTACAAAAACACAAAACTCACCAATATTCATCGGACAAGAACTAAATTCAAGCGGTGCGGCGTCTATTTTAAATTATTTGTAAAGAGAGTCTTGAAGTTTTCCCCTAAAACACTTTGTGATTCCCCGTTTTTAGGTACGTAGAACGTCGACGTCGCTATAACCGTAGATTGAAACCAATGAGTAGGAATATTTTAGTCACCATAGCCGGATTCGTCGTTACATGCGAAATGTTATAACGGAATTTAGTCATTATCTTATGTCTATGAGATTTCAAATAAATGTTAATACATTCGTCTATATAACCGGATTGTCGCTATATCCGATGTTGTTATAATAACCGGATTTTAAAATTTTAAATAGCTCTTGTCCCTATACAATTTTCATAAAGTTAAAATAATATGAAAATTTATATGGTGAACAAAACCAAATAATTCTTGCGTTAAAAAGAAACCTTCCACACGACCAATTTTCCCTAATCTGGTACCAACACGTTAGTTGCACAGCCCACAACACCAAAGAGGTTAATGAATTTTTACGACAAACCTTTCAAATTAGAATTATTTCGAGTAGTGGGCCAGTTCTCTGACCAGCCCGATCCCCGGATATCTCTCCCTTAGATTTTTACTTCTGAGGTCACGTCAAGAATGAAATTTATAGATGGATAGAGTAAGCTTGAAATTTAAAATTAATTTAACTGTTTTGCTTTTTTAAGTTTATACTTTTTAAGTAAAACTCCAAATATCTGGCCTTCTGCCAATCGCCTATGTTCTCTTTTTTCTTCTTTAACATATTTTGTTGTAAAGTATTTATGAGGTGGATTCAAAAAATGTAAGCATCCAATATGGCGCTCATAAGATAAAATAAAGTTGATGATGTTATAATGAAATTAAAACGTCTGAATCAAAATCTGATAACACATTTTAATTCTACTTAAAAAGTAATTTCTAGAATATTTTTAGAGATTTGAAAAATTTTTGAAAAGCAAAAAGTTGCAAGGTCAGCTGCAACCGTCAACTTAAACTCTCTAGAACTTTCTCCTTTAATCGTCTTTCTATTTCTTCTAGTTTCTAAGATCCCAATGCATGCGTGATAAAAACTGGACACACTTTATGACAAACAAAAATACTATATTATAGAGTAGAAACATTTAGAACATATCTGATATTTTATATATTTAATACTGACGTTTACGCCACTGCCAGCACTTATTAGTGTTAAAGTTTAAGTAACCACCTGATGCCACTCGGGGGTCCTAATCATTAGAGGTACAAAAGATATGGAGGACGCGATTCGATGAATGAGACAGACTTGTGTTAAAATTCTAACGATATCAAAAACATACAGGTTAGATGATGCGGGCAATGAAAAAGAAATATTGTATGGCAATCTGATAAATACAAAGATATATGTATTCGTTCGACAATGAAACCTTATAAGAGGGCAGATGTTTTGTATTGTTTTGTCTGGTAGCTTTTAATCGTACTCAATTGAAAGAGGTTGAAAATATATCGTATATTATACATTTGCGTTAGGAAATCTTTAATATAATAACTATATAAGTAGATAGGCCCTTCGACACATGAAAAGGACAATTACAGCATTTTTGGAATTTAGATCGGTTCTAAAAGAGGAACTATGCTCATTTCATAGAATGATAATATTATTGCTCTAATAAGTATTTGCTAACAAAACTTTTCGTGCAGCATGTTGTTTAGGGTTTTTTGTTTTTTGATACGTTACTATATGAGATGCAAAAAAAAACGTTACTACCTTTTAATAATATAATTTTGGCACTAAGAAGATCCGAAGCTTAAAAAGCTCTGACATTTAAAGATCAGGGAATATGTTTAAGTTGATCAAACCATTTCTTTTATTTTAAAAAGTTATCTTGAGAAGCTAGAGCTCTGAGTTTTAAACATTTTTTAATAACTCTTATTCTTTATCAACTTAAAACCTTGAAGATATCAGTTGTTACCCAAACATATACGTACATCTAACGCTTGTTTACAATATATGTTGATTGATGATCCATTCCAAAATAGATATGCTAATTCATTCAAATTATTTCAATTAAAATGTTTTAATTTACAAATAGCCTATGTGCATGGAAAAATCCAGCAATTAAAAAAAGAAAAAAAAACATTTAAATAATGTTTATAACTCTTTCTTAACTTCACAAGAAAATTCGTTTCGTAGGTTATTTAAACCAATAAAATTTAGGCAGGCAAAAAAGTACCACTAATATATAAACAAAAGGGGCAAGATAGTAATAACTCGCTAAATAGTTAGTAAATCTAACCAATAAACAGCTTTCAAATAGTGTACATCGTTTGCTATCATTAGGCTCTAAGTTTAACTTACCTTACATCAATAAAAATATAACTCTCGAGAAATTTATTATATATACAGAATATATACTATACCAGAAGACGAAATATCAAAAAATAGAAAAAATAAATAAAATTGTTAATATTGTAACAAACCACATACAAAGTAATTTTAATCAAAAAGATAATTATTTAAAAGATTTAAATATTTTTTGAAACAAAATGCCAACATTTTAATCTTAAAAGCAGATAAAGGTACAATCATTATGGATAAGTTAGATTATACTGAAAAAAGTAATTAATTATTGTCTGATACATCTACATATCAACTTTTTGATAAAGACCCAGTAATTTCAATACAAAATAAATTAAACAAAAAATAAATAGTCTTACTAATCTCGATTTTTTCACAATTGAAGACAGAGAAAAAATTAATAGCACAAACGGAGCTTTTCCTAAATTGCATTTTCAACCAGAAGTGCACAAAGAAAATACTCTTCTCAGACCCATAGTAAGTTCTATTGGCTCCCCCATATATAAGTTGACCAAGTATATTTCTAATTGTCTTAATTTTGCTCTTGAAAAAGACCAATATTACACAAAAAAACTCGTTCGAAATTGTTTCGTTTATTCAACATTTTCAGATTCCCGCTAATTACAATTTAGTATCTTTTGATACCGATGAACAAAAATGGAATAAAATACAAAATCATTGTAAATTAACTAAAAATAAATTTATAGACCTTTTAAATACAAACTACGTGTATCTCAAAGTTACCCTTTAAACCACCATTTTGTAAGCGTTACGTAGTTGATATAATCACTTGTGTACCAGCGGATCAAACTAATATCTTGCTAGAGATCTTTAATAGTTTTCACTGAAAACTGCAATTTACAATAGAAAAAAAAACATTTTGCTTTACTAATAAGAATTCAAACTAATGCGATATTTCAATACGATAATTACTGCTTGGTACCACAAGCTAACTGTTTCTGAAAGATTCCTCAAATACAATTTAAATAACGGATTTCAACAAAAAATTAATGTTATAAATAATTTAAAAATTAGAGTTCTTGATCTGCCCCATCCAAGTTTTCACAAAAAACCTAAACGATATAAAAAAGTGTCTACTAAAAAATGATTACCCTCATAAGTTAATTAATAACATTTTATATATGCCAATAATTACAAAAACACAGTATAAGCAAAACGAACAAAAATATGGTTTAAAATACCATATATTAAAAGCCTTTCAGAGAATATTAAAAGAGAACTAAGGAGTGATAAAATTACGTTAGCATTTAAAAACGAAAATTCACTAAAGCAACTTTTTTTCACAAACAAAAACTACAACACCAAAAGAATAAGAAATTAACATTATTTATAAAAAACCATATAATATGAATAGCAAGTGTAATGGCGTATATATAGTATATAATATGAATAGCAAGTGTAATGGCGTATATATAGGCCAAACCAGCAGATACTTAAAAATACGTATATTACAACATAAAAGAAGCGTAAGACCTATAAATCTTCTTAATGATACATCAAAAATAGCTTTAGCTGATCATTTTCAAAAGTTTTCATCACCCTTTTAACTTTGAATAAACTAGTATTGTTGACGGACAGATTAATTACACAAAAAGGTTATTCAGTGAAATGGTTCAAATTAAAACACAAAAAAGTAGCATAAATAAAAACCAAGATATTAAAAAATCAAGTCTGTCCTATTTCAATCTACTTAAATCTATAACTTAATCTAATCTATGTTAACATTTAACACTACTTTTGTAGCCCGAATATCAACATTAAAAACAAATGTGTTCGTCTGGAATAATTGCTGTCTTGTCCCATATATTGTTCTATGTTTCTAAAATTAATGTAACACAGAAGAATTCTCTTGTTTTGTATACTCAAAATAATTTATATAAAAAGAAAAAAAATTAAGATATTTTAACTAGTGTGTTGTTATTTTACATAATAACATTTTTTATTTTGCTAATTGTTGCACTTATTAATTTTGTATACATACATGTATTTACTTATTTGCTTATTATCCGATGAATTTTTTAGTCTCCTGAAGACGCTCTAATATATCCTAAACAGTTAATGTAACAAGAAACAATAATTTTTTTTCTGTAAAGGCAAAAGAATAAAACAAATGTTTGCCTTTAAACTTTTGGTAAACGAATCGTTTTTAATAAGTGGATGTATTGTAAAGCGAACGAATGAGAATGTTATGTAAGAATAAGAGAATTCCTGCCATTCAGACTACCCAAGATGCCCACCATTGAGCACAATGCCTTAAACTCTGTAACTAGCAACCGAGCGAATCAGTCTAAGGTTAAATTAAAATTAATTCTTTGAAAATAAATGTAAATATTAACTCTAAAAACCTTTTAGAAAACCGTTAACATAACCAGAAGTAGCTAAGAGTTTAACACTATAGCTTGGTAAATTAATTTTAAAAATAATTTTCTTTTGATTTGAAAATGATCTCGGTTATTTTTGACTTTGTCGGTAAATTCACAATATATATCTATTATATGCTATCTACTAAAAACTTAATTTAAATAAAGCAAAACAAAATATAAATGAGAATACTGCATATAATTTTCGTTATATCTTAACGGCAGATTGTTAAATTGAGCAAGAAAAATCAAGTATTTAATTATTACAAAAATTAATTTATTTCAGGCTGGACTCTTTCATAAAAGCTCTACAGAAATTGTATATTTTTACGAAACGTGTATATTAAAATTTTAATATCAAAATTTTATTAAGACACTGGTGTTTATTCAACGAGAAGTACTTGAGAAGGAAAAGTTCATAATACAGCCCTAGGAAATTTCTTAATAATAAGTTATTTCTCTTGAAACGAGCGTACAAAATTATTTTTACAGAATATCAATGTTAAATAAAATGTATCATAGTTCTCTATTCCTAAAGAAAATAAACTTTTCTTTAGGTAATATATTAGTGTTACTTCCATTCTTATATAACTATATTATATACAAATGTATGTCACGTACCAAAAAATGGATATAGAATCGATGATAGATAAAAAAAAGTGGTGTAATAAAAAGCAAATTTATTGTTCTCAGTAACTTCTTTGTTGGTATAACTAATTCTTCTTTTTTTAAATTAGTATGTGTCAAATCAAAGAAAATTTTTAACCTTAGGATTATTGAATTCAAAGTCAAATTGAAATCAAAATTTTAGAAGACTTTAAAAAATTTGCATCGAATTCGTATGCGAATCACATTCGTATTAAGGTTCATGGATTTTCTGATGCTTTTAAATTAGTACATTAAAGAGCCAATAGAATTCTTGACCATCCATGAGATTTACGAGCTGCTAATCTATTAGGCAAACTTTACAGGGTTTCTGTTTATAGTTTGAACGGGGATTTAAAGCAATATATAAGCAAATGACAATTAAAGTATAAAATGAACATCAACTTTTTTATTTTAAATGGAATACAACAGAGAAAAATAACAGAAATCTTAGCAGTGTATTTCTTATTAACTCTACATTTTGGTAAAATTTAAAATGTTTTCTCTCTTTTTAATAGATTACCTTTTAAGGCAATTTACCAATTTTATCGGTTATTTTTAAAGATAAAAGTATCAAACCATGATATTCATAATCGGCAAAAATGCCCGTTTAGTAAAACAATGTTAAACAGGGCGTTCTAATTAAAACGCAAAGTTAATAATCATTTTTAAACTTTAAAATTTTTATATTTCATATTTATTTTTTTGATAGAAGGAGAAAGATCCATCTGGAGTTTTGTCTGTATTATGGTCGAATATTGAAAACATTACTTGAAATGCCTCAAATAACATATTTAAGAAAACAATATAATAATCGATTAGTAGGTAATGAAATAACCAGGAAATATCCTAATCCTTTATTCTCCTTATGGACTTATGGGGTCTAATTAGCGAACGATTGTTCTTCAAAAATAAATAAATGTAAAATATGAAAACGTGGATTGTACTCTTACTTTTGTGGAATGAGTAAAATGATATAAAAATATGTTGCACTATATTGCATATTATGCCTATTACCAGGTCTAACTAGAAAACGAAGCTTAGCAGTAAAATGTCGAGAAAACCCAACTTTTTATTTTTCGAAAATTTTTGGTACTACAATCCTGGTTATGCTACTACCACTGTATAACATAATATATGCTTTATTAGTACTTATCCGCCCAGTATAAATAAAATTCGTATTAAGTACTATTAGACCCTTTATATGTCTACGTATGAACCTTAATGAAACCTAAAAATTATCTATCTGTCTAGTATATATAATATAAAAACCGACACGGGATGTCGAAAGTTGGCAATAAATTACCCAACAATAATGTCCTATACATACCTACTGCCCCTGTATAATATAATATCTATATATTTAAAACACTAATCCAAAATTTTCAGAAAGTTCGCGAGACAGTTGTACTGCACGGATTTAAATGATTTTGAAATGATCAAGACCATTCAACACTATTTTTTGTATTATAAATTTATACAGGGTGTTTCAAAAAGTCGAAATTACTAATTAATTACGATTTTGCTCAAACCACTTGACGTAAAAAGGGGCATTTTGGCACACAGATTGATAGTAGGACATAGAGAAGAAGGGATTTTTCAAAACTTTTAATAAAACAAATATTTTTTTATTTAAAAAACGGTTAGTTTTTCGAAAAAACGCTTAAACTCGTGTATTTTATTTCATTATTTTAAATCTTATAAAATGTTTTAATAATTTATACAAGGTGTTTCAAAAAACCGCTTGACGTAAAAAGTTGAATTACAGGTTGATTGTAGTATGTGGAAGTTTTTAAAAGAAAGGATTTTTCAAAAATAAAATTTCAAGGGGATGAAACCCCTCAAATATTACAATATTTTTTATTTAAAAAAGGGTTAGTTTTTCAAAAAACACGCTTGAACAGGTATATTTTAAAAATGTATATAAGGTACTGAAAGAAAATGCAACAAAAAACGTGGTTTTGTAAAGACGTAAGTGCCTCTTTATATATAGTAACATGTTTTTTTCAAGGTAGATTTTCTAATCTGTAAATAAACATTATCTACCTCACTCTACTTCTCACTGTTACACACTCAGGCACTCTTTTCTATATTTGGAGAGCTAGGTCGTAGGTTCAAAATAAATGTATAAATCGATGTAAAAAATTAATATTTCTATAGATGTTAAAATACTAATAACATACTAACTCGAGTACTCGCTAGTATGTTTTACTACTTATCCTAAAAGTATAATAATCAAATTCCTATGTTAAATATATATATATTACCATAAAAGCATGCAAACTTTAAAAAATTTGAGCCTGTATACTGAAAACCTGCACAAGTGTCAAAATATATCGGCCTATATTATACTGAAAAATAGATGTATTCTGTACCCAATTACACGCAAGCATTTCGCTAATCTTACTCATCCAAAAAAGATAATTGAATGGCACTTATATCAAACAAATATCAGCCTTTACGTTATATGGAAAATAAAAGTTAATGTTTTTAACGATATTTTACATAATTGGGTATTGTACCTCAAATTGAGACTACATTCCTAAAAACATGCAAATTTTATTCTGCCAATTTCAAAAATACACAAAGAATCGTTTTGAGACCTTAAAAATGTAATCAAAATTATCTAAATATAAACTAATTTAATCCTGATAGCAGCTTTACCCACGCTTTACTTTGGTTTTGTCAAAGGCAACTCGATAGTTTTACTAGTTTTAGTTTGTAGAAAAAAATGTCAGCCTTATTATCGATCGGGCTGAATATGACACCAATCTCTGGAGAAAATATAGACGTTTATTCGGTGTATTTACTAAGTTAAGAAATACTGGTCGAGAACACGGCAGAAAGTTCAAATTTTAATTTTAAATGGCTCGTCCTGTATAAACCAAAGCGTAATTTTTTGTTTTTTTTTAACTCTTTGGAGATAAGGTAAAGGCTCAGTTAGCTTTTGTATGAAAAAAAGTAAGAGCTTCGGCTATATTCGGCTTTAAAATAAGGGCACCGCAATTTAATATTGGTCTGTGGGGGACGAGTACCACCAAACGTGAAAAAACATTGAATGCTTTACACGCAAAATACTTTTTCTCCTGAAACATTTTGCTGCAAACTGCATGTTTGTACCTTTTGCCTCATTAATTTTGTCTTAGGGCAATATTCAATAAAACTAATTTTTAGCGAACGACAGAAAATATCAGAAAAAAAATTAAAAAAACTGAATATTTTTTAAAGAAGCGGCGATAAAATATAAATTGCTCATGCTTTCTTGAAAAATCGTTCTATAAGATTTTTTTAATGCTCTTTCAGAATCCTTTTTGTTTCTGTTGACCCTTGTTTTTGAAAAAACGAGATTTAAAAATTGAAATAAAAATATTTCTCAAACTTCGATCGCACTGACTTTTAATCTGGTTTATAAGACCGTAAAAAGGAAAGTTTCCTAAACATTTCAAATCAATATGCCAATTTTTTCGACAGTTATCGTGTTTCATAGGAAGTTCTAGACAACTCGAAAAAAAACTTTTTGTTTTCATTAATAGTCGAAAAACCAAAAATGATACGAAATACCTTTCGAGAGCCTCTAAAAAGGAAGTGTAAATGTACAAAAAGTACGTCATGACATGGCCTCGACGAGTTCGGATATTTTAAGATAGTAGAGACAAATTAAATGAATCGGTCTGTATGTCGGCATACTTAAAAGATGTAAACATTTTCAATGTCTAATGTATAATTTCATTTATTTCGAAATATAAGAAGCCAATGGATACAAAATATTATTTTATAGTTTATATTAATATCGTGAAAAAAAGTATAGTTGGTAATGGGAAATAACATGTTTACCAATTATGAATACCTCAGTCCGTAGTCGATATATGAAAAACTGCAGCTTTTACCAATAATTAGAGAATCGCTTCTTTCCTATCATTTGCAAATATTTATTGTTTTCACAAAGACGGCAAAGTGCCGCTTCTAATATACTTACGGATGAATTATTGAGGTTAGCTATTATACATATTGCTCTAGAGCGGCTTCATTTTTATCTTTTCGTGACCCAAACAATTATAAATGAAAATGTTGTATAATTTGAATGCAATTCACTTAGGTAAACGGAAAACCTATAATATTTGTCTAGGGGAAACGTAACTTAGCTAAATCTTCCCAGGGGGCTAGTAATTTAGACCTGGTGCCTTTTGCTTGCCTTGTAATTTTCACCTTAAAGAAAATTGTTTCTTATTAAGAAAGTTTACCATTAGAGGTTATGAAAATGATTAATTCTTCTGAAAAAGCAATATATTAAAAACGAAGTTTTTACAAATTAGTCATATTTTTATAATTTCTGCTTTTCTAATTTACGGAGATTGGGCATTAAAACTAGTAAAAATCGCTATTTATAAAATGTGATAAAAGAAACACTTTAAAAGTAATGAAGATTAAATTACCTTTATTTTTAAATATACGCAAAAAAATTAAAAGGTAAGAGAAAGTAGTCGAAGATGTATTTTTTACCTAAATATGGAATCATGACCTGCTATTCAAAATTTAAGCTTTTAGGCGGTTTTCAGATTTTTTAGTATTGTTATTCTGTGTAATATCAAAACAGGTTGTAATAATTGTAACAATTGTAATTTTTACTTCCCTCGTAAAAGGGAAATATTGTAATCGCGTAAAAATCACCCTCGGAGATTTACGTTTCAATATCCCTAGATGCCGAAAAACATGATTTCTTAATTCCGTCGGTCTGTTTGTCGGTCTGTCGCTCTGTCTGTTCGCGGCCTAGCTAAAAAACTACTTACTCAATTAACTTCAAATTTTGGTCAAAAATTAAAGGTCATATGGGGATAACCTGGAAAAATTTTAGTAAAAATCCAACATGGCAAAACAAAATGCCGACCTATTAAAATGTTAAAAAAATTCTTACTAAAAAACTACTTATGCAATGTATCTCAAATTTTGCACAAAAATCAAGTATTATGTAGTAATCAAGAGATAAAATTTTGGTACAAATCTAAGATGGGTGAACAAAATGGCGGCTTAATAAAATATTTAAAAATTCAGCCTGAAAAAACTACTTAATGGATTTGTTTCAAATTCTATGCTATAACTAATTGTGTTATAGAGATGAACTAATAAAATTGTTGTACTTATTCAAGATAGCAGAACAAAATGGCGGCCAAATAGAGTGTTTGTAATCGTGAAAAAATTCACCCTCTATGGTTTTACATATACGTTTTAGCGTCTCTATGTGCCAAAAATAAGTTTTATCAAATCCGTCTGTCCATCTGTCGATTTGTCTGTCTCTCTGTCAGTTTACTGCATAGGTTAAAAACTACTTAATATGGAGATGACTTGGTAATATCTTGGTAAAACTCCAATTGGTCGGCCCAAGATGGCGGCCTGGTGAAAAAAAATTAGTAATAATTAAAACTGATTATTAAATTTGTCCCAAAGTCAGCACAAAAATTAAGTGTATTAGGAATGAACTGGTAGTAGTATGGAAGGGGCGGTCCTGAGACACCTCGATGGCATCTTCACCAACGATCGGTCTCAGGAGCTCTTCGCCTCACTTGCCTGCAAGAAGTGTTTACCTGCCAACTTGTGCACCCCTCTTAAGCGTGACACCTGGTTTGCACAGGTAGCTGTTAGTAGTCTCGCGTCATCACAAGAGCTGAGCCTCGCATCGCCGAATTCCGTAATACCGAGAATTGTTTTTCTGTTAATTAAAATTAATATGTTCGACGTAAGACTAAAGGTCAGGTTCGCAGATAAGAAAAGGTCGAGGATGTAGATAAGGAGATGTTTGTGTAGTAATGAGGTGAGCAATGTTTGAATAAATACGTAAAATATTTGTTTTTCGAAAAATACCGAGAATAGCTTGTTTTCATTAATGTGTTCGACGACGTAAGACTAAAGGTCAGGTTCGCTGATAACAAAAGGTCGAGGATGTAGATAAGGAGATCTTTGTGTAGTATTGAGATGAGCAATAATAATGTTTTAATAAATAATATTTGTTTAAAATAATAACGTATACCAGGTGATTAAAAAATATGTATAGCACACATAATTAATATATATGTAAGCCTTCTATAAATGCATAATTCTTAATTAACATGGGGACTTAAACTATACTATACAGTAATGACGCATGAATATTAAATCTATATAAGTATTTATTGACTAAACTATGACTATTATTTAGATAAGGATTCATACTGTGTACCAAAATATTACAAATATTTAAGGTTTATCAGTTAATGTAACTCTTCATTTAATTAATCTACTGCGTATTAAGCGTTGTCAAATATTGCGCAACATTTTTCAGTGGTCTTATTTACGTGCAAAAGCTGATGTAGTATTATGAAAAATTATGCAACATGTTATACAGGTGTGCCAGATATTTTCGAAATAAAAAAATTTATATTCAATATAAGCCTGTAGAACTAAATGACATTTTTAGTGCACATTCCACTGTTTACAGCACTGGTCAGACAGAATTAGGAGACATTTTTAGTGTAAATTCTACTGTTTACAGTACATGTCAAATTACATATTTATTATAATAAGAGCCTGTACGTACACAAAATGGATATTGAAATAATTCAATTTTTATGTCAAATATGTAATTGTTTAGTTGAAAAAAATATTAATAAACACTTAAAACATAGAGTAAAGTTATTAAAATTTCGTGATACTTGTTTAGTGAAGTATGTATTTGGTGTTAATAGTATTAGGTCTATGATTTTAATGTCAAAATAGAACAGTGCAAAAAATATTGAAATTAAAATGTAAAAAAAAATACTACGGTTTATTTAATGTGTTGTTAGTTTTACTTAGTGGGTCTCGTAACTTGGACTATGGCAGGAGAAAATTCAATTTTGTGTCTTGATATCCAAGGATTTAATTGTGCCTCTGGATTTATTCCAAAAGAACTAGCTGTGTATGATGGAACACGTTGTTTAAATTTTCTTTTCAAACCACCATATAACAAAAACATGTTAAAAGGCCAGGATTTAAAAACGATATCCTATCTCGAAATCTCATATCATGGTCTAATATGGGAGTGTGGTTTAGTAGACTTGAACGAAATAGCAAATGTCTTAGAACATGTGATGAAAAGATATGATGCCCCAAAAATATACGTCAAAGGAGATGAAAAGGTGAATTTTCTAAGAAAATTTATAAGTGCGGAAAATTTTTTTAAAATACCGCTGGAGAGTGAACCGAAGCTAAGCAAGTATAAGAAAGTTCCCGAATGTCACTTTCACAAGGAATCATATGGCACTGCTTGGCATTGTGCACTATCAAACGCTAAGTTATTATATAATTATAAATACTGTTTTTCTGTTTAAAGATAAATAAATTATTTGTAGAAAACGTGTAAATAATATATAATAAATAAAACGTACATGAAAAAAATAATATTTTATTATTAAGTCACCCTACATTATTTTTATCTATCCAACTATTATGCTTATCACTGAAACCTAACCATTTTATAAATACTCTATTGTTTTTACGTTTTAACACTTTTTCAACTAAATAAATATCTGGATATTTAACTTTTTTCAATTGAAGTTCATAGAATCCTCCTTTGATGTCTAGTTTTTCTGCATCTTGAAGTAGGTATGTAACTGGATCTGTAAGTTGAACTTTTTTTAATATAAATTCGGTTTGGATTTATAAAAATTTGTAGTTATAGTGTGTTATGAGTATAGGTTTTTTAAAAAAAAAACATAACATATTTTAATATTTTATTTAATATTATCAGATGATCCGACACCCTTATTTCCCCTTAATGTCTCAAAAAGAATACTGTTAGTCGATACAAAAGTGCAATTAATAGATTTTTTTTGATGATGATTTGTGGAATTTTGTCTGATTTACAAATTTTAAATGCAATATTTGAATGATTAAACAAAACTATAAATACATTCTTGATCAATGATGCCCGCTCCGACTTCGATTCCATATTTGTAGCTTAGGCCCGATCTTGAATGGATTTCAGCGTAGAATCCTTGTGGTATTTCAATTTGTATGCCTGTGTCAATTTTTGTCCTTGATGATGGTTCAATGGTTTGGTCTTCTACGCTGAAAAGATCGAATCCAGCCGCTTCAGAGGTAAATTGTCTAGGAGCTAGAGCCTCTGGGTGTGTTTTTTCTTAATTTAATCTGAAAAAAAATGTAAATTTAGTTATTATATGAAGTAAATATTAGTATTCAACAAATTTATTAATTTAATACCTGCCTGGGTATTTGGTTTTGTTGTTGTTGATTTTGATGATGATAATGATGTTGATTTTGGGGTTTCGGTTTGATGTTTTATTCGTTCTAATCTACGAAATTCTCTTTTTATACTTTTTGAAGCACCTATCGGACTTTGTCGCAATACCAAATGGTTGGATACGTAACGGATAGGATTATAAGTTTCAAATGTTCCATCTTCATTCCAACTAGAATCAACCAATTGTGATGTTGGTGGAGTTGATGATGATCGTACTGCTGTTGTTGTTGTTGTTGTTGTTGGTGCTGCTGTCAACGATGACGACGACGATGATGATGGTGCATCAAAAAGTTCGGTTCTTGGTGTAGTCATTTTTTTTCGATTTATTCTAAGAAAATAAAAAAAAAAGTAATTTTTTTTGTATATCCTATTTATTATAATATTTTTTGATATCAGCTTTTGCACGTAAATAAGACCATTGAAAAATGTTGCGCAATATTTGACAATGCTTAATACGCAGTAGATTAATTAAATGAAGAGTTACATTAACTGATAAACCTTAAATATTTGTAATATTTTGGTACACAGTACGAATCCTTATCTAAATAATAGTCATAGTTTAGTCAATAAATACTTATATAGATTTAATATTCATGCGTCATTACTGTATAGTCCAAGTCCTCATGTTAATTAAGAATTATTCATTTATAGAAAGCTTACATATATATTAATTATGTGTGCTATAAATATTTTTTAATCACCTGGTATACGTTATTATTCTAAACAAATATTATTTATTAAAACATTATTATTGCTCATCTCAATACTACACAAAGATCTCCTTATCTACATCCTCGACCTTTTGTTATCTGCGAACCTGACCTTTAGCCTTACGTCGTCGAACCCATTAATGAAAACAAGCTATTCTCGGTATATTTCGAAAAACAAATATTTTACGTATTTATTCAAACATTGCTCACCTCATTACTACACAAACACCTCCTTATCTACATCCTCGACCTTTTCTTATCAGCGAACCTGACCTTTAGTCGTACGTCGAACATATTAATTTTAATTAACAGAAAAACAATTTTCGGTATTACGGATTTCGGCGAGGCTCGGCTCTTGTGATGACGCGAAGCTCGGCGAAACTCGCTTCTTGGAATTTTTTGTTAAATAACGGCTACCTGTGCAAACCAGGTGTCACGCTTAAGACAGGTGCACGAAAGTTGACAGGTAAACACTTCTTGCAGGCAGGTGAGGCGAAGAGCTCCTAGGACCGCCCCTGTTATACTACTACTGGTAACATTTTGGTATGAATATAAGATAGTAAAACAAAATGGCGCCCCAATAAAATATTTACAAAATGAGCCTGAAAAAACTACTAATTAGATTAATTTCAAATTTTAATTTTGTGTAAGCATTAAGTATGATATAGAGATAAACTAGTAAAGTTGTGGTACCAATTTAAGGTGGCGGAACAAAATGGCGGCCAATTTTTTTTTTAAATTAATTAAAATTTTGACGAAAAATTAAATATGATATATAACTGGTATGAATTCAAATTGATGTAACAAAAGGGCGATGTGCGTCTACGTAACAATTACATAGCGGTTTATTACGTCCCTCGTACAAAGGAAATATTACAATCGTAAAAAAATCACCCTCCGAGATTTTTTTAGAAGAATATGTTCTCAATTCCGTTGGTCTGTCTGTCTGCCTCTTCGCGGCACAGCTAAAAAACTTCTTACCGGATTAACTTTAAATTTTAGTCAAAAATTGAAAGTCACTTTGATAAAAATCCAACATGGCAAAAAGAAGGCGGCCTAGTCAAATGTTGAAAAAATGATTACTAAAATTCTACTTATCTAGTTTACCTTAGATTTTGCAAAAAAATTAATTGTTAGTAATTGACTAGTCAAATTTTGGTACAAAAACAAGATGTCGAAATAAAATGGCGGTTTTATAAAATATTTAAAAATTCAGCCTGAAAAAACTTTTTAATAGATTGATTTTAAATATTGTGCAATAATTAACAGTGGTATCGAGATGAACTGGTAAAATTGTGGTACGAATTCAAGATGACGGAACAAATTGGCGGCCAAATGAAATGTTTGTAATGGTGAAAAAACTTGCTGGTTTTACATATATCTACGTTTTAGCGTTCCCAAATGCTAAAAAATATGTTTTCTCAACTCTATTTGTCTGTCTGTCAGTTCGCGACGTAGCTATAAACTACTTACCCGACTCACTTCAAATTTTGATTGAAAGTTAAGGGTCATGTGGAGTTTTGGTAAAAACCCAATATGACGGAAAAAAACAGCGGCTTACTAAAAAATTATTACCAAAAAACAACTTATGCAATTTATCTCAAATTTTGCACACATACCAAGGATCAACCTGTTATATTTTGGGATGAATCCAAGATAGCAAAACAAAATGGCGGCCTAATAAATTATTTAACAAAAAAAAACTGTCTAAAAAACTACTTATTAGATAAATTTTCAATTTTGGACATAAATTAAATGTGATATAGAGATTAACTGGGAAAATTGTGGTACAAAGTCAAAACAAAATTGCGGCCAAATAAAATGTCTTAAAGGTTAATATAAAAAATCTTCTTATTCAACTGACTTAATATCTTGCAGCAAAATTAAATATGATACAGGAATTAACTAGTACGAATTCAAAATGATGATACAACATGGCGGACTTAAAAAATCAGTACAAAAAATGGTTGAAAATATAGTATATTAAATGACTATGTGCGGAACTAAATTTGGTTACACTTTGCTATTCCTAATAAAAGGAAATATTCATAACTAGGGAAGTCCCGGGTAAAGGAAATTTACCGATTTTTTAGTTTAGCCTTTAGTTTAGTAGACTGGAATACTATAACTTACCTAACAAAAATTATTATAACCCTAAAACTCGAGTTTTGAATTTAAGTTCAACTTAAAGTTACTTTCGTTCTGTGAAAAATATATAGCATTGCAACGTTATTTATGGATATAATGCTGATCGTTAGTAAATGGAATCATTATAATCTAAGATGCCGAACATATTTAAGCACAATGCACCGCGTCTTGGTCAGTGGAAACTTTCTCACTATTTCTCAGTGCGACGCTGTTATTGGCTGTGAACAAAGTGGTGCATTTTGTACATGTACAACAGGCACAACACATGCGAATTTTCGTCTTATGGCGTACCAATCCACATAAAAGTAAAGGGCGAATTCATCTATTGTTATATTTTTTTTACTTCTTGTATACCCATTTTTGTGTTATGGTTTTAATAATAAAATGTGGTAAAAACCTATTCCTTCATTACAATAAAATATAAAATAAAATTTCATGTACTAAAAAGTAGTTTTAAGAAATCATACGAAACCAAAAATTAAAAAATTGAGGTAATTAACACAAGAAAATAAATACAAAAAAGTGCACCCACTCAAAGACTGAAATGCAGATCTTCAGTTTTTAAGTCCAAACCGCTTATAACTACACAATGTAAGCATACATCCGAAATAAAGCATTGGAGATGAGTGTAAGAAATGTCTGTTACCAGCAAATGTGCACATTTTGGGAACTTAAGGATCGAACAGAGTGGGAAGGCTTTGGTCTGATGTAAGTGAGCCGATCATGGTCTCTCCGTGTCAGACATGAATAAGGAAGAAGAATGAATAATGTATGTGTCAAAACAAAACTTATGGTAGTATCTGAAGAACAGACACAGATGACCCAGAGTCCGACGATACTTAAATGGGGCAGGCGCATAACTCTTATATAGAACCAAGAATATTAAAAGTTGAATGCTAGGCCGCTGTCTATATATGAGAACAAGAACAGTATTTATGGTTGTGATGTATTGATGATATATATACAAGTAAGCAGGAGAAAAGAATGTTCGAGCTCGAAAAAGCAAACCTAGTTTCTTAGCGACTTCTGAAACAACTGATGCAATGTGACCCAACCAGCGAATAACCTGTTATCAAAATAAGACAAATATTGGCAAAAATTTATTTATGTATTATTAAAAACCGATTATACTTCGTCCATTAAATACGAATAAATTAACCACGTTATTTGCTCAATGTTTCCAGTAGCCCAATTTAGGTATACTTGTTTAGAAGTACAACACCAAAATTAAGCTTTAAAACCAATCTGTAAACATATTTTACCAGCTGATCGAATGCAGTGCCTGGCAAACTGGCAACTCTAATTGTCGATCTACGCAGAAATCTCTCAATGAATCCCAACTATACGGAATGCAATACAAAGTTGGGATCTGTTTAAGGAGTATTTTATTTTATATTGGACGGGTCGTCTATTCAGAGTATTATTCAGTCTTTGGTATTTTTGCATTAAAGTTTCATTAAAACCAGATGAAAGGATTATTAGTAAATATGATATGCACAGACCCTAGCTTACAATAAGTATTATCTCATTAGCGCCACTATAAACGTAACTGTTTTAAGTAGAGAAGTTGTTACTAACTTGGAAATATACCCCAAGCTTTTCATTTTAATATTAGGTTACTTTTGAGTAAAAAAAAAACAGATTACCACGAACATAATTGTATTCCAGAAGTATCTTTATTGTTCTTGAAGCATATCCACTTCCGAAACCATCGGGGTCATGATGAACGTTTTGTTCTGTGCTTTGTGTAACTTCCTGTAACGGCCTACAACAAAAATAGAGGTAAAGAAAAAATGAGAGGGAGAAGCAAGAGATAGAAAGTGAGAAGAGTAGACTAAGAGGATGGATTAATATAAAAATATTATATTTCAAAAATATATTTTTTAAAAAATGAAATATGCATAATATTAATTATTGTTTTTTATATTTGAATTTGATTGTTATTTGGTATTGCTTGACAAAATCAGGACATTAATATTACCGAAAATATTACATTTAATAGATGTTCTAAACAGTTTCTTTGTAGCACAGAAAGTAATACACCACCAATAAATTGAAATATGCACCTTTAAGCTTAGGTGCTATTTTCCCTAAAACGAAATTTAGATTCGAGAGAGGCCTCTGACTGTTATAAACTCTCTGCATTGAACACATAATATTTTTAAATTTTATTCAAAATTAAAAAGACAAAAAATAAAAAAAGCCTAGGTAGTGCAAGTGCCCTAATGTTACGAGACTTAAATAAATCATTTTTCGATGTCGCCTGCATGTAATAATACAGATATCCAGACTCTTGTGGAGCGCATCCAAGTAGCGTCATCTTAAGAACATATAATGTATGCGTTATAAAATGAAAGGTAATTGTCTAACTTTTCATAAAAATGTTTTTATTTATTAAAATCCTATTACAATTGTTTTTTATTATGCTTACTATGGGACCACTCTAGCCCTACTCTGAACGTTTCCTGAAATTTTTATTCCAAATTAGTCACACCAGGCACGTAGTCAAGGAGTCCAGGAGATCTAGACTGCCCTCGAAACTCTAAAAATATTTGATATAGGTATCCATTTCCTGAGGTTTGACCGTTTGAACCTCCTCCCCAACTGAATTTCTGGGTTGGATGATGATCCATCTTAAAGTTTCTTTAATTACGCTAATAGTAAACTTGTAATAACTATTTAATGTATTGCTTATTTCCTTACATGATCATTTATTTTTACCGTGCATAATTGTATTTTAACTGTGCTTTATTGTGGGCGGTATTCTATTAAAATGTCTTTATGATTAGTCTTTGGTATATTAACATTAAGATTGTTACGGCTTCATAAAAGAAATATATCTACTAATTTTTCTCTTTTCAAATTTAACTTAAATATGATTTTCTATATCCTTAATTTTAAAATTAGTTTAAATATGATTATTACATAATGAGATAGTAAAATCCTACAATACCACTAATTTAATATTGTAGTAGATGCAATCCGTATCGGAGTTAACAAAACTGCCATCATAAATATAGGTTCGTATTTAAGAAACTGATGATTTGTTGGGGATGCTGTCGTTCAGGACGCCCCTCGAAATATTTTTGGGAAGTTACTGTTATATTTCGGAAGTTCTTAATTTAATGAACCTGCTGATCTGGTAGAAATTTTGATGACTCTTAATAGGAGTAATAGTTCCCATGCTTTCTGGACTTATAAACTTTTTCAATGTGGTCAAAACTTCCTAACCCGTTAGAAATTTTGCTGACCCTTAATAGGGGTGATAATTCTGATGCTTCTCAAAATTATTTTCGTTTCTTGCAATTTTTTACATTCCACTTTTCTTTCCAGGACTACTTATAATCACTTTTTATGTGGTTGAAACTTGCT
Organism: Kuschelorhynchus macadamiae; assembly: GCA_030620095.1. Taxonomy (NCBI): domain Eukaryota; kingdom Metazoa; phylum Arthropoda; class Insecta; order Coleoptera; family Curculionidae; genus Kuschelorhynchus; species Kuschelorhynchus macadamiae. The sequence continues at coordinate 991,899 of JAUTXW010001365.1, forward strand.
GACCCGTTATAAATTTTGCTGATCCTTAACAGGGTAATAGCTCTGATGCTACTTAACATTATTTCATCTTTTGCAATTTTTGTACAACCCGCCTTTGTTTCCAGGACTTATAATCACTTTCAATGTGCCCAAAACCTGCTGACCCGTCAGAAATTTTGCTGGTTCTTGATAGGAGTGATAGTTCTGATGCTACTTAAGATTATTTTTATTTTTCGCAATTTTTCCTTAGCTTATAATCACTTTCAATGTGGTTAAAACCTGCTGACCCGTTCGAAATTTTATTAATCACATTAAAAGTGATCATATGGAAGGAATGGGCACCCCTCTTCCTATGATATGCAATTGGTCTTTAAAATGTTTCTATGTTCAGGTTTTGCTTTACCTGCCAAGAGAAGTTAAAAATAAGTTCGAAACCCGTTTAAACTAATACTGCTGCGAAAATATCCTGGGGGAGGTAATTTTCGTAAAAAAATGTATAATTAGAATTATTGTTAACACTTCAACAGACAACAGTGGTCGATTTTTGTGGCTGGGAAGTCTCCGTCTTAATTTGCGTGTGACGAGTAGACTGTGGCCAATGCAGGCATCTTATGTTCTTTTTAGTTATATGTAACCAGAGAAAGTACAAATACAGGAGAACTCATTTAAAAACTAGCCATTTTTCAAAATATATATTATTATGAGTAAAATTAACACACCTACATTTTATTTTATTTATATATAAGATGATGTAAGTAATTAACTAATAATCCATTTGCAGCATTATAATCTACAACAAAATAACCTCGATACCTATAATAATCATATTCTTAATTATAATAATTGCGTAAGCATATGTGATTTTTTGAGATCTCTGGGTTCTGAGAGGACGAATTACCCCTCCCTACCCCTTCCCCGTAGCGACACACTTAAGATGTAGTTAGCATTGGAGGTTACAAAACTGTAGTAATAAAAACAGGTTTGTATTTGAAAGAGGCGACCTGATGACCGCCACCAGCAGACGAAACGTCGAAATTTCAGTTTTATAGAGGACAAAAAGGTGCAATAAGAATGTGGTAAATTTACTTCTAGTTTTTTTTTTAAATAAAGATAGGAGAAATGGTTTAACTTTAGTAGGTACAGTCAACAAAAATTCATCCAATTTATCTAAAGATAAAACGTTCCGGTTGCCGTTGTATTGTATGTTCAATTCTATGACCGTAGAACATCATGTTTCATCGGATAATACTTCACTTTGCCTTAATTCTTCTGTCAAGTCAGCAATGTTTTTCTACCTAACAAAAATGTTATTATAATTATACAAAAATTATTGAAATTAAAGTTTTAACCTTCGCTACATTTGGTAATTAAAATAAAATTAAACTATTCGTAATATCAAACATGATTAGGTAGTTAATTAGAGAAAGATTACAATCAAAAGTATGACTCATGCTTACAAAATGCGTTCCTTATTCATCCAAGGGTCTTTCACCCCAGTTTTAATTCATTTGCTTTAAGCCTACTTATTTTACCTGTGCAGGGACGTGACATAAAACGCGTGCCTTTTCAAATTTGATTTGTGTTCAGGTACCTATATTAAGTTTACGCAAGAACGCACAGGAAAATATTCCAATGTGTCTATTTGATTTTTATAAATATTTGTATACCGAATCCTGAAAATAAAAAAAATATTATATGGCCGCCTAATGAAATAACTTAAATGATTATTAAACAAATGACTAAGCCGCCTAATACTATATAGATGTTCTGCGTAAATCTCTAGGTAAAAATAAAAACTGTGCGCAACATGTTTTCGCATAATAGGAAAACTCAGAGATAAAAACTGTTATCTTTTATTTATATTTTGTATTAAGTATCTTCATAAAAGAAAAAACTCTACGCAACATGTTTGTGGACGATAGGAAAACTTTATTGGAAATAACCATAATCAACCTCTTGCCAATCACTGGCCGACAAGATTTTTCTAACACAGGCCAGCCCATTATTTTCACAATGGAAATACCTTCCCAATAATAAAAAAAAATATTCGGAAAGCCCTAATACGTACCATTTTTTAATATCCTAATTAGAACCTTTTATATTGGCAGGTAAACAATTTTATTGTGGGGCGGCTAGAATGGGTCCATTTTACAACGGAAAAATTACCTGGACTGGGTTGTTTACAACATTAGACATAAAATAAACGTTAAACATCACTCTTCTGTTGAGTTTCGAATTGAGTGGTTATCTGTGTATCAATAAGCAAGTGTATGTGAAGGCGAGAATGTCGAGTCAAACGCGCCGAAGTTGCAAAATTTCTCCTGACAAATTTTGTTATATTTGTGGAGAATTTCTGGTGAAATCACAAGCCAGGCCATTTTCCGAAAATGTAAAAAAGCCTACTTTAAATATTTTGGTGTGTTAATTGGGAATCAAGATAAGCGGTAGGCTCCCCATGTGTGCTGTGTTAGTTGTAGTGGTGCAGTGGATGAAGGGAAAGAGAAAAAGTATGCCTTTTGCAGTTACAATGGTATGGCGAGAACCCCCAAATCATTCTGGCGATTGTTATTTTTGCCTGACAAAGATTGAAGGTTATTCCAAAAAGGGAAAGCACAATATATAATATCCAAATTTGCAATCTGCCATACGACCTGTTCCTCATAATGCAAATTTGCCAGTGCCGCTTGCGCTTTTAAATTGGCAAGCTATTGATTTGGGAGATAATGGAGACGCATTATCAGCCAGCTCAGAAGAACAATGCACCGATCCCACTTTTACCACAGGTCCCAGTTCCGGCGACCCACATTTGATTGTTCAAAGTGAATTAAATGATTTAGTACGTGATCTGGGGTTATCCAAGCAACAGTCAGAACCTCTGGGTTCCCGTCTTAAGGAATGGAACCTACTGGCCAAAGAAACAAAAATTACGAATTTCAGAAAAAGAAATGCTATGTTTTCTGAATTCTACAGTATGGAAAATTCCTTGTGCGCATGTACTGATATAGACAGTTTAATGCAGGAACTTGATATTGAACATTCTCCCCGTGAGTGGCGCTTATTCATAGACTCATCTAAATATAGCTTAAAAGCTGTGTTATTGCATAATGGAAATTTAAAACCCTCTTTACCAGTTGCCCATTCAGTTACAATGAAAGAAAATTATGAAAATATGCGCACCATTTTCGATAAAATAAACTACAATGGGTATAAATGGCAGATATGAGGGGACTTAAAAGTTATAGCGATTTTAGTGGGACTTCAGGGGGGATTTACAAAATATTGCTGTTTTCTTTGTTTATAGGACAGTCGTGCAATAAATCAGCATTATGTAACAAAAATTTGGCCAGAATGAAGTGAATTTCAACCGGAATCTCAAAATGTTAAATTTATACCTCTTGTTGATCCCAAAAATGTCCTTTTGCCCCCTCTTCACATTAAACTTGGGCTGATGAAAAACTTTGTGAAGGCTTTGAATAAAGATGGTGATGGATTTAAATACCTAAGACAAGTCTTTCCCCAGTTAAATGATGTCAAATTAAAAGAAGGCATTTTTATTGGGCCACAAATCAGAAAATTGCTGGACGATGTCAATTTTACGGAAAAGCTTACTAGGCAGGAACTCAGAGCATGGAATTCATTTGTTAATGTGTAGTAAGAGGATTTTTAGGCAACAATATGGATGAAAATTATGAACAATTAGTTATTGAACTCTTAGATGCCTATAAAGCGCTTGGTGCCAGAATGTCCTTAAAAATGCACTTCGGCCATTCCCATCTGTCATTTTTTCCTAAAAATTTGGGAGCTGTTAGTGACGAGCAGGGTGAAAGATTTCACCAAGATGTTAGAACAATGGAAATTCGTACCAAGGACGATGGGATTCAGCCGTGGTGGGTGACTACTATTGGTTTGTGAAGAGAGAAGATAGGACACCTCATAAACGGAAATAATAAAGTTTAATTGTTTTAAGTTAATATTTTTCTCGTTTGCTTTTCTCTTAGATGTTTGGTATGTTTAATAGGCGAAAACTGTAAACATAGTCAATAAACAGGGGTAAGAATTCTCCGAAATCATTTTTTCTATAGATATTAAGTATCGTAACATTCTATATGGTTCTACAACTCTAACAAGAAAACTCTACGTGTTACAACTTTCTATTTGTCATTTTCGTATTTGGATAGGTCCGTTCTATTAGATTATGCTATTCTGATTTGTGTTACAACAAAAAACATTTTTTTGTCGGCCAGTGTAATTAGATATATTATCTATATGTACTTATATACCGGGTGACCACGAAATTACTAACAAGGCTGTAACTTTTTTAAGATAAGTACTATTAACATGAAATTTTACAGTGATATATCGTTGTTAGTGAGAAAGATTTTCGCTGTATAAACAGTTGACTGCCGTTTCCGGTTTAACCGGAAATGCTATCAAGTTTAATATTTTAAATTAATATACAGGGTATATTGATTTATTTTTGAATTCTACACTAAATTCTAAACATAAAACATGTATCATACCCTATGTCAATTCCTGATATTTTTTAATGGCGAATGAAACTTTAAAAATTTCAATGAATAATTCCGTTTTTAGGAAAAACAAATGAAGATAGTTCCAATTTAATACTGTAAATAGTGTTTGTTATGCAACTCATTGCATCTAATGTAACAATTAGGATACTTCCGGTTTCCCTGGAAATGTAGTGAAAAATCACTTTCAAACGATATTTTCTCGTTTTATTTTAATCGGACGACCTATAAATCTACTCAACATCTAAATCTTCAAACAATTTTAAATATTTTTGTGTATCATACCCTATATCTATATCAAAAACTTTTCGAGATATTTCCAATTGAACTGTGCAATTACCTTTTTAACACTTAGGCTGATAAATGACAAATATTAAATTTCTGATCTAGGGCAACTTTGAAACAATACCAATATGGTAATCGTTTCTTATAATATTCAGATGGTTCGCTTTGAGAGTTAAACCGTAATTAGAAGTACTACGTTTTTCGAGATTTTCTTTTAAATTTCAATTATCGAAAATGTATTTTACTCGTAGAGAGCAAATTGATATGATAATGATAAGCCAGAGCATCATACGTACAGCGATTTCCGAATCGCCGACATCCATCAGAGTCATACTTTCCTTGGTTGGAAAAGTATTTAAAATCAGAAGGGAATACGCCAGGCGAGAATTTCATACTTAGTGAAGAGGCTGAAATTAATACACTGGCTTGTATAGCAATCGATCCTACTATATCAATACGACAAATAAGCAGCGAAATTAGAATTAGCCGCGAAAGTGCACAGAAAATTTTACGTAAGCATGGCTTTAAATCATTCAAATACCAAATCCATCACCACTTATATGAAGCGGATTATCACAGAAGACTGTAATTTTGCAACTGGTATTTTGATATGCAGCAAAGACACATGGTAAGGGAAGAGGCATTCCAAGAAAGATTTGGTGTTAGCATCTGGTTTGGAGTAGTAGGAATTCGAAAAATACGTCTCATTTTTGCAATTCCTCAAAAATACAATAGAGGATCTTATGGACAATTTGCCCATTGTTTATTACAATCAAGTATATTTTCAGCAAAATGGGGCACCTGAATACAATTCCAGAGTAGTGACTAACTACCTGAGAGAAAAATTCAGCGACAATTGGATAGGTACAAATGGGCGAGTCAGATGGCTGGCGAGATCGCCTGACCTTACCCCATTAGATTTTTCGTATTGGGGCTACATTAAACAAAAGGTCTTCAAAACACCATTAGAATCGTGCGGATAGAAGAAATAACTCCGAGGCAGATGGGGAAAACATTTTACAAGAGTTTCATAACAGAATTCGTATGTGCCTTGAAGTTAATGGACAACATTTTGAAGACCTTGTCTATGGATGACTTTTCTTTTTGTTTTTTTTATTACTCATGTAGCTTTAGTTCCATTTCGTGTTTTTCCTTGAGTTAAAAGGATTTTTTACGTTTGAATATTATTTAAATTATTGTTTTGTGGCGTAATGACAGTTGAAGCTACTCAGTAGTGTCCTTAATAAATACCTATTTAAGTAGAATGGCAATACTTCTTATAGTAAATAATAAACAATGATTAGTTAAACAGCGTGTGAAAACATCAAAAAACCGTCATTTTGAAATAACTTTTTGTAGGTAAGTTTATTTATATTTATAAGGTTAACTAATTTTTCGTTTTTACTCAATTTACATTGCTACCAAGTACAAAATATGCTTAGCCTTACAGATAACATATCATAGGTAGTTTATTCCTTTTTTATATGTTAAGAACTCAATTTAGTATCATGTGAAATTCAAAAACCCAGTCCTTCCTTCTTATATTTGATGACCACAAAACCTTAAATACAACATTTGCAAAAACCGTTTTGAGGAGTACGTTTGCAAATTCTATAACTTGTTGTTTTTATTCGTGCATTGAACAAAACAATAATTCTGAACTAAAGTACCTACTTTAAAAATTAGAAGGTGAATAAAAGAATGGCATCTGTGGTGTTTCTTTATTTCACAGCCACCTTGGATCAGAAATTTAATATTTGTCATTTATCAACCTAAGCGTTAAACAGGTAATTGCACAGTGCAATTTGAAATATCTCGAAAAGTTCTTGATATAGGTATAGGGTATTATAAACAAAACTATTTAAAATTGTTTGAGGATTTAGATGTTGAGTAGGTTTATAGGTCCTCCTATTAAAATAAAACGAGAAAATATCGTTTGAGAGTGATTTTTCACTACGTTTCCGGGTAAACCGAAAGTATCCTAATTGTCACATTAGATGCAATGAGTTGCATAACAAACACTATTTACAGTATTAAATTGGAACTATCTTCATTTGTTTTTCCAAAAAACAAATTGAAAATTTTAAAGTTTCATTCGCCGTTTTCTGGAAAACTATTAGTAATTGACATGGGGTATGATACACGTTTTATGTTTAGAATTTAGTGTAGAATGCAAAAATAAATCAATATACAGGGTGTTCCATTTAAAATATTAAAGTTGATAGCATTTCCTGTTAAACCATATTATACTAGGTGTACTTAATAAGGAGTTTAAATACATATAACATAATTCCTAGATTAGTATTTCAACCACCAGTTGATCAAGATGCGTATTTGAGAAATTAGAAAGTTTTGAGCAAAATGTCGCGAGTTTGTGTGAATAAGCTGGATTATTTTTGTTATATATGTGGTGAAGTGACTTTTGTGGAACAAAAACGCACTCTTAGCCCTTTAATAAAAAAAGGCTTACCTATCACTTGTATTTTGGCTGTAGAGTTGGAGACCAGGATAATAACTGCTGCAACAAATGGGGTATTTCAGCCACCAACTGATCGAGAGCTGTTCGTATTTGAGAAATAACAAAGTTTGGAGCAGCATGTCGCGAGTCTGTATAAATAAGCCGGATCATTTTTGTTATATATGTGGTGAAGTGATTTTTGTGAAACAAAAATATACTCTTAGCCTTTTAATAAAAAAAAAGGCTTACCACTTTACCATTTTGGCTGCAAAGTTGGAGACCGGGATAATAATTGCCGCAACAAATGTGCGGCTGGCTAAGTGGAAAAAAGCGTAAGATGCCCTTCGCTGTTGCTATGATCTGGCGAGAACCGAAAGACCTGACTATTACTTTTGCTTGACACCTCCCATCAAAAAAGACTTTTCGGAGCAAAAAAGGATTTCTGTGTACCGAAGCCGTCAGAAAAATGTAACACTATTTTTAGCATGGAAAAATATTCGGTAGCCTGTAAGGACATTGATGGATTAATGGCAGCTTTAAATCTGGACTATGATCCCAAAGACTGGAGACTTTTTATTGATTCCTCAAAAGTAAGTCTTAAAGCTGTATTAGTCCGTGATGGAAACAAGTTGCTTTCAGTCCGAATTGATCATGCAGTCTACATGAAAGAAACGTGTCCCAATTTAAAATTGTTGCTGGAGACCGTACAATATGAACGATATAGGAAATCAAAAAACACAAGTTATGTTTAAATTGTTTACGGGCAAATCATTCTTTTAACGATTGCATCGCGCAAGGATGTAAAATCTGTGCTAAAAAACACAATACACTCCTACATGAGGAAAGCGAAGTTTCCAATGCTACCGGGAGCAGTCACCAAACATCAGGTATAGTTGTAAATCATACTTTAAAACAAGCGGAGATTGTACTATCAACTGCGTTAGTTTTAATAAAAAATCAAAATGGTCAGTTTGTTAAATGCAAAGCGCTACTTGACAGTGGCTCGCAGTCCAATTTTATAACCGCAAAATCAGCGAAAAAACTCAATTTGGAGTTTTATAAAATAAATATTCCGGTTACGGGTATAGGAGTATCGTCAAAAAATATTTGTCATCGTATTTGTACAGAAATAAAATCGCATAAAAATAATTATAAGGCGGACGCACAATTTTTAGTTATCGATCGTATTACTGACAAATGACCGTCTCAATCGTTTAATAAGGCACAGTTAAAATTACCGAATGACATCGATTTTGCTGCTCCAGATTTTAACATTTCTACAGAAATTGATTTATTATTGGATGTAACTATTTTTTATCAAGTTTTATTAAACGAGAAAAAACAGCTTGGTACCAATTTACCAATTTTACAAAAACTTTTGGTTGGTTATTATCAGGCCCAGTGCCATTCAGTCAAAAGGTAAATAGTACAAATAATTGTAATTTTGCTACATCGGGGATTGAAAACCAACTTCAAAAGTTTTGGGAAATTGAGGAATATCCTTTTAAAATATTTTTAACCAAACAAGAAATCGAATGTGAAAAAATCTTTTGTGATACGTTGAAACGAGATGTTGATGGTCATTTTATAGTAACCTTACCAATTAAAGAAAATCCTGAAAAACTAGGTAACTCATTAGAATCGGCAACTAAACGTTTACAATGTGTGGAGCGTAAATTCAAAAAATATCCAAAGTTTAAACAAAAATACTTGGATTTTATCAATGAATATATACAGTTAGGACATACGGAAAAAATAGCTCCTGAAAATATTAATATTGAAAATAACGGTCAAAATCTATTTTATTTGCCACATCACGGTATAATAAATGGGGCAAGCACTACAACTGCTCTTCGTGTAGTATTTGACGGGTCGTGTCCAGCTAGTACAGGTATATCTTTGAATGATATATTGATGATAGGTCCAACTATACAGGAGGAATTATTTAGCATTCTCATTCGTTTTCGAAAACATAATATCGTAATAACCGCAGACGTTGCCAAAATGTATAGGCAAGTAAAAATTTCACGGGATCAACAAGACTTGCAGCATATAGTCTGGCGTGAAAATCCAAATGCGGAAATTTCAGATTAACAACTGTCACGTACGGTACAGCTCCTGCTTCTTTTTTAGCGACTAGGGCGCTTCAGCAGGCGGCGTTTGACAATCAGGAAAAATATCCTAATGCTAGTGAAATTATTAAAGATTTTTACGTAGACGACTTCATTAGAGGTAGTGACACCGTACAGGATGCTTTCAAGTTAAAATCAGAAGTAAGTGAAATTTTAGATCAATACGTATTTTATTTTAGAAAATGGACATCAAATAATTTAACAGTAATTGGTCAAAAAAATGAAAGCAATGAACATTATTTGTATAGTAATGACATAAAACGAACCTTAAGTATAGTATGGAATGCAAAATTTGACATTTTAATCTATTCTGTAAAAAATCTAGATATATCCAATTTAAAAATAACTAAACTTGCTATACTTTCAACTATATCAAGCATTTTTGTTCCTTTAGGATTAATAGCATCAATTATAATTCGAGCCAAGCTTTTGATGCAAGAAATTTGGAAATGCAAAGAAGGGTGGGATTCTCCTCTGCCTTTTGATATTAATAAATCTTGGTTAAAATTATTGAATGAATTACCTTTTCTCAATAATTTACAGGTAAACCGGCATGTATTAATTAAAGATGCGAAATACATCGAGCTACACTGTTTCTGCGACGCTTCACAGGTTGCTTATGGAGCGTGTATTTATTTAAAATCAATAGATAAAAACAACTCATGTTTTACCTAACTTCTCTGCTCAAAGTCACGTGTAGCTCCTTTAAAAACTATCTCAATTCCGCGGCTAGAATTATGTAGTGCAGTACTGGCAGTCAATCTCTGCGAAAAAGTTGAGAGCTCTCTTAAGCTAAACATCAACAAGATTCATTTTTGGACAGACAGTACAATCGTTTTAAGTTGGTTGTCTCTTTCCCCAAGTAAGCTTAAAATATTTGTAGCAAATCGCGTTTCTAGAATTCAAAATAGTACCAACGTTTCACAGTGGTGTCATGTAGCCACGAATGAGAACCCCGCTGATTTAATTACACGCGAGTTAATGTAGACGTGCTACAAAATAACACTTTATGGTGGAAAGGGCCTCACTGGCTACAGAATTTAGATTATAATATTTGGCAAAATCAAAATCGGTACATTTCCTTATCAGAAATTCCAGAAATCATAAACCATACATCATTAATTACTGTAGCTGAAAATATAGATTTTACAATTTTTGAACGTTTTTCTTCTTTGTTTCATTTATTGCGTGTTGTTGCGTACTGTTACAAATTTGTTGAACGTTGTAGGAATAAATCTATTAAAAAGCAACTGTTACTAACAATTGAGGAAATTAATAAGAATTAATAGACAAAAAATCCAAACTGCTATCTCTTAGTCCGTTAATGGGATCTGATGGGTTATTGCGCGTAGGAGGTCGCATTGGAAAATCAAATTTGCCATTTGAAGCTAAACATCAAATAATTCTATCCCCTAAACATAAATTTACTAAACTTTTAATTTTAAACAAACATTTCAAAAACTTACATGCTGGAAACAATTCTATTCTTTGTACTCTACGTGAGAAATTTTGGATTATTCAGGGCCGCCGGGCAATTCGCAGTGTTTTAAAAAATTGTATAGTCTGTTCTCGTGTCAATCCTAAGCGCATAATTAAAAAAATGGGTGACTTACCTGCTAATCGTGTAACTCAATATCGACCCTTTTATGTTAACGGTGTCGACTTTGCAGGTCCATATTTTATAAAAGATGGCAAATTAAGAAATCGAGCAATCGTCAAGGCTTACTTATGCATATTCATATGTTTTACGACCAAGGCTGTACACTTGGAGGCAGTTGGAGATCTAAGTAATGAATCATTTCTTAATGCTTTAAAAAGATTTGTATCACGCCGAGGTCTATGCAGGATTATTTATAGTGACAACGGAACAAATTTTCCTGGCGCATGCAATGAGTTGAAATCAATTATTGATTCAGTACCTAAGTTTATCAAGACCCCCAGCATTTCAGACTTTTTGTTAAAAAATTCAATAACTTGGAATTTTATCCCACCTCGGGCTCCCCATCATGGAGGACTCTGGGAAGCAGCTGTCAAGCGGGCTAAATATCACTTAACTCGTGTAATTGGAAAAAGTCATTTAACGTTTGAAGCGCTTTGCACAAGTAGAGGCAGCAATAAATTCTGCCCCTACAACTCCTCTTTCGGAGGATCCATCAGATAACTCCTGCTTAACCCTCGGTCATTTTTTGATTGGAACACCTTTATTATCCAAACCTCAACATGATGTCACCGACCTACCACCAAATCGGTTAAACCAATACCAGGCACTTCAGCAGATGTTTCAAGTATTCTGGCAAAGATGGTCCAAGGACTATCTGTCAAGTCTTCAGAATCGTCCTAAATGGAAGGATGTTGCTCAAGAATCTCTGATGATTGGATCTTTAGTGTTAGTAATGGAAGACAACCTTCCCCCCTTGTTCTGGCAAATTGGGCGAGGAACAAAAACCTATACTGTTGACGACAATCTGGTGCGAGTTGTGTCAATAAAAACTTCCAGTGGTATAATAAAGCGTCCAGTGCAGAAACTGTGTTTACTTCCTCAAGACCAGTAGTTCAGTTTACCCTTGGTGTTCTTAAAAGACTGTATTTTTCAAAAGCCTTCGGTTATGTTGGCTGCAACTCTAGTGTAAACGTAGCTTAATAGTTTTGCACCTGAGTTTGCACTCCACACCACCATCGAACAGTCTCAAGCATATTATCATCTTATATGTTATAAAAATCAGTAGTGAATAAATCAAAGTTGTATAGCACTAATCTATCGATTTATTTCAAAAATCATAGTCTACTAGCTTACAGTAGGAATAAATGAAGTCGAGCTTTTTAAATAGAAATCTCAAAATTTTATCCCCGCAGGGTGGAAGAGCAGTACTGAACTGTTCTTCTGGGTGGGTCACATCACCTCGGGACTCAGTGTTGAGGTATCAATACCCCAAACTAAGAGAAGCGTCTGTCCTCATAGTAAGCGGCTCCCCCGACAGCGTCTGTTCCCACACTGGGCGGCTGATTTAATCCTGGCAGTAGGTCTAAAACGCAAAAAAAACCCAAATGCTATGTCAGTTCCCCGTACGGCCACGGATATTGCGTTGCCACTCCCCGATTTAGGCAGAGGATCGGGTGATGCCATGAGTCTCCAAAACGAACTGGAAGTGGAGCGAATGGCGCTTCCAGCCGGTATGATACCTATTCGAAAAATTGTTCAAATAGCCCCAAATTCGAATTTCCTCCTCTTGAGGAAACAGTATATAAGACAAGACCAAGAACATCTTCTCCTGAACTATTCTTTGAAAGTTTCAGTTACACTAAATATTTCATTATTAAAAAAACAGAAGGAAGTTTTACTGATATGAGTCCTTTTATACTTCATAAACAGATAACAAAAGTTATAGGATACGATAATGATATAAAACGCCTAAGAAATGATACATTATTTATTAAAGCTTGCAACTTTGAATCTTCAAAAAAAAAATAGAATGTATAACTCATAGATAATTATGAAGTAATAGTAAAACCTCACAAATCTCTTAATCATACTAAGGGCATTATATTTAGCAGAGACCTGATGATATGTTCTGACGAAGAACTTTTAGAAGGATTTGCAGATCAAGAAGTCATAGCTATCAAAAGAATACTAACAAAAACAAAAGAAATTTCACCAAATATTATCCTTACTTTTAAATCTCACTCCCTTCCAAGTCAAATATTTGCTGAATTCCTTAAAATAAAAGTTAAACCTTATATCTCTCAACCATTTAGATGTTTTAAATGCCAAAAGTTCGGTCACCATTCCTCTACATGTAATCGAAAAGAAATCTGCCCCTCCTGTGGAAAGGAATCTCATGCAGAACAAGAATGCCCCCCCCCCAAAATTTGTGTTAATTGCTTTGAAAATCATTCTCCTCGTTATAAAGGATGCCCTGTCTATAAAAGGGAATTCAAAATTCAAAAAACTAAAACTATAGAAAAAATTCCATATAATGTTGCTAAACGTATGTATCAAGCACAAAACCCAACAGAATATTTTGCCAGTATTCTTAAAAAAGACAATAACATAAGTAATATACCCAGCACACACACCCCCCCCCCCCCCCCGTCTACATTTTACTCCGAAACTCATTGATCTAAGTCATCCTTCCCTCCCCTCTCCCCCCTTGCCCTACCCATCCCTCAACTTCCTCTTCCTCCTTCCCTGCATCCCTAAATCACTCTTCTAAGACATCAGATAACAAAAATAACAAGCCCTTGCATCGTCCTACATCCTCTGAAAAAGAACGAAGCAAATCTACTCCTAATTCTAACAACAGGAGTAGATCCTCATCTAAGGACAAATCCTCAAAATCATCAGAAAATATTCACAAAAATAGGTCCCGCCCAACATCTAAAGAAAAAAAGAGTATTAACAAAGATCCTCGAAATTCTTCATAATCTTCCATCTTATAATCTTACAATGGAATATTCTTGGATTAAACAACAATTTTGAGGACCTCAAACTCCTTATAGCTAGATACAAACCTCATATAATTCTTATCCAAGAAACAAATCTTACCCCTAATGTATCATTCAAAATGAAAAATTATAATATTACCCGAAAGGATCGGATTAATGCCAACAGAGCATCTGGAGGAGTAGCAATCCTAATCAGCAAAGCTCTTCAATATAATCTTATTCACCTTAATACTGACTATGAAGCAGTTGCTATCAAGCTAAATCACCCCAACCTTTCCCTTTGTTCAATATACCTTCCGAATGCGATGCCTATTGAAGCAGTATCTATAAATAATCTTACATCTCAACTTCCTCCCCCTTTCTTTCTAGGTGGAGACTTCAACTCTTATAACATAATATGTGGATCTCAAAATACAAATAGTAGGGGGAAAATAATAGAAAATCTTTCCTTAAAGTTTAACCTCCACATACTCAATAATGGGGCACCCACTTTTATTAGCTCCGCATCAGGTAGCCTCTCCGCTATTGATTTAACTCTATGTAGCAGTTCTCTCGTAAGTCACTATCAATGGGAAATCAACGAAGATACCCATAGCAGCGATCACCATCCAATTTCAATCGGACCTTTAATTTGGTCTGCAAATAATGTACAAAAATAAGTCTTCAACCTAGCTAAAGCAGACTGGGAAAACTACAAAAATATTTTTAGATGTCAGGCTAATCCGAAAAATGAAGATTTCCTCACGTGTCGTTTATAAACAGTATCAATTATGCAGCCAATCTTAGTATTCCTATTAACACAATTAATCAAAACACGCCTCCAGTGCCATGGTGGTCGGAGGAATGCAAAATAGCAATAAGAGAAAGAAAAGGTGCTTTAAATAAATTTAAACATTCTCCTTCATCTGAAAACTTCATTCAATTCAAAAAATCAAGAGCCAAAGCTAAAAGAATAATTAAACAAGCAAAAAGAATATCTTGGAAGAAATATATTTCATCTGTCTCCCCTTCTGCATCTAGTAAAGAAATATGGTCGAAAATCAATAAATTAAAGGGAAGACCTTCTAATAGCATTAATGGAATAATCCAAAATAATACATGGGTTGACGACCCAAAAGAAATAGCCAATGTTTTTGTAAATCACTACAAAAATATTTATGCCACTAATAGTTTTAATCCATCTTTCATCCCAATAAAAAATAATGCGGAAAAAGAAAAAATCAATTTTAAAAGTGATATAAATTTCTCATATAACTTTCCAATAACTTTAAAAGAATTAAAATATACAATTCAATGTAGTCGCCATAGCGCTCCTGGCCCAGACGATATATTAATTCCCATGATTTCCAATCTCCCTAAGACAGCACTTCTTTAACTTCTTGAGCATTACGATAAAATGTGGCATAAAAAATTTTATCCTCGATCATGGGGTCATTCAATTCTCATCCCCATTTTCAAACCTGGCAAACCTTATTCCCTTCCTGGCAGCTATCGCCCTATTGCTCTCACTAATCATGTTAGCAAAATTCTAGAAAGAATAATAAACTATCGACTTATCTGGTATTTGGAAAAACACAAACTCATAAATCCAAACCAATATGGTCTCCGCAGAGGATTATCCACGATCGATCATATACAAGGGCTATCCATAGACATCCATGAATCTTTTATCAAAAACAATCACTTGATAGCGGCATTTCTTGATTTAGTCCGAGCATTGGACACTATTGGGGATTTGATATACTAAAAACCTTACACTCATGGGGAATACAAGGAAATCTTCCTCATTTTATACAGAACTTTCTAGAAAAAAGAACCTTTCAAGTCAGAATTTATAATTCAATATCAGACCCTAAAGTACAAGAAAATGGCATTCCACAAGGCTCAGTTTTAAGCCCGTCTCTATTCATAATAGCGATAAACAGTATAAAAAAATTTATCCCTCCATATGTTCGATATCGAATCTGTGCTGATGATATAGTCATCCTAGCAATCAAATCTGTGAAAGAAATATACAAAGGAGTATGGATTCCCTTACTCAATGGACCAGTAAACATGGCTTCTCTTTTTGTCCCAATAAATCCTCAATTACTCATTTTTGCAGGAAAAGACTCTGCCATTATATAAGCAACATAACTTTAAATGGTATTCACATTCAACAATCTCTCTATCACAAATTCCTCGGTATGTGGCTTGATGGTAAACTAAATTGGAGGGAACATTTCAAATACGTCAAAACCAAATGCTTAAATGACATAAATCTTTTACAGATGCTGTCTAACTCTAATTAGGGTGGCGACTATGAATGCCTACTTAAAATATGTAATTCAATAATTAAATGAAAGTTAGACTATGGTAGTTCTATTTATGCCTCAGCAAGAATTTCATACATTGAAATTTTAGAACCCATTCAAAATAAATGTCTTAGACTTGCAACTGGAACTTTCCCTACCAGTCCTATTGTCAATCTAAACTGCCTAACAGGTACTTCCCCTCTATATCTAAGACGCTCATATCTATTACTAAAATACGCTGCTAAACTTTGATGTAACCCGAATTCCCCTCCATATAATCAGTTTTTTCACCCCTCAATTCTTGAGGAATCGTATATCCGTAGAAATCAAACTATCCCACCCAATATTCAATTCCGAAAGCTATCCAGATTATATAACATAAAATTTCCTCTAAAAATGTCCAGTCCGAATCACTACTTTCCACCCTGGATATATCCAGAACTACATTTAAATCTCTCTCTGTCCAAATTTGATAAAAACAATACAAATCATAAAATCATCAAAAATGAATTAAACGATATTATTAATAATAAATACTGAGACTTCTATATTTTTTATACTGATGGTTCTAAAACTAATAACAAAACAAGGGCAGCTTTTTATTCTTGTAATTTCTCAAAGCAATGTAACCTTAATCCTAATAATGGTATACTTACTGCAGGACTTCACGCTATTGAAGAAACCATCTTACATATTGCAAACTCTTCGATAGATATCTTATAGCATCTGATTCTAGGAGCGCACTCCTTTCACTCAATAAATATCATCATGATCACCCTTCAGTTCTAAACATTTTAAGTCAATTAACTAAATGTCACCAAAGAAGACACATCATATGTTTTATCTGGATTCCTAGTCACATAGGAATAAAAGGAAACGAAATAGCGGACATTATGGCAAAATCAGCCATAAGAATCTATTCAATAACTCCATACATCTTGTATTATAAAGATCTTATACCACCAATCAAAAATAAAATTAGAGATCTATTCCAACTAGAATGGGACCTAAATGAAAGCAACAATACTTCAAGAAATTATTCCCACTATCCTCTTTCCTTATCGAAAAGTTAATCTTAATAGAAAAGATCAATTTAAAAATTCAAAATTCAAAAAACGTTTATTTCTTCAATTAAAATGCAAAAAAAAAAATACAAAAATTGAAGAAAAAGTCATGCAGTTCATAAAACTATGGCAAAACCAGTACTAAAAAATTAAAAAAATAATATTATAAAATATAAAATTCCTCAAAACTATAACAATTTACGTTTAGAAGGTAGGTTTTTAGTCTTTTTTTAAAAATATTGACGTTAACAGCATCTCTAATATTTGCATCTAACTTGTTGAAAAACTTGCACCCTGTAAAGTAAATGTATTTTTGAAAAAGAGCAGATCGGTGATTAACAGGTAATAAAAGTGTTTTTAATCTGGTATTATAATTGTGGTCTGTCCTAACATCCTGAAAAGTAACTCTGTGTTGATAGACAAAGCAACAAACCTCGTAAATATATATACTTGCTACAGTCAAAATTTTCAAATTTTTAAAAGCATTTCCACACGATTCTCTAAATTTTAGTCCAGCCACTATGCGTACAGGGTATTTTTGCATTATAAAAACTCTATCGACGCTAGCACTCATTCCCCAGTTTAATATTCCATATCTAATTCTTGAGTGTATGTTGGCGTAATAAAGCGATAAAAGTATTTCTTTCTACTTTAAACTTAAGT
Source organism: Kuschelorhynchus macadamiae (assembly GCA_030620095.1). Taxonomy (NCBI): domain Eukaryota; kingdom Metazoa; phylum Arthropoda; class Insecta; order Coleoptera; family Curculionidae; genus Kuschelorhynchus; species Kuschelorhynchus macadamiae. The sequence continues at coordinate 1,009,746 of JAUTXW010001365.1, forward strand.
GCGTAACAACCACCACGCAACTTACTGCAAAGACCCTCAATATGCGGATTCCATTTTAAGTTATCGTCGAAAATGACTCCGAGCAGATCAGATTGGTCTGCCGAGCGTAAATGCAAATCCCTTCCTTCAAACAGTTCCAAATGCACATTTTTGGGCTTAAGAGAGAAATTAATGATTGTCGTTTTATTTTTGTTTAATTTAAGTTTGTTTTTTTTTGACCAGTTCAAAATTTTAATATAAGTTTCTTCAGCAGTTAACTTTAACGATGTAGAGTCTTCTCTAACTATTAAAACATTGGTGTCGTCGGCGTAAGAAATCACGAAAGTATTTTCTGCAGAGTTATTGATAAAATTTATGAGGTCGTTGACAAAGACCAGAAAAAGAAAAGGACCCAAAATTGAGCCCTGGGGCACATCCTTTTCAATAGTCATGCAACTACTTTGTACGCCATTTACAGATACTATCTGCATTCTATTTGACAAATATGACTTAATAAAATTTAGCGGTTTACCTCTTACCCCGTATCTATAAAGTTTAGCGAGTAAAATATCGTGATTTACTACATCAAATGCCCGTGAAAAATCTATAAACATTCCCAATACAAGCAGTTTTTTATCAAGGGCCTCCACAATCAACCGTTTAAACTCGCACAACGCAGTTTCTGTGCTTTTCTTAGGGGTGAAACCATGCTGTGACGGCGAGAGTAATTTATTTCTATAGAAAAATGAAACAAGCTGATCTTTAATTATTAATTCAAAAATTTTTGAAATGCTGTTTAAAAGACTTATTCCACGGTAATTGTCGAAATTATTTTGGTCACCCTTTTTATGTAAAGGCATTACAGTAGCAAGTTTTAGCTCATCTGGGAAATATTCATTTTCAATTGAAATATTTATTAAATACGCAAGAACATCTGCAATAAATTCTTTACATTTTTTTAAAATATTATTAGAGATGCCATCGTGACCACTAGAACTAGAATTCTTAAGCCTACCTATAACATTTAACACATCTTCCTTACATATGGGCGATAAAAAAAATGATTTATTAGATAGAGGTATATTATGTTCCACAAAATCCAAATCTAAAGGCATGTTATCATTGAGCAATGTGAACTGTGTGTTAAACCGCTCGGCCATTTCATTATTAGACAACAAAGTACCGTTTATACTGATTTCAATATTATTCTTTCCTTCATTTTTCTGAATATTCTTTATGCACTGCCACATTGCTTTTGATTTGTTTTCTGCTTTTAGAATTTTCAAATCGTTTTTACTACACATAAACAATTTTAGTTTTTCCCTGTAAATGCTATTCATTTGTTTGTAAAGAGGAAGATACTTTTTGTCATATTTAGCTAAAGTGGCAAACATGCTAACTTTTTCTTTAAGACGTGTTAACTCAGGATTTAATTTAATTTTCTTACTGCTTTTATTAGAAGGGTAGTATTTTTTAAAGGGAAAGACAAATTAAAGTAATAAAGAAATATTTCGGCAAAATTATTAAACGCTCCATTTGGGAGCGCTGTTTTGAAAACCGAATCAAAATTCTCATGTTTTAGAAAATGTAAGAACGTTTTTATATTACTTGTACAAAAATTTCTCTTCAAAAAGCTCTTCCTCTGCGATGTATTTATACTATTTTCTGTTTCAAGACATAAATATTGGGAATAATGATCTAATACATGTAGATTTATAACCTCACTAAAACTACTAACCAGAGTGTTTGTCAAAAAATTATCAATACATGTTGCCGATGTACTATTTACTCTAGTAGGTGAGTTTATTTTTACAGTTAAGTTATAGATACCCAAAAGATCCAACAAAAGACTAAGATTATAACAGGATGATAAAAAATGTACATTAAAATCGCCACCTATGATAAAACAGTAATCGGGTCTATTCAGTTCAGATAATAAATCATTTAACAACTGTAAGAAAATATTAAAATTTCCAAGAGGTGGTCTGTATATCACAATTTCGAAGAGTTTAACACAATCAATCCTTATACAACAACACTCTAAAATGCCCTCTACACAAAAATTTGACACATCACAGACAATAACAGGTTTACAGAATAAATCATTTTTAAAAATGGCGACACCGCCATGTATTGAGGCTTCTCTAGAAAAAGATGTCACTAGAGCGTAATTTTTAAGTTTAATTTGGTATAATTGGTCCTTATTCAACCAGTGTTCGCTTATTAACAAAATATCACATTTAGACTCTTCGAGTGCCACGTCAAGAATCAAAATTTTATTTGTTAGACACTGAATATTTTGATGACAAGAAATAAGTGGATTTCTAAACGTTGACGGGGGCTCGAAAAAAACTTTTATTTATTATGTGATCATTGATATTACTTACAGTTTCTAGTGTCGCTGTTTTGCTATTTAACTCCTTTGCCGGTACCACCGGAAAATTCACAAAATTACCTTTGTCAACTCCCGAAGTATTTACATTGCCGTCTGGGAGGGTATATCCTTCTGGAAAATCTCCGACCCGTTTATGATTTTCGGATAGAACATTCTTCTCTCTTGACACCACAATTAAGTTAGAAGTATTTATAAAAGGATTGTTTAGGACTTCATGAAAAATTCCATTCAGCAATAGCTTTTTCAAAAACCGGTTCAAAAAGGAGGACCGACTTTCATAGTTTAATGTTGCAAAGAAAAAATTAGTGTCAAAATATGTGACGTAATCAAACATATTAGCACATTTACTTAGCGTACAGTTAACATTATGAGCAAAATTATTTAAAACTTTTCTGTCTTTTGAGTACGTCGTACTGAGAAGAGTAATATTTGTGTGCCCGAGTGTTTTCAGGCATTGAGAAACTTCGTTAAAATTGAGATCTCGACCGTTTAAGACATCCATCGTTCCAGCATAAATAATTACGTTATCAAACTTCGTAAAATCACTACATAAGGAAGCAATGTCTTTGATAACATGACTAAATATAGCATTCGGTTTAAAAAAACTAGAAATTTGGTAGTCCTTATTATTTGTAAATTCGCTTAAAATAGCCCGACAGTCCTGAGCGTTGTCGTCTCCTACAATTAAAATGCGACTGATTGGTTTTTCTCTGTTTTCTTTTTTCACGTCTAAGTTTTTTGTATAATTTTTTGCTGGTTTTTGATCACTCATAGGACTTGTAAATCTTCAGAATATTAATAGGCCACTCAAACATTTCCCATTCATTTATTCTAAAGAAAGAAACCCCCCCTATTTGCTATCTATGTAACAATAATATTATGTCTATCAAACATATATTCCTACAATGCAGTTTCCTAACAGCCCTAAAAATAAAATATAATATATCAAATAATACAAATTTACCTGATATTCTCGGACCCAATACAAAAAACATAAATATAAAACTTCAATTCCTAAAGTAAGCTAACTTACATAACAAAATATAAAGATACAATTTCATGAATAGGGCGCTAAATGGTCATTAGATACCGATGCGCCCACAATAAACCCGAAATTATCTCTCTCTCTCTCTCTTAAAATTTTATATCAGTTTTAAATTCTACAAAAAAATTCTATTAGTAATATTCTTAGCATTCTTTATAAGTTTTGAAAATGCACCTTGTCTGCGCTTACGATTTTTGAACTACTTACATTAATTAGATCAACCCAACCTTTAACTAACTTAACGTAACTTTTTTCTAATCTTAAATACACTGCTGGTCATAAATAACGCAAAAATACTTTATTATTACCATAAAATATTTTCAAAATGAAATAATATATTTGAGTGCGGTTCAAGACTTCTTAGCAAATTTTTTCCAGAATTAACATGTTGAGTCTGGTTTTGACAGTCAGCAAACAATTTATTTATACAGGGAGTTATACAAAAGTATGAAATTTTCGTAAGATTTTCTCCGGAGACTCGGGAAAAGATTTTAGATTATTTTTAGGGCGATTTAGGGTTATATTTTAGCAATTTGAGCATTTTTTATTTTTTTAAAGGTTTTTATACGATATTTTTAGTTTTTTTTTGCTTTAATAAAAAACACTGGAATTTCACACCTCTTTGTTAAATTAATCAAATTTTCGCTTATATCCATTAAGCACCGTTGCATTTAACTGCTTTAGCACAAAACTTTTATTCAGGGTCTTACATGATCATATGGTTAGTGAAAAATGAAGCTTACTTGAACATTTTTGCTTTTTTTTTCTAAAGGTGCATTTAAAGATGTGCTGTGAAGACACTTATTAATTTTGATGAATATTATTACTGTTGTTGAGACCTTTAATTAAAAATACCGAAGCGTTTTTTTTATTTTTAAGTTTGACTGATATTTGTCGAAGTTATGAAGCTGATTTGATAAAAATTCAGATAGTCAATAGTGCTCACACAATAATTTTAGGAAATGGGCTACCATAGAGTGCTTTACTACTTAAAATTTAATAAACGTTTTCCCATATATTAACTAAGTTATTTTAAGGTATAAATAAAGAAAATAGTATTTAGTAGTTCTCCCTCTTACGTTAAATACCTCCCGATACCATCAAGGTTATTAATAAAATCCTGCGATATGTTATTCCATTCATCTTGAATTGCATCGGCAAGGTCATCTAATGTAGGAGGAGGGTTCATCGGTGAACGAACTCGGAATTTTAGTCTAAAGCACACCTATTCAGTAATATTTAAGTCCGGAGATTTTGCCGGCCACTCCATTATTTTAATGCTGTTGGCCACCAAAATTTTATACTAGACGCGATGTTGTATATGTTGGCCACATTGTAAATACCGCAGCCGTTTCTTATCAATCTCAGAAAATTAATTTTCTCTCTTAATTAATTAATTAATTAATAATTATTTTTTTGTCAGTGTTAATTTGGTAGAGATAAACATGAAAAGTAATTATTATTTTTAATTTAAAATTATTGTTTTACTTGTTATGGCCGCTGTATTTTCAATAACAAATTAAAATTATTACTAATAGAGATTGAGGTCCGGGGGACTGGATTTTTTTTATTTAGAATTTTCTCTTTAAGATCATTTTTTGAAAAATTCATAAATATTAATATTATATATAATATAAATATAATATATTTAATATAATCTTCGAAACTGTTTATGTGCCGGTTTGAAATTTTTGCACAATTTTCTAGAGGTCATTCCTAATCCATTGAGTCCTTAGTCATATTTTTACTAGCAGTAGCACGACTTACCATCATTTTGAGTTCTTCAACTAGGTTCAAGCATTCCATGGTAGTCCATTTCCTAGAATTATCGTGTAAGTACTATTGACTTTCGTCATTTTTATCAAAACTTCATATCTTCTATTCATCTCGATGGTGCTAAATATAAATCTAAAATCAACATTTCCGTAAAAAGATCGCTAATATATATTTTTTTCATTTCAACACCTTGTTTTCCACCTAGGTTAGCCAACGAGCGATGTCAAAATTGAATTTGTCAAAACAATCAGATTTTAAATGTATCGTAGCATCAAAATTTTAAACTAATATGGTTACTTATCCCGAAGATACAGGGTGTTCAGACCTCGTGGAGTAAAGATCTCTGAAGATGCCTCGTGGAATCGAAGGCGAAAAGTCGGATCGTAATTCAAATTTGACACGGTCTAATCCCAAGAACCATGATTTCTTAATCAAACATAGCTTGTTATCAACTCAACCATTTTGTTCTGTAACATTTTTTTCTATAAAGAATAGTTATTCACTTCTTCAAATAACCATCTATACATTATAGGTACAAAAATATAGGGAGAGGGACGAGAAAGAAAAGTTAAACTAGTCGTTTCCATCTGGCCCATCAATTTTTACATTGCTTAATCATATCTATTAATTACACTCTGAATCTTGCAGATGTAGATAACGATTGTGTATACTCACACCCTTACGCCCTTTCAAATAAAAATAAAATGAAAGTAGACATATGAAAACACCAGCTGTGATATAAAAGTACATTCACTACTTTCACCAAAAATAGGTTGCGCGCAGTGAAAAAATGACTGGTACTGCGGCAGCTGATAGGAAGGGTTAACTTTGTTTTGAAAGTAATACCTGAAATCAGTATGAGACATTTTATACTTTAATTAAATTTTTAGGTCGTCCGCATCCTGTATTTTACAGCAGTTACTATTTTAATTTTATTTAATTCTATATATGTGGGTATATATATATATATATATATATATATATATATATATATATATATATATATATATATATATATATATATATATATATATATATATATATATATATATATATATACATATATTTTTTTATATATATATATACGTATATATATATATATATATATATATATTGTATACGTATATACAGGGTGTTAAAAAAGTACGCTGCCAAACTTCAAGGGACGATTCCTCGCATTATTCTAAGACAAAAAGTTTATATAAACATAGTTCTGAAAACGAATAGTTTTCAAGATACAGGGTGTTAAAGTTCTAAGAAAAAACTTGTTTTTCTATTATAGCTTTTATAACACTCTAGGTATGTTTATCAAATTTGGTGTGCATCTTTTACCCATTAAAGGACAGTGTTTGATGCAAAAGGTTTTTTTTTATTTCTTCCAGTGGCGTCCCTACGGGGTTTGAAATTAATATTTTTTAAGAAAAAAAAGATACGCCACTGCTTCTTTTGAAAACAAAAATTATTTTTGAAATCTCCGTTTAATTTAAAGAAAATTTGGTCTCCAGACTTACTTTTGGACGACACACGGTTTTCGCGTAAAAAAATAAAAATCATTGCAATCCAAATGCAATTTTGCAATGGTAATTTTATGTAAAATCCGCTTCTGTTTATTTTTATTAAACATATTATTTGAAAGTTGGCACGCGTAATGCTGTTAGTAGTACCCATAAAAAGAAATAATTATAAATTTGGAATAATCTACTGAGTGACTCTGGGTCATGTCCCCTTTTATCTCCCAAACTTTTTTGCGCCAACACTTCTGATTTGTATTTGCCATTCGCGAGCTTAATTTTCCTTTTTTTAATTTATTACAATTCACTATTAAACCCTCATTTCTAAATGTATTTTTTTTAATAGAACTAACAATTTGGTAGGAAAATTTAAGAAACAAACTGCAATTTAATTCAGTAGTCAAAGAAACCTAAATTGTCAAGGTGGGCTTTGCTTTGCTAAACGACAGTTCTTCGTTTGTTTATAACAATAACATGACAGTTGTCAAAACTATTAATAAAGGTGCACTTGTGTAATTTTTAAAAGTTTATTTAATTTTCTTTCGGTAAAAATGGTTCAGTTTACAAACCGTGAAATGGCAGACATGCATTTCGTGTATGGAATGGCTGATGGTAACGCTCGCGCCGCTAGACGGATGTATCAAGAAAGATATCCTGACCGTCCACTACCTAACAGACAATTTTTTGCAAATATTCACTCCAAACTTTGTGAAACGGGTAGTTTTAAGAAGTCTGCTGCCCTTATAGGGAGACCAAGAACAGTAAGAACGGTTCAGATAGAGGAAGCTGTCCTAAATGCAATTGATGAAAACCCAGAAACTAGTACGAGAAAAATTGCGACTGAATTAAACATTACTCACGTATTAGTATGGCAAATTTTAAAGGATCAACAACTTTATCCATATCATTCGCAACGTGTCCAAGCTCTTTTGCCAAGAGATTTTCCGCTAAGAGTGGCTTTTTGTAGATGGGTAGGAAATAAGTTAATGCAAAATCCAAGGTTTTTATCTCAGGTGTTGTTTACGGACGAGGCATGTTTTTCCCGTAACGCAATCATAAACTTTCATAACAATCATGTGTGGGCCGATGAAAATCCTCACGCCATAATTGAAAATCATTTCCAAGAGCAGTTTTCTGTAAATGTTTGGATTGGAGTTGTAGGAGATTTCCTTATCGGGCCTCACTTTCTGCCTAGCAGGCTTACTGGTGAGGAGTATAGACAATTTATTGAACATGTTTTACCTGAACTTTTGGAAGATGTTCCACTAAGGCAAAGGCGTTCTATGTGGTTTATGCATGACGGTGCTCCACCGCACTTCAGTTTAGTGGCACGTCAGTACCTAGATCAAAATTATACCGATCGCTGGATTGGGCGTGCAGGACCACAATTTTGGCCACCCAGGTCACCTGATATTAATCCGATAGATTTCTTTCTCTGGGGACACCTTAAAGCATTAGTTTACACAACACCAGTTCGAAGCGAAGACGATCTACGAAATCGGATAGAAGAGTCCTGTGAAATTATTAGGAACACTCCTGGTATTTTCGAAAGGGTTCGCCAGTCGCTAATAAGGCGTACAAACGCATGTATTGAAGTCGGGGGAGGCCAGCAGTTACTTTAAAATTAAATTCTGTGAAATTATTATTTGTAAGGTTGGTTAAGTTATGTTTGGTTTACAATTATTTTATTAATAAACGTCTTGGTGTTGTTTAGTTTTTTTTTTATTTATTTAATGTTTTATTCTAACCACAGCATTACGCGTGCCCACTTCCAAATAGGTATGTTTCATAAAAATTAAACAGTAGCGGATTTTACAAAAAATTATCCTTGCAAATTGGATTCGGATTGCAGTAGATGTATGAAAATTGTTTTTATTTTTTTACATAAAAATTGTGCGTCGTACGAAGGTAAGTCTACAGACCAAATTTGCTTAAAATTAAATGGGAATTTCAAAAATAATTTTTGTTTTTAGAAAAAGCAGTGGCGTATCATTTTTTTCTTAATAAACATTCTGTCCAAACTCCGTACGAACGCCACTGGTAGAAATTTAAAAAATACTTTTGCATCAAAAACTGCTCTTTAATAGGTAAAAAATGTATACCAAATTTAATAAAAATATCTAGAGTGGTATAAAAGTTATGATAGAAAAACATTTTTTTTTCATAGAAATTTAACACCCTGTATCTTGAAAACTATTCGTTTTCAGAACTATGTTTATATAAACTTTTTGTCTTAGAATAATGCGAGGAATCGTCCCTTGAAGTTTGGCAGCGTACTTTTTTAACACCCTGTATATATATATATATATATATATATATATATATATATATATATATATATATATATATATATATATATATATATATTTTATATATATATATATATATATATATACGTATATATATATATATATATATATATATATACATATATATATTTATATATATATATATATATATATATATATATATATACGTATGTATATATATATATATATATATATATATGTATATATATATATGAATGTTCATATTTGGGTGGAGATTTTCGTAGAAGACACAGAGGAAGAACAAGTCTATTTTACCTAAAAAGATCTTTATTATATCAGCAACCGGTTTCACGACTAAGTCACATCATCATAGAGATTTCATCAGGAAAACGAACGTAAGAACACTGACAATTTCCCGATTAAAAAAAAATATATTTATTTAACAAAACAGTTACATTAAGACACGTACTAGACACTAAGTTAGTGTACAGAAAAGTACTTTTACTGGTACTTAAAATGTAAATACTTTGTAGACGTACTTAACTATTTTTAGTACTTAAATACTTTTATTTCAGTATTTATATAAGTCTTTTTCGAAAGCAGGTTCTTAATATTTAAAAAACTTAAGTAGTTCAAAAATTATGTTAAGTACCTAATTTGTTTTACGTAATTTTTCAAAAATAATGCTAGTCACCACCACCACTCTTAAAAACCTATTAATATAAGTAATCTATTAAATAAACACACAATTTTCATTGACTTTTTATGTACCTAATCTGTACATACATCTATTACTCGCAAGATGCTTTCACCAATGTAGGTGAAAATTTCAGGAAGTATGCAGCTAGTGCCCTGTACCAAGCATATTGATCAAAAAAATAAAAAATGGCCGAAATTTTAATATTTTTCTACTGAAGTAATTCATCGTAAAAAAAATTGCCTCTTTCTAAGGTAAATACGGCCCTAGGGGAATCTATTTGTTCATAAGGTTATTTCGGTTATTATAAATCCTAATAAACGTTGAAATTATCAAAATATCTTTATTTTTGGCATGCTTCAGTTTTTGTGTCAATTAGTGAAGTCTGTAACAGGGGAGGGAGAACTATCGAATAAAAAGTTGTGTATTATAAAAATATCGTCATTCATATGGTTCTCGGGGTTTTCAGTGGAATGCAATTCAATTTTACCCATAATTTTAATAATTGCTGCTTTTCAAATGGTCCAATTAAATGAGCATTAAATCGAAATTTTCGTCTTACCTGAATTTTTTATATAAAATAGTTGGAGGTATCTGATAACGATAAGTAATCTTTTTTCAACCCCTGGCTAAGGGTGAAAAAAAGATGTTTTATTTTCCAATATTCAAAAAGCATAAGAGCTAGAAGAAAAAGGTTCGGAAAAAAATTATAGTGCTTAAAATTTTACACATAAATCTAAACCATTTACCAAGAATTTTTGAAAAATAATAGTTGAAAAATATTTAATTTTTAAAATTTTTATTTGATCTATTAAAAAATATAAACTTTTGTTCAGAGAAATGCATTTTTTATTTAATTAAAAATATATAACTTTTATTTTTTAAACGACTTAATTTAACGTTACGTTTTTTTATAACAAAAATAAATTAAACGCTAGTTTTGCATCTTTACACGCCGCTAGAATGAAATCTCGGTAGGCAGAAATATTGATTTCAAAAGAATTATGTCTATGGCATATAATTAAAAATACATTAAATTATATTTCCTCTGAAATTTGTGAAGAAAATCAATCAAAATGCCAAATTTTGATCGAACAATTACTCTCATTAATAATCTAAAACAAAAGACTTATTCTCATGAAGTTAATCTTTTAGATCTAAGTATTGAATAAGGCAATATACTTAATTGCAATGAAAATAATTATATTGATAGCAATGCCAATCAGTCTAAACATTCGGAAAATAATTCTGATGGTCTACAAAACTTTCATGTATCTGAACTTTCAAAGGGTTTCATTCTTACGGGAAAATAATATTGGGTCAAATCAACCCAGTAGTAACCCAAATAGCATACAGAGTAACGTAAATTTAACTCAATGAAAAATTCATCTCCAATTCAAAATTTAAATACTTCTCAACAATTGAATCACTTAATTTTTATTATCAAAATTAACCTGTGTTGTGAGGTATGTAAGCGTATCGAAGCTCAAATGCTTTTCAACACGACAATCTCGTGTCAATATACACAGCTGACGTAACGGGTGACAAAATTTGCAACCTAGTGTTAAAACAATTTTTTAACCACTAGTGTTGAAATATACAAAATATAAAATATAATAATTCTACTGAATATTGTAAGTGGCAGATAAAAAAATAGTGTACATTACTCACCGTATAATTTTCAACTACCATTCTCACACTTGTTATATGATATACTAAAAATCGGGGTTCAAGATGAGATTAAGATGCTTCCGATGAGATTCTCGACTTTGCCCAATATTTAAGTCGCAATAAAATTTGCTTTTATTCTGTTGTCAAGTCAAATTGTCAAGTCTTTTTCCAATGACGCCAACTTATTGAAGGAACAAGCTAGTCAGTAATAATTGATAAATAACTGGGGGTTGGCTTGGCTAAATAGAGGGCTGGCTTAAATTTCTAGAACTTCCAAAGGTTCAAAAAATTATTTCTTTGTAGAAATATCTTATATCAGTAGAGAAAAAAATAAATTTCAATTTAATTTTAAAACATTTTCAACCCAAATTTCTTAATATAGAACAACCGGTATTTTCAGTTCATATAAAATGCAAGCTTCAATAATAATATCTACTGAAAGATCTAAACCCTGATTTAAAGAAAGAAAGCAAGCTGCTTATCACAAGCAAAACTTTCTTACCAAACTGACTCGAATTTTCTTGAGTATACCATACAACGCATTTTATAAAAATATACATTTTTATATACATATATATATATATATATATATATATATATATATATATATATATATATATATATATATATATATATATATATATATATATATATATATATATATATATATAGTGGGTCTAACTTTTCAAGATCAAACCTTCTTAACTCAGTTAGTATAAGACGTAAAATCATATGTACAAATTTAATTTATTTTATAGGCGTAAAGTGGATAATTTCTCCAAAAAAACAATATTAGTGATTTTTTTTAACATTATCTGCCTCTTTTTCGGGTTTCCTTCAAAACCACCGCATATCAAATTTTGTTAAAACATATCAATTAGTTTTAGCTTAAAAGCTGAGCGGTAAAAATTCCGAAGAGGAATTGAGCTCGCTTATGTGTACTATGCTTTTTTTAACCTAAATAAAATCTCTCTATCCCACTTTACAACTGAAATAAATATTGTCTAATCCAAATGTGTGAACCAAATAAATCGTCTCTAACCCAACTATGTAACAGTTTTAAACTAAAAAATATTTGTATGACTTAACTAATTAGTCCCTTTGAAATTGCCCGAAATCCAAAAACTCCCTGCGTAATTTTTACCAACCCCCGTGACGTAATTTTTACGTACACTTGAGCGATCTAATATTTTTAAATTATAAATTCCCTTTAACTCAGCCAGACTAGCAACTATTCACTCTCTGTGCATCCATTTAAAGAATACCCATTTTCTCTCATTTCGAAGATAAATTACAGTCAGAATTAGGTTATTATTAAGATTATATATATATATATATATATATATATATATATATATATATATATATATATATGTATATATATTTATATACTAAAAGTTTTTATTTTTCTTGGGTATAGGTTTAATTAATGAATCTTTTTTATCCTGCAACTAAATCGACGTTTCGCTTCTTGTTTGAAGCATTTTCAAGAGCATTTTATTGCATGTCTAAAAAATATACATAATACATGGATTAGTACTTTTCAACAAACTTACGCAAATATTTAACATGTACTATACGTATCAAAACAAACATTCATAATACTTACAACCGTATTGAACAGTTAATTAATTAAAATATTTCTGTACTCACAACATTTAATAAATCTTGTGAGTACAGAAATATTTTAATTAATTATTTTAACATTTAATTGCGTTGAATTTGAATTATTATTTCGAAGTGACGATGGGGAGCAAAAGAGGAAAAACAATTCCTGAGAAGCTGAAAATAATAGTTTGACTATTCCAATTCAAAATCGAACAGAACGCGCAGCATTTTACACTGGTATTTCGGAAAGTAGTATAGGAAAAATTCAAAGAGAACATAATAATTGCTCATGTTCTACTTCACCTTTAAAATCTGCTGGTAAAAAAAGACCCAGATTATCATACAAAGATATAGTTGACGATGGTGATTTTCAAGTAATTCGACGAACAACAGAGGATTTTTATATAAACTTGAAGAAGGTTCCGACCTGCCCACCCCTACTTTGTGCTGTAAAGAACAAAATAGATTTTCCGTACGGGTATAAAACCTTAAATCGACTTTTACGATCAAATGGTTTTGTTTGGTGCCAAAATAAATGAAAATTGCTCATTGAGAGACCAAATATTTTTCACTGGCGGGTGAAATATCTATTAACTGTAAGGCAATATAGGCACGAAGGACGCAATATTGTGTATCTAGACGAAACCTGATAATGATACGACAGTGAACAAATGCTGGCAAAGTGAAAGTGTTACAGGTGTTGTATTATAGTTCATGCTGATTCAGAAGCCAGATTTGTCCCAGGTGCTGCTTTAGTTTTTCGCTCGGGACTAACAACTGGAGACTATCATGGACAGATGAATAGAGATAATTTTGAAAAGTGGTTGCTCGAGAAGCTTCTACTTAACATTCCTCCCAAATCAGTCGTGGTAATGGATAATGCGTCTTATCATTCTCACGTAGAAGATAAAGTGCCAACTAAATACTCTACAAAAGCTCATGTGATATCGTGGCTTAAATCGAACAATCTTGTATGTGATCCAACATGGAGAAAATATCATTTATATGAAGTAATATCAGCCAACAAGCCTAGAGAAAAAAAGTAAATAATTGACGGTCTTTTACGTAACCTCGATCATACACCTTTAAGGCTGCCTCCGTACATGTGCGACCTCAACCCTATTGACCTTGCATGGACAGGAGTAAAAAAATATATTCGAGAGCGCAACACCGGTGAACTTTCCATTAAAGATTTAAATAAAATAACATTAGAAGCGATTGACTCAATATCGGCTGAAAATTGGAAATCGTATGTTAAACATGTTCGTTCCATTAAAGATAAATACTGGGAAGTAGATGGCAAAATTAAAACGGTTATTTATGATTTAGTTATCACACTGGGATCTTCAAGTAGTGACGACGAAACCTCATCAATTTCAGAGGAAGACAACGATTTAGAAGAAATCGAACCATTAGAATCACAGCCGTCAACCTCAAAAATGGCTTAGTTTTTTTTCATATATTTTGTAAAATTGTTCATAAAGTAGCTGTCAATAAACTGCTTCAAAATAATTAATTTTCTGTTCAATACCGGGTGTCAAAAAATATCTAATATTGCAACTAATATTTGAAAAATTACAGAACTCATATTTTTCCAAAATTAACACATCAATGTAGTTATAGTAGGGGAGCCTGCACTGATTCCAGTGAACAAGATTTATCAAAATTTTAACTTATGCTGTTCGACTTTGGGCTATTCGGGTATGCCAAAAGTGATCATTTGTCTCCGTCTGTCATATTACTTTGTACACGGGGCGTCATTGTGAAGTACTATACAGGGCGTTTCCTAATTGCGTGCTAATGTTAAAGTGGGGTGATTCTTGGATCTTTTTAAGAAAAAAGTTTAATATGAACCTAAAAGTTTTAACTTGGGAGATACAGAGTTTTAAAAAAAAAATTTAAATCCTATTGCTATTATAGATAAATAACTGTGTGAAATTTGATACAGGCCTTTTATGCATAAAAGGGCATTTTTTATGAACAATCAATTTTCGAAATTTCTACCAGTGGCGTGCATTTGTAATTAACCTGGGTAAATCCCTATGCTCCTTAATGCATAGAAGACGTGTATCAAATTTCATGCAGTTATCAACAATAGCATCAGAATTGGGATGAAAAAAAATGTTTTCTTTTTAAACTTTACCTTCCTGTATCTCAAAAGTTAAGACTTTTAGGACATAAAAACACCCCCTTTAACATCAGCACGCAATTAGGAAACGCCCTGTATAGTACTTTACAATGACGGCCCATGTATAAAGTAATATGACAAATGGAGACAGACAGCCACTTTTGGCGTACCAGAGTAACCCAAAGTCGAACTGCGTAAATTTTGAATCACTATACTGGGTGGTCCAATAATAGTGGAGGTAGGCAGTAGCCTGGGAACCGTTAATGACAGAACTCTAGAAAAAAATATATTTATAGGTAAATCGATCAAGAAAAATCAAAATTAAATCATTTTAAAATTCGAAAGTTCGCCGTTTTTGCAACACAAAAAAGATATAAAAGTGCGGTACACGAAAGAAAACAGACAAATATAGATATAGATAAAAAATTGGTCCTTATGGAATAATAGAAATGTCTCAGATTTCAAATTGATATTTTTAAAACTAAAAGAATGGCAGTCTATTACATATCTCCTGTAACACCAGGTAATGGCAAATTTGGCTCTAAAAGCAACACACATTTGGACAAAATATTCGGAATTCCTTTAAACTTAATTAAAAACTTTCAACTTTAAATTCGATTTTATGCTACATAGTGTTGAAAATATACGTACATAATTCTTTAGGATGGCTAGATTTTCAACTAATATTAACATATTTTTTGCCCACCATATTTTCTGCATAGTGTAGACCCTGCAGATAATAGAAGATTAAGACTTAAGGGATCTTTAGCAAATGAAACTTTACATCAAATGGTTAATAAAAAGTTACAGCTTAATATTCAAAAAAAAAATTAGTATTTCCAAAAAAAATCATAGTTTTTTTTAACACCCTGTATAAATATCTTTTTAGTTTACGTAAGTTGGACGCTTAAAATTAGTGATATGGAATAAAGTTTCAAAGACATAGCTGGAACCTCGTCTCTGTATCTAGTCTCGTTTTAAAGATATTCGATTTTAAATTTTAAATAAAAATTCACTTGTCCCGTTTGCTCTGTCCAGTAGTTAAGTTTGAAAACGTATTATCAATCTCACTGCAAAATAGATCGGGAACGGGTTCGCTATGAAACCCATTCCTTATTGTTTTCGGGCATGATGGTAATTTTATTTCAAACAAAATGAGAGAGTCAATTTTGGACTTTGGACCCTTTGGACGGAAATTTCGATGTTCTTAATAATTAATCTAACTTTTCCTCAACATGAAATCTAAGTTCAAATATCTTATAAAGCCGCACCTCGCCTAGCGAGTTTCTTTTTTTACGGGGAGCGAAATCTTGAATTATTTTCATATTTTCACAGTTTGTATCTATTTTTTGCACTTATCGGTTAATAACTCAGGACCTATAATAGCTAGGCCGGTCGAACTCTGTCCGGAAATTGGTTCATGTTTTGACTAAAAGCCCTAAAATATCAGATCGGAGGCGTAACCAGTTTTAGAGATACCATTTTATTCATCGAAAGTTTCGATCTTCAGTTCAGATCGCACAATCCTGGGACTGCAAACCGACTGTATGTGAATGAGTACTTTTATGCAATGGTATATAAAAAATTATTAACTTACTCAAAACAGAAATTTATTTCATTTTACCTTCTATTTCTTATAGTAATTCATTTAACCTTCCGTAGACTTATCTCTTTCTTATTTCTTGAGGCATTATGTCCTATCTAATACTAGCAAATAATATTTATTTTCAAGTTATCCGTTTTACCATGCTAACTTCTTTTTCCTGCTAAAATATGTAAAACGTTTTAAATCAAAATTGACCTGCATAAATTATGTTTTTTTTTTAATTTATTTTTGAAAAATTTGTATTAAATTTTATGCATTCAGTGTATATATGACTATCTTTTTTTTCGCTCACCAAACATTATTAAACCTATGCATATATTTTCCACCTGGCTGAAGACTAAAGCGCGAACCCCTGACATTCATCCACAAAAACGCGTGCATTCTTGATATGCATAGTTCCCGTTAGTGGCACTTAGCAACATGGCTTGTAAGTGATTGTATGCAGAACCGGATTTTGAATCATACACATATTAAAAAGAATTATTTTATTATAAAATTTCTTTGAAACATTTGCTTGCTGTGACGTCCAAACTAAAATAAATGCCTACACTCTCCTTTGATATAAAACACTGAATACGATATAATATCGTATCACATGTTAATTTGCTTAACGAAGGTTGTTCCAAAAAAGAGGCCGGTATTCACTGTTAACAACATTAAATTTAGGTCATACAATTATAGGACATCGGCAAAAAATATGTTTTACAAATTTGAATATGTTTCTTTAAAACCATATGTAGTAAAATTTCTAAGAAAGGAAACAATTAAAGCTACCAAGCTTTCAAAATGGTAAAATATAATAATTATTGTATTAGTTGATAGGAAAAAAATTAAAACTTTGCAAATTTAGGGGGGGGCAACAATGTTCAAAAATAACAGACGACTGAAACAAAAGGTCATCCACAATTCACTTGGTTTATAAAAGCGGCCGGAAGAAGATTCTATTTCATCTAAGGGGGGGGAGGGCAAATGCCTGGCTTAACAATCCTTAGCGAAAAAAACATGAGTTACACGACGTAACGACGACCCTTAGTTCCAGCAGAGTGACGAGCTCCGACAACGGTACTGTAGAACTAGCTGACGACCAGAGGGCTCGAGGAATCACTGAATAGGACCAGGTTAACAAAAACGATAAACATTATATATTGCCACTTACAACACGAGAACACTGTCAACGGACTGTAACATCGATAAACTTGACTATATCAACTTGGATATGGTAGGGTTAAGCGAAGTAAAGAGACAAAAAGAACACAAGGTTACTCTAAATTTCGTAATGTATTATACTCCAGGGATGAAAAAGAAATATCTACCGGTGGAGTAGACTTCATTGTTAGCAAAATACATCTCAAAAACTCAAACATACTCAAAAAATATTAAATAAATTCAAACGTGGGCCGCAGAGGGTGCTACATTACCACATTATGATTAAACGAAACAAGAAACAACCTAAAAATTATCGAAATATATGCCCCCACGTCCCTCAACACAGACTAAGAGGTGGAAGAGCATTATGACGACACTAGTGGTTCCACTAACCAAGAACGCTTATTTACTACACTCTTGTAATAAGAGACTTTAATGCCAAAATTGGTACATAACAAGAAGATAGCGATGTCATGGCTACAAGGGAGAGAAACGCCAGATGATTGATGCATGGCTTTAAATTTTCTAGAGCTTATACGTGATGAACACCATTTTTAAAATGCCATTACAGCGAAATTGGACATGGTTCAGCTTTGATGGGAATGACGAAAAATAGTAATTGATTTAACAATTGCCAATAATAAAATAGATTTTCATCTAGAAGTGACCTTAGGTTGGTATGAGCGAGATCAGTCATCAAACCGAAACAAGAAAGAAATAAAGTGTTTGGAAAAAGCAAAGAAATAAAACGTGGACACAAGTGGAAAATATCCAGGGATATTAACAAATAATAATGAATAACCTTCAAAACAAGAAAAACACAAATATTGAACAATTGAACGATTACATCAACAATAAGAAAAGCACACAAGAATTATTGCCGAAAACAAAGCTTGGGGAGAATTAGTGGAGGTACAGTTAATGAAGTTTAGTATAGAAAAATGAGAAATAAACAAGCTAATGAAGCACCCAAAAAAAGAAATTAAATAGTGGCATTTCAAATCAATGAGAAAGTACATTAGAACATACAAACATAAAATGGCTACAGGAGAAAAGGAAATTTATTAAATAATGAAATCAAACGGAGAAGTAACTAATTCTACACGACTCTTTGCTGACGATGTAATGAACAAGGCAAAGAAAAGGAACGACTTTTATCAAAGCATAAATTGCTAAGATTTAAGAATATATATCAAACAAAGATTGATGATAAAATATTTTTTAGTTAAGTAAGTAGTTGAATTTGTAATCAGCAGTTACCAGTTCTTTGTAAGGAAAATGTTAAATTTACTCGCTCGAACTATAAAAACAAACAAAGCAACAAGTCTATCAAAAATAACTAAACTCCCAAAGGATAAAAGAGAAAAATAAAAACCGCCAAGAACAAACAAAATTCAGGAATATGGTAATATCCCATACTTCGTAAGCTTGGAGATGTATAAGGAATCTGAGAAATAAAAATACAAACAAGACAAATCTTCAAATCATTGATATAAACAAATGAAAAGATTATTATTCAGAAGAACTAAAAAATCTAGAGCTCAGTTCATGAACCACTCTCCTTGAAGATATCAAGTACATGGTCCTGACGTTCGGGTTACAGATAAGGCCATACGTAAACTAATTCAAGTACTAAAAAAGAAAAGACCCAGCGGACCAGAAGAAATCTCAGAGGAACTTCTTAAGAGTGGAACATCAAAACTCACAAATATGCTCATAGTTCAATTCGACAGGTATGTTAATGGAGCCCCAGTACCAAACAGTTGGAAAGAAGGATGGATAACACCGATACACAAAAAAGGTAATAAAAATTATTGCTGCATCTAGGTGACAAGCACGTTCAGCTGACTGTATGGAAAATTATGGAAGATGTTAGTCGAGGATGAATATGAAGCAATAGAACTGGAAAAACAGACGGGATTTAAAGCTGGTCGCTCCTGCATTGTCCACTTATTTACTCCATCCAACTAGATGAAAAAAACGTAGCTAGAGACAAACAAAATCATCTTCTCTTCGTGGACCTGACAAAAGCATACCACATAAACTATGGCAATCAACAATTTTAATGTTTTTATTATAATGTTTAAACAAAAATTAAAATTAACAACCAATTTTCAGATAGTTTTGTAGTGACCAAAGGCTTAAGACAAGGTTGCAGGTTTAAACAAACGCCAACGTTATTTAACGCAGCTTGAAAAAAATGAAGAAGATCGTGTTCCGGAATGGGCATTTAATTAAATGACCAAATAAGCCTATACACGCTCCATTTTGCCTATGGTTGAGACCGGAAAGACCTAGAGTTTATGACAAATCGGCTAATGCGCGAATACGAAGAGTGGGACCTGAGTGTCAATGTCACGAAGACTAAGTACAGCTGCCTATGAGGAAAGAACGAAGATCTAAATATCGATGATGGAAAAGTAATTTCCCCCTGTACCCAATAAATGTACCTAGGAACAAAAATTAAACAATATGGACAAACCGAAAATGAAATCGAAGACAAAATTGCGTTTTCATTCCGGGTGTACATCTGTTCACTACTGTTGTTCTGAAAATAACAGTTTTGCTGACGTTTCGCCAAAATCACATTTGGCATTTTCGAAGCTTTCTTTCTCGCGTCCGAATAAAGGCTCTATTTCAGAACGACAGTAGTGAACGGATGTACACCCGGAATGAAAACCATTGTACATATATATATATATATATATATATATATATATATATATATATATATATATACAGAGCTGCAAGCTCTCAGAAAACTTAATTCTTTTTTTTGATTTAAATCATTTTAATGATTTAAGTCATTTGATTTTAAGTCATTTCTCAAGAGCTGACTTAAGACTTGAAATTTAAGTCTTTTGAAATGACTTGTGATAATTAAAGACTTATTTAAAAATAGAAAAATACTTAAGTCAGTAAGAAAAGACTTAAATCAGTCCTACAAACGACTTAAATCAAAAAAAGAATTAATTCTTTTTAAAAGAAGAATTAAGTCTTGTTTTAAAAAATCATAATTCTTTTTAGCCAGTAAATTGTTTACGCGGCAAGCCGAGGCGGCAGCAGATCAAAGACAATCGTTACCGCGATACCGCGAATACAAAAAAAGTTAGTTTCCAGAACCATATCGACATGTAACGCGTGTGTAGTGAGCCTGTCGTCTGATGTCTTTGCCAAGTGAATCCTCGATTACTATTATTTACATCGATGTGGCTGATATTTTAAGTGTGCAGTTAGTGCAGTGTAATTGTATGTAAATAATAAAATAATTAACTTTTTTTGTGAATTTATTGGAAAGTGGAGGTAAACGACTAACAGGTAAGAAAGAATACATATTTTACAGATGTGCTTATGTCCATATATTATCAGGGGGCAGGGGGTGGTTCACTTTGTGTTATTTAAATTGGAAAACGTGATCGTTATTCTACAGATATAAATTTAAGTAAAATTTGCCCAGACGAGACGAGTGCTTCAAATTAATTTTTTTAAAAATGGGTTAGGACCTAAGATCATTTTTTTATTAAAGCGACAGTGACAGTTCAAAAGTATAGGTTAAAGGTTGGCAGAAAAATTAAAATGCCATAAAATGCTCGCGACATGAAATAGCAGTTAATTATAGAAGTTTTACATAATTTAGATAGGTACCTAAGTTAAGTACCTACCTACGTTCCTATGTACTTATAATAATTAATAATAATTAACAATTGTATTTTTTTGCCGATTTATTTTGGATCGATTTTTGTATAGGAAAAATCTTTGAACATACTCCAAATGAAACGAAATCACTTTAATTTGTGATCAGTTTCTCGAAATAACTATTGCCAACCTTTAACCTAACATTTTGAACTGTCACTTTCGCTTTAATTAAAAAATTAACTTTATCTTTTGTGAGTTTATCATGTCAAAAACTGTCAAAGACTTTTTTACTAAGGGGCAGGCACCGCCATCAGTGGCATCGTGAAAGTTTTGTTTTCAATTTTTGTCAATAATATGGTAAAAACCGCGCATCGATATCTGTTACCGTTACAAAGTTACAGGGTGTTTTTCAAAAATAGGCATTTTTAAAAAAACGTAACTTTTTTGCTATGGAAATTTTTGAGTTTCTGTAAAAACATTTCCAACACAAATTTCTAGGTAGAATTGAATGGTTTAGATTTAATTTTTTTAGAATTAATAATTTTGAGTTATTAACAAAATTTTTTTTTTTATGTGGGACACCCTGTTTATTTTTGCGTCAAAAGATATCACAAAAGATTACACTTTAATTATTATTTAATTAATTAATTAATTATTATTTTTCACACTTCATAAGACTCGTTAACACGTTGAGGTCTTATGAGAAGTGTGAAAAATAGTAAGTTTTAAATTAAGTGTGTTACATCGTTGAATTTGGATTGGTGAGAAGTAACTTTTGACGGAAAAATATACAGGGTATCCCAAAAAATCGATTTTTTTGTTAATAACTCGTTAACTATTAATTCTAAATAAATTAAATATATATATAATATAATTATATAATATATAATATATATATAAATTAAAAGTTGCTATATTTTTTAAAAATGCCTATTTTTGAAAAACTCCCTGTAACTTTTTAACGGTAACAGATATCGATGTGAGGGTTTTACCATTATATTATTGATAAAAATTGAGCTCCAGACACTGACATTAGTTTTGGTCTATCTCTTTTAAAAGTGTCACCATGTAGATACAGGGTGTTCCTGTATACCATAATTACCATATCGTTTCCCATAATGTTACACTGAAAAAGTGACCATGCTGTATACTTACAGAATGTCTAAAGCAAACATGGACGTCGTCCTGGATGAAGATATTATGTTGAACAGTGAAGATCTAGAAGATCCGTTTGCTCCAAGCGAAGATGAGAAAGACCCTGACTACAATCCAGCTACTGAGACTGAGACCAAGAAAAGATCCAGAAGCAATATAAAGGATTATTTTAACGTAAAATCATTAGTGAAGCCGCAAAATCAGCAAGGTGATCAACCGAGTGATCCCAGTGTAATAATGGATATTGATGACGAGTATGAAGACGCTACGATGTCAACATTGTCATTGTCAACAGCTTCATCTACCTCCAGTATTGGATGTCATGATGAGCATGAAGTGACTTCAAATGAATCGGCGTTATTTGATGGAAAATTCTTTAAAATCGTAAGTCGAACTGATGATTCCAAAGTCGCTGCTATTTGTCAAATATGTAAGGGTTCGAAGTCAATAAAAGGAAAGACTACAATAACAACAAATTTTATAAGACACTTAAAGGTTAAACACGCCACAGCGTTCGATGACTATATTAAATACAAACGCTTGAAAAAACAAAAAAGTGTATCAAAGTCAAAACGTAATAAGAATGAGAATGAAAAATCCCCCAAGCAGATGGTCCAGATGCCATCTAAGAACACTAAACAACTCGACATCAGATATAGTGTGGCTCAAGCAAGTGCCATTACGCAAGATCAATTCGATCAGCGACTTCTTAAATTTGTCATTAATACCATGAGCGCCGTTTCAGTTCTTAGCAATCCCAATTTTGTCCAGATATTTGATGGACTCAATTTAAATGTTATGTCAAGAACAACTGCGATGAAAAAAATATCGATGCTATGCACAAGTTTTTTTAGTGATATTAAATCTTCTGTACAAGATGTGCCATTTGTATGTACCACAGCTGATATTTGGTCATCCAAGAAAAGAAGTTTTTTAGGAGTGACATGCCACTGGATCGATGAAGAATCACTTCAACGAAAATCAATCGCATTAGCATGCAGACGTTTCAGTGGGACTCACTCATTTGACAAGATTGCCGAGATGTTAGAAGATATTAACAATTCTTTTGGCTTGTCTGAAACAAAAATAATAGGAACAGTCACTGACAACGGATCTAACTTTGTCAAAGCCTTTAAAGAATTTGGAATAAATCTACACAGGGATATTATTTTAACCGTCATAAATGAGGAAGAAATGGAGTTTGACGAAGAAATCATTTTGGAGGATTCTGCAGTAAATGATGAAGATGAATTGGTAATGCCAGCATCAATCTCCGAAAATGACAGTGAAACCAATTCAACTAACATAGTTTTACCCAACCATTTTCGCTGTGTGACTCATACCATAAATTTAATAGCCACAACCGACATAATTAAAGTAATAAACAAAAGTCATTCTTTACGTAGTAAGCATACAGCCATAATGAATAAGTGTTCTTTATTATGGAATAAGTGTGGTCGCCCAAAGTCTGCAGAGATTATAAAAGAAACTTTAGGTCATTATCTCAGCTACCCTGGGGTGACTAGATGGAACTCCTATTATGATGCGTTAGCCCAAATTTTTAAGCAAAAAGAAAAATTAAATACTTTGTTTGAAAAATTAGACATCAAACAACACATTTTAAAAGAAATTGACCTCGAATATATTGAAGAGTACCTTAAAATTCTACAGCCTTTAGCTTATGCGATCAACATACTGCAAGGTGATCAAAACACTTACTTTGGTAGCGTTCTCCCAACAATAGGTAGCTTATATACTAAATTTCAAAAACTTAAGAGTCAAAATTTCCGATTTTTAAATACTGTAGTAGATAGTTGTTTAACTTCACTTACAACCCGGTTTGAGAATTATTTTTCTTTAACAGATCTGTCTCGGTTTGCTTTAATTTCTTCTGTTACACACCCGAAATTCAAGTTACGTTGGTTAACTGCTTTTAAAGGTACTGATGGATTCGTCCTAACTACCAGTGAAATAAAAACCATAGTAATTCAGGCTATATCTGAGCTTAGCCCAATAGAAGAAAATGCTCAACCGAAATCAGTAATATCTCCTGAAAATAGGTTCGAAAATGATTTTTTTGAATTCGACTTTAATGATACAAACTAAAAAGTAGCAACCAGTTCATTAAATGAATTTGAGCTGCAATATTTACAATACATACAAGATCCCGAGACAGACATCGCAATGTTAAATAAGTATCCTTACATTAAATGAGCGTTTATAAAGTATAATTCAGTTTTGCCTTCTTCTGCTCCCGTCGAAAGATTGTTTTCGTACGCTACTTTTATCAATTCTCCTAGGCGGCATGCCCTGTCTGACAAAAATTTTGAAAATCTTGTAATACTAAAAGCCAATAAAATATAATTTTTTATATTTTATTCACTTTATTACATAATAGTATTTATTATATTATAAGTATTTGTTGTTTTAGTTTTATTTGAAAACTGGATAAGTACATACAATAACTATGTTTTATGTTTTTAGTTTTTATTTTATTTATATATATATATATATATATATATATATATATATATATAGCATATAGTTCATTATATTTTTTATGGTTTATAGGTAAGGTACCCATTCTAAAAATAAACCGTTTTATTTTAAGAGGTTGTATTCTGTTCTCACCTGTATCTAAAATATATTAACAATATAAATGGGCCGAGTCAAACAAAAACGTAATAATACGGCCACCAATAAACTAAATATCGTTAATACAAGAAAAATAATAATCATTTTAAAAACATAGTTACATCTACTTAAATTGAATTTTGCTTGTACTATAGTGTGTTTCACTTTTCATGACTCCCATATAGGTCCATTATTAGTGATATTGGAGCTATAATTTATATCAGTGTATAATATACTCTTAGGACTATAATAGTTTGATTTGAGTCATTTTACTAACTTAATTCGTAGATCGGCATGATTTCAGTCAAAAATATAGACTTAAAGTAATGAAACTGACTTAAATTACATTATATTGATTTCAGTCTTTACGAAAATGACTTGACTTGAAAAAAATATTTAAGTCAAAGACTTAAAACTTAAATCAATTGAACTTTATGTTGAATAAGACTTAAAACTTAATTCATTTTGATTTTAGAAATGACTTAAGACTTAAGACTTCAGTCTTTTTAAAACTGACTTGTTGCAGCTCTGTATATATATATATATATATAACCAATGAAAGGGTACGAGAAATAATGGACCGAACAACAACAATAATCCACATAGTGCAACAAAAACAGCTCTGATGATACGGACACGTTCAAATAACGAACAATAATAGGCTACCCAAACAAATCATGGAATGGCAACCCTTTGAAAAAAGGAAAAGAGAAGGACCAAAAACCACTTAGATTAGCGGAGTTCAGAAGGCAATGTCCGAGAGAGATTTGCGTTCAGGAACGTGGAATAGACGCGAGTGGAAACTGGGAACCGGAAGGCGCAGGACGATATAAATCGGATATTATATGTAAATATTAAATTATCCGATCAAAATAAAAATATCAAATGCGACCCTGGCAACAGGTAAGTAAAGAACGACTACTGCCCGGAGTCGTCATCATCAACCCGCGGAACAACAAATACGTAATCACAGAATGATTGTGTGTGCAGTGGCCCCTCGCCAGGTGCGTGGTTAAGTTGGGGGACCCACGCGCCGCCAGAACAGCTGCATGGGGTTGCAGCCCCTTTCTAGGAACACATGCCGTGACGTATGTGCTCGTATGTGTCACCTATATGCGTGCACATCGGCAACTATTGTCTGATCTGAAATATGTAAATGAATTTCTATTGTTCAACTAGGAATAATAATGCAAAGCTTCGACTTAATGCTTCTTTTTGCATGCGTCTTTATACTGCTGCCAAATTGGTTATTATCAAGCTTGACTGAACAAATATATGACCTTTGGAAGAAGCATTTGAGGGACGAGAACATTTGAAGTAATTATAGTATGCATTCCTGTACACAATTCTGGTTTTCCTACAAAGGCCTGAACTTTAATGCAGGCAAGTAGTTGGTACCATCATTTTCGCTCTATTCTATCATAACTTGTACTGAAAGTATTAAGAATTTTTTAGATTTTCTTCTTGGATACAATGTAATGATAAGAACAATTCATTAATGAGTCTAACAACTATTTGTAAATATGTAAATTATAAGGAATATTCTTATGGTCAATATATATTTTTACTCAATTTATCTTCTGCTAATAATTTAAATAAATAACTAATCATTGCTATATCATATTCTGTGTGTTATAGGGAATTTGGTACAAACAGAAAATGTCTACATGACGACATACCCTAGTGGTAATCAGTGAATGATTATAATATTACTAAAGTATTAAAGACGGATCGTATGATTAATATGTTGTTTGACGTGATATAATATGAGTGGGCGTCATTCATATTTTTATTTTAGTTTACCCAACGTAAATATTACATTTTTAATAAAAACCTTAATTTTTTCTGATTTTTAAATACATTTGTTTATGCGTTTATGTAGATGCTTAACCTAATTTGTATACATACAATGTGTAACAAAAGTCTGGAAACCTCCAAATAGCTCGAGAATCTCTTATCTAATTTTAATTCAATTTATACCAGCCATGTATGGAAATGCGACGAACGAAGCCGCGGGCGACATTTGCAGCATTGCCAATTTTACCGTTTTTCAGTAATTGATGGGATCTTAAATTTTTCAGATAGAATACTCTGTATTTTACTACATTTTCCGAATCTAATAGTTATTCTAAAGATGTTTTCTAAGATAAAAGTTTATTTTCTTGAAAGTTAGGAATGTTAATTTTTCACCTGAACGGAAACCAATATTTAAATACCAGTTGGGTTTTCTTAACGTCAAATTTGAAATAACGAATTCATTAAGCGAAATCCTATTTGGGAACCAAAGAAGAATAAGATAAAGCGAGTTTGTGAAATATTTAATGATAAATGTCCTAGTTGAAATCCAATAGCAAAGTTTATTCTGTGCGAGAAAATGTAATGCAAAAGCATTTTCCGATTCTTCCAATTACCGTAAAGGGCTTTTCTAAAACACATTTAGTTTCTAAATTCAAAGGTTTTTGAGTAAATTTTTAGATACCTAATAAAAATGTTAAATACTAAATACCTAATCGAAATACTAATTGCAGCTAAAGAGAGTAGATTTTGAAAAACTCATACCAAGTGCTTAAAGTTTTGTTTACTTGCATCTGACAGTTAGCTAAATATTGCGGAAAGATATTCAAAATGTTAAGAAGGCTCTTAGTTTATTCGATATTTCTACATTCATTTTCAATTCGTTGTCTGAGATCCTCTAGGTTCAACGGCTTAGTTTTGGAAACAACAGTCCAGAGGTGTCCCCACAAAAAAATCACTTTGGAGAGAGAGCTGGCCATTTATTATTGCCCGTTAGCGTAATGTGGGAGTGCACCATCCTGCTTATTTGGTATTGCATTATTAACTAAAAAACATTTTGAGTATAAATTCATAATAGTTTAGAACAATTTTAGATCTTAATAATTGTAAATATTTGATACCACTCAAATTTCCTTCTAAGAAAAAGAGCTCAATTATACTTTAACCTCTTATCCCAGCCCAAACGTTAAGTTTTTGATATATTGAAAATCATGCCGGTTGCCGGTTACATTTAAAGTGATGAACTTAAATCTGGATTGGCGTTACAAAATTCCTTCATAGTCTCACAGACTTCTAAACTCCTGTCGTAATCATCATCAGAAAGCTTGTGTAGTCGATGCACGGAAATATGGGATACGTCCTGGTTTACTCCAATTCGTCTTGTGGAAAGATGGGAATTTCCTCCAAACTGAGTAACATATTCAAAACTATATCGTCATTTGTCGCTGTTTTAGGACGGCCAGACCTCGCAGCATTCTTCACATGTCCTGTTGCATTAAATGTTATCAAAAATTAATTAAAATTGGACCAGCGATTTTCGAGATATTTGGAGGATTCCAGACAGGTACCACAATTAACCCCCGTGTTTAGCATGCTGGAAAGTAATACCTAATACAAAAGTTATAAAGATTCATTTGTAGGTTTTAAATATGCTGCTAGACAATATACAGGGTCTTCCACAAAAAAGTTTCAAACCAAAATTAACGTTTTTTACATGGAACACCCCGTATTTGATCCGAAATTTGAAATTTTTAACCATATATATATATATATATATATATATATATATATATATATATACTTGTTTTTTTAAGATTCTTGAACCTTGTTAGATATATTCCAGGGAGTTTTCTTGGGTTAAGGTTCGCAGGAGGTAGAGTTAATGGATTTTTTCTTGTATCATATTTTTATTTCAAAATATTGATATTAAAAACAAACGTTTCGACTAATACTTAGTCTTCATCAGTGTTATTATAAGGTAATATACCTGTAATAAGGGTCAGTTTCAACAAACAAATAGATAGTAAATTTTAAAATAATTGACTTACCTATAGAGGAAAATGATTTAATAAAATTCCATTTATTCAAGCATATAAAACATTATTAGACAACGGCACATGATCAAGACAGACATAAAATTATTACACACATGCAAATAATGTTTTTTTATGCCTAAGTGGTTCATCTACCGAAATAAGTACCATTTATATTTTTATTATTGGGAAATGTATTATGTAGTATTTGTTTATTGTAGGGTTATTGCTTTAATTTTTATTTTGTCAAAGTTAAAATTAGTAACGGTTAAGAACTTTTGTTCCTTTAATTTATCTATGATTTTAAAAATTAACTAAACAAGATTGTTGTAAATTTTGCTGAGATTTTAAATAAGTATCTATTCTGTCGTTTGTAGAGTGAGAATTTTTTTATATATAATATCATTTTTATAAAGATTTAAATATTCTATTAAGTTTTGTCGAAAATCCAAAGCTCAAAAGCTGTCACAGCTCCATAAGCTTTAAAGAATTATTTTTTGCAATTTTATGATAGATTAAATAATAACAGAGTTTTTAAAAATATTTTATGGACCGACGAATTTAGTTTTTCTACTAGTGTTGTAATAATAATACAATTACATTTCTACTCGTGTTGTAACAATAAACAAAATGTTAGGCACTGGGCAGTGGAAAATCCAAATTTTACGTTGGAAGTGCTTTTTAGAGGTCGTCAGTCTACCAATGCGTGGCGTAGGATTTAAATTCTTTAAAGGTCGTTTAACCGGGGAGTCATATTACCCATTTGTGTGAAACGAGTTATCTGAACCACTATTTACCAGTAAGGCAGTATCAGAGAAGAATTTTTCACTATGATGATGCTTCACCTCAAACTGTTCAATAAATGAAACATTTTTTGGTTCAAAAATATGAAGAATGGAAGGATGGATTGGGCGGAACGCCTGTAAATAGCCCTGATATGAGGCCGATGGATAACTCTCTATGATGATGAAATTGATAATCTGAATAAAAGAAATATACTTTTAATAGAAAATGCCATTGCAAAATTGTAGACGTGTTATGAAGAATGCCTGCAAAACGATGGGAGAAATATAAGATACGATTTTATTATTGATGTCCTTAATGTAATAAAATGCTTTAAATTATTATTTTCATAAATAGACAAGTTCGGTGGTTAGAAAACCTAGCAAAAATCATTATTTAAATGGCTATAGGTCAAAAACAACTGATTTTAGATATTTAATTTTATATTCAAAATTTCAAGTAGAATTCAAATTTCGGATCAAATGCAGAGTGTGCCATTTAAAAAACAGGAACTTTGGTTTGTAAGTTTTTGTGCTAGACCCTTTATATTTGACTTTATATTTAAAACTCACAAATTAATCTATTTATTAGGCTAAACAAAGGGGTTAAGGGGGGTTGTACTTTATAAATGGGTCACCCGGCACATATGGAATTTTTTGTCACCCCCAATAAAGTACTGTGAAAAACAGAAAGATAAAGACACCTGTTACCTGTTTATTCAGACTGCTTTGTACGCGAAGTATTTCTGGCTGATTTCTTCAAGCAGGTCTTACAGATAAACAAGACCCCTTATTACGTCTACAAACGTAACGTGAATTCATTCAAGGAATAGTGACGTAACAATGGGGGAGATTTTGCATCATATTGTGGCATTTTTTAAATATGATTTGTTCTGAAATGTATTCGTTATACATAAGATACTTTTTTTAAATTGTATCACTTTCTCAGTTCTTTTAATTGTACCCATTTGGAAGTTAAAGACGGACAAAATTAATGAACCTTCGTACCGAGAAGTGTTTGAAATAATCATGTGGAGCTTTACTTTTAAAAAATAAAGAAAATATTGCTAAATAATTTTCATGTTGAGATAAAAAATATTATTTTTTTCCTTTTTTTTATGTTTTTTTTTGTTTCACCCCTTTTACTTCCTCCGTAAAAGTGAGGTATTGTATTCGTGAAAAAAAAAATCACCCAACCAGGTTTTTACATATTTTCACGTTTTAGGGTTGTTTGTTGTTCGCGGCATAGCTTAGAAATTACTTTCCCGATTGATTTCAAATTTTGTTGAAACATTAAGAGTCATATGGAGATGACCTGGCAGTATTCTATTAAAAATCCAATATAGCGGAACAAAATGGCGGCCTAGTGAAATATTAATAATAATTACTAAAAACTAATTATCCAATTGACCTCAAATTTTGAATATAAATCAAGAGTTACATAGGATTGAACTGGTAACATTTTGGTACAAATCTAAGATGGCAAAACAAAATGGCAGCCTAATAAAATAACAAAGAAAAGAAAAACAATGTCTCGGTCTCAGTCAAGTGGTTTAATACTGGAAAAAGCTACGATTACCCGTGTTTCGCCAAACAAACAGGCATCATCAGATTTAGAATGCATTAAAAGCCTAATAGTAACGTATTTGATAAATTAAGAATTAAAAAGCCTACCTTAAAACAACAAAAACGTTTAAAATATATAAGACTGGCACATACAACTACATAATTAGACAAACATATAAGAGATATTATGTTTTTCAATGCAATTCCAAGGCCATATTTTAAAAATCATGATTTTTTTGTCTCATTGTTTCAGTGTTTTATGTTGTAAATTCAAAAATTAATTGGCCAGAAAGATAATTTTCTTCCTTTTTCTTTTACTTATTTCTAAAAAAAATTATTCTAATATTTATTAATTTAATATATACCTACATGTGCAATTTTCTATGTATACGATTAGGATTATTAAGATTTAGCTACCTATTTATTCACATGCACACGGTATTTGGGGTTCGCCTTCTTTAAACAGGTCTTACAGATAAGCAAACCCCTTATTTCACCTTCTTCAAGCAGGTTTTACAGATAAGCAAACCCCTCATATGTTGAATGAGTCACGTACGTCACGCGAGTTCATTCAAGAAATCGAGACGTTCGACATTAGAGTTTCACTATAAAGAGCCGAAAGAAATAAAGAAACACTTTTCGGTTTTTCTTAAAATATATTTTTTGAACGGTACAAGTTAATGATTTGCTTAAAGATTAATTAGACATTAAATATAGAAATGAATAAGTTACATAACTATACAACGACCCTATAATAGCAAGTAAACTGATAAATAATTATTTCGCATGTTGTAATCAGTGACAATAAAGAACGACATTTGATGTAATTCGTAACATTTTATTAAAACAATAATAATTAATTTTAACAAATTGAGAAAGTGTGTGTGTTTTAAATTTCCTTCGCCCGGTTCAAAACTAATATTTCGATCCTCGTGCTCGGTCGATTGCTAGACTACTAACGCTTTCAAGAAAAATAATACCAACGGTTTGGATACCCAAAGAAAGCTCAGACTGCGACTGTATAGTTTTTTCAATGAGTTTATACTTAAAACAATATATGGTCAATAATTATGATTAATGTTGTTGTTTCTCACACTCCTTCTCTACTATAATAATAATTACAATTTTATTGATCAATTAACCAACCCACTTTTTTTCATGAAATAATTCAATTTAAACCTGTTTAATGGTTTAGTTAACAGATCTGCAACCATTTCTTCTGTTCTAAATGCAATAACTTTGTTTTCATCAAGATTCTTAATAAAATGATATTTTGGTTGGGTTTGGTAAGGTTATTAAATCGGCGATTTGATATCTGTTTTAGGCAACTCTGATTATCCTCAAAAATAACCGCATCTGATTCTTTTCTATAAATTATTTTATTTAATTTACAGACTAAAAACTTTGCACCTTAACGTCAAAATCTTCGGGTTGTTACATATATATATATCCCTTCTTTAAGTTCCCCGTTAAGAAACGCTGTTTTTCCAAAATGTTTTATTAGCAATTTTTGTTTTCCTGCTATAGCTAACAATATTCTTAACGTAGTCCGTCGTACTACGGGTGCAGAAACTTCGTCATAATCAAGTCCATATTTTTGTACAAAGCCTTTTGTAACAAGCCGTGCTTTCTATTTATTTTGTAAACTGCTTCACTGGTTTTTAATTTGAAATCCAATTTACATGGCACGGTCTTTCGATCTTTAGGCTTAGGAACCAAATGTTGACAATTTTCTCTGTGACTTTCATTAAGTTTTAATACTTGTTCAAACTTTACTAGTTTGTACAGTTCTGGTGAGAGTTTTGTTTTTTTCGTGTTTGTATGTCACATTAATCACCGTTAATGTGAACTTTATATCCCGCACTTGTCAGTTTTTTAACCGATATTAAGTTGCGGAACAATCAGTACATCATTTATTCCCGTATATTGTCCTTTTTCCGCCAGCCGCACGACACCTTTTCTACTCCCATCAAAGTCCCCATAAAAAAACCTTAAAATTCACCATATGACTCGCGCCTTCGAATCGATAAATCACGAGGTAGAATTTCCTTCGACACTCCTTGAGCCTTGATATGATTCGTCAACCATAAAACATGCTTCTTTTTCTTCAGTTTATCCCTCGGTGACTATATTTGCTTTATCCTTGCTATTTTTCAATGCTTTATAATTAAAGCATTCCGTTCTGAAGTCGTCCTTCTTTTTACAAAAATAGCAATGTCTCGGCTCATCTCTCGCCGAATAAGTTTTGTACCTTTCATATACTGTTTTCGACACCGATTCTTCTTGTACCTTAGCAGCTCCCTGACGTCTTCTATATTCATCTATTAGCTTACTCTTAACAAATTCCAGAGTAAATTCACTGGCTGGTCGGCTTTCTAATACAGTAATTAATAATATGAATCCGGTAAGCTCCCCAACAAAAAGTGTGCAGCAAGTCTGTCTTTTAAAACTATTTTTTGGGTTTTTCCGCCTTAGAAAACTGAAAAAAATAAAAAATAAAATATAATTACCCTATAAATTGAATAGATAGTCTTGAGTTCCTCGGGTATCTTCGTAGTGGACCCAGAACTCAAGACTATCTATTCAATTTATAGGGTAATTATATTTTATTTT
Organism: Kuschelorhynchus macadamiae; assembly: GCA_030620095.1. Lineage (NCBI taxonomy): Eukaryota > Metazoa > Arthropoda > Insecta > Coleoptera > Curculionidae > Kuschelorhynchus > Kuschelorhynchus macadamiae. The sequence goes on from JAUTXW010001365.1 coordinate 1,043,791, forward strand.
TTATTTTTTTCAGTTTTCTAAGGCGGAAAAACCCAAAAAATAGTTTTAAACCATGAATCCGCCACTACAATTTCGTAAGTCTGTCTTTTGGTTCTTCTCCCAAGGCAGACAGGTTGTCTGATAGGTATAGAAATGAACTAATATGAGCTTCCATGACACCACCTTTTTCCAAAGATAGTCTGCAAAGTTGTTTAAGTAAAAATACCATACTCGACAAGCTGGATGATATTATTTTAGGGCTTCCCATCCTTCATGTGCAAAATCTTTGATCCTTATGTGTACCAGTGGATTAGTTTCAACAAGCAAGACTATTGTTGATAATGTCTTATCGTTTTTCTTTTTTCAATTATTATCCTTATTTGCTTCGGAATGCAAATTTTCTGACACAACATTAAATTAATTTAATTAGTAGCATCATTACTAGGTAACTCCATGTTTGATAATTTTCTCCATTTAATTTTTCAACACTAAATTTCGCACTTTTCGCCATTGTTGCACTTTACATTTGCACAAATTTATTAATTCTGTGTCTTCTTGTCACTAGGCGAACATTGTGCCTGGGCCCACAACATGTTGTACTCTGTGGCAAGAAAGAACGACAGTTGACATAAATGCTAACATTTTATTAACACAACAATAATTAGTTTTACCAAATTGATAAAGTGTCTGTGTTTTAAATTCCGGACGCCCGGTACAAAAATAATATTACGATCTGCATGGTCGGTGGATTGCTGAAGCCGGACTAACTTGTGATGTTGAACGGCTGAATAAACGCTTTCAAGAAAAATAATACCAATGGTTTAGATAACCCAAATAAATCTCGGACTGAGACTGTATTGTTTTTCAATTGTGCAATAAAAATGGTTTATACTCAAAATAAAATATTAAGAAATCATGGTTCATGGGATTAGACCGTGTCAAATGGATCCCGAAGATATTTTGGTCAGTTCCAATGTAGAATTACTTTACACAAATGTACCAGTCAACGACTCAAATCCCATTATATCTGACGTATTGGTTCATAATAATCTTGACAAGAACTTAATAGACTTAGTGGAAGCTTGTCTTACATCCACTTATTTCATATTTCAAGAAACTATGGGATCTCCTCTATCACCTGTGGTACCGAATATCTTTATCGAAGCCTGTGAGGATGTTATTCTAACATCCGCTCCACTAAAATCGAAACACTGGTTTAGATATGTAGATGACACTTTTGTTATTTGGCCTCATGGACAGGATAATCCCCTTATATTTCTGGACGTCTTTAATCAACAACATCATAATATTGAGTTCACAATCTAAACTGAATCTAATGAAACGATTCCATTTCTAGACGTATTTGTTCAAAGGAAGGAAACTGGTACATTAGGATATTCTGGGTATAGAAATATATATTTAAGTATATAAATATATACTTAAATGCAAATTCCCACCACCATCCATCACAAAAGAAATCGGTTATTAACTCACTAGTATTTAGAGCCATTTCGATTTCTGATCAAGATTCTCTAACATCGGAAACATCGAAACTGACCGAAGCTCTGAGAGAGAACGGCTATTGCACTAAAGATATTACGCGTTCAATTAAAAGATATAGTAATCCGACTCCGTGAAAAGTGAATGATAAGGAGCCACTGTTTTATTTTGTTCTTGGTTCACCTAGTTTTCGTAATAAAACTGATTCGTAACAAACAAAACTTAACTTCAATAAAAATTAAATGTAAGTAAAATAATCATAGGTACAGCCCTTTACACTTCAAATATCTAGGCGAAAGTCCTCTATCGAGATTTCAAAACTATATACCCAAATCTTAATTTCTAAAGTCACACCCTCTCTAGCACTAGAAAGACGATGACCATTCTTTCTTGGAATCGAGAGCCCGTTAGAACATATCTAGCTGGTACTTAAAGGGCGTTTTTGTGTGACGAATTTATTGCCAAGCTAACATGTTTTAGTTTTAGTACCATTATCGTTATTAACTTATGGTTATACTAAACAGCCACCACATAACACTACAGGCAAAACAAGACGATTACTTCGGCGGTCCAATATACGTACAATCTTCAATACACATAAGAACATTGGACAATGCTTGCGATCTTCGAAAGATATTGTACTTTTTCAAACAGAAGGCGTATATAAAATTCCTTGCCCCTGTGAAGAAGTGTACATGGAAGAAACAGGAATATCAACTAGAGTTAAAGAACATGAACGATCTATTAAAAGGAAACAAATTGTTCAATCTGCTATAGCTGAAAATCAGCATACCAATGTAAAGAAAAACAAGGTTCTAGCTTCGGTTCCGGGATTTCATAAACGGAAAATTAGAGAATCTATTGAAATTTTTAAACTTACAAAAAACTTCAATAGAGGTACGGGTTATAGTCTACATAGCACGTGGAAACCGATCTTAACACAGGGTCACGCTTCGGAGAGTACAAGACGGGTATAAAAGCCCTCCTGAATTTCTGCGAGCTCCTTCAGTGTTCAGATCTCGTAAAGTAAAAATCCCTGAAGATTCCTCGTGCAATCGAAGACGAATAGTAATTCCAATTTGACACGGTCTAATCCCAAAAACTACGATTTCTTAATTGACCAAAGCCGTGAAGGCTTCCGTTCTATGTCAGAACAAAATATTTCAATAAGTATTATTAATGTTACCATGAATTTTAATAGAAGAATAGAAATACCACAAAAAGAAAGTTGTAACAGGTATTGAAGCTGTCGCCAGAAAGATGCAAAAATCTACGCAGTAAATATGTAGATAACGCCAAAGCAGAACCCAATCCTTGCCTATCGGTTCATTTATATGGTCAAGCGATATCACTACCAGTATTGCGAGATGTAATTGCTAGCATTTAGTATATGCAGTCCGAGAGGACCATTTACCCTGAAGTCTTAAATAAAACGTTTGATGTAGCTGCTGGCATTCAGTATGTGCAGTTCAAGTCTTGGACTATAATTTAATCTGAGGTCTTAAATAAAATATCTTATCAGACGTGTGAACAGCTATAGATACAGAGGAATTTAGGATTCAGGACTGCCGTTCTAGGATCGTGGCAAAGACCTATAAAAACATTTATTAATCTATTATTGCCCCAATGGAGTTTGAGCTTGACCTGAAGAAAATGTTCACAGTGTTCGCCGTTCTATCTAAATAATAATACTGAATAAACCAATAGCTATATAATAAAGAGTAAGAATTGCAAATAATAAATTAACATACAAATCATACGAATGAGTGAAAAAATTGTCAATACAGTACACCACACACTTCATTAAACATTAAAGTTTAAATATAAGTATATGTACAAATATTAAAAAAAAGCTTTTTATATTTATGAAGTTTGCTTACCAATTTACCTAGCCCTTATTATAAAATAGTAAAATATCATCTCTAGGATTAAGTCCACTGGAAATATTAATAATTATAATTTACATCGCAATAAATTATTACGTTAGCTAAAATTTCCCAAATAATATATCATTAAATAAGCCGCACTAGCTTGTTATGGATGTATTATTTAATGAAACGTAACAAAACAGTATATAATCAGGGGGTAATATGGCGTCCTGTATCTTTTTATTTGCATCACCAGTCAAACGACGCCGAAATAATTAAAACTTATATCTAAATCAAAGCTGATCGAGCTCATCGAAAATTCTGTTGATAAAATTATTTTAATAATAGTCCGTTTGCACCAATTAAAAGTATAATTTTTTTATTTATTTTGCTGACAACAGTTTATACAAAAAAAAGCCACAACAACGTCAAATCTAAAAAAAGACACTACAAGGATTTGATATTAACTTAAAAACAATACAATAGAGCATACATTCCAGATCTAATTAACGAGTAGATTTAATTACATATATAACATTACCCATAATTAAACGAACAAAATGATTTTTCTAAGAGATACTCTTTGACTGCCTTCGCAAACCCCTTAGCTCTAATAAATTGCTCTAAAGGCAGTAAATTAAACGCTTTTATGGCAGTGAATTAAATGCTTTTATGATTCTGAAAAATCTGGTACCATGACCAGGTGTTCTTAAATTATTTTTATTTCTAATAGATATGATGATGGAACTAGCGTAAAAATCTGAATTTCTAGGAAACAAATTAGGAAATCTTTTTACAAACATCACCAGTCTTAAAAAATATAAGGATTGAACCCTGAAAAATGAAAGATCTTTAAAATAAGTTCTACAAGATGTATTGTACCTAAACCCAGCAGACAGCGGATAATCCTTTTCTGCAGAACAAAAACCGTATGTGCCTGATATGATGAACCCCAGAAAATTATTCTATATGATATAATCGATTGAACTTTAAGATAAACTGGAATCTATAAAAACTACAAGAAATTTGGTGAAAGGTATTACAGGAGTGGACTTGTCATTTAACTTGATGTAAGGGAAGTTATTTATTGCCCTTATGGAGAATAATATAAAACCAGTCTTTGATACATCCAGTTTCAAGCTATTGTGGGCACATCAAGCCGACATTCTTTCCGCCAGTTTCGATCCAACTGTTGATATTTGGGAAACTCCTGAATCTACTATAATCAATGAAGTGTCATCTGCAAATTGGAATATATTATTTGCTCTGAACGTATTTGGCACATTATTTACGTAAATCAAAAATAGCAAGGGACTAAGAATTGAACCGTGATGAACTTCCCGATCTTCGGCCTTTGAGATAAGAAATGACAAGGTCATTACATCTTCCTCTTAAGCCATAACTATAAAGATTTTGTAGCAATATGTCATGATTAATCGTATCAAAGGCTCTTGAGAGATCAAAATACAAACCACCAGCTAGTTTTCTCTGATCCATTGCTTCAACAATTACCGAAATATCCCTAAAAATTGCCAGTTCAGTTGACACGCCCTTCCGAAATCCAAATTGGCATTCCCTGAGAATATTATTAATGTTTAAAAAGTCCAGCATACGCCTGTGAATGACTCACTCAAAAACCATCGACAAGGATGGCAGCAGTGACACTGGTCTATAATTTTCGACCTTACATTTAGACCCCTTTTTATATATAGGAATAACCTGGGTTTTCTCTTTAAATTTTAAAAATACTAGGAAAACAAATGACAGACTCTGCCAACAGCGTTAAGCCTTTTGAAATTCAAAACGCGAGGATTCTAGCGAACGATATAACTACATTATATTGCTCGGTTCATTGTCACTAATAGAATAATCCACGCGATTACACTCAAATATTAATTGCATTCTGCAAACATAAAAAGCGCATAATATTTAAAGTATCTAAAGAGATCTCATCTCTTTCAATCGATGATAAAGGAAACAATTAGTCACATCTCTGTATGTTAATTTTTTTCTTTTTTTTTTTGCCTACATTCTTTCAACCACATAATAAATCGATTACGGTGCCTGTATGCCGAGTAAAAAATCTCAAGTGTAAACTACCTCTCTTTTAAGATTTCTCTAAAGTCTTAATATCGATGTTAGGTATCCTTTTCCAAATTTTAACTATGGGAGTCAATATCAGCTGAAACTATTGAACCAGTTACCTTTTCATTCTTGATTACCTACACACCTTATGTTTGAATAATAGCATAGGTGTCAACTTTTGAGCAATTGTTTTGTAACACACTTTCTAGAGTTCCTAGATGCCTAAGAATATGTTTCATCAATTCTGTCTGTCTGTCTGTGTGTTAGTTCGCGAATAGCTTAAAAAGTACTTACCAGATTGACTTGAAATTTTAGGGTCATAGATAATAATATTTTAGTAAAAATCCAATATTCAGCAACAAGATCCGCTAGTGAAACGTTAAAAAAGTATTACTAAAAAAACTAATTATCCATTTTTTCTCAAATTCGATTCAAAAATCGAGTGTTATATCGGAATGAACTGGTAACATTTTAGTAGGATTCCAAGTTAACAAAACAAAATGGCGGTCTAACAAAGAGTTAAAAAAAATCAGTCTGAAAAAACTACTTACCAGATTAATTTCGAAATTTGTGCAAGCATTAAGGGTGGTATAAGGAAAAACTGGTAAAGTTGTGGTACGAATTCAAGATGGCGAAACAAAATAGCGGCCAAATAAAATTTGAAAAAATCAACGTCATAAATCTTATTCAAATAATTCTAAATGTTGTAGAAATAGGATCCTAGATCCGCAAAACATGATTTCTTAATTCAGTCGGTCTGTTCATTGGTCTGTCTATCGGTCTGTCGGTCTGTTAGCTCTCTGTTCGCGGCATAGCTAAAAAACTGCTTACTAGATTGACTTTAAATTTTAGTCAAAAATTAAGGGTCACATGGGGTAACACGGTAACATTTTGGTAAAAATCCAATATGGCGAATTAAGCGACCCTAGATGCCAAAAAATATGTTTCCTCAACTTCGTCGGTCTGCCTGTCTGCCTGCCAGTTCGTGGCATAGCTTAAAAATTACTTACCCAATTGACTTCTGATATTTTGGTAAAAATCCAATATGGCGGCCTGGCGCATGGCGAACCGTTAAAATCTGACTTAAGGTCTTCTATACTGTACTGATAGAGACCTTAAGTCAGAAACAGATGTCTATTGGCCAAATTTCATTGCTTTAGCAATTATACAGTAGAAAAAAACTTTTTCTACTGTATAATAGTTCTTGCCGCGTTAATGTTTTCCTATTTTCGATTTACTTACTCTTGGGGATTTTCGCCTCAGAAGCCTATATGCTTCTCCGTGGTGATAGAGTATCAAGTCCGGCGAAGATTTCGGATGTTTTCTTAATAACCACAAATGCCGGTTTGGCTCCTGTTGGTGATACTTTTGTGGTCTTGTGTATTAATTTTGGCGCTAGTTGTACTCGTCTTTCAGTTAGTCATCCCAAAAGAAAATACTTTTTCTATATTATATAATAGTTTTTGTCACGTTAATATTTTATATTGCCCAAAAACTCCAGTACAAGAAAGTAAGGAAAAGGGATCTAACGAGAGATTAATGATTGTTTAATGACCAGCGTTCAATCACTCCGAGGCGTGAAAATCGGTTTTGGTGCGGACCGACATCTCTACCGGTCTCAAATCGAGGGTTACAACAACACTCTCTGTACTATGTGGTGTTGCCGATTTGGCCATATGGCCTCTCGAGACCCACTTAATTACCGTTCGGATGATGGCATTGATTCATGAAACCCTACATTCTGCTAAACCTTACCATGGGACTTCTGATTCATTTCTGGAATCACGTAAAAAAATATGACATATATCAAATTTAGAAGTGTGGCTTCTCTAAATTTTTTATAAAGATTTTTAGAAAACATAAAAATTACATTATTCACTGTCGCTCTTACTTTAATTACATTTTGTAAGAAAGTGAAAAGAAATTTATTAAATTCCGTTGGTAAATTTCTAGCTTCGTATTGCCTTAAGAAGAATTTTGTAGTATTAAATAAAAAATTAAAAATATTAAAGGTCTCTTCTCAAGGGAAATATTATATCACATACCCAGGTGGAAAGTGTTTCATTAACGTCGAGAGATTAATTAGTTAACCAGAGGTGCCAGAGGCGTGCGTGCACAAAAAGGATTTTTTTTTTCTCGAAAACAATTAACTTTAATAAATTACTTTTTTGTATTTTAGTTCGTTGTTGTTATTGTTTTTTTATTCGCCATTAAATGTTTTTTACTATGCTAGTTTTAGGGGCGGTTTCTTCATTTAAGGCAAAAGGTGGTATATTTTTATTCCTTGGTTAAAATTAATTTTTGACACACAAAACATTCTATAAACGTCAAATGCGAGCTTTACCCCAGGAATAAAAATTAACAGAGGTTTAACTATTGTCGAAGAGGCTGACCGTTACTATTAAAACTAAAATTTCACAGGTAAAAAGAAATACTTTCATTCGAGCCTAATGGCCGCCGTAGGTTGGAATTTTAATGGACAATCTAAGTAGAGAATTAAGTCACAGACACACTTTGGCTTGAAGGCCTCCGTACCCAAAGTAGGTTTCTTTTCAGACTCTGTTATTCTAAATTATTTTTTCTCAGATTTTTTTATAAATTAGGTTACGACGATATCGGACTGAATTTAAATTCTCAGATCTGCTGCTGCACGTAAGTCACATGATTTCAGCAGTTTGAGATGTGTGTCACCGACATACACCTCATTAGAATAGGAAACGAGCCGGATTTTTAGCCAAATACAAGTTATGGCGGTTGGCCTTAAAAAACGCGCAAATTTTTAACTTATCATTTACCGACGAGCAAAAAATGTAATTTTTTCGTTAAGATTCTCAGAAATTCTTCAGTTTTTCAATAAACTAAAACTTCTAAACACAATATTTTTTCTTCGTCGGTAAATAACAGGTTGAAAAGTCGATGCGTTTTAGTTACTTCGATATTCTTTTAAGAACCTTTGAAAATTGTATACAATATCAGATTATGTGCATTATCTTTAATGTTGATTTCTTCACAACGTTTCGATTTTTTAGAAATTAAATTAAGAGGATATTGCACTGAATTTAAATTCTCAGTTCTGCTTCTGTATATATATACAAATATTCACCTTCAGATAATCTTAACGAGAAAATAAGATACTTTTACTTGGGACATATTTTTCTTCATGGGTAAATACAAAAAGAACTTACCTTTCGTACTTTCATTGTCTTTAATGTTGATTTCTTCACAACGTTTCAACTAATGAAGGATCTCTAGTCGTTATCATGCGTAAACTATTTAAATGGCAAAGAAACTCTTTAAGTTAATTGTGGTCTTTGCAGCAAATGACGAAGGCATTATATTTGCTATTTCGATTGTATAGGTTTCGAACCACTCCACATACACATTTATTGAATACACCGATAGAATTTTCTGCAAGCCGAGTATTGAAACGCCTAATATTTGGCAACCACTACTAGTTAATTATACTGTTGATTCCTCTCGTTGGCAACAATCGTGTTGATATTTTTTTATTTTACGTTACATGACGTCATAGGTCGTAGCTATGCATGATATTATAAGTACAGAGACGTAACTAAGTCCCATTTGAGGGGGGGGTCTTATTAAAAAAAATGCAGGTATGTGAGGGAATAAAACAACACACAAGCTGCTATTTGTTCCTATGTTATATATAAGTATATAAACAAATAAAATTTAAATAAAATAAAGCCCTATTCTAGTTGAAAAACTCCATTCATCCAGATTTACATTGCTGTCTTTTTTGATATAGATTAATGACATTTCAGAGAACTGGTCTTGGCCTATTTCAATCTCAATTAATTTTAAATCTTTCTCATTACGGATAAAGATCTTTAGCATGAAGATACCGGTAATATTATCAGTAGAAATATCACAAGTGTATACAAATTTCTGAAAATTTGTAAAAACTTTTTTGGCAACCAATTTTTAATGAATAAGCATGAGTGCTTATCAACTGAAAAAATCACGAACGAGCGCCCGTAGTGAGAGGTATTTTTTCTGGTGATATGCACGAATGCTTTTATTTATTAAATTTTGTTGCATGAGTGATATTTTAATAAAGAATATCCCAAGTGGAAATTAAATTTTAAACTAATTTGGATTATTTTATTTAAGCCATAATATAACACAACTAACAAAATAATTTGACATCTAAATTATAGCGGCAACTTTTTTTACATTTATATTTTCACTTATTAATTTGATCAGTTGCCATGGTCAATTATTGGTGTAATTTGCACAAATTATATTCTCGCTGAAATAATTTAAAAAGATTAGAAAATGTGGACTGAAATTTTTTTATTTATTTTTACAGAGAAAGTTTGATTTTATCTGAGGTATTGTATGAACACAAAAAATTGTAAAATTCGACTATTTCGGTTTTTCTTCATTTTATATTTGTATGTTTTACAAAAAAGGACACCGAAATACGCAAACAATTTTAAACATCAACTGAAAATGCACTGAAATCATATGGCTAAAGGTCAATGACAGCCGGCGTTAATCACGCGGTGACGTAGCAGAGCCAGGTGGGCATGCGCGATATCTTACTTTATTATATCATGGTAGCTACGCCTCCGATGCAGTGGCGGCTCGCCAGGGGACGCGGGTGAAGCGCTGCTTCACCTACATTTTTAAATCAATTTACTTAAAAATAAAAATATTTTTAAAATATTAAGCATTTTATAATCTACATTTTTATTATAAAAATGTAGTACGTTTTATATAAATTCACATTATTTACTTAAATATACCATTACTTTCTATCAAAACTAGTGCGTTATATACTTAAAAAATAATAATAACGTTAATAATAAACGTAGCGCGCTGAACACCTTTTCATAAGAGCGACTCGTTGAGGAATCACAATGAGCAGTAACAAATTCCGCATCAGACTTCCCCCGCCCGCACGCCGGTTTCGCGCTTAGATTTGTTTACGCTTGTTATAGAATTAATGTAAATTAGTGCGTTCGGATCATTGGAGACGGAAGCAGTTTTGCATTGATCGAATCTAATCGAAATTAGCTTTAAGATACAAGTACATAACTGTTTTATATATTTTCTTATGAATTCATATTATTTCCCCTAAGTATTAAAAAACGGTTCAAAGCGTTGGATAATTAACATCATAAAAAGGAAAAATTTTCGCCTGTGGCGCTGTGCACCTAGCTACGCTGCTCTTCACCAGTTCTTAAATCCACGAGCCGCCACTGGTCTGGTGTCGTCATTTGAAGATCAGATTTCTTACGTTTTTAGGGTTTTTAAAGTTAAACAAGCAATTACTAGATACTTAGTAATTTATTTATTGAATAGTAAAATAAAAATACTGTTGACGTCATTTTTATATCTATATATCTAATTTTTTATAAAAATGCAGATTCTCAGACTTTTTTTATGTTTGGAATACCACGAAGGCTTGAAGTCTATTACAAAGTACCATTACATTGTTTATGGTAGTGGTCTTAATAACCCTTTACCCCGTATGACATTCATATATTCTATAACTTGCGATCTGAGCCCCGCCATCAATATGTGCAATGTGGATCCTATAGTGCGCACGGGAGCCCTTTAGAAGGTGCTTGCTTTTACTTAAATTATAATTCAAAAAGCATAAAATAAGCATTGCCACTATTAAAAACGGAACGAACTAAAATAACTAGAGCAACGAATACCCCCATACATTGTCAGTTTATACCGTGAGGTTTGATCTGTTTGGTTAAAACTCCACCAAACAATTTTTTTTGTTTAGAAAAATAATTTGAAAGAAGAAATTCGTGCCTGCAATATGTGATAATTAGTTTTAACCTAAAAATTTTCTAAAATATAGAAAAAAAAATTTTTGTCAAATATGTTTACGGTTCTACAGATTTAATAGTTTTTTGTAAATAATTGTTTATTCACTTGGACCGTATAGTATTGTCTTCGTCAAAGGACCTCAAACAATGATATTGCATTGACCACCTCCCCTTTTTTATATAGTGAATAATTATTACCTTTGTTGATCTTACTTTTTAGTACTTTTTCAGTTTTTTGAAAATAAAAACCTCATAAATTATTTATCATTGGAAAATTTGAAGTATCTACGTTTTAACGAGTTTTCCATATTTCTTAGACTGTCAAAATCGAAGTTTTCCGTTCATTATACAGAGCATCGTTTTTCGTATAGGTGGCGAAAAGAACTTCTAAACTTCTAACTTGCAGGTAAAAATTAATTATCACATATAGTAGCCACACATTTTCCTTTTCAAATAAATGTTTAAACATCAAAAAATAATTTGATTGTTTTTGGTGTCTAGAATTTTTATTTTTTGAATTTATATAATGGTTCTATCTATAATATTTAGGCAGATATTGACACTTTTTTAGTCGCTTGTTTTTATTAGGGGCGTTGTTTTTTATACGTTGTCTTTCGGTAGCGAGATATTCTAGAAACGGCCCTAAAAGTCTGCGTTAAATTTTAAACTTAATGGCAATCTGATTTAAACCTCTCCCCATATCAGACAATTTTTCTGACTACTCCAGTTAGGTTACCATTATAGCTATTACGACTCTTCTCTAATTTTACCTCTCTTGGTATATTTTAATTTAAATGCAGATTAAATAACAAAGAAAAACAGTTAATTTAGGGCTATTATTTGCTTAAAACAAAGCATTCAGAAATACGTACCCGTTGCCGGTGTTTAATAATACATATACAGTATTTAATTTTAATAATTGGTTGAATTCCGAAAAGTCCGAAGAATAATTAATTAAAATTTTTAAATTTAATGTTTCTAATTTTATAATTCGTATATTTAATCTATAGCATAAAATTGTTCGCAAAACACACCTCAAATCACCGACAGGTAAGTCACGCGCCGGGTGCAGACAAACGGAACACCGAGGGGGACTTGAGACGAGAAGAGGTCAAAACGCGTGCCCGGCACCCTTTACCTTTCACCCTGCAAAGGAACAACAAAGAGTCCGACAGCTGCAACCCAAAACCCGGTGGTGCGTTTTTAGGGGAAGAAGCAGCACAATACACCTAGAAGATAAAAACGGGAAATAGTATTGTATTGATTTTGGATTTGTCATACGTGCGTTCGCGTGAGGAAGTAACCTAAAATATTGTATGATACGTTTAAATTAACTGCTAGGCTAATGTTGCGAGACAAATATATTTGTAATTACTCGACAGGAAATATGTCCGTGTATATTTTTCTACATAAACTCAAAATCTCATTTAAAAAAAAATGGGACCCTATCCTCGTATTTAATTTTAAGGATTTAAATTAAAAGTAATTTAAAATATATAAAAGGTTTGTTGGGAGCAAAGTTTTTGCGCATAATACGAGTTACAAATTCGATGGGACAGCAATGGTAAGCCAAAAACTGTAAGAGATACGAGTTTGGGTAAATTAGGGCAAAGTTGCGCAAGCTAATGTCGAACAATATGGCGTTGATACAGTTGGAAAATTCTCTCTACTTCTAAAGTTACCCTTGAAAAACTGAAAATGGTCATTTTCCTTGTTATTATTTTAGGTTGCATTTGCAAAGATATTACACAACAAATTTTACATCTTTATAGCCACTGTTTCTCCTCTACCAGATGGTGTACCCAGATTTAAAATCCAACGTTTCGTCTTTAAATAAGTCATTGAACTCTCAAAAGTATTGATGTACGGCGCTCATATATTTAGAGTGTTTAAAAGTCTCCTTTGTGAATTGGGCAAGACTCTGATTTTCCGTCTCTTATGGGAAAATTTTAGATCTTATGTTCAAACATTATACGTGATACATCGTTGGATTTGTGAGGTCGAACTCTGGTTAAAAATGAAATAAAAGATCTCGTATTTAAAAAAAAATGAATTTGATATGAATATAGATGGGACGAACTTTGCATCGTTTCGAATCACGTAACATTTTGGTAACAAGAAAGTATCCGAATCAAATGGTTTTTCGAATTATCAAACTAGTTTATTAACGTCATTTTTATGTTGGTTTCAAATAAAAAAAAACTGTTTTGCGACGTTAATTAACGTTTAAAATTAAGGTTTGAACAAGTTATAAATGTATGTAAACAATAATATATGTAGGGCATTAATGCTATATGCTTATATATAAATCAAGAATCAAGCTATTATTTTCGTATCATTCAATCCACATAGTGGGTTTACAGCAGACATTTTGGGATGGTCAAAGGGGTCGAGACTCCAAAAAACATTATACCCTGTACAATTTTCTAATATGTATTCTGGTCATTTTATAGACACTAATTAAGCTTTATTGTGTGTTAAATTTTAATTAAGTATCTCTAGAAATATACAAGGCCCATAAAAAAAACTAGAAAATATTAAAACTTTCGACACCCTGTACCTTAAAAACGAAGCATTTATTGATCCATGTTCATAATGTCTTTTTTATAATTTTTTATAAAATATCCCCTCCAAATATAATAGCACAATTTCCGGATAACCTATATATACACGTACAAAAAAAAATATGGTACAAAGCAAGTAATAAAATATAATATTCTATATCGATATCTGCTTTCTATTGGTCAAACTGCCGTAAAAAAACAAAAAAAATCACGGGATCACTGGTGGTTTTGTTTTCCTTATAAAGATCTCTGTTTTAACCTAATAAGAGCATAAATAACACAAAATATACAAATATACTAAAACAAAATTATATTAGTTAAAATAAAAAAGTAAGTTATTATTTTTTGATTATTTTAGATAGTATTTGTTAATATTAGTTATTTCCGTTTTCAGAGTATAAAAATAATGTCAAATCTTCATCGTCTGCTCTATCATAACTCTCACCATCCGAGACGTCTTTTTTCAAAGATTCTCCATTTTTCATGCATTAAAAATGAGTTTATCGCCTTCATCATAATCAGTTTCTAATGAAGATGGTTTCATTTGACGGTAGTTATGACAATCGTTATCACAGCTAACTAAAATTTATTGTCCAAGCCGTACTCAAAGGATGAGAGTTCATATTCTAACTTTGAGTGTGAAAAAATGAATCTACAAATTTAGATTAAATGCATTATCCATCAATTTCAACATTCAAAATAAAATAAATTTTACATTCATAGGAAAAATAAACAATATTTTTTTTGTTGTTTTATCGTCGAATTAAAAAAAAAATTTTTAAATAATATTTATTTTAGTGAATGTATCTAGGTATATCAGTCACCCTACAACTATTTATAGCATCTGTGACGAACGGAAAGAGAATGTTAATGGAATATTTGCGGGTATTGTGTATCCATGTAGTAAATGGTGTCGAAATAAGTTGCCGCAAATTGAGTTGTCACGTAACATGTTTTTATATTGATTGAGTTCTCTTCATATCCAAGGTAGCTGGGATAACAACCTTACATATTTTAATAGAACGCCGTGCTCTTATACGAAATTAGAATTAATATTTTAGTAATAAATCTATTGTTCGCAAAACATAAAACAATCAGGCAATAATCGTGCATTAGGGCAAATTATCGAGTATTCGCATGATTATCATTTATTACATATAAAATAAACATTAAACAAAAAAAAAACATTAAACTGCAGAAAATTACAATGAAAAATTAATTAATGCTTAACAAGTTTTGTCGAAAATTATCGGTCAATTTCTTTAAACTTCTTAAATGTCTTATGTCTGGAAAAGTTATATTCTGAAAACGACAAGCCGACAAACTGGAATCGTGTTGTTTATCCTTTAAAAACCTTGAATTTTTGTAACTTTTTTATGATATATGTGACGTACAGATTAACCACCCCGTTTATACCACCATGACGATCTTCGGGCCTGCAATTACTGTTCCTAAATATTATATTTTCTACACTTCATGTTTTATCTATTTAAACAAGTTGTGTTATCTCGAGTGTCAATCTTCGAGCATTTGCATGTAATTACTGTGTTAGTCAAACCTTTTATAATTGCTTATTTTTGGTTAAATTGTTAAAAAGTAAGTTATTTAACTCCTGGCAGTATTTCTGAAGCCTTGCTCCAGAAGCTTGTCAATTTCCTGAAATCAAAGAACAAGAAAAACTTACAGTTGCAATCCAAGAAACAATATATCGTTAGTAGGTATTCTTATCCCCTTTCCTTTTTTTTGGAAAATTTTTAGATGTAGATTTTCCTGAAATCAAAGAACAAGAAAAACTTACAGTTGCAATCCAAGAAACAATATATCGTTAGTAGGTATTCTTATGCCCTTTCCATTTTTTTGGAAAATTTTTAGATGTAGATTTTTCAAATGTTTCTTAAAAGAACTAATTTATTTCTATATTTCTTTAACTTAAGATTTAACTTTAAAGTTAGATACTGAACTCAAAAATATCATTCAATAATAAATAAATCATGAAAATACCTTAGATGAATCAATGAATCTCTAAAAAAAATTGTTTTTACATTTATTTGTTCCAAGATAGTTGAAAAGCAGATGATTTTTTACTATGTAGACTAGATCTAACAACTTGGGCCTCAGTTTGTTATTGCTCTAAGCCAAAAGTTTTGAGATCGTGTAAAACACAAGTTATATCACAGCAACTTAACTTTAAAGATGAATCGGAATAGAAGTGTTGTAGGCATTACAGAACGTATAAAAGTATTAAAAAGTCGTATAACCTTTAAAATTACGGCACATAATATATTCGGCGTGACACAAACCATGCTTAATCAAGCAAATCGAATTAAAATCAGTTGGTGTTCTTATGTCTAATACCCCGACAATTTTAATATTAAAAAATATCGAAATTACAAACTTAAACAAATAAATATCCGATTATTTGTTCCTAAACAAACTACCCTAATTCAAAACGAATCAATTCCAGTACAAAGAAACTCACAGCATAAAAGTCGCATCTCCATCCAACAATTTTCATTCATATTTTCCCAATATACATATAAGGATTTCTAGAGTATTCCAGAACCAATTTCCAGGTTCTAGCAATAAAAACTTTACACCAAAACTGACTTTCCCTACGCAGATTAAAATTTTACAAAGTAGACCAGTGCAAATTATTTTCCAAAAAAACAGGCAGAAGTTTCGGGAAAACATCCAACACGCATGTCTATACCAAACAGAATCTCTATGCAAATAAGAAATACCCAAAGACCAACTATATGCCAAAATTCAAACTTCAACTATTCCCACAAAAATCCTCTAATCTTCACCAAAATAACGTTCCAAGCAGATATTTCCCTTGTAATTGTGTAAACCATCTCTCTGAAAATTGTTATACAATGCTTAATAATTTTGAAAATACTGAAAATCACTCTGATACCAAAAACTTCTTGTGTAACCGGAAAATTTTCCGAACAATCCTCAGTAAAAAAATCCGGTCTAAACCTTAATAGTTTTCAAGTTAATTAACTTTCTTATATTATATAGAAACGTCACAGATAATTTATAGTTCAAAACTCGCTCTAGTAAAACTAATACCCAATATAAACCATAAATACCTTTATTAACAGAACATCATACTAACAAAGAACTCGATTTTACTTCAAAATCACAAATAAAAAAACTTTAAACAGACATGGTATGTATGACCTACCGGGGCGACTTATTATTATCCAAAAAATAAAAGTACCGATTATATATAATTTAGAAAAATATTTTTTCCAATATTCTCAATGGCACAAAAATATTTATGCCACACATTCATAATAATATTATAAAAATTCCACTCTCTCTTTTAACGTTGACAAATAGCACTTGAAATTCGAAATTTTACAAACGAAAGTGTCTTGATGCATTTCAACCCTAACTCTATCAGAGAAAAAGTTCATTTTTTCACTCCTAAAACTTTGTTATATTTAATATAGAGCAAATTCAATTTGAATGCTACAAATTCGACGAATTCGAAGCAAATGTAACTTCACTCTTTCTCGTTTACGTCTTAAATAAATTAGGATTGAAAAACAATTAAACAATTTTCGGGTATACTTCACAAACCTACGTTTAACCATCAGGTCAAACATGATGTCATCCTCGTTTATATTAAATATATAGATGCCTATACATACACAAACATGTCGTCGAAAAACAAATCTCTCAAACGGTAGATGATGAAACCATATTCTAGTTCTTCGTCCTACCCAATTTGGATACTACCAAAAAAGGATGACATATCAGGTAAACAAAAATACCGTATTCTGAATGACTATCGCAAAATTAATGAAGAAACGTCCTACGATAGATATCCATTACCTAATATCTCCGATATATTGGAGAAACTTAGCTTCCTGATATCATCAGATGTTGCAAACGGGCATTTCAAATTTTTCCGAATGCCATTTGAACTCAGAAATGCCCACGCCATTTTCCAAACAGTTATGGGCAGTTTCTTAAAGGAATTTCAAGGCAAAATGTTATTAGTATATAAGGACAATATCACAACCCTAAAATTTCAAACATCGTATTTGGAGACCTAAAAACTGGTCAAGCCTTGTTTTCCGAAGTCAAGAACGGTATATATATTATTCAATTGCTTTTTAAAAAGTGGCTTTTAGAAATATGTAACTTAATCCGCGTTAAAAGATTAATTTTGGAACGTTTCTAGTAGGCACTTATGGCTGTTCCAATATACAAGTAATATTGGCGGCAAAAGTACCGGCTTCGACATTAATCGCCGCAGTCGATCCTCGATAAAGTTAATTTGTTACTCGGACACTGCAGAATAAATTATTTTATTCCGTTTACTAAATTTTTATCAGTCAATTAGGATTTTTTAAAATTAGTCAATTTGAGCATTTATGGAGCCTTAACCGATGCCGATACGAAAAAAAAATTGAAATTTAGAGGAGACCAAAATCTTAAATGGGCCTGAAAATTATATTGGTAGGTTTGGAAACTTTTAATTAAGCTTATTTTTATTAAAAAAATAAGACTCGGAAAATAATCATGCTGAAATACAGAACCTCTTACTACAAAAAAGATTTTTTTGTATTTAGATAATATATCACAAAAGTTTTAGGAAAAAAAATTTAATGCACAATGGTATGGTTTAAGAAAAGTATATTTAAACTACTTATCACTACAATAATTAATATAGATTAAGCTTTAACAGTTAGTGTTAATACAGAGCTAATGGCCCACGTTCTTCTATGCGACATAGTTTAGGTTTAACTTGCCTCAAAAGTATTTGGAAACTTTCAATGTTTTCTTCCCGTATCTTTTGATAGATTCTTCTCCTCAATTGATCTTAATTATGGGCCTTCCATCGATTGTCCTATATCTTTCTTGTAAGTAGTGCCTAAAAAGTTTCAATTCTCTTGCATGGGGTATGATATTAGGGTGGTCTTCAGGGGATACAAATGATATGTTATTTGTTTGTAACCACTGTGTTTTTATGCGGACATAGTGGCATGAAGCTAGTTCAGGCCAAAACATTATCTCGTCATTAGCACGATGTAAATTAATAAATCAAGTAACTTCCGATGGTAATTTTGTGTGTGTAATATTAGCATCATCCGCCTGACCTCTAACACGTCCAACGTAGGGCCGAAATTGCACACCACCTCATGATTTTATCCGCTTACTTTGCCTCCGCTTTCAATTTTAAATCATCAGGACTGTCGTTAAAATTTTCACTACTGTGAGGAATTGCCTGGTTAGCAAATGTAAAATATTTTTTATTGTCCATAATTACGATTTTATTATTGGCAAAGTGACGAATTCGTAAAGAAGGGCAACATCTTGGAATTCTTTCTAATTGGTTAACGGTTTTCTTCGTTTTCGGTATTTTAAATTATTTCTTGCGAGTTCGTGAGACGTGAAAAGGACGACCCAACTCTAATATGGATAGACCATCGGTGTTTTTGGTCATTTGAACCAATCTGTTAGCTTTAACTGAGGGCAGTTTCCGTGGGCGCTGCTTTTCGGTAAATTAGAACTCAGCATCCTTCTTCACATACACATGAATTGTTTGATGTATTGTTGACAACGAGATATTCTCATTTCGAAAAATATTCACAATTTCTTTTTTCGTCATTTTGCCAACTAGCTTACAAATACTTCATTTTAAGTCCAATTTGCAAGCGTGATGTAAACATATATTAAAAAAGTGAACTATTAAATAAATAAACAACGTATCCAAGCATTTGTTTTTCCATGGTGACCTCGATAAACAGGTTTTAAAATAAAATGAAACGTTTGTCTTTTTTCTTGAAGCTTTTGTGACATGTTACGAGTAGTGGTATTTTTTATAAAATGCCTAAAATGTTTTTGACAATATTAAGGGGGCTACCCGTATTATCCGCATTTACTGCTTTAATTGTTTAAAACTAGGTTTGTTAGGCCCATCGGGCTCAGTTGTCAATATTGCTCTGTCTTAACTAAAATCTGGTAAAAAAAAGAAAAGATATTTTTCGGCATCTATGAATCCTGAAAGGTGAAGTTCTGAAAAAACCTGGGAGGGTCATTTTTTCACCATGTGTAGTGGCAAAAAACTTAATATACAAAAAAATAACAAATCTGGCATTTTCCACCGCTTAAAAAAATAAAACTTTAATTTTGTTTTAGGACCCGCCTAAAGTAACTCTGTATGAAAACAATCGATAAATTTCCTTTACCCGAAACTTCCCTCGTTATCAATTTTTCATTTTATTAGGAATAGTTAAGTGTCATCCAATTTATATCCGCACATATTCTTATACTTCCTTTTCAAACATTTTTACTGGGCGCCATTTTATTTCATCATATTAGATTCGTATCAATATTTTACCAATTTCTATCTATGCCACACTTAATTTTTATAAACTGCCATTTTGCCAAGTTGAATTCGTACCAGTTTATTCCTATATCACATTTAAATTTTCTGCAAAATTTGAAGTCACTTGAATAAAATGTTTTTTTTAATTGATTTTTTAAACATTTTATTTAGCCGCCAGTTTGTTCCGTCACCTTGAGTTCGTACCACAATTTTACCGGTTTTTCTCTACTTCATACTTGCACAAATTTAAATTAATTCTGATGAGTAGTTTTTCAGACTGATTTTTTAAACATTTTATTAGGCCGCCATTTTGTTTTGCTACCCTGGATTCGTACCAAAATGCTACTAGTTCATTTTTACGTAATACTTGAATTTTGTTGATTGAATTTTGAAATGTGAATTGGATAATTAGTAATAAGTTTTTTCCACATTTCACAAGACAGCAACATTATATTTTTATTTTTGATTAAAATTTGAAGTTAATCGGGTGAGTAGATTTTTAGCTACGCCGCGAACTGCCAGACAGACAGAGCGAGGGAACTGACAAAACATATTTTTGGCATCCAGGGACGCTAAAACGTGATGATATGTAAAACCTGGGAAGGTGATTTTTTCATTATTATATTTTTACCATACCACAATTAATTTTTGCACAAAGTTCAAAATTAATTTATTAAGTAGTTTTTTCAAGCTGAATTTTTAGATATTTTATTAAGCTGCAATTTTGTTTCGCCATCTTGAATTCGTACCAAAATTTTACAAGTTTATTCCTACGTAATACTTGATTTTTATGCAAAATTAGAGGTAAATTCGATAAATGGTTTTTAGTAATAATTTCAATAACATTTCACTAGGCCGATATTTTGTTTCGCCATATTGGATTTGAAGGAGAATGGACCAAAATGTCACCAAGTTATCCCCATGTGACCCTTAATTTTTGACCAGAATTTGAAGATCAGATAAGTAGTTTTTTTAGCTATGCCTCGAACAGAAAGACAGACAAACCGACCAACTAACAGGCAGACCGACAAACAGACCAACAGACAGACCGTCCGGCAGACAAAGCGACAGACAGACAAACGGACAGACTGACAGACAGACCGATAGATAGACCGACAGACAGACCGACAGACAGATCGACAGACACACCGTCAGACAGAATTTTGCTATTGATGTTATTGTTACTATTTCAGCAATTGATGCAAAGCATAGCAACTGTTTATGGTAAAGAAAAATAGTCTTTGCCTAAGTTCAAAGTTTTTCTTAAAATATTGGTAGGGCAAATTAAATATCCTCGGATATAAGCGGATTATTTTCAAAAACTAAATGACCTTACCTTACTCGTATTTAAATCGATATTTAAAAATACCAGCATATCTACAGAAAATAATAACTGCTTGAAGTGCTATAAAATGTTAAATAATCAAAAAATTCTTGAGTTACCCGTATGCCACCTGTATAAGTTTGCAAACAGATGACACTACACGCTCATCAGACCTTGATATTCTATTTGCTAATTTGTTACCAGTGATAAGTTTTCAACTACTTCCTGTTTTGAATCGACCTTTTCATTTATACAATAACACCTGTTTGGTGACTAGAAATCGTCATGTTATACCTAATTTTTTCAGTAAAACTGTCAGTGTTTCCGATAAGGTTGCAGACCGTCCTTTTTTGCAAAGAACATGCATTTTTTCGGCTGTCAGATCCTTACCCATTAAAGGACGCCAAGAAGCATTCGATCTGAATTATATTGCCAAAAAAATGTTCTTTTTCATAGGCGTGTTAATAGAAAAATTATTGTGTTTCGTATGACTTTAAGGGCATAAAGTTTAATTTCACCAATCATAATTTATGACTTGTATTGTTGATTTTCTATGATAGTGTTTAACGGTACGTTGTCCGCCTAAGGCCTTGGTTGTAGTTTTATGTAATAATGCCAAGACAAGACATGCTAGGTCTGAAAGAATCCTTAATATTTAAAAAGGAGTGGTCTCTTGATCTGAAGCGTCTTCGGGGATTGCACAATGGGCTCCAGCGAGCTTTAAGGCTATCCTAGTTGAGCTCACCGTCAATATCGAATTTATGAGTCTGTTCATAAACATTTTTGGTTTCACTACCAGTGCGCAAAATTGATTTTATTTTAGTAAATATGTTTAAAAGGCTATGTATGTATGTTTGTGTACTACCACCTAGACGCCTTAATCGTATCCCACGAGTGTACTTAGCTATAATTCAATATTAATAATACTTACTAGAATGGAATTAAATTTAAGGTGATAAATAAAAAAACTGCTTTTTTTGCTGAGGTTTTGTAGAACTTGATCGTCATACATGAAAAGATTTTTAAAAAAACCTAAAATGTCTAAGATGATTTTACATAAAGTAATAAATATGCTATTGTTTTACCTCTTTTTAGTTTGCTAGTCCGTGTATCATTTACAGTCAAATTAATTGTATCGAGTTGTTTGTTTTTATATTAAATAATTTATTCACATCTGTCTTGGTAGCCGGTAGATTTGCGTTGTTTATGTCTAATATATTCAAAATACTCTTTTTTTATTTTGCCAACACTTTCAACTTCTCTCGTGGAAGTATTGTAGTCGTAAAAAAAATACCTTTCAAGGTTTTTAGAGATCTTGACGTTTTAGGGTTACTAGGTGCCAAAAAACATGTTTTTCGATTTCCGTCTAACTATCTGTCGGTCTGCCTGTCGATGTCGGTCTGTTTGTCTGTCTGTCTAATTGGCATTGTTTAGGTCTGATATTTTCAAGATATTGTTTTTTTTATTTTGTCGACACTTTCAACTTCTCTCGTGAAGGGAAGTGTTTTTAGAGATCTTCTTAAGGTTACTAGGTGGCAAAAAACATGTTTTCTTCTCGTTTGATCTTAGATTTTGGTCAACAATTAAGGTTTATATGGGGATGACCCGACAACATTTAGGTAAAAATTCAATTTGGTGGAAAAAAATGGTGACCTAGTGAAATGAGAAACTATAACTAGAAACTAATTGTCCAATTTATATAAAATTTTGCAGAAAAATTAAGTGTTAGGTAGGACATTCAAACTGTATGCAGCCTTTAAATGCTAAATAAAGATAAACTGGTAAAATTGTGGTCCGAATTCATGATCGCGGAAAAAAATTGTGGTTTTAAAAAAATTAGTATATATGTTACTAAATTACTATGTCCGGCACTAAATTTGGTCACACTTCACTATTCCTAATAAAAGGAGAGGATCATAAGGAGGGAAGTTTGGGTAAAGATAATTTATAATTTTTTTCCGTAGCTATGAAGCAAATAATAAACACCAAAAGAAATGTTTCAATATTAGGCCTGCATATTTTGCGAATTATGGTATTGGAATGTTCATTTAGACTTCTCTTCAAATATATAAATTGTCGAATATTTCAAAGTGCAAACACAAAACAGGTGTAAGCGATGATTCGCTAATGATTAAGGGCCCCCTAAATCGAAAGGGTCCCTAGGTCAATGCCTACTTAATAGGTATTTCGGCACTGACTACAAGCACAATATAAAACTTGCTAATAAAAAGTTAATAATAAGCTTAAACAGAAATTATAGCATTGTTTTAACTAAATTATATAACTGACTGATGCAGTTTATTTTTAAATCCCCTTATTCCTCTTTGTAACCAACTTAGTTAATATTTTTAATCAGTTCACAACAGTTAATCCACGTAGTAGCGTTGTCCAATCGCCTCTGTTCTGACTGAATAGCAAGTCGTAGTGCACCGGTTGTTTCTGGAGTGTTTTCATGTAACCTAATACGTCTTTGGGTGGGTGTCCATATGTGTTCAATTGGATTAAGTTCGAACCATGTTAAACTCCAAGAATTCCAACTTCGTCCAGGTGCTCCGTCATAATATTCGCAATATAAGGACGGACGTTGTCTTGAATAAAAACAAAGACAGACCCTATTAATTGTGCATTTCTTGTTTTTCTAAATATTCCGTAATGTACTATTGAATAGCAATAGGTCATCTTTCTAAAATTACTAATCTGTACTCCCTAGATCATTACACCACCGCCTCCAAAAGTTATTCTTTCGGCAAAATAGGGCTGTGAATATCGCTCGCCTGGTCTTTTCCAACCGTGTCTCGTCCTGGAGATAAACGCAAATTAAATTTTGACTGATCACGGAACAACACATCTTCCCGCTCTTCTATGGTCCGATCCAGATCTGAAGAAACGACAGACATTCCATCATTTCTCAACCGCTGTGCGACAAAAGTTGAAGTAGGTGACAATCTCGTAAGACAGTAACGGTCACATGTAAAATAGAGACGACCTTCTCATACATTGATTTCGACCAGTCGGACCAGAGCCAGGTCCTGTGTTGTAATATTCGTTAAAGTGCCAAAGAGCATCACCGACAGTAATTCCTGGAAATTTAAGACTGCCAACAATATAGCGCCTGCTACGACCGTAATCACGAATAGTAAATGATTTCAGTACCTATTCAATTCCCATGTCTAAATTATCAAACTCACGGTAAATAAAACTTTTTACTGAAAAAAATAATACCTTGACAAAAGAATTAAATAAAATTTGCCCTAACAAAATTAACAGCCTTCTACATCAACAATCACTGAAGAGTCATACAAACAAAAATACTGTAGAATTGCCAGCGCTTTATTTGGAACTGAATGTCTCCTAAATGAGGGAAATGTTCGGATGAAATGCAAAACAAAATGTTAAGAATTAATGAGCTTTATTGTCAGAATATAGCACCACATAACCCTACTATCCAAGTTTTGAAATTAGCACATATCACAGAATGACATATTCTTAAAAATTCGTTTGATTTATTCTAAATTCTAAATATTTTTCTTAATGATAAATGTCTATTTCAATTCCGTTTTTCTTGGCATACTGAATTCATGTTCCCTTCGACTTAAAAATAACATGCATGTTAGTATTCGCCAAAAATCTATAATTTGGTATAAATACAAACAAAGAAACTTTTAATGCTCACCACTCACATTCTCAGACCCCAATACCGGAAGTGATAAAGCATAAATCGAATTCGGAAAATTGACGGAAATCCATTAAAATAGGTGGCTATCCAGGCAAGAAAATATATCACTCAACCTATTATATAAATAACCGCCGCGATACAATTAAAAACATAAAAAATCCCGGAGGGCTTCCTATCAAAACTCCCCCGATATTTAATTTATGGAGGGTGTAAATGGCCATCTGCCAGAGAATCCATCTAATAATTGTTTACTGGCAAAACCGTTACGGATCGTGAATAGATTCAACCGGTGGCAGACTGATTGGCCCGCTTTTAATTTGGTTAGTTACGGATTCCATTCTTTATAGGAATTTAGTGATTTTTGTTTAACTGAAACTTTATATGTACTTTAAATGTAAGCATTTAAAAAAAATGTTTTAAAATTTTCTTAATACAAAATACTTAAGAGATTTTTATTGATTTAAATTCACTGACATTCTATACAAAACGAAATGATATTTAAAAAAACACTAGTCACAAAAAAGTTATATGTATTTTAAAAGAAATTATTTTCGAATAGACATATAGTATGTCCAGAAGGGTTTTTACTTCCTAGGTAAAAGAAAATATAATCGTCAAAAAATCATCCTCCGAGATTTTTTTCAGATCTTTATGTTTCAGAGTCTATAGATATAGAGCCAAAAACCATGTTTTCTCAATTCCGTCGGTTTGTCTGTCTGTCTATCTATCTATATGTCTGTTCGCGGCATAGCTAAAAAACTACTAATCCGATTAACTTCAAATTCAAAAATTAATATGGGGATGACCTGGTAACATTTTAGTAAAATCTCATTATGGCGAAACAAAATGGCCGTCAAGTCAAATGTTAAAAAATGATTACTAAAAACTACTTATCCAATATACCTCAAATATTACAGAAAAATCAAGTATTTGGAGAAAATCAACTCGTAAAATTTTGGTACGAATCCAATATGGCGAAACAAAATGGGGGTTTAGTAAAATATTTAGAAATTCAGTCTGAAAATCAATGGATTGATTTAAAATTTTGTGCAATAATTAATTTTTGGTATAGAGACAAATTGATAAAATTGTGGTACGAATTTAAGATACGGAACAAAATAGCGGCCAAATAAAATATTTTTAATCGCGAAAAGGTCACCAGGTTTTTACATATCTTCACGTTTTAGCGTCCTTAGATGCCAAATTTATCAATTCTGTTGGTCTCTCTGTTAAGCCCTAAACTACTTACCCGATTGACTTCAAATATTGGTCAAAGATTAAGGGTCATATGATGATGACCTGGTAATATTTTGATAAAAATTAAAATATGACGAAACAAAATGGCGTTGTGTGTCAATATAACAACTACTTATTCAATTTATTTCAATTTGTACCCAAAAATCAAGTGTGGCATAGATAAAAACTTAAACTTAAACTGAGAGGAATTTAATGACAGAACAAAATGTTGTCCAGTATAAATGTTTGAAAAGGCAGTATATATGGCACTAAATGACTATGTACCAAACTAAATTGGGTCACACTTCATTATTTCTAATAAAAGGGAAAATTCGTAATCAGGGAATTTCCGGGTAAAGGAAACTTGCCAATTTTTTTAAACTTAAATTCACATTAAGTCAAAAAATTTCTAAAAAAAGTAAGTTATTATTAAAACAATCTATAAACAGAATGGCTAAAACAATCCACAGTGCTCCTATGAAAATAGCCCATTCACCAGAGACAGATTTGAAGGCTGTCACAGAAATAATGTAAGTGCGTACTTTCTTTTTTCACAGATACAGCAAAATTGTTTACTTAAGAAAAAAGAGCAGATTATTTCCAAAAGTTATTCATGTTTTTTTTCTGCAGTCCTCATAGTTCTTGCCTAAATTAAGTTTGAAATAAAATAATTTTTTGAAGTTATATAGCCACGGATGTCTTCTTCCAAGCGTATTTTAAATTATAGTGCGCATGCTAATAAATTCAATATTTTTTCTCTTAGTCCGAAAGGAGGAGAGAGGAGAATCAATAATGACTTTAAATTTATTTATCTCGAATATATTACGTTTCCGAAAAAATCATTCTACTTTTTTTGGTAGGTAATGATTGATATGCTCTACATTTTTTAGTAAAACAATTTTATTCTATATGCAATATTTTGGAAGATATTGGGTAAAATTTGCTTTTTTTTGGCCATTTTTTTTAGATTCTGACAGCCTAGGGCTGAGCACTCTGCACATTCTTAAACAGCTCGCTCCTCAAGAGAAATTATTTTCAAAAAATTAGTTAACATTTTGGGCGTTCTCAGTCCCTGATTACTGGAATACTCGGTTTACTTAAATAACGCTGGCAGTGGAGTCAATCTATCGGAAATTTTCCTGAAAAAGAAACTGTTCTTCCACTCGGATGATATATATAAACGTGTTGGTGGGATCACAAAGGAAAGGAATTCTGAGTGTTTCCATTGCACAACTACCGAAAGTTATCTTTTCTTTGACTTTTGTAGAAAAATGGTGTATTTGACAATTTTTTTCAACAAAGTCATAAATATAGCGACTTGTATTAGTCAGATCGGAAGCAAAAAAAAATGTTTCTTTGTTTTCAAATTTTCGACAAAACTGTGCTGGCTTCAAGCGTCTATGTTACAAAACAACAAAAACTACATAACAAAGAATTTTTTGTAGATATTATGTTAGCCATAATTTTATTTATCTTTAATGAATTTTAATAAAAACATGTGAACAGGTACTAGAAGTTACTAGTACCCGTACCAAATTTTAATTCTATATATCTAATAAAACCTTAAAAATTACAATTCATTTTTAAAATTTCACCGCCTGTGGTTTTTGTGTAAACCGGCCATATTAAATGTTTTAGTTTTTGGAATGTAAGGTTTTTTTAATTCTCTTCAAAATAGCACTAAAAAGTTATTTTTTAAATAAGAGGTTCTATATAATTTCTTAATTAAAAATTTGATTAATTATATTTTTAACACCCGATTAATGTTATATTTAATATAATATAAAAGAGTAAAAAAATAAATTATATTAATAATAATTCCTTTTTTGCTTAGAAATAAGCATTTTATCATTTACCTTTTCTAATATAATCGCTTTTCATTTATATTTAATTAATTTTTTAATGTCTTATTTAAAAATTGACTTTACAGTTTTAAAAACTAAAACAATCAATTTTGCAGGTTTGCACAAAAACTAGAGATGATTTAATTTTCAGATTAGATATACAGGCCTAAATTTTGACATGCTTATTACTAACTACTAGAAGTATCTTACAGGTTTTTATCAAAATTAATTATACACAAGTAAAAGTAAAGGGAAAATTCAAATATTCTTTGTCATATAGTTTTTGTTATTTTGTTGATTACGTATTAAACATAGATGTCTGTAACTAGCGCAGTTTTATGGGAAATTTGAAAACGAAGAAACATTTTTGTATGTTGTTCTGATCTATAAAAGCTGCTGTACTTATATCCTAAAAAAAAATGTCACAATCATTATTTTTCCTACAGGTAGACAGGTATCTATTAGGTTTCTGATTTGCTCTTACTTAAAGTTTGGCACACGAATCTGAGTCTATGAAAAGAATGTGACTAACTATGGAAACGGTGCAATGAGCATTCGCGGTTGGCTACAACTCTGTATATCCATGGAAACGGCCTGCTTTTGACATACCTACCTCTTTCGTCGATGTTTTAGATCTGTGTGGTGTACTTTAGATACGTTACAGCAGTAGATACATAAAATTACATTTTTTCCACATTGCATCTTTTAAACGTTCGCAAAAAATAGTTTTTAAAATTTGGACAGACCACGAAAGGCTTTCCGGTCCTTTATGCCGTGGTTGCATTGATTATTTCACTCCTGCAAGACAGGGCACGGACTCATAGTTTCTATCGCCATTCTCCAAATTCAGAAAAATTTCTCTGCCAAAAAGGCCTAACAATTGCTGGTGATTATAGCCTTGTGTTCGATAATAATTAAATCTTTTGGTCAATAATTTGGCCCATACCTCATATTGACGAGACCAAATTATACTGCCATACTCAAGTTTAGACAAAACAAAGCTATAAAATAATTTCAAACAAACATACATATGAAAGTGCTTGATTGATCTGATAATAAAACCTATCATTTTATAAGTTTCATTTATTTTAGTTGTAATGTGTTGAATAAAATTTAAAGAATTATGAAAGATAACTCCCAAGTCTTTATATGTTTCAACATTTTGTAAAACATTGTCATTTAAGGTATATTTTCTAGTAAAGTTGAGTTTTTTCAGAGGGAAAGTCATACTAACACATTTATTACCCTATTAAGTTCATCCTGTAAACACTCACAATCAGCCCTCGTCATAACAGTTTTTAACTACTTGACAAACACCATTTATTGATATTATAAATTATAGCTGCCTCTAAATTGGATCCCTGTGGAACACTTGAGATAATATCATATGCTGCAGATTTATCTCCATATATTGCTTTCTATTACATGGATAGAATAATCAGTTAGATTTGTCAATTTTAAACAGTCAATTACTACGCTATGTTTATTTTATCAAAAGCTTTCTTCATATCAGTGTATACAACATCAACCCGTCACTTCTTATTCAAGGCTTCATGCATATATTGTACAAATGATATGCGATTTGTTAAGGTAGATTTTTCAGGAAGAAAACCATGTTGCTGTAAGGAAATATGATTTTCTGCTTTCATATAAATTCTGGTAAATAATATAATCTCTAATATCTTGGATAGCGCACTGGTGATTGAGATTGGTCGATAGTTATTTATATTTTGGGTCAACCCGTTTTTAAACACTGGAATCACATTTTTACATCATATTTAGATGTATTCAAACTAATGTTAAAAATATATAACAAGGGTTTTACCAGAAAATCACCACATCCCTTAACGACATAACTAAGTACCCCATCAGGTCCAATAGATCTGCTTCCTTTTAATTTATTTATTAAGTGCACTTTTTATCTCATTTTCATTAATGGGGTTATTGCACAATTATTATTATTTTTTAGCTTGATGAAAAACAGATTTGAAGAACATTGCAAAACCTTCAACAATACTTTGTGATCCCTGAAAAGCAGTATTATTATAATTCATTACCATAGGGATTTTCTGATTAGATTTTTGTAAGACTAAATAATATTTTGGGTTATTATACAAATTACCAACTATACTAACCAAATAATCTGCATAAGCTTTCTTCATTTTAATTTTAACACATTGTCTGGTCTCCTGATATTTTCTTTGCTAATATGTTGCTTTATATTTTTTATATTTCTTAAAATATTGTTCTTTTGTTTTAATTAGTTTGATTATATTGCCATTAAACCAAACAGGAAAGGTTCTTGCCAGTTTTTTATAAAATTTATGAACAGAATCATCCACATCATTACACTCATAGATGATTGCCAATTCTGATTTTGGATTATTTGATATATTAGATTAAAATTAGTCTTCTTAAAATTGAACTTAGTGTTTACAATTTGTTTATATTCCTCGCATTCATACTCACAGTTAAAATTAACCGCCAGCGTAGGGCGATGTTGATCCACGGGCAATAATGGGTCATCATCAATATCAACTTTGCAACCCTACAGATGAAGGCTTACCATACATCCCATTATCATTTTTTATGCTGTTAATTTGATACTACTACAATCCTTATTGTATTGCTGCAAAAATTATTATCTATTGCTAGCAGCCATCTGACGACGGTGCGTGGTCTTCCCAGATGGTCACTCATCAAACTATTAGCAGCGCTCAATGGATAAATACTTAAACGTACTGTAAACGGTTATTCAAATTAAATAGCCTCATTAAAAACGGCCAATGCTTAAAAGTCATCTGATTGGTTCCATCTCTTCTAAATTGGTGTCATAAACACGAACAACAGGTGTTAAGGAGTCAAGTACAACACTCCCTAATAACCACGGCGACAAAATATAATAAGACATTTCAACCCTCCGTACAGGTTCAACGTTCTTTAGAATTCAGTGTTACAAAAGGACCCTATTTCCTTTTGTATTTATAAGCTTCTCAAGGTGTTTTATGGCTGTCCTAAGATTAATATAGGTTTTTATGGAACAGTGGCTTATATATCAAGTGTTACTGATTGTACGAATGCACTTGATTTAGCATTCCTGAATGAAAAAAGATAAGCGCCAATCAATACGAGGAAAGATTTTTTAAATTAGTTTTTTTTAGGTAAATGTTGATTAAATAAAACCAGCTGACCTTTGAATACTATATACTGATAATTAAGTAATACATTTTGATTGTACCTTCAGCATCGCGTTCTAAATAATACCCTTTGATCTTTGAAATGTATTTAAATGAAAGGAAACCATTTTTTTCTAATTTTTAATCAGTAACTAGAAGTTTACTTACCAGTGAAGAAAAACACAAAAGATTTTTGCCTTACTTTTTGTGGGCTTTAGAAGAAGGTTATTAACAGTTTGGGTTTACTGAACTTATAACAAAAATTTAGGTGGTATGGTTTTTTCCAGCATCAAAAACAAAAACCAGGTTGAGGCAGAGCTGGATTAAATCTTGTGAAGATTTGATTGTTTTTGCTATGTTTGTAACATTTATTTATTTCTATTTATACTGGGTATCACTAAATAAGTGTCCGAAATTTCAAGCGAGTATAGTACTATAAAAAAGAAAAAAGTTTTATGAACATACGTCATTTCATATTTTTTTATTTATTGTTTACGCACCCTGAAAATTTATAGAGATGATTTATTTAAATTTGGTACAGGATATATGAAGATCAATGTCTATAAAACGTGTATAATAAAGTGTTACTTTTTCAGGGTCGTGACCTTATTGACCCTCCGAACTTTTTGATGTCTTACTTTAATTCGATATTTTCTTCCGTTCAGAAGTTATTTACCAGAAAGTCCATTCGTGCACAGGAAACTTCACAGTCAAAATGCATTAACACCACAATTTTATGTTTCCATAACTTGAGGCTTTTAAAAAAATGAAACTTACTTTACCGTTACAGCTAAATTACC
This sequence comes from Kuschelorhynchus macadamiae, assembly GCA_030620095.1. Classification (NCBI taxonomy): domain Eukaryota; kingdom Metazoa; phylum Arthropoda; class Insecta; order Coleoptera; family Curculionidae; genus Kuschelorhynchus; species Kuschelorhynchus macadamiae. Next base: position 1,076,002 of record JAUTXW010001365.1, read on the forward strand.
TTCGCAAAAAGCATTTTTAGTACGAAATTAGCTTAAATGGCGGAGCTGAAGATCTCTTTTTTTATGTGCATTTTAAAGAATAAAGCAAAAATAGTGCTTTACTTATTTGGCAAAAAAACTGACCCCAGAAGATTACCTCCCAAGGTGCCATGCCAGTCAATAATGATTGTTATGAAAATATACGATTCTGTCTCTATTGAAGCAGTTTGTCTAAGTAGCCAGTGACAAAAGTTAATTTTTGGAAGATAATCAGTTGGCATTAAAGCTTGTACCCTTTGTATGTGATATTGGTACATTAATTGCTCATGAAAGGTAAGCCAAACGATTTACACTTTCCTGTACACTTAGCCTTCTTACAGAAACAGAAGGCTCATTTTCGATAATTGTTAATATTTGTTCTTCAACTTTCAACAACTTCAACGATAATTGTTAATATTTGTTCTCAACTTCAACAACGCAACTGGAGTGCGAATAGTTCTGCTACGCTCACAATCGTTTCTCCTTGACTTAAATGAACCGCATGAAAGGCGTTTCGAAAAGGAACTCTTCGGTTTGTGTAACGATCCTGATATAAACGAAGGGTCTCTTGGATATTTTCATCTGTCAACCCGTACATGAAATGCATATCAGCGATTTCAGCTGTTAATGATTAATTTTTATTGATAATGAAAACTGATAAAATCAAACACAATTTGAAGCAAGAAATTAAAAGCAAATAATTAAGAAGTCGCGAGTCGCGCGAGAAAGCTAATGTCATCGAAAGATAGTTGCCATGACAAAATCACTTTTAAAACAGAACAATAATGTAAGTGTGAGAGTGTGAACAAGTGTAAGAGTCGCCTTTATATTGTGTTTACGTGTTGTAAAACGGTCGTGATTAAATCGTTAATTTCAGTAACTAATATTGGTACCTTTTTAATAATGCCTTGTGTTGGTTTTTGAGTTTTATGTTGATCTCTTCGATAGAAAATAGAGCCGCGGGACTGTAAACGCGCTAGTAATTATTTATTTTATGCCAAATATTGAAAACCACGCGTAGCCATACAAACACAATTGTTGAATAAAAGGGCACTTACTTGGGTCTTCAAACTACGGCTGTCCTACAGGAGCTCCTGTCTACTCTTCTTGCAAAGGGGTTGACACTCACAAACACATTTTAGAGACTTGGATAAAAGGGTTTGATTTTGAATTTCGAAATTGCTTCTTACTGTGCGCTTGTCTTACACCACACACACACCATTCCTTTTCCTTTTTCGGAATGCTGACGCTTGTCCTTGACATGCGCAGTGCCAAATAAATTTGAATTTGTATGGCTTTGTATCATTAGCGATATGAACGATTTTTCTTTACAAATGAACAAATTTGCGTGAACATTTTTCCGCCCACTTAAAACGAAGTTTTAACTCTATGTTAATTTTGAACAAAAATATAAACAAATTAATCGTTGAACTAGGAATAATAAAAAAAAAATATCCAATTATATTTTTTAGATAATTTTACTTAATATCCAAATGATAATAAAATAAAACTGAATTTCAAAAAAAAAACGACGTCACACGACATGCATACTTGGTTAAGGATTTAACGGGAATCCATTGGTAAGGGACATAGTTTAACTACCGGACGCACAAGAAGTCCGTGTTGAGTTTTGACCGTAATCACCCTTATGTGTTTATCACGACCGGGATGTATTGCTACGATTCTACCTAACAACCATCGCAAGGGGGGTTTAGTTTCATCCTTAATTAAAACTAAAGAATTGAGTTTGATTGTAACTGAAGGATCGTTCCATTTTGAGCGTTGCTGCAGGGTATTTAAATACTCATTTCTCCAGCGCTTCCAGAAATCGGAATGGAGGTTGAATTAACTGCCAACGGCTCAAAGAACTGATTTTTAAAGTTGTCAAATCGGGATCTGGACAAGAATTTAAAGGTTCCGTAGTTAGGAAATGGCCTGGGGTCAAGGGCGTAAGATCGTTGGGATCGGAGCTTTGCTCACAGATAGGTCTAGAGTTCAGTAGGGCTTCAATTTGAGTTAGTAAAGTGTAAAGTTCCTCGAACGTAAAACTTTGATTACCAATGGTTTTATAAAGATGAGATTTTATTGATTTGACTCCTGCTTCAGCAAGACCATTAAAATGAGGAGCGCCGGGACTGTTTAAACACCATTTTATGCGTAAGCTTTCAGCGGCAAATTTAGAAAGATTTTGAAGTTCTTTGATAGCCCCCACAAAGTTAGTTCCACAGTCGCTAGTAATTTGTACACAAACACCGCGTCTGGCAACAAATCGCCTCAGGGCAGCTATAAAAGCCTCAGTTGTAAGGTCAGAAACGAGTTCTATGTGTATAGCTTTGACACAAGTATCTACAAAAATGGCTATGTACGCTTTTAAAGTAGGTGCCTTACGTTGTCTTGAAGCAGCTATCGTGATTGGACCAGCATAGTCTAAGCAAACATGCGAGAGGCATTTTAGCTGAGACGCTCTAAACGCGGGCAAGTCAGCCATAAATGGCATATAAGGTTTTGGTTTTGAACGAAAACAACGAATACAGTTTGAAAGAATCGAATTTATAGCTCTACGAGCAGATAGAATCCAAAATTTTTGTCTGATAAGATAAAGCACAGTCAATGGACCAGGATGGAAATTGTTATTGTGAGTTTGAAGAATAATCAGATTGGTTAACCTATGATTTCTAGGTAGGAGTATAGGATGTTTTGCTTCAAAAGTAAGGTCGTTAGAATGTCTCAAACGTCCGCCTACTCTTATAAAACCCGACTCGTCTAGAAATGGCGCAAGCTTGCGCATCGGCTTGGGTAATAATTCTTGATTTTTAATTTTTAAAATAATATCGGGAAAACATTCCTGTTGAACTGTTTTAACCAAGACCAACAATGATTTATGTAGCTCAAGAGCAGAAAATCCTCCGGAAATAGGAGAAGATTTATTTTCCCTATTATTTATAACTCTAAAAAAATGACAAATGATTTTTTGAATAAAATGCAGATTTGAAAATTTATTGATTAGCAAAACGAAATAATTTGGTTGTACTGTAGCTAAAAGTACAGTGGGTTTTTCTTCTTGAAAGACTTCTTTAGGTACGACCTTATAAAAATTGTCTACAAATTTATTGAATTTCCATTCAGATCTGGGTAATGTTATCCAGGGCGGACCATGAAACCAGAGTGGGTGACCACAAATATTTTTCGGGGTTAAACCTCTACTGGCACAGTCGGCAGGATTTTCTTCGGAAGGTATATGACACCAAGGTACTTTGGGTATAGCATCCTGTATGTGGCTTACACGATTGGCTACAAAACTTTTCCATTTATGGGGTGAAGTAGTGACCCAATGCAAAGTTACCATTGAATCCGAAAAGGCAAAGATTTCGTCTATAGTGATAAGAGGTGAATAATTTCGAATGACTAATTCCAACAAATCTGATAGCAGGGTAGCACCAAGAAGTTCTAATCGAGGTATTGATTTTGTATGAATAGGAGCCACTCGTGATTTTGCAATTACGAGGTTTGATTTGATTTCATAGTTAGGCAATTCAATACGAATATACACGCAGCTGGCGTAGCCAAGTTCTGATGCATCACAAAATGCAAAGAATTGGCAACGTTGTAAATCCTCTGAAAAAATATGGCGAGGCAAAGATAATTGAGAGAGACTATTTAGTTCAGTACTAAACTGGATCCAAAGGTTAATGATAGGTTCAGGGGGTTCCTCATCCCAAGACATATTGCACAACCAGAGTTTTTGCATTATCGTTTTAGCAAAGAATGAAACTGGCGATAACAACCCCAAAGGGTCCCAAATTTTAGCTATAGCTGAAAGAATGTTTCTTTTAGTGCATGACTTTTCTGAGGGTCTACAAGAGTAGGCAAAGGTGTCTGAAGTGGGATACCATTGAAGCCCAAGAACTTTGATTGAAGTCGATTCCTCGTTCTCGAAAGTGACTGGAATTTGGCAATCGGATAGTGGCAAATGTAAAAGAAGTTTGGGATTATTACTTGCCCATTTTCTAAGTTCGAAGCCTCCTAACTTTAATAAAGCAATAAGATCCCTTTGAAGACTAAGCGCATCATCTAGATTATCTACGTCTGCGCAGATGTCGTCCATGAATGTATTATTCAATAATACCTGAGAAGCTTGAGGGTAGTTTGGACGTTCTACTGTGGCTAATTGTTGAAGAGTCCGGATTGCCAAATAAGGACTAGAGCTCACACCAAAAGTCACGGTGTTCAAACGATATTCTTGAATAAGTTCGTTAGGATTGAAACGCCATAGTAATCTTTGGTAGTCTCTATGAAGGGGGTTAATTTTAATTTGTAAAAAATGTTGTTTAATATCTGTTAGGAATACGACAGAATAAAATCGAAATTTAAGTAAAATCTCAGATATATCGTTTTGTAGTCTGGGGCCGATTAAAAGGGTTTCATTTAAACTAATGCCCTTTGATCCTTTTACGGAGGGATTGAACACAACACGAAGTTTTGTTGTGGATTTATCTAAACGTACAACTCCATGGTGGGGTAAATAACAAGATAGAGCTGGTTTTGGATCATCATTTTGAATTAAAGACATATGCCCATTGTTTATATAGACTCTAATGAAGTTTCTATACAATGTGTAAAAATCGGGATTTTTTGAAAATCTTGATTCCAGCGCCATAAAGGAGCGATATGCAATGGAAAATGTGTCACCTAAATCAGGTTCTGAATGGCGAAAGGGTAAGTTTACTACGAAACGATCTGATGGTTCTCTAGTAGTGGTTTCTCTGAAAATCTCTTCGCATTTTTGTTCCTCGGGAGATAGAAATACTTTAGGTTTGATGGTCTCTAATTCCCAAAATTTTCTAATGCTAAAATCTAGAGATTCCTCAAATGAAGTTAGATATGCATTTATAGTGGGACCAGAAGCACCCTCCATGGTTTTTCCTAATAAAACCCATCCAAAGACGGTTTCATAGGCTGTTGGTTGCTCCTGCTCTCCTGGTATTCGGCCTGACTTAAAAATTTGAGTGTATAGTTCAGCACCCAGTAACATGTCTACAGGACCCGGTATATTGAATGTATCATCGGAAAGATTAAGATGTAAAATATGTTTCCAATTTGAGTAATCAATTTTTATTGAAGGCATGTTTGCACACAGATTAGGTAGAACAAAGACTTCGAATGTAAAAGAGGGTTCTGTTTGGTTAAGAGGTTTTATTGTGCAGGTTGAAATACCACTAGTGGCAGAAGAAGACTGATTCAAACCTAAAACTGGGATAGACAATTTTCTCCTAGAAAGCCCTAGGCGATTTAAGCAATTTTCACTAATTAGATTGGCCTGACTGCCACTGTATAATATTGCCCTAATTGTTTGAAAATAGCCTCGTGAATCCAATACTTGAATCTTGACTGTAGATAAAAGAACAGTAGTACGAGGGGAAGAAGTCGATAAAGAGGTGCAAAGGCCATTTTGCGGCATATGAATTTTATTAGAATCCGAATTACAACTTGTGCTTTGAATTAAAGATTGGCTATGCAATTGATTTCGATGTGGTGGACAATTCAAGGAGTCATTTTGACCTTGCATTAAATTAAAGTTAGGATTGTTACAAGTTAAAGTTGAATTCATTTGATTTGAATTATTATAGGATAAATCAAGATTATTTGAATTAGAATTTGAATTAATATGATTTGGATTGTTGTAAGTTAAGTTTTGGTTCAAATTCGAATTAGTATGGTTTGAGATTTGATTAAAATTTTGTTGACATAATAGTGTATGATGTCTAAATCGACATATTTTGCAATTAAATGTGCTTACGCAATCTTTTAAGGCATGATTATATCGTAAGCAATTTACGCATGCGTTCTGTTGTTTAACATATACAAATCTGTCACTAGGTGACTTTGAAATAAAAACAGAACATTGTGAACGGGGGTGAACCAAATTATTACAAAGTTTACATTTGTTTTGAGAAAAAATTGAGTTTTGATTTGTTTGAATAGGTTGACTATTTTGCCGTTTATTAGATTGTGAGTGTGTATGAATTAAAAAATTAGATGGTTGACCGGATTTATAATTAATATGACCAGACTGAATTTTGGATGTACTAGAATTTGAGAAACTCTGTTTTGAATTTGCCTTGTTGTTTATAGAACTGGCTATATTTTGGGAAGGTAATATTTGTACTGACTCAAGAGCCTTACAATGATTAGTTAAAAAATCGATCAAATTGTTATAAGTTGGAATTCCTGTAGTACTATATTTTAACTCAAATGCAGTTCTTGTTGAGTGATCTATTTTGGATAGTAAAATCGAAAAAAGACAAAAACACCAGTATTTAACTGGAAAATTTAAATTTTCTAAAGCGCTAACGTTTTCTGAAAAAATATCAATTAATTTTCTAAGATCTTTACATGAGTTATTATTATATTGGCATTATAAATTGCGTTCCAATAAGTTGAAGCTAATAATCTAGTGTTTTGGTACCTCTCTGTCAAAGTTTTCCATGCTATTTGGTAATTTTTTGCAGTTATTTTAATTGAATTTAAAAGGTTGGAAGGTTCACCTTCTAGAAAAGAAAGTAAATGCTGAAATTTTCTAATGTCTGAATAATTTGTGTTATCGTGAACCAAAGAAATATAAATATCATAAAAGGTTGGCCACTTTCTAGGATTTCCATCAAAAGTTGGTACCTTAATCCTCTTTGTGTTGAATAAGAGACGGGGAATTTGCCAAAAACCCGTTTGGAAAGAATTCAGAAAATGTTGCTTTAGTTTCGTAGTAAAAAGTATCTGTTTCCTTTCTGATAGCATCGTGACTCTCAAACTCGGTATCGTCAATAAGACCAATTGTTTGATTATGAGTTATTTTAAACTGATCATAATGATCTTCTAAAGATTCAAAGGCAGCCTTAAAAACCGATTTTATTGAGGGATCTGTTTTCGATTTTACTCCTAAGTCATACACTTCTTTAATTCGAATACTCCAAGTTTTTGGCTGATTAATAAGTTTATTTAAAGCCATTCTTAATGCAAATGCAAAAAAATGATTAGAAAACTTTCCTTAAAACAAAAAATAAGTGAGAATATCGAATGTTATTTCCTTTTTTTTTATTTTGTTTATCGATTAAAATTAAAGAATGAATGTACCCAACGGGTATAAAAATAGAATCGCTCACCTGTTATTTTTACCTCAGATTAGCAAATAATTTCACCGGTCAAAAACAACACTTCAAATTTGTTATATTGTGGGTTTTATTTTCTACGATTAATATAAATACGTGTATTTACCAATGGATTATTAAATGCGAACCAATATATGCACCACTAAATCACATAAACAATCAAACATTTTAAAAAAAACGGCTTAATATTTAAATTGTCTTGTATGTTTGATTTTCCAAAAGTAAACAAACCGTGATCGTGAAAACTAAAACTGGCTGCGCGCTGGAGCTGTCCACTGATGCGGTGGCGCGGCAGCACGTGCAGAAAAGTATCGGGAGGTTACACGTTATTCGACAGGTTGCCGGTTGTGGAATTTACATCAAAAATGGCGAAAATATAACAACAAATTTTTAATTTATTGCGTAAAAAAATTTAAAAAAATTAAATTTATTAGATTTGGCGAGAATGACCAGAAAAATGTTGGTTTTTGAGTTTTATGTTAATCTCTTCGATAGAAAATAGAGCCGCGGGACTGTAAACGCGCTAGTAATTATTTATTTTATGCCAAATATTGAAAACCACGCGTAGCCATACAAACACAATTGTTGAATAAAAGGGCACTTGGGTCTTCAAACTACGGCTGTCCTACAGGAGCTCCTGTCTACTCTTCTTGCAAAGGGGTTGACACTCACAAACACATTTTAGAGACTTGGATAAAAGGGTTTGATTTTGAATTTCGAAATTGCTTCTTACTGTGCGCTTGTCTTACACCACACACACACCTTTTCCTTTTTCGGAATGCTGACGCTTGTCCTTGACATGCGCAGTGCCAAATAAATTTGAATTTGTATGGCTTTGTATCATTAGCGATATGAACGATTTTTCTTTACAAATGAACAAATTTGCGTGAACACCTTGTCCTGGGGCTCAAAATAATCCTGCTACCGACTGGACTTATTTATTTTCTTAAAAAACGGGGATTCCACTCCGGTAATTTCGTTAAACCGATTACGACTTTGTTCTAACCTCCAAAGTACTGAATCAGCTGTTACGTTGTTTCGTCAATAAAGGTGTCCATAAACGACAAAACTTTTCAAATTTTCGCGTTCTAAATGTCTGCTCAAGAGAATTGTGCTGTTTGCAAAAAAATTATCAGATCAAACCAACATGTGATTGAGTGCACTCGTTGTTGTGCCTGGTTCCATAAGGGATGTTCAGGTTTGTCGAATTCTGAATTTGACAAAAACTACTCCCAATGTAAGAAGAATGGTTCCCATGACTGGTCTTGCAAGAGCTGCAGCGGTGTTCAAACTAAACGTATATCGTTCGGAGGCACGTCAGATAACTCAACTACCTCGAATAATCCCACTTCTAGTGGAGGCAAACGAAAAAATCGTGCAACCCCTCTCCCTACTCATCCCACTCAGAACATCACACAGGAATCTGTATTACGGAGTCAAATTAACAATTTGGAAACTGCAGGTAATGCGACCATTAATGATGTGGTTTCCCTCATTTCCCAGGTATTAACACTGCTTTTAGATCAACAACAAAAGACTGATAGGCTCCTGACTGAATTAAGAAATACTGAACAACAAAAAATCGATAAACTTGAAAAGGAAATTATGGAAATTCAGAATCAACTGTCTACTAATAACAGTCCTCCCCCCTGTCATCCACTATGACCCCCACTCCACTCTGCAGTCAGGAGGTCATTATACATGAAACCTATGAAAGGCAGTTAAGAGCTAAAAACGTTATTGCATATAACATTCAAGAGAGCACATCACAGCTTTCTGCAGAAAGGATTGACCATGATAAAGCCCGCTTTGTGAGTGTACTTGGAAAAATGGATTTAAATACAGATGTGGATTTTAGAGCATCAAGGATTGGGCGCATATCAGATAAACCGAGGCCTTTAAAAATAACCTTTGCTAACACAGAATTAGCTAAAAACTGCTTAAGAAATAAACACAAACTTAACGGCTGTAACATAAAGCTAAAGAACGATCTTACTCAACTTCAGCGAGATCAAGTAAAGAATTTATATAAAGAAATGGATAGAAGAAAGGAAAATGGAGAACAGAATCTAGCTGTAAGGTTCAAACGGGGGATTCCGTGCATTGTCACAATAAATAACAACAGTAATGATAGCAATATTTTAGTGGGTGGTGCCATAAACTGACATGCAAGGTACATTCCATTGAATATATACTGTCAAAATGTGGGAGGCATGAAGACTAAATTAAATACTTTTAAAACAGCAGTTCTGAATTCTGGATACGAGATCATAATAATTGTGGAGTCATGGTTGGATGGCGATGTTGGTGATTCGGAGATGCAGATTGACGGATATAATATCTAGTGAGAAAAAACGTGGTGGTGGTGTCCTAATTGCAGTTCGTGCAAATTTAAACTCGAACTTAATTCATAATGATAACCCCGCAGTTGAGCAAATTTTTGTATTAGTTAAATGTAGGTTTAAGGACATCATTATTGGAGGCTTGTATATACCTCCCAGTAGTGATGTTGGTAAATACGTAGCACACTGCACAACTGTGGAGTCGTTGCGTCAGGAATATCCAGACACTAAGCTGCTCGTTTTCGGAGATTACAATCTACCAGAAGCCACATGGTATAACGATAACTTAGGGACTCTAGTTAATTGTCCAGTGGGCTCTTCGGCTGTCCACGTAAGTGAATCATTTGGGTTCCTTAATTTATTCCAAAATGTCACCATACCTAACAAACGTAATGTATACCTTGATTTAATTTTTGGCAGTTTTGAATCTTTAGATGTGCGTACATCAGTAGATGCTGTACTCCCAGATAGTCTTCATCATTCTGCCTATGAATTTGTTATAGAAATTGTTCCTTGTAATAATATATTGAAGCAGGATGAAGAGTACTGGGACTTTAGGCAAGCTGATTTTATAGGTTTAAATGGTTTCTTTGCATCGGTGGATTGGGATGGTATGATAAATCACTCTTCTGATGCCAATGCCGCGACAAACACCTTTTACGACATTGTTAATCGGGGGATCCAATTGTTTGTACCGCGCAGACGATTTGTTTCAAGCAATTTTCCAAAGTGGTACTCTACAGAGTTAAAAAAATGCATTGTTGATAAAAAGAGGGTACATAAATTATATAAAGAATCAGGCTTATACCACCATTATTTACACTTCTCCGAGTTAAGAACAACATGTAAAAACCTCACTACTCTATGTTATGCCCAACATCTTGCGAGAGTTGATGCTGACATAAATACCAATCCGCGCAATTTCTGGTCATTTGTAAATCAAAATCGTTCATCATTTAGTTTGCCATCTACAATGTTTTTGGATGATGTGAGGATATCAGGGGGTGTAGACATAGCTAATGCTTTTGCAGCATATTTCTCAACTGTTTTTGCTAACCAGAACACTCCTGTACCCGATTATAAACCAAATCCTCATGTTAACATAAACTATCGATTGTTTTCAGTATCTGAGATTTTTGAGCAGATCAATGGATTGCCTGATAAATTATCTTCGGGAACGGATGGGATTCCGAACTATCTGCTGAAACGTTGCGTCTGCACCTTGTCCCAGACTCTCACTATGCTTTTTAATGTTTCATTAAATTTGGTCAATTCCCGGATACATTTAAAGAGGGTTTTCTGGTCCCAATCTACAAAACCGGTGATAAGGAATCTATTAAGAATTATCGTAGTGTCTGTATCCAATCTAGTATTCCTAAGTTATTTGATGCACTTATGTATGAGCAGCTTTCGTGGTTATGTAGAGAATTAATCTCAAATTACCAACATGGTTTTGTGTTGGGCAGATCTACGATCACCAATTTGGCTGTCTATCAGTCGCGTCTGCTGAGCGCCTTGGAGAGGAATGTTCAGGTAGATTCTATCTACACGGATTTCTCCAAGGCGTTCGACAGAGTTAATCACAAGCTACTATTGGCTAAGATTTCAGCTTTGGGTTTCGGTGAACATCTTGTTTAATGGATCGGGAGTTATTTGCAAGGGCGGACGTACAGGGTCAGAGTTGGTGGCTTCAGGTCTAACCCAATCGCAGCCGTCTCGGGGGTGCCTCAAGGCACACACTGCTCTCCCTTATTGTTTAAACTTTTTGTTAATGACGTTTATAATTCTATACTGCTTTCTGATTTTTTGATGTTCGCTGACGATCTTAAAATATTTAAAGTGATTGAATCCACTGTCGATTCGGATGCCTTACAGTCGGACCTGGACCGATTTGTGGAGTGGTCGAGAGTAAACGGACTAGCTCTTAACACTGGTAAATGTAGTTACATTAGCTTTTTTAAAGGACAATTAAAATTCAATACATATTATAATATTGCTGGTGCGTCTCTGGATAGAGTTAACACAGTGAAAGACCTTGGAGTGATTTTTGATTATCGTCTCTCATTCAGTGACTATATTAATTCAGTGACTGCTAAATCAAGCAAATTGATAGGTTTTATCCAGAGAACCAGCGGAGATTTATCTGTTAATTCATTAAGACTAATTTATTGTACTCTAGTAAGATCTGTACTAGAATATGCCTCTGTGATATGGTCGCCAAATTATGAAGTTTATAAGTATAGTATAGAAAAAGTTTAAAACAGATTTCTCAGGCTATGTGCCTATAAATTAAATATTATCATTGTTGATCATAATTATGAACACATCCGTAGTATCCTTAAATTAGATAAATTAACCAACAGAAGAACTGTTAACGATGTGAGCCTATTGTTTAACCTCTTAAACGGCCGGGTGAGATGTCCAGCTCTTCTACGGCTGATTAACTTGCATGTACCATATAGATCGCTTAGAAGAACTGAACTTTTTTATATTGAACACCATAATACCAATTTTGGTTTCCATTCACCTATTACAAGGGCAATGAGATTTGCGAATCAGCATGAAGAGCTTGACTTTTTTTCATCTGGCTTGAATTATGTAAAAAGAAAAGCCTTACATATTTTGAATATGTCACTGTGATGTGATTTGCTCATCGCCACATAATGCGGACTTTCTGTTTAAATGGGTCTCAAATAGTTTCTAAGTAAACATAGATACATAGTACTTTTGTAATAAAATGGGATGTACCCGTAAAATTTGCAAATAAATAAATAAATAATCATGGCCTCATAATTAATTAACTTCAAGTTAGGGAAAAATAAAATTGTTGTGTTAATGCATTTTGACTGTAAAGTTTTCTGTACACGAATGGACATTCTTCTAAACGTTAGAAAATATCGAATTATAGTAAGATAATAAAAAGTCAGAGAGCAGAACGAGAACTCTGATTTTCTAAATTTTCTAACTCGAAACAGCCAGTGATTCAGTAGTAAAAAAGTTCGGTATGCCCTCTCCCTAGGATCACGATCCGGAAAAAAATAACATCCTGTAGATTTTTCGAAAGTTTGTTATACCCGTTTCTCAGACATTGGTCACCGTATATCTTGTGCCAAATTTAAATGAACTATCTTTAGAAATGTTCACGGTGTGTAAAAAATAAATACAAAATATGCAAACTTGGACACAACGTATCTTGAGAATGAAGCATTTCCGGGCGTATGTTCCTAGAACTTTTTTTATAGTACTGGGTGTACGCCTCTGAACACTTATTTAGTGAAACCCTAAGAACTTAAATTAAGGAATTGTCACTTTTGCTGCGAGGCAAAGTTATCTATAATGAGTGTCTGAGATGTTCAGACGGGGCAGTGTTGTAGTCGTAAGCAGTCTGTTTTTAATAGTCCTTATTTTAGTTCAACGCTGGCAGTTTATAATTGGGGCATTATTGATAACAAATATATCCTTAGTGACGTTTGGAAACGCAGCACCAAACTTATGATCTGCAAGAATTTTATTAAAAAATTATCGCTTGTAGCTTATTATTCATTTCATCATTCAAATTCATTTTTAGATAACAAAAAATAATATTTTTGGTTGGAATTATTATAAATTTGTCTCGGGACGAGTTCCCAATTTTCACGTTTTTCTTTTGACCGAAGAGCTCAGTGGATGAAAAAATGAACTATAATTTCCGATTGATTTATCTCACAATACATTTACATTTCTTTTTCTCTGTAGTAATATTTTTGCAGATATTGGCAGAAAGCGGATATTTGCGACTTGTTAGCATTTTTTTTACATTCGCAGAGGGTCTGGCGATGTAAGGTGTAGCTCAAGATGCTACAATTTAAAAAAAAATCCTCTACTTCCTAATTTTCATGTACTTCCAGTTAAAGAATGACTCTAGTATTTATTTAAACTAAACTAAATTGTATTAAAAAAAAATTCTACTAGCAGTTATTTAAAAGTCTACTTCGGGAGGGGGGGGGTCAGTAAACTACAAAACATTCAAAACATATAAGTATAGAACCATTTCTTACGATTTATATGTGTTGCAATTATATAAAAAAATTGCCTATGCCTAAGATAGCGAAATCTTCGCAGCTAATAATATTTCTCAAAAATGTCTTAATAAGTTTGAGTATATTAACGATCGTTGAACTGAAGCGGAAGTGACGGGAATTGTCAGAAATATTAAAGAGGCGTACAGGGAAATTTGATAAGGTGGTGAGATGTTTATTAAATATAAAAATCGGCAATATGCCTTTATCCACAACTTCCCTCGTATAGAATTTCACTAGCTACATATAACACACTCTATATATGGATATACTTATTTGGTAACAGATCTATAGAAATCCTATAAAATGCATTTATTTCAATTTTTTTTTAGTTTTGAATTTATTTATTATTATTATTATTATTACTAGTTATTTTTCATAACTTCATTTATTTAGTCTATAAAAAATAACTTATGTTCTTTATTATTTTCCTCCGTAATTTTAAAGAATATTTAAACATTTTATTAGGCTGCAATTTTGTTTTGCTATATTGGATTCGCACTAAAATTACCAGTGAATCCCAATATCACACTTTATTTTTGTGCAAATTTCGAAGTCTATTCGATGGGTAGTTTCTTAGTAATGGTTTTTTTACATTTTGTGACACCGTCATTTTGTTCCGCCATATTGGACCAAAATGTAATTTCATCCCTTTGTGACCGCTGATTTTTGACCAAAATTTGAAGTCAATCGGACAAATAGTTTTTGAGCTATACCGCGAACAGACGGACAGACCGACAGAGAGACGAAAATGAGAGAACATTTTTCGGGATGCAGGGACTCTAAAGCGCAAAGATCTTCAAACTCTCCGAGGGTGATTTTTTTCACGAGTACAATACTTCCCTACGAGGGAAATAAAAACGATGAACTCTTTTATTGTTAATACAGGTTCTAGATCTATTCGAAAAACTGAGTAAACAATAACCATATCATCGAAAAATGATCAGATAAATCTTCGTCGTATTTATTTTTAAAAACTTTAACCTGCATGAGGTTTAAGCAAATGTTATCAGATATAAAGGCTTAAATGTAAATAACCTGCTTTTGTGTTACCGCTGATTTCTTCAGTGAACTTCTTAGCAACCTCCCTAAATTGGATGCTTCAGATCGAATTTCATTATAGTTGTGGCACAACCTACAAAGTTGTTTGTAGGCATTTTCATACTACATTTTTTACTTTGAAAAAATTTTGGAAATTAGATTTAACGCCTGAAGAATTTCGGAAAATAGGACAACTACAATTCACATAACTTATAACTCATCAGTGGCGTATATAATATAAACCTTGATTTATTTTAGCTGTAAGTAAAAAACCTGCTTTGAGGGGGATTTTACGCGTCAATCCCGAAAAAGGTCCCTACTTTATAATATTTCTATCGTTTTAGCTAAAATAAAAGTAACTCTGGGGGTCTTGACCCCCATCCCCTCCTTATATACGCCACTCAAGCGCGTGTCAAGCGGCCCCGCAGAACCGGCTTCGAGGGCGGCCCCCGGCATATTGGGGGCGCCTTAACCCTCAAAACAACATATCAGACAAACCGAAAACACAAATACGCACACATAATCCTTTCGGTTCCCGGGCTCCTTTAAGACTGCTCTCATTTTAGTGTACAAAAATTATAATTTATCATTTAAACAAAACAGAGTAGTCGCCAGAGTAAAATCTTATATAAATAACAGTCTAAACCTTCGAACATTGAACTGTATAGAATTAGCAACAAACACATTTGTTTGTATCCAACTAAAGTATGGGGGTGAAGAGGGTACGTACTTTCTGGGCTGCAACATTGTTGGTAAAGAAAAACTTTTCATATATCTTACATAATTGAACACATTTTAAAACATAATTATCAGTTAAAAGAAGCCTAGTCGTAATTTTTTTATACACTGTATACTATTTTGTAGAGTTGCATTTTAATTTTTAAATTGAAAGGAATGTAAATATGAGTTACCATCATTTTTCGTCTTTATTGTTAAATTAAAAAGTCTTAGAGAACATTTTGAAACTGTGTATCAGTTATCAATAATTTCAACCGGGAAATCTTGGAATATTGAGCCTCAAATGAAAACTAAAAGATATCATATATATATATATATATATATATATATATATATATATATATATATATATATATATATATAGTTAAAACATTTTTGATGAGATAGCAGCTGATGAACTAATTGAAAAACATAAAAATCGTTTAAAAGAAACAGTTTTTATGCTTGTTTGGATATACTTAATATTAACTCAGTTTAGAATCAGGTATGAAGCATTTAAAAATATTTATTCAAAATTTTAAATTTTAAACCCACAAACTTTGTTAAAAGCACAAGAATCTGATATTTCATCTATTGCCAGAGTATTAATAGAAAAATATCTTAACGACTTAACACAAAATCTAGCATTGGACCTAATACAATGAAAAAATAAAACATATTTAGTGTCAGAGAGTTTCCAGGATTTTATTTTTGAAAAACTCAATTACTAATTAGTAGAATACCTGAGACTTACATTGCGTTTCAGTTGTTTCTAGTACTCCCCGGTACATTGGCTTAACCAGAAAAAACTTTTTCAAAGCTGAAGCTAATAAAAATCCTCACAACGTTTACTATAACACAAAATCGCCTTAGCTGTAATAACGAGCAAAAAATATATTTATAAGTTCCTTTCGTTAAGGTACAAACACTACAAACGTTAACATTCCATTAGGTAAATCCAATCTAAGACATGTTATAAGCTTTTTAGGAATATTAAAAATCTTGTTCCCCATTTTTGAAAAAAAAATTTGACACCTACTGACGCCACTGTAACTAATTATAATAGTTGTAAAAATAAATCGGCTTTTGATGACTTATCGCCGAGTTGCATTGCAATCCCCGAACCCCGGTAGCTACCCCACTGGCTATGTGCATACAGCCGGTAGAGAATTTACAGAAAAGAATTTCATAAATAACAATAAGGGTAGGAACTTTTGTGTAACGAAATAGGATTGTAACGTTCTAATAAAATTTCTCTTACTCTGTTTTTTTATATATTATATAAATCATCATAGATATTTTTATATCAGCCTCCTTAAACGTCGATTTTTGCAACATGCAGTATACTATAATTAAAAGGGACAAAGGCACGTTTATTTAAAAAACAAACCGTTAAGTTGCAATGCCTCGCCTTAAAAATCATCATAATCACGGATCTACCTATTGTCGCCCGAAATGTATAAAGCGTCGCGGCGGCAGCATCTTCGAAATCCGTTACAGAACTCGGAGCTTCGTCTCATGCCAATGAAGAAAGCTTCCAGCACTCCGGCCAATCACACGGTCGGGCTTTGTCCCACCTAGCGCAAGAGCGTTAGAATTTCGAGGCGGGGAAGCGTCGCTATTGGAAGCTTAAAACCTCATAACTTCCGCCGAAGTTCGGCAATAGTGAAATGTAAGTTGGAAGTTAGTCGGTCGTGGAATTCGGTGAGGGATGCCTCGTGTGAGTTATCCTCACCATGAGATGGAATTTGCCACGTTCAGGTAGGGATGAGAGGCTGTCTTCGTGTGAAATTACTTCGTTGAAAGTGATAAAATAGTGATATATTGTGTTTTGGGAATAAGTGTGTTATTTTTTAATAAACTGGTAACTATGTAAAAATGATATACGTACCAAAAATTTTAATTTTTCAAATTTCTATTATAATTGAGGTAGGAAATATTATATAACTATAACCTATGTGTAATTTTATAATAATTTACGATGTACAAAAAAAAAACTGGAATGAAAAATACTGTTCAGCACTGACTGAACCCATTATGGGATAGAATTTTTTATTAATTGCAGTCTTTTTCTTAAAAGTGTTAAATATTCGAATATATTTCTAGAATAACGCCTCCGATTTTACCATTTTAACACAGTTTATTAAGAAAATTTAAATATAATATATTTATTAGAGTACCTACTTTTTCTATTTTTGGGATATATATTTTCTTTTGACCATTAACACACAACAGTCCTCTGAGAGACAATTTAGAATACCTATGTCAAATTTTAATTTAAATATTGTATAGACATAACTTTTTATTATATTATGCCTCAGAATGTTATTCATTTATTTGAAAGGAACATGATTTCTTATTTCTAGTGTCAAAAACAAAGTTACCTGTCTTCTTCCTAGTTTTCTGGGAAATAAAGTTACGGGGATTCTACCATTATAACTACTGATCAATTTCAGCTGCTAACAATAATTAAGTGGTCATGAATTTTATTTTTTATTGTTTTATACAGATGTAATACATGTAATGTAGAGTGATCAAGAAATACGATATGTATGTATAATATTTTTATAAAAAAATATATAAAAGTTGGGTTTTTATTATATTTGATTTGATATAAACTATTTTAACTCTGTAAATTATTGTTAATATTTTTTTTCTGCTATCAAAAAAATTACGAAATAGATAAAAAAAAAAACATTTTTGCAACAATGGGAATATATTGAAAATATTTAAATTTTACAGAATATACTGTACAAAAAGAAGAAACTAATCTTGTAACAAATCTTTTTAGCCGCTGGCTTTAGTAATACATTAATCTATTTAAGTCAAAAAACTATTCGATTTATTTTATCTGAAACACATATATTCGATTATAAAAACCTTTTAAGTAATCCTATAGCAAATTGATCACTATCTTATATAATAAGTCATAACTGTCTAATTAAAAACAAACAAAAAAAACAGGTTTTAAAAACCTTTTCTTTACTTACTTTAGTTACTTTAGTGGGAATGAAGTCAAAGAAATATAGCATAGTGCGAAGCAATAGGACAATCGCAATTATCAATTTATCATTATTACGTTGGTACAATATAAAATCAATGTCCTAATAATATCTATGAGACGCGGTTTTATTGGATTCATTCCGAAACATAATAAGCATATATATATATATATATATATATATATATATATATATATATAGGGTATGCTTATTATGTTTCGGAATGAATCCAATAAAACCTATATATATGTATATATATATATATATATATATATATATATATACTATTTATTTATAATTATAAGTAGAATTCATGTTTAAATTACTTTTCAATTATAACTGACATATTTCTGAATAAGGTACCTGTGTTTTACTTATAACTAATCTCGTAAGACAGCCATCTACCCTTTTGAATAATTAGCTACATTATATATTTTTAATTGACCTATAATCGAGTATATAATACAGTCAATCAAATTTTTTTTTAAATATATTACTAGATACGTTTCAGACATATGCAGGAAGCTACACATATCATTTGGTTATTTAAATCTTTTGGCCCTTCTGTAATAAAAGTAGCATACGAATTAAGTGCATTTGTCCCCTCATGAGCCACACTCGTGCCGTTTATGCATGCCTAGTAGAAGTGTAATAAATCTATTTTTAAGGATCCGTTACTAACGACATCATGTAGATAGGTAAAAATATCACACAAAAATTGCCCCCCATCCCCCTCAAAAATCTTGCATCCGCGCGCGCCTTAGCATACGGCAACGGAGCTAAAACAATGAAAAATAAGAACCTAATAGTGTCATCATTACCTGAATATTTGTACTTTGTATATTTAAAAAAAATCGTTTATTTATTGTCATATTTATTTTCCTCAGAACCATACTTCATCAGCTACCACATAGAAAAGCCATTTTCATTATTTGTTTGCATTAAAGATCTTTAATGCTAATAATATTTATAACAGCCACTTAGTTTAAAAATATAATTATTGGAAAAGGTCCACATGACATATGCTTTTTTCAAAATCTGAAATGGTCGGGTATAACAGGTAAAACACACTCAAGTACTGGAAGCCCTTTATATTTCCAGTCGCAAGATCCTCAACTTATTTTTCTCACAATCTCATTCAACAAAACATTGAGTCAGATAGAATATATAACATAAAAAATCTAAGCTAAATTTAAATTTCAGATCTCCGCATTTGTATCCCCAAACGTCATTGTTACAACGACTGGGCATTGAAAGGCTAGGCTTCGATCCGAACTTTCTGCACTTCCAGCATTACATTCGTTTCAGTGAACCTCTAGAACTGTCAACATCAAGCCCATTAGATTTGAGCATTAAAACGACTCAAACTCAAGTTCCCATTACTCCTCCATGCACCCCATCGCCGAAGATTAAAGCTTCCTTAAGTCCTACTCCTGAAGTTCCAAGTAAGAAAGTCAAGGTAAATTTTGGTTGTGTGGTGTTTGGTAGAACTAAATGGTTAACCATTATTCGAAGAATACAATAAATTACTGTTTTAAAACAAAATAGAATATATTATTAGTAGACCTGTGCAAAAAGGATGACTTCTTGTGTGCCAATCTTAAATTATAAGTACTGGCCTATATGCATA
The DNA here is from genome assembly GCA_030620095.1 of Kuschelorhynchus macadamiae. Taxonomy (NCBI): domain Eukaryota; kingdom Metazoa; phylum Arthropoda; class Insecta; order Coleoptera; family Curculionidae; genus Kuschelorhynchus; species Kuschelorhynchus macadamiae. The sequence continues at coordinate 1,095,973 of JAUTXW010001365.1, forward strand.
TGTGAAAAAAATGTCAAGGTGTCCATTCCAAAACATGCTTTCTAACTTGTTCAGGCTTAATTTTTGAAAATGTATTTTTTTAAATTGGCAAATTAACAGAAACGTTGTTTTATCTGAATCCGTTAATATAGAATTGTCCTTACCAAAATGCCAAACAAAACTGTTTTAGGTTATTTTGAGGCCAATTATTTTACACCTTCATGTTTTTAATTATATCTTAGACCATTCACAATCGATTAAGCTTTTTAATAATACAGTAGTTTTAAAAATAGCAGTCCAAACTTAACTTTTATTCAAAATACTTGGAATGTGTGTAAAAATTTTAGGCAATTTAGGTAAATAATGAAAACATTTATATCCCTCGCGAGGTGTTCCGTTATTACTTAACTTAATAATTAACACGTAACAAGATCTGAGTTTGGAAAGAAGCCTTTTACTAATATACTGGAAATTTAAGAAAGACAAATCCTTGCCGCATCGGGAGCAGTTAATTAGTTATTTCTGAATACTTATCTATGAGCGTTCTAGAAGAAGAGTTTTATGAAATTTATATTTTCAAATTATTTGCATGTTGCTCATAACTTATACAATTGATTTAAAGCGTTCTTTTTTTTTAAATAAATGGTACTTATATAGTTTATTTGTCTGTCTGTTTGCTGATTGTTTTTATTGTTTGGCATTGTGTTTCTGCTTATTTTGTCAAAATTAATATAACCAGATATAAAATAAATAATAATTTGAGATAATAAAAATTAGGAAATATATATAATATAAAATATTATATATTTGAATTGTTTTAAGTCGCTTAAAAACTATTTTAATTAATGATTTATTCAAAAAAATGTATTAGTCATTTCACCATAATAAAAATTGACGATTTCTTATTTACACTTTTTGCATTAAACTGTAATTGAAAAAGATTTTCTTATATTTCTTATGTTTTTACTTCCTTCGTAAAAGGGAAGTATTGTAATCGTAAAAAAATCACCCTCCGAAATTTTTTCAGATCTTTACGTTTCAGGGTCCCTAGATGACGAAAAACATGTTTTCTCGATTCCGTCTGTCTGTCGATCTGTCGGTTTGTCTGTCTGTTCGCGGCATATCTAAAAAACTACTTACCCAATTGACTTCAAGTTTTAGTCAAAAATTAAGGGTCACATGGGGATGACCTGGTAACATTTTGGTAAAAATCCAATATGGCATAACAAAATGGCGGCCTAGCGAAATGTTAAAAGATTTATTATTAATAAAGCGCTTATTCAATGTATCTTAAATTTTGAGCAAACATCAAGTATTATGCAGGAATCAACTGGTTAAATTTTGGTACGAATCCAATATGGCGGAACAAAATGGCGGCTTAATAAAATATTTAAAAATTGAGCCTGAAAAACTATTTAACAAACTGATTTTAAATTGTGGGCCATGAGATGAACTAGTAAAACTGTGGTACTAATTCAACATGGCAGAATAAAATGGCGGCCAAATAAAATTTTTGTAATTTGAAAAAATCACCCCTCAGGTTTTTACATGTCTTCGCGTTTTAGCGTTCCTAGATACCAGAAAATATGTTTTATCAATTTCATCGGACCGTCCGTCAGTTTGTCTGTCTATCTGTCAGTTCGAGTAATAGCATAGAAAGTACTCATTAGATTGACTTAAAATTTTAGTCCAAGGCTCACATGGGGATGCGATTTTCTGTTTTTTTTTTAACAGGGCAGCTGAAATTCTAAAATCTGAACTATACACTATGAATTTGATTCAAAATACTTAAAAATAAAATAATGGACCGACGATTTCGTTCAGCTTTTGGCCCTGGAGCCAGCGACTTTATTTATGATTATGTACTAAGGGCAAATATCTCAAATATCTACTAGTAAAGATAAACGGAATTTGATTTCAAGTTTTGTTTCACCCCTTTCGGAGGTGGCGAGTACCTTTCAATTTTAAATCTACTATATCGAGTTTTCCCTTATTTTGGAGACATTTAAAAGACACAAGTTTTTGCGCAAACTGGAAGTCTCTATCTCGACTCGTTTTCCAATAGTAAGTAGTAAGGAAAGGGAGATAGGCCTAAGAGGCCCTTGTCACCATCTTCACTCCACCCATTCTCGTTCTGGATTAACTTCTGCTCTTGATTCATATGGAAACGTCCTTCTTTTGAAGGCTAGCAAGTTGCTTCATTCAAGTGGTCTTAGCTCATCTCTGGATAAGGTAGCTGATCCGAAGGATTTCCTTCTAAGTCTGTTCTACCTATTACAATAGGTAATAGGGGAGTCCATATGCATCACATTTTTAAAATACTTACACAAACTGCGAATTCCTAAAAATTGCTTCCAAAAGGATTAAACATTTTCATTTTTCTCTAAACTGGTTATCGATACTACGAAATGAAATAGAAAACTGTTTATTATATTTTTGCCTTCTTACGAGCTTGATTACAAATAGTACTTATTATGTTTTTTATTGTTTTAGTTTACATCACCATTGCCGAAAAAAACCAAAGCAATTCGAAAACTTCATTTTGATGAAGATAATAGTTCTCCAGTTTCTGGAACCATCATCAGAGAATTAAGGCCAGATGAACATCTGGTTGTAAGGAAAGGTAAATTAAACAATTTTATTGTTTTGTCTACTACTTTTTCGTTATCTCCTTAACCTTAACTTAATTGAAATAAATAATTACAAATTTTTCTTTGTATAGGTGATATAGATCCCGCTTTTAATGTTGTCGAAGTAACTGAAGAAGCGAAAGCAGAATTGGCAAAAATTGAAAATCATATTGGCGAGTATGTTTGTAGGCTATGCAAAGAATTATATGAAGATGCATTTGGATTAGCTCAACACAGGTAAATATCTATTTTATATGAGTATGTATGTTAAGCTGAATAAACTCAGTACGTTGTTATTAATCGTTTCTACAAAAATTTAAGAAACCTAATTTATATTCTACCATAAAATACATAAATGTGACTAATTTTTTGAATCTATAAACTCTCAATTTTTTTAATGGAAATGTCTAATAAAACTAGCATGAAATTAAAAACTAACAAGACATGTGTAAATTTTATATGTGTTGCACTTGACCATGCAAGAAATTGATTGTAGCGATAATAGTAAATTAGTTACGGCAACATGGCACGCGATACTGGTAACGCACGTGTAAGCAAGCACACGTTTTAGCAGGTGTTCCCGCATTCTACCTATAAGTGAGGTGTTTATGAACTGTGACCAAAATATTAAAACAAAAAAATGTGTTTATCAAAGAAAATTAAATTTATTTAAATATTTTCCTACTTCTGTCTAAAATTTCCAACTTTTGATGAAGTTTACAAAATGAGCCGAAAAAATGGATATTTTTGTATGTTATCTGATTTGCCTTGTTTAGGGATATTATTGTATTGTGTTCCTATTGTTTAGATGTCAATTAATGAAAAGGGCAGCGGAACTTAAAAAAATAAAGAGAGTAATAATATTAATAATAATAATAATAACCATCATAACATAAATAAAATAAGGATATCGTTCATGTGACACAGTTGTTGCTAATTTTACATTCCTTATGATACCGATTGCTACTTAGTTGACGTTTTGTTGGGAAGAAATAAAAAGAACATTTACTATTATACAACTCAAATTTTTAATTTTTAAACAATTAGCAACGAACAAGGCACTAAAAATTTCGTACGAGATTCGATCCGTCTAATATTAATTCCATATTATCAATTGAGACATTTGTTAGCCTTAATATCAATAAGGATTGGTGTAGAAATTTGCAATATAAAAAATCGGTAAACTCCTTTACCTGGAACTTCCCTCGTTATGAATCTTTTCTTTTATTACGATTACTGAAGTGTGATTTAATTTAGTTCGGTACATAGTCATTTAATACTGTCTTTTCAACATTTTTATTGGGCGCTATTTTGTTCCACCATATTGGCTATGTACCAATATTTTACCAGTTTCTACTTATGCCACACTTGATTTTTTAATATGGTGTAAAATAAATTAAATAAGCAATTTTCTACTCCGATTTCTAAAAATTCATAATAAAATTTTATCAGTTTACCAATATATCATCTCTATTTCTTATGCTAATATTAATAAAGTCCATTGAATATGAGGTGTTTTTACTTCATCTTTCAAACAGTTTATTCCTCCATCTTGAATTCGTACTACAATTTTTAGCAGTTTATTTCTATATCACACTTAATTCTTGGACGAAATTTGAAATAAAACTAATAAGTAGTTTTTTCAGGCTGATTTTTGAAATTTTATTGGGCGTCATTTTATTTTGCTGTCTTGGATTCGTTCCAAAATGTTACCAGTTCATTCTAATACTTGATCTTTGTGCAATATTTAAGAGAAATTGGATAATTAGGCCACCATTTTGTTCCGCCTTATTGGATTTTTACCAAAATATTACCAGGTCATCCCAGTATGACCCTTTCGACGAAAATTTGAATTCAATCGGATAAGTTTTTCAGCTATGTCGCGAACTGACAGACAGACAGACAGACCGATAAAATCGAGGAACATGTTTTTTTTACCATCTAGGAACACTAACGCGAGAAGATTCCGGTAGCGTAATTTTTTTTCGAACGCGAACATTTTATTTTTCCCGCCATTTTATTCTCCCATCTTCAACTCGCACCACGATTTTATCAGTATATCTATATGATACTTAATTCTTGCACAAAAATTGAAATAAATCTAATAAGCAGTTTTTTTCAGACTAATTTTGAAAAAAAATTATTATGCTGCCATTTTGATTCACCTTCTTGCATGCATACTAAAATATTACCAGTTCATTCCTACATAAAACTTGATTTTTGTGGGAAATTTGCTGTAAATTGGATAAGAAGTTTTTAAGTAATAATTTTTTTAACAATTTACTAAGCCTTTATTTTGTCTCGCCGTCTTGAATTAGTATCAAAATTTTTCAGTTTTATTCCTACGTAATATTTGATTTTTGTGCAAAATTTCAGATAAATTGTGTAATTAGTTTTCTAGTAATAATGTTTTTAACATTTCACTAGGCCGTCAGTTGTAACCTTTTAACAATGTATTTAGTTTCTGAAATATCTGTTGTTTCACTATAAAATTTATAACAAATATACTCGTGTGTTTCAAAAAATATGCGCCAACGTTTAAAGGAAGAATTTTGTAAGAAAATGAGGCGAAAAGTTCATATTAACATTAGTCCACAAATATTTAAAATTTAAAAACAAATATGACTTTTTAAAAACATATGACTTTATTTAGTTATACCGGGACAATAAGACCTATTTCATTTAAATTTGGGACAACCTTATAGGTATTTAACGGCGGTAATCATCCTTGCTTTTCTTAAAAAAAAAACGGGTCTCCAATTATTAAAAAAAACTACCAGCTTTGTCGTTTAGGGCAAATATAAATACACAAAAAATGTTTCTTATTATTTTGTGATCGATAATTCGTTTTTGAAAAAAGACAAAATCTATTTTGATGTATGCCTCTGACAGTGACACCTCTGATCCAGTTTTAGTTAAAGACGGAACTGCTCAAAACTCTGCAAAAGTCATTCTTCGGATCATTTGAAGAAAAAGTTTTATTAAACGTATATCCGCAAATGATCTATTTTTGAGATACTATTCTAAACAAAAAAAAATCTAAATTTCAACACCTCGTATCTCAGAAACTTTTTTTCTTGGAATGAACCAATCTCTTTTGTAGAGTTTCACTAAGCACTTCTAACTCCAACTAAAACTGAACCAAAGATGCCACAGGCGTGCATTAAAATAGATTTTTTTTCCAAAACGCCCTGACATATCATAAAATACTAAAAGCATTTTTTGTGTATTTTTACTTGCCCTAAACGATGAAGCTAATAATGAGTAGTAATGAGTGGCGTACTATTTTTATTAAGAAAGTCAGGGCTAGTTACCATACCTATGCCGATGATTAAAGTAAAAACTGCTGAATACTGTAAAAATATAGCATATAAATACCTATGTCGTACCAAATCTTAATCAAATAACTTACTATTTCTGAATTACTAAAGAAATGATATTTTTTTGTGAAAGTTTAACTCCCTATATCTCGAATAACAAATATGTGCATACCCATATGTACTTTTCGTTTTATTTTTTTACAAAGAATCTCGCTTTAAACATATTTTTTAAAACACTATGTATATTGCATTAAAATTTTTAAACTGTAAAAAAAATTAAGCGAACAATGAAATTTAATATATATTTCTTAACTCGGGTCAGTTTCAAATACTAATTAATTTTAATATTTAAAAAATACTAAATATTAAATACTTACAGGAATCTGCTTCGTTATTCTAATGATAATTATTTTAGATGTTCTCGGATAGTCCATGTGGAATACCGGTGTCCCGAATGTGACAAGGTCTTTAACTGTCCTGCGAATCTGGCTTCACATCGACGATGGCATAAGCCTCGACCAAGTAAAGAACAAAAGCAGGAAGAAGGCGTAATTAGCGAGTCTGATCCCGGCGAACAATTTCCTTGTAATGAATGTGGAAAGAGGTTTAGAAGGGTATGTATTATAAAAATTGTTGATAACCTGCTTGCTGATTTGTTCCACATATATTTAGATTTATTTTAAAAGAAAAGTCTAAAGTTTCCTAATATTTGTGACTGAACTCTATGTTTGATCCGTTGTAATTTAAATTGAACAACTTCACTTGACCCCATTCTTATATCTTTTTTTTTGGAAAATGTACAGGGCACATTTGGATATCTCCCTTATTTTTATAGGGTTGCAGTTTTCGCGACAAACACCAGACACCCCTCGTATCCCAGCTATCTGATAACTTATGAAAAGGCAACAAATATTCCTTATATGAATTTTTTTCGTAGAATTCAATACCGCTTTCAGAATAAGAATACGCAGTCAGGTCAAAAAATTATCGGGCTCTACTTTATTTTTCTAAATGAAACACCATGTATATTATTCTTTATGTTTATTAGGAATAATGTTGGCTTTTCAGAATATATATATATATATATATATATATATATATATATATATATATATATATGTATGCAGTTATTTTGGACAACAAGCTCAAAATTCGAGATATTCTAAAATTTTCTTTTGTGTCCAATTAGTAGGTAGTAGGCAATGGCTAATTTGGAACAAAAAGCAAAATGTTAAAAACTTTGCGGTTTTGTCAGTTATTGATTAATAATGAAATATTTTTGTTGTTTTGGTGTTGCTATTAAACTATATACTGTATTTAATTTAATTTTTTTACAATAATGACAGTCTACGAAAATTATGAAAGGTTTGTTTCATACAATCTAGTGAAAATCCCCAAGAAGCTTCAAAATTATATCTACAAAGTTAACGTGTTTTGAGCGCTTCGGTTAGGATATTATGTTAGTAGTCCTTTTTGATCATATTAGATATACAGAGAGAAGGCCTGCAACCTTTTAAGACATATTTGTCTGCCTTAAATCAAATTTTGTAGAGCAAGGATCATTTATTTAGCCCCGTCCTAAAGCATACACCAAACAAGATAGAGAAAGAAAATAAATAAACGTATTACGCGTTCATCTTTTGCCAGAAAATAGAGAAAGCAACTGGTGTATCTAGGCTTGTCCGTATAAATTCCACATATATAGTTGAGCATTTATACCCCAACGATGCCCAGTGTCGTTTTGTCAATGGTATTTACAATAAATTCATACTGATGAATCTTTTGGCAGATTCGTTAGCTGGTCCGATGAATCTTATTTTTCAAGTGTGGGAATTTTAAATCGCCATAATACAAGAAACTGGTCCGCAGAAAATCACCATTTAATTTCTGAGAGGGCACAACAAGGACGCATTGGGGTTGGGGTTGTTTGTTCTTTGTTTCTTTTTTGGAAAACGCATAGTCTATAGAATTTTTAAAGAAGGTTTCACAGCGCATCCGTACCTAGAAATCCTTAAAGAATTTATTCCACAACTGATGGAAAATGTTTCATTGGTACTTTCTAATACCGTTTACTTTCAACAAAATGGTGCCACAACTCTGCGCTTTTAACGGCATTTTTAGATGATAACTTTCCTCAAAGATGGACCTCTACCCAAGGACCTGTAAGATGGATGGCCCCCTCGATCTCCGGATCTTGCGATATTAGATTTCTTTATTTTATTTATTTGTTTATTTTATTTATTTATTTATTTACGAGCAAAGCCATTTACAAATTGCCTATATCTAAACAATCATATCTTACTAAATATTTCAAAATCAGTAGCTCCACAACACTAAAGAAATCTATGTCATCATTATCACAGAACCTATTTCCTGCATTACATAGCCGGTTGCCGAACTTGAAATACCATAGTTTGTTCGATGGAACGGTACATGGAAGAGTTTCTTATTTCGTGTTTGCCTTGGTAAAACAGAAACGAAATATTTTCTATAAGTTCAGATCATTTAAAATTTGCATTAATTATTTTAAATAGGGTACCTAGGTCTACGATTAACCTTCTATTTTCAAGAGAATCTCAATTCAATAAAGTTTTCAGTTTAGTTAATGTCCTCTGCTTTTATGTTCATTGTAAAACCTATTAATCTTAAGAATTTCCTCTGTACCCTTTACAGTTGTTCCACATATGTTCTGTAATATGGAGACCACACAGGACAAGCATTATTCGACAATTGATCTAACATAGGCACAATACAATACTTTAAAACAAAGTTACTTCCTTATCAAATATACTCCTAAGTTTTTAATTACAGCTACCTTCTCTAAAATGATATCATTTATCTTATAGTCGAAAGACACAGTTGTTTTGATTCGTCTGAATTGAATTACTTTACATTTATTAATATTTACAGACAAACCATTTAAAATACACCAATGTGACAAACGGTCAATATCCTCTTGAATTAAACAACTATCGTCCACACAATTTAATTTTCTAAACATTTTAAGGTCATCAGCATAACTACTTAAGTCATTAATGTAGACATTAAACAACAAAGGCGCCAAGTGTGTCCCTGGAGGAACTCCCGATGTGACCCCAAAGTCTTTAGAGAAATGATTTTTTAACCTTACGATTGGTTTTCTTCCTGTTAAATAATCCTTCTACCATTCTAAGAGATGACCGAAAATACCAATTTGATTTAGTTTTTTTATAAGTATTTCGTGATTAACTCTGTCAAATGCCTTGGAGGTATCCATTTATATGGCGTCTACCTGACATTTCTCCTCCATTGCATTCTTCAAAAAATCCTCATATATTAATAGATTGGTTGTTGTGGATCGGCCATGTAGAAACAATGCTGTTTTGAGGTTATTATATTCTCAATAAGTGGTGTTATTTTAGATGTTACGATTATTTCAAGTACTTTAGCTATTAGTTAAATTTTATTAACACCTCTATAGTTTTCAATAAACGATTTGTTTCCACTCTTAAAAAGAGGAGAGACAAAAGAGGTTTTCCACCTATATGGAAAAACACCCTGAGACAATGACATGCAAAATATTTTACATAAAACATGCAAAATAAAATATATAAATATGACTCGGTAGCGGAGATGGGTGCGGCAGTCGATTTAACTTTCCGAAATTTGCAAAGAAGGCCTATGATTCTTTTGAACGCTATAAGAAAATTAACGTGCCAATTTTGCATACGGGAAAATGGCCGTCATTTTGAAAACTCTGCTTTTTCAATATTTTGTTTCTTTTTTGTTTTTCCTAACTTAAGTTTTAAATAAGATAGGTATTTATTGTTTTGTTTTGAGTAAAATTCAATAATTAAGTTAAAATGCTCTAATAAGTAATTGAGAATTAAAAAAGATCTTTTGAATTAAGTTTGAAAGTATTACATATTTAGTAGAACAATTACTTAGATGAATTTTGTTTTCAATACATATTAGCCATAGCCTACTACCTACTAATTGGACACAAAAGAAAATTTTAGAAAATCTCGAATTTTGAGCTTGTTTTTCAAAATAACTGCATACATGTATATATTTTTGGAAAGCCCACATTATTGCTAATTAATATAAAGAATAATATACAGGGTGTCCCATTTAAAAAATAAATTAGGGTCCGATAACTTTTTAACCTGACCCCGTACACTTATTCTCAAAGCGGCATTGAATACTACGGAAAGTCAAACAAAGAACAATTTTCGTCTTTTTGATAAGTTATCAGCTAGCGTTTTAGTAGGAGAGCAGAAAACTTTGAGAAACAAGCTTCTAATCCTAATTAAGTTATTGTGTGTAAATTGAAGTAGGAAAAGTAGACAGTTGATACGAGTTTTTCGTTAGTTGTCATGATATGTGGGAAATCGGTTGATGAGGTGAATAAGATATGGGCTGAAAAATTTCTAAATTATCTCTAGTGGGTTCTAACATATTTCACAGAAAGAAACTTTTGTTTATCCATGTTAATAGAAGAACAGAAAGCTCTGAGAAACAAGTTTCTACTTCTAATTAAATCATTGTATATAATTTGTAAGAAATTGAAGCAAAAAAATCGAGACAGTTGAATTCGAGATGCGTCAATACAACAGCTTCGGAAATAAAGCAGGAAACAATAACTAATGGAAAAGAAGATATTTATGGGTTTTTCGCTGGTTGTTGTGATATGTGTAATATTGATGAGGTGAATAAGATACAGGCTGTTTTTCGCAAAAACTTCTGTTTATTTAAAAAATTAACATACTTTAAGATACAAATCAGATACATGTTTTCTTTTTGGAAAAATCGAGTGCTGAGCAATATTCCAAGGAAGACATTAGATTCTAAAATATTAAATATAACCAATACAGACAATTATATGGTTATTATGAAATAAAGCAACAAAAACATGTACTACATATATTTTCATCCAAATACAAAATAAAATCCAAGTGCAATAAATAACTATTAAGCTTGTATAAAATGGTCTATAAAAAGAATATATATATATATATATATATATATATATATATATATATATATATATATATATATATTAAATTTCAATGTTCCCTTATTTTTTTTACAATTTAAATATATATATATATATATATATATATATATATATATATATATATATATATATATATATATGTTTCTTAAATAACGATATGTTTTTAATTTGATTTCTTGGGTCTGGGTTTATGTTATGAAAACAGCAGTAGTGGTTACATTTCTAGACGTTATTCTTTTAATTAAATGCTTTCTCAGAGGTATTTATTGTAACCAAAAAGGAAAATAAAACCGTGTCAGTCAATATAATTTTATCAAGTTCTTTCTATACCGATAAACTCATTATTATCAATATTAAATTTTAAAATATTAAACAATAAAAAATTTAAAATCACTCTCCCAATAATTTCACATATTAAAAACAACATCAAAATGGTTTTTTTACATTACGACAATCAATTTGAATATACATTATACCGTAAACCATTTAATGTATATTCAAATTTATTTTTTTAATGTAAGAAAGTCCCTTTGGTATTGTTTTTATCGTGTGAAATTGTGAGAACGATTTTAAAATTTTTTACTTGTTTTATTGGTATAGAAATTTTTAACTCCAGTATTTTATATTAACTGACATTGTTTTATTTTCTATTTAGTTAATACAAATGCTAATGGAAACTCCTGAATTCTTTTAAGTTCCAACTTTGTCAAATTTTTATTACAGCTTTTCCTAGGCAATTAATTATCTGGTAATTAAAAGTATATGAAAAGATTCAAAAATTATTCTCGGCTGAACTCGAAATTAAATCAACGTTTTGTTGCAGGTAGCCTACCTTCGGAAACATCAAACGCTCCATCAAATGGAATGACAACGGTTTGTGCCTGTAAGGCCAATACCGCGTCTTCCACCGAGCTTGTGGAGGCCACCACCCTTACCTCCAGCTGGTGGAGGATCTTTATTGGGCTCCGAGGTGTATTTTTCCGCATTGCCGTGGATAGACTTCCCCAACGACAATTGTAAATAAGACGAAGCTTTTGTATAAAAGTGTAAGATACATATTTAGATAAACTGTTTAATATTATAGGTAAAAGCGTGCCAACATAATATCAAAATACCGATACAATATCAAAATAAAGAAAAAAATGTTTATATTAAATATTACAGCCAAACTGTTCTGTAAGATACAGTCCATTTTTAAATTGAATCAGTGCTTTCCTTAATTCGTTTCATAAATTATACTTAATTACTACTATTAAAAAATTTGTTTAACTGATTAAATTTGTCTTCAGGGTGATTCTACTATAAAGGGAATGAAACTAAGCCTATTTTCTCTGAAATGTTTGTGAACCTAGTTTCCTTTTGCTATATAATAGTTTTGTTTTGCCTTTAAGTAAATGTATCATATCATGGTTGTTAAACAATGTCGTGATATCTACGTAACAATATTTTGATGCACGTTTTTGTTGGAAAACTATTTTTATTTTTTTTTCAAATATTAGTTTTGTATCTAAGGTTATTTGCATATTTAAATTATTATATTATCATTTAAAAAATGGGTAACTAATTAGGAAATTACAAGCGAAATTCTGTTAGATACAGTATGGTCCCAATACCGTTTTCATTCGATCTGGGGGATACTGTTAAATGTATCAAAATCGTCATACTGATATTTAATCAATATTGTTTTTTACCTTTAATTCGCTTAACTTCAACAACTTAGCTCCCTCTGCTTTAAAAGAATATTTTTTGGACACCCATTTATTTAAGGTATAAAAAATTCTACTGGTTAAGTTTTGCTATAAAAAGAAACATATCAAATCTCAAAAGAAAATATTTATGGTATTTAATAAACTAAAGACTGATTTAAATTATTTTAGTACTAATTTTTGCATATGTTTTATATATATTTAATTATAAATTGAACTAAAATAGAAACTATATATTTTTTAGTACAAGTAAACTCTAACTAAATTTAAGTTACAATAGCCAAATCTAGTCGAAACTCTAGTCAAGTGTGTTGGAAGTTAATTATATTTTACTACAATTTACTTTAAAAATGCGCAATATGTAATGAAAATAAAAAAAAACATTACTAGATTGTTTATGCACAAGTAATTATAAAAATAAAAAATTGGCTGCAGTTTATTTTCTAGGCATACCAAATATTTTAAGAATTTATATTTCAGTTTGGAATGCTATTCAATAGCGAACTATGCTCTTGATTAATGTTTAGGCATAATCGAAAGAAATAAAGAACAAGGGGTTTTAATATATTGCTCTCGGTCTGAAAAGAAACAACACTTAAGTGAAAAATCTATGGGGCTACAGGATGTACCTAAAAAATTGGCTTTACAATTTAATGAGGGCTGTAAAGAAACTTCAAAACAATGATAACAATGCCTAGATCTATATAATTTAAAATTCACAAATAAGGAATTACTGGACACACATATATTGCTATATATTTAAAACGGTACTGTCTATCAATGTATGTATATTATATATATATATATATATATATATATATATATATATATATATATATATATATATATATATATATTTATATATTATTTTTATTATTTCGATTCTTTTCGCGGTAAACAAAGGATTGATTGCAAAAATCTATTATTTGTATTTCATATTTTAAAATTTATATTTATTAAGTTAATCAAATGGTGGACAATGATTTTCGAAAACCAAAATATTGCAGACAGAGGTTTATTAAAGAAATCTAGAATTTCTGGAGATGATCTATATTACGAAAACTTTACTAAGGATACAACACATATAAAAAATCTAAGTAACATATTCTAACATCCTAAACAATTAACACTCGTATTATAGGAACCATAATACCAAGCATTTTCAACCATTTATTTAACTTAATAAATATGAATTTAAAAGAAAGCAAATACCAATAATAGTTCCTTGTAATGAATCATTTGTTCACTACAAAAAGAAAGGAAAGACTAAAAGCAAACATAAACAACTCTACAGGTATGCATTTTTGATAAAATAATAGACAGTATCGTTTTAAATCTAGAGCAATGTAAAGCCGGACGCACGGATCTTGGGCTGCAACCGAACGGTAAAACGCATAAAAATGCATATCTTTGTGTATTGTTGAGAAGCACTCGATATTTCGCCGGTTTAATTAACCTTTAATATTTGCAATAAATATTTTTGTCCGTATAGTTTCTGTAGCCCACGACTCCTACGTCAGACTGTATGTGTGTCCTGTTATTCCTGTTTCAAGTTGTTCAAATTGCCCTAAGAGACAAACGCTTTATTGCGGTAAAATATGCAATATTTAGCAGTTTTTCATAAAACCCACAAACACGTCAGGAATCCTTTAATCTTTAACCTCAGGAATAAAAAAAAACTATTAAGGTTAAAATTGCAAGTTTAACTATGCACATATATTAAAATAATTCTTGTCATTCTTATAATTTATTTTACAGCTAACATTATATTTTTGGATGCAGTTTTTTTGCCACGTCCTATAACCCCCACATATCAAAATTAAAAAATACTTGCCCGATAACTAAGATCTAGAGTGTCATGTCCTTTAAATTCGTTAAACATAGTATTTCCCTCACAAGGTTTTCATACCCCAAATCATCGAATAAATTATTCATGTGTCTTGATGAGCTTTTAGTGAGGCTTTAAGTAAATAGGAAAATAAACTGACAGTTCATAAAGAAATCCGTTGCCGCACACCTATATATTTAATTTATTACGTTCTATATGAAAGGCTAGCAGGTCAACTTTAACATGTTACCAAAATCATGTAGTTAAGTGATGTAATTTAACCGCAGTTGGAAAAGTGAAAATATAAGAAGCTTCAATTTATTTTTATTTTTTGGCATAAAGTATGCGAAATTCGTCTGATGTAAAGATGAATTTATTTAGTAGATTAATTTGCAGCTTATTTAATTGGTTTAGCTTAGGTAATAGCTCTTAATTTTACACGCTCCCTCATAAAACCCTCTCTGGTCATTACTTTAATTATTACAAAAAATTAAATTTAACTTAGTCACCCAACTACTTCTAGTCCTTTATTCTAGTCATCCCTTTTCTAGTCATCTGTGACTGACACAAAATAACGCACTATAGGGTATTTTTAAGCATTATAGAAAAATGAATTTAATAAGAAAAAGTTAGGCGTGCCCAAACACCAAGAAAACATATTTTCATAAAGCATGGAGGAAGGGCAAAAACATGAAGTTGGTTTAGTAAAAAAGTTGGTGCCTTATTTTTAATAAAAAAAGTTGTTTAGAATGAAATGTCTTATATAATTAATATTCCTAGGAAGCCACAAGCCCTTTTCAACTAGGACGTACAATACACAAGCAGCTATATATAATTTATCCAGAGTGTGTCCTAAGTAGTGCGGCATATTTTATAAAATCTGAGAAATTAACAAGGTGCAAAAGAATAAAGTAAATGTAATCTAAAATTATTTCCAGAATTACCTTAAATGTTCAATGCATTTTGGAAAATACCTGTATATTATAGAAAGAATAAAATAATAGTACCAAATAAACATTTGTTAGTCAAATGTTACAATATTCTGCAATTTTCCTAGTGATCAGTAAATGTTTTTCTAATTGAAACAACCTTCAACGATTGCAAGTATGTGTTATTATTGATATATTTATTCTGGTCATTTGGAATTACTTAAATACAAGTGTAACTGCTTCTCTGTCATGCCCGAAGAAATAATTATTCAATCTTTTTAATTGGGCATCATCTCATATTTGAGTTCATGAAACGGATAATCCTATCATGATCCTGGTATCTTCATTTTCTTTGCAAGCTGTAATCAGTCCTATTTCTTACACTTTTCTTCCTTGAGCCTGACTGAAGTGGAATTTGCATTATTTTATTAATGTTGCTGAAAATACTTCTTTAATGGCATTAATCGCTACTTTTTCGTATTCAGTGTGTATTTCTTTAAAGAAAATATGAGTATACGATGCCAGAGCATCTGGAACATCGTTGTGTACTACAAAAAGTACTTTGCAATTTATTTATTATTGTTAGGTTAGTGCTTCCTAGATCCACATGTTTATCGATGGATTATTAACAAAACATCGTAAGCGACATAATTGTTTTACTACCTTAAATACTTTTTCAGCAAAAATAACAATATTTCTGGAAACTTAAAAAGTTCTATCCTTAAAAGCACAGCTACGGTATTAATTATTAACTTTTAAAATGTACAGGAATATTGATGTTTTTGTTTAAAAGGCGTTTAAGATACTAAAACAATTATGTGGCTTATGATGTTTTGTCAAGAATCCATCAGTATGTGCATTGTGCGTATACTTGCTCAAAAAGAGGAGTTCAACTCAATAGTAAGTAGATGTTTTTAGTTCTCAGCACGAAAAATAGTTATTATACGTCGTTTTTTAGAACAACATAAATCCAATCTTTTTTTTCTTTTCGAGACTAGAAGTTTTGCAATCTCTTTGTCTGTACAGTCTTTAACGGATAGAATGTAGTTATTTCCACAATCAAACCAAGACCGACATTTTGGATTTTTCTTAATTCCTGCTTGTAGATGTAAGTCTTCACAAGTACATTTCTTTGCCTTCAATAAGCTGTAGTCTGCTTCATTTCTGGAAATATATGAGTGCGCTTTTTCTTTCAAAACTTCATGGCTGGATATGGTCGCTTAGCGCAAATAGAACTTAAAGGCTGAATATGTAAAAGTTGACTTATCTCGCTGAGTTTCAGTCAGTGAAACGTCCACATTGCTTAGATGTAGGTACTAGAAGCGTTATCGCTTGCAAATCCTAAGCCAGATCACAACAAACTGAGATATGGCCTACTATTTATATCATATTCATAGCTTTGTCCTAGCGACAGAGGAGTGGAAATAATTAAAGTACAGTGCTTTGAGCAAATCTTAGACATTTCTGACATTGGAAACTTTTTCTTTATATAACCATTTGCCCCTTTGACCGGCATCGGTTTTTATAATGTTTGTAATAAGAGGACACACGAAACAGGATCAATAAATTTTAGTTTTTGCTCTAATGAAGTAACAAAAATGATATAAAGGATGCAATTACATTTTTATACTTTTAATCTATATTCTACGTGGGTTTTACAAGCTTTTTTTTGAGTACGGATATGATAAAATATTTTAAATCCTATGCTTCATATTGGGAAGTTTCAATTTATTCTAAACAACTTTATTATTTGTTGATATTAATAACAAGTATATTAAGCAAATTTCATTTTATCAACTTTCTCAGGACATGTGATAACTTTTTGAAACTTTTAAATTCTCTCTTGCTTTTAGAATATTTTATAAATTAGGAACTTTTTCCTAATTTTTTAATAATGCTTAATTATTTTGTTGTCCGAGGTGAGCATCATTTCTGTCGGTCACATAGATAGGTTTATATATAAATGTAATAATTTTAGTGTAAGTTAATTTTTTATTAAGTTCTGAAATCTAGTCATTATTTTTACGAAACGGAAAATCAATTTCGTAAATTCTAGTCAAAACCTAAGTTTAGATTTAGATATCATAGCGTTCAACTTTTTTTTCTACTCTACTAAATTATTTAGCTAAGATAAATATAAGTGACTTACCCCTTATTATTTAAATGTTATAACTTTTAGTCAAATAAGCCATCGAATGAATCTAGTCACGTCTAGTCGATAACTCAATACATTTAACCCTGTATATATCGTATTGTAATTAGTGTAGTATTACACTTAAGTGTCAGAATTTCACATACGGATCTCATATATCACTAAAAGTAGGATAAGTTGTATAAATGTTTATATAATTATGTAGAAACAGTCTACTCACCAAACTACAATCTAGTCATTTTGTAACTAATTTTCTTTCTCTTTCTAACCGTGGTTTTTAGTCTTGTATAGCTATAGTTTAATTAAAAATCACACTATATCGACATAGGTACTTATTAATCTCTAATTCAATATTTTTTATGCCTATAATTTGGCGAAAATCAGAAATTTCTATAATATTTTTGAGAATACTTTAAACTGAAGGCGAAAAATTTAATATAATTTCATTTCTGCTAAACATTATCAGTTCAAAAGGAACTTTTAGAGTATTAAACGAGGAAACTTAAATTATTTTAAATTTTTCATACTTCGTAAACAAATTATTTACTACTACAGTTGTTCAGCCGTAAATCCCATGATTTTTTATAACACTCAATATCAATTTTTCAATTTTTATGTTTACTGGCTCTCAAATTTTTGTATTATTTAATCCTATTATTTAAATTTTTCTTAATAAAATGTTTTGACGAAAATCGTTTTTTAACCATCAAATTAAAATTAAATGAAATTTCAGTTTGTAATTTCAAAAATCCAATAAAAAATCCCTAGTTATGTAGAATTATTGTTAATATCATGCAGGGGAGGGGCCCTATAAGTTTCTCAAACCGCCATAACGTAACTCTAGAAAAGTTTAGGTATTTTTTTATGTCGAGATTTTGCATCTAAAAACTTTTTCCTCTTACTTTTACTTCAATACCTACACGTCTATTTTTAAAAAATATTTAAAAAAGTGATATTTAGATTATTAGATTTTAGTAATATATTGACGTTACTAAAATAAAATTAGCAAAGTAAGTTTTTTTTTGCTTTATATTTAATTTAATACTTTAATACATATCAACAATGCAGTTCCTTAGAGTAAAAATAAGTTATCCCAAAGGCAATTATTTGAGTAGGGTTAAATTAGGAAAAATATAACGAAAATATTACACTAAACTAAAACTGAAACTGCGGGCAGGGAAAATAGTTTGCAATAAGCTTCAAGCGGCAAATTACCTACTCTTAAAATTTAGTTTAATGAAAGTTACGAGGAATATGGATTTCATAATAAGTATTCCTTATACATTTTACATTTGACTATATACAACTCAGTACACATTAAGAAAAGGTTATCATATAATTTAGCATTGTGAAATAAATATACTTATATTAGTAATAGTTTCAGATTTTTTCAATCCAATGTAGTTTCTTCTTCATAACAAAGTAATACGTATTTAAATTTTTTTTTTCGCCTAATTCGAGAAGCTGATTTCCTTTCCTTAGCGCGAGATTATTACGGTTTTGTGTAATTTTAAGTCGATGCTTTCTTGCATAATTGCATGTTCTTGCTATATAGTACATAGGTAATAATTTTGATGGTCAGAAAAATAACGACATCTTGGATTTTATATACATAAACATACATTAAAACAACATTTAAACTGATTTATTTATTATCTTTACATCTAGCATACAATTATTTTCAAAATTGCGCTTTAAAATTGTACTTATGAGTTGTATCAGATGAATCTCATCTAAGTATATTGTAATTAACCTGTTACCAGAAATCCATTATAATCGTACCATTTATACTTTTTAGAAAAACTATGTGAATTATTTTGCCATATGGGTAGATATAACATTATTTTATTTGATTAAATCGTAAATTTTGTAGTATATATTAATAATGTGATATTAGAATATTGGGCTTAGGTCAGTAAAATATAAATATGTAGTATTATGTATGTGTTAGATTAAAAATTAAATTAAGCATATCATTGATCCAGACGTCACATAACATAATACATTTCTATAACAATACTTATGTTTAAACAAATTATGTTGAGCTTTCTTTTATCATATATATATTTCTTTGTAAAAGTTGGCTTTTTATGCCTCACACTAGTGTTAAAACATCCTTTCGCAAAAAAAAAAATTGTTTCAATTTCGAACCTTTTCAACAGAAAAGGCGTTCTCAGCACAAGGTTTGTTATTTTTCCTTCGAAGACTACATAAATTATATGTAAAATTAGATTATTTTCTGTAAAATGTAAATATAGTAACTAATGAATAAACTATTGAATCTAGTCCTTGTTATAGTAAAAATGCCAATGTACCTATACTTATACAACAAGATGAGTGTGCTTCTAGTCAAAAAACGTAAGCCAAAAATGCCATTTATAGTCATTATAGGTTATATGGATATATCGTTATGTACAAAGTGTGTTGCAAAAATAAATAGTTGCAAATATGTTGTAAAGTGTTTCCTAAGTTGATGTTTTAACCCAACTTATGTAAATGTATTCTATTAATATTCTTTATCATTCCAACTTGTATCTAACTCTTGCGTCCTTAGGCGCAATAAGGCGCACAATAGTTTTTTTTAATCTAAAATTTTGTTTCAATTTGTATGGGTATTTACATGCTAGCAGTGTCTTTTATATTTTATAAGTTTCATTTGTAAAATTTGTAAAGCATTTGTCCTCTGATTATGTGTAAATTTGTATAAATTGATATTTGTTGTACATTATATTATGATATTTATTGTACATTATATTAATAAAAAATATAGAATCTTATCGCAATTCCTAAAGTTTTATTTATGCAACAATTTGCCGTTAATAAATACTGTTTGTTAAAACGAACAAATATTCCTTTTCGACTATTTTTCTTGCTCTAAAAGCCATTGTATATTTCTAAAGTTCTATTTACAATTTGTTTATTTTCTAAAGAATCCTCATTAGAATTCTTTTAGTATCTTCTCAATCTCGCTTAAATGCCCCTCAACCTGTTATGCCCTTTCAAGAGGGAGCACTATGGTATGGGGAGCATAATGGATAGAGCTTGGACACCGTTAGTTTTCTAGCATGGAACTGTGACAGGTTTTTAGTATATTAGGAACGTTCTACCTAGTGTACCTCCATTTCGTGGAGCTCTGGCTGATGAATTTGTTTTTATAGATAATAACGCGGCTCCACATCGTTCCGTCGCCGTTCGTGACATTTGGAAGCAGAAGGAATAAACACGTTATGGTGGCTGCCTAATTCTCTAGACATGAACCCTATCAACATGCATGGGATGTGCTCACGACACGCATTAGAAACTGAAATTTTCCACCACGTACATTAAATGAGCTTTAAATTGCTGCGCCGGAAGAGTGGGAAGCAACATCGACAGCATGTATAAGAGTCTAACTACCTGCATTAATGCTTAAGGCGTAAATATAGATTGTTAGTTTACTGATTAGTAGTGTGCAATGTTACTTTACTCGGCGAGAGCCCGTTCGTCCGCGGCGTGTCAGAATGTTCTTTTGATACATTTTTACCTTTCGCTCGCTATATCTCCGAAAAGCTTTGAGATAGACTTTTGAAATTTGATCCATTTTTAGGGCACACTTGGGACTCTCGAACGGAACGTTCATATCTGTGGAAAAGATTTTTTTAAATTTTAACCTCGTTTTTTGGTCAGTGACAAAATCGGATAATATCGTATTCAGTGAACTTCACTCGTTATGAATCTTTTCTTTTATTAGGAATAGTGCAGTATGACCCAATTTAGTTAGTCTTTTAAAACATTTTTATTTGGCTTCATTTGTTAGATCTTACTGGATTCCTTCCAATATTTTATCAGTATCTACCTAAGCCACACTTGATTTTTGGGCATAATTTAAATTTAATAATTAGATTTTACATTAACTCGCGCCTCCATTTTGTTTATTCATGTTTAATTCGAACCAGTTTATCCCTAGATCACAATTAAATATTTCTGCAAACTTTAAAGTCAATAGAATAAGATTTTTTTTACGTTGGTTTTTTAAAAACTTTATTTGGCCGCCGTCTTGTACCGCTATTTTGAATTCGTACCACAACTTTACCAGTTTATCTCTATATCACACTCAATTCCTGCACAAAATTTAAAATTAATCTAATAAGTAGTGTTATCAGGCTTATTTAAATACTTTATTCGACCGTCATTTTATTTTGTCGTTTCATATAAATTACAAAATGTTACTAGTTTATTCCTATATAACACTTTTTTGTACAAAATTTTACTTAAATTAGATAATTAATTTTTTTAGTAATAAATTTTTTAACGTTTCACTAGGCCGTCATCTTATTCTGGCATACTGGATTTTTACCAAAATATTACCAGGTCATCCATATATGACCCTTGATTTTTGATTAAACAGACAATCAGACGGACCGATAGAAATGATAAAACATAATAATAGAGACTATATTCGTACGCGAGAAAGAAAGCTTCGAAAATGCCAAATGTAATATTGGCGAAACGTCAGCAAAACAGTTCTTTTCAGATCGAAAGTCTAGATCCGTTTAATAGAAAAAACAATTAGTGCCTCATCAAAACCCATGTGATTTGGTACAAATCTATACAAAGACTTTGTTTAACAATAGAAATTACTATTAAAACAAGAACACAAAGTTTATTTACGTATTCCTATCTATTCTTTACTTACTTTTCTAGTTTTTTTTTATTTGACCAGCGGGAAATATCTCTGCAACCTTTACTGAAATAGAAATATTGCTTTTTGCAAATTAACACAATTAGCCCCGAAATATTCAAACTGGCTTCACAACATTTATATTCTCTGAGGGCAGGAATATATTGGATTTAATATACAAAATTGATGCAATTTCTACTACATAAAAATCATCTCATTTTTGCTGTTACCATTACTTTCATTGCGATAATAAAATATTGTCCCTACTTTGTTCCATCATACGAAGAAGGTTTTTGCAACTTAAAAATCGCCGAGTATTCGAACATTTTGCTTCTTCTGCTAAAAGGATTATTTTGATGTGCTAATAATTCTATCATTTTTTGGGAACATCATGTAAAACATTTTGAACATTCTCACGATCACATGTAAATGTTAATCATTTGTAGAAAAGCTTTAATCTCAATAAACAAACCGTGCTCATTATAATAGGGTTTATAGCGCCTAAGCATCAAAATACAAATAATCAAATTGCTGGGCAGACTAAAAAAAAGCGCGTTTTAAGTTTTCTCCGATACCCTCTTAAGGTTTGTTAATTCGAGTTTTAACTTCCGAAGAAACTACTATGTAGCGAAACATGTCACATTGTTTTAGTGTTGAAGCCATATAGTTGAAATGTTTGTACAAAAATAGGGTTTATTTTTTATATTTTCTATAATATTATTATTTCAACCAGGTATCGGCTGACAGGTTTACCCCCCCAGGGTTTTTGGCATTCAAAAGAACGTTTGGAGTAGCTTACAAAAACGATTAAATAATTTTTAAACATAGGGTCGTTTATGCATATTGCACAGTGACAATGGACATGAGTTTGCAAACGCTACAGAAGACTTGGTGTTAATAAACCCTAAACCAAGCCACAGCTTTACATGCGTCCCTTGTCCCAGGGCATTGTAAAACTGAAAACGGGGTGCAGCTTCATTTTGTATGCCGTAAGATGTTTTAACCAGGTGTTTTCGATAGAAACTTTACAAAAAAATCATACTTTGCAGACACAAGTTTGGTATTAGTAGTAAATCCCAGAACAGTAAACTTAATAATAATAAATATATATTTGTACTTTTTCATATAACAATCTAATATATAACAAGGCATATAGTATATATAAGTATTGCAATCGTAAAAATCGAAAAATATAAGTTGGGCTTTTTCGACGTGTTAAAATCATGACAACACGGAAGATATATTTTTAAAACAAAAATAATTGGAGTAAAGTTTTGACATCGAAAAGTTATGAAAATCATTGGCGTAAATGCTTAATTTCCTTTTTTCGATTACATATGTTTAACATAAATTAACATCGTATTTTGAAAAATGGTGAAACACGTTACGTGTATTTTATTTTTTTATATACAAAATAATTTTTTCCAGCCTTCAAAGGATGAAACAGGGAGATTATTTTTTTAAATCTCAATGATATCTAAAATTATTATAAAATCTCGATTCAAATCTGATGTTTCTTCAGAAAAAAAAACGATGGCGTACTAAAATTAAGTTTGAATAGCAAGTTTCTTTCTTTTACCTTTTTACAGACTATTAATATTTCACAAAGTGTGAAAATTCGACAAAAGTTATTCCATAACGAAGTGTTTTTTGTAACTTTATAATATTAACTACGAATACCCATTTACAGTCCTCACAAACCCAATTTTGAACACTTTGAATAGGAAGTAGGCTGAGATTGCTTACAAAACAAATGAATTTTTCAGGTATATTTTATTTATAGTAACAAGAATTTTTTTTAAATTCTACAATAAATTGCCTAAACAAAACAAAAGAAAATTGTTGTCATGTTAAATAAATTACTTGATTTGTCCTATGTTGTCTCTCCAGATATAGTTCTTTATACCCTTCAGGAAGGACGTGTTGGTAGAAAGTAATTCACAGAGGTCTTCGGGATGCAAATTGGAGGCCGTTTGAGCAGTTCGCGAATGTCCAGTGAGAGTAGGAACAACGATATTGGTGGGTTTCCGAATCTTTAAGTCTAGCTATGTTCAATTTCACCAGGAATGCCAACTTCAAGTCAGATATATGCATCAATTTCTCAAAATCTTTTTCGTGGAAGAAGTCTGTGCCCGATAGAAATGTTATAAAAATGTAACCGTAATGAATGGTTCTTGACCTTCCTCCCGTTAGTTATCGAATATTCTAGTTCAAAGTAATATATCTTAATTCAAAGATGTAAAATATTCATTTAAGTCATATTAATATTAGATTCATTAAAAAAAATAACGACCTAAAATTATTATTTGAATCCTATACTTTTACTGCTCTATGCATTAGTGGGACTTAATATCCTTATACCCGATTCATTTTGTTCAATGCATGAATATTTTTTATAAGGAATAACCGAGATGGCCGGGGTAGTGGGTTGGAATTTCTTTAAAAAATTAAATTTAAATAGTTGGAGGTACCATTGAATTTATGTCTTACGAGCTTTGAATTTCCCGCTATAAAACTTATTTAAATTAAAAAAAAAAACTTGGAATCACCTGTGTTTTAATTCTAATATTATTTATAATATTACTATAATAGATGATTTAAACATAAATCATGTTAATAATATGACTAGACTTTTTACCAAATACTTAAGAAATTGTGATTGTAGTCAAGTACAAATGCCATACACGGGTTATTAACGACACAAAATCTGATATAATAAATACTTGTATTTTAGTCTTTCTCAGTGTATTTGATAGACTGTACCTTGGTGTTTCCGGTGATGATGACTAGAAAGGCGTGAAGCATTTATGTGACTTTAGGGGTTTTAATGTTGGGGAATTTAGGAGGCTTCTTAAGCACTTATTATCCTTATTTGATAAACGCGCTCTCTAAAAACCATGGTCTACTAACACTCTCAGACAACTGCAGGTTGACGGGAAATACTTGGCTAGGGTTTAAGCCGTACTCGTAAGCATTCTCATAGGAAGGACTACTAGAAAAAAAGGCCTATTATTCATCTGCTCTTAAAAATTCTCGTTCCAACAGTAGGCAATTTTAGTCTCATTTAAAAAATTGGAATGTTTATAAAATTAATCATTCCTAAAACCGGGACTACAAGATGCTGAAGCAATTAATAATTTCTTTGTTAATAGCATTCCGAAAGTGAATCCTGATCCGAATTACAACAACCAATTAGCTTCATCTTCTTATAACAGTGTCATATTTCAGTTCTCATATATTGATGTTGATGTTATAAGGCTGGCAATCTTGAAACAAGAGGCACATACTATAGGATTTGAGAACCTATCAGGTTCCGTGCTCCAAGAGACCAGTTGAGAGAAGGTTGCTTTGGTTAAACATATTGGAAAAAAACAAATACAACAATAAGAAGCTATTGAGATCGTTAACCTATTAGCTTGCTTCCTGCTCCCCGTTAGATTGCCGAGTCGGTTCATCACCATCTTCTAACAACATTTTTGGAAAAATTCTATTTTACTCATCAGGCAGTCTGGGTTTATAGGGGGCTTTGGAGCTAGTAACAGTCTTTGCACCTTTATCGACCATTACCTGTATGGCTTAAATCACTAAACTAAACTTCTTTAAGTCTTCTAGATATGATTAAGGCTTTAGACATCAGCGATTTTAATTGCCTGATGGCTAAACTTTATTATTATGGGATTGATGACTAGTTATCTGAGGCGGCGGCGATTTCAGCGGACTATACCGAATAAAAATTAATCAAATGGCACATCGATCTCGAGTCTTAAAGAACTTCATTCTGGAGTTCCTCAGGGATCTGTGCTTGGTTCGCTTTTATTTTCAATTTTTATGGCGCATTTAGGTAACGTCGCACAGTCTTGTCATGTCCATATGACGCCGTTCTGCTTACTTTACAATTTGCCCCCAAGCATAACAATGATTAAGAAATCATGGTCCTTGGGATTAGACCGTGTCAAATTGGATTTACTAACTTTATTATTAAGGGTCAAATTGAAATTTGGATAGTAAGCCGTGAAAGCAACTGTTCCATGATTACAATGATGCTTGCTTATATATATATATATATATATATATATATATATATATATATATATATATATATATATTAACAATGATTTGAGCTTTATAAAAAATGGGTGGATACAAACTGCTTATTTTTAAAACCTTCAAAATCATTGCATCTCCTTGTTCGAACTCTAAAAATTGGTTACATCTTTGCAGTAGTCTTCCTATTCATGTTTGTGGTAGTCCAATTCCTAATGTACAGTCTTCAAAAAATCTGAGATTTTTTATTGATTGCGTTCTGAGGTTTGACAAGCATGTTAGTTCTATATGCCAAAAGGCATACCTTAGTCTCAAACAACTTTTCTTTTTAAGTATCTTTTTGACGCTGAAACTAAAAAAATACTTGTTGTTTCATTAGTGATGTCCCATTTTAATTACTGCCACATGGTCTATAGTTCATTTGTCACTGGTGAGGCTCAACTGCAGAAAATAATGAATCATGCTGTTCGTTGTATTACTTATAAACCTCGATTTTCTCACATTACTCCGTATATCCGTGAACTCGGTTTGCTTAAGCTTAATGAATTGCGTTTAATTAATTTCGCTTGCTTTGTTGTTAAGATTTTAAATACTGATATTCCTCATTATTTAAGGACGACATTAACTTGTCGCACCAAATTTCATTTGAGGGAGTTAAGAGGAATAGCTTCTCCTTTGCATACTCTTGTTTACAGGATTTCAGCATTCGAAGTTTCTTTTACATTTCGAGCTCCAGTGGTTTGCAACAGTTCGCTTGATCTCAGGATCTTTCTGTCCCATCGATAAAGGCCAAATTAACAATTTGCTTATGAACCTAAATACATTTTAGTAATAATAACGAAATAACCATGTTTTCCTTCTTTCATTCCCGTCTCTCACATTCTCTTTTTATTTTCTCTTTAGTACTTACAATGTCATTATGTTGAAACTTTAACAAAATTATTTTATTATTTTCAATATCATTTGATATGTATTTTGTTCTTTTGTTTATTTTTCATAACAAATATATTTAAATTTGAAAAAGCGTAAAATAAACAAACCAAAGAGTGCGCGATTATTAGTTCAAGACTCTGATTATATCATATGGTAAGCACATATTTTGACACCTTTTCTAGCGAGTTCTTTTTTTGGTCAGTATTTGCCAACCATTATCAAAACGAGTCCATCCTTTATGAATCTTCTTCAGAAATGGTATGAAAATGTGTGAATTATTATGAAATTCGTTTGTTATGAGCTTCTAGTAATCATCAACAAAAGTCACATTTAATGAAAAGCACTATAAAACCACTTCCTTACTCGAACGTATTAATATTCTGTCAGAAAATATTCTTATAGTTCCCAGAATCAAAGAGAGATTTGATGTATATCGTAAATTTTATTGGATCAGTATGCTGCTGTTATGAAGGAATGGATTGGAAAATGTAGTAACCCTTACATTGGACAGCCATGTTAATCCATCTACTAATTACCTCCTACGATAGACAATATATACATATAGAAAAAAATGTATAAGATTCTTATAAGCACTAATCCATCTGATAATTGGTTTTTGCCATTATTATAATAACCGACTTCGAATTGACAATAATAGTCAAAATATATTGAAACTGACAAGCAAAATAATGCGTGATTAGTCGAAGACACGAAGCAAAAAGCTGAATTACTATTTCAAGAATTTACCACTCATTATATTGAAGAATGTGCCAGGGATGTAAGACCAAGGAAAAAATTATGGAAAATATGAAAAGGATTCAGATTATATCGGCTTTTATGTCAGAGTGCTCCACTTCGGCCTTAATTAAATATTTTTTTAGTTTTACAACTATTTTCTGTAAAATATAGAGCTGGTGTTTTTTTAGATTATTGTCGAAAAAATCGCCAGAATACAATTCCATTGCA
The DNA here is from genome assembly GCA_030620095.1 of Kuschelorhynchus macadamiae. Classification (NCBI taxonomy): domain Eukaryota; kingdom Metazoa; phylum Arthropoda; class Insecta; order Coleoptera; family Curculionidae; genus Kuschelorhynchus; species Kuschelorhynchus macadamiae. The sequence goes on from JAUTXW010001365.1 coordinate 1,124,116, forward strand.
ACCGACAGCAATAAGTTGTCAAAAATTCTTCTTTCAGAACAAAAGAGCAGCCTAGGAGGTTATCGGCTATGTAAAAATAAAGTTCCAGCTTGTATTATTAGCAAAAAAATCATAGATTGTCTAAATGATTGTCAAAATACTAAAACGTGAATTAAAGTCATGTTTTTTTCTAACAGCATAATAATCGAACATACAAATAAGTACTGAACTTTTGAAGGTAAGTAGAAATAAATAAAATATGAACAAAAGTTATATGACCACAAACTTGTATTATTTTTTTAGTCTTGTGTTATACCTCTGTCTGTGCTCGACAGAAATGTTATAAAATTTTAACTGTTGAATACGGTTTTTTCAGATAACTTAATCAAATGTGGCACACAATGTATTGCTATTACCAGTGGACGAATTGGCTATAATAAATTTTAGAATCATCTACAGATGTTTCGGTCTATTTTATTATAATTTGATATTTTCCACTGCCTATTATTTACCAAAATGTCTTCTCTTAAAATGCTGCAAATAATCTGTGAGGAAAATATTATTTCTTTTAAATAGACTTATTTTTCAATTTTTAGTAATTATTTATAAATCACCCTGTATACAGTGTGTCCAAAAAAGTATGCAACTAGAGGGAAACGTTTTTATTATTTATTTCTCAGGAAAAAATGTTCTTGAAAAAAGTTAGTTCTTGAAGAAAATACGGTTTTGACCGGCATTAAATTTTAGGTCAGATATAGAGAGTCTCCAAAAATACAAAGAAGTGGTTTCAACAACTAAAAATTACCAGAAATAAAATTTTTGTAACAGCAGTTTTAAAGGCCACAGAAAATCGTAAATAAAAGTAATTTTAATTTTCATATTAGCTATAGCTAAAGAGATATTTACATTGGAAATTCGAACATTTGTTTTCGATGACCTTAAATATATATAACGAACATAGAAACATTTTGCCTACCTTTTATTTACGATTTTTTGTGGCCTTTAAAACTTGCGTTACAGAAATTTTATTTTTTGAACTCTACTTCTTTGTATTTTTTGAACACTTTGTATATACGCTCTAAAGTTTAATATTGTCAAAACTATTTTATCTTCAAGCACCAACTTTTATCAAAATTAAAATTTTCTGAGAAATAATAAAAAAACCTGGATGCAGATCCGCGGAGCTCCAGACCGGACTTCATCGAAATCCTGGACCTACCCATCTATATTACCTAGTTTTAAACAAGTCTAATTTAATAATAGTTAACAATTAAATTTAAGTGCGGATTTTCTTCTTTTAATTAAAAGTTAAAACTAAAAACTAATTAGGTAAAATTTATTATTTAATTTTATTATCTTTCAACCTTCGTAGTCCTTTTGACCTTTGTAGGCTTTTGGCACAGTGCCTATTATATCTAATGGATAAGATGCCCCTGTCCGCCTGAACAGGTATTCGACAAGGATGCCCAGGCTGAACCGTTGTGTTTATGTGTATGTGTTTATACTTCGTCTTTCGCCGACATTTGTGTAAAATAGTTGACAGTTCAGACATCGGTTACCACACAAGCAACAAATTTTTTCGGTTTTTCACCGGTAAGTACGAAATACGGAATCGAGACCACGATAGAAGCAGAACACGGCCTAAGGAAAGTCGAAGAAAGAAGAAAAAGACATACAAATTATTGGAGAGAGAGAAAAGGTCGGTAGCGATTTTTTTACCAAAAACTAAATGCGATGTGATTCCATAACTTGCAGTCCGATTTTAAAATGCAAAGTATATACGAAAACATCCTTGCAATGCTGATCTAGAGTACTCTCCTAACAATGACCCAGCAAAATATTGACAAAGGTCTACGTAGAATAGCATAACAGTAGCAAAACTTAAACCAAATACATAATGAACTTTTATTTTCTAAAATCATGGAATCATAGAGGATTTAGTCGCTAATGTAATTTTAACGGAAAAAATTCAAAAATTGGTTCATAACCAATAATCTAATGTTTTTATTTTTTAATTATAATTTAATTTTTTATATTTGATTAACGATTTCACTTCTTTAAACCACTGAGGCAATAAATTGCATAGTCAACAGAAACAAAGTATTTACATTGGCCCAAGAAAGGTAAACAACGACTTGGAATGTTACATTTAATGAAAAATGAAGTAAAATATAGAGTAAGATTTTTTTAATTTATCTATCTAATTATGAGTTTAATCTCCGTTATAGTACAGTGTAATAGTCTGATGAACATGAACAATGATAGCAACTACTTTAGTTTTTATTGCTTAATTAAAAGTAAATCCTAAGGTTATTCTACTTTCCAATTTATTCATTTATAATAATTACAAAGTTCATATCAAATCTTTACCATTGTACAATATTAAGCAGTCCTGAACGAAAACACTCAGATATATAAATACCCATATGTCTTCGCAGTATTTAATATCACAATAATGTAGTACTAGTGAAATACATCTAAACAATAAGTAAATAAATTTCCAAAACTATACCGATACTTAAAAAAAACATTATACCATATCTACCATCTACCAGTAATAGAAAATAAAGGTCAAGAACATAGCTAAACTTAAATTTTCATTATATAACAATAAACAAATATAGAGTTAATAAATCAACTAAAATATGTTGGCGAAGGTTGACTTATATGCATTATTAACACTATTTATTAAAAGAATTTCTAATGTTAAGTTTTCTTAACTCTCTTCTCTAATTAAGAGATGTATTATTATTGGGCAAGAGTAGACTTTCCAAAATTCTGGTCCTCGTGTTGTGATTGTGTCACAACAAATTTGTATTAGTACTTTTGATCATATATTTAGAGACTTAATATAATGACGTCATATATTAAGTATATTTTCAGAGAACAGTAAATCAGAATGATACAGTCTGTTGTTTCTGAATATGGCCTTATATTGCTTTCTCAACAATATTTAATGAATCCAATACATTTCTGTAAGACCCACCCCATACAAATATTCAATATCTAATTATTGAATCAACCAAAGCTTTATAAAGTGGTTTTAAGAGTTTTTTCCTTAACATTTCCCTTAATATAGAAAATTTGTGAATTAGAGATTTAGTACTACAAGTAATGTTTGAAATGTGTTCGTGCCATTTAAGTTTCTAATCAATTGATACTAGGCATTTAGTATGGGTAGTCTTTTTAATATACTGCCCACCAGAACTATTACGGTTCAGACAATCATTGGTCACTAAACGGAGGGTTAGTGAAAATGCAATATAATTAGTTTTCCAATATTTGGGGAAAGGCCAAATGAATCAATCCAGTCCACTTCCAACTTCAGAAACATGTATGATAGTATATTTCCTTCCACATTAACCTCCCTTAACAAAGAATTTATATTTGTAATGAAAAGCAACAAACCCAAGACTCCCTTGTGGTGCACCCACATTTATAATTTTTGAATCACTAAAATCGTTATTTGAAACTCTGTAACCTGTTCGACAGACATGACTCTAAGATACTTGACACAGGTCCCCTGGTACCATATCTGTACATATTATCCAATAGGGCACCATGGGATACTGTGTCAAATGCCTTTACTAGGTTGAGAAAAACAGCTATGGCATTTTTGTTATAGTAGTAATTTTTGTTACCAATCTATACATTGCCTTATGTTTGCTTACATTTTTCAAAAAACCAAATTGTTTGTCAGTTAATAAATTATTAGTGTTATCAAAATTTAATAGTCTAATTTTTAATATTTTTTCAAGAATTTTCCTAAAATTATTAATTAAACTGATTGGACTATAATTAGTAACGACATTTTTTTTGCCTGTTTTGAAAACCATAATTGAGGTTTTGAAATAAGAGAGAACATTAGGTAGGTATACATTTTTTCATTCGTACAGTCACGAGATCTATGCCCAAAAATATCACAGTTGTAGCACTTGGTAGTCTTCAGGTCTTCAAAACCTGGCAATGATTTTACCCCATGTCTAGTTTATTAAACAAAACTTTTTGTTCCTTTAGCCGAAAAATTAACCAAAAATATACAATCAACCATTTGCTACAATTACCTTCTCAACGAAAGTAAAATTAATCTTAATCTGGAGAGAAGTTTCTTTTTTTACCTACTAGGGACATGCTTTGAAGTACATAATATAAAACAAAAATTTAAAAAACAAAAACTCTAGTGGTCTTGATAGAATTCTGAAAGAAATTACTCTAACTTGTTGTGAAGCCGTAAGTTATATTCTAAGTGAATCTTTCAAAGATGGTTATTTCCCAGATGAGTTTAAATTGTCGATTGTCATAACAATTCCGAAAGGTGGAGGTCAAACAGATGCTTTAAATTTCCACCCTATCTCCCTACTACCATTAATTTCTAACATAATTGGAAAAATAGTAATATCTAGAATATCATACTTTAAAAAATTAAATTACTTTTAGCCTCACAATTTCGATTCCAATCAAAAAAGGGTAGTGGAGATGCTGTGTTTAGTTTTCTGAACCAGGCCTATGTTGCCATTGATAAAAAACTTGTGGCAGTGTTCTGTGACCTAGCTAAAGCGTTTCATTGTGACAGACAAGGGGCACTATGGGGCAACCTGGAATAATACGGTTTTTGTGGAACATCAAAGTTGTTTAAATCTTTACCTTGAGGGAAGGAAACAAATAACACAGGTACATCATGATTGTGGTGTTGTGAGATCAACTCAGTTGTCAATGACTGTTGGAGTCCCACAGTTGTAATTTGCCTCCTGCGAGGAATATAATCTTGCAGATGACACAATATGTTGGTCATCTGAGAATGTGATTGAATTGGAGAGGGTTTATTGGTAGATGCCAAGAATCTTATTTTAAATCTAAAAAATTCAAAAATTTATAATCCCTAAAGACAAAATATCAATTAATTTACACTTGAAAAACCATCAGAAACACTCTAAACAAGGAGGTGGCTATAGAAGTTTATCACACTTTGTTTGAATCCCATGTTAGGTATTGTTTGCTATTTTTTGGCTATGCTCCCCTTTTTAGAACTGAACTTGTTTTTTTATTACAGGAAAGTGCAATATTACTAACAGAGAACTACCACTCACTACTTCTGTTTTTTTTTTTCAAAAAAAATTTGAATATTGACATTGTATGACCTCATATATGAATCACTCTCACTTTTACATAAACACAACTTTCAAGGATCTTTAGAGAAAAGACAAGATGTTCATTCACATTTTACAAGGTTTATAAATAATATATTAATTCCACATTCTTCTAGCTCAGTAACTTATAACTTTATCATTTTGGTGAATCCCTATATAATAAAATACCAGATCATATAAAGCAAAGCCTGATAAAAAAATTCAATTCCAAATTAAAATATTTTCTTATTGATTCCTCTCATTATTCTATAACCGAATTTACAGAAAAGACACATACAATGTGTCCCAAATTTGGCTTACATGCATTGCTATCTCGTAAACCGCTATAGCTACAGGGTGGGTTAAATTAGGAAAGTTTTAGAGAATTTTATTACAAATTTGATGACGTTTTGAAGTTTAGGATATCTTTTGTGGTTTTCAAGATAATTGGGAAAAATCAAAATGGTGCATTTTCAACTTTTGCCCGTAGCTTCTAAACGACTCGTATTATGGTTTTATGGTTTATACATTATTAGGGCACTTTTATTAGAGGAACATTATGCAGGTAAAACGAAGTTTCTAGCTTCAATTGTTTTTGAGATATTGGCATCAACTTTTTATTTTCTTACCGACGCCATATTGGATTATTGTATTTTTGGAAAGATCTTTTTAAGAGCTTTCCAATGATGTATAACAAGGTAAGATTATTATTTTTCTTGAGCTAAAAAAACCTAAATAATTGTTTTTTTTTAAGTAGGCTTTGATTACGCATGGCGGCCATAATGAAACAAAAGAATGCCGCATGTCAACAATCATTTTGTGTTCCTGAAAAGTTCTTGTTATCATTTTCTCATTGTACCGAGTTTTTACAAAGTTTATTTGAGTTTCTTATACTACTTAAAATGGAGGGTAATTATTCCAACGAAGAGAATTTGGATATGATAGAACTTTATTTTAAAGCAAATAGAAATACACAAGCAGCTGCGCGTTCATACGAAGAACAATTTCCAGACCGACATCAACCAAGCCAAAGGCATTTCAGATTTCTAATTGTTAACCTGTTAGCCTACGGGTCTTTTTTGAAACCGAAACCAAAGACCTATTCAATAGATAATGAAGCAAGAAACGCAGCTATAATAGAAAGTGTCAGGGACAACCCAACAACCTCAGTAAGAAAGATTGAAGAACAAACGGCAATTCCCAAATCAACCGTCCAACGAGTCTTGAAAAAACTTCACTTTCATCCCTATAAACCTACTATTGTACAGGGTCTTCAGGTAAATGATTTTGCTAGAAGAATCACGTTTAGTGAATGGTTCATCAACAAATGCCAGCAAATACCCAACTTTCATTCTAAAGTACTTTGGACAGATGAAACACGATTTACAAACTGTGGAATTTTCAATAAACATAATACTCATTACTGGGGCACCGAGAATCCTCATAATTTAGAAGAAAGACGTTTACAAACAAAATTTGGGTTCAATGTGTGGTGTGGCATTATAAGTAATTCCAAACAATGCACTTCTGCTTTAAATCACTCATAACAATTTGTATTTTAGATAACCGTTTGATTGGGCCGTTCATTTTCCAAGAAAATTTATCGGGTAACAGATATTTGCAACTATTACGGGAACAAATTATTCCAGAAGTTATAAATTCTGTTCCCCCAAACGACCTGCAAAATATTTGGTTCCAACAAGATGGCTGTCCGGCTCACGGTACCAGAGAGGTGATTGCGGTCCTCAGAAATACTTTCGGGGAAAATATTATCGCTAATAATGGCCCTGTTGCTTGGTCGGCAAGGTCACCGGATATTACTCCTCCCGATTTTTATTTATGGGGATACGCAAAAAATGAGGTCTACGAATTTTCTCCGCCAGAAAGTCTCAGAGAGCTAGAAGACAGAGTTCGAGATGTTTTTGCTAATATTAACAGGAAAACCTTAAGAAGGGTTACACGGAAGGTATTGGAGAAATGTCAAAAATGTGTGGAAAATGGAGGGAGGCATGTGGTGTAACCTATATTTTTTTTATGTGTTAATTTAAATTTAGTTTAGGTATTTTCAATAGTGTGATAGTTACATTTTAGTCACTAGGTATTCACTGTTAGTATAATATCTTAGTTGAAAATCTGAAAAGCTAACAAGTTTACAATTAGAAATCTGAAATGCCTTTGGCTTGGTTGATGTCGGTCTGGAAATTATTCTTCGTATGAACGCGCAGCTGCTTGTGTATTTCTATTTGCTTTAAAATAAAGTTCTCTCATATCCAAATTCTCTTCGTTGGAATAATTACCCTCCATTTTAAGTAGTATAAGAAACTCAAATAAACTTTGTAAAAACTCGGCACAATGAGAAAATGATAACAAGTACTATTCAGGAACACAAAATGATTGTTGACATGCGGCATTCTTTTGTTTCATTATGGCCGCCATGCGTAATCAAAGCCTACTTAAAAAAAAACAATTATTTTGGTTTTTAGAGCTCAAGAAAAATAATAATTTTACCTTGTTATACATCATTGGAAAGCTCTTAAAAAGATCTTTCCAAAAATACAATAATCCAATATGGCGTCGGTAAGAAAATAAAAAGTTGATGCCAATATCTCAAAAACAATTGAAGCTAGAAACTTCGTTTTACCTGCATAATATTCCTCTAATAAAAGTGCCCTAATAATGTATAAACCATAAAACCATAATTCGAGTCGTTTAGAAGCTACGGGCAAAAGTTGAAAATGCACCATTTTGATTTTTCCCAATTATCTTAAAAACCACAAAAGATATCCTAAACTTCAAAACGTCATCAAATTTGTAATAAAATTCTCTAAAACTTTCCTAATTTAACCCACCCTGTAGCTATAGCGGTTTACGAGATAGCAATGCATGTAAGCCAAATTTGGGACACATTGTATATTCAACTCAAATGTAGGTAGTGCCTAGAGTAAAAATATTGTCTTGGCACTTTATGTTTAGGCTAGTGTTAGTTTTTAGTATAGAATAGTATTAGCGTTAATATAAAAAAATTATTGTATTGCCTAGCTGTTTTGCTTTTCAATAAATGTTTTATTCATCTATTTTCATTCATATTACTGACAAGATTTTTGAAAGTCTCAACATATATTGTGCAGTTTTTGTCTTCTTAGATTGTGTTGTGTGTAGTGTTTTTATTTGGTCAGTACTACATAATCTACTATTCAGCAATTTAAGCTCCTCTAGCAGCCTTTTTTCATATTTATAATCCTTTGAAAGACCAATTAGTTAAGTCTGGGTTTACACTGACATGTTATATCTGTACTGTAATTCTTATCTATAATTTGTTTAGCAATATAACATAGTTTATCCAAATTAGTTGATTTATCAGTCTTAATTATTATGCATCTGTTATTTGCCGCAGAAAAATATCTTAATGGTGCACCAGCAATGGCTGGGTAATGTTTCTTTTTAATATTCTTCACACTAGCTTCATATGTCTGTTGCTTTTCTGGTTTAGTATGTAACTCTCCTCTAACAGCATTTAACTTTGTATCACTTGCCAAAGCATAAGAAGGTTGTTTCACTTGTTCCATATAATATATTTATTTATTTAACAGTAGGAACTAGGAAATTTATTAAAAATTTTAGAAACATATCGATGTTTTCATAAATAATTTTTTTTGTCTTTAAGTGTTCTCTTTGATCTTACACTTTTTTAATAGAAGAATTTAGGTGCTAAATAATATACAAATCTCTGGTTCAAGTTTCACCTGCTACTAGGAACATTTAATAAGCCTTGGCCTTGACTTCGTGTTCTATAGGCATTTCTTACAAGATTTGTATTAATTTTATCACTTTTATAAGCCCAGAGACAGACATTTGTTATAGAGGATTCTTATGTTATGTACTTCTCTTGAGTGAAGTAATTTGGTTTTTAGAATTATACAAAGAAAACTTTTTAAATAACTCTTAGAGACCCTAAAGCAATACTATATAGACAATCAGTAGGCCATATCTAAAAACTTGTTCAGCCAGTGCTTTATAAACTATTATAAGATTTTTTTTGTTTAAAAGATCTCTTAGGAGATAAAATTTATATATAAGATACCTTGTTTTATTATATAAGTATGCCACATGATATTCCCATTTTAAATGATTGTTTGTAAATTTTACCTCCTTTATGGGATCTGCAAGGTGGTCATTTATTTATATTTAAAGATAATTTGAATATATCAAAAAATGTTTGAACTTTTTTGAAAGATCTTATTACTTTTTGTTTGGTTTTTGGCCATTTCTGTGTAAGCTTTCACGATATAGTCCAGATCAAGTTTGAATAAAGTGTTAAACATAACTGGTCCCAACACTGTGCCTTTTGGAACCTCCATTTTGAGAATTTCATGCTCACTAAGGACATTTCCAATCTTCACAATCTGAACTCGTTCACTAAGGTACTCCCGAAAGACATTCAACCTAATGCCCTCATAATTCTCTAGAACACTGTCAAAGGCCTTTGCCAGGGCCATGAACCTAGCACCTCTCTCTAGAAATTGCTCACCAGTGAATACATTTCATCGGTTGTACTTATACCTGCTCTAAATCCAAACAGCTCAGAACTTATGATACTATTTGTTTCGATTTTTAATCAGAAGACAATGACTCATGGTGGTACCATGATTTTAATTGATAAAGATAAAGAGGATACCTTTCCTGTAGCTAGGCTGGATAAGTTTCATGCGATGTGTGTTGAGGGGGAATTTGAGTTCTCTATAGTACAGAACCAAAGTTTTAATGCTATCGTTATATGTATGTATAGGCCTCAGAACTGCAATGTAAATGAATTTTTGGTGAGATTGGAATCTCTGCTTTCAGCCATGCCTATTAACAGTAACATTTTACTATGTGGTGATCTTAACATTAATTATAATGACCAGAGTTCCCCAGATACTCATAGGCTAAGTAATCTCTTCCGTTCATTTAATCTTTGTATTTTGGTGGACCATAACACACACTAATCGATTATGTGTGTGCAAACTTCACAAAAAAAGTTCTGGCTCAGGTCATTCCATCTGGAATTTCGGATCATGAGGTGATTATTTCCGGGTTTACTTTGCCCACAAAACCAAAACTGTCTAAATCTCACTTTGGACGGATTTACAGCTCTGCAAATTTCAGAGCATGTTGCGAAAACAGACTGGCAGGGTCTATTTGGTTGCTTGGATCCCGGTCAAGGTTTAATGAGAAAATTATAAACATTTTTAATTATCATTTTCCTATTCGTAAAATAAAACCTAAAAACAAAAAGCTTTGGCTGACTTCTGGAATTAGGAAATCAGCAACCAATCTTCGATCTCTACACACTATGCGTATATATACTACAGATCCAAGGTTTTTATTATATTTCACTAGATATAGGGCCATTTACCGACAAGTTTAAAAAGCTGCAAACAAAAATATTACAGTGACAGGATCTATAATGCTCACAACCAGAGTAAACAGCATTGGTCAATAGTCAATGAATTAAGAGGCAAGTCAAGTTTTTCAGCAGAGGAATCTAGTTTAGGCGCTAATAGTTTGAATTCCTTCTATTGTTCTGTAGCTGACAGATTGACATCTAATTTGAATTCACAACTTGATCGTCTGTCATTTGTTACAATTTCTGTTGCTAATTCATTTAGCTTCCATCACACAGACATTAAAGAAATCAAAGCAACAATAAAAAACAAAAAAACAGGAATTTTGCAGGATTTGTTGGAATTGCAGCTAGAATTTATGAATGACCTGACAATTGCCTGAAATGTTCTGGCTCATGTCATTAATGCTTCCTTTGATTGTGGCTTTCCTGAGAGTTTAAAGGTGGCTATTGTCCAACCCATATATAAAGGAGGTAATCTCGATGACCCAGGGAACTTTAGCCCCCATCTCCCTTCTGCCAACTCTCTCAAAGATTGTTGAAAAACTTGTTAAGGAAAGAATGCTAAGCTTCCTCAATCGTCACAATCTCATACAACAATTACAATATGGATTCCAAAATAACAGAAATACAATGGATGCTGTGTTCCATTTCTTGGAGCGACTGTACTGAATGAGGGTGCCCTAGCCGCCGCAGGCTTCTGCGATTTTTCAAGGGCGTTCGACTGTGTAAGTCATGACACTACTGCGTAAACTATCTTTATATGGCTTTAGGGGGGTGGTGCTTGAGTGGTTCTCGTCCTATTTAATGGGCAGGAAACAACTGGTGAAGAGTCGAGATGGCGTGTCTGAAGTTATGACATTAAGCATGGCGTCCCACAGGGTTCGGTATTGGGTCCTATATTGTTTCTTCTGTATGTTAATGATCTGGCTACCCTTGACATTTCTGGACAGTTAACTTTTTTTGCGGGTGACACTACACTTCTTTGGGTAGGTGGAGAAGCCGATGCTTTGGTAAACAGACTGTCTGCTGATGTTGGGAGGATTCAGTTGTGGTCTGAGACTAATTCCCTTAGTTTTAATATCAACAAGACTAATATAATGACTTTTAAATTTGAGGTAGATGCAACTCCCATACCCATTTCTAACAAGAGTTATACCAAATTCTTGGGCGTCTGGATGGATAGCAGGTTAAAATTTAGTGACTACATCTTAGCACTTAATTCCAAATTGGCTTCAGGTTGCTTTGCAGTTCGTATAGTTTCACAGGAGTTGGGTAGTGCTTTGGCAAGAAATGTTTACTTCAGCCTAGTTGAAGCCCATTTGGGATATGGCATTCCATTCTGGGGATTTTGCGCCTAATATCATCTTAATTCAGTTTTTATTTTGCAAAAAAGAGCAATTCGTTATATTTGCCGAGCCAAGGTTAGAGACCATTGCAGGCCTTTATTTTACCAAAAAAAAATACTAACATTGCCTTGCTTACTGATACTAGAGATAACCACCTTCCACTACATATCAAACAAATAATGACAATTAAATTATTTAGAAAATCATAAAAAAAGATTTTATTAGAAAAAACTTTTTATAGTTTACAAGAGTTTTCCGACACCAACCTGTGATTGTCCAGTTTATTGTACATTGTCCTGTTTTTATAAAAATATTATTAGTGTGATTTATTTATTTGAATATTGTATACTATTTCATTATATTATTTTATTATATTTTTATAGATAGGCTTGTTCACAAGAGTTTACCTACTCTTTATTACAAATAAAGCAATTTTGACTTCAGCTATTTACCATAAATCAATACTTTGCAAAGTTCTATAGTACCAACTTTTAATTGTCCAATTTATTGTATATAGTCATTTTAACTGTTTTTATAAAAGTATTCTTAGTGTTAATTGGGCATTTAAATATTGTTTATTGTACTATTTATGTATGTTTAATTTAGACCATATTAGTTGAATGACTTGTAATTTTATGGAAGCTTATTCACAACACTTTACTCTATATAACAAATAAAGCGATTTTTGACTTTGTTTCAAAGAATTCTGTTAATCGCTTCTTTAAGGTTTTTTCAAATATTTTTGTCAAGTTAGATATGACATTAATAGGGTAAGAATTACTAACAATATCCTTAACACCTGCTTTATGTATTTATGTTATTGATGTTACTTACAATTTTTATAGTTTTGGACAAAATTTCATCTACACCAGAAGCACATTTATTTTCTAGAGTACTGATATTTTCAAATATCTCATTAAGAGTTACCATTTTTAGGTAAATTGATGAATTCATCTGAAACACAGTGTAGTTAGATGCAGGACTTTTTATTTTATTTGACATATGTATTCCAATATTTGTAAAATATTTATTAAAAGAGTTGGCTATATACTTTTTATTTGGCAAGTTGCTGCCAGACTCTGATCTTATTTGCAGGGGCAAGGAGTTTTTATTTTCCAATTTTCCATTTGTAGCTTCTGCTATAATATTTTAAATTTTCTTAATATCATTAAAATTTTCATTTATTTTATACCTATAATAGTTATTTTTTGTGTGAGTTATAATTATATTTAATTTTTTTCGGTATACTTTATATTCATTTATTTTTTTAGGTCAGGAGACCACAGTTAGATTATTTTTAATTTTGTCGCGTTTTTTAATGGAAATTATAATAAGTTTAGTTTTTTTTTCTAGGATTGTTTTCAGTTTATCAATTATTTCATATATTTCAGACATAAATATATTGGTAGCATTTTCAGAATTTATCTCTTGAAAGATCACATTCCGATCAATTTTTGCAGCAACCTTTCTTGCTTTGATAAAATCAATTCTAAAATTTGTGTTATTTGTAATATCCCTAACAGAAGTCCGTATCTGATTAACAAGGGCGGTTAAACGATTCGTTAGTTCATGATTTATAATGTAGGGGTAAATTTTGACTTGATCTGTTTTCATTTTTTCTTTAAAAAAAAAAACATGATCAAGACAAATACCAGAAGCTGGGCGAGTAGGGTCCTCAACTAGAGGTTTAAATCCATGTGTAGCAAGTATTGATAAATAAGTATTAACTTCTTGGTCGTCTTTAGATAAAATATTTAATTAATATCACCCATTGTGAAATCTATATCACAGTATTGTTTATTGGGAGTGTACGTATCTATTTCTTCAATAAAATTAGAATTTCTAGCTGATCTATACACTGACAATATCGCAAAGGTTAAGAGATTAATTTAAATGCTATTTAGTAATGCTTATTCTACAATTTGGTTACTATATTGGTTACTGAAATGTAGAAAATATAATTATTGAGTTTAGATGGTGTCAAATTGAAATTAATTTAATTGATGCATCTTAAGGGATCTTGCAGTTCCAGCTGAAATGTCGCAAAATAATTGACTCCGGTCCTGAACACTTATAATTATTTGTGAAAGCTGAAATCAAATAATTTTTTTATATATGGCCATAAGCGAAAATATTTTATATCAAACAACTTTTTAAAATGTGCTTTAAGTTTAACAATTTCTTGTTTAGTACTTTGGAAATGGAAACCCCAAGTGATAGTGATCGGAGTAGCAGAAAAAGAAGAAGAACTCCTTTAGAAATACTCTTTTGCGAAGAACCTGTATTTTCTGGTAGGTATCTTCTATAAAAACATAAATAGACGTTATTCCCATATAGGGTGGTCTGTAGTCTGAAACTAGTGGTCCATCTATACTAAAAAGACAACCTCTTATTCGCTTTCAGTCATGTCTGTTTGCAGCCGGCACAATTGACGTTTTACTCTAGGCACATCACTCATTAGAATAATGCAATAGTTTGGCAGAGAATGTTCAGTGGCATGTTATGCTTAATGTAGCTTTTTTGGGATTACGCTTGAGGCATGATATTCTTGACCTTCTAGAAATATAACAAAATTGGTTCCATGTATAAATATTTCGTTAAAATTGAGCAACTGTACTTGCCTCGTACTTTTTGAATCGGGAACAAATTGTGTCTGTTGCTAATGATAAATCCTGTAGTTCTAATTAAACATCAGAAGTGTTTGTACTTCATCACCCATAATTTTTATTCAGATTTTGTGTGAAATATTATTTACAAAAATAAATAAATAAAGCTTTAATAGACATACAAAAAAAACTACAACATTACAATAAAGTTGCCAGGAATCATCCCTGCGCTGGCGAAGTCTAGCAAATAAATGCTCTTTTACTTAACCAGCAAAAGGACTATTTTGTGCTAGCTGGAATATGTTGGAAAATACATAACTAAAATTAGCAACAAATGGCAGATTGTTAACATTGCAAGCAAACTGAGACATAAAGTTATTGTTATTAGTTAAATCATCAAGATCACAAATTATGTGTGAATAATAATAATTAAGGGTACTAAGTGTATGGGGGTGATGAAAATAAGAAATTAAAGAAAGACAAAAGGAATATAAAAATAGCTAAGCTAGAACGGAAAAGTCCTTTAAAGTCTACTTAAAAATAAAATGTTTCAATATAAATTTAAATTTATTAAAGTTGTAAAGTCTGAACTCACTAGGCAATAAATTCGGAAGGGAAATTGAAATTTATGAAAAAGATCGTTTAAACATTTTTGTAAAAAAATGTGACATTGTGTATTTGTTCATTTAACTTACATTCACTCAATGGAGTGTTTCACGAGTTTAAAAAATGTTATTTAAAGACCAAAATTGGGGATTATTAATATGTTTCAAAACGAACTTTCTGTCTACAGAAATTAACGACGAGGGCCTTGGAAGATCATTGTTGTTTGACGCCCATTTTTTTGCCTAAACCATAACACATGCTAATATCGCTTTTGGGAAGGTTTAAATGGTTTATTTTTAAGTATATTTATGATGCAAATGTCATTATTGGATTGTTTTATACCATGAACAATTTTGTTTTTTTTTGTTGCTCATTACTACCTCCATATTAAAATTATCACATTTGCCACAGTTCATTCGAAAATGTATAAGTATGGCAAAATTTTAAAGCTACAAACGCTTCTTTTTGTCGTGATAAATTTTAAACCTGGCCATGTAGCAGTTGGATCATCTTATATGGAAAATATAGAAGTTTTAAAATTAAAAAAAAGTGTTATGTTAATAATTAATTTAAATCTTATTTGATGTTTTTTTTTATTAGATTCAGAAGAAGAAACTTCAGAGCCTTATTTGGATCAAAATTTGGAACAGCACTTAATTACTAAAATAGTATCTAAAAATGAATCAAGTCGATATGATTCACTATTGGAGAATATATTGAAAGTTTGTTGTAGTCAATGTAAGTATAAAAATTATTTAACAACAGATCTCTTTTGCTTTGCTGTGTGGTATGGAAATGTTTCAAAGTCTCATTATTTCAATCTTCAAAGAATTAATGACGTCTTAATTTTCAATATGTAATAATTGGATTTGGCCAAAATATTCTTTATTAGAAATAACAACCACAGTGGTTTACATTAATTATCTAAATATAAACTACAATTGTATTAATAGTCATCTACATCACTAAACATCTTGATTAATTTGTTACTTACATTAATTTTTTTTGTTTGCTGTATAAAAACCTAATGTTAAATATAGATTTTTCGTTTGTAAAATATCATTATTATAATATTAAAGCTGTTATATGTACTATATTACAAATTAAAACACAATTACAAAATGGCACAGGTATTATGTAATACCAAGGTCTGCTAACAATAATGGTAAACAAAGTCTATATAATTTTGCTAGTTAAATCATAAAAAGTTATACAAAAAAAGAATTATACAAAACTCTGAAAAACTTTTATATTACTTGGTAATGGATTGTAAACATGGATAATTCTATTTATTGGACAATAACGGGCTTTGTTTGTTCTTACTATATCTAGAGGTATTCCGTAGCTATTTCTTGTTAAATAATCGTGAACATTTTCGTTAAATATTATTGTTGTATTACTTTTTAGTTTGCAATTCAATACTCTATACATTAGTTTACATTGTTCAAGTTCTAGGTAATATTTGATAGGGTAAAGGTTAGTAATTCTATATTGGAGTCATATTGCCTTTGTTGATTTTTTTTTGTTTTATTTTCCATTATTAATATTTTTTTTTAAAGTTTACCACTCCATTATTTCCCTATATATTAATTAAGTGTTTAATATGTGACAATACATACAAGTTATAGACAAGTTCTTGAATCCTGTCATTTAGGTATTCAGCACATCTGTACAGGTATCCTATCATTCGGATACATATTTTTTTTGTATATAAGTGTATGCAATTCCCAATTTAGTTTATTTTCTACAATGATCAATCTGTTCATCTCCATCAAATGCATGTATACTATGCCTCACGGGTCTAAAGCCACAATGAAATACTATTAATGATATGATTCGTTATAATAGTTTCTATACATGCTCACATTATTTTGATAGACTCAGTTATGTAAGTCTTATGGGGATCTGAAAGAAAAATGTATTTAAAACCCATTTTTATTTCTAAAAACAATCCGAAGATGATAGATCTTATAAGGAAATTTGAAAAAATTAAAAAACAAAATTCCATATATTATATTTATTTAATTGTCTTATCTGGGCTTTTATTCAGTATGTAGCTCGTGTACAATAACAATAGTTGCTAGCTTGTATATGATGAAAAATAATCTTTGTGTTTAGTTTACATGTGTTCTTTGTTACAACGGATGTTTTTTTTTAATTAGTTGTATTACCAGGCAATTGCTTCTTTTTTGTTTACGATCCTATTTTTATTTGACCGCAACATCAAGCATTTTCATTTTGTTAGCTTTGTTCACTGTTTTTTTGCGTTTATGAGTAAAAACCTCAATTTTAAGATTACCTGAATCTGGCCTTCGATTCTTTTTAACTTAATCTATAGCATTGTTTTTTGTGCAAACCAGACTCATTTCAACTTAGTAGAATTCCTTAAATCAATATTATGAAAATATTTAAATGTTTTACTAGTAATTGTTCTTCCTTGGTTTGAAATAATGGTTTGTGTACTTCCCAAATACACTAAACAGATTATTAGGCGATCTATAACTTCTTTAGGGTTAGTTGTTTTGGTTGTAGTAGCCAGTGAGTATTTGGATAAGGAATCTAGGATAATTCTAATATGCATATAGGCAATAGGCTATTTAACGATTCGTCGGATCTATTTATATAAATATTAATAATTGCTACATTTTTATACTGAATTTAAGTGTTTTTATTATTTGCAGGCAATTGCTGTAAAAATGTTCAATATATTATCAGAACCTCACAGGAACAGTCAGCACCTTCATCTTCACAATCTTCGAGCAATTGGGGAGCTTCAGTTGAAAAGGTATTTTTTTTGTCCGAAAAGCATAGCAGATGTTTATTATTGATTCCTAGAAAATTACATTGGACGAATTGACGTAAAACACCTCTTTAGCTCAGTAATAAGAGACTTAAACGACACTTTTTAATATAATAAGGAATGCTCGATATGTCTGGTCCGGTAGCTTGCCGAGGTGCCTTTAGTCATTGGGATAATAAAATAACGACTCTGTAGACTTAGTCGACTGCGAGCAGTAACAAGGGTTCTTACTCAACACAGCTACACAACACAAATGTGTAGAAGGCAACGGGAAACCACTACGTAGAACACATTCCCTAGTATAATGGTCTAGTTTAGTGGATTGATGAAATCCTACTATCCTATATCTACATATTTAAATAGGCGTTTTAGTAAAGGTATGGTGACTGGAAAAGCAAAAAATTTATTTTGTTTGATAAACATTGTCCATATCTAGTGGAAGCCTTTGATCCCTTGAAATATTTACTACTATTTACTTTTCAGTATTATAAGACTCATCTAATAGTAAATCCCTCTTGAATTGTTAAAAGTGTAACAGACATTCTTTCAAATACAAATGTTCATCTTTAAAAAAAAATATATGTATTTACAAAAAATTAAGTAGTAGTAGTAGTTAGGGGGAGGTCTAGAGACCTGACTGGTAGGCCTATAAGGCCCTTTCAGTCTACCCCCGCTCCTCCCTCAACCACCACCCGCCACCAGGTGTACATCCTTGAATCTGTCTGTCTTTACTATGTAATCTGTATATCCTTCCATGCAAGATCCTTAACTTCGTCTCTATGCAAGACCGTAGTGCCGAAAATATCTCGTCGCAGTCTCGCTCGCGCTTCACATCTGCACAGGAAGTGAAGCGGAGTTTTCTCCTCTTCCTGACACTCCGTGCAGATAGAATCTTCCTCAATGCCTAACATAAAGAGGTGTCTCCTCAATCGACAGTGCCCCGTTACTATTCCTACGATGGAATTTAGAGCCTTCCTGTCTCGGGCTAGTAGTACAAAAAATTAAGTGTAAAAGGTAAAATTCGTCACAGCAAATAACATTCAAATAAAATTTAGTGGAGAATATTACTGGCTTGCAGAAATATTTCACCCTGCGATACCTATGTTACAAATGACACTATATAGGCTGGTCATATTAAAATTGGCTTTTAGTTTTGAAGAAGGTAAATACAATGCAATCCCAACAAGGGATTTTACTCAGAATGCGATAAAGGTTTAATGTTTAACCTTACCTCATCAAACACTTAATAAGTTTTTGAGTGTATTTCCTGTCATACCTTTTATCTTCAATTGCAAAAGGCATAACTGCTGCTTGAAATCGAAAGACTGAATGAGCTCTGGTGACCAATTTTTTGTTTTTTATACCAATTGTTCAATGATGTCTAACTTACTGCAATGACCAATTTCAACACTTGGTACAAAACGTACCTCGAACCCACTTTCACTCTATTATCTAGAAGAATATTCAGGCGGGAATTCCCTATATCGCGAAAGTTTCGCGGTGACAGTAACTGTCGCAGTTACTAAAATACAAATTCTGTTTATCTCTATTAGTTAAAAATGGTGCAAAGTGATTCAATTTTTAAAAGAACAATATTATATAAAATACGAATTGACGCATACTTCTAGAAAGGGAAAAGGCAATTTAGGTTAACATAAGTTAATTAAAATTAGACTTCAGTATGTAATTAATATATTATTACAATTGGGTGTTGTAAGCATGTTCTTAATAATTAACGAAGAACAAATGGTTGTATTTACTGTGATGATGAAGATGGCCAACACCATAAAAAGACTAAACTGGACATCAAATAGTATTTAAATTAAAACCAAGAAATATTTTATAACATTTAATCAACAATTTCTGTCAAGAACATAAAATAGGTAATTATACTCAATCGTCAAAAATAGGATTCCGCATATGTTCGCGTAAGAAGCTTTCCAGTATCATTGGAAACTTTCTAAGTATGATCAATCAAATTGAGGAACAGAAGCTGTTATTGTGCTGGTAGAGAGTATTTTAAATTGTTGAAAATAGCAGTAGTATTTGCTTGTTTTTTAAAAACAGGGGCGTCTATAGAATTTGCTGGAAATAAATATTGGGTTTATTGTGTTTTTTGAAATGAGAAGAAAATATCATTTAATTGAGGAGTTAAATATAATTCTATGGTATTTTAGTATTTAAACTGGATTGTATGTATAATACGTTCAATTCCCAAGACTAAAAAACAAAAAATCAGATTCTTAATTGTCATTTACAAATTTACACAATACAACAAGTATATGTGAGAATAAAAATACCCCCGAAATGTCCCCCATCGCACTTTGGCATGTCATTTTCTCTTTGGAACCTGCTAAATCATAATATACAAGGTATTTCATTTGAAAACAAGTTCTCCAAAACTCTTTTTTTTGTTGTTATCTAATTAAATACAGGTTTTTAAAAGGGTAGAAAATTGTAAAAAACATGAATCCCCATATTAACTAAAAAGGTTTAAGAGTTAGACCAGGTCTAGTTGCCATGGTACTTAAAACTCTTAGTTTGCCAGTTATGTTTTGCTTATGCCACTGTCATTTTGTAATTGCGATATTTAGAAAAATTATTGTTCAGTCTTTGCATGTCATCTTAAACCTATAACTGTCAAATTAGACCTGGTCTAAATTTAAACCTCTAGTGAATACGAGTGTTATTGGTTATTTGAAGATAGAGCTATATGAAAAAAATTTATTACTGCTTTCTTTTGTTTTTGTAAAAAAAAATTATGTTTTGTATGAATGTTGTTAGAAAGATACGAAGGTATGGTAGCTTGTATATAGGCTTTCCTAAATAGGTACATCTTTTGCCATTAACAAAATTATAATGACTATTAATGAGGATTATTAAGCTTATTAATACAAAGTATTTTGGGTTCATGATCCATGTATATTTTATAATTAGTTTCTCCATTGAATAATATTGCCCCTCATCAAATTAATAACCATATTAATTATTAATATCCTGTTCGTTCTTTGTAGGGCCTTGGCCCTGATGGTGACATAATTAAAGAAATGGATATTCTAATAAATCTAAAATATCCCAGTGACAAAAACGAATTGTTGTCTTTTTGCATTTTGTGGGCTCTCTATATTAATATGAAGGTTTTGGAGCTGCAACAAGAGATCTCTCAGTGTAAAACCAAAAACATGACGAATTCAATGAATTCTGCCGATATAAGTGTAAAATTACCCTCTCAACAAAATTATTTGTTTACTGAAATAAACGAAAGAAGTACACGCTCGAAAAACCTAATGGTTTTCAATGTTATAGAATGTTCATCTAACAACATCACTGAACGAGTTGAACATGATAGAAAACATATTTAAGACTTGTTTAGCATGTTTGAGATCCAATTTGAGGACAACTCTGAAGTTATTAGGGTCGGCCGTCCAAGTTCACAGAATAGACCAATAAAAGTGATATTTCCGGACCAAAGTTTGGTTTTAAAGTGCTTAAAACAAAACCATAAACTCAACTCCACCAACATTCGGATTAAGCCTGACCTTCCCCACTGCAGCTTTCTCATATTAAATCGATGTATGAAGAATTGGATAGAAGGAAATAGTGGAGAAGAGAATATTAGTATTTGATACAGAAATAATTGCCCATATATTTTTAAAAATCTACCACAAGAGTCAACATCGAAATCAAAAAACGACGTTTAACCCCATTTAAAGTGTATTATCAGAATGCTGGTGGATTGAAAACAAAAATTAAAGACTTTAAGCAGGCTGTTTTAGTAAGTGATTACTATATAATTGTTTTTACAGAGAGCTGACTGAACAGTAGAATTAATAGTGCTGAATTATGCATAAAAGGCTTTATACTATACCGCACTGATAGATCCCCATTAACAAGTAGTAAAAAGGATGGAGGTGGAGTGATAATATTTATCAGGAAAAAACTTTTTTCTCATACAATTAAAACAAATTTTAATATGGTAGAACATTTATTTATTTTTGTCAAACATGGTTCTGCTAGTTTAATTATTGGGGGAGTTTGAATTCCACCTAACTCCAATGCTGATACTTATCGACATCAATGTGAAACTGTTGAACTGATTTGCCATGAATACCCAACTGCAAATCTTATCCTGTGTGGAGATTATAATTTACCACTGGCCACATGGGTGAACCAGGAAAATCGCCTCGATGTCAACTGCCCATCTCCGTATCATGCCAGGATTGTTGCAGAATGTTTCACGTTTTTAAATTTACACCAGCTTGTTACACCCCCCAACAACCATAATGTTTATTTAGACTTAATATTTAGCCATCTTAAAAATAGTTCTGTAAATGTGGCCAGAGACGTTTTACTTCCTTCCAGCCTTCTTCACAATGCGTATGCCTGCGAGATTGAAATTAATATGACAAATAATTTAAAGTTCGAAAATTCGTACCGAGATTTTAAAAATACAAATTATAGAATTTTTTATTGACTATCTGCGGGCATGCAGAGGGTTGTATTATTTCATAACAAAAATATTGGTGATTGGACTTCATTGTTTTACAATATTCTGTATCAGGTATTTCTGAATTTGTTTCTGTAAAGTATTACAGAGACTCAAATTTTCCTAATTATTTTCCGACTGAATTGCGAAGACTCATAATCGAGAAAAAAATTGAAAAATTCGTATCTACTGGTTTTCAGAGGGACTATGACTGGTTTTCAATGCTTAGGGCACAATGTAAATCTTTAGCTCAGAGAGACTATAATAACTATATGGTTAGGGTTGAGAATAGTTTGTCTGCACCCAAGGAGATTTTGGAACTTCGTGAACCTACATCCTACAGGAAATCGTTTGAGCTTCCCATTTGCATGTTCTACAATGATAGGATTACAGGTGATGGTCAGGGCATAGTGGATTTATTTTCGGAATATTTTTCTACTGTATATTCTGACAAAGCTGCTGTCATACCTGATTACAATTTTAAAAAGAATAGTAACTTTAGAATCTCTAATATTAGATTAACCAATGTCTTTGAAAAACTTTCTAACCTAACTTTAAAAGCTGGTCCAGACGAAGTACCCGAGTATTTGTTGTTTAATCTCAAATTTAGTATATTTAAGCCCCTATAGCTGTTATTTAACAAATCCCTGGCTGAAGGTAAGCTTCCTGGAGTGTGGAAAGAGTGCTTTGTTATACCTATTTTTAAATCGGGGGATATGGAATGTGTAAATAACTATAGAAGTATCTCAAAACAGTCAGCAATTCCTAAACTTTTTGATTACCTCGCCTCTGATCAGTTGACTTGGGAGTGCAAAGGTTTGGTTAGTGAGTTTCAGCATGGTTTCATCAGTGGCCGATCAACCACTTCCAATCTGGTGTCCTACGAGACTACTCTGTTGAATGCTTTGGAACAAGGCGGTCAAGTAGATTCTATCTATACCGATTTCTCAAAAACATTTGACAGAGTGAATCATAAATTACTTATAGCTAAACTGCAAGCTCTGGGATTTGCTGACCTTTCCCTTAGGTGGTTTGGAAGTATGTTGGTGGGTCGAAGGCAGAATTTCAAGGTAGGTAGTTTTGAGTCTCAGTGGAAAGATGTAATGTCAGGAGTTCTACAGGGGGGGCACTGTGCCCCTTTTCTATTTAATTTGTTTCTTGTAGATCTTGATCTTTGTCTGACTTGATGTTATCTCGAGTGATAGAGAGTAGAACTAATTGTGGAATTTTACAACATGATTTGACAAAATTTTCTGAATGGTCAGTCAAGAACTGTCATTCTTTAAATGCATCTAAATACTACTCCATTAGTTTTTTTAGGCACAAGACATATAGAATTTGAGTATCGGATCGACGATAAAATCGTGAGTACAGTTAATGTCATTAAAGATTTGGGTGTAATCATAGATTCCCAGATAACCTTTCATGATCATTATGAATACATTGTAGGGACAGCTCGACAAATGTTGGGTTTCATTGTGCTGATTTTTCTGTTGATACTTTAAAGCTTTTGTATTGCTCACTTGTTAGAACCCATTTAGAATATGCTTCCATGGTCTGGTCCCCTTTCTATAATACGCATAAAGAACAATTAGAAAGAGTGCAGAGGAAATTTGTTAGTATATGTGCCTTTAAACTTAATATATTGCACCAAATTGATGAGGTTTATTCAAGACTTCATCTTGAACCATTAGTAATAAGGAGACAATTTAATGATGTGCGCTTTGTACATGGATTAATCAATAGATATGTAGATTGTGCTTAGAATGAATTAACAATGGAACTGGAAGTAAGAACAAACTATTGAATTAACTCTCCATTGGCTAGGTCATTAGTATATCTGAATGGCCACCCAGAGATCGATCCTTTCAGAAGCTCACCGAATGTCTTTCGGAACCATTCTTTATTGTGAATATTGAGGTATTGAAGTAACGTTACTGGCTTAGTAGTTACTTATAAGTTATTATTTGTATGTCTGTAAAACTGTAAATGGGGTTTCCCATATATTGTTTAAATAAATAAAAAATGAATGAATGCCACTTTCAAGTTACTTCTAGGTTTTTTGATTTTCTGCAAGTTTCATTTCTTTCCACCCAGCTTCATTTCCTGTTGCAGCTTCTAATTTCATGTTATCATTATTTGAATGACTCAGGATAAACCAGTTATTTATATTTTAATACAAAGAATGTGGCGCAAATTAATTGTTTGGGTTCCGTGAAACTTTATATAATATTTTAATTTATTGTTGTGGACGCTATAAGGAAACCTTTTTGCCATTGTGCTAGTCATATCTCATAACTACAGGATGAGCCAAAACTCAGGTGCCAAAATTTGTATATTTTTATTTTGAAAAATTTTCAATAGTAGATTTCAGAGATCGAAAGTTAATGATTTTAATATAAAATATTTTATCGTAACACCTAAATTAATATTCTAATATATCTTCCACTTTTAATCAGGTATATAAATAATAATAGAAAATATATAATTAGTGCATTATATATTTTAATTTAATCAATATATTGTGCGATAAATTAAAGCTCAATTTACGCTTTACGCTAATTAGAAAACAAAACTTCTTTGTTAATGTTACTAATACATGTAATTAAAAAAAAGAAAAATTGTAGCCCATCACTGTCTTACCCCTTGAGCTGTCTTTATTCTTTATCACTGGATTCTGGCACATTTCCAGAATTGTGGAAACAAGCCATTGTTACTCCTCTTTTCAAATGTGGTAACCGGTCCGATATAACTAACTATAGGCCAATCTCAGGTTTGTCATGCGCGGGTAAAGTACTGGAGTCAATTGTAACGGATAACTTTATTTCAGCATTTCGTGGAATTATCTCACCACAACAACATGGCTTTCTTACTGGCCGCTCTTGCCAAACAAACTTAATGGTGTATTCTGACTTTATCAGCTCTGCTATTGACCAAGGTTGTCAAGTGGATGCCGTTTATTTTGATTTTAGAAAAGCCTTCGATCGGGTTGATCAGAACTTGCTTATATCCAAGTTAAAGTCATATGGAATATCTGATCCCTTACTTTCATGGGTTCATAGCTACTTGCATTATCGGACTCAAGTTGTTAAAATAGATAATTCCATTTCTGAAATCATCAAAGTTTCATCTGGCGTTCCTCAAGGGTCCCACTTGGGACCAATATTATTTTTGATTTTTGTCAATGACCTATCATTGAAGCTTGCTGATTGTCACCACCTAATGTTTGCTGATGATCTAAAAATCTTCAGTCTTATCAACCATGAACCTGACTCTACTTTACAACTGAATATAGACAAAATCTATTCATGGTGTCAAGAAAATCATATGGACCTGAACATCACAAAATGTAAAATTATCTCTTTTTGCAGGAAAAAGCATCCAATCCAACACACATATATGATTAATGGCATAGAAATGGAACGGGTTAGCATGGTAAATGATTTAGGGGTTGTCTTCGATTCTGAGTTTCGGTTTATCATTCATATTGATTATTAGGTTTTATAAAGAGGCAGTGTTGGAACTTTAAGAACACTGAGGCTTTGAAATCTCTATATTTCGCTTTGGTTAGAAGTAATTTGGAATATTGTTGTATGATCTGGGCCCCATATTACCAGGTTCACATTGAAAAGCTTGAGCGCGTACAGCACAAATTCGTAAATTTCTTATTGTATAAGTTGAGTATTGACAAGTCAGACTTTGTATATGGTGATCGATTGAAATTGTTGGGTTTAAATGATTTAGCAAATTGCTAAGTGACAAAATTGACTGCAACGACTTACTAACAGCTATTAATTTTAAAGTTCCATCGCGTATTATGAGAAATAGTGACCGATTTGCTCTTAATTATGCGCGTACAGACGTCGGCAAAAATTCTCCAATTAATAATCTGATGAGGCTTTTCAATTCCCTGCCCACAGATTTTAACTTTGACAATAGTCCATGTAACTTTAAGAAGAAGGTTCTAAACTTGCTGCGACCTTGAAATGTTTTATGTTTTACTATGTTTGTAATTACCATTGACAATGTTCTAGTATTTTTATATATTTCCACATGACTATTTTACTTTAACATTTTTACTTTCAAAATTGTTTTAACCTTAATCATAGTTTAGTATTGGATAGAATTAAATTTAACAATGATTTGTAGCACTATTTGGGCTCTGCCTGTAATGTGTACTGTTGATAAATTAAATTAAATAGATGTTAGATTTCAAACTTCTATGTTAATCAAATATTACCTTGTTTATAACCATGATATGATTTAACATTGTTTTTTTATACAATGCTGGGAAATGTAGTTTTAGATATCGCCATTTAACTCGTTTGTTCGTATTTGAAGTTTAATCATTTTGTGAATCCTATTTTAAAAAGCAGGGTTTGTTCACTAATACTAAAATCTAGATTGTTCAATTTTCTGAAAAGGATTAACGACTGTCATATATGTGACTGTGAAAAGTTCGTTGTTTTACGTGCTGTACCCAAAAATGACACAACATTATTGGAGTACCTAAATAGTCTTGTTCGTATCTATAAAAATATATTAACTTTAGCAAAAGAAGAAATATATGTGATATTTCCCACTGGTAAAAACTATCCCTTTATGTCGTAAAGAATAGATACGAAGGCGAAAATAAACTTTTGTGTTCTCACTGTCATTAATGATTATTTCCTGTTAGACCAAACTTTTGCTGAATAAACTTAATCCCGTATTCGCATTAAGCCGCTACGATGCTCCGAATTCAATAACAAATAAAGAAAACATTCTATTTAGTATTAATTTAAACATTTTAAAAATTATAGTATTATCTAGACACTTGAAGGAACAACACCTTGATGGAAAAATTTTTTTTTCATTGGTTCCATAAAAAGAACCTATTGTTAATTAGCAAAATAGTAGCTAAGAACCTTTTTGAGTTTTTGAACTACCCTATATGTTTTCAGAATTAGGTTAGCTTCGGCATTTGCAGCCGTATTCATTAAAGAGATTTAAATTTAGACCAAGTCTAACATGACAGTTATAGGTTTAAAATTATAGTTTTAACAACTGAACAAATAATTTTTCTTAATGTCACACATTATAAAATGACAGGGATATAAGCGAAATATAACTGGTGAACTAAGAATTTTAGGTACTACTGTCAACGTAAAGTTGACCAGCTAAACTAAATAATTGTTCATTAGCTACAGGTAGGACGTGTTGATAAAACATATTTTCACCTCCTGTTTTAAGTATACATAAGGGCTAGATTCCCAGTAATGAAACATATCTCAAAGCAGAGATTGTTTTAAATAATATAATATTAATTTCAATTTGGATGCGTGCACCTTCGGCTACGGTAAAATTTTGGCCTTAGCCTTGAGTTTAGATGCCAAAGTAGGAAAAGTAGTATCCCTCAAGCTATAACAACAGTGTCACGTGAAAAAGCATCAGTGCCAAAATACACAAGGTGATATTTGGTTGATACGGAAGTTTAAAGTCTTATATATTTTACATGTATTTTTAAAAGAAATATTTATCTTAAAAAGCATCAAAGTGTCTAAAATATTTTGGACTATTAATTTCTTGGTTTCTCTGTATAAAGTAGTGCAACTAGTAACTTATCAATAAGATTTTTTGTTTTCTGTTTTTTAGTTAACTTAATAGCAGCAATATTTATTCTGGCGTTAGTGTGAATGATTTTATATTAAAATTTACTTAAAAGCAACTTGCAATGGCCAAAATATCTCTATAAAATTGAAAACATACAACTTTCGGCCCACGATTTCTGATTCACCATGTATTTTGCGAGGTATGATGCAATAGCATAAAAGTTTTCTTCTAATGTCGATATAATAATAATAATAAACATGTTTCTATTCCAAATCACATTCATGGTTACAAATTACAATAAATTATGCTTATAAAATAGTAATTGGAATAATTGGCACTAATCAGCTTCCTCCACAATGGAAGGTGCTGCTGAGGCCAGTACAGATTAAATATATAACTGTAAATTAGTAATTACATGAAAATGAGAAATTAGCATAAAAGCTCGATCTAGAGATTGAAGTTAAATGAATATATAACTTGACAGAGATGTAGGACTGAAAGAAAAACAAAGATAAAGAAACGATAAGAAAAAATATATAAAAAAAGAAGGAAGAAAGAAAGAAGAAAAAAAAGAGCATGAAGGTTATATATGAAAGAAATCTAATATATAGAGAAAACCATTTCTGCATGGAAAGAATGCGCCAATAAAAAAAATAAGAACAAAAAATATATGATATTTATAATGTACTTAAATACGAAGCTATAATAAAAACTAGAAATATCTAGGGACCATCTTGCGAAAGTAGCCTAAGCTTAAATTTTTTTTTAATTGATATATTTAATTGTTATTGAAAAGTCAGTTATTTTATACTTGTTTGTTAAAGAAGCAATCTGATAAGAAAAACTTTTTTTAAAAATTTATTGTGAATGGGTATTGTTAGCAAAAACTGTCTACGAATATTCAAGCTATGAACATCAGTGCAGTATCTAAGCTTTTCGTGAAGGTAGGGTGGACATTTGAATTTGAAAATTTTGTAGAAAAAACACGCAGAATTTAGAATTCGTCGATCCTGCATGTTAAGCCATCCTAATTCCCTTAATTTATGGGAAACTCTGTTTCTGCGTCTGATACCATAAATTAAACGAATGCAGTAGTTTTGGATTTTTTGTATTCTGCGAATTTCCACGGAGTCCAGAAATGGACCGTACACACAATCGGCAAAACTAAAGTGGGATAATATTAGTGCATCACACAGGGTAGCTTTAGTTTTTTTTTGATAAAATATGTCTATGAGAATACAAAAGTTTTAACATGGTGAAGGCTCTGTTAAGACATACGGTTACATGTTGTTTAAATTTTAATTTTGTGTATAATGAGACCTAAATTTTTCGCTGAATCTTTTAATAATATGTTTTCATTTTCTAGCTTTAAGCTAATATGTTCGACAAGGAGCTCTCGATGATTCTTATTACAAAATAGCGAAGCCACACTTTTATTCGGATTTAATTTTAATAAATGGTCGTTAGAGATTTGTGATATTTTTTCGAATCAGAATTTAATTCGTGATTGATAAGATCCACATCATTAGGGTTAAACTATACATACAGTTGGGTATCATCTGCGTATAAAGATAATTAGCATGTTCTAAGTATTTAATAAAATTTGACGTAATAATACTATAAAGTAGAGGTTCCAAAATACTTCCTTGGGGCACTCCGACGGTAACTTTGAGAATACTGGAGCACAAATCATCAACAACAACCCTCTGAGCCCTATCTGTTAAAAATGAGGCAACAGGTGATGATGCCATCCCAGTAAATCCTATATTCTTTAAAATAGCAATCAAAATCTTATGATTAAACATATCAAAAGCTTTGGTGTAGTCAAGAAGAACTAAAAGTAGCCTGATTCTTATCTCGTGCACTCACCACGTGGTCCACTATATCACATAGTGCCGTTGAACAGCTGTATCCCGCCCTAAAACCAGACTGCTTTTTGGAAGAATATTATGATTTGAAAGATAAGTTGCGATCTCGACTTCCATGACTTTTTCAGGGATATTTGAAAGGGTTGGAAGTATCGATATCGGAGGGATTTTTTATTTTACATAATGGAATAACGTTTGCAAGTTTCCAACATTTTGGAAAGTACGATTTCTTAATGCAGGAATGTATTATATGCGTTAAAAACGGTATTATGAATGGACAGCAGAGAATGATTAACGTAGTATTTAGGTTATCCACCCCAAATGCCTTTGATTTTATATTTAAAATAATATCAGATAAAATTCAAATCTGTGATTTGAAAGATAAATATTTTCATAAAAATCTAGTAATTCTTGTTTAGGAACAGTGATATTTTTTGATATTTGAGTAAAATAATTAATTTGATTTACATCTTTTAAGTGGTCTGGAATAATATTTTTATTTTTTTTTGTTTAATATATTTAAATTCTTTAACTCCTCCCACTGTTCTTTAGGGCTACAGTTTTGAAACTTCTGGTTCAGGTACACCTTCTTTTCAGATCTTATCGCAGATGTTGTAGGATATCTAATCTGTTTATAATAATTCCAATGATCAGGGAGCTTTGTACGCCGAAAGCGGTTTAATGCCTCATTTCTAAGTTTTTCATCTGTTTTATATTTTCTGTTACCAAGGACTATATGGTCTTACTCTGCTCTTGCTCATTCTAACTGGAGCGTGCCTATCCAAAAAACTCAGAATTGTGTCCGTGAGAAACGAAACCTTTTCATCAATACTTTCCATCTGAAAAATATTACCCCAAGGAGCACCCTCCAAGTCATTCTGAAACTCCGCCAGATAATTCTATCACACTGTGCAAAGAAATCGATTAGAATATCTTCAAGGCATGACAAAAACTCATTGCAGTTTGCACTTGGAGGTCTGTAGACGTTGCCAATAATAACAGTTTCATTATGATACTGAATTTGTATCCACATATGCTCTATAATGTCCCTCCCCCACCACGTGTAGACCTATCATGTCTAAGAAAATGATAATTATTTATATAAACAGCCAAATCCGAAATATCCACAGTCAGCCAACTCTCCGATATACCCATAATCGAATATTTAAATTTCACTAGATGATCCCTAAATAAGTTGAAATTATTTGTGAGTGACCTTACGTTTAAATGGGCGCAATGCAACATAATCGAAAAAGAAATATACTGACACAGATAGAAAAAGAAAGGAAAAAAAAAATAGAAATAGAAAGTATACGATAAGAAGTAAAAGATGCAAATTTAATAGCAAAAGAGAATGTCTTATCTTTAACGCGAAAAGAAAAAAAAATACAAAAAAAAACAGCCGCAGCTATACAAACCCTAATATAACAGAGTAGTACCAATACTATAATATATACACACAATTAACTGTGCTAATATTATAACAAACAATACTAATTACAGATCAGCAAATATTAATTATGTAAAGTTTATTTATTTCTACATTTTTATTGCCTTGAGAAGTTCCGAAAATGAAATACAAAACAGGAGAAAATATATGCTCTAACTAGAGCATTGTAAAGAAAACATAATTGATGCCAAATGCGCTAGTGATCATATCAGGGCAATAAAAAAAAATATATTATTATGTAAAAAAAACATATTTCACCCAAAAGTAGGAAGGGAGAGTTATAAAATCATGAGAGCAAAAAGAAAAAATACAAAAAAAGAAATACCAAAAAAAAACTAACAACATAAGTACCTAGTTAAATAAAAAAAAAAAAAGGTAAAACGACAGGTTAGTTAGTAAGACTTGTTGTACTTACTAATTGATAACATTTTATGCCACAAAAGAAAATTAGCATTATCTTTAGAATATAAAAGGCATTTACTTATATTATTTACTTATATTTTATGTATGTAAATATACAAAATGAGCCATTTGTTGCTCCCTCGTTTCGAAAAAAACAAACAATCCCATCCCACTTTCTTCTATAATCGTACCATAATAATAATAATAATAATAAAAATAAAAAAAAAAACGGAATATTGCAAGCAGAAAAATGGGTGAATACGTACAGTTCTAGTCCTTGAGTTTGTTTAAATCATCGGTATTACATACTCGATGCACAACATTCTGAACTTTCACATAAATTATTCCGTTTTATGCATTTTTGTTTGAGAATTAAGCAATGGCTTCCGACAACAGGGATAACCTATGTTTTGTAAGATCTTCTCGCACTTGTACGCCCGTAGATTTTTATGATTTTTTAAAATGGTGACTTATCGGACGGAGTTTTGGATGCCACTCTATGACTTTTTTTATTTGTAAATTGTTTATGTTTACGTTCATTTGTTTAAAAACATTTAATATTTTTGAACGCACGTCCTCATTATTTTCAACTGGGATACCGAAAATGCTAATATTGCTGTTTCTAGATAACTGTTCTTGATTGTCCAAGGCCCCACTTAGTTCGCGGTTGGCGGTTTTAAGTTGTAGTACCTCTTGTTGTAACTTTGAGATGCACCTATCTTGCTCCTTCAGCTTCGTAGCATATTTTTTGTCAAAGATCTGGGTAACCTTTTCTGCAACAGTTCGCAGAAATCGGTCTGTGAAGATACCCTTAATTTTTTCTATATCGTTATCAGACAGTACCATGTTTGTTCTTGAACTGTCAAAATTTGGTAAAACGAACAATGGATTAATATCTTGATCAAATTAACAGAAAATAGCAGCAGAGACTCCTTGCTACCCAGAAAGCACTTTTACACAAACAAACACTTTTTAAAAAAACACACAGAAATCACATTAAAAATTATCGCTGCAGGAAAACACGTGTTACATACTTGACGCCATCTATTCTCTACTCTTTATCGTACTAAAATATTAAAGCAAGTATCATGAACCCCAAAATACGTTTAATTTTTTATAGTTTAAAAATCATCTGAATGAACATCAATTGATTTAACCTTTGTTGAAGGATAGTAAATAAAATTTTAACGTAAATTTTGTTAACATAAAAAAATGTATGGTAAAATACTTAGTTGTCATTTCTTGTATTAAGAGACACTAAAACTTACCACATGCGTTGAAAGTGTAATAACAAAACTTTAAAAATTTGGATCCAACTTGGTTATTTTCAGAAATTCTCATCACCATAAAATTATATTATCATTAAATCACATTGCGATCTTTATAAAGAATTTTCATAAAACATTAATTATTCTATATATTATGATTTGTCATTATTAATGTAGTGTATGTACTACGAGACGGTTGGCCTTATGGCTTTTTTTAATTCTTAAATATAAAAAACTTGGTGTAACCATTCTAGAGATTGACTGATTGTACTATATAACAAATCACTATTTTCGTTGTAATTGTGATATGAATATAATTAATTTGAGGTTATTAATTCAGATGAAGGTGTCAAAAGATATTAGTGTTGGGTCGAACATATTAAAACCACCAGTATCATCGTCGAACAGACAAGAAAGTATTGTTGAAGAAGGAAAAAGTGGGAAACGTTTTAGAAAGGCAAGCAGGCGTTTAAAAAGAAATAAAAAACGGAAGTCTAATCAAGATGTAGATAAAACAACCAATTCGCATTGGGAAGAAAGCAACATAAACAGTGGACGTTTACTGGGCAATGGTGAGTTTCTCTCTAGGGTCTCCCATATTGTATGTATTAAAAATAAACCATAGGTCCGAAAACGGTTCGTGTTATGTTTTGTCAGTATCTCATAAACGGACTTTGTGTCGGCCATTCCAGAACATTTTTTGCTGTTTTCCTTTTCTAGAGCTATTTTCTCTACTATGTTTAACAAATAAGAAACAAGGTTTGGAGTATTTAGCGTAAAATTGTTATCATCTGCCGAGCGCTTTCGACAATTTGTCGTCTTCAGGGCTATGACCCTACAAGAGAACGTACAGGATACAAAACTTTTAAAAAATATTTTTTTTATTTATATAAGTGTTTTTTCTTTTTTCAAAATTCAGTCTCCAAATGTTAAAACGTAAGTGCTACCTGTACTTGCTCGTGAATAATTGATTTTTGCCTCGTTACACATCTCGACCATTCTCAATGAAAATGTATTAATTATATTACAGGTATTTCAAATTAGAAATTAAAGACAGTAAACTAGGAAAGCAGATGTTTAGTTTTGGTCGAGTGTGTTTTAAACTGTAAAACGCAAGTAACCGTTTTATAGTTTTTAAGGCAAAAATTAATTATAGTAGATTAGTATTGAGAAAGAAATTTTATGGACTCAGCTGGAAATAAATAGTTTTTTGAATTGAGAAGTAAATATCGATCATTTTAGAAAGAAGTGTTTCATTTGATTATTTAGTAGTCGAGAGAAGAAATACACTTCCCACCGTTACACACTTACAAAACTTACCAACCAGTGTAACTACAAAATAATCGATATTAACTTCTCAATTTAAAAAACCCGATATTTATTTCTAGTTGATTCTATTCGTTTTACCTTAAAAACTGCGAAATTATTTGCATTTTACAGTTTAAAACACACTCGACCAAAGCTAAACATCTGCTTTAATAGTTTACTGTCTTTAATTTCGAATTCCTATAGTATTATTAATATATTTTCATTGAGAATTGTCGCGATATGTAACTTGGCAAGAATCAATTATTGACGAGTAAGAACAGTTCCCACTTACGTTTTAACATTTGTAGACTGAAGAAAAAACACTGTTAGATATATATAATTTTTTTTTAAATGTTTATCCTGTACGTTCTCTTGTAAGGTCATAGCCCTGAAGATGACAAACATTGTCGGAAGCGCTAGGCATGATAATAAAACTTTTACGCTAAATATTCCAAACCTTGTTTCTTATTTGTTAAGAACAGAGCGTACAACTGAAATCCCAGAATCTACTATGTTTACTCATAACTAGAAACCCCCAAAAAGTATAGAATAAACTAAAAAATAAATAAAATACTTATTTTTACAAATAAATGCTACAGAATTGTTTACCCTATGAATTGTAATTTGTGTACACTGAATATAATTTTATAAACTTAAGCCTTCTATTTTTTTAGATCAAGGCATATATACAAGAACAAAATTGAGTTTCGAGGAAGATGAGAACAAGGAAATTTTTAAAAATACAGATAATAATAAAACCACTGATGTCAGGTCGTTAAAAAAACGGCGGAAGGCAGGAAAATCATCCCTTCCAAATTTGTACCTTGCTTCAGGTAAATTTTATTTTAAAAAACTAAATAAGGTTGAAAACTAGTTATTGCATGCAAAATGTATTTAAATTAAATAGTTTCGACCATTAGGAGACACATAAGAAATCTACTCTTATAACTTTCTGTCTCGAAAAATGAAGTTATAGGAAATGTATCTCTTACTTTTATCTGCATATTAAGTTAACACTCAGTATAATTTTCTTCAAAGTAATTTGATTTACAGTAATTTGATCACAGTTACTGGCTAACGGACGTTAGCCAGTAACTGTGATTGATCGAATTAAAATCGGCCATCGTAATGAAATATTAATGATGCTGTGATACGGAGATAAATCCAGAACTCAACAGGAATTTGTTAGATTCTTTTGGGAAAATATTCAGATTTGCCCCCAATGAATCAAAGTACGATAAGTAAAATTGAAAAAATGATTCGAGGAAATGGACATGCAAGATCTACATCTACTAAGAAGCAATCCGCAGTGGACGACAACACGAAATTAACATGTACTGTTAACAATTGAAGAGAATTTGTTTGTTTGTTAAATAATCACTTTTATAAAATACAGCTTGTACAGGAATTGGCAGAAGATGGTCCAGATAGGAGACAGCAGTTTTGTGAGGAAATGATGAATTTTTTATTGATAGAAATGTCGTAGATTCTGAAAAAAAATATTTATTATTTTCTGATGCTTTTATGTTACCTATCTATGTTAATCGAGAAAATTCCCGTTATTGGGCAGGTAGGAATCCCGTTTGGATGAGAGAAGTACATACCCAGTGGCCCCAAAGAATGAAAGTTTGAGAATTGAATGATTGGACCCATATTTTTTGACAATAACTTAACTGAAGAGCGATATTTGTCATTTTTACAGCAAGAACTTGTTCCAAAGTTACCAGTTTGGTTTCCCAATGGTTTGGAACCACAAGTGCCAAATGCGGGTATCATTACATCAGAGGTTATTCAGCATCTTAGAAATGGATATTATTTACGACTAGGTTGCTGCCAGCAAGTAAAGGGACAACATTTTCAACAGCTTTTAAAGAAGTTAGCCGAGAACTATTTTTTGACTCACCCTTTATACACGTACTTTAGTTAATAAAGCAAAGAAAAATAATAGTTCACGTGTCCGAGCAATTTTTAGAAAAAACTACAAAGTGACAATATAGAATTTATTCCATGTTAGTATGTTTAATATGAATTATATTCGTATGTTGCCCTACAGGTTTTAAATAATATAATAATAATAAATACATTTTATTGCCCAACAGATTCAAATCTATTTAGAGGACAAATAATTGAAAACATCCTACAATATTCAATAATAAACAACAATTAATAATATCTAAATTAATATAAATGAAACAGTTAAACTAAGTTTATACAACGGTGCAACAATTATTCATAAGAGGTTAATGACAAGTAAGAAATATCACGCTGTGAACAATGCTGATTATTGATTACAGCACATTGTAAAGTTTGGCGCGCGAATCTGAGGCTATGAAAAGAATGCAATTATCTGGAAACGGTGCGTTACTCATTGGTAATTGGCTAAAACCTTACATATATCCATAGAAACGGTCTGCTTTTGACAAACCTCCCCCTTTCGCCGGGGCTTCAGATCCGTGCGGCGGCATACTATACAGTAAGGCGCTCGCCACTGCGAACATAGAAGATATGCGGACGAATTTGCCAATGACTAACTTATTGTGTCTCGTTCCTTATTTGTTGCAGTTTGGAGGGGGGGGTCAACCCGACTGCTGCTGACAGCGATCCGATAAGATGGATGGATGAATTAGTCTAGCCTAGTGTTTGTAGGATGCGGTCGGCCGCTTTTCGCAACGCATATCGACGAGTTTACGCGTTATCGTATTCTTTGGTTAATAATTTAAAAGTGATTTATTTATCATTTATCAGGCCGCAAGAACTATTTTGTTACAGCCTTTTGAAGTAAACAATATTTGTCTCTCTTATAAAAAAAAATAAAAATGTATTCTTAAAAAATGTTAACGAAAATAAAAATTACTTCTAATATAAAATTAAATTTAACGTAAATGTTCAAAAAAGCCCCTTTGCATATTTTTGCAGAACATATTTGTCTCAAAAAAAATAAAAATTTTATAGAAAAGTAAATTTACCGTAAATGTTCAAATAAACCCTTCCTGTGGTAAACAGTATCCGAGATTGTCATAAAAACGCCTTCTAACATTATTAAGCATGTTAGGGCTAATATTCCTAAAAGAATTTTCAATATTTAATTGTAATTCTTGAAGATTATTAGCCATATTCTCTTAGAACCCATAAATTTGAGATTTTACATAACCCCAAACAAAAAAAATCCTTTTAGAGGTCAGGAGACCGAGCAGGCCATAAGATGGTACCATATCCACTCATAAGCCTGTTTAGAAAGGTTGCATTAAGGTATTCCCGAACTGCTATAGTGTTATGAGCAGGGCAGCCGTCTTGTTGAAAGCAAATGCTGTTAAACCTTGGCCCTGAAATTCTCCTAATTTCTGGAACGATTTGTTGCTGCAAAAGGTCCAAGTATTTAGGACCGTTTAACGAATCATTGATTACAAATGGGCCAATCATATTTTCACTCAACATGCCACCATAGATATTTAATTCTGTGGATATTGGGCTCTAAACTCGAAAAACCTATATAAATTTTTCCGAGACCAATAACGGACTCTAGCAGGGTTGTGCCGACCATGCAATGAAAACGTTGATTCGTCAACGTCCTTAAAAAATTGTCATCGTTGTTTGCTATTTCTATTACAGTTTCACAAAACTGCATTCTCCTAAAATTGTCATCTGGAAAAATTTCATGGATTTTTCTCACTTTATACGATCGGTACTCGTTCTTTTTTAACACTCTTCCTACTGATCTCCTGCTCAAATCTACCTGTTCGGCAACAGTTTTAATAGAAAAGGCCGGATTTTCCAAAACACTAGCCAATACCATAATTTCTTTCATCTTTCTTTCGTTATTTTCTACTGCGGCCGAATTTCGTTTATGGTTTCAAGAAGATACACACCCGAATGTCTCAAATTTTTTTATGACACGGTGTACCGTTGAGACGGTAGGAGCAAGCCCATCAGGAAATGTATTTATAAATAATTCTCTAATACCACGCACAGAATTGTGATTATAGTACCATTTAATAATTTTAATTTTCTCGGATAGTTCGTATACATCCATATTTTAAAAGAACCTTTATATTTTCTAGAGACACAAACTTATTACCTTCTGATGATCGAAGCAGAACGTAGAAAATGCAGCATTGCTATTCGTCCCACCAGAACGTATGAACACATCCAAATTCGTCCGCATATTTCCTATGTTCGCAGTGTCGTGCGCCTTATTGTATATATGGGAGAATCCATCAACACATTCTAGTAGTATTTAAATGAAAAAGTTGAAATCGTTTGGTGTAGACTTGTAAATAATAATCTTAATAATAATGGGGGGTTTCAACCATATTGTTTAGAATTTTAAGTAGAAATATTAAACTAGTAATAATTCTGCGTTTGTGCAAAGAGGATACATCAAATCTCAATAACAAATGTGTTTGTTGAATTCTCCTTTGTTGGATATACACCATCCTCAAGCATGATCAATAATTTTAAGAACTATCTTTGGACCTTTTCAAGGGCTTCTTTATAGACAGCATAAGTAGGTACCAAATCAACGATCTGTATTCAAGCAGTGATTAAACAAGAGCGAAATATAGCATTTTTAAAGCAAGAGTTTTTGTAAAAGATCAACAGATTCGTATTAAAAATCCCAACATTCTTATAGAATATATAACAATTTTTGATATTAAAGCTTAATTTTGATTCAAATAGGACACCCAGGTCTTTCATGGCTCTCACGTGAGCAAGTGTAACAGTCTTAGAAAAAAAAAACAGATTTGTGCGAGTGAAGGAACATACTTTTCATTTAGGTCAAGTCTGTTATTAGAACGCCATGTCTCAATCAAAGCAAGGCGATTATGTTAGTTGGTTTAGTTAGACAATCATCCTGGGAAGAAATTCTACTATAAAATTGGTTGTCTGCCAATAATAGATTTCTCCTTTGAGGACTTAAACTTAGATCGGTAATAAACAGTGTAAACAAAAGAGGCTCCAGATTTGAATCCCAGATATTGAGGTGAAAAAATGGGATCTAAATCCATTATAAGTTACAAAGTTAGTTCTTCCCCTCAAATATGAAGCAATAAGTTGCATCAAGTCCAGTGAAAAACCAATACTTAATAAATCGAGTTTACTTAATAAAATTGCATGGTTTACCCTTTCAAAAGCCCTCGAGAAGTCGGTATATATTACATCAACTTTGATTGAATGATTCAGAAATAAATTGTTTGATAATTGTTAGGTTTGTAACTGTTGATCTGTTAGCTAAAAAACCACGCTGAAAAGGAGAAACTAGGTTCTAGTTGAGACAAAATACAGTTATACACCAACATCTCGAAGCCAATCGGGGAATTGTCTAAGATGTATATTGATCTATAATTTTTGATATTATTCGAGCTATCAAATTTAAGTACTGGACAAACCTTGGCCAATTTCCAAACGTCTGGAAATACAGATGCCTGAATAGTAATATTAAATATTTTTAAGAGCGAAACAATAAATATTTGTGACCTGCAGTAATTTTTTTTGGAATTCTCTTGAAACAGGCCAACAGGGCGCCCTCCCCAATCCGATTCATAGTGACAGTTATATTTGTAAATGGAGTATTGAGAACATAATTAGCATTACTAAAAGTGTTATATAATGAAGGACTAGAAGCTTATACCTGGTACAATAGGTAGGAAATTTACGCTTATTAGTACTATATTTAGGAAAAAAACTTGTTAAAGAGAACAAGAGAACTTGTGAGTAAAATTTATCACACATCATCTTTACATCAGCAGTATTATACAAACCAACAAAGTTAGCCTTTTTAAAATTAAATGGTGGTATTCTAATTCACGTGAGACATTCAAATTAACATTAGAAATTACTAAGTCAAGAATCCTAAAAGAGGAATTGAGCACAGTGTTAAATTAAGAATAATTTTAAAAAAAATAATAAAATCGCTCATCGTCCGCGTTTCAGGATTCCGAGGACTTCCAGCAATAAAGTGAGTAATGTTAAAGTAACTCAAGAGAATTGTCCAATGTGTGTCCAAAATAATTCCAAATCACCAGTAGTAACCTGCAGAGGGATATACAGAACATTAATAAAATATACGGTTTTTACGTTGACAATGACTTTACATCCAACTAAATCTATTAAAACAAACATTTGAGAAATATTAGAGACGTCAACTTCCACCGTATGATATGCACTTTTAGTAGTTAAAACACCACCCTCGGCTGCTTTTTGTTTTAAAAAAGTCACGATCCTTAGCCAGGTTTCAATCATGGCTATAAAGTAAAAATTAGAAACTTACACTTGGGTAAAATCAGCAATTTTTGTATGAAGACCTCTGACGTTTTGGAAGTAAAATTGGTAGCTTCTGATGATGAGCGTCTTAGTTCTTTCCCATTGTCTTGTATTTAATTAATATCTTTTTATCAGAATACTTGTATATTTTAGTGAAGGTTATGATTATGGTTATGATAATTGTTTTGAATCAACACAAATCAAAGATTCATCGTTTTATATCCAACAGAAATTGTCGCTAATTTTCCGTAAATAGAGAGTTTTGACATTAATATATTATTTAAGGAGAAGATTCATCGCCAGATCAGCTGACTAGAAGTTTAGTTACCGCTAAAGGGTGCGAGGTGCGAAGATATCCGAAGCGATCTGTAACAAAGAAGGCAGGTAATTCGTATAGAAATTAGACTGTTTAGTACATAGGGATTTAAGAAACGAGATAAACATAATTGCAGTAATCCAACAGTTTCTCGAAACCGCGCTGTTCCTTCACAGTTCGCTTTAAAATAATTATGCCAAAAATCTGCTTCTCGGAACATTTAAATAAATCGATATTATACAAAAAAAATAATTTAAAAAGAAGTATCTAATTTTTTTCTAGGCAACAATTGACAATGAATATATAAAAGTTGTTCGTTACAATTACAAAGAAAATTCATTTGGTTTTATCTTCTTTTGTCGAATAGTTTATGACATGAATTTGTAGATGATTTCCGATATATATATATATATATATATATATATATATATATATATATATATATATATATATACATACATATATATATATATGTATATTTAAGTCCTTTGGTAAGTGAATCTCATACGTACTTGGATAAATCACAATTTTTAGTGGCGCCTGGGAAAATCAAAAAAAAAAACTTTGATCACAGTATATATGTATATATAATTCCCTATATAAAATCCTTGATGTCCTTTGGTTAAACTGAGTACTAGTTGAGATATTATCAAAGCCACTCTGAATGATTTGGACATCAAAGTCTTTAGGTTACTGAATATTTATGTAAACTTAGCTTTTAAACTCGAACCTCGCATCTACCAACCCACAAACAACGAGGCTTGATCAAGAAGTTTATGTAGCAAACAAATGTAAAATGTTCTTGGATAATAAAAACCCAAAGTAACAAGAACTTAGAAGTCACAAGGGCTCGGTGCGCCGAATGCAAATTTCAGCCGGCATCAATCTTTCCGCCTATTTGCCGACGTTGCCCCA
This sequence comes from Kuschelorhynchus macadamiae, assembly GCA_030620095.1. Taxonomy (NCBI): domain Eukaryota; kingdom Metazoa; phylum Arthropoda; class Insecta; order Coleoptera; family Curculionidae; genus Kuschelorhynchus; species Kuschelorhynchus macadamiae. Next base: position 1,165,831 of record JAUTXW010001365.1, read on the forward strand.
TCTATTTCCTTGTACAACAGAATATCACTGGCTTTATTGATGGTTTTATCAACGAACCTGGTGCTAACTTAACTGGACAGATCCACCTAACAGTATAGAAACATCGCTAAAGCTCGGAACGCCGAAGTCATAATTAGTAATAGCACGTGTGCTAGAATGGGAAACAGCACGCAATCTATATATGGATATTTGCCATGTGGAGAAATATACAGATTATGTTTTTAGGTTATCTGTGTTTTATTTGTTTTTGACGTTTTGTTTGCATAGTTGAAAATATAGATATGGATAAAGAAAAATGTCCTAATTCGTTTAAACCTAAAATAATTAGTAACAAGATTTTTAGACTTCAATTAAGAAACAAAGCCGGTTTTTATTTAACAGTTCTTTGGTATAAACTAAAGAACTAATATTTGGTGCATAAAGTTACATACATTGGTGGCCTTAGTAAGACAAGTACATTTTTAGGTAAAATTCAAAGTTGTATATTTCTAAAACGAGAAAAGATATTAAGATGCGGTTTTTAGCCGCCTCTTGTAAAACGTATTGCTTATTATTATGGATTATAAGCGTATAGCTTCCCGAAGTTAAAAATGTATTTATACAGGGTGGTAAACAAGACTACAAAAATTTCAAAATTTAAACTGTTCTGAAAATTTTTATTTTCTAATTGCTAGATCAGCTTAATCTATTCATATAAACTCGCTTCTGCTAACTGACTGATCTATCAGTGCAGATCCAAAACTACTAAGTCTAGAAACATGGGCATCCGTTAAGAAAGGATTTTTCAGAACTCAAATTCAAGGGGACGAAACCACCCCTTAAATATTACAATATTTTTCATTGAGTAGATTAGTTTCTCGGAAAAACTCTAAAACACGTATATTTTATTTTATTTTTTTACGTATTTTAAGATTTTTTAATAATTTATACAGAGAGTTTCAAAAAATAGGGTCCCTAATTAATCACGGTCCCACTTAAACCGCTTGCTGTAAAAAGCTGAATTTTGGCACAGGTTGATTCTAGTGTGTGAAAGTTTCATAAGACGGGATTTTTCAAAACCCAAATTCTAAGGGGTTGAAACTACTCCTTAAATATTACAATAATTTTTATTTATTCAACGGTTTGGTTTTCGGAAAAATGCTTGAATACATAAATTTTATTTTATTTTTTTACATGTTTTAGGAATTTATATTAATTTATACAGAGCATTTTAAAAATTCGAATCACTGATTATTTAAGATACTGCTCAAACCCCTAATGCAAAGAGCTAAATTTTGGCCCTTACATAGACTGATTGTAAGGTGTAAACCGAACCTTTATTTTATATTAATTCATTTTTTATTTAAAAAACGGTTAGCTTTTTGGTAAAACGCTAGCACATATGTATTTTATGTTATTCTTTACATATTTTTAGATTTTTGATAAATTATACAGTGGATTACAAGTTTAACAAGCGTATAACGTATAGACCATATTATCCAAGCCAAAGATTGTAATCTAGCCGTAATGCAAATATTATACAAAAAACGAGTATACCTTATCTACGACTATTCAAATTTTGTTTCCATTGTTATTTGTTAAACACAATAATTACCACTAAAAATGCTGTAAAACGAAACTTTACTGAAAACAAAGAAACTATGTTTATTTGGCAAAAATATTCACTATAGTTTCCATAATATATACTACGAAAGTTTATAATACATGAGTAATGTAATAAAACACTGCTGTACTTTATTGGTTTTTGTTTTAATATTGTTGGTCTATAATTATTAACAGCAAAAGTGCTCTTTTTAATTATCGTCCGTAGAAGAGTGCCATTACTTGCCAATACTTTAGTCAGATTTTCTAGCCCACGTGCCATTACTACATTATACTGCTAGCATAAGTGCCGTTACTAGACAAGATTTCGGAAAGTCCGATTTTCTAGCACATGTGCTGTTACTGTATATGCAACCGGGATTCGGACATACATCCATTGCAATGAAATTGGAGAATACTACCACTGAACCACGAGGCTTACAGCGAAAATTTAACGAAGCTTGTTTATACTCCTTCGAAATAAACGATGAACCAATAAGAAGAGCGATTGATGCCTATTTATGCGATGAAATACAATATAACTTCAAGAAATCCCAAAACATGTGCAAACAAGCCAGCTCAGCATTAGCCAGAGATATTATGAAAGCCAGAGATATTAGGAAAGCCTCTCGGAATCATTTTGATATCAAAGACTCTAGGTTAATGAACATTTATGTAAACTTAACTTTTAAACTCGAACCTCGCATCTTTAAAACATTAGCTATCCACGGGCAAAAAGACTTGATCCAGCTCAGCATTAGTTAGAGATACTATTATGAAAGCCTCTCGGAATCATTTCGATATCAAAGACTCTAGGTTACTGAACATTTATGTAAATTTAGCTTTTAAACCCGAACGTCGCAATATTAGCAATCCACAGGTAAAGAGGCTTGATCAAGAAGTTTCCGTAGCAAACAAATGTGAAATGCCCTTAGATATTAACAATTCAGCAAAAAGGCCACAGAACACTCCCAAAGGTCAAAACTTTGCTACCGTCCCGTGAACCATACTCATAGAAAAGATTTATCATCTACCGTCGAGGCAGTGGGGCATAAACACAAAATCTTAATAACCATTTATTCTCTTACCAGTAGAATTTCTTAAATAATAAAATTTCTCTTTTTTTACTGAAGAAAAAGATCTCTCGCCCGCGTAGCTTGCAGGTACGTAGTGACTATTATAGTTGCAATATTTAAAAGCTTGTGTACATAAGGAAACGTTGCCTGCAGCATCAACAGCTTTTCTAGGCTTCTGTGTTTTACTTTTTTTCAAACTGAACTCAAAGTTCTTCCATAGCTCCCAAATTATCTAGACATTTACTAGAATTTATAGCTGTGTGCTTCTGTCGCATATCGTCGCTTTAATGTGTGTAAAAAAACAATATGGAAAAATCATTTTAACAGAAACAAAAGAAAACACTGTAATAACACTACCACGGCAATGTAATAGAATGTTTACTCTTTAACCCGTGATATGGATAAAATTCTACAAATCCATTTTAATGTTAACTACAAATAAATTGCATTTTAACGAATTCCGTAGACTATAAGTACTAAAGCTAATCATACTGAGACACTTATCAATAAAACTAAAAAATATAGACCTATATATATATATATATATATATATATATATATATGTATATACATACTACGCATCAAAATTAACGCACCACTATAAATTGCACAGCATTTAAATGTAGATTTTCTTGCGAACCGCTTAACGGATTTGGATCAATTTTTTATCCCAGATTTGTTTATCGCTAAAAACGTCGCGAGGTGAGTTTTTATTAAAATTTTAGTTTTGAGCATATACAGGGGCCAACAATGAGAGTAATTTTTCTCCAGAATATTTGAAACACCCTGTGGGTCGTTTCAGCCGTAACAGCGGGTATACGCTTGATGCAAATTATAGTCCCATGTTTTCTTAACAATTTGGTTTTTGTTTCATATCAAGATCTCTATTTTTAAATAAAATACAGAGTAAAAGATTAAAGTGCATTAGTTTATTTTAACAATTTAACAACTTAAAAATAACATAATTGGTGGACAAAATTAGAAAAACATTGACGACTCATACTAGACACAAGGCGTCTAATCTGCTCTTGATCAATGTCGTTCCATAAATTTGTGACAACATTTTGAATGTCGTCAAGGGAGGCTGGTAAGGGCTGATGGTTTCTAAGTTGTCTGTCTATGATGTCCCACAAATGTTCAGTAGGGTTGAGGTCTGGACTATTTGCAGGCCACTCCAGAGTCTCAATACCCACCTCATGTAAATACTCTTGCACTATACGAGCGACGTGGGGTCTTGCATTGTAGTGCATTAACAAGAGATGTTGGCCTATCTAAGGTGCAAAAGGAACAATATGTTCGGATAAGATGTCAGTAATGCACCGTTCACTGTTCAATGGACCACCACGTAAAGAAATAAGTTCTGTTGGGGAAGTCAAAGAAATTCCTCCCCAAACCATTATAGCGTGGTTTGACGTATGTTACACTGTGAATAACGCTCATTTGGCCTGCGTAGTACTCGTACGCGTCGGTCGGAGCTGTACAAACAAAACCACGACTCGTCCGTGAACAAGACTCGCTCCCAATCCTCAAGATTCCAGTTTACATGCTGTCTGGCGAATTGCAGTCTCGCTGTACGATAGTTTGCGTTTAACCTCGGCCCTCTTGCTGGAATTCGGAACCTTAAATTCTGTTCTGCATGTCGTCTTCTTACAGTGGATACACTTATTGGGACGTTATGTGTAGGGTTAAGTTGTACCTGAAGATTTCTTGCTGTTACAAAACGTTCTCTCAAAGTACGTAACCGAATGAAACGATCCTGGTTCACTGGTGTTCCTCAGTGCCTTCCTTGCCCATGGCGTCGGTTATGATCGTTAGTTTGCTCAAAACGGTGGACAACGCGCGATATTGATGAAGGAGAAACTCCCAGTCTCCCAGCTATAGCACGGTAGCTTAATCCTTCCTCGGCCAATGTAATTGCTGCTACGGATTCGTCACGAGACAAATTCCTTGTTTGACGCTCCATAGCCAAAATTTTAACACTTTTCAAAGATAAAATTGACACATAATAAACAAACAGTTTGTCAAACTTGTTCATTTCATGGCCTACCCTATTTTAAGATGCTAAATTGTTAAAATAAACTAGTGCGCTTTAATCTTTTGCTCTGTATTTCATTTAAAAATAGAGATATTGACATGAAACAAAAACCAAATTGTTAAGAAAACATGGGGCTATAATTTGCATCAAGCGTATAACCGCTGTTACGGCTGAAACGATCCATAGGGTGTTTCAAATGTTCTGGAGAAAAATTACTCTCATGTTGGCTCCTGTATATGCGCAATACTAAAATTTTAATAAAAACTTTCGCGGCGTTTTTAGCGATAAACAAATCTGGGATAAAAAATTTATTAAAATCCGTTCAGCGGTTCTCAAGAAAATCCACATTGAAATGCTGTGCAATTTATAGTGGTGCGTAGTATATATATATATATATATATATATATATATATATATATATATATATATATATATATATATATATACAGTATGTACAAAAAAATATACAACATATGGGAAACTTTTTTACTATTCACTTCTCACAAAACTAAAAATAGACGTGTCAGATTAATATCGGTGTAATAGTCAGAGAGCTGATGTCTCTTTTTCGAAAGTAGCCCTTATTCTTTGTAATAGAAACAAAATTTATTGGAAAAAGTTGTTTAGAATTAAAAACTAAATCCAAATATAAAATTTCATGTAAATATCATAAAATATAATGTTTTCTTTTTTTGAGATATTTTCGAAACAAATATGCCATTGACCAATTTTTTCTTTTTGTTTTACCGGCTTACTATGTGCTGAATATAATATACATGAAATTTTACATCTTAATTTAGTTTTTAATTCTAAACAAATTTTTTTTATAATTGTTTTTTCTATTACAAAGAATAAGGGTACTTCACTCTTGGACCTTATTCGAAAAAGTGCCATACGCGCTATATCTGACAAGCCTATTTTTGGTTCAACGATAAGCACCAACTTTTATCAAGAATAAAAATTTTTGAGAAGTGAATAGTAAAAAAGTTACCTATATGTTGCATAGTTTTTTGGAGACACTGTATGTATATATATAAAATATAATATGTTTTCTTTTTTTGAGATATTTTCGAAACAAATATGCCACTGACCAATTTTTTCTTTTTGTTTTACCGGCTTAATATGTGCTGAATATAATATACATGAAATTTTACATCTTAATTTAGTTTTTAATTCTAAACAAATTTTTTTTATAATTGTTTTTTCTATTACAAAGAATAAGGGTACTTCACTCTTCGACCTTATTCGAAAAAGTGCCATACGCGCTATATCTGACAAGCCTATTTTTGGTTCAACGATAAGCACCAACTTTTATCAAGAATAAAAATTTTTGAGAAGTGAATAGTAAAAAAGTTTCCTATATGTTGCATAGTTTTTTGGACACACTGTATGTATATATATATATATATAGATAAATGTGTATATACATATATATATATATATATATATATATATATATATATATATATATATATATATATATATATATATATAATATGTATATATATATATATATATATATATATATATATATATATATATATATATATATATATATATATATATATATATATATATATATATATATATATATATATATATATATATATATTGACACTTTTTTCTCTATTGATAATTATTGTAGGTATACCTGCATGTATAATATTACAAACAGTAAATAAAAAGGATTAGGTTTGAAGATCTAATATTTGCATTTGTATGGTTTTCAAAATTTTTACTTTATGAATTCAGGCATAATATTTATAACGTAAAATCTGTATCTTACTCGCTGGAAGGACGCATAAATATTTACCATATTTTTGATTAAATCCAATAATTGAATGGGCTGTATAAAAATAAAAAAACTCATATATTGTGGCACATTTATGGGGTTTACAAATATTTTTATTACCATTATACCATTTTATTTACTTATTGTGCTGAGAAACTGAATATATCTTAGGGCCTCCCAATTACAATGTTATTTATTAGGTTACATTATCGTATAAATTAATTAAACTATAAACTCTAAACTAACAGTTTGGACACATGAAAGCTGTAAAATAAGTTTGGCCCCCCTATCCCAAGAATTAATTATATGAATATTTACAAATCACTTCTATGTAATTAATATTTTAATATCATTATATTGCAACATTTAAATATTTAAATAGATAGACACATACCTAACTCATATAATATAAAAACGAAACCAGCACGATACAACTAAAATTCCAAAAATAACAAAATAGAAATAATAATCATATTTACGAAACTCTTGATAATCTCATCTAAAGAGGACAATCTTTCATCGCGTCAATATTTCCGAGCTACCCCTTATAAGCAAAATCATAAGGAACGATTGTCCTCAAACTCAAACAACCAATGAATAATGAACTCCTCGGATTTCGTCAAGACTCTTCGAGTACTCGAGCAGTAGGGCTAACAAACGGCTCACAACGCAACGTTGTCATATTTTCGATTTACCTTTGATACGCTAAGGATAAATCAACACTTAGATATTTTTGAGGCTAGTAGTCTCATATTAATACCTGCGGTTAACACTGTTTAGGTTAGGTTGGGTTGAAAGTGAGTGGATCAAACCGACCCCTCCACAGCGACTCTGTGGTCTATTGTGGCTAACACCTACATTTACACTTCCCCAAGCAACTTTAAATCCTGAATGAGTCATCATTTCATTTGGGGAGGTATTCTTCAAGTCCTCGGGCAGCAGAATGTCCCTAACGAATATGGAGAACCTGATCCTGGCAGCTGCTGGGGATTCACACAGCACATGGCTGGGACACTGTTTAACTCAACGTTTTTGTACCACTTACACGGTGGATAACCCCGTCGATCTTAACATAAATGTTGCCGGGAAGCACTCACTCATTTTTAGTTGAATGTTTGGATATTGTCTTCTGCAAAATATTTATTCTATGTTTAGTTAGATCTTCTTTTATTGCTACACCAGGAGTTAAATATTGTTTACGATTTGCGAATACACGACGTACAACCGGTGTCACCTAAAAACTGCAGTGGCCTATCGGACGTTTTTTAGTGGGTCAGCAAAACATTTTTTAATTTCAGGATCTTTGACTCCACATTTAATTTTTTTATTGAAAGGATCGAAAATTATTTTTCGTAGATCTTCGCCTTCAGTAAATCCTTTATTTTTGTTGACATTTCCTTATTTTTTTAGTTTTAATGCCCCGGTTTCAGTACACAAGGTCTCAATCGTTTTATTTAGAAGTGAACATTCTTCCAATTCATTGACCACTATTTATTTCGGTTATCATGTAGCGAATTTTCTCCAAATCTGTATCGGCCAGCACCATTTTGAATATTTGCAACAGTACACTGTAAGGAACTATCTCTGATTTTCCCACTTTTAAATAGCTGCAGAACCTAACACAAATTAATGGCACAACCTAGTAAATATATTATACGTGAGAAAAAAGATTAAATTTGTAATATTCTATAAATTGTTAAAATAAACTAGTGCGCTTTAATCTTTTGCTCTGTATTTCATTTAAAAATAGAGATATTGACATGAAACAAAAACCAAATTGTTAAGAAAACATGGGGCTATAATTTGCATCAAGCGTATAACCGCTGTTACGGCTGAAACGATCCATAGGGTGTTTCAAATGTTCTGGAGAAAAATTACTCTCATGTTGGCTCCTGTATATGCGCAATACTAAAATTTTAATAAAAACTTTCGCGGCGTTTTTAGCGATAAACAAATCTGGGATAAAAAATTTATTAAAATCCGTTCAGCGGTTCTCAAGAAAATCCACATTGAAATGCTGTGCAATTTATAGTGGTGCGTAGTGTATGTATATATATATATATATATATATATATATATATATATATATATATATATATATATATACAGTATGTACAAAAAAATATACAACATATGGGAAACTTTTTTACTATTCACTTCTCACAAAACTAAAAATAGACGTGTCAGATTAATATCGGTGTAATAGTCAGAGAGCTGATGTCTCTTTTTCGAAAGTAGCCCTTATTCTTTGTAATAGAAACAAAATTTATTGGAAAAAGATGTTTAGAATTAAAAACTAAATCCAAATATAAAATTTCATGTAAATATCATAAAATATAATGTTTTCTTTTTTTGAGATATTTTCGAAACAAATATGCCATTGACCAATTTTTTCTTTTTGTTTTACCGGCTTACTATGTGCTGAATATAATATACATGAAATTTTACATCTTAATTTAGTTTTTAATTCTAAACAAATTTTTTTTATAATTGTTTTTTCTATTACAAAGAATAAGGGTACTTCACTCTTGGACCTTATTCGAAAAAGTGCCATACGCGCTATATCTGACAAGCCTATTTTTGGTTCAACGATAAGCACCAACTTTTATCAAGAATAAAAATTTTTGAGAAGTGAATAGTAAAAAAGTTACCTATATGTTGCATAGTTTTTTGGAGACACTGTATGTATATATATAAAATATAATATGTTTTCTTTTTTTGAGATATTTTCGAAACAAATATGCCACTGACCAATTTTTTCTTTTTGTTTTACCGGCTTAATATGTGCTGAATATAATATACATGAAATTTTACATCTTAATTTAGTTTTTAATTCTAAACAAATTTTTTTTATAATTGTTTTTTCTATTACAAAGAATAAGGGTACTTCACTCTTCGACCTTATTCGAAAAAGTGCCATACGCGCTATATCTGACAAGCCTATTTTTGGTTCAACGATAAGCACCAACTTTTATCAAGAATAAAAATTTTTGAGAAGTGAATAGTAAAAAAGTTTCCTATATGTTGCATAGTTTTTTGGACACACTGTATGTATATATATATATATATAGATAAATGTGTATATATATATATATATATATATATATATATATATATATATATATATATATATATATATATATATATATATATATATATATATATATATATATATATATATATATATATATATATATATATATATATATATATATATATATATATATATATATATATATATATATATTGACACTTTTTTCTCTATTGATAATTATTGTAGGTATACCTGCATGTATAATATTACAAACAGTAAAAAAAAAGGATTAGGTTTGAAGATCTAATATTTGCATTTGTATGGTTTTCAAAATTTTTACTTTATGAATTCAGGCATAATATTTATAACGTAAAATCTGTATCTTACTCGCTGGAAGGACGCATAAATATTTACCATATTTTTGATTAAATCCAATAATTGAATGGGCTGTATAAAAATAAAAAAACTCATATATTGTGGCACATTTATGGGGTTTACAAATATTTTTATTACCATTATACCATTTTATTTACTTATTGTGCTGAGAAACTGAATATATCTTAGGGCCTCCCAATTACAATGTTATTTATTAGGTTACATTATCGTATAAATTAATTAAACTATAAACTCTAAACTAACAGTTTGGACACATGAAAGCTGTAAAATAAGTTTGGCCCCCCTATCCCAAGAATTAATTATATGAATATTTACAAATCACTTCTATGTAATTAATATTTTAATATCATTATATTGCAACATTTAAATATTTAAATAGATAGACACATACCTAACTCATATAATATAAAAACGAAACCAGCACGATACAACTAAAATTCCAAAAATAACAAAATAGAAATAATAATCATATTTACGAAACTCTTGATAATCTCATCTAAAGAGGACAATCTTTCATCGCGTCAATATTTCCGAGCTACCCCTTATAAGCAAAATCATAAGGAACGATTGTCCTCAAACTCAAACAACCAATGAATAATGAACTCCTCGGATTTCGTCAAGACTCTTCGAGTACTCGAGCAGTAGGGCTAACAAACGGCTCACAACGCAACGTTGTCATATTTTCGATTTACCTTTGATACGCTAAGGATAAATCAACACTTAGATATTTTTGAGGCTAGTAGTCTCATATTAATACCTGCGGTTAACACTGTTTAGGTTAGGTTGGGTTGAAAGTGAGTGGATCAAACCGACCCCTCCACAGCGACTCTGTGGTCTATTGTGGCTAACACCTACATTTACACTTCCCCAAGCAACTTTAAATCCTGAATGAGTCATCATTTCATTTGGGGAGGTATTCTTCAAGTCCTCGGGCAGCAGAATGTCCCTAACGAATATGGAGAACCTGATCCTGGCAGCTGCTGGGGATTCACACAGCACATGGCTGGGACACTGTTTAACTCAACGTTTTTGTACCACTTACACGGTGGATAACCCCGTCGATCTTAACATAAATGTTGCCGGGAAGCACTCACTCATTTTTAGTTGAATGTTTGGATATTGTCTTCTGCAAAATATTTATTCTATGTTTAGTTAGATCTTCTTTTATTGCTACACCAGGAGTTAAATATTGTTTACGATTTGCGAATACACGACGTACAACCGGTGTCACCTAAAAACTGCAGTGGCCTATCGGACGTTTTTTAGTGGGTCAGCAAAACATTTTTTAATTTCAGGATCTTTGACTCCACATTTAATTTTTTTATTGAAAGGATCGAAAATTATTTTTCGTAGATCTTCGCCTTCAGTAAATCCTTTATTTTTGTTGACATTTCCTTATTTTTTTAGTTTTAATGCCCCGGTTTCAGTACACAAGGTCTCAATCGTTTTATTTAGAAGTGAACATTCTTCCAATTCATTGACCACTATTTATTTCGGTTATCATGTAGCGAATTTTCTCCAAATCTGTATCGGCCAGCACCATTTTGAATATTTGCAACAGTACACTGTAAGGAACTATCTCTGATTTTCCCACTTTTAAATAGCTGCAGAACCTAACACAAATTAATGGCACAACCTAGTAAATATATTATACGTGAGAAAAAAGATTAAATTTGTAATATTCTTTTTGCTATTTTTGTTTTCCTTTCCTTTTTTATGTTTTTGTTTTAGGACACTTCTGGGTAGAACAAGACAGTTTTAGTTTACAGACTTTTCCGAAGATGAAGAAACTTTATAGTCCCGAAAATTGGTTAAATTCAGAGACATTCAACAACGCTTGTATATATGACTGAAGAGCTCACGGATAATGTTATTTATCAAATTAGTAGTATGCATTTTACATTATTTTTGTATATTTTTACCAACCAAAAACTATTATTTTCTTAATGAATATGTGTCTGGTTTTTAGAATATTTTATGTTATGTTCTTTTCTATACTTATTATGACTGTTTATTAAAAAACAAAAAAAATGTAGAATATCGAATTTTATTTCCTTTCGATATTTTGGATTTCCATTGTAAAAAGTATTCGGCGTTATAAATTCGTAAAGGGATATTCATAGCAACTAACAACATAATTTAGCACATCCCTGGTGATTTTAACCTGTCCACATTTTTCTGTTATAACTTTTATTTTTCAAGATATCAAAAGTAATCCAAAAAGACACATTGTGTAACTAGTTACAAACTTTTTGTGACAGAGAAATATAGAAATGTATTGTCAGAGATATAAATACAACTTGCATTTTTTTAAATGAGACACACTGTAGATTTTTACTTTTAATAGATAGGGTATCTTTTTCTTATTCAATGTAGGTATACCAAATATATGTCCTTTATCTTTTAGGATAAACGAGTAAATGAAGTAGAACTTTGCTATAAGACAAATGTGATGAAAGAGAAAGATAATCTTTGTAACGCACATTAGTCTTATCGCTCAGTTTTTTTTTATTTTCTGGTTTCATTTTAGATATCAAGCCTATTATTGAAAGTAAAATGCACAGGTCGTTTCATTAAATAAGAAACTAAATTTAAAAGTGTCAAAAGTTATATTTATGTTATTGACAATATTATTAACAATTTTTTATATTTTACTAATGTAACAAATACTAGGTAACTAGTCATGCCACCTTGTTTTTTTGGATTGTCTTGATTTGAAAAATTAGAAAGATATAAGATGACCACACTGTAGGGGTTATACTTTTTTAGCCTAAATAAACTTAAGAAATCATGTTTCTTGGGATTAGACCGTGTCAAATTAAAATTACTATCCGAAGTTTCGCCTCCGATTGCACGAGACATCTTCAAGGATCTTTATTCCAGGAGATCTGGACACTAAATCAGTTCGAAGAGATTCGGGCGGGCTTTTAAACCTGACTTGTGCTCGCCGAACCCTGTGTTAAGAGAGGTTTCCATGTGTGATGTAGACCATAAGTCATATATCTATTGAAATTTTTTGTATGTTTAACAATTTCAGTAGATTCTCTAATTTTTCGTTTATAAAATCCTGGAACCGATGCTAGAATCAGCTCGAAGAGATTCGGGCGGGCTTTTAAACCTGACTTGTGCTCGCGAACCCTGTGTTAAGAGAGGTTTCCATGTGTGATGTAGACCATAAGCCATATCTCTAGTGAAATTCTTTGTATGTTTAAAAATTTCAGTAGATTCTCTAAGTTTTCGTTTATAAAATCCTGGAACCGATGCCAGAATCTTGGTTTCCTTTACATTTATAATATGGCCAGTAGTATGCTGCTGTTCAGCTGCAGCAGACTGAACAATTTGTTATTTTTTAATACATCGTTCAGGTTCTTTAATTCTAGTTGATATTGAGCGCTCTGTTTCTCCCACATACACTTCTCTACAGGAGCAAGGAATTTTATATACTCCTTCTGTTTGAAAATGTAATATCCTCAGTGCGACAGCCATTCCCTCTGAGAGCTTCGGCCAGTTTCGATGTTTCCGATGTTAGAGAATCTTGATCAGAATTCGAAATAGTTCTGAATACTAGTAAGTTAACCGATTTCTTTTGTGCTGAGAATTGCATTTAAGTATCTATTTGTATGCATCGGTTTTATATACATAGAATGTCCTAATGAACCAATTTCCTTCCTTTGAACACATACCTCTAGAAAGAGAATCGTTTCATTGGATTCAGTTTCCATTGTAAACTTTAAAGCCGTCTTGAATGTCTTCGGGTTCATTCAGTGTTCAACTCTGAAGATGCCTCGTGCAGTCGAAGGCGATACGTCTGATAGTGATTCCAATTTGACACGGTCTAATCCCGAGAACCATGATTTCTTAATTGACCAAAGTCGTCAAAGCTTTCGGTCTGCCTTAAACAAACTTTTTAAAAAATTTGAGATAGTCATTGGAATTTTTTTTCCCAATAATTTAAAAATGCGTTTTAAAAGTCAATTTGACTTTTAGTAAAAGTGTTATGAGAGATTATTTTTATGTTTGAAATATACATAGTTTTTGAATTATTGCTAATTTTATGATGTAACTTTAGGTCCAAAATAACGACAAATATCAGATTTTAATATATACCTATAAAACTGTACCATGACTAACTGACTGACCGACAAAGCACAGCCTAAACCGGTGGACCTAGAGATCTGACATTGGATGAAATTCCTGGAGGATCCTAGGGGTACACACAAAATTTCATCCATAAAGAGGTGAAGAGGGGTGGTAGTTTATATATAAAAAAAAACAAGTTGTGATTAATGACACTTTGTAAATGTAATCTTTAAAAGAACTTTCTATGCAACAGACACTAGTTGCTGTTTTAAATACAAAAAATCCGGGTACCCTTGGAGACCGTTCCTCTCTTAAACTTGCAACTTCTGGTATAATCATCTCCAAACATCTCCGAATACGGCTCAAAAGTAAAAAAAGTGGGCACAAAAGTCTACAATGCATTTATGAACATTCTTTCTGAATTATTGGTCGTAAAGGTTCTTAGTAGTGATGTAAAATAACGAACTAATCGTTACAAAGCGTTACTACGTAAAAGTCGCGTTGCTTTGAAGCTTTTTTTAGTTTCTATTTGCAAATTTAAATGTAAGAGTAACCAGATTTACTCTAGGGACTTGAAATTGATCTTCGAAGGGTCTTTTCTGCATCGATGGTAGTTATTTAAACCGGTCTGGAGCGGCATTTTATTGTTTTTATGTTTCATTTCATATAGTTCTAATTTCTTCAAAAATCATTTTCGCTTATTCGCATTTTATATTTAAATGACACCCTGTGATAAAACTGTATTATTACCTTGATTAAATCCACAGGAAAATACATAACGTCTATAGCAAATGAATTGAGTGATGTAACTCAAGGATAACCAATAAAATGCGAAGGGGAATACAGCGGGTGAAATTCTAATAGATGTGAATCTCAAAGTAAGAATAAAAAACTAGTCTGAACGGATTTTCAAGTCTGAATTGTATTTATTATTATATGTATTTCAAATCTTGAGGGATATATTTTTCCTTGGGTTTTTCGATATAATATTAGATAAACAGGACAACTGTTAAACATACAGTATATTGATTTGAAACCTCCATTTCGGAATTGAAGATTTAGTTCTGCAAAGAACTGTGGTGGTCGAATTGAAAATAAGGGATAATCTGTTTCAGCATTTTGGAGTTGTTTTAGAACATCGTCAAGTTCAAGAAACTACGAATTATTTTGACCTAATATATATTTAACATTTAAAAATAATATTAATGTTTTATTTATAGCCACTGGTCAATTTGTTATTTCCGTTCATAAGGATATTCAGATGCACATTAACAAGGAGAAAACAATGTCGAGAACCCAGATTCAAAAATTAATGCAGACTCTTAGTAGAATGAGCTGTGCATCACCTAGAGATCGTGAAATTGTTAATTTAGCGACAAAAATATTGTTTAAAATTCATAAGCAAGAAAAATATCATTCATTTTTCCCTCAAAGTAAAGAAAATAAAGAAAATAGTTTTGTTGGTAAGTATGTTAAGTAGTACACTATTAATTTGATTCTTGAATCCTGAAATAAATAAAACACCGATTCATATAGAGATGGGAGCTCTCTCACCTCCACAATAATTGGGCTGTTAAGAAAACGGAATGTATTAAATAGTAAAACTACTATTAAATAGGAGATTGACTTGTAATTAGTTAGTTAGTTAGTTAGGTTCTTTATTTAGCATAAATTCAATAGAATCCCTTAATGTTGAAGAAATCAAGATAGCACACAGTGAACAAGATTCCACTTATAAAGGATATTTCACAACCGAAGATACCATAATGAGAGATCAGTCTGATACTCCGAATATTCCTCAAGCCACAGTTAAAGAACGTTCTGACAAGATAGTTAATGGAAAGACCCAGAAGTATATCAAGTTAAAATCTAAACTTAACAATTAGGGTCCTTAGGGTATTTTAAGTTGAGATATCTAACTGAACCTATGTTCTCTTTCTTTTGGCGGAATTATATCTGGGGGATGCTTCTGAAAGAAAGTTCTCAGAAGTTGGCCCGTCCGGCTTTTGAGTCCTCTTATGGAGACTTTTTTTGTGAAGAGATTCTACTACTCTCCGTAAAAGCTGATGACTGGTTCTAGATCGTACTCTTTCTGAGAGACCTCCCGCGGGTAAGCTGCAACAACCCTACTCCATTAAGTGCAGGAAAACAGAAGGATGAGGAAGACATGTTGATGGCTATGCGTTTTTGTGGAATACAGTTTTCTGTTGGGTCACATCGAACCTTACACAATTCAGGCGACGTTCCACGCTACCGTTGAGCATGTGTTACTACAGATCCTGGCGTTGCGTTTTGTGGTTGTGAAGTATTTGTAGTTGTTTTTATGTGTGTGAGCAGGTAGTTGACTCTCAGAACGTTATGTATTATTGCGCCGTAAGAGAGAGTGATTACTATTATTCGTAAATGTATTGAGTTTGTGTATCTTGTTGCATTTGACCATACTGGGGCGTTTTACGTGAGGGTGGCAAAGTTTGTATGGAGGAACATTAATGCTGGACTGACAACGCACAGCCTAAACCAGTAGACCTAGGGATTTTAAATTTGGAAGAAATATTTTTAGAGTACCCTAGAGGAGCACAAAGGACGGATTTTACAAAATTCCGTCCGTAAAGGTGTGGTAAAGTTTGTATGGAGAAACATTAATTTTGTTGTATCAATTTGAAACTTCGCAAGCTTATGTAATTCGAATGACAACACAATACTTTGATACCATTGAGCTGATCTAATCAAGACATTAACTGACTTCAAAAAAGAGAAGGTTATCAATTCGACCCTATGTATTTTTTTTACGAATGTACATTAATTAACTCTGCGATGGTTTGACCAATTTGAATTAAATGTGTGTTCACCATTCTATCAGGAAAAAAAGTATATTACCATTGTATAATAAGACATCTTATTATACATGCAGTGGACCCAGTGGCTATTTGTTAAACCTGACTTTTACAATAAAACTCGTATAAATATAACTAAAATGGATAAAATCATAAAAATAAAACCGACTTCAAAAAATTAACTAAAAAGTAAAAAATATTTTATTTTTTAAAATGGAGATAGATTTTATTGTCCGACGCCGGTTTTATTTTCTAAATCGTGATTTAATAGGACCCATTTGAAGAAGCTACTATTGGATTTTATTCCTGGTTTAAGAGAAGACAAAGTAGGTAGAGAGTACTTTCTTTCTAAGGGGATGTCGACGACGGCATTGCTTCTTAGAAAATACTGTTACTGATCAAATGTTTCTATTTAGTTTAGTTTAAGGCAAAAATTCTATGCGAGGATTTGTTTAGATGGGTCTGTCGCCAAAGAATTTACCCCCAACAATTCTCATCAGCTATAAATAACACTTTTGACATCGCAAAGCACTTTCTACGTTCGCAGTACCTCACAGTATTTTATATAGCCTTGAACACTTTATTGATATTTATCCGAACTGTAGACATAACAAGTATTACTTTTAAATAACATCTAAATCAGCAACAAGTACAAATATACCATATAGATCAGTAGTCGCAAACCCATCGATCGCGAGCTAACTCAAAATCAATGTATTCATTATAGATCACAAACATTATTTAAAGTTTGTCATAAAGTAAACTAATTATATGATAAGTTAATTGCTTTATGTCACATATCCTTAATTATAAGTTTAAAAAACAAGCAATGTATAAATAAAAAACAATACTAAGAACATACAACAAAAAAACGAAAACAAAATAAAATACAAAAAGTAGCTCACAAGTATTTAACATTTTAATTTTAAAAAAACTATAGTTTCTTTTAAATGAGCATCATATATATTTCAATAATCATTTAAAGGGCTCAAAATCCTTATTTCAGTTTAACCTTAAAGCCTTAAGCAATTTGCACCTTCTGATATGCATTGTTTTGAATGACTAGAAACATTTGTACCAATTGCAAGTATCCAGTTTTATTCTGTTCATTTGACATTTAGGTGAATGCGTTACAGAAAAATTAAGAGCAAATACACGACTAAAACAACTAAATATATTCAAGTGACCATTTTTAATAAAGCATTGGATACGCGTATAATATACTAGTAAGCCATTTATTTCACTGTTAGAACACACAGCTAGTATCTCAATACAACGAAAGGTTTGGCCATCTCTGTCGTAGATATTAAACTGCGATTTTTCTTTGTAAAAAACGGAAATTTAGTTTTGGTTCCTATTGAAAAATTAAAAATAAACCTATCAATTGTATACAGAATATGTTCTCCATGTTCTCTTATACTATATTGTTATGGTAATATCTAAAAGCTAGAGTAACATCAAAAGATAAATTTGCCATTGTTGTTTATGCATTTAGAGAGTAGGTTGGTTTCTAAGTGTTAAATGTTCGCTGAGAAGTTTCTAACGTCCATTCTTAAAGAATGAAAATAATTTAATAACTCTTTAAAAAATATTTTAAAACATTTATTACAAATTTAACAATCTTATAAAAAAATGTGAAAATAATATATTTTATTCTAATGCAAATATTTATAACATCAGAACACAACTTATGCTAGCTAATTACACTTTGTGTATAATCAATATTTCAACTGCAAATATATATGTATATAACAATCACAAATTTACAATAAAAAAAGTTTTCAGTGGTGGATTGAAGTAATTTGGTAACAAATTAACTGCTTATACAACATATTCTTATTTGGGTAAAATTCTCACAATGGACTTGCATTTTCTTAACTTTAAATTATATATAATTTCGATAAGTGATGTATCTGATCGTTGCCAAGTGTAAACTAAAACCTAATTCTGAAAGTACGGACTTATAAATGTAGGAAGTTGAATTATGTGCGAAGGAGAGGAATCTAAACTATCAACACTGGGCTGCACATGACTCTAAAATATAAGCCGACAATTTTATAATTAATTAGTTTTCTAGTTTACACTTGAATAATACAGAAAAAGAACTGACTGAATCACATTTTTCAAATATTGTATAAGTACATAAGGTCTCAGGCGATTTTAACACGAGTTTAAATTGAGGTAAAATTTTTGTTAAAAGTTACACCATCTTGATATACAGTAGCATGAAAAAAACGAGCTAAGTCCGGACTAAGACGTTTCTTGCTATGTCATGTTTAGAAATATAAAACGTTTAAATTGTTTCATGTCCAGATCTTCAGGAGGTAATTGCACTTTCCCAAACATTTTACTACGACGAAACTAGACATTTTTTACTTTCCTCATTGTGTTCTGTAACTTTTTAGTCTCTTAGATTTTATATTTTGCACCGTTTGATAGCTGTTTAGAAGTTTGCGTGCATACATAGCTAATTTGATAATCTAATTATTTTTCCCATTTTAAGAGTTTTCTCGATGTTTGGGGTGAGATTTTGATCTGATTAGTATCCTAGGTCTGAAACATATTCAGTCGCTTTATTGACATTTGTCATAACTTTCTTGTAACAAAATGTACGATCTGTATCAAAAAACCTAAAAAAATATTAGCCATTTTAACACCCTAAATGTCGAAAACAAAGCGTTTCGGATCTCTGGATGTAACCTTTTTTACGAGTTAAATTATATTGCAGGGTTTTTGATATAAATTGATTTACACCATCCACATTGGTAAATAAAATGTTTAGAAGTTTATTTATTAATTTTATTGAGCTAATACGTAATATATTTATTACATAATACTTGTACCAAGTGATTAAAAAGATAAAAATAAGTTTCATTATTTTAAGTTGTATAGCGACTGGGATTTTTATCTCATTGCTTGCGGACTATACGGATTCTTTCCCTGAATGTCAATAACTTTATTCATTATAACTTTGTACTAAGTGGGGTTTTTACCTGTCTGAATATTGCAAGTGTTAATACAATCATTTAAATACTAGATTGCCAATTTAAACATTTCGGACTAAAGTCGGTTGTTTTCCTGAGCCCTTCACTTGGTGACCATTACTCATTTCGAATAACTGTATAATTTAAAGCAAAGGTAAGGCAAACCTTTTTTCTCAAATATTCCTTTGTTTACAAGAGACACATTACATTCTTACATCATACAAAAAGTATCTGTAAATTAAATATACTTAATTCTAATTGAAAAAGGAGATAATACATTTTTCAGATATGGCACAGATTATTCCCTCTATTCTCATATATCTATATATAAGTATAATACATAAATAAAACATAGTTAACTTTAATGAAAATTAATTACAAATATGGTCCCCACCCAATGTACATCTGGCATAAATTATCCACGCTCTTGGCTTCATTAATAAGGTAATCAATCTGTCCCTCTATTGAGAGGCACTGGGACATTGTACGACTCCTTGTTTTCACCTTGCCTTGCAGTCGCAGCTCGATATTTTTAATGTGTTCCAGAGCCTTAAAACAAGTATAAAAGTCAAACTTAAAAAATATCAAATTAGAATCATGGTGTTTTTTTAGTATTCTCTAAACATGCGGATGTAAAATAATTAAAAACTTATATAGATAGAAGTTTTATTTATCAGAAATAAACTGAATGTTAGTTTATTATTGTTATTATAAATAGTAATTTTTTATTACTCAAATATATTTCAGTTTGGTCATATTAACGCTACGCCTACCTTTTGTTTGATGTCTAGAAAGAGGGGTACGACGTACGATCTAAAATTATAGATACTGTGGTCACTTTAATTATTTATTACGAATTAAGGGATGAGAAAAATGCAATGACAGCAGGTTCCGTCTCCGGGACACCGGAGATAAGGAAATGGACAACTTCTAGAGTTTAGAATTATTAGATTCTACATGTCAATCTCTCGAAAACCATTGAAATTAGTTACGCTACATAAAATATCCATATAACCTTTAGAAGAGTCCAAAAGAACAAAATATCACCAACATGTGTTAAAGAATAACTAAAAATGGTTAGAGTGTGATCACAATTAGCGTTATGTTAAATAATAGAATTTTTTCTAACCTGCTCATTCATTTTTTCAGAGCTCTGTGCAGCTGCAGGAACATTTCTAGGCCAAGACACCAATGGATCATACACGAAAGGTGTTACTATCGACATTAAGGTAGCGGTATTGGACCTTAGAACCCTTAAAGTAAATTCGCAGGATTTTCTAAACACACCTTCTACACCTAAAGGACCCATGGCCGAGATCATGTTCTGGGTGAGCCTAAATGGTACCCTTTCAGGCCATTCGAACGTTTCACCTGGAACAATAAGTAATCTAATCAGTTTTGATGTACCTAAATTACGAATAAAGTCATGCAAAATACCTTTGTTGAACAAACAATTGAAATCCACATGCACGACATCACCACATGTTGAATCCAATAAAATATTTTCGCCATGCCTATCTCCCAATCCTAACATGTAGCCTGTTACGGAAATTACTGCAGTAGTTCTAATATATCCTGTCCTTGCTGTTAACCATGTCTAGAAAAAGATAATTTTTGTATAATATAGCGTTTGTTTCCGCCCATTCGTCTTAAGTGTTCTATCTTAAAGCCGCTGCGTAAATATTGCATTCTGGTGGAATTCATCGACTGGTGTAAAATTCAGCTCGATCAGTGCTAATGGTGAATTTTAAGAATAAAATGAATGCTCTTCGTAAAGTTGTATCGATACCCGCTGTGATAAAAACGATTAAATATGTCAAAAGTTTCACCTTTTTGCAACAAGTATTTACATTTTTTTTATCCGAAGTCAAACAATTAGAAATACTAATTTCTAAAAAAAATACGCTCATTTTTCGATTATTTAAAGAAAATAACTATTTTTTCAAGGTGGCGGGGCTTTGCCAGGTGTGGCTTTGACTGACATGTCATAATAAGCAGTCTGGCACGATGTGAAGTTGATAATTATTGTAATAAAAATAATAAATATTTTAAAGATTTAAATGTATGTACATATTATTCAAGTTTGTGTTTTTAGGGGATATATTCCTTTTAGGTTATATTTAGCAATACAAAATGAAATCACAGAAACAACTACTCCGCTGGCTTAATACCACGACCAGCATTGAATTACACTGTTGTTTCCTGATTTTCGGTGGGAAAAATAATGTTAATGTTTTTTTGTTTCACTTTACACCAATGTCACAGCAAGGATACCAAGATCCCCGTCTGGAACATGTCCAGCAAAGTCGCAGGCACATTGACCCATTTCAGTCAAACGACGATTCCGATTTCGCTCTTTTTAGAGCTTATCAGGCCATTTTTTCATAACATTTTATTTGGCTGCCATATGCTGTTACTGTCGTTTTTTCAAATCATTCTCAAGGTTAGAAAGATAATGTTTCAGGGCTCATGCATCTTCATCTGCCCCACGACCACTCTGGGTTTCTAACCAAGTGTAATGTGCAGCGTTCGACATTTGCTTGGTCAGGCAATTGTATAACCAAACTTGTCGACTGTAAAATATCTCCCCAATAGATTATTTTGGGATAGGTTGGTTTTGTTGACAGTTAAAACAAACTGTTACTGTACCGTTCTTTTCTAAAATTTGAAAAAAATCTCTTTGCTCTCATCTTGTGTAATCTATATTTTCTCCTCAGTGAATTTTTTTTCATCAAGGTCATCGGTTGCTTTTATTTTTATAAGATACTGGGCACCTATTGAACAAGTATCTGTACGAGGATTACCCAAGCCTAAATTAAAATACTTATAAAAGACAGATTTATATTTTGGAAGAGATCATTTTACTAGCCCATTACATTCACACTCAGAACAATATCGTTGCCACATTTTTTTTAAATTTAGTTCAGGAGGTAGATATGAACGTGCATAATATTTTCTGTCATTTCATTATGTTTTTCCTGTAGTCAATGTCCTCTATTTTCTTTCAGCAGTTTACCTACACCAAAATTGATACATACGTGGTTTGATATGCGTTGTATTCGGTCCCTTGATTGTCCAAAATACTTCGAAATGTAGCACCTTAAACAGGAACTTCCACCCCTTCCTCCAAACGAATATAATAAGAAATTTTCAGGTTTCTTCGCCTTTTAGGGTGTTCTACAGCTGTTCGTCTAGCAGGAACTTTGGCCTTAACATATTATGAAAGCATCCTGAAAGATTTTTGTTTTATTATGGTAAAATCGATATCGAAATCCAACCATATCGTTATGTGACAAATCAGCTATTTTACAAATGCTACGTTTGTGTTTTCTTTCGTCGGCGTTGTTTAGCTTCAATAACTCATGATCACAAGATTTTCGCCAACTGCCCATAATTAGAATACGTTTTCTTGTTGGCAGTTCGCTGCCTTTTCCTTGCCTTACGACCACGATCCACAGACAATATAAGAGTTTCGTAGTCGGTCATTTTAAAAACGATAACGTATTTGAAACGCGAAACCCGACAAGCTATGTACACACTTTTTATTAAAACTAAATTTAAAACGGTAAATGTTTTAAATAATTTATCGGCGAGTACAGTAGATGGCGAGTTTTACGAAATCTTAGAACTGGTACAGTTTTTTCTTAAATTTTACCAATTACCAATGAATTACTATGGTAGATAGTCAGTTTTGTCAAATTTTCTTGACACTATCAGATGCGTCCTTGCTTAAAATATATGATAACATATAAAACTCATTATTGACAATATTGTAGATGTAGAGTTTTGAAAAAACGCCCCTCAATTTTACTATTTCATCTCTGTAAACAATTAATTATTGCACAAAATTTGAAATCATTCCATTTGGTTGGTTTTTTAGACTGAATTTTTAAATATTTTATTAAACCGCCATTTTGTTTTGCCATCTTGGGATTCGTACCAAAATTTTACCAGTCGCATGAATCAACAGCCAGACGAACAGAATTGAGAAAACATGTTTTACGACATCTAGGGGACCCTGAGAAGTAAGTGTGAAAAAATCTCATAAGGTGATTTTTTTTCATTATTGCAATACTTCCCTTCTACGAGGGAAGTAGAAAATGCTAACAATATAGTACCTGCGCATCCGGAAATGTCTTCTTGAACCAGTCTCCTAAAACCGGTGGATGCATCTTTAATAATACCTTGGTAAATGTTTCTCTCTTCTTAACTAGAGGATCTCTGACACTACAACACACGTCTTTTATTTCTCGTGGCCGCATTCCCAAACCTAAATAAAATTTTCAAAATAAAAAGGTTATATTTTAATTATAAAGTACGAATA
Organism: Kuschelorhynchus macadamiae; assembly: GCA_030620095.1. Lineage (NCBI taxonomy): Eukaryota > Metazoa > Arthropoda > Insecta > Coleoptera > Curculionidae > Kuschelorhynchus > Kuschelorhynchus macadamiae. The sequence continues at coordinate 1,189,967 of JAUTXW010001365.1, forward strand.
GTTTAATTAGAATTTTAATTTTATAAAAAAAGACTGCTTTCTGTATTACAGTAATTTAGGTATAGATGCCGTTGCTTATTGGAAAATGTGTCTCGTAGTTTGCCAACCAATAGCCAACTCAACTACATTTTAGCAAACTGCTCAAGGTATACTGGAGATATCTTGAGCAGTTAGCCCCTGCCCCCCCCTCTCCTTACTGACGTCCCTGTCTCCCTCATATAGTTTATCTTTAAAACAACCCAGTAAAAAAATAAGGTGAACTTTTTATACATATTACCTCTTTGTTTGTAAAGATTCATCAGCACGGGTCTCAAACCCACCAAGTCGTTGATCCATTCTATTAAACCACATTCTTCGTTTAAGGGTGCCACGGAGTATAGTCTTATATTTAGTCGGCGTTGCCTTGCTTCAGCATCTCTTAACAACAAATGATTTACAATATCATTGAACTCCATCAATCTAAAGTCCTTACGTAAATCATCTTTGGGTTTTAACATGAAGGTGTAACTAAAAATGGTAAATTATGGGTACGGTTCCTATTAAAGTTGTTAAAAAACAAATTAATATAATCAAATTGGTAGAAAATTAGTTATGATTAATTAAAGGATGTAATAATAAGGATTATCCCTAATTTGAATTTAAATGGTAAGAGTTTATTAAGTTAAGAGAAGCTATATACTCGGCAAAATATACCTCTTTCCATCAGATCCCCTGAAGCTTATTTTCCTGGGTCTCTGAAGACTGGTTAAAATGCTGATATTATTATCGATTCCGACTATGTGTACGTAGTGATTTGGAAATGGGTTATGTTGAGTATTCTTAAAATCTGGATTTGGTAATATCAGTTTTCTAAATGTATGTGTCGGCATCATGATTTCGCTGAAGTCGCCTTGGTTTAACATTCTAAAATTGAACAAAATTCAATATGATGAAAAAGATTTTGGCTAGTGATCCGGCAATTAAAACTTTAATCCACTTTATTAACCTTTCTTGCATCAAAACAGATTTATAAAATCTAAAAAATCATACCAACGGTCATTTTGATTTTTAAGGCTTGTCGCTTTTATACGAAATCACCGTCTTTTTCCCTATTTACGAAGGTTTTGTTCAGCTAGCTTAAAAAATCATGACGCCTAAAAATAGTCGTTTTTTTTTCAGTGGTAAAGATACCTCATAACAGCTATTAATATAGATAAACGGCATTTGTCTAGGGCTATATTATTTATAATAAATAAATAAACATGGCTTTTATTATTAAAGGAAATTAAATTACCGAGAGAAATGCTTTCGGCTTGCAGTATTCAGCAGAGCTCATACAACCACCCCATGAAGAAAAAAAAATTAATGCTTAATCAGGAAAATCTACTTCTACACATAGGTAGGTACGAGATAATCCACAATTTAAATTAAAGAATATAATCTAGATTTACAATAATAAATGTAGATCTCGCATTGATTTAGACATCCTTTTTGCATTTAATATAAGTTTTTAGTCGTTTTCCATATGATTGGGGAGCTGCCTTGATTTTAGGTGGCAAGAAATTAAATTTGACTTTATGAAATCGGTGTCAAAGTAACAAATACCGTGTCTAATTAATATGGTATAGATGTAAACACTCAATATACAAAGGTCTGTTTGTGATTAAATAATTAAGAATTAGTTTGACGCCGACTTCATAAAGTCAAATTTTCAATATGGAATAATTTTTAATTTTTAGTGCTCTTTTTTGAAAACGGTTCTATTTTTTTATAAAATGTTTTATTTGAAGAAAAAAGAAGGTAAAGGATAATAGGATTTAGTTTTGCACAAAATTAATTGGTGATGTGTACACATTATAAATTTTCTTGCACTTTCCTTAATAAAAGATTATACTTATTACATTGGAAATTCAGGGTAAAGCTAATTTATACATTAAGGTTTCTATCCAGAACTTTCCTTCTTAAGAGAAAAATAAAAATATTATAAATAGAAAGGAAAAATGTTTTCCAATAATTTTTTTTTATCACCAGTGTTTCCTCCTGTTAAATTAAATACAGCTCGAGGCCTTTTCCTTATATTTACAATTATAGTATATAAATACCGAAAGCGGAGGTTTTCAAACGAGGACGTATTTAGCTGAGGGTTACACTGAGGCATACCATACAAAACCATTCTCAAGGGCATATCACTTCACATTTGGAGAAGGATAAAACTGTAATCTTTTTTTTTTTCAAAAACTGTACGCTTTGCCTGCCAACATGAGGACTTGCGTCATTTTGTATTAAAATAAAGTCAGTTTCTACAACTCTTGCATAACAACTAAATGAAATATTTATCCCATATATCATTGAACCGATAAAATATTTTCAGCCATAACATACTTTTTCAGCTTTCTATTGCTGTGTAATTCCTTAAAACATTTTCCAAAACTCTTTTCAGTCCTGATTATTCCCGTACCCTAACTCTTCTTAGATCAACTCATGCATCCTAAACAGAACTTTGATTATTACTCTCATTTTCGTCTTCCGTTGCCCACACGTGCAGCGGAATTGACTATGAAAAGCAACTGGCACCCTGGTGAGTATGTTACGTCAAGTTCATGCAATGTAATCTTAACATAAGAAATTGCGATATTCTGAGTTTCAAGTACACGATTTATTATTTCTGAAAAGTTAGTTAAAATTATAGTGGTATTTCTAATGGCACGATAGAACGGTCTTAAGTATGCCGACTGCGGATGAATTCCCCAGTAACGGATCGAGGCTGCAATTTTCAGGTCCAGAAAGGAGGGGCCTGGGTTATAAGTAAACAATACTGCTCGCAGGCCCTGAATAGATGGGACAGGTTGTTAAGTGTCTAATGGAATTTGCCAGACCAGAACACTGTAATGCATGCATGCATGCACCAGCTGGGGTTAGCGGACAGCTGCTATCCTAATTGTGGGGCAAAGGAGGACGATCTCTATCACGTGCTAACAACGTGTGAAAGTTGGGCAAGACTACGCTGGAATACTGTCGTCGAGTCCCTCTTCAACTCGACTGGGTCAAGATGCTCTCCTTGATTAGAAGACGGACTGCCTTCGTATGGGAGTGGAGTGAGATGGGTGAGACCGGGGTTAGGGAAAAGGACCTTTCAGACCTAGTCCCTGAGCGTCCCTCCCTCTTACTATTACTACTAGGTTGACAGCACCCTAATAACCCTGCTTATCAGAAACATAGGCAAATTCTTAATAAGGTTCCTGTAGTCGCTAAATTGCACTTGTAATGAGAGTAGAGCCGCAAGCACATCTTCTTACCCACTTCCAACTTCTGGCGCATTCCCACAGCTCGTAGCGTTTTTGTAAGATAAAGAGTAACATAATAAATTTAAACTTCAATTGGATGTATTTTTTTAAACTGTTATCTTTATTTATTAAAATGTTTCTACTAAAGAACCAAATTTATAAATTAAAAATAAGATATTCAACTACCTGCACGATAAAAATGTATAATTAATATCTTTTATCATATAAAACTTAAAACCGCAAGATGCCAATGAGGTTTCTGAAAAACAGTAGATAAACGGCAATCGAGAAAGCAACCATATTTGTTTTATTGAAACAACCTCAACCCCCTGATTCAGTGAAGATCTAATTCTCATTACAACAAAAACGTTTAGTTCGCCGGCAGTGTTTTACTTATGTCACTAAAATAATAATAATAATAAAATAATGTCATTAAAAAATATTTTTCCCATTGTTACCTTTTGCCATATAAAAAAAGTTATGTTTGGTCTAACCTTTCTAGAAAATATCGCACCCTGCATTTAAAAAACCATCTACTGAGAACAAAAATTTTTATGACATTTTCATTATAAAATGACATAAGGAAGTACCTAATCGGTTATTTTAACACTAGTCGATGAACATTTACTTAACTTTGTGTTTTATATTTTACAATAATTCAATATAGATAAAGAAACAAAATATACTTAGAAAATTTCAACGGTTAATTTGGTTTCAAATCAATATACAATACATGTAAGTTATCCGTTGAACGATTAATGTACTCTCTCTATTAATGGAAATAATAAATTTTAATTAAATTTCATAAATAAAGATTTCACATATCAATAGACACAAAATAAATTGAAAAACCTCAAAAACTGTGTAGTGCGGAACTTTGAAGTGCAAGATTCTTAGCATTCTTGCATATTTTTCAAGTATTCCTTAGCACAAAGATTTTAAGCATAAACTTACACCTGCTATAAGATAAATCCTAGAAAATCAAAATTGAGGCATACTCCTAATTGGCCGCGGAACGTTAAAAATAAACATTCTTGCCGTAGCATCTTTTAAAAAATTAAATTATTTCTGAAAATTACTGATAAGTTAACGTGTTAGCCAAATCTAAAATCTATCAAAAAACTGACATCAACTAATATTTTGAAGTGATTAGGTTACAAAGGTTTCACCAATACCCTCGAAAACCTTACTGTATGCTTTACCTTGGTAATGCTCTCACCAAGAGACTTACTGTTGAACTGTTAACATCAGGAGGAATTTCTTTATTACAAAGTTCAATAAGTTTCTCTGCCAAACTTGTGAAGTCCTTTACCAAGCGAGATATAGATTGAGTTTTGATTCTTGGATCATTTAAAATTTCAGCACATCTCTTTGCTCTAATTGGATAACTTGACTAAAAGATTAAATTAATTGAAATATTGGCAATAATTATTAAAATAAGCTTTTTGGCAAGGTTTCATCAATGATATTTATAGGAGAAAAACTATAATAAATTTTACGTTTTGCTGTTTTCTAAAAATATTAAGTAAAATATAAATGTTTTTATTAAACCAAAAATATTATATTATTTAGATCATGTATCTTGATTTTTCATTCTAATTATATTTTTTCTGCACCCTGTGTCTATATGTTAAAAAAAATCTATAATTTTACCAAGCATATCTCGAGCTCAGGGTTTGAAAAGTTTTGAGCAATTTTCACTGCCACTAGAATTAACCACAAAAAGGCTATTATCAAAACCGGGATCAAAACAGAATTTAAGAATAAGAATTTTCTCGAGAACAACTTGTACCATATTTTTTAAGTATTTTTGCCCATGTTTTAATTAAAATAATTTTAAAATTAGAAGTCTAATATAAAGATTGATTTTACTTATTTAGTATTTTTAAGTAAGCAAATTAAAACTTAATAAAAACATATAGAATCTTATTCAACAGTCTTCACTATCACATAATTCATTTATTTATTAATTATGTGATAGTGAAATTATTATTAACAAATATTTCTAGCGCTTGAGTAACAAAAAGAAAAGTTTTTTTAATGCAAATGGGAGTTCTACTCCCTCAAGTGTATTCGTATAGAAAACAAAAGTGTTCGCTTTCTTTTCTCACTGATATACTACCTATTAAACAAATACATTATAAGCGACTGGCTGATTTTAAGGCATGTTAGGAGTTTAAAAGAACAAAAACAAAAATGTTACATAAAATCTTGAAAGCCCAAACTTTAAATTCGACACCCTGTATATGAAAACTAAAAGCTATTAAGAACTTTGACATATCAAAGCCATTTCCCATAAGGACTGTGTAAAGGCATTTAACTGTTTTTCAAGCTTTTGGCTCAGGAAAAAAGTTGTGTACATAAGCTATTGGGCTAACAAATAATAAACTATATTTTATAAGATATCACTTATTATACAAATTACAAATAATGTTGGTTCTAGCAAGGAAACATCATGTGGTGTACTCAAGGTTTAATATCATTTTATTTTTAATATGCAAACATTTTCTAAATTACATATTAATGGAACTATTGCACTATTTGAGCGTGATTTGAAAAATCTTTTGTTTATGGAAAAAAAAACTTAAATTTATACTTATTCTATTGAGATAATTCGTTTTACACGATATTTTAGAAATAGGATTTTCATAATATGTGTTAAATTTTGAATTTGAATCCATCTAAAATGTATTTAAATATTTGAAACAACTCAAAATCTCTAAAATTTCAGAATCCATTTTTATAAAAATATCTCTTGGAATATTAGATATTCCCAGAACAAAACATTGTGTCTTAAAAACGTTTAATTTTAATTTGTTTACTTTTAACCAGTTTGATAAGAGGTCTAATTCAAAATTTAGTTAACATACAATATCAGATAGATTGTTTCCCTTTATTTATTTATTTATTAAGCAATACACTACGGAACAACAAAGTTCCAAATGGTATAATATGTCATCGAGTATGTCACATTAGGTAAATAAATATATGTCTATATCTTAAAATAAAATAAAATACAAAGGCACTAACACAAAAATTTAAAATTTGATACAAAACGAAACGAAATTGATATGATTAAAAAACAAGAATGGAAGCATACACACAATAGAGAACATGAAATGTTTATTTAAATTTAATCAGCCTTATTATCTCTAGAATTGTACAATTGAAAATATCACAGTCGGAGTAAAATCTGTTACAATTATCCAAAAGTCTATAAACAAAAGCAGTAAGTCCATATCGGTGCCTACATACATGGAATAGTTGCGGCTGTCTGGTGCGCCTCAAGGGAACCTGCAGAAGCACCAACTCCAGCAATCTGTCACAGATGATTAAGTTGTTTAAGAGTTTGTATATAAACAGCAACAGGGCATCCCGTCGCCTGGATTCCAGAGTTTTGATTCCACACAGCATCAGCCTGGTTTCGTAGGTTATATCAGAGGATGGAAAGTGCTGTTTGTACAACAAGTATTTTATGAATCTGTTCTGCATCCTTTCGAGTCGCTGAATATGGACAGCATAATAAGGAGACCAAATTACAGAACAGCATTCAAGGACGCTACGGACCTTTGTGTCGTTAACGTACTTGGTGTTTCGTTTAATAAATCCTAGAAGCCTGAAGCTTTTCACGATAATGCTGTCTATGTGGAAGTTGAAAGATAGTTTGCTGTCAAATATCACACCCAGATCGGTAATAAGCCCAACAATAGCTATAGCACAACGGATTCATGCATTTAAAGAATTTAATTGATTTGCATTTGGATATGTTAATGTTTATAAAGTTGAACGTGCACCAGGAAGCAAGGTTATCCAGGTCAGATTGCAAATCATTATTAGAACTAGCATTGACAGTGTTGAAAATTTTTAGATCATCAGCGTACAGCAAAACATGTGATGATCGAAAGCAGGACAAGACATCATTGAAAAATAAAACAAAGAGAATTGCTCCGATGTGTGAACCTTGAGGAACTCCCTATGTTTCAAATATTTCACGCGAGAGTGAACCGCATACTTCCACACGTTGTCGACGATTCCAGAGATATGACTCGATCCACACTAGATAGGGACCAGCAATACCAATACTGGATAATTTTCTTATCAAAAGTGGGTGGTATCGAAGGCCTCTGACATGTCAGTATAAATGGCGTCGACTTGATGCCCTCCCTCAACGGATAAAATTAGGAAGTCCTGATACAGATTAGTGTACCGTCTGCAAATACAAATAAGCACGGGCCTAAAATACTTCCCTGAGGAACATTAATAAAATTTAAAAGTTTTTTTGAAAACAATCATTAATTTTAGTTTGTTGTGTTCTATTTATCCAAAAAAATTTAAATCATATGTGAACAGTATTTTAAAACTATATTGATGCAATTTAAACAATACATTTTGTATGTAAATAGTTTCAAAGGCTAATTTGAAATAAAAAAATACTATTATTGCAATTTCATCTTTGTACAGGAAACCCTTCCAGTTTTCAATGATATATTGAATTGCACTTTCCGTAGAATATCCTTTTCGAAAACTTGCTTGTGTCAACTAAAATTTTATTTTCTTTCGTATACTGCTATTTTCAAAATTTTATCAATATACTGTTTCAAAACGTAGTGGTGATTTGTTTGTAAATTTTAAACAATTATTTAGTTTCCTTGAAGGGCACAAAGAGGTAATGAGAAAAACTGACCGTTTGTCGACATTTTGGTTTTTAGTTTACTTTGATAACCTAAATAATTTCAAAGTTAGAGAGTTTTATTTGAAACATTACATTTTTTCAACATTTGAATGTATCTCTCCATAAAATATTGTAATGAACTTCTTTCTTGATTTTTATTTTATTATATTTCAATAAAGTGTACAGATCTTTTGTTAAATCCGCATATGTAATTTTTCATAAATAATATTAATATATTACTTTATTAACTGTGACAGGTCAAGCCTCTGGTCCTTTGCATTATTTAGTTCTAAATTTACCAAACGTATTTACTATATAAAGTACCCATAAGATTACCTATATGCTTATTGCTTTATAATGCCATAAAATATAGTGTTAATCTGCAAAATGTATGGTTTATTTTTGATATAAATATCGTTATGGGATGTTAAATAACACAGTTATGTGCACTCCCAGAAATAGACAGAAGTAACAAAGAAAAAGCGGCCTATAACGCCGACGAAGCAATCAACTGCCGAGGTAAAAGTGTCATCATTTTCATTTCGACTTGTTCTTGTCATGTCTATAATATGCTACATTACACATCTATATATTTTTTTACTAATAATAACAAAAGAGTCCACTAAAGCTAATACATGAGTGAAAACCATCTTGGCGCGTTCAACTTTTGTCCAAATACGGGGTGATATCAAAATATTTTACCTAAAAAAAATTCAGTGGCAAAATTTATAGTGATTTTCTGATATTAAATTGATACGCATTTATCATAACCTTTTTGTTAACGTACCAATAGGTAGTAAAAGGGTTCAAAAACACCTAGCAATATGTTATATTTCTGATATAATAAATCCTTTAAATACAAATATTTTACATGGTAGGTACTTTATACTACCAAAAAAGTATAAATTTAGCTATCAAAATACATAGGATTTTTTGACATTATGTATTATGACAAAAAGGAACTGCATACCTTATTGAAGCACACAAAATAGAAATAGAAAAGTAATAGACAATTACCACTTTATGGAAACTCGCAAAAACATGTTGGTGTAATGCCCAAAGTAAAACTCTTCAACTTCGAAATTATTTAAGACCTTAAAGTAAACTAAAAAACAAATTATCGACAAGAGACAGCTTTTCTATATTATGTCTTGGTCGAACATCTGTCCTTGGGAAAAACGACGACAATTTAAAATTTAAGTTTGACTATATGGAAGAAAAGATAGAAAAAAAAGGATATCTTTTTTAATAGGAATTATATTATCAAAATTGCCATATATTAAACTACTCAAAACTTCCTCGTATAATTTTACTTATACACTTTGTACGTTATCGATAAAAGAGTTTAAAAACGCAAAAAATGTTTTAATTCATAGGTTTTTATAAAAGTTTCAAAGGCATGTCATTTAGAAAATAGTTAAAATATTATAGTTTCCAGTTTTGCACTGTCTAATGCAGTACACTGCTTGATTTCACAATACAATGACCAATTTTGATGCTTTGGGAAGGGATATTGTCCAAAGGACACCTTAGAGCCAAGATGAAGTGGTGGAAGCAGTTACTTTGTTTCAAGGAGGTTAGTCTGTTAGTATTACCCGAATTTGTAAGTTTCTTAACCGACATGGAGAATTTGGTACAGTTACAAGAAGATCTTATCCTGCCGAAGACCACAATTTGGTAAGGTCAGAACTCGAAAATTCAACCTGAATAGCAAGAAACATTGTTAATATTCATTTTGCCGCTAAAGGAAGGCGAACATTCACACAGACAGTAAGAAACAGACTTCACAAAGTCAATTTACGATCCAGAGTTCGAGCTGGGAGGCCCCAGTTAATCTGTGAGCATAGGAGAGCGCGGTTAAATTTTGCCAGAAATCATATGGATTGGGACATAAACTAATGGGGACACGCTTTCTTTACAGATGAGTCAAGATATCGACTTAGCCACAACGATGCACGTGTACGGGCATGGAGACGTAGAGGTGGGCGATATCTGCAGTCAATGTAAGAGAACTTCATTTAGGAGGGGGCTCCACTATGGTCTGGTGAGGCATTTCTGTAACAGAGCGCACTAATTTGCATGTGTTTCACGATGGAATTGTCAATGCTCGCAGATACTTAGAAGACATTTTAGACCTCTGTATATTGACTCAAGGTCCAAACTTTTCCCTCAACACAACAATGCGAAACCCCACACCACCGAACTGATATCTCGATATCTTCAAGTACAAAATATCGATTTTTTAAAATGGCTAGCCAAATCTCGGACCTAAACTCAAGAGAACATTTTTGAAATGTTCTTCAGAGAAGGCTAAGAGATCGTTAGACCGCTGAAAATTTAGATGATTTATCAGAAATGCTCCAGGAGAAATATTCTAAGTGAAATTATTGAAAATCTGGTAAACTCTACGCCCAAACGCTGTCAAGAAATCCGATTAGCCAGAGGCAGACACAAGCATTATTAAGTTTTTCAATTGTATTTTTTAAAAACTTTTTTTTTTTTTGAAAATAAGGTTTTCTAAAAATTTTTAGTTTTTCATATACAGCTTTTTTATTTTTTAAAGCTTGGTGATTCTGTAGCCAAGCGATTTTTGCAAGATTCAAAAAATAATTATAAAAAAATATATGGGCATTTTTAAGGTCCTTAATTGGTTGGACTAGTTTATTTGTAAATTTAAAACATTATCTGCTAATTGATAAATGATACATATATTTAAATACAGAGATCATATTCACATCTCAATACCCCCGTTAAAAAATGGTTGTTATATTTTGTAACTAAGTAACGGGATTTTTGTATAGACCACACCACACCACACATTAATACCATGACAAACAAGAAATAACATTCATTGATCATATTAATTTTTATATATTGGTAAAATTCAGACTATTTGGGTACTTTAGAACTTACTTTAATAACTGAACTAATCATCCATAAACACTGCTGCGGATAAAACTGCATCAATTTAATTATAATACTCTTCAGCTGGACATATACCTCCTTCTGTGGATGTGCAATCCTCGAAATTATCTGCGAAAATGAAGTCAGAAACGCGAAAGCAGGTAGCTTATTTAAAAAGCTGTCAATTATTTTCGTCATTTTTACCAATATAAGCCGTCTCTCTTCTCTCAACGTGGAATTTATCACATTCAGTAATCTCGTCCCGTAGTCAAACCAAATAGACAATAATCTTGGCATTGACTGGTATACATATGTAGTTCCATAATATAAAGATTTGCCAAAGTTGTGGACTATATGGAGTTGTAACTCGCTAGCCTTAGTATCTTTTTCTTCGTCTGAGTAATTTTGAAAAATTCGATCTTGGTACTGAGCAAGACAAACCTGAAAATAAATGGACAAAATATACTGGACGAAAAAATCTAAACAAACGAAATTTGGTTTCTATTTGACGTTTCGTAGCAGCAGTTTAACCTCAATGTCTCTTTTATTGTAAGAATATGTCAAGATAAAATGAAAGAACTAGACAAGCAAAAGCAATTTTTGCCACAAATTGCAGTTTCAGGTCAAATAAGCAAACAGAGGTGCTTAACCTTACTGAAATGCTAAAACCAGGCTACAAACCACCTTTAAGATTTCAGTTGTCAACTCTGTTAAACGAAATATTTGAAGAAGAAAAATCAAAATCTTTTAAATAACGAGCCTATAATATGTGAAGCTTTGACAACGGAAGATGGCAGTAGTGTTCTTCTAGAAAGTGTTGATACCTCCGGTCATCCCCACACCGCTTAATACCTGACAGATAGGGCTATTGGTTTAATGAAAAAGTGTAAAGATGGATATAATGCTACAGTTGTTACAGACAATGCAGCAAATATGAACAGTGCGCGAAAAAAAATGTGGATGCACTGAACTACTCTATTTTACATTCGGGTATTCTGCATATATATATTGAATTTGCTTTCCAAGAGTTTAGAAGTAAGACATGTGAAAGATCAAATGTGCAAATTGTAAAATACTTTCGAAATAACTACTTGCCAAATACTTGGTATAAACAAAAATGAGGAAAGAAGCTAATATTACCACAAGGTGTTCGATGAAATACAGTCTCTGACTGCTTGGAACCAATTTCTGTGTCACTGGATATGGTCCGGCAAAAAGGTTGTTGTTGTTTAATACTTTTGAGGCATAGAAGAAGCTGTTTTTGATAATGTCGAAAATGAGGACCCACATTTACATCAATATCAGCTCTTTAAAACAAGATATAATCAAGCTTTAACATCTTTTCACTTCTTGCATACTTACTGGATCCTATCAAAAATAAAAATGAATACCCTCTATCAAGCGAAGAAAAAAAACTGCAATAGATATTTCTGGTAAACATTTCCCAAACACAGGATTATTATCATTAATAATCAAGTTAGAAGCCAAATCGAACTCCTTCTCGAAAACCGTATTTTCTAGCGAAATATTAAAAAGATATGATCGCACTACTGCGATGGAGATCTCAAGACGCCATTCCAGAATGTGCCTGTGTATCTTCTTCCGACTTGGAAAGAATGTTTTCTACATATGGATTTGTTCAATCTGATATTAGAAATAGAATTCGTAAATAGACATTTATTTAAACAATAAAAAGAACAGTTTTTGTCGGAAAATTTAAAAAAATCATGATTTTTTTATTAAAAATCATTTGATTACAATCATGATTTTTTAATAAGATGATTTAAATCATTTCAACCCTGCTAACACCACAACTGGTTTAAGCTTTCGATTTCTTTAATTTTAAACAGACATATTCGGTTTTAAAAGCAATAGCAAAAATTTTGATTATTCGTATCAATTGATCAGTTTACTTTACTTACTATGCTTTTCTCCCATTCCTTATAAACTTCCACAGAGTCCTTATACTGTTGGAGGTTTGTTTCTACATCTACACTGCATATATCATTATTGTAGGTGGCAATCAGAAGTCTAGCTTCAGCACAGAGCTTTCTACAAAAATTCTAGAATCAATATCCTGCATTAATTGGACTTAACATAAAGCCATATACAAAGAAATACTTTACGCTTAAGTATTTACTAAAGCTTTAATTCTAAATACTTTTAGTTTTCTTTAGACTACACTACAATTTCCCTGTACAATATTATCAATTTTAAAACAATGTTATTAAAATAAAACCTTTTGCTTCATCACAAAATCGAAAGCGTTCATAAAAACTGCGTTTTGATGTAGAAACCATCAAATTCTGCCATTACTATTTTTTTACCAAAACATAGCCTGTAATGAAACAGTTTGTAAAGTTTTAAACAGACAGAATTTTAACCGTAAATGTAATAAAACTGAAGCAATGTATTGACCATTGGCACTCGCCATCTGGAAAAACGATAAAAAATAGACCCGCGCTGTATCGTGAAGATTCCTATCTGGTACATGTAATCTGTGGTATTGACTTTGCTCTATCAAGACATATTTTACTAGGGCAATTTCAATCATGTCTACTAATATTTTACAGCAAGCAATATTATTATAAAAATAATTAGGCTGCGCATGGAAGCACAAGTGTCGGATAAATGAAATTTTTGTGAATAGTAAAAAGCATCCAGTTTGACTATTTGTGAAAAGTGAGAAAATTATACGAAACTGGGTTTTCTTAAACTGATATAGTTAGCAAAATAATACAAGAACCTCTCTTTTATTCTTTTTTAAACTTTTTGTTGTTACTTATTTTAAATTCTAGGTATATAAAATAGTATTAATACATTACTATATTTAAAAAATGATGCCATTCATTTGATTATCATGAAAATTAAAACTTACCTGTATGTACAAAAATGTTTGCTTAATGTCCATTATTTCACAAATATGTAAATAAAGGGTGTTTCACTTACAACTTCATACGCACCGGGTCGTTTTCTCGAGAATTAACGGGGATGTCAAAATTTCGTGAAAAGCGTTTATTTGATGGGGTAAAACCTAATTATTTACGGCTAAAATTAAAATCATGCAGTCACGACTATAGGCGTCGCAACCCTAAAAAAAAACAAAACAATTACAAGAATCTAAAAGTATCAAGATTTCAAAAATATGTCTATTTTGAAGGCATTTTTGGAATATTCGTCAACTTGAATACTAATTGGTTACAGAGTTATACACAGTGTTTGACTTTCCGTCGCGACACCAGAAACAAAAAAAAAATAATTGTAGAAACTTTAAAAGTTTTAAACCTACGTCTATTTCTAAGACTCTTTCGTTATTTGCAAAAAATTCCTATATTAGTTTCTGAGATATAATGTGCTTTTTAGTAGAATATTGATTTTTTTCAACTTTTTTGGAACATATTTGTTTAAAACACAAATATTTTTTTTTTCTATTTTTAACTTGTATTAAATCTTAACATAAATAAGAAGTATCAAAAGTTTTATATTATTAAAAAAAAATATGTCCCAAAATAATCTGATCGGAAAAAAATCACTCTACTAAAACACACGCAATATCTCAGAAACCAATATGGCAGTCAATTTGGTGCAAATATGCGAGAAATCGACGTTTGGAATTTAAGTATAGTAATCAACATGATGCATAATGTCTTTGAAATGTTTGAGTATTTCTGAAATTTAAGAACTAAGTTTGTTAAAAGTTCTTGCAATTGTTTCGTCTATTCTTATCGTCGCGACGACTATGGTGATGACAGCGACGTTTTTATTATCGCCGTAAATAATTACACTTTACACCATCAAATCAAAGCTTTTTACCAAATTTTGATATCCTCGTTAATTTCCGAAAAAAAAATGCGTTTGGAGCTCTAAGTGAAAAACCCTATAATGTCATTAATATTAAAGGATATTTACTGAGAAACTAAGCATTTTTTGCGTGGTTTATATGTAATAACTTACATGCCTAATCCAACACTTTTTAATTAAAATTTTAAGTCGTCATTGTCTGAAGAAATGGTTGAAAAAAATGCAGGTAGTACATTAAAAAAGGCTGCCATTACCATTATATCTTTTGTTTATAATCGGTGCAGTAGTTAGTAAATAAACATTTTTGTCTTGAGTTCTCGTTCAAACCAAATGGATCATAAATTAAGAAAAATTTGATATTTTGAACTTTAAAAAATATTTTTTATGAAAAGACAATATTTGGCATCATTCCAGAAAACTCAAATCCATGTAAGTTAAAGAACTGAAATATTTTCAAACTGGAGGTTCAAAGAGGAGGCGAAAGTAGTAAATATAAATGTATTCTTGGCATATTTTGTTAATTTAAGTGAAAAATTAACCGCATCCATTATATGAACCCAAATATTCCATGTTGAAGGCGACTTTTGGGGGCTTACATGAAAAATTAAATTTCTTAATTCGGAAGATTTGGTGGCCTTTCTGAAATTAAAATATAAAAATGCCCATTCCAAAATCCAATAACTAGTATATTATAGGCCATTTTATACATTAAATAGTGTCAGAAGAACTCTGTTTCCAATAAGAGCTCAGCTGGTTTAGATCAAGTACCTTGAAACATTTTAAGAGAATGTGCTCATAACATCATAGCTCCGTTGACATACTTAATAAACATACCCTTTGAATATGGTTACTTTCCAGAAGAACTAAAATAATCTATTGTTGTCCCTATTCATAAAAAGGGAGATTTGGCGGCTATTGAGAATTACCGACCTATTGCTCTTTTATCTGTATTTTCTAAAATACTTGAGAAAGCTTATAGGAAATGACTGGTACATTTTTTCGACGCGTTTTCCATCCCAACCTCTTGACAGATTAGTTTCAGGGCTGGTCATTCTACAGACGACGCTGTACTTTTTTTGTAAAAAAATTCTCGATAATTTTGACAAAAAATTAAAAACGGTTGGAATTTTTTATAACTTTACTAAAGCGTTTGATACTATCAATCATGAGTGTGTGTGACAAACTAATGTACTATGGAATTAGAGGACCGGCATGAAACTAGATTAAATCGTAGTTGTCAGGTAGATCTCAAGCAGTCAAGTTATCGGATGCAGGTGGAGTCACATTTTCTGAGTGGGTAAATGTTACTACAGGAATGCCACAAGGTCGCGTCCTGGGACCAACATTATTTCTGTTATTCATTAATGATCTTCCACTATTAGTAAATGACTGTTATGTCACACTTTTTGCAGACGACACATCTACGGTGGTCGAAGCCGACAACTATAAAATCCTTTGGGCCAAGGCTAATAGCAGTGTCTGTGGCATATCTGCTTGGTGTGAAAACAATGAACTTTGTCTAAATAACTCAAAAACCAACTTTATGTTTTTCACCCCTATAAAAGTTCTGCAGGATGTAAGTCTGCTTATCAGGGATGGGTCCACTAATATCAAGCAAAGAGAATCTGTTAAGTTCTTGGGAGTTCAATTGACCAACACCTCTCCTGGAGTACTCACATCGAATGCGTGTGATTGTCGTCTCTTAATTTTGCAATGCTAAGGTTGAGAGACTGTGTTAACACCGACACACTTAAGACTTTTTACTACGGATCAGTAAATTCTGTCCTGTCATATGGTCTACTGGCATGGGACAATTCTGCTAGCATTGATCAGGTTCTCATAAGTCAAAAGCGAATTCTCAGAACCATGTTTCGACTACCATTTCGGGCCTCATGTCGCCCAGTTTTTGCTTCTGAGAAGATACTTACTGTGATAAATCTTTATGTTCTCCAGTGTGCATGTATTACTTTTAAACATCCTTTTAGCTATTTAAAATGGAGAGATATTAATCATTACAAAACACGAAATGCAGACAAGCTTTATGGGCCCAGTGCAAGACTGACTCAGGTGCAGGAAGGACTTGAGATAAGGTTTCAATCATCTACCTATATACATTAAAGAAAAACCCAACTATTTTCAGTTTAAAAATCAATTAAAGGCCAAATTAGCTGCAAATCCTTTTTACTCTCTCAAAGAATTTTATTTGTTCCATTTTTGATGACTTTGTATAATAGTGTAGATCTTTAGAATATCTGATGTACACCATACTATGGTATTGTATTTTATTTAAATGTATCTTCTTTATTTTATTTTATTTTTACTTAATTTTATTTATTTTTTTAAATGTATCTTCTTACATGACAATTCCAATGCATCCTGTATGTCTATGGAAATAAACGATTTTGATTTTGAGACCATGTAAGTATCGGATAAAATGTTGTTTATGAGTAAACAAACATTAGAGATATTTTTAACGGAAAAAAATATAGGCCATAGGGTTTTCTTAAATTAAAATATTTAGTAATTAATTCATGAACTTCGTCTTTTATAATTCTTTAAAGTGATGATCCCGTACATCAAAAACAAAGCGTTTGGGAGATATATACATTTATATAAATTTTTGTCACATTTTTGGCTTATTATCCTAGAGCCAAAAATGGGTACCAAGTATAACTTAATCCAAAATTCGTACGAATTTGTACAAAGCAAATTGAGTCTACAAGCTTAAGTTTTAGAGAAATCAAAAAATAGTATATACTATAATTTTATGGTTTTCCCTAAACCGTCAGGATTTGCTAAAAAAATAATAATTGGAAAGTTAAAAAAAAGAGTATCCACTTTATTTTAACACCATGTATATTTGTTTCATTCGCCTGTTTGCTTTTGAAGAAACTAAGTTTGATACCCTTATCTACGACAACTGAGAAAATTGATAAAAACACTCTCAGAGACTGTGTTAGAAAGAGAGAAAACATTCTAACTTGTGAAACTTTCTAACAAGTGGAGCCAATAGGAATGCACCACCTCTTATGGCAGGGTTTGTGTAAATTCTCTCGGATGTCTTCAAAAGTATCAAACCTGATTTATTTATAATCAGCCTGACGATACCTTTTTAAGAAAATATTATACAAGTTGTTCCATTTAAAAAAGCAAAGTCGATACTCAACCGTCGATTCTGTATTTTTTTAGCAAATACTGATGGTTCAGAGAAAATCATAGTGTATATAATATTTGTTCCATATCTAAAAGTTAAACTTTTAGGTCCAGTTTTAAATATAACAAGACACCCTGTACACAAACGATACCTATAAAATAGGTCCGGGCGTAAGAAAAACAAAGGAATGACACATTTTTGCGCATTCTGCAATTAATTATCATGTTAGGCCTGAGTAAATGTAAACTTTTTTAGTGAATGAGGCTGTTTAGTTGTTTACGCAACCATTGCCTGTTACATAAGCGAAACCAAGACATCATGGTTTTTAAAATATCCTTTAGCTCATTATGTTTTGGACTTTTTGATAGTTCATTAGATACCCAAAACCATGTTTATAGATATTCATTCACAAAAAAATATTCCATCCTTAATCTAAGAATACTATAACAATTTGCTTTACTTTTTCTCAGTAGTTAACTTTGCCAGGGCTTGTTGTGTTTCTTGACTGTTTGAATTGTCAGGGATATAAAAGTTAAGACCTCTCTTTAATGTAATAAGTGCTTCTTCATGTTCTTCTCTCAGCCAATGCAGTTTTGCCTTTTCTATAAACAGCCTGGGCGGATTATATTTTTCGGCATCTAAAACATATGTGTAGGCTTGCTGATGAACCTAGAATTTAAAAATTTTAAAAAATCAAACCGGTCAGTTAAAATACAGGGATTAGGCTATTAATAGTTTGCATGAATACCAATAATTTACTATTAGGAGTATTTATACGGAGCCCCCTACCAAGTTCCAATCTGTTTTAACCAAGATGTAAGTGGTAGTGTTTGTAAAAAATAGTTCTTATTTTTATATATTACATATAGTAATTTGCTGGTCTGCAATGTAGTTGGAATTGTCCATGAAATATTCGCTAGCCACGTATCTAATCCGAAATAACTCGAAAACCGAGGCCATCGAAAAACTCATACTGCTAAAAATGTACAAGGGCTCGAAATACATTTGTTTGCCAGTTACATTGATTACTAAAAAGAAATTCGTATTTAAATATCCTGTACACGCTTTCACTTATTTTGATGTCTCCATTCAACGGTTTGTTTTATTTATTTATTTAATACAGCATCTATAGGGTAAACCATTAAGGTTGAAGTTTAAATATACATTTTCTATAATTATCATATGCTGTTACAAACTGACTGTAGCTAAGTCTAAATCACGTAACTCGTTCGATACACTGCAAGACTTTTATGTAACGTATTTCGTTGTTTACATTTACGTGTTATGATGCCTTTTTCAATATGCAGTATTGAGTATTATCAGTGGTGTTCATTAATACTGTCTATTCGAGTGACACTTTGTTAAAAAAGAAAAGCGATGTGACTCATAAAAATACAAAAAAAAACAATTTTTTTAAAAATTGCGATGTTTCACTATATTTAACCTATATATCTATAAAATATACTAAATTATACTGCTATAATCAACTTAATCAAGATAAGCAAACCCCTTAAAACGAATGTTAACAATAAAATGCTCCTGGTTAACATAATAGTGGAAATCATCAGGTATGCACCGCTACTATTTCCATCACACAGGTGTTTATGGCAGGTATATCAAGCCGCATAATGCATCTTACTTCAAAATGGAAACTGAAATAAAAATAGTTATCCTCTAGACAATAATAATTAATACATCGACAAATGTCTTAGAAGCGTCATTTTGTCAGTTAAATCATCGTCCAATAATGCTTATAACCCATTTACTATTTAAAAGCATCTCACTTAGCCATGATATTTTTAGTTAGGTTGGTGAAACTTAAAGACTATTTTAAACCTAACGCTCTTATAAACGGTGTTAAACAGTAACTAGATATTATTAGATTAGATATAAATCTACCTTAACAAATGTTACAAAATCGTTTAAGTGTGAATATTTTTTTGTTAGGACCAGGACGTTTTCATAAGAAAGTAGAAGTTGCCGAAAACTTACTTCAATCAAAGAAAAGAAAAAAATTAAAAAATGCATTACCCACCTTTCCAAAAAACAGACCAGATCTTTGCCGCCTACCTCAACAAAGTGTCAATATGTTTTTGTTAGGACATTCTCATAAGAAAGTAGCAAATGCCGAAAACTTACTTAAACCAAGGAAAAGAAAAAAATAAATAACGCGTTACATTTCCAAAAATAGACCAGACCTTCTCCAAGGCACAACTGAATCTAAATAGGAAAATATATTTAGGTAAGTATAGTTAATCTCGGGTTTTATCCTAGTATTTAATATATATTTCCTTCCCTAGACTCTATTCTTTTTATTTTGTTAAATTTATACATAATTACTTTTATATATGCCAGGTGCTTATATATTAAAATTCAAAACTCAAATATATTTTATGGTTAAAAGAACATAGTCCTTGTCAACAAACTAAACCCTGATTCTAGATAAATAAATAAAAAATATTTAATAAATGCAGTATGATTTTATTTATTATACTTACTAAATGATCTTTTTTATATTTGTTTTATTTTCTGGGTATAGGAAAAATTTTCAAGTGTTTAGAAATAAGGGTTTTCTACGAGCCGCCGTTAAAAACTGTTTCTAGAAAAGCCTGCGTGAAGTAAGTACTTCCCATACTCATTTAGGTAAAAAAAGCTAGAATACAACAAGTTATACTGTACTTAGTGCTGAAAGAAGCTCCTTTTCATATCCAAATAATTCAAAAACATTTTGACAACAGCTCAATCTCCAAGAAAAACTATTTTATTTAGAGAAGTATTTTCCCACATTTTTGTTTCTACTAACTTTGCTTCGCATCGATTTCTAAATGAATCACTAACTATCTATTATGACCAACCACGATTCTTACAGAAACACATTTTACGTGGTCTAATGAAGATAAGCATCCACAGCATATTCAATTCCTTCGTTAGAAGTACATAGCCCCCGAGATAAAAAAAAGTTAAGCATGCAAAATATTTACAAAGAACACAAGATTAAAGATCAACGGATTACATTCTTACCCCTGCAGTCCTGGCAACATTAACACTCTGCAACCATGTCTCTCCTAGCAAATCATCAAAGAATGGCACTGCCTGAGGCGCCTTCTTTTCCGCAATATCCCTAGCTAAACTTAAAGCGACCCTCCGTAAGCAAAGCAGAGGTTCTACAACTCTTACACTCTCTTGCACCACCTTAATCCTCAACTGCCACTCGTTCGACAATTTGGTCATTATGGATTTGGCGTAATTTTGATCATTGGGCTTTAAAAAGAGATCGAAAAGAGTCTTCTCTAGCTGTTCTATTTCATTAAGGCAATGAAGGCGGGTTATGTAGCTATAGCCATGATGGTAAGCACCCTCTTCTAAACTGGCAGCTCCAAAGGAATCGACTTGCTGCATTTTGATAGATTCTAGAGTTTCCTTAAATTCATTTCTCTCGCCTAAAACAAATATAAAAAACATTAAAAGAACTACCTGTTTTAGCTTTAAAAAGGCAACGTGAAGAGTGCCGAATAAAAATATACTTCATGGAAGAACCCGTAAAACAAAAGAAATAATTCTGAAAAACGTTGCGCATTTTGGTACCCAACATTTTTATGTTTTAAAATTTCATGCCGAGGACTCACAGAGAGGCTTAGTTTTTTCTTTCTTACATTTTCTCCTGGCTTCAAGCAATAAATATCCTTCCATGTAAAATAGCATTTTCTGATGTCATCACTTACAAATAAGTATGGTACATCACTGGAAGGACCAAAACATTTTAAAAAGAAACACGAATCCTTAAACCTAATAAAATAAGTTCGATTATGCCATCTATGGTGAAGAAACGTTAGGTATAAAATCGAAAAATCCTATTTTGTCGATATGAAAAAATGACAATATCAAAGTAATTCTTTATTTAGGATAAATGCTAAAACTTACATTTTTAAAGCATAAAATTCTAAATATTATAGACTACCCTAAACTAGTTTGAGCAACCATACCTTTATGTTCCTTATCAGGTTTTAAAATTGATTCTTAAATAAATAATCTTTAAGTTATTTTTAAATTTTTTATAAGATATCTGAGACTTTATAATAAATGGTAGTTTTTTATAATGAATCGACCCTTTATGAAAAATTGGCTTATAAGCAACCACTTTAAAAACATAATTAAAATTAAGGTTGTGTCTTGTTTGGTAATTATGTTTTTCACAGTATTTAATTATAAATTTTCTTAGATTTTCGGGCAATAAATTATTTTTTATTTTATAAATAAAAATTTGAACTAAATAAAAAAATTAAACATTTAACCATTCTAATTTTCCTTAACATTAAAGTAATTTTTGTATATTTATCACAATTTAGTAAAATCCCCATGACTTTGTTTTTATTAAAATTTGTAATTTATAAAATAATTCTTCGTTTGCTAAATACAAAAATGTAGATCCATATAGAAAAAGTGGATAGATAATTATAAATAATTTTTTTGGAGGAAAAACTTAAATTTGGAGAAATTCTTTTAAAATATCTAATTTTACCAGCAATTTTACTAATAGTCCTTTCAAAATGTAAGTTAAAATTTAATCTATCATCTATAATTATGCCTAAATATACAAGTTATTAGTGTTTAAATTTGTACCCAAAATCATGCATTTTGATTTAGATAAATTTAATTTTAATTTATTTACTTTAAGCCAATTTGATAAAAACATTTAGATCTTAATTAATTGTCTTTCACGTTGTGCATCACACTTCTCATTGTGGTCACGAAAAGTTATTTTTAACACCTTAGTTTTACCACACTTTAATTACTGCTCAACAATTCTGTT
Source organism: Kuschelorhynchus macadamiae (assembly GCA_030620095.1). Classification (NCBI taxonomy): domain Eukaryota; kingdom Metazoa; phylum Arthropoda; class Insecta; order Coleoptera; family Curculionidae; genus Kuschelorhynchus; species Kuschelorhynchus macadamiae. The sequence goes on from JAUTXW010001365.1 coordinate 1,212,571, forward strand.
TTTGTTAAATTAGAATGAAATTGATAAATTACAAAAAATGCAAAATCGAGCAATGCGAATTATTTTAAGGTGTAATAGGTATACACCAATTAGATCAATGCTTGAATGCTTACAGTGGCTGCCAGTGATCGAATACATACGGTTTAATGTTTTAGTCTTTATTTTTAAAATAAAAATTGGTCATTCTCCACCTTATTTGACATGCAAAATAATTTATAACAGTGAAATACATTCGTACAATACCAGACAAATAAACAATTTCTTTATAGCTCCAAAAAATAAAAAAGTGGACAGAACACTATATTTTATCGAGGTTTGGATATGTTTAACAAATTGCCTGAGGTAATTAAACAATGCCAAACCATTTCAATGTTTAAATCGCAACTTAGGAATCACATGATACTGCAGTACAATCGGCAGGTTCTGTAATGATTTTTATATGTGTATGTTGGTTTTTATGTATGTACCTACCCCCTAAAATGTTTGTTGTTTTTTTTTGTAAAGCATCTTACTTAAAACTTTAATTTTAATTGGTTGTATTAATATTTGTTGTTTGTGTGTAATCTTTTCCAAAAAACGTTTTATTTGACATTATATTACTTAAATTAGTTAACATATATAACTTATTGACATGTAAAACTTAAATTGTTTGTAATAATAATTAATTATTGTGGTTATTAGTTCTTTGAGCTAAATAAATAAATATATAAAAAAAATTTAATTAGTAAAATCTTGTGCTGCTAATACGTTTCTATCTTGTATATAAATTAATGTGTCATCAGCAAATAATTGAATACAGTAATGTTTTAAAATTGATGAAATATCATTTCTATACAGAATAATAAGTAATGGGTCCAAAATACTACCTTGAAGAACACCTATATCAATATATTTATCATTCAAAATTTTACTTGATACTCTTGTTTTTTTGATATCTGTTATTCAAGTAGTTTTTGAACCAATTTAGCACATTATCCCTTATTTGTATTATTTATTTAATAATATTTCCCGGTTAATGATTTCAAAAGACCCTTTAAAGTCTAAAAAAGTGCTATTATTGGTTCATTCATTGCCAATCTCCTTCTCCATTTTTCAGCAACGAACTGCAGGGCTGTTTCGGTCGAGTATATTTTCCTAAAACCAGTTTGATGTACCAAAATGTTATTTCATTTATAAATTCCACAGTGTTCATATACTACAGACTCTATTAATTTTTCAATGTCCCACAATACGTTTACCAGCCTCATTTCATCAAATCTTTTAGAGTTTTTTACTTTAGGAATCGGTGTTACATATGAGCACTTGAATTTTTCGGGAATTACACCATATTTTAAACTAAAATTTACCAAATATAATAGTGGATATCCAATGGTTTCAAAGGTTTCTTTAATTAATCTTTGTATTTCGTTATAATTATATATAATTAATTATATAATTTTCATTTGAATTTACATCTAATATTTTTCTTTTTAAGTTGTTCAGTGATGTTTCACAAAATGATTTAAATATATTTGTACTAATAACATTAAGTTTTTCAGCTATTGCCAACGCACTGGTTTCTTTGCCATCTTGAAAAATCTGGTTTAACTAAACTTTTTAAGGTTTTTCACATTTTCTCACTATTGCCTTTATTACTATCAATTTTGTTCTAAAATATGTTTTCTTTTCTTAAAGTTCCTACAATTAAAAGAAACCACTTTCATATATATTTACATGATTACCGAACAGCGCATTTTATATAGGGCATTGTGTATGTGTATAGTGTCATATCTACTCCTCTTCTGGGTAAACATTCAGTTAAGTTAATCAGTAATTTTAATACGATCGGAGGCATTATTAGTATTATTTTTCACTGCCGAAGACGAATTTAAATACCCAAATTAAGAATTGTGCTTCTCAAGAATCTATAGAAGGAAATCTAAGAAAAAACAAAAAAAAGATTTCTAGGGCAAATCGTAGTTTAATTGTATTAAAATGTATTTTCATTGCCCATGTAAAAAGTATCATAACTGAGTATTAGTACCTCAGTACCTAATCGAATTTTAAGTTTTTGAGGCATCCTGCAATAGAAAATACATTTGAAAGTGGAGTAGATAATTCATTTACTTTATTAACCCACAAAAAAATCAGCTAGAACATCAGATCCGCGGATGGCCCATGTCGATGGCTGATGCATGGATGTAAATAATTTTGGAGATTTTAGGTAAAAACCATTTGCACGATAATTTAAAAACAAATATGAAAAACGTTTTTCCAAATTAATATTTTATTCTCCATTACTTTGATAAAAATTGGAAAATTCCATGACATTTCCACGTATTCCAGACTGGTCTGAAACCTGTAATTTAATTTTCCATCCTTGAATCTAAAACTCCAAAAAATGTTAAACAGCATATTATAAGAAAGTGTACCTACCAATGAGATAATTGGCCACCGGAGTAATATAGCTTAGACAGTATAGAAACTAGAACGATGCTGATTGATTTGGTATAATGACAGGTACCAGATAAAATAGTGACTGTCATAAGTATCATAAAATAATCATACTTCAACCAAACTAGAAACTAAAGGATGAAAAAAAGAAATGCCATTCCTACCTTTTCTAATACACACCAAACTCTTGCCAACCTGCACTCCCCAGCCTCTGTTATCATTGGATTTCCTAAGCAAATTTTCCAAATCATCGTATGATCCCAATCTCCAAAGCGCTTCTGCTTGCATTTCCAACAAAGCATTTCCGAATTCGGGCTGCAGTTCTAAAGCTCCTTCTGCACAATTTAACGCAGTATTTACTTTATCCAAATCAAGGTAACATTGTAGCAAGCCCTAAAAATTACGTACATATTTTAAATATGTTTACGGATCTCTTAATTTATCAAGCAATAGCAAAAACTAGAGTTAAAATTTAAATTTCACGTCACTTTGGTTGTCTGAAAAGGTTAATTTTTCATTGGAGACCAAGTTGATACAATTATTGTGCCTCTTCGAAATTAAAGCTAATTTACAATAATGTTAGTTTAGTCATTTACGTACGTATGTAATGTTTCATATCATAATCAGATTTTGTGATTTTTGAATAATAATAATAATAAGACAGTTTTATTATTAATAAAGGTATTGTTGGTTTATTGAAGAAAAAAATTAAAAGTTGTACTAAGATCGAGGTAGTCACATACATAACCATTTTGTGTCTCAACTTTTTCAACTTAGTTATATAAGATTATCAAAATTGTAAAAAACAAATTTTATTTATTATTTGGCACGCAATGAATCTATAAAACCCAAAAAATGTAAGGTATTTCCTTGTTACGGTTGTACACGTAAAATAGAGATAAATCACTGAGGTGTTAAAAAAACTAAAAAGATCTAAGAATAGCTAGACACTGTTAATTAAAAACTCTTTTCGGCAACCATTTTATGGATTTTCTTAAAACGTAAGATTTGTGGAAATTACATCTAATTTTTGCAACGAAGTCAAAAATTAACGATTTGCTTATTGCTCTTCGCGATCTAGCCCTGCCTTTTTTAGGGAAATATATTAGTGGATTAGACACATACACACACATCCAAAAATACTGAAAACCAACAAAAATAAAACATAAAAATTACAAATAACGAAACATCTTTAATTTAGCTTACACTGCATATGTTCGAAATTATTATTTATGAAAATCTACAAATAATTCACTATTTACCTGTATATGCTGTAATTTTAAAGGTCTAGGCATATGTTCATAAACAGCAGCAGCGTCATTTAATTTGCCAGATACCTCTAAAGATAGAAGTTTCTGTTCCAATGAAGGCTCATCTTGTTGTAGCGGTTCTACTCCTAACACTCCATCAGGTTCGTCTAACTGGGCATATATCTTAAAAACAGAACAGAAAGAAATTCGAATATACAATGTAAATTAGGAAAAAGAAGGTAATCTTAAATATCTTGATAAAATATATCATTGCATTTTACCTCTCCTAAAAATTGTAAATTTACAGAAATTTGATCAGGATTTTCAGTTATGTAATCTTCAAGGTACATCAAAGCTCTAGGATACTCTCCGCATTTGTAGTTGCACTTAGACAAATCCAATTTACAGAATCTCTGTAAAAATCTGAAGTAATATAAAATAAATTCAAGATTACTAACCAAGTGAAGGTAATATACATTTGCAGAGTAGTTACAAGCTAGAGTGTCAAATTAAATAAAATACAATTTAAAAGGTATAAGCAACACTGAACCATTCCCACCAAGAAACAGTCACAATTCAATTAGTTGAAAGATTATAGAAATAATAATTACGTTTTAGTAGGCATTTCTACTTCCCAACGACAATTATTTAATAAATTACCTTTTAATACTCTGATAATTCCTATCAGATGCTGCACTCACGCCTTTATGCCACTGCCATTCCCTCAACCATCGATTCAGGAAATCGAGCAGAATAAATACGATTTTAGTACACTTAATTTGCTTTTCTTCTTCTCCAGTGATTTCACGAGCTGTAGGAGTTACGCCTGGTATAGGTAAAGGCCGATTCTAAAAAAACGTGGTTCCGAATATAGAAATATCTTTTCTATATTTTTAAACGTCACTTATTATTTTTCACCATAAAAAGGGGTTTATAAACAAACATGAAATTTTAACGCCTTTTTAAACATTTTATTAGGACATTTTGTTTTCCAATAGCATTCACATCAAAATATATTACCAGTTTATCCCTATATCCTTAGATTAAGATAAGCCTATATGACACCTGATTTTTCTACAAAATTCAAAGTCAGTTAGCTAAGTAACATTAAATAGTTTATCAAGTCGCGATTTGGTACTGCCAAATGACATTTTTACCAAAATGTTACCAGTTTGTTCCCAATCACCCTTTTGAGAAAAATGTATGTTTATCGGGTAGTTTTTAGGTTTGAAAGAAAAATATGTATTTTTATGTCATCTGGGAGCCTTGATCTGTAAAACATTCTCCGAAGGTGCTTTTTTCACGATTACAATATTTCCGTCTAAGGTAAGTAAAAACATTAAATTTAAGTATACTATCAGGTTCCAAAATTGTATCCAAATACTCAAATCCTTTTCCGTTACAACAATTTAGTATTTTTTATCAGGCTGAAATAGTTTTTTTCTTTATGTTAATTTACCTTATTTTTATCTGTTGTAATTTAGGGACCTAGTACGTAAGTTTTAACTGTCTAGCTATTCAATCCATTTATTTAATTATTTATTTTCAACATTCCCAAGTTCATTACAGGGAATTCTAACAATACTAATATTATAACAAAATAACAATTAAGAATAATATTAAATAACAAAAAAAATAATATTAACACAGTCAAAATTATTTTTTCTTTAAATTACGTTTCGATAAAAAATGTTTTTTTACTTCCTTTTTAAATTTTATTAAAGTTTTTATTCTGCGTAAATGTGTTGGTAATTGATTATATATTAATATACCACTATATAATAAAGACTTTTTTACAAAATTGCTTCGAATATCAGTTGTATTTAATAAATATGTCTTTTTTCTAAATCTATATTGGATAATTTATCTTTTGTAAGTATTGAATGAATGAAAATGCATGTTTTTATCTTATAAATATTGTTAGTATCTAAATAGCCAAATTTTGTATATAACTGTATTGTTGATTCTAGGAAAGGAAGTTTATGTATATATTTAATAATTTTATTTTTTAAACAACATAAATATTCCAATTTTGAATATATTAATGCAAAATAAATACTTTTCATAAATTTTAATGGTATATTACAACGAATTTCTACTAGAGGAGATATACTTTTTCTAAGATATTCTATATGATTCCGCCAAAAATAATTTATTGCAGTTTACCGAAACTGTATTAGAAATGACAAATAACTGAATATTTTATCAAAAATACAGTTTTTACAGACCGAATTGATCCATTTTTTTATTGACAAGGTCCTACCAGTCCCAACTATCTTAATCATTTGCAACAGCAAATTGTTCCATAATCTAATAGACTCGCTTTGGTTCTCACAAGGTGGCTATCCTCTTCATCTTTGTGTGCAGATTCAATAATATTATACAACTCAAGTTATGACATAGCGAAGAGTATACTGGGACCAGCCCGATTTCCTGATCTATCCTTCAATGATTTTTTTCTACGGGGACATGTTAAATCTTTTAATTTAATCTTAAATCTACATGGCTGAACTATCATATTTCTATTATAGCTTTAACGACGAACCTGGTGTTAACCCGATGCAGTTCCACCAAGCGGTACCGAATATTGCACTGAGTATCTTAAATTATAGGAACATTGCAAGCGTGGCTTACAACCTGGCTGGTCATGGCTGTTTTCACAGATGAATTGTCTTTTTGGCCAATATGTTTTTTGGCTAATTTGTTTTTCGGTCAATTTGTTTCTCGGCTAATTGTCTTCGGCCAGTTGACGGAATCTCTTTATTATTACATACGTAAGTAAAGAAAAATCGGTGTATCCGAAAATATATCTGTAATTACATAAGTTCTTGGCGCATGGGTATAATCAGGCCAATATTCTGGAAAAATTGAGATTAAAAATAGGTAATTATTTTAAGGTTATACCTGATACGCTAAATAATTTCAGAGTAGGTTTATGACAGACTGCTTTAGTGTTTAGTTTAAGAAGAGAGTCTACTTTATTTTAGCATTTGGGAAACATATTTTTCATTTTCATAGATTAAATTTTATAAATATTTTTTAATTTTTAGGGAAAATTCTATTTATACTGTCTTTTTTTCCTCTTTTTCATGATCTGTCTGTCTACCCAGATGATGTTTTTTTCCTAACGACCCCAACATTTTTTTTCTTTGGTTCCAAGAACTAAATATATATACATTCTGGATAATTATTAAAATTTTCCCAAAAAATGTCAACAAGAAACACACAAACCTATTCGTGTTCAATAAATAACTACATCAAAACGCGAAGTGAAGTGTTTAACATTAACTGTTAAATAAAATCGAGGCATAACCAAATTTTGTCCGCACATTTTCTATGTTCACACTAGCTTGCCGCATTCTTTTATTCAGTTTTATAAACAGTAACGTTAATTCTACCAATTTATATGGCTCTGTGTGAGTTGTCATAATAATTGCTACCTACTAGTTTTTTTTGCGAAGGCCACAACAAAATGAAAAATGCGATAAAGTCAACTTCAGACCTACAAACCCTCCTCGATATTCCTTTACCAGCAGAAGATACAGACCCCTGTAGAAAACAAAAGCATAAAGAAAAAAAATTACGACATATAATTAAAATCTATCGTTTTTTTTTACATCACAAAGTATCCTAAATTATAATAATGGCAATGACGTACCAAAAAGAAGCATTCTTCTAAACGCCCTTCCTCTCTCTCCCATGATGCAAGACAACACGACCGAACTTTTTTGTTTTGGGCTGTGTGGTAAATGTTCATTTACACACAAGTAGTGAAGCAGTCAAATGACAATATCAGAAGAATACTTTGCTTTATTCAACAAAATGTACTATTATTAAAATGTATATAAAGCATTATAATTATTGGGTTTGTTTTGATTATCAACATTTCTTTTTGGAATCTTATTAATTTAATAGCCACTATTATATACCTATTGAAGTGCGTACTCTCCTATCCGCCCTACTGTTTTGGGTATGCCACGAATAATAGAATTAGGTATAAATTAAATAAATTATGAAATTAAAAAATATATATTAACAGGACACACTTACATTTAAGATTTTAGCATCAATAGTCCTCTTGGTATTGAAACTATTCAATATCGTAGCAAATTCCGTATAACCTCTTTCATTATTATCGTTTAACCCCTCAAGCAACGAATGGAGTAAGATATAAGGTAAGAAATGCATCAGCACGCGTTTGTCTAACTTCATGCTGGGAAAACAACTCTGCAAAAGAGATCTCCTTTCTCCAGGCAAGGTACTTATCAGACTTGATGTCCAGCTGAAAAAGCAATTCACTGTTTATTATTACAAATTTTGGAACAAAAATTTTTCATGCAATTTTAGTCAAATCAAAAAAATAATCATGTAATTTCGTCGGCGGGTACAATATAAAAATTAGCGATCCTGGTAAAAACATGCGACTAAAAAACGCCCGTTGGAAGTAACACTTCAATTGGTTAGTTTCAAATCAGTTTTATACGCGGAAAATCTGACGTTCAGTTTTCTGACTTCTTGACTCCATCGTAAGTAATTTCCAGTTTTAAATTTTTTACGACGTGAACTATAAAGGACATATTTAGGTGTTTAGAAATGCTTCGAACTTGGAAACGATCACTTTCACACGGGAAATGTATAATATTTTTCCTAAGACCACAAAGAATCTTTAGTAAGTCCTTTATTTTTATTTGCATTTTCGTGCTAGTATTAAAAACTGTTTTGGCACTAGCTTTGAAAAACTGAGTAATTGCTTTGATTGTAAATTAAATCAGTTAAAGTAGGTTTTACCGTTTCAAATATCTTTTGACCCACTATCTTTCACACAATACTGTATTTTTCAACCCACGTGTTAAGCAAAAGTATGTTCAAAATTCAACAGGCATGTTCTAAGTTAACAGTGCTTTTTTGTTATAAGTGGTAGTAGAAAAAAGTATATGTATGTACAGAAACTTTAAAAACTTTGGAGAGCAAGGGGCAACCCGGCTACGCCAGTGGACCTGGATCTAATATTAAGCAAAGGTTTAGAATTTATTATAAATCGCACTTGGACAAACTCGTTGCAGCCTAATATTTTTGGACCAACTCCTCGAAAAAACTATTTAAAGACAGCGTACAGAGCGAGATTGGCAAAAACCCGAGTGGGATTTTCTGAATTTTGATATTTTGATGCATGTTACGTGATCAAATAGTGGGCAAATATAAATTAAATCTGAAATTACGGTATTAATATTAACACTCGGCGGTCTATAAAAAGTTTCAACAAAGGTTTAGAATACAGATGCATTTTTATAAAAAGATTTTCCAAACGAGGATTTATTTCGAAAAAATCTACTACAGTGTGGTGGATGGACATAGCCTGACGCTCCAGCAGAGTTTAAAAAATATTGACATGTGATAATGAAATTTTTGGAATAGAATTTAGTTTTTTTTTTAAATCAATATTCATCATACAATATGCAATATTCAAAAAACTCTGTTTCGTGGCTGCATATAACTCCATATAAAAAGATTTCAATAAATCAAGCAATTAGTTAAGATTCCTACACCCACAGCCTACACTTTACATCTCTGAGTATGCGAATTGTCGAAACCATTCATTAGACACCCCATTTTATTTTCAAAAAGTCATACCACTAGTTCGGAACCATGGCATATCAACATTAATATACTTTTTTTTATGTGTTATTAGACAATTATTAAGAGTGAAAAGGTCAGCCTACTTCTTCTGGCGAACCCCAAAGGACCTCGAATTTGCTAGACTTGCGCTATGTTATCTTAGACATGGATATCTACGCCTGATATCGACGGCATTTCGGATAATGGACGAAATCATAATGGTTAATAATTTGAGATTTTTTTCTCAGTCTGCAGGCGCTGAAGATGAATTTGAATCAGGGATTCTGTGCGGAAAGTGCAGAGCGGAAGTCTAGTTGAAGTTCTCAATTCGAATCATAATGAAAGTAACCATTTCACCCTTAAGAGGAATATTCAGCCCCAAATTCGCCATTTTATTTTTTGCACTTTATCCTGCAATTTAACCACTTATTAATTTCAATATCTATTTCCTTCAATGATATAAAATGTATGTATATTTTAATCAAAACTTCAATTGGAGCAGCCCAGACGACGCAAAATTCTTGTGGTTTGGGTGTGGTATTTATTAAAACACATTAATTTTACCTGTTTTAGGAAATAGTCATTAAAGATAAAAATTGTGGAAATTTGTTGAATTTTAGGAAGAACAAAGTAAAACCTCAATATTATCAAAAAAAAAAATGAAACAGTGGTTTTGGGATTGAATTATTGAATAGTCCTTTTAATAACATAGAACGAAAGCTTTCACGGCTGAGGTCAATTAAGAAATCATGGTTCTTGGGATTAGACCGTGTCAAAATGGAATCACTTTCCGACGTTTCGCCTTCGATTGCACGAGGCATCTTCAGGGATCTTCACTTCACGAGATCGGAACACTGAATGAGCTCGGAGAGATCTCTATTAATATTGTTAGGATGCTTATAAATTTCAATAGATTCTCTAATTTTGCGTTTATAGAGTCCCGAAACAGATGCAAGAACTTTGGTTTCTTTTACATTTATGACATGCCCAGTAGAATGTTGGTGTTCAGATACAGCAGATTGTACAATTTGTTTCTTTCTGATACATCGTTCATGTTCCTTAGGCCTAGTCGATATGGATCGTCCACTTTCTCCAATATAAACATCACCACAGGAACAAGGAATTGCATATACTCCTTCCGTTTGAAAAGGAATAATGTCCTTTGGCGACCTCAAACATTGTCCAATTTTCCTGTGTGTGTTGAAGATTGTACGTATGTTGGACCGGCGAAGTAACCTTGCAATCTTGTCTGTGGTTCCATGTATAAATGGAAGAACTACATTTGCTATCGGTAATTCCTTATTAGTATCATTTCGTGGAGTAGGATTATTATATTTTCTAATTGATCGTCTAATATCATCAGTGCAATATCCATTCCCTTTAAGAGGGAGCACTGATGATATTAGACGATCAATTAGAAAATATAATAATCCTACTTCACCAAATGATACTAATAAGGAATTACCGATAGGAAATGTAGTTTTTCCATTTATACACGGAACCACAGACAAGATTGCAAGGTTACTTCGCCGGTCCAATATACGTACAATCTTCAACACACAAGAAAAATGGACAATGTTTGAGATCGCCAAAGGACATTATACCTTTTCAAACGGAAGGAGTATATGCAATTCCTTGTTCCTGTGGTGATGTTTATATTGGAGAAACTGGACGATCTATATCGACTAGGCTTAAGGAACATGAACGATGTATCAGAAAGAAATAAATTGTACAATCTGCTGTATCTGAACACCAACATTCTACTGGGCAAATCATAAATGTAAAAGAAACCAAAGTTCTTGCATCGGTTTCGGGACTCTATAAACGCAAAATTAGAAAATCTATTGAAATTTATAAGCATCGTAACAATTTTAATAGAGATACGGGCTTCAGTCGAGATCATACGTGGAAACCGATCGTTACACCGAGTCACGCTTTGGTAAACACAGGTCGACTATAAATAGCCGGCTGGGTCTCTCCGAGCTCATTCAGTGTTCTGTTGTCGTGAAGTGAAGATCCCTGAAGATGCCTTGTGCAATCGAAGGCGAAATGTCGGAAAGTGATTCCATTTTGACTCGGTCTAACCCAAGAACCATGATTTCTTAATTAGTCCTTTCAATAATTTAAAAATCCTACAAAAAATAGTAATTAATTCAGACGTAAAATAACCAATGATTTCAAAATGGTAAATTTTTAATATATCCAACTTACTTATATAACCAAGCCTGAAAACTAGATCCATCACTACTTCCATACAATGGGCAAGGGTACCCAATAAAATTTTCCACACATATGTATTTTGATGAAAGAAGAGGTGTCATGACTTCTCTATGCGCTTCTGAAAATTTTTTCCACATAAAATTCCTTGAACTGGATTCAATTGGAGATATTTCATACGTTTTTAAAATTTCCTGGATAGCAAGGGCAACCCTGTCGGTATTCTAGAAGAAAAAAATATTACAATAGTACATAAAAAAATAAAATCCATAACGATAAAATTAAATTAAAAAAACTAGATACATGGAATGAAATCGCATTTTCTATACGCAAGAAGGCGGCGAAGAAAAAAAATAATACGCTGTCCATTAATGAACTGAAACTTTAAATCTGCTGGTAATTCCGAACCAGCCACAAGCGACGGGGTTTTTCTAAGTGAATTTCTTGTAATTAGCCCAACTACGTACAATTACAGCAGCAGATGTATTTCGTTATCGTCGAATGCAGCATTGCCTTGACAATATTTATTTTTGCCTTTTGCTAGCGAGCTACATCAGCCTTAAAGAGTACTGGTGGCTCAGAGTATGCTGCGTTGTGCTTACTGACTAGATATGATCACGGTGCAATCACGGTTCGGGCTTTGCTGGCTATATGTATACCCACCCTTAGGCTCTTGTGTGTGTGTATAAATTCAAACTACTTTCAGTAGATGGCCAAAAAGTTCTTACCAAAAAGCAGCCAATACCATCTTTACCATACAAAATAGAAGAAATATTCTTAACACCAAAAAGTTCTTTATTCTCCGAGTATACACGCTACAGCAGCCATGTCAAACATGCGGCCCAGTGAGCATTATTCTGCGGCCCAAATCAGTTTTGAAAATAGCCAGATAATGCAGCCTGCGAACAAGTTGAAAACCGTTTTTGAAAGCGCGCGCCGCTGCAACAACGATTGGTATAATAAAATGTACAATTGTACATAGTGCCATCGATGTTTCGGAGGATCAACTACACATACTCAACCTAAAAACCTAAATCCAAACGTTATCTGGCTTGTTCCATGAAATTCGCAAAAACACAGATGACGCTATCTGAGCATTCTGGAAAGAACTCGAGAAATCACAATCCCTATATAAGCCGTGTTCGATTGAGTTTAGTCGTTCAGTGTTTAGTCAGTTATGAGTCAGTTGCGATAGAGTTTCGAGTTGAGTTGCGCACTTATTGTTACAACACTTAACAGTACTTATTATAATTTATATCGGATACAGTTTTTAACATGTCTCTTTCAAACCCAATTGGAAGTAAGAGGAAACTTGTAGATAAGCATTGTATCTTTCAAGAGAAGTGGGAATTAGAGTTTTTTTGCTGTGAAGTGAAACAAAAAAAGTATTTGTTTGATTTGTAATAGTACAGTCGGTGTCCCAAAATTATATAATATAAAACGTCACTATGCTATTCATAAAACTATTTTTGACAAGTATACAGGTATGGTCAGAAACGAAAAGTTAAATAAGTTAAAATCACGGTTGAAAGATCAGCAGCTTAGGTTTACACGTCCAAAGCAAGAAAATGAATCTGTCCTTCAAGCGAGCTGTTGGAGTTGATCGCGAAACACTCAAAAACATTTGTTGAAGGTGAATTTATAAAAGAGTGCCTTGAAAAGGCCGCGGAAATTGTAAGTCCCGGGAGCATGAAGGCATTTCAAAATATATCCTTGTCCCGGAATACTGTCGCTGAAAGGGTTACTGAGTTGGCTGCCAATATAAGTGATCAGATAAAAACAAAATCAGACTCTCTCAGTGCATTTTCTATAACCTGTGACGAAAGTACGGATGTCTGTGGTGTGGCGCAACTTGCTGTTTTTCCTCGTGCGATTGATGCAGATATCAATGTGTATGAAGAATTACTGGAATTAGTACCATTGCATGATACAACAACTGGGAAGGATATTTTCAATGCTGTTTATGGACTTCTGCAAAAGTACAATTTAGATTTGTCAAAACTGTGTTCCGTTGCAACAGACGGAGCTCCTTCAATGACTGGAGTAAAAAATGGCTTCGTTAAAATATTACAGACAAAGACCAGAGAAACGGGCAGTGACAAACCAGATTTTCATTATATTCATTGTATAATCCACCAAGAAGTGAAAAAAATTAAAAACTTCATAAGGTCACGAGGCCTTAATCAGCGACAGTTTTCTGCATTTTTACGTGATTTTGAAAGTGAGCACACTGGTTTATCATATTATGCAGAGGTGCGATGGCTTTCGTGTTCTGTGGTACTCTACCGTTTTTGGAAACTCAAAGAAGAAATACGCGTTTTCATGGAAACAAAAGGGGAAGATGTCAGTTTATGCGATCTACCATTTTTACGCGATCTACCATTTTTACAAGATCTTTCATTTATGGTAGATATCACAAAAGACTTGTCGGGCTTAAATACGAAATTGCAAGGACCACGTCAAGTTATTAAAGATATGCATGATCATGTGAAAGCTTTCAAGTGTAAGATGATGTGGGAAAAACAGTTAGCAGAGGATAATATGTCACATTTTCTGACTTGTAATGCATATCAGGAAAGCACATGTATCCCAATATCACACAAAATATATTCAGAGGAAATGAGAAGCCTTCTGGCAGAATTTGAGAAGCGTTTTCAAGATTTTAAGACTTAAGAAAACAATTTTTCTCTATTTACTGGTCTTTTCACTATCGATATTGATAAAGTTCCCCCTCACTTGCAAATGGATGTAATTGAGATTCAGTGTCAGACCCATTTAAAACAACAATTTGATAGTGTTGGTACATTCGAATTTTGTAAGTACTTGCCTGTTCAATACCAAGAAATGAGAAAATTTGCCTGTAAAATCCTGTTAATGTTTGGAAGTACCTATAAGTGTGAACAACTATTTTCTTTGATAAAAGGGAACAAATCTCTCGCAAGATCACGATTGACAGACTTACTCTTGGACGCAGTTTTAAAAGTTATTTCCGCCGATAAATTCGCGCCACGAATAGACAACTTAATTAAAGACAAAAGATGTCAAATATCTGGCAAAAGAATTTAATGTTTGTAGTTTTTTGTAATGTCCATTTTATTGAAAATTTAATAAACAGACTTGTCCTATAATAGTACTTTTTACACTTGTCAAGCATTCTATACGAAATCTATCTCAACAAAAAGCTGCTCGTCTGCAGTTTGTGCAATTGTTTTCTCCTCCCTTTTGTACTTCTATAACAACGGTAACCATAGCAATCATAAAAGGATCACTAAACATTTCGGTATGTGGTGGTGCGGTGAAAATAACCCTCTTACTACATAACCTATAATAAAGCAATAAAGATACAGGCTAATCCGTTAATCTATAGCAACCACACGGCTACCCAAATCGTTTAAAAGAATATAGAAAATTTGGATTTTCTCAAGTTCTGCTAAAAAAATTGCAAAAAAAATAGAAATTGATCCAGTATTCCCAGCATCTCACTCACTTAGAATTAGAAAAAAATTCAAATTAATTACAAAGTGAGGGATGAACCAATACAAGATCAACTAAAAAAAATTGGAAGTTGATTTTTTTCAACTACATTTTAGATAACTGTATAAACTCAACAGAGGAACCATTTTTACAACTGAGCAGTCACGAAAAATAATAATAATAATAATAATAACGTTTATTATTTACCACATGTATACTTATATAAAAACAAAATTAAAAATCACAAATATAAGGCAAATAAAAGCACACATTTCAGACTTCTGAAGTCCAGATTCTGTTCTACCAATGCGGCTACAAACTATTATTAAGACATTTTGGCAAGTAGCTAGTTAATAAAAAAACAACAATAAATGCTACAATATTAAAAAATGAAGACACGAAAGGAAAGAAGGGAGAAAGAAAAGGAGAGAAGAACAAGAAGGAAGAGTAAGGCTGCGAGTAATTTAAATGCTATTGAGAATTAAGTAATTGAGTAATGGAATAATGTTTCTTTTAAAACTTTGTAATGACGTAGAAATTTGTAATAAATCTGGATAACATCAAATAAGAAAATGATTTTATTTTTTTCTAATTACTTTCACTGGAAAGTGACTCTCTATTATTTCCTCACACTGGTTTTTAAGTACCTACGAACCATTTTTAGGAGTAATTGTGGGCGCCTTCCTAAATCAAAATTAAATAGAAATATATTGTAAATACTCCGTTTCTATGAGTTAAAGTTTTATTTTGGTTTCTATCGTGTTTTATTACACACATATTTCCAGATTACCTCTACAGAAAATGTTTTGCACCAGTTCGAAAGCTTTCATGGTTGAAGTGAATTAATTTCTATTAATTTAATTAATTCCTACTATGCATTTTCACGAATCTTCACCACACGAGATCAAAATATACACAAATTAAATGTTTTTTCATCTTGTGTGGTGAAGATCCCTTGTCTAGAGCGAAACGTCGCAAAGTAATACCAATCTGACATGGTTTAAACCCACGAACTATATTTTCTTAATTTTAGAATAATTTTAAATAAATTGACAATAAAGACCATTAAAAAAGTTATATAATTTGCAAATAATTTTCAAATTAGAAAGTACAAACTAATATATTTCCGTTAGATTAATTATTACTCACCCTGGCATTTTTATCTGTTTGGAATGCTTTTATAAGTTCATTCAAGACGCTTTCAATAAAGGCATCCTCATTTATAAAAAATATAAATGACTGATTGTCTTGAGTGTATCTACAAAAAAATAGGGTTCACAGAAAAAAAAACTAATTTAGCAAAAATATGGTAGTTATTATTAGTGAGTTAAAGTAATTCTGATAGCATATCCTAAAACAAGACCATTATAAAAAAAATAATTTGACAATGTTCAAAAAACCAATAAAATTATAAAAAGGTACCCAAAAAAAATAGTATATTGTAATCGAAATAAAATGTATATGTATTTTTTCAATAAGATATGGATCTAAATATAAAACATTTGCTGCCTGTTACCGATTATTTTTATTTAAAACTTCTTATGATAAAATATAATTATCATAACAATATTAATTCGGTTCTTATAAAAATATATGTTAACGGCTAAAAAATAATTAAGAAAATGCTATTTATTATACAGGGGTCCCCCGGAAAAGTAACACAATAGCTCGAAAACGAAAAATGATATCGAAATGCGGTTTCCACCAAATGGCTTAGCTTTACTCCGAGTTTTTTTCTTGTCAATGTTGCCAAATTTTCCCATGTATCCTAGGATCGCAGAGAAATACCTATTGTTTGGGACTAAATTACTGTTTTATTTTAAATGGGACACCCTATATATTTTTATGGTCTTGGATAGCCTAACACTTCTTGTCAAAAATACATAGTTTGGGGATATTTATTTTAAGTTCTTAGATTTTAAAATTAACTTTGTAAATTCTTGCTTTGAAACTAATTTCAAATTTCTTTATTGCTACAAATACCTATTTTTTGGGACTAAACTACTGTTTTATTTTAAATGTAGCACCCTATATATTTCTATGGTCTTGGGTAGCCTGACACTTCTTTTCAAAAATACATAGTTTGGGGATATTTATTTTAAGTTCTTAGATTTTAAAATTAAATTTGTAAACTCTTGCATAATAATTAACCTTTCTTACATGAAATGTTGCTTCGTCTGGCGTTATTAATTACGCATTACGAAATTGTCTGTTTAAATCTAGAATTGTTTCACATGTGTATCTAGTATCTTTGTTTATAAGCGTGGGGATAAGTCGTTGAAATGTTTGAATTTTGTACGACTTAGATTTAAGAATCTTTAAAAGTCGCTCTACTTTTCGACGTCATCCATCGCTATACATTCTTCGTAGTTATGCGACACCATAACTATCAAGTGTGCTTCGGAACAAAAGTATGTAGACGTCGTCATGTCAACCATTAAAAATAAGTATGTATGTTTTAATTTCTTCGATTTTTAAAATGTTTAATCAAATTGAAAAAGCATTTTTAGTAATCACATATGCAGAAACGAAATCAATAACAATATCCAGACGCAGATTTCGTACAGTACACCAAAAAAATCCCCCATCCAGAAAGTCGATTTTGTTATGGGTGCAACGGTTTAGAGATACAGGCTCTTTGAAGAGAATCAAGCGACGTGACAATCGAGCAGACGTGCTACTGTACGAAGTCTTAGCTGTAAGGGAAATTTTAAGTAATAATAATTATAAAATATCTATTCGTAAAATGGCCAGCGCATTGATGATGTCGAAAAGTAAAGTAGAGCGACTTTTAAACATAATTAAATTTAAGCCATACAAAATTCAAACATTTCAACGAATTATACCCCACGCTTACGAACAAAGATACTACACATGTGAAACAATTCTAGATTTAACGAGACAATTTCCTAATGCGCAAATAATAATGTCAGACGAAGCCACATATCATTTAAACGGAAAGGTTAAGAAACATAATTGCCGCATATGGAGAGAGGAAAATCCGCGAGAATTTGGTCAAATTTGAAAGGGATTCGCCAAAAGTAAATGATTGGTGTGCGGTGTCGTCCACCAAGGTGTACGGTCCTTTTGTCTTTATAGAGAATACCCTCTTTGGAGCTAACTACACCGATATGCTAGAACTTTTCTTTTATCCGCAACTTAAAGAAGAAGGGATAATTAATGACATATATTTCCAACAAGATGGCGCTCCAGTGCATTATTCAAACATTGCGAAAAATTCATTGGATCGAGTTTTTCTAAGCAGGTGGATAGGCATCCTATACCGTGGGCTCCATATTCCCCAGATCTAACAATCCCAGACCTTTTTCTGTGGGGTTATGTGAATGAAGCGTGTTACAATCCTCTACCACGAAATTTGGAAGAACTTAAAATTAACATAAGAAATGTTATAGAATTAATTCCACAGGAAATGTTTCAAAACTCGTATGGAAATTTTCTCTATAGATTGACTAGGTGTGTGGAAGTTAATGAATCGCGCGCGCGCGCGCGCGCGCGCGCGCGCGCGCGCGCGCGCGCGCGCGCGCGCGCGCGCGCGCGCGCGCGCGCGCGCGCGCGCGCGCGCGCGCGCGCGCGCGCGCGCGCGCGCGCGCGCGCGCGCGCGCGCGCGCGCGCGCGCGCGCGCGCGCGCGCGCGCGCGCGCGCGCGCGCGCGCGCGCGCGCGCGCGCGCGCGCGCGCGCGCGCGCGCGCGCGCGCGCGCGCGCGCGCGCGCGCGCGCGCGCGCGCGCGCGCGCGCGCGCGCGCGCGCGCGCGCGCGCGCGCGCGCGCGCGCGCGCGCGCGCGCGCGCGCGCGCGCGCGCGCGCGCGCGCGCGCGCGCGCGCGCGCGCGCGCGCGCGCGCGCGCGCGCGCGCGCGCGCGCGCGCGCGCGCGCGCGCGCGCGCGCGCGCGCGCGCGCGCGCGCGCGCGCGCGCGCGCGCGCGCGCGCGCGCGCGCGCGCGCGCGCGCGCGCGCGCGCGCGCGCGCGCGCGCGCGCGCGCGCGCGCGCGCGCGCGCGCGCGCGCGCGCGCGCGCGCGCGCGCGCGCGCGCGCGCGCGCGCGCGCGCGCGCGCGCGCGCGCGCGCGCGCGCGCGCGCGCGCGCGCGCGCGCGCGCGCGCGCGCGCGCGCGCGCGCGCGCGCGCGCGCGCGCGCGCGCGCGCGCGCGCGCGCGCGCGCGCGCGCGCGCGCGCGCGCGCGCGCGCGCGCGCGCGCGCGCGCGCGCGCGCGCGCGCGCGCGCGCAGTCACATACAAATAGTTATTTATCTTCACGAAAATAAAACTTTTTACCTTTTGTTATTTTATTAAATTGTATTTGTAGCAATAAAGATATTTGAAATTAGGTTCAAGGTAAGAATTTACAAAGTTAATTTTAAAATCTAAGAACTTAAAAACTATGTATTTTTGAAAAGTGTCAGGCTATCCAAAGTGTCCCATTTAAAATAAATCAGTAATTTAGTCCCAAAAAATCGGTATTTCTCCGCGATCCTAGGATAAACAGGAAAATTTGGCAACATTGACAAGAAAAAAACTCGGGGCAAATCTAAGCTATTCGGTGAAAATCGCATTTCGATATCATTTTTCGTTTTCGAGCTATTAACTCGCGAAATATATTATTTTTCCGTGGGACACCCTGTATAATTTAGTACAATATTCGGGTGTTTTGTAAATTTTCCTAAAATAAATAATTAAAAGCAACTATACTGCTTTACTAAAATGAATGGTAAACATTAAAAAGACATGTGGTACTAATTTTGTGCGATTAATAAAAAAGTACGGCAATTTTTAAAATTATGCTTGGAAGAATATCCAATATTATAATGCAATCTACAATATCATTATTGTGAAAAGTCTTTTTTTATATTATTGTACATATTTGAGGCTCGAAATTGGCGATATTCGAAATCATTTCCTGCAGTGCCACGTTAGAGAGCGCCCAGACGCTGTTCTTAAACGCACCGCGTTTGTAAGTTTTTCTGGTGATTTCCTTGTTTTTGTTTATAAAGACCAGGAACGAATTTTTTTCTTTGATGAAGACTGTGTTTCGTTGTTTGTTTCGTGTTTGGTGATGTGATTTAAAACTATTCTTTGTCTATATATTATGCACATTAATAAGGTTTTGGTTAATTTTGGATAGTTATCTAAAAATATAATCATGCGGAAGAAAGGAATTTAGGTGACACATTAAGCAAATGGGGGTTAGGTGGTTTACTAACTATATGTAAAAGTAAAATTTTTTGTACCTTATCAATAATATCATTTTATGTAATTTTGGAGGTAAAAATGAGGAAATTAACATTATATTAAGGTTGTGTTATTAATCTAAATTATATTTTAAAATTTAATTTTCTGGGTATTTAGCCAGGATTCGTTATTTATCAAGTTATTTATAAAAAATACATAGAAATAGTCTAGGGATAATAATGGTGCTAGAAGAAGACAGAATATGCATTATTTTATGTCCACATTTTGTGTAGTGAAAGTACTTTTCACTTTAGTTCACTAAAGGCTTCAAAAGTTCCAGAAGATGGAAAAAGAAAGGGTATTCTGTTCTTCGATAACTTTAAATTTTATACAGTTATTCAAGGACAAAAGTTTTAACCTAATGGGGGGGCAAAATCACCACTGAAAAGGGAAATGGACACGTTTTTCGCCACACTTGCTCAGAAAGTCCATTTTTCGACCACAAAATATCAGAACCAAAATTGCCCTTTCCAAACGACCCGTAATTTCCTTCCCTAGGGAGCCAAAGTAACAATGTAGATATATTAGTTATAAATGTATAGTGTATAACTGAGTGGCGCTAATGGCGCAGTTGTATTTCAATGTCACCATAAACAACATAATTCATTGTTTTCATGTGTGTAAAAGTTATATTTTCTGTAACCTAACCTAACCTAGTGATAAAATACGCACAGAAGTATATTAGAAACTGTATTTTTAATGGTAAAATATATATTTTTTAGTACAATAATGCGTTATAAGTTTTAAAATGTAGGATAGTAGGAATGTCTACATTTAGTTTTTGAGGCAAACCCAAATTAATAGTAAAGGTGTCTAAAAATGGTTTTTAACCGTTAATAGTTTATTAGTAAACAATTATAAAACAGTATAATAGGACTTAAAAATAACTTCAAATAAGCTACACAATATTATTTAGGAAAAATAATAAAATGAATTTTATATGTAACAGTGTGTTTTTATTTTTAAACGAAGCATTGTGACTTAATTTTACTATATTTTTTTTGGATGCCTTTTTAAAATATTTAGTTGTTCCATATAGAACTAAAAATTATAGTTAAAGGTAATATTTTTTTTGTTATTTTTGCAATATTTTTCTTTCCGTGTAGGATTCTAAGCAGAACATTTCATTAGTCTTACCTTCTAGGCAAATGACTGGGCTCAATGGCTCCTAGCTCACCAAATATGTCTCCGCAAGCTAATTTCAACGCCACATCTTTTTCTCTGCATCCCAACGTAAGATAATCAATTAGTTCCACAACAGATCCATCAATACCGTTGTATCCTAATATCATCTGGTCCAGTTCCTCCCTGTTCTGTTCAAAACAAGTTTTGAGCTGCCTTAAACTCTGAATTTTTACTTCTAGCGCGTCGTGTTTTAGGTATTTTAAGAATCTCTGAATTTTTTCTTTTAATATCAGGTTTTCTGTTGTTTTCAAATGCTTCTTGATTACTGCTAATACGTTTGATGATAAAAAGGAATTATTAACAAAAAACAAATCTACAATATAGTCTTTTAGGCTGCCCTCGTTCTGGACGATCAGATATTGAAATATTTTGTTAATACTATTTGGACATTTCTGTATCAGAGGTAACATGGATGTAAATATAGTTGCTAGATGAGGCCCTAAACAATCGATTTCACAACTATGAATGAATGCATCCCACACAAGGCAAGTAAGCTCTGGATGTTTCAAATAATGAGTTGTTTGTAACATGGCCATAATCTTGAATCTCAGAGGCATTATTCTATTAGGACCCAAGTATTTTAGTATATCCACTAGACTCAACAGTATTTTTTCTTTTTTAGAATACTGAGAAGTTAGTTCCAAATCAAAATATAGAAGAAATGCCAAGAAATATGGCTGAAGATAGTCTTCAATTGTTGTTGCCTGTGTAGTATTGTCTTCAGCAAGTAGTAACTGGAATGTCGTAAGAACTTGCTCTCGCTTTTCGTGAAAGTTCAAAAGAAGTTCATTTAAAATTACCTGAAACCAAAATATCTTTAAATGCAATATATGGTGTTAAGGTTAATTTATAAAAACAAACGCGCCTTTATGTATAATAGCAGAAACATATAATTTCTGCAGGTGCAAAACGGCCTACAAGAAGAATTGCTTTCGATTATGTCACAGGGTACCCTCCTGCTAGCTAGTGACATAATCGAGCAGGAGGGTACCCTGTGACATAATCGAAAGCAATTTTTCTTGTAGGCCGTTTTGCACCTGCAGAAATTATATGTTTCTGCTATTATACATATATCTTTTCCGGCCAAGAACTTTTGATAAAGATGTGTGAGAGCGCATTTTTATCGATTTTTAGTAAACGCGCCTTTACTTACCAAACAATAAAAAAATATTTTTTTGCACTTACTCTAATATTTAATTTTCTTAGTTTGGGGCCACTCAAATTGGTAGTTGACTCCAAATAGGTCAAGCACTGTTTGGACTCAGAGCGATCCATATTCCCCAGAAATAGATGTAAAAACACGTTTCCATAATTTCTCGATAGTAATTCGGAAACTTCTATATCCATTATCACCGCCATATGCTCTATTAACTTATGAACGTTTGGATTTTTTACAGTTTTGGCTACCAGATAAGGCAGAAGTTTTTTTGCTTCTTTAGTCACGAAGTCCTTGACTCCATCAAATCCTGTTATATAGGAAATGTAACTGTTAAAGGTTTTTTTTTGTTTCACACATAAAGTTAATTGATACAAATTTGGCTATACAATACTAAACTGCCCAATAGCTACTCTAGAATTTTGTATATTTTTAAATCACATATGTCACAAACAAACTGACCAAAATGAAAGTATTGTACACCTATTTTTGCAAATATTGATATTTAATTAACCAACATATTTAGTATATACCTTACATGAATATCTGGAAATAAACAACAAAAATGAGCATTTTATATTAATTTTGGGTGTGCTTTGGACATGTTGAAGTTTTTAGACCAGAACATAAATAATAATAAAGCAAATCAACTTATTCTGACATAACATGATGGTAAAATTGTAAGGTCACATAGATAAAATTTGAAATATTTTGAATGTAATCCAATAAGTTACACTTTAGAACAAGGGTCTTAGACCTTTTTTAGTGCAAGGGTCAAAAATCGATTTTACATCGTCCAAAGAGTCCACGTCACTTAACCACCATATCAATAAAATAAAACACATATAATTTCAAAGTGTAATAATCTTTACCAGTAAAAAATCAATACGATTTTTGACATTGTTTATTTTTGACAAGTGTGTCGATATTTGGTTTTATTTTTGAAGTTGCCACCCGCAAACTTCCTTCCAGATGTACATCTGTAACTCTCGACTTTGTTTTAGACTTTACATTCTTCATACCAAAAAACAGCGGCCCACACACATATGTGCCCCCAAACAGAGACATCATTTTTTGGGCATATTTTCGGATTTCACGAAACGAGTTTTGATCCACATATTTTGAATAAAAATAAAGAAGACCCATCTCGAACTTGCCTTTAAGTTCTGAATTACACTGCAAATCGATAAGCTCCATCTAACAATTTTCTGGCATGTCTTCAACGGGTACACTGAAAGGTCGGGCAAAGAGATTGATGTAATTTTCATTACCTCTGGTCAGAAAATCTTGACTGGAACTCTTTTTTGAGTAAATCTAGTGCTGCGACATATTTATCCACATCTGTATATTCGCAACTCTTCAGTTTAGGAAAGTGCGTAAACTATTTTTTCAACAACTGATTTTTCCATAAATCCAGTTTAAACTCAAATGCCTTCACAGTATCAAGTAGCCTGTTGATGAGGTTTTCTTTTCTTTGTAGTTTGGTGTTAAAGTTATTGAGGAGCAGCGTGAAATACGTGAGAAATCAAAATCGCGCAGTCAGTCGGGATCACTAAATTGAGGAACTGGTTTCCCTTTGGTTTCCATGAAGGAGGCGATTTCCTTCTAGAATTCAAAAACGCGTTTTAACGTTTTTCCTCTGCTCAGCGAACGAAAATCAAAAAAATATGTCACATCACCATACCCAGCATTAATTTCGTGTAAAAAATTTTAGAATTCTCTGTGGTTGAGGCCGCGTGATTTAATGAAGTTTACAGTTTTTATAACCATGTTTATAATCTCATCAATATTTGTGGATTTTGCACAAAGATTTTGTTGATGAACGATACAATGGTAATGCATCAAAGGAAGATCTTTCTGCTTCATCAAACCCACGAGTCCTTCATTGTTTTCTACCGTGGATGGTGCACTATCTGTTACAACTGCAGAAAGGTTTGTCAATTCTAAATTACATCGTCTCAGTACTGTCATCAAACACTTATAAATAGCACATCATTTTGTAGTTCCTTTAATCGGAAAAAGACAGTCATCTCTTCAGTGATTTCAAAATTATTATCAATGCCCCGAATAAATATAGCTAATTGAGCGGCATCGGTTAAATCTGTGCTTTCGTCGAGCGCAACAAAATAGTATACGAACTTCGATGCACGTTCTTTTAGTGAATTTTCAATGTCTGCCGCTAACTCTTCGATTCTTCTGGCGACAGTAACACCGGACAAATCAACTTTAGAAAAAAGTTGTGGCTTGCTTTGTATTGTAATATCTGTTTAAGTTGTATTCTTTCAAGGCTGAAATGGATTCTTGACACGCCAAATAGACGGGTTTTTATTTAACACTAACGAACGAAGTACAACTCAGTCCACTTTTCTTGAAATATGCGCTTTTCTTCACCAATTTTTCGTTTTTACCCGAAGTAGAAGCCATTTTTAATGTCAAGGTAGAAGAAACGAGTTTAATTCTCCAATAAAAATGTCCACGGCAAAAATAAACATGCACGACTGCACGCCACAATACTGTATCCGCCTTACACCCATCAAAACACACCATATTCAACTCACTATAATCACTTATCGCACAGCAACTTCACTGCTAGTTGGCACTCTTTCGCTTGTATCGCTTCGTTCGCTCTTAGAATTAGAACTGGCCGCTGCCGTGTAATGCCGGCTTTATATAGGCCGATCGCGTCAACTTTGAATCTCTCGAAATTTCAAGCAGCTATATATATATAATATAAAAGAAAGGATTCATAACGAGGAAAGTTCTGGGTATAGCGAATTTTATTTTGTTATTATTAATATGACTTGTCTCACAGTATTCCTGTGGTTGTATTTTATACTGACGGGATTATACCAAGTCAGTACAAAAAATAAAAATAAAAAAAAAGGAAATGAAAAAAAAAACAATTATTGATTATGACCTATTTTTGGATGTTCCTGTGAATGTCTGTATTAAGTCCTAATTGAGCCAAATGCGGTGTAAACGTTGTTGCGGTGAGACCTGTTACTAATATGACGAGAGGAATAATGATGACTCTTTCCTGTTTCCACAGTTGTCCTGTACGCTCTATGGTGCTTGTCATCTGTCGTGGGTTGTTGCTGGGAGCTTCGCCCCTACTGAACAGAGTGAGGTTGCAGATCCTCTTGCACAAAGTTGCGCTAGTTGGTATACGGGATCGGTTCGGCATCTGCCCCATTGTCCTCAATGTTTGGTTGATGAATGTTTAGTTCAGCAGCTACCATAGCTTTGATGTTTTGCAATGAGAGTGGGGTGAGCTTACTGGTCTTAGTGATGACTCTTTTTTGATCTGTTACTCTTTGTTCTGTGATAAGTGATTTGTATTCTGGCTATTGTGCTATGAAAAGTGTATGCAGTTTATGTCCGTATCCTGATGAAATTGTCTCAAGTTTGGTAGTGGTGTAGTAGGAATGCATCACCATTCGATTAATTTCATCTGTCCATTTTAACCTCTTCCTTGGTTTACCTGCCTTGGTAGTTGCAGGTAGTCGTTGCGATATATCCGCTGTTGTAATGGGTTCAAGTTGTTGTGTTTGGTTAGCATCTGTTTCAGATTTATTTGTGTGTCCATTTAGGCAGCGCATGATCGGTTCCTCGATTCTGTAATGCGGCTCATGCGTTGCCCTGCCTTTCCCGCCTTGGTGGGTGCCAACTTAGCCGGAAAAACACTTTCGGTGGTCCATTTTCCTTTACCTCCTCGACCGTTACGCCGCTCGCCCAATGCTTCATTGTTTGCATTGATGTTTTGTAGTGGGAGCTCAAAATGTCCCGACATTGGATCGCCTGTTAGTAGAAGGTAGATCATTTTATTGTGTGTTTGTTTGACTATTGTTGGTCTCTCTTTAATGCACATCTGTTTTGTTCTTGTTGTTCTTGGTTTTGAGAAAATATGGAAGATGTGCTTCTGGGTTTCCGAGAGAGCAAATATTTCTAGGCTCGTTCCGTATGTAGTGGTTTTAGTCATAAACTTATAATAGCTGTCGAAGTCCTTCATGTCATCCTGGTGAAATAACGAAAATATCTGAAGTTCCGATCAGTTTTGTCGTAGGTATTACAATGTCTTCTCGAAGTTTGGCATGATTGTTTTTATTAATATCATTATTATTATTATTATTAACATTTGTTTCTTAATTTTACACAATCTCTAAAAATAAGATTATCTCTGAGAGACAGGCAGTTTCCATTTTGTAAATAACCCTTACCTACTCTAAAGAAATTTTTGTGACTCAAAATTTTAGAAAACTTATACAGGTAGCAAAAAAAAGATACAAATATTAGGTACTCATTAAAATTTGCAAGTGGCCCTGGACTGAATAGTTAATGCATAAAGAATTATGAAGCCTATATGTAGAACGTTTCATGGGGTAAAATGATTAAATATAATTTATACAAATTATAAACAATACAAAAAATAATAATCCATTGAACAACCTAGCTGTCAGGACTAAGAAAATCCGCATAAACCTTCTTTGACTAGACAGAATTACTTTTTGGAGAAAAGGGGAAAGGTTTCAAGAAAAACATCGCCGTTATCCAGTGGAATTTTGGAAGCAGAGGAGAAACAATATGAAGAATGGTTGAGATTTTGGGGTGAACCAACTAATTATGTGCTCCTACTTTTTCTACCTTGTGTATTCGTAATCATTATTTTATAAATTATTATAAATTTTTTTACTATTTTAATTTTTCATTATATATTTTCTTTTTGATATTCCCTGCATATATCTATCAAATGTTTGCCATGTGAAATCTCTTCTGAAAAGATTTTATAATTAGTTATGAACTTATTTTTAATCCTCGGTCAGTTAAACATTATTTTTTAAATACCTACAAAAATAATCTAAAATTTTGGGCTACAAAAGTTAAAGCAGGTAAAAGTTATTCATAAATATGTGTTTCGTTCCAAGTATACTACAAAAAAAAAACGTTGTTAAGTATTGAGAAAACAATATATAACAAAATTTAAAACATATCTAGAGAAGCACAACGTATATAAAAATAAATGGATAGTAGAAAAACCATAGGTCAGTTCAAATTTTACAAATTTTTGCGCGTCTTTTAAAAAGAAGCTGTACACGGATTATTTTACACCTTAAGAAAATTACATTAAAGTAATTAGTAAAATTATTGAATGTTCACTTCCAAGTTTTCTTACAAATAAATCTTCTAAATCTAAATCTATGTGTTAATAACCACTCTATACTATTAATAATGTGTCATTACCTAACAGGACTGAAACTTTGACTAAGGATTCTTGAAGTGAAGCATTTATAATATGTTGATTACAGTAACAAAGATGCACTATAACTTCGCACAAAGTTTCAGCATTATGCTTGTAGACACATAAATGTCCTGAACCATCTTTCACAGATAATTTTGAGCACCTACTGACAGCCACAAAACTTTGATATGATGTAGGTACCATAACAAAATAAAGCATTATCTTCATGCACTCTAATTTAATGTGATTGTTTTCTACTTGGCCTATTTCATCGAGGGTGAACAATAATGTATCTTGAAGGTCATATTCTGAATGCTGCAGAGATTTCTTTGACAGTCTTAATAATACTGCAAATATTATTTCTAAGGCCTGATTTTTTGTTTCCTCTGATATTTCTGGATTGTTCTGAAATACAATAATTTATATAGTATTGATTAAGAAATATATGTTGAACTCCTATAGAGCGAAATATCAAAAATTAACTTTACAGTATCAGACAAAATGAATATTTTAACAATTTCTACCAATCATAGATATTCCTCAGCATTCACTGCAACCAAATAGTGCAAGTTAGCAAATACAAATTTTATTATGAACAAATGGTTACTAAAAATAGTTTGTGATTTTGACAAAAAAATCGATTTTTATTAAATTTAAAATAAATAAATAAGATCTTACCATTCCATTTTTTATTGTCCTACGAATAACAGCAGTCAAACCTCTCCTGATTTTCTCTCTAGAGTCTCCAGCTAACTGTATCCAAATTTTAGTTATATCAGGAGAAAAAAAATTAGCTAAATGTCTAGATAAACTGGGTACTGCATAAATAGCTTTTAGCTTCAAATCTTCATTTGAATTTAATAAATGATTTACAATTAATGTTATGAATGTTGTTGATACAGATGAAACATCTACTCTATTTTTTGGGAATATTATGTCTATAGAATGGTTTTCTATTTCTTTGTAACTATTCCTATGTTCACTCTCTAGTTCTGTATTACATTCATTGCATCTAAATTTTACTGTTTCGGAAGATATTACCTTAGCAAAATCGCTAAAAGATGAGCAGATAATTTTTGGAATTGTCTCACAGATTATTTGTTGAACAACATTTTGTTTTATTGATAATATTGGGCGTAATATGTTAAATACCTCATCTTTATCAGAGAATACATTTAGCAGTTGTGGGGTATTATATACAATCTGAAAAAAATATATTTATAAGAATTTAA
The DNA here is from genome assembly GCA_030620095.1 of Kuschelorhynchus macadamiae. Classification (NCBI taxonomy): domain Eukaryota; kingdom Metazoa; phylum Arthropoda; class Insecta; order Coleoptera; family Curculionidae; genus Kuschelorhynchus; species Kuschelorhynchus macadamiae. The sequence continues at coordinate 1,241,609 of JAUTXW010001365.1, forward strand.
CATTAAGGAATATTTATTATTTTAGAGGGTCATAAATGTTTTCTAGTCATGATATGAGTTAAAAATCAGTGTGTGAAGTGTTAAAACGGTTAAAATAAAGTATAAAAAAAAGAAAAATCATCAAAAGGCATGAAAAAATACAAACACTAAAAATATAACTATAAACTCCTATTAAGATATTATGCTTTACACCTTTAAGTAAAAGATTAGAATTAAAAAAAAAACATTCATATATAAAATAGTCAATAGTCTTCAAAACAATTTAACATATAAAAAATAAATACTTAATTTATAAATGACCAACAGACAAGTGCAAACATATCAGTTCAAATATAAAAACAAAAGCCTAAAAACTACACCTGTTGGTGACTCTGGTGTGGTTTTGTGTATTGTAATTTTGGCGTCAGTTGTACTCGTCTCTCACCTAGTTGACTGTACTGATGAAGACCTTAAGTCAGAAAGACGTGTTTATATTTTCCTAAATTCTTTTTTCTAATATATATTCATATTATTTCATTTCTTTTCAGTGTTTTTCAGTAAATATATATATATATATATATATTTATATATATATATATATATATATATATATATACAAATTCTAGAATGTGAGAATCTTAAAGTAAAAGTTAAAGTCTATCTTAAATCCGAACTTTTTACTAACATAACTTGTTTAACTGTATCCTGTTATTTCAGTTCACACAAAATATGCCTATCACCAATAAAAACTCATTCATTCATACATTGTTTTTTGCAAATATTTCAGACAAGAGTAAAAATTTAAAATTAATACACTTTTTTTTATATGGGCTCGCATTTGGGTAAAGGCTTTGGCCATAGAATTCAATTGTCTATTAAAATCATATTTTGTCACATCACTTTAACTAAAAGTTAAATTGATTTTTAAAAAGTATTGTCTAATTCTACAAAAAAATATACATCACATAGTTATCGGAAATTATTTTTAAAATGTTCGGTTAACCTGAAATTTGTAAGTGGTCACTTTAAGCTATTAACATTAAGGCAACAACTGTATAATGTAACAGCACAAACATAAGCTTCAGTCCTTCGTGGTCTGTTCAAATATAAAAAAATCTTTCGGTGCTTGACAAGGCCTCCATCAATCTTCTCTGTGACAAAACCCTATCTAATAATAATAATAATAATAATAATAATAATAATAATAATAACAATAATAATAATAATAATATAATAAATATAATAAATAATGTAGAATAATGGCCGGAACTGAATACACCACGAGACACAACTCAGCAGCGAAGGTCGTTCATCAAGCATTAGCCACAACATACAAACTAACAGAGAACACAGACCCTTACTACCATTATACACCAACATCCATACTTGAAAACGAAGACTACAAGCTCTACTGGGACATTGATATCCACACAGATAAAACAATCCCCGCAAACAGACCCGATATCACCTTTCAATCCAAAAAAGAGAAAATCACTTATTTAATTGACATGGCAAATACACCGACTTGGCAATGGAAGTAAAAAGGCTGTGGAAACAGGAAAAAGTCATCATTGTTCCTCTTGTCATATCAGTAACAGGTCTCACCCCAACAACATTTACACCGCATTTGGCTCAATTAGGACTTAATACAGACATTCACAGGAACATCCAAAAATCGGTCATTTTGAAAACATGTAGCATCGTTAGATCATTTCTTAATATACAATAATTGTTTTTTTTCCATTTTCTTTTTATTTTTATTTTTTGTACTGACTTGGTATAATCCTGTCAGTATAAAATACAACCACAGGAATACTGTGAGACAACAAGTCTTAATAATAATGGAAACAAAAACAAGTTGTTATACTACCATTCATAATTTCAGTGACAGGAATTACCCCAGAATCATTTGGAAATAATTTAAAACATTTAAATCTAGAACAGAATGTTCATACACAATCTCAAAAAGCTGTCACACTGATAGACTTGGTATCACCTGTCTATAATAATAGTCAAATTCAGAACCAGATTAACTGAGAAGCCGCAAGGGAAATAATAATAATAAGAAAGAAAGAAAGAAAGAAATCCTTTTATTTCTACAGACATAACAAATACAAAGAAAGAAAAAAAAAATACATCTGAGAAATACGTCATTAAAAATGGTAGTCTGTTGTATAAAATTGTCAAGCTATGGTATCAACAAATATATAAACAAAGACATACATAAAAAAGAAAACAGACAATATTTAGCTTAAACAAAACATTAAAACACTTAATGAATATGAATATGCAGTTGCTACAATGAGATCAAGTCTACAATATAGTAACAACTCAACACACTAATTTCCAAAGTTCAAGAACTCTGGGATAGAATAAGGTTCTACCAAACACAGATGCTCTTTTAAGTTATAGAGAAATTTTCTTTTATCATCAACGATAGATTTAATGTTGCATGGTAGACTATTAAATAGTTTAATACTACTATACAATGTACCCTTTTCATACAAAGTTGTTCGATGTTTAGGGTAGTTATAATTTAGAGATCTAGTGCTGTAGCTGTGGTTCTTAACCAGCTCATTGAAAGTACCAGGATTGCTAGAGAGAAATTTCATACACTCATATATATATACACCACATATAGTCAAAATTTTGTTTTCTCGGAATACACCACGGCATGAGTCCTTAAAGCCCATCTTAAACCAAATTCTCATTATTCTCTTTTGACATCTAAATATTATATCCATATCTGACGTTCCTCCCCATATCACAATGCCAAACTTAGCCAAAGAGTGGAAATTAGCAAAGTAAACCGTCCTAAGGACATCTGAGTTAACACTTTTTGATAGAATTCTAAAAGCATATATAACAGAAGAAAGTCTCCCTGAAAGGTATATGACATGGTGACTCCAGCTCAGTTTATGATTTATGACAACTCCCAGAAATTTAGTAGAGAATCCCAATTGAACTATCTCATTCTCCAGCATCATCTGGTTGGGAAGCTCCCTAACACCGCCACTAAAAACCATATATTCTGTCTTATTATTGTTAAGAATCAACTTATTTTCATTAAAGTAGCTTTTGGCGCGATTTACTATATTTTTACTTTTTTCTTGAACTGCTTCAAAAGATTTGTCTGTAACCAGAATATTTGTGTCATCAGCAAAGCACAAAATTGTTTCAGTGTTTTCATTGAGAGCAATATGGTTAAGATCATTAACAAATATTATGAATAATAGCGGTCCGAGGACACTACCCTGTGGCACACCAACAGTCAAGCTCATTGGCTCTGATCTTACTGATCCAGGAGAACCGCTTAGCTCCACGGATTGCTGCCTATTTGACAGATACGTAGCAAACCATTCCAGTGATTCCCCCCGTATCCCATATCTGTACAGCTTGTCTAACAGTATGCTGTGATCAATGCAATCAAAAGCACGAGAGAGGTCCAAAAAAATTCCACAAGTCAGGTCACCAGTCTCCACTCTGTTGAGAACAAAATCTGTAAACTGAAAGAGAGCAGTTTCTATTGAGTGATTTTGCAAATAAGCATGCTGGTGACATTAAAATAAATTACAGCTGACAAAAAAGTTACGAAGGCGTATATTCATTGCATATTCAAATAATTTTGAAAAGCATGTAAGCAAACTTATTGGTCTGTAGTTGTTACAATAATATCCTTATTGCCGGCACAATCATATAAAAATGATAAAAGAATGTCAAAAAACAGAATTAAATTTCACAATCTTGATATAATACAAATAAACAAAAAGATGTTGTTACAGTGGCAAATAATACAAAAAAAGTAAAAATATAGGTACAATAAAATACATTTAAAATCATTTTACATTCGCCAATGTACATCACAACAAATTAAAAAAAAAATTCAATTAAAGTATAACAAATAAAATAAAATCTAGTAGTCTAGGTTAAAACTATACAGACATTTCCCCAGCAGAAAGTCAATCACTGTTTTTTTTTTAATTTAACACAATTATTTATTACTCTAATTGATGATGGAATCTTACGATATGCCTTTATCATGCCTTATATGTAATATGGACCCTTCTCACAGAAGGTTGAATATGTCTCAGAATTTTAAGATCATCTCGACCTCTGGTGGCGAGGGACATACCCTCAGCCTCAAATAACTTCGGATGCTTCTTCATGGACATTACGAGGTACAAAACATACAATGATGGGACAGTGAAAATCCGTAGATCAAGAAAATATACTCAATCTTGAGAGAAGCATGTTGGTGTGATGGCCCCCAGTTAAGAGTGGGGTCGAGATACATCCCCAGAAACTTTATGCTGTCAAGAGCTGATTTTGTAGTAAACCTTACATATAGTAATTCAGAATTATTAGTTGTTTTTGTAAATCTGAGTAATTCAGTCTTATCACCATTCAGCCTCAGGAAGTTCCCCCGACACCAGTCTGCCATTTGCTCCGCTGCCCTCATCTATATGCTTATAATACAGGGTTGTATTACCAATGAAAATCATACAAGAGGCCTAATGATCATTCAATTCAAGAGACATTAAGATTATCATTGGAAAACATCTTTTTTTTTCTTATATATGTATAGATATAGTTAATAATTAAATGAGGAAGTAAAAAAATCCTACCTGGCATAAAATTTCAGGGTCCTCAGAAACACTAAGATATTTCAAAATCTTCAAATGTCCAATTTCTATTTGGTCAATATGACTTTCATTAAAATTTTTGACAAGTCCACTTGAAATCCAGTCAAAGAATCCATTTAAGACTTTCAAAACATCATTATTGCTTAATCGTTTGTCACTTTCAATACAATTATACAATGAAGTTATGTCAGTTTTTAAATTAACTTTATTAACTTTGCCAATATAGTTGTTGGGCAGCGCTGTTTTTGACTTATAGCAGGAGACCATTAATAGCTTGCAGGCTACTAAATGGAAAACAATATCCAGGTTCTGACATTCTGAAATACTTAAATGTTTCACAAGTAGTTCAAGAACTGAATCAGGATTTATAAGATTTGGACACGTACAATAATGTTTAGAAATACTTGATAATAGTTGAGGCATGATATTTTCATTATCAAAAACTACAATACATTTACTTTTCAAGTCTTTTATCAATTTGAGTTTCATGTCACGTAAAGCAGAAAATATATGATTTAAAAATTCTATTCTTTTTTGCATTTTACATATATTTTGATCACAACTTAGTTCATTCCACTCAGCATTAAGACTGTGACAGAATAGTTGCCAAGTTCCGCTAGCCTCAACAACATCTAAACTAGTTTTATGAAGGTGTGTTTCAAAATATTTACAAATTTCCCTTAAAATATGTGGTTTCAATAAATTAAACATCACGAAGTCATTCCTTTTTATCACAACTGAAATTTGATTTCTCACATAATCTGTAATATTTGATACAGTTTTACTTAAATATTTGGTGGACAATATTAGCACTTTTTGAAGTGGCCTGCTTTTCTGGTTTATACCATTTTTTAACATGCAATATTGGATCAAGAAAATCATTACTCGAGTATGATTTTGTCCAATATCAATCTCAACCCTGTTCTCGATTCTGTTGCAGGCTTCCATATAATTAAATAGTATAGTTTCAAATTTAACTTTATCAATACTTTTTGGATTATTATTATCATAAAATTCATAGACAAATTGTTCAAAATATGAAAAAAATGATTTAAATTTCAATATCATCTGGGTGCTCCAGTTTTGAATATTATAATCTGATCTCTGGAGTGTATCAATAAATATTTCAAAAATTATACACTCAAACTGTCCTTGATTTAAGAGAAACAGTAAATTATCTAGTATGACATAGACTGATTTATCTGTACTAGAAAAACTAGCACTTTCTAATAATATAAATTTCACTATGTTTAATGTTTTCTTAATCATATTTAGGCACATATTATTACTGTTTAATTGAATTATAGCTCTCCTCAGATTGAGTTTTTTACTTAATTCTTCATTTTTATACGGTTCAAACACATCAACTTCAATTGGCTTGCTAGTATCCTTTAAAAAAACACATAAAACATCAAATGCCTTGCAATATTCATCAGCTAAAATTGAATAAATGTGTACTTGAGTAGCAGATAATTGTTCTAAAATACTCATTTGTGCTTCTACTATTAATTCATCATCATCACAACTTAGTAAATAAAAAAAACGTCCCAAAAGCCATGTGGTAAATGATCGATACTTATCAACAATATCTTCATATGCTTGAAAGCTGATCCCAGTTTCTTTATTGTAAATAAATGTCCTCGAGAACTCCTTAGACATAACCATGTTTGCTAGAGTTTGAATAGTATTTTTATCAATTGCACCTGGCTCTGGAAGTGTATCCAAAAGCTCGTCCAACATTTTCCATGTCGAAAAAGCTTCCTCTAGTACCAGAGAGTCCAAAGACATCATAGTTTCAAATAAATACTAAAACAATTATAATTTAACACATTTTAAATAACTAATATCTACCGATTTCCGCACTTTTGCCTACTATTTAGATTGTCCACTTTCTATTAACACTAATAACTCATAATAAATATATTTTGGGAAAAATGAAATAAAAAAAAAACATTCAAAATATTTATAATTTTTTAAACCGCCAAAATTGAAAATGGTATTTTTTCCTCTTCTCTTTTATGCTCGTTAGCTTCTTTTTAGGTACGATTTGCCAGATTAATCTGGTGTGCGTCTAGAGCACTAGTCGAACTCTCGGTTCTGTCCACTGGTACTGTAAAACGTTAATAGTTATAATATGCATAGGTAAAACAGCTCTGATTGAACTTTTAGTATTCTAGAACATTCATGTTATCCTAACCTGAAATTATTATTTAGATGTTTTATAAAAAATTATTCAGTCTCCAGTTTCGTCTCGTCGAAGTCTCTGTGTTATTAACATAAGTGGTTCCACGTGTCCGGTTCTACAGCTTTATTTCGAGGGGAAACGGGAGACTCAACCGCTCAGTGTGGAAACTAACGGCCCTGCTAGAAAGGGAGCAAACGCTGTGAACGTGTGAGGCCTAGTTGTTCCTGCATTCTATCTCGTCCGTCTGCCGCAGTTCTACAAAGAATATTAGCGTAATGGCCGCTATGTGGCGGGAGTGGGAGGGGTAAGGGGATAGCTTGAAAGAAAGGGTTATCTCGTGATATCAGTAGTACTCTCAAGGGGCACCTAGTGGAAGCCAAGATGCATTTCATAAATTAAAAAAGGAAAAATCAAGAAGTATTTTAAAGATTCAGGGTGTCCGGGAGTTTATAACTCGCCATCCGGACATCCTACCGATAACGTCTCCAAACTGGAATAAGGTGTAAATCATTTGGGAGGGTTGCCCTAGCTCTGACTAAGCCCCGGGCAGAGAGCAATCTGGCGACTGTCTTGTAACAAAGCCAATATGTCCTGTTATGTAAAAGGATAAACAGGAAAGTCAAGTCAAAAAATTATTCAGTAATGGATGATATATTACTAGTTCAACTTACCGAAAATGCAGATAAAGAGCAGTACCCATAGTGACCCTTTTAACGTTTTCAATGAAAAAAAACTATGGCAATTATTTACTTTTGTACACCATAGTCGATTTTGATGATTTTTTGGATACAAGTGAATTTTGGGATTCTGGTTACTCATACTCAAAATTCATAATTAACCTGAACCCATTTTTCTTCTTTTTTATGAGAATTCTCTAGTTCTGTAGTTTTAGTAGTTTTATACTATAAATAATTATAAAAAGATGTAAAATAAACTATACATATTTTTGATTTTCCTTTCTTTTTTATCTAAAAAATTAGAGAACATTCAGAAAATAGCCATATTTCATATATTTTGGACTAGTAACTTTTCCTAAATGTTGGCATCCTGACATCACGAAAAACCATCAAGAAATAACTTAACTGATAGAAATAAATAATGGACACTTTTGTTACTCACATATATGGACAGGTATCAACAGGAGTGCGGCGGAACTAGGTAGATTTTTACCGTGTTAGTATCAGTTTAGGAGCGGTAGGCATTATAGTTAAAGCTCTAACAATAAAAGCGGATAACAGCGGAGGGGTTCACTAGCGGAAGTCTAGGGGGTGGTACCGAAGCCGGTGATGCCCTACGCTGTTGATCGCCTCTTAAGTTAGAGATTTATTGATGCTACCTACAGCATCTAACCTACTGCTAACCCGATATCAATTTACCTAGCGCCTCCGCGCTGCTGCTGGTACCGATATACCTTATATATGTAATCATAATTAATTTGTATTATTGTGCCTTTCGGCATTGTTATCTTATTGCTATAAGCTACTGTAATTTGTACCAACTAATATATTTTTCATACAGAACTAGTCAATTTTTATAAAAAAGAATAAGGGAAAATTGGTGTTAGAATTTTTATGATTTTTAAGAATTAATAACTAATAATAAGAATGAGAACAGGACACTGCCTCACTGGTGGGTGAGTGGGTTAAACATCCCATTCAATATAACTTCGGTCCTAAATAATTTAAATGTCTCCAGAGTCAAATCCCTGGCCACATTTAAAAACAAATAATAATATCAATTTATAAATATTGAAAATATATGTTAATGCACATAAGTTTAAAATAAATAACGTGGTACCTATATATCTTGTATATCTATATTTAGATGTATACATAATTTAATTATATAATAAACCACCTGGACCCAAGTGAGAGAGCTTAGAGCTGGTGAATTGTCATAGTTAATGACAGCGCTATAAAAAAAGAATTGAACTGAACAGGATTAATAACTTAAAAATGAAACGTGTCGAAAAAAATTGACTTCTCTCTCTCTTACTCCCTTTCTCTCTCTCTCTCTCTCACAAGGTTAGGCGCAGGAGCCGAAATGCATAGCCGTTAAACCTATATTACTAAAATTTCCCACGTCCAACCTTATGCTAACTCGGTACCGATCCGCCTAGTACCTCCGCCCTGTCGGTCTTCTGCTACCTGATACCGCGATCTATGTCTATGTAATTCATAATAAACTGTATCAAAAACTAATACTTTGATTCCATTTTTCAAATTTGAAATTTGAATATTCACTACGTTTTTTTTATTCTATTGGAATGATAACAGTTATCAGCATCAAACACAAAACAATGAAAAATGACCTATAAAAAATAGCGCAGTGTTGGAAGTATTTGTCAGCTACCTGTCAAAACGATATCAATGTTAAAATATATAATACTATTAGTGATCCAATAAAAATTAAAATAGGTGTTCCTCAAGGTACTATTCTAGACACTATACTTTTTATAACATTTAAATTCGCTTTTAATCATACGCAGATGACACAGCATTAATATTCTCAGGCGATACTTGGGAACAAACAAGACTAAAGGCAGTAAACGGTTTTATTATAGTTAAAAACTGGCTTGACTCCCATAAACTCTCACTTAATGTCACGAAAACAAATTATATAGCTTTCTCAATAACAAATGCTAATAGACCTCCCTTTGATAGTATTGTTATCAACGACCCATATACTGAAACTAAATCTAGGAATAATAATCGATCAGCACTTGAACTGGACAGACTACATTATACACTTAACAAACAGACTGCGCAATCTTATATACAAATTTTATATGTTGAGAGAGTTTTTGAGTAGTAATTTGATTTATAAATCTAATTAGTAAATCTGGTACTAAAAAAGGTATGAACTAATAATATGGGGACATAGCATACAAAAGTAATCTTCGCTCACTGCAACTTATTCAAAACTATATTCTAAAAATAATTTTCAATAGAAATAGGTTCTACTCAACAAAGCTATTATATAGCGAAGATATTAGTAGTATACATTTACATTCTCTATGCTTTTTTATACATAAAACAAATAAAACTCTAAATCATATTAACCATGCCAACTACACAAGATAAAATAAAAATAATCATCTGACCTTACCATTGAATTATCGAGATATAAATTTACGATTTTTAGATTATCTGGCCATAAAATTTTACAACATGCTTCCTAATGAAATAAGAGAACATATAAATATAAAAATATTTAACAAAAAGAGTAAAACATACATATATAACAACCCTGACACATTTTGTGCTCTTTTAAATTAAAAGAGGAGGTGCTAATTATAATTATTTGTTAACTTAACAATAAAATAATTATTGATTGATACAGATTTGTGGTTACCCATGTGCTTTCCCCATCCACATTTATACTAACTCATTATATTGTTACTATGTATACTTAGTTTCATTTGAGTTTTCATTATAATAAGAAATAGACTTATATTGTAATAGCATAATTTAAAATATCAACAAAGAAGAGACAGTACATGAGTACATACAGATGCTCTTGCATTTAGGTACTCCTTAAAATTGTTTAATAATAAAACCAATATAATCAACTGGATCAATTATATATTTTACAAATTGTGTGAAATTGAGTAAATAAATATATAAAAAAATAGCAATTGGCGTATACGGCTCTATCCAAGTAATTTTTGTGTGAAATTACGTTATAAATTGGAAAACATGTGTTATTCTGATATTTTAATTTTAATTCTATAACATTTAAACGTGTCGCTATAAAAAATTACTGAAATGTGTAAAAAAGATCAAAAACTGTGTGTACATGATCGTGAATTTTAATAGCGTATATCTCGGAAATAAAACGTGATTTGTGATCACCGCCAAAAAAATTACTAATTTACTGATGTACTAAGAATCGTTAATAATCCGATATGGGAACCGTAAGTGCAGTTTTAGCACACTATAGATATCTTTAAAAGATTTCGGTTCTTTGAATATAATTCTGAGTCCGATTACATTCAAAAAGTTAAGCTGGGACTTTGCCTAGAGACAGAGCGAAGAATTATAATTAGCGGGCAACTTCATGGTTATTTATATTAACATTTTTAATTAGTTTGGTTATACCTATTATTCATCAACGTTCTATGTTTTATTTTTGAATTAAAGAAATATGAATATGATAGAAAGAGTAGATGACCAGGATAAATTAATTATTCATAACTCCATCAAATTTTTGGATAAACTGACTAAAATTAAACAGCTAAATGTTCCAACCGTCAAGTCTTTGTATAGGTAAACTTTGCATTTGTTAGATTTTAAATTTTTTAGTTTATAGTAGGGTTTAGTAAGAATAAAGACAATGGTACTCTGGTCCGTAACGCGACTTATTATCCATTTTTGATTTTCAATTTTATTTAGAAGGTATTCTTTTATCCTGTTTTTAACAAAATAAGTTAAATCCTAAGTATATAGTTCTTATTAAATTACCTAGTGTTGTAGAGGTGTAAAAAAATGAACTATTCGTTAAGTGCAGTGCCAAAAATATAGATTGGAATTGGAATTGGAACTATTCGTTAAGTATTCTCTACTTGCCCCGATCCGAAATTGATCTGCAAAATTTTACCATCTACCAATGTCTTAAAAAAGCAGAAACAGGAATGCGAACTGATTATTGATTGATTTTTGTAAAATATAATAAACCATATATGTCATGTCATATGTCAAACGAAACTTTCCAAGATTTTGGAAATACTCCCGATGTTTATGATTGATTAAAGATTAGTCATAAAGGCCTAGCCAATGCAAAAGCACAGTTTTGAAAAAATACTCGGGGTATTCCATCTGGTCCCGGAGCTTTGGCGACATCTACTTCGGCCAGCTTGTCAAAGATGTCCGAAATTCTTAAAACCAAGCTACCCACATGAACCATGTCACAGAAAGGAAAGTCTACATTTCGACCGTACAGTGCAGGACAGGGATAAGAAGTTGAGTACAGATGAAAAATGCTTAGCGAACAGGTCAGCAATACCCCATCCGTCAGCGCAGATCACTCCATCATTATCAAATATTTTCATGCTTAAACTGGAAACTGTTTTGTATGGCATATTTAAAGAGAATTGTCTGTGTTTCATCGCTGGGGATTTTAACATAGATGTTAGAGATAGTGGTAATAGAAATGTTGTCGATTTTGTCTCTTTGTTGAGCTCATTTAATGTAAGTCCATCTATTCCAGAATACACACGCATATGTGGGGCTAGTCATAGTTGCATTGATAATATTCTTACAAATTGTGAATCATTTAAATCGGAGGTTCTTAACTCTCATATATCAGATCACACCGCACAGAAAATCATCTTTACAGTGGGGGTGGGAAAGAGTAAAAATATAAAATTAAAGAGGCGTATATTTAATGGTCACAAGGCAAATTTTAAAACCATTGTCACAGGGGAGAACTGGAGCTCCATCTTTGATATTCCTGAGTATCTCGTGGACACTCAATAACACATATAATCTACTATACAATGGAGAACATTCATGAGTACCCTTTTGCCAATATTTAACCATTGTTTTTCAACTAAAACCATCAATCCCAGGTCCAAGAAGGTTTTGCATTCTACTGAGGAAGTTTCTTCTTGCAAGCGGGAACTAGATTTGTTGCTTGTACTCAGCAGATCCTTGGATGAATACATTGTGAGCTACGGGGATAAGAAAAGAGAATATAATCGACTTCTTGCAGAGGCTCGAAGGGAACAATTCGGCAAACGAATTCGGGAGTTTGAAAACAGGTCTAAGTGTGTGTGGCAGATTGTCCGGGAACAGGGGGATCGGGTCATGCGGAGTGCCAGATCTCGGGAAATCCCAAAACAGTGTCAAATGATTTTCATAACTATGTCATTCAGGCAGGAGCTAATCTTCTACAATATCTGCCCTCCGCAGGTACCTTTTTTTGTAATGTACCACTCCACAATAATTCTTTCTTCCTGGGACCAGTTACTATTCACGAGGTCTTAACTATCATGTCCAAACTTAAAAATAAAATCAGTGCCGGCTATGATGAGCTGTCCTCCAAAATTGTTAAAGAATGTGCTAACGAGCTTGCGGTACCCTTGTGTCACATAATTAATAACTCTTTCAAGCATGGTACTTTCCCAGACGACCTGAAATTATCACTGGTCAGACCTCTATACAAAAAAGGAGACCCTACCTGCTGAAAATTATAGGCTAATAAGTCTTGTCTCAACATTTTCCAAAATATTTGAGGTGGCTATGTGCACCAAGTTACTGAGGTTCTTTTATGCTGAAAAACTTCTTAGTAATTCACAGCATGGATATCTAAAGGGCAGGTCAGTGGAAACAGCTGTGTACGACTTTGTTGATCGCATAATTGGATGCATGGAGGATAGACGTTTGTCTATGGGCATATTTTTGTATTTATCTAAGGCGTTTGACGTCCTTGATCATAAAATATTGCTTAAGAAGCTTGATCGTTATGGTGTTCGAGGTCCAGCTTTAGGCTGGATTCGATCATACTTGACGAATTGGCATCAGAGAGTTGTAGTGGAGAAAAATGGGGAAAAACAGAGCAGGGACACACATCTGTGGGGATTCCTCAGGGAAGTGTAATGAGGCCCTTGCTCTTTATTTTTTATGTGAATAACCTGGCAACAGAAATACTAAATCTAAATTCCCATCTTGTCAACTTTGCTGACGACACAAACATCCTTGTCATTGGTTCCACATTGTCGGAGCTTCTCAATCTGTCTAGTCAACAACTGAACAAGGCCCATGAGTGGTTTTCAAGAAACAGATTAATAGTCAACGAAGACAAGACAAACTTCCTATGCTGCAGATCCAAGCGTAAAAATGGGAATATACCAGATGCGGTAGATATCGGGGCTCAGAGTGTGGATCTGGCCAAGAGTGCAAAATTCTTGGGCATTCTCGTGGATCAAAATCTTGACTGGGTTGGGCAGGTTTCGAGTGTTTGTAAGAATCTTAACTCAGCTTGCTATTCTCTAAGAGTAATGTCCAAATATCTAGATTGTAACAACTTTAGAGTTGTGTATTTTGCACACATTCATTCTGGGCTTCGGTTTGGTGTTATGTTCTGGGGGTGGATGCTCAGCGTGCTTTTGTGGTGCAAAAAAGAGCCATACGAGTCATCTTGTCTCTTAAATGGATGGAGTCATGCAGAGGAAAGTTCAAGGCATTACCAATTCTCACTCTTCCAGGGTTATACATATATGAGTGTTTGGTCTTCATGTTTAAGAATAGGGACAAGTTCTCTGAACTTGAAATTCGGCATCAATTTAACACCAGGTATGTTGCCCTTAACATTCCAATTCACAAACTAAGTGCTACTGAAAAGGGTCCCGCGTATGCATGTATTAAGTTTTTCAATAAGTTGCCAAACCATTTAAAACCATTTAGAAACTCAACTGAACGTATATAAAAAAGCTGTGTTAAATATTTTACTGGAGCAAGAACCATACAGTGTAAATGAATTCTTAGAGTCAAATTTTTAGTCTGTCTAGAAAGAAAGTGTTATTGCTGTTGTAAGATTTATTTTATTTATTTTATTCTATGTATTTTAGCTGGTTCAGATTTAGTTTTTAGAGTATAAAGGAACCATATTTTTCGTACCAAAATTCCTAGAATGTGATTTTTAATCTGTTGTCGTGAATTGTTAGTATTGTTTTAAGATTTATTTCATTTTGTTTTGTGTGTGATTTTGACGCCACTTCATTCAATTGTATGGTATATTTTTGTATTGTGCAATTTTTTGAATAAAGAGATTGATTGATTGATCATACTCTAGGCTGGAAGGTAGGTCACGAGAATGGGTTTGGTGTGAACATATTTCCAGAAATTTTTGGGATTTTCTAAAATGTTATTTTCAGTTCTACATATAAACGACCTGTAACATTCATTAGCTTGACTTTTACACAATGCTCTCAGTTCACTAAAATACTATAATCTACTATACTATTCGAGTTTTTGAAATTTTTATGAGCAATTTTTTTGTTAATTATGTTATTTTTTAATTCGATATTAAACCACACAGGAAATTTAAACCTATTTTTAATTTTAATTTTGGGTGTAAACATGTGAATGGCACAATACACTATATCATACAAGAGTTTAACATTTTCATCTACCAAACCAGCAAATATTTGATCCACAGTACACAGACAACAACAGTTTATTGATCTCACTGAAGTTACATCTTTTAAAATCATAAATTTCATCTTCATATTCTAACATGTTATAAATATTATCACAGTTAAAAGTAATAATCAGAGCAGGGTGATGCCTATCACATTTTATAAGGGGGGCATCACTAGACCTTACTTTATCACAATAATTGTCTGTAAAAACCAAATCCAAGAGGACACCATTAACATTGGGGATATTATTTATTTGGAACAGGTTCAAATAGGGAAATGTTTCAATTATGTATAGTGTCTGTGATCGCCCTATACTGCTCCAGAGTAGCTAGGTCTTTGCAAATTCTATTGAACAAATCACACATTCTGTAGACTGGTGAGTTCTTATATAGATTCGTCCTGGGGAAGTCCCAGTAGAAGTAGAAGGTATTCCTATTTATTATCTATATATCAGTATTATCTACTTGGTTTTTCAACAGTTTGTAGAAGTGTATCAAACTGATTTTTATTCTGCGATTGTCAAGGGACAACATATTAAACAGAGACAATAATTGATTGTGACGCTCCGCTTGAAGAGGGTAATAGCCATATCTTTTATAAAATAATTATTTAAGAAATATTCTTTGTATACTTTCAATAGAATTAATCCAGATTTCATATTGAGGAGACTATATTATGAAACTGTAGTTGAGTTTAGGCAATATAAGGCTATCTATATCTATAAGCTTAAGGCATACATTTACATCAAAGCACTGGGGACCTGTCAATAAAACACATTATCTCATGTGCTGACCGGACACAGGCGGTATCTCTGGATGGAGAATCATCTGAATATCTTGCAGTTAAGAGTGGTGTTCCTCAGAGATCTGTTTTGGGGCCCCTCCTTTTTCTGTCATATATGAACAATTTTGCTTCCCTTAATATTAAAGGGGAGATAAGCATAAGCATCACACTATATCATAATCTAAAAGCAGATTATCTTAAAATTAACAACTTTTTGAATAATGTTGATTGGTCCTTTATAGGTCGGTCCATTTACATTGATGCAATGATCGATACATTTTATGCCATTCTGTCTAATGCAATCGAGTTATTTGTTCCTAAAACAGTGGTGAAAGATCACAGATTCCCAAAATGGTATTCTGGTTTGAGAAAGCTGATAGGCCAAAAGAATAAGCTTTACAGGAAATACAGAAGGAGTTGAGCTCAAGGCGACTATGAGGCCTATTCGAGAAACCAAGTTTCAAATCGATCTGTGTTAGGTTCTTCACATCACTAATACTGAAATATTGATCCCCAAAAATATAGAGTACTTTTTGTCCTTTGTCAATTCTCTGAGGAAGGACAATGGTATTCCAAAGATCATGTACTACAATGGAGCTCCGCTGCATGATCCTGTTGATGTGGTTGAGGCCTTTGCTATTCACTTCCAGTCGTCTTATTCTGATCATGCAAACACCGTGATGGCTGAACCTTTGGAGATCAACCACGGTGGTACACTTATGGATCATCACTTTACTATAGAATAGGTGAGATCGAAAATAGAGCAGCTTTTGTGGCAAAGGGAGCTGGTCAAGACGGTGTTTCCATAAAGGATGATTTTGTTTAACTGTTCTGACTGCAAGAGGTGTACCTTTATTAAAAGTCTTGCTGAAAGTTTAGAGAAATATAAGGCAGAATTCAGGAGGAACAGATTAACAGAGTAGAGGAGAAGTACAGGGATGAAATTGAGAAACTGGTGGGTGAAGTTAAAAAGCGCACATAAGGAGATTGAATAAAAGAACCATCAATATCGAGGGAGAGTACAAGGATAAGGATAGACAGTTCTCAGTTCTTCAAACAACGAAATGCAGGATGCCCTGAGGACCATGGAAAGAGAAAATTAATACTCGGAAGAAAAACTTCGATTTGGAGAAATCTACACAGGAGAAAATTGTGTTACAAGAGAAATTGAAAGAAAATCAGTGCTGCTCTACACTGCAAAATTGTTCTAATGCAAACGTTCTTGCTATTCCCCAGCACAAAAAACTCACTACTACAGAAAAGAAACTCTTTATAATCGGAGACGAAAACGTTAGATGTTTCCACGCCTACTAAAAAGCACTCAAAATTTAAAGTAGATATTAATTGTCAGTGGTCAAAAAACCAGTATTTCAAATCCGCATCGGAACAGTGTTTTCGCAAGACTTGTCAAAACATGACTTTGTGATATTTATGTGGGGTTCTCAAAACGCTATTAGAGGATGCCTTGAGATACACGCAGTTGAGAATTTAGTTGATGTTTGTGCAAGAAGTAACCTGATTTTAGTAGGTCCACCTTTTCACACTAACAGACCTATATTAAATATAATAATAAACCAGCAGAACTCGACGATCACCCAACATTTTGACATCATGTAAGTTGACTGTTTACTTTATTCCTCTATTATTTTCGTCACTCAATGGACTGCTGAGCTACGTTGAAAAGGTCAACTTGGTTGTTCATATCAGTGAAAAAATAGAGAAAATGCACTACTCAGTACTAACCACCACTGAGCTTTTGGAAGCCTTCAATCAAAAATCAAATTCAAGGATACTTCGAACAAAGTGTGACGAACTGCTGAGAAATATCTATGTATGTAACTATGACATCATCGCGCTTAAGGAAACCTGGTTGAACAGTTACTTTATTGATACTGAGATGTTCGACCTGCAATATTCAGTCTTCAGACCAGATAGAAAGTACAAGGAGCTAAATTGTCAACGTGGCGGAGGGGTATTAATCGCTACCACCAATAATTCGCCTGTTATACACCTATTGTTAATACGTGTGATTACGTTTGGTCGCATTTGAACGCGGACGATAGCTGATTGATAATTGGCTGTGTTTACTTTCCTCCAGGTTCTTCCCTCGACTCTTATGAGTCATTCTGTAATACTTAATAATACTGTAATGCTACACCGATCACACCAACATCGAATTATCTCAAGTTAACCCAGTAAAGTTTTCCACAGTACTTGCAACTAACAACTTTCCCGCAGAAGAATTATACATAAAATTGTGCCAAATGTATGTGTCAAAGAGTACTGGGCCCGATGGTATGCCAACAGTTTTTCTAATTAGTTGTTCGGGGACTCTTGCCCGACCTCTCGGTGTCCTTATTCAAAGATGTTTTGACTGAGGCCACTTTCCGTCAATATGGAAAAAATCGAATCTTCAACCGATTTTTAAGTCCGGGGATAAGGCAGATGTTCAAAACTACCGAGGGATTTCATTGCTATCTGTGTTAAGTTAATGTGTGTGGTTCGTTTTCTCGGAAGTGTTGGTGTCGTCCAGAGTACCACAAGGGTCGCATATTGGTCCCATTTTATTTTTACTTTTTTATAAATGACGTCCAGTCTTGTTTCAAATCGTCTCAATGCCTTTTATATGCAGATGACCTAAAGCTTTACAGTGTTGTTATGTCTAGTTCTGATGATTAGCAGTCGGATCTTGATAACTTTGTGAAATGGTGTAAAGAAAACTTCCTAAAGATTAACATAAACAAAATAAAAATCTATTAATTTCTATAAATGTGTACATCTTTTAGAAACAGTATATACACTTAACAACGTAAGCATTGAAAGGGTAGAATATATTAACGATCTAGGTGTAACTTTTGATACAAATAGGGACTTTAACCAGCATATTGACAATATTGTTCTTAAAGTCTTTAGGTTACTGGGCTTTATTAAGACAAACCCCAAACATATCAGCGATTCGAGGGCACTTGTATGTTTATATAATTGCCTTGTCCTTAGTATAGTTGAATACTGCTGGTCTTCTCGGTATGCTTGCCACAGAACAGACTTGAAAAAGTACAAAACAAATATGTGAAATATTTATGGTATGTTTCGTTTTCCCTACCAAAACATACCCTATGAAACAATACTTTGTGTCTTAAAAAGTCTCGAGACGAGACGTAAAGAGGCTTTTTTATTATTTCTTCACAACCTTGTAAATAGTGTTATAGACTGTGATATTTTGTTAAGTTTGTTACTGTTTCAAGTTCCCAGAAGACGGACTAGGGAATTTCACTTATTTTATGAGTACATCCACAGAACCAATTATGGTCAAAGTGCCTTCGTTGATCTTATGGATAATAATTTTAATTCATTTTATTCTGGGTATGATTTATTTTGCCAATCGTCCTTAAGGCGAAACTTATTGTTAAGACGCTAATAAAATTGACCATTGTAATTTGTTTTTACCTACCCACTGTCTATTTTTAGCTCTGTTGCATTCGGTCATTTTAGTACTGTTCATAAATGTTTACTTTAGTTCATAGTTATGACAATGTATACCATTTAGAATCATTATTGTATTCTGTTGTGTATTTGGTAAATAAATAATTAAACAAAAAATATACAGTCAGACCTGTTTAATGGAACAGACGGAGTCGGCAGTAAGACTGACGCTTACAGCAGTGTTGCTAACATAAAATTGGCAAATTGCACACTTCAATTACGTAAATTCGTGGATGGCAGCGGATTTTTCATCTCAAATTGGATGTTCAAAAAAATAACTTGACAGTCTAATATATCAAAGATACGCTAGATAACCGTCATACGGTTAGGACTTACTGGGTCTTGCAGTTTGCTACAAAAAAATATTAAATGATTATTATGCTTTTATTAATCTACGAGAACAAGAATAAGCTACTTAGGTATTTATTTACTTTTATTTACATCGGTCCATCATTGCCCCAATAAATAACTAAAATCTTTAAAAAACTGTTATAGGTTCGGTTACTATTATCAAACGAATCCGAGCGCTAACTGAAAGCTACAATACGCATATTTTTCTATCTTCTACCATCAATGCAATAAGGATAGTTTTTGCCAACCGTTACACTTCCAGTGGCGTGCTCAACTCGGCTTGACCGGTTGGCTGACACTGACCATAGAATATAATTTGTCGGTGTTGCATATTGCATGGAAATTACACACTTTTGGCAAGGGCTCGAATACTACACGTATCGTCTCCAAATTACACGAAAATTGTATTTCTACAAATATTTTTTTTTTTTTTAGTTTGAAAATGTATTTTACTAAGAAAATTGATTAAAGAGTTCATGTCGTAAAAAAAACATGCATGAAAATACGTATTTATAGGTAGAAAGAATATGTTTGTTTAAAGTGGTCAAGTAATGGCTGCTAGGAAATTAGTTTAATTTTATTTTTTAAGCAAATATTCCTTGAAATTGGCCACTTTGTAAGCAGATATTTATCAAATGGCAATAATTTTCAAATGTAGCCAAAATGTAGCAACATTTACTAAAAATTTGCCAATACAAATGCCTACTTGGTTTGTCTTTAGTACTCGCTAAAAAATGGCTAATTGAAGACCCAGGAGCCAGCGTAACAAAATTAAACGACGATTACCCCAAGACGGCGCTTTTATATGATATGTGGTGGAATATTTAATCTTTTTATTAGACATTTTGTATGGTAAATAATTTATATTTCGTTTTTCTTAATATATCTTCAGTTTAGTTAAGTATAGTTTTATAGGTTGTAAACGTAACTTTGAAAATGTGGCATATTTTGGCAATATTATAGCAAAAATAAGCGAAATAAAACTACCCAATTTTAGTTCAATTTTGAAAGAAAAATATGATAATAAAAGCCATATTTTTTCCTCTCAATTTTTGTTGTCTTAAAATGCCATAATCTGGCATTCTTATATAGCTTTTATTACTATAATTAAACTTAAATACTTGCTAAAATATGTTTGGTTGAAATTTGGGAAAAATGCCTACTTACTGATTATATTTTGACCTCGATTTCTATTGATTAAAAATGCCATTTTCTGGCATTTAAACAGCTATGCTTACTATAATTTAACTTCAATACTTACTAGAATATATCTGGTTATGTTGTGGCAACAAAATTGACAGATATTTCTACTTTTTGGCCATCCAATATTACAAAAAAAAGTTGGAGGTTTAATTACTCCATAAAAGATATTTTTGGCCAAGTAATTATGCTATAGCCTATCTACGTAAAAACTGCTATTTTTGGAGCCAAAAAAATCTAGTTTGAAGCGAGCTTTCATGGCTAGAAAACAAACCAAGAATCATTTGCCAAAATTTGACAAATCTCTGGTTTTTATGTGTCTTTTATGGCTAACTGTTAGATAAAAAAGCACATCAGCTAATTTGTGTTATTTGGGAAATGTAACCGTCTTTAGACCTTCCTGAAACTGAAAAGTGCGGTTATTTTTAATTATATTCGAGGTTTGACGACTATAAATAGCCGGCTTGGGTCTCTCCGAGCTCATTCAGTGTTCCGATCTCGTGAAGTGAAAATCCTTGAAGATGCCTCGTGCAATCGAAGGCGAAACGTCGGAAAGTGATTCCATTTTGACACGGTCTAATCCCAAGAACCACGATTTCTTAATTGACCACAGCCGTGAAAGCTTTCATTCTATATAAGTTTTAATTATTATAATAAAATTGCATAACTACAAACGATTCTAATTATTATTTAATATTTTTCATTAAATAAATTTACTTAATAAAAAAAGGAATTTAATAATAAGTATATCCTTACGCGCTCCAGGCAGCTGAGGTCTGACTGTTTTTTTCTTTAATTATATATGGTAATTAAGTGTAAATAAATTTTCAGTCAAACTCTTGTACCGAAATTATTATTTTGACAACTTATGCGACGTGCCGACTTGCCGCGTTCCACAACTATGCAGTCTGACCAATTTCTCATTTTTTTTCGTACTATAAACAAATTTAGCGCCAATTTTCAACTATTTCGAAATACTTTGTATTTCATATAATAATTTAACATACTCCCAAGCACGCCGCTGGCGCTGCCAGTCCCACTACTACTTAATACGAAATCAAACCGAAATAACGGGTCCGGTAATAGGATTGAACGGTTTTGCAAAGATAGCCATGAAAATACTGCTTATTTAACAAACGTAAAATACTGATAAACTGAAGTTTGTTGTTGAAAATGTTGTGTAACAGTCGCAAATTGGCCAAATAACCAACGGATCTTTGCTGTAAAATCGTTTATCCTGACTCAGTCTATTGTACAAACGCAGAGAAATTTTCGACGTGACTTTAATTTGCCAGTGCGTGCTAAAGTTCCAATAAGAAATTCGATTTTGAGATGGGTCACTAATTTCAACGAAAGAGGAAGTATAATCTCCAAATTTGTCGGTCATACCCGCACAGTTCCTACACAAGAAGATATTGAAAGAGTCAGGGCAGCTGTAGAATAGAGTCCACAACGTTCGGCAATTAGTTGCACTACACATTACAGAGCGAAGTTTGCGAAAAATCTTACATCAGGATTTGAAATTCCGTCCATACCAGATATTGATAGTCTTGAGGCTGATTCCTATTGATAAAGTAAATCATCTCAGTTTCTGCCGGCATTTTTTGGGAACATTGAGCAATAATGAAGAACTTCTTGATAAACTTATCATGTCTGACGAAGCTCACTTTTACTTTAGGGAGTACGTTAACAAACACAATTTTCGCTACTGGGCAGAATACAATCCAAGAGAAGTGCATGAAAAACAACTTTATGACCAAAAGGTAACAGTGGGGGTGTAGAGTTTCCTCATTGTGATCGGGCCATACTTCTTTTAAGAAAACCGCCACACCGTTACTGTCAATTCAGCTCAGTAAGTAGGGATGCTGGAAACATTTGTAACTCCGAAGCTCCGATCAAGGTGAAGGCTGGTTCCAACAGGATGGCGCAACAGCGCAAACATCAAGAAAGGCCATCGCTGTTTTACAGCGCAAGTTTCCGAATCGCCTAATTTCAGCGGATATAACGGAACCCCGATTTACATCTTGGGAATATCTAAAGCGTAAAGTATTCTCTACTCGTCGCCAAACACTTCCTCAGCTCAAAGAAAAGCTTCGTGAAGAGATAGATTCGATAAACATGAGCGAGGAATTACTTAGACGCCGTATGCTTCATTCCTACTCCAATTTACAGGAATGCATAGAAGAAGACGGGAATCATCTCAAGAAAGTGTTCTTTGCAAACTAGAAGTGTTTCAACGAATTTCCAGAATTGTATTTTTAGTGTAAGTAACACAAGGTTCAAATATTTTCTTTGTATCCTCACGGTGGCCTATAAAAAATCTTTCAATCCTATTGCCGGACCTTGCAGTTTTGTCACGAGCTCTCGGACTATTATATTTGAATGCTGGATTTGCATTACTTAAATTTTTATTTATCAAGGCTTGAAGAAAATGCAATGTCGTCATGGCACGTCTTTATTTTTATTATTTACAACCAGAAAGTCATATATTTTCTATTTTTGTACTTTTAGAACAAAATGCAGATTGATGGAACTTCGGCGACACATATATTTACCAGAACAAAAGGCTTATCGGAGATGTCAACAGTGTTTCATGAATTTTACCGAAGGCAATACTAAATTTGAAGTTCAAAGTACTAAACTAAACCGTTTTGCCAAAAAGATAGTTGTCAGAGTTAATAAAAATGCTGTTTTAACACAATATCAAAAAATGTATTATAAGAAGTTGTTGAAAAAATATCCTAATGGTTTTCATAAAAAAAATAAAATGGTATGTGGGTCCATACAGGTTTAAGTAGCTATATTCTATATAAAATCGTAAATTATGACCAAATCATTATCAATATACAACAGAAATTAGGACAAATAGTGTTAATAGTATATGATAAAACCTCTGATGAATCAATACAATTCGGTTTTGACTAAAAGTTTTATTGAGCTGAGGCCGAGGTTGAAAGTTTGTCAATGTAACAATAACTGCCTTAATGTAGACTGTTTTTAATTTATCACAAAAGCTTTTTGGCTTCAATTAAGTAAATTATTAACATTTCGCTAATACTTCATGACATTCAAATAAATATTTGGGCAGCTTGTATCCGGGACTCCTATCTCTAGAAAGCACGAGAATCGCATTTATTGGTAGTTCCCTTAATATTGTTGATGACAAGGTATAAAACTAATTTCATCATAGTTTTCTATCCTTTCCATCATTCATAACCTCGGTAATGCAAAGTTTGATTAATTCTGAGAAAGATAATATGCAAGTGTAAAACTTTAGTAGAAGATATACTTAATCGATAATATCGGTCAACACTTAATTGTGAATATATATATATATATATATATATATATATATATATATATATATATATATGTATGTATTTTACTATGTCTTTGTTTAGTCTATGTAAATTAATTGTTTTATATTTTTTAGATAATATGCTTTACTGGTATCAATTTTTAACATTCTTGACAGAATCGTGTTTCTTGTTGTACGAGCCTTGATAAAGACCTAATAAAAGTCGAAACGTCGGAATTTTCTGGATAAGAAAGTTTCATTTGTTTTCTTGAATTTACGAAAACAACCCACTACTTTATAGTATATGGTACAATTAAACTATAAATACATTTATAAATGTTGGGGAGAATTCTAAAATGTCAGCTTAAAATTTTAAATTTTAATAAGGCACTCCAACGATCTGTTACTTGAACGTCACCGATCAGCTGTTTTTGACGGCCGTAGGACAAACGAATCGAATTTTTACACAGGAGTATATTGGACTTTTGTTATTTATTTTTATTTTTTACCTTAAAATGCTTTCTTTTTGTTGAGATGCAATTTGTGGAAGTAGAGGGATGAGAGACAATATTACTTCTATTTTTAAGTTCCAAAATTTTTCAATGTTAGATATGAAAAACGATTGAATAAACTTGCGATGCGGCTGAAGTGGATTACTGCAATAAGGAGACCTACTACTAAATTAAATTAAGCCTAAGTGTGTGCAATACATTTCGCATTAATCGTTTATTAAAAAACTAAAATTAATCCAGCTAATTAACAATTATTATGATTCTCAATCGCGACTGATCAAAGATATCTCTAATCGTTGTTTGAAAAGGTTATATTACATTTTCTACTTTTACATATTTCAATGTTGTATTGTTTTTTATGTTTTACCAATATTAACAGGACTTAATAATTAGCAGTATTTGTATGTAGCACGAGTGTGGTAGCTGTGGTCTACAATTTTTACAGATTTTTTTTGTGTAAATGATGCTACGATAACCATTTACAGGGTTATGACTTACTTAAAACTAAGATATACCAAAAATGTCTCTCTGCAAAACCTAAGACCGAATGAAGAAAGATCTTATTATGCATTGAGGAGGGAAGTTCCTAAATTTATTAAATTATGAAAGGTCGAAATTTCAGACTCAGGATTACAAGTACGATAAAGGCATGGACTTTCTTTCCAAAATTTGAGTTCCTCTATAGCTTCTCAAAAAAATAAGACGGGAACGTATATAATTAATTTTTCTCTAGACACAAGTAAGTTTAAGTCCAGTAAAGGTTTCATTACGCTGAAAAAAATTGAGTTCCTTTACACTCGTCATCAGGTTTATTGTAAACACATAACTTTTTATTCTTATTATATTCACTCTGACATACATGACAATTTATTTAAATAAAAACATGTTTGTTTTATTTATAAAAAAAAAATACTGGGTACAGTACAATATATTAAAAACACATAATTTAAATTGAACAACTAACAATGTCTATATTTGACCCCAGGGGAAAGTCTTTTGGATCTACACTACAAAAGGATCTAATTTTTAATTATAAAAATATTTTATTTGCACCGCTCGGTAACTTCGGCGTCTCACTACACATGCACTAAATATATATAAAAATCCTTAAAATTTACTTTTAAATTATCAGGGGCTCATATGGAAAAAAACAATGTTTGTCCTACGGCAGCCATATTGAAAGCAGTCAGAGGCCTAATTTAGTTTATAAAGTCATCTTTTTTTTAGGTTTTAACGTGCAGCTTCTGTAAAAAAGAGACAGAAGTATGGATGGATAATCCTAAAAAGAAAAAACTACCATCAGGTGATATTACTTCATCTGTAAAAAAGAAGAAAAAACCAAAAAAGAAAGATAGGTTTTGTGGTCTTGATGAAAGTGTCGTTTTATTATCGTCATCCAAAAAGAAAAATCTAGTTGCTAATCGTGATGAAGCCAGTACTAATTGTGAAAACAAATCAACCACTAATGTGTTTATAACCTCAGAAAAAAGTAATATAAATACATCTGGAAGCATGACAAATTCGAGAGGTTTTCATACATCAGACTTTATTCCTCTAAATTCAAATTCAAAAACAAAAAGAACCATAAAATTCCATAAAAAGAAACAAAACATCACGGAGCCAGATCTACAAGGTGTTACTAAATCTAAGGAGAAATTGCAAAAGAAACATCTGACTAGCTTGACTAATATATTAAAAAAAGCCAGTGAGAATAAAAGTAAACCATATTCAAAGTTAAAGGACTTTTTGTCTAGTTTATAATTATATTGCTTTTACCTTTTTTTGACAATTCTATTGTATATTTTTTGTAATAATTATGTAAATAGATTCTACTAAGGAACACTCGTTTTTTAATTTTTTTTTATTACAGCCTGGTGCAGTTTCAAAAACAAATACTTGGTTGGTTGAAACATTTTTAGTTTCAGCTCTGTTATATAGATGAATCGATCCTGTTTACATAAAATGTCCTACCTCAAATTTTTTGTTTCTTATAAAAACGAAACCTCTCAGAAACATAAAATAAATACCATTAGCTCACTAAACTAAAAAAAAGATGAGATATATCATCTTTGTTTTCTAAGTACTAATTCTAATTATGCTTAGTTACATTTATGAAATATTTGAATTATTTTACGATTCAGAAATGTTTTAATAGTTTATTTTGCTATTGGAAATAGATATCAGTAAAATATTACTCAGACGCTGCTTCATTATCAACAAATATAATAAATATGGTGAAATGAAGCATTGTTTATAACTTACCACAATTTAGAATAAAACAAGACTTCATCCATACCACTATTTTTAATTAACTTTGTATTAACAACTTTGTAACAAGTTAAGATACATATTTGTAAAAACTGCTTAGTCAAAACCTTTTTTTATTCTCTCTCAGCTCAGACTGATTAAAACGAACAGCTGCCAGGTGCCCAAACACCTCATCCGTTAGATCAGAAAATATCCGTTAAGTCGCTGAAATAAAAATTCATATATAGCACATAGAGGGAAATGGGGCATCAGTGCGTATTGGGAAATAGCGTGATGAGTGTTTTGAAAAACGTATTACAGAGGGCGGTATTTTGTCGATGGTAACCGATGTCGAATATGATCCTTCCTTTAGTGTATTGTAGTCTGTGCATATATGCGGGTGCGTTTCAGAGCTATCCGAATTTTCTTAAATGTCCGGTATTTAGAACCTAAATGCACCAAAGAAGAAATTCATAACTTTGGTAAAAACGTAAGTAAATGTAATTTTATGTAGTAACACCATACCACTGTTTCTCTTTTCGGCTTTCACTGGTAAATTTATTGTATAAATTAAATAATTCTTATTCTAACATTTTGTTCCGATTTCTACGCTGTTGTCAAAAGGGCAAAAGCGTGAAATTTGGTTGAGGCAATACCGGGATCACGTAGTTACCCCATACAGTCATGCTGTTACCACAGATGTGTTTGGATATATTATAGTTACAGCCAATCTAACGTATATCTACACTGAGGTGCTATTAATCTCCATTTTATATATTTTGAAAATATACCGAAAAAAATTTAAGGGCCAATTAGCTGGAAGAAATCGTTCAAGAGTCAATAGATGCTGTTAAGCGGGGTATGAAGATTTCAGCTGCATCTAAAGAGTTCAAGATTCCATGGTCCACAATTGTAGATCATCTCAAAAAGCTGACCCGCAACGCTGCGGGAATTGCAGCTAGTCCAAAAAAGGTAGGCAGGACAGCAGTGTTTACCCAGCAACAAATGCTTTAAATTATAGAATATTGTCTAGACATTTCAAAGCGGTACTACGATCTTAACCAGAAGTAGATCCATTATTTTCCAATTTGTATTTTTGCAATTTGTTGTATGAACGCGGCGGGTAATTATATACCCCCAATGTTAATTTTCCTAGGAAACTTAGCGACATATTATTAAAAAATGCTTCTCCTGGAATCATGGCTCTTTTTATAAGTCAGCAATTTGTTATATGAACACCTCGGGTAATTACATACCCCCAATATTAATATTTACTAGGTAACTTATGAGCGACATATTATTAAAAAATGATCCTCCTGGAACCATGGCTCTTTTTATAAGTCATGTGAAACCCACTAAAGAAGAAGAAAAAGCAATATCATTTGTTTTAGTTTGTAATATATTAAAAACATTGTCTAAGAAAGGAAATATTTCTGAAATTTTTTCTCTCCATTACTTTCTTTAGTAACGTTATAAACTACGGTATATATTGCATCTGCTGTACGATTTTCGGACACATTCTTAAAACCTAAAAATCGCTCTTGAATACTTCCGTCTGTTTTAACGTAGCGTATTACTATAAATAATTGGCTAAAATTAGTGATATCAGTTCGTCCAGAACAATAGCAGTGCACCGCGCCTCGCCAATCACCTATTTAATTCTTTTTAGAATAATGGTTGTAACAGCGGAAATGAAATCATTCTGGATTCGATTCGACGTTCCGCGAAAAACGCTAGACTGCTCTAAATGATTTTTTAAGCAGTCATCATATTTAGCCATTAAACTAAGTAAATCTTGAAAATTTCCTCTATTTGAAGAAACCCTTGTTTCGTCATGAGCTCTAAATCCCAATTTTTACTGTCCGAGAAAACAAACAACATGGATAAGTCTTCTTAATATTTGCCTATTTTTATCGACTAGTTTATTGTGTTGGCGGTGACTAATTTCCAACTGTTTATTAAGTACGTGTTCAATTCTGGTTTTACCGAAGACTTTTTCTTTTATGACGGCCTGTAAATGCGCTTTGGACATAAGGTGTCTTTTTACAGCTTTATGGAAATTGTTTAAATCGGAAAAACCAGTTTTATTCCATAGACCTTTTTCATTGTCAAAAAGTAAACATGGCCAACAAAATAATTTACTTATATTTTCACATCCTGTTAGCCATTTAAATTGTTCGTATTGTTTTTTCGGATAAAAATGTCTAATACAGTTTTTCATTTTTGTGGTTAAATTTTTCATAGGCGGTTTTGCCCTTCCTTTGGAAATTATTTTGAAGCTTATCAGCGAACTTTAATGTTGAAATTTCCTTTATTATTAAGACACACATTACACATTCACACACACTCTTCTTACTAAATTCTCCAACATTTTCAACGTTATTACCGACAGCCGAAGTTGACGGTATTTGCATATCCACGTCCGTATTATTGTCT
This sequence comes from Kuschelorhynchus macadamiae, assembly GCA_030620095.1. NCBI lineage: Eukaryota > Metazoa > Arthropoda > Insecta > Coleoptera > Curculionidae > Kuschelorhynchus > Kuschelorhynchus macadamiae. The sequence goes on from JAUTXW010001365.1 coordinate 1,270,869, forward strand.
TCCATATCGCACCATGCACGTCGCGACGTATGTACAACACAACACACGGATAGCCGTTCAAACAAAGAACCTACTCCAACGGTAGCTTCCGCCACCACTTGAAGCACGCGACTGAAATGCAAAAAATGCCAACAGCTGGTGGAAAGTTCAATAACCTCTGGCACGATTCACAGGAAATCAAGCTTACAGGACTTGGCTGCAGAGAAGCTAGCGGCCCGCATAGGTTCTATTCGATATTCTATTGTACCTGGATCAGAGTCAAGGCCGCATTTATTATGGGCTTGATAATTAAGATAATATTTTAACATTTTTAATATAAACTAAATTAATGGTTTCCTATTTCAAAAATTACATGTTAGAAGATGTTTTGTAATTTTTTTTGGGGAAGCACTGCTTCCCTTGTTTCGATGGACTGCACGCCCCTGCATAATAAGGTAAGGCATAATAGATTTTTAATTGTTCCCTGGCTCTGGACACCTGCTCCCGTTCATTAAGGGTATTCTTTTGTAATTCGTATATAAAGGTGGAGATCTTTTTTTTTTTTTTTGGTCATCAAAAATTATGAAGCCCCAGACCGAAAATCTGGTTGCGCTATTGATTTCAGTAAATATAATGTCAAAAAAAATTCCAGTTCTGAAAAAATGCTACTTATATGAAACTACATCGTGTTCTTGGGGCATATTTCAGAAATATAATAATTCAAGAACCATCGACTGCTAAATAAAAGTATACTTACCTATACCTATGTATATTTCAAAAGCAACATTTCGGACATGTTTCACCTAAATAGTATAATACATATAAATTGCACACTTGTTTCGAACTATACGAAACAAAAAAGGAACAATCCAGACACCATCCAAAAAGATAGTTTCAATTAAGCAATTAAAGTGCTTTTATGAAATGTTTCAGATAGGCTGTGTGTTTGCTGGGAGGATGTTCATTATTTCATAAAAAAATGTAAATTAAAAATATTTTATAAATTACGGTAATTACTCGTTTTTTTTAAATACTATATTACTCTACCAAGGATTGTAGCATACATGGTCATTCAAGAAATACCCAAGTATCTAATTTTAAAATTTACTAGCTAAATTATAATAATATAGGGTGCATTTATCATATCGTCCAGAACTGTTAATCAAGAAAAACATATCGGTTTTATAGAAAAAATACGTAATAATACAAAAAAAATTGTGTTGAAAGGTCTCGGTAACCAGACGATCATTAAAAAAAATTATGTAAATTGATGCAGTACAACCAATAGCACAACTCTCTCACGAACTTGCTGAAAAATCTGGCTTAGTGTTTCAAATATATAGATAAATATTGAAGTGATGATTTACCGATTAATCATTGTGGATATTGCTGTCCTATAAACAATAAACTTTGACTGTGGTGTCTATAAATGACCTATAATTTTTTGGTTTAAAATCGTCAAAAACTGAAAATAGTTAGAGATTTAGTCAGAATTTAAGTACTAAAATCTAAGACACATATGTACAGCTAAATTCCATATCAGCAAGACGAAGTATGAAGGCCTTCGTAAATAATATATTCGCAATTGAAATTAGGTTATCGTCCGGAAACACATTTTTTTTTATCTGAGACGAATTCTATGGTAATTTATAAATCACAGTTACTATAGGTAGTACGTTAATAAATTTTAATTGGAAAAAATTAGAAGGTATAACTATATTTTTTCTGTAGTTTTTTAGGGGGAAGGATGAAGACCGAGAAATTTCCCGGCGAGCCGCTGGCTCAGACAGCCGAAACTTTACCAAACTGTACTGACTAATGTGTACAAAAATAAAAAAAACATATTAATTTAAATCTAACCGGCTGTATAATTAGTAATACCCAGGCACGTAGGCAGGGGGGGTCCTTTGGGTCTCGACTACTTTTTGTTAGATTTGACCGTTGGGACCCCCGAAATTAATTTCTGGCGACGTGCCTGGTGCGGGGGCTCCGCGCTCATACTCAGTGGCGGCTCCTCAATTAGGTCATATGGTCAATGACCCCCCAATAAGTATTTCCAAACAGAAACAAATAAATAAAATAATACATGATTTATATTTTATATATTTTTTTTTAATTTTGGAAATTCCCTCTATTATTCTAAGCGTATAAACTCGTTGACCGTTCACTTAATTTCGCGACACACTATCGATGTCCCGCACCGCGATCTAAAGAGGTTTCGTTTCGTTGGCATCGATCACGGCTGGCGACCCGCGTTGACCTCATGGTTATAAACGGAGGCGAGTTTTTCCCGATCAAATTTTTACTTACGTTGGCAAAGCTTGGGTCAGCACCGCGCCTAGGAAACTTAAATATTTTCTTCAGTTGATGCGTTTAATGTGGATCGTATGATAGGTTGTGGTTACGATTGCGTATTTTTATAGATTTTATTTTCAAGACTTTACATTTTGTTTGTTGATTTTGTGGTTTAAATTAATGTTTTAAAGAAAGGTGGCCACAGTGTTTTAGAATACTAAGACTTTAAAAGCCGTTTTCAATTATTATGGCGAGCTGAACTTTGAGAAACGACTCGAATTTAAGACCAGTAGCCGACCCTTACCGAAACATGAGGTTGCGAAGTAACAAAGACATTTTATTGTTTCATGTGTCTTATTTTTTCAGATGACTCTTTGTGTTGTATATATATTGACGTTATTTTAAAGATCATCTCTGCGCTAAAATATATCCAACGACTGATAATTAACTAACAAATTAAGGGTTTATCTGACTAAAGCGAAAGGAGTGCAGTTTAAGATCAGGGACGGACCGAAGAGAAAATATTTGGAAGGGAATATTACAATTTTGCCAACAGATTTTCAACTTTGGCAACACAAAATTTAGTCAGAGATATATATAAAGGGTTGGCAAATGACCGGTCATTTATAAACTGGTCACTTATGACATTTATTAGTCGGTCACTTGTGGTCATTTATACGGTCATGTTTAAAAATGTTCGAAGGTATGCCAAAATGTTGCTTCTATCTTAAGCTTTAAGTTAATACAAAACAAAGTTGATTTGTTAAATAAAAAGGCATTTAATGTATTTTTTTTCGGCAGTCATTTATAAATCGATCACTTATAAGGTAAATGGCCGACATAGGCGTAACCAGGGTTTGCAGCTGGAGGGGGGCCAACCATATAAAACTTGAACTAAAAAAATGTTTCTCGCCCAAACCAAGAAAAACAGTTGTCAACAGAGCTGCATATTACTAATAAGATATTGCCATTAAACTGTATTTATAACTTGCGCTTAGATCTCCAGCGATATCTATGATTTCGTGAATTTCTACACGTAATTTTGTATGTTGTATGTGTATGACTTCGCATATAGTGAAGACGCAGGATGTGTGATATAGAACTCGTTTTACCACAACCCCAAAAACCCTGTACTAACCAAATGGCAGTTTGATAATATAATTTCAAAAATTACATACAAAATTATATGTATAGATGTTCACGAAAGAATTTTTTAGAATTTATAGAAGACAATCATTAATAAATCTAAACATCAGAAAAATTCAAGCGGAACAATATCAACATCCGGAAAATATAAATAATAACGAACGATCGCTCCAATATAACCTAGAGGCCCCGGTGGAGGTAAAAAGGCCCAATTAACACAAATTAGCTGATGTGCTTTTTTGCCTAACTGTTAGCCATAAAAGACACATAAAAATCAGAGATTTGTCAAATTTTGGCAAATGATTCTTGGTTTGTTTTCTAGCCATGAAAGCTCGCATCAAATTAGATTTTTTGGCTCGGAAAGTAGCAGTTTTTAATGTAGGTAGGCTATAGCATAATTACTTGTCCAAAAAATATCTTTTATGGGGTAATAAAACCTCAAACTTTTTTTTGTAATATTGGATGGCCAAAAAGTAGAAATATCTGTCAATTTTGTTGCCACAACATAACCAGATATATTCTAGTAAGTACTGAAGTTAAATTATAGTAAGCAGAGCTGTTTAAAATGCCAGAATATGGCATTTTTAATCAATAGAAATCGAGGTCAGAATGTAATCAATCAGTAGGCATTTTTCCTAAATTCCTACCAAACAGATTTTAGACTAGATAGCTATTATTACTATAATTAGACGTTTAAGTCTAATTATAGTAATAATAGCTATATAAGTATGCCAGATTATAACATTTTAAGACAACAAATATTGTGAGGAAAAAATATAGTTTTTATTATCATATTTTTGTTTAAAAATTAAACTAAAATTGGATAGTTTTTTTTCGCTTATTTTTGCTATAATATTGCCAAAATATACCACATTTTCAAATTTACGTTTATAACCTATACAATTATACTTAACCAAACTGAAGATATAGTTAGAGAAACGAAATATATGTTATTTACCATACAAAATGTCTAATAAAAAGATTAAATATTCCACCACATATCATAGAAAAACGCCATCTTGGGGTAATCGTTTAATTTTGTTGCGTTGGCTCGTGGGTCTTAAATTAGCCATTTGTTAGCGAGTACTAAAAGCAAACCAACTAGGCATTTTTATTGGCAAATTTTTAGTAAATGTTGCTACATTTTGGCTACATTTGAAAATTATTGCAATTAATTAAAAATTTGCTTACAAAGTGGCCAATTTCAAGGAATATTTACCTAAAAAATAACCCAAAGCTTTTTATGATCCGCCATGATTGAAATTAAAATAAACTAACTTCCTAGGGGCCATTACTTGACCACTTTAAACAAATATATTTTTTCTACCTATAAATACGCGTTTTCATGCATGTTTTTTTTACTTCATGAACCCTTTAATCAATTTTCTTATTAAAATACATTTCCAAACTAAAAAATAAAAAAAAATATTTGTAGAAATCGGAATTTTTAGTTTCAAGAAGGGGCGCATGGAAGTGACATAATTTTATATTTAATAAATAACGGTCGACAAGAAATTAAAGGACCAACACCCTCGATTGTTCTTACGTCACGTTTTTGAGTTTTAAATGCTTTATCAAACTACGCTGACCCACCCCACACAACCGTTCCGTAGCTGACAAGAGAATGGATATTAGAAAAATACATAGCAAGAACAATTTCCAAATTAAAAGATTTTTTTAGTTGCCTTAACAAATAAATCTGTTTGTTTAGTTTGTTCAATGTGATGATGCCATGTTAACCCCTCGTCTACGATAACTGCTAGAAGCTTTACGGAATTTCCTTTTACTATGTTATTATTAAAACAAAAGTTAACATTTTGAGTTTTGTCACCAGTTTCGTTGTTGAACCAGTCGTCAGCATTTCGTAAAGCGCGGAAAATATTTTCTTCGAGTTGGCAAGCGTCCGCAGCCGAAATTAGAAGAGTAGCATCATCAGAATAAAGTACGCTCCGGCTTGGTAAAATATTGGCACTGAAATCATTAATGTAAATAATAAAAAATAGTGGTCCGAGGATAGAACCTTGAGGTACCCCATTTGCGATCCATTGCCTCCGCGAAAGCGAGTCCTTGACACAAACGGCCTGAGCTCGGTTTAGTAAGTAAGATCTAATTAGTTCAAGAGAAGGGCCAGCTATTCCCAAAAATTCTAACTTGTTTAAAAGTATAGAATGAGAGACAGAATAAACTAGAACTAAATTCTTTTTAACAATTTACAATTTATGAACTTGTTGTTTGAATGTTTCTAAAGGATGACGAAATAAATCAATGGTTCTGAAGTTAATTCAAATTTACAACAAACAGATGGTTTTATTATCCATTCCATGGCCTCCTATATTCTTTTTGAACATGCAGCATCCCAATATTCATGAAATAGTGGAAATGTTCTGTTAAATTGCGATTTTATTGAATTTAGGTATAAAACATATAAACATATATATATATATATATATATATATATATATATATAGTTACTAAATTTTTCTTGGGTTATAAGTTCATAGCATTAAAACAATTCTCAAAAATTATTAGTCATCTATTCATTTTAAATTTGACGTTTCGGCAGGTGGCTCCGTGCCTTTCTCAAAAATACTTTCTAAAATAATTTAAATTAGAGAACCTACACACTCTAGTAAAACAAGACACATTTACCATGAAACGTATATTAGTAATTAAATTATCCAAAGGTGTTTAAAATCACAAAAGACACGACGCTGATCGCGTTATTTGGACAAACATTTTTAACAATACAACATGAAGGACGACGAAAAGTTATTGACTGAAGAGCAGATACGTATGATAGGTAGGATGTTATGGTTTTTTTGTTTTTTGACGTTTTTTAAGTTTTTACCGGGCGGTTCAGAAAGTAATTTTATTTTGTCTAAGATTATTATTTTTAAGTTTTTCAAATGTATGTGAGAAAATAATTAAATAATGTCAAAATTGGTTGATATCTTTTTTGTCGTTTACTGAGTTTTTATTTTTCTTAATTTCAATAGACTCGTAAACTTCCCGCTTGCGTTTGTTGTTTTCGGTTTTTAGAACTTTAGTTTCACTAAAATTAAATTTATGTTTTTTTTGGATTTCGTGTTTAGAAAGGGTAGTGGGATTCCTTTAATCATATTTATAAGAGTTAATTCTCGAGCCTAAATATTGGCTGGTTTGTCCAATATAAACTCCAGCGCAATCTCCACACGGGATCTCATATATAACATTGCTTTTTTTCATTTTAGGTGTCTTGGTTTTTAAGGTTAAATGAATAGATGACTAATAATTTTTGAGAATGGTTTTAATGCTATGAACTTATAACCCAAGAAAAATCTAGTAACTATATATACACGGACGTTCAAGAAAAACTAACTCAAAACTATATATCAGCATGGGTGAAAATATGCTTTCCTACCAAAATATTAGAGCCACATATGGAAATGATGCTGTTTCCCACATGAGATTATACTCTAAACTCCAGACAAAATACGTAACTCAAAAAAATAGAAGAATTTTTTTATTAAGATGTAAAAATGACAATATCACACCTGTCTTTTTAAATATTAACCTTAAACACATCTCTTTTAATAATGTAAACATTACAGACACGTCTCTAAATATAAACAATATCGAAAAGGAAATATCAAAATACGAACAAAAACTTAATGAACTAATTAACACTAATATTTTAACCAAGATTAAAGATATAACAAAGAAAAAAACCGAAGGCTTATTCTTAAAAATAAGGGAGAAAAACATTAAAAAAATCAATAGACTCGTAAATAACAATATCGAACCCACCAATAACAACAATTGGGTTGAAAACTTAACAAATACTACAATTCCCGATTACGCCAACGAAATATTGAGCTTAGGCCCCAACTTTGCAGCACCGTTAGAAAATTCCAAACAAATACCAATAAATGATATCATATGTAACGTTGAAAATTCTATTACTAAATTAAGCAATACCACTAAGGATGAAATAAGAACAAAAACATGCAATATATTAACAAACTATAAAAATAAAAATATCTTTGAAAATAAAAATAAAACTCTAACTAAAAATATAAAAAAAACTCAAACGTTTCTTAAACAAAACTCAAATATAATCGTATTGAAGCCAGACAAATCAAATAAAACAGTTATTATGGACACGCATAATTATGATACCAAAATGAACAACCTCCTTAAAGACAACACAACTTACCTACAAATAAAAAATGACCCAACCAAACAGTTACAAAAACAAAACAACGAACTAATAGACCAATGGGATAAAAAAGGATATATTTCCCCAGATACTGCCAAAAAACTAAAAATAAATAATGCAATTGCACCAAAAATTTACGGATTACCAAAACTCCATAAAGAGGGTATACCTTTACGACTTATAGTATCATGTATTCAGTCCCCTTTAAACTCTTTATCAAAATATTTAAACAACATTCTATCAAATATTATAAATAAAAACAACTACTATATTAAAGATTCATTTGATTTTAAAAACAAAATTAAAGATATTAAGTTGCCAGATGACCACATACTAATCTCTTTAGACGTTATATCTCTTTATACAAATATTCCTATAAATCTTGCAACTAACATTATCGAAAAAAAGTGGAATGAAATTAAAAAATATACTTATTTGCCGTTAAACGAATTCCTAAAAGCCGTAGAATTAACTCTAAACTCAACATATTTCCTTTACAAGGATGATATCTTTAAACAACTTGATGGTTGTGCCATGGGTTCAAGTATTTCAAGCACAATTGCCCAATTAGTTTTAGAGGATTTAGAAGAAACCATAATACCGCAGCTAAATTTTAATTTACCCTTTTTTTACCGTTATGTTGATGATTGCATTGCTGCGATTCCGCAAAATAATACAGATCAAACTCTAAATAAATTTAAAAGCTATCACGATAAATTGCAATTCACCATCGAAGTCGAAAAACAAAATCAAATAAACTTTTTAGATGTCACCTTACATAAAACAAAGGATACTATCAGAACAGAATGGTACACAAAAAAGACTTGGTTCTCAAGGTATACCAACTATAATTCCCAACATCCACTTTCTCAAAAAAAATCAATTATTATAGCATTAGCCGATAGGGCAATTCAGCTATAGGGAAAACTCAATTAATAAAGCCAAACAAGTTCTTTTCGAAAATAAATATCCCCAACAATTAGTAAATAGAGTATTTAAACAAAGAATTAATAAATTTTACAATAAAACGAACAACTCAAAAGCCAACACAAACAAAACTAATAACTATTTAACACTACCATACATAAAAGGTTTATCTGAGCAACTTAAACATCTATTTAACAAATATAATATAAATGTTGCACACAAGGGCTTCCATTTATTAAATCAAAATTTCACTTCTCTAAAAACCAAGACACCTAAAATGAAAAAAAGCAATGTTATATATGAGATCCCGTGTGGAGATTGCGCTGGAGTTTATATTGGAAAACCAGCCAATATTTAGGCTCGAGAATTAACTCTCATAAATATGATAAAAGGAATCCCACTGCCCTTTCTAAACACGAAATCCAAAAAAAACATAAATTTAATTTTAGTGAAACTAAAATTCTAAAAACCGAAAACAACAAACGCAAGCGGGAAATTTACGAGTCTATTGAAATTAAGAAAAATAAAAACGCATGGCGTGTGAAAGTAGCGTCCCTCAATTTAAATTCAAGATGGTGTTTAGCGGGTTAGGGACATAAATCAAACCTCAGTTTTTTAAAAATTGGCCGACGTTTCGACGATTTATTTGTCGTCTTCTTCAAGGCTGAAAGAGATCATTTTTTTTTATTACAGTATGGCCGCTCATAGGATACAAACAAAAATTTAATAAAGTATGACAAGGCTAACAACACTAACTGAATATTTTTAAATTAATCTAAAAAAAGAATGTTTGTTTTAGTCTTAGGAAATATAATTATTCGATACTAAAGAGTTATTATTTTGTCTTTTTAAATAGATTTTTTCTTAAATATAAACCATATACATATGGAAAACAAATAAATACGAACAAAAAGGTAACCACAACAACATAAAAAGACAAATTAAATAACAATAATAAAGGGAAACCCAGGGTTCATAAGTATTATTATTTGTGACATTTCACTTACCTAATTCCTTAGAATTAGAGGCTCACGTAAAAAATACAACTAATATAATTATACTTCTCCATAGAACACAAATGATGATTACCACTGCAATACATTAAAACACAAGGTGGCAAACAAGTAAAAGAACAAAGGACATTTAGCAGGTCTCGGAGTTTTAAAAAACATTCAAAAAGGATTATTCAGAAAAACAAAAAACGCAAATAAACAACTCCGGAACCCACTGCAGCAAAACGTACAAATAAAAAAAGGGACAATTATTAGGGCAATGGTTTGTTTACTAGGGCATGTCAAGAAGTACTTTCTCTATAACGATTCAAAATATGGTTATATTGCACACTTAAGCCTTGAGTATCAGTTCTGTGATTCACCGAATTATTTAATTGTATGTGTATCATTTCACTGATATTTCTTTTAATATAATGTTTTTCTCTGTCTAGTACGGTGGTACCTTAAAAATTAAAATTGTGGCCTGTAGAAAAGTGATGTTCCGATAATGCAGTTTTTTCTTTTTTATTGAGGTTTATCACCCTACAGTCGTACTTGTGCTGGTATAACCTAGTCCTTAAATATTGCCTCGTAATGCCTATGTAACATGTATCACAATTATGACATGGAATTTTATAAACCAAATTTGAGCTCAAATCAAGTGGTATTGGGTCCTTTAGTTTCGAAAACAGCACATTTGTTGTTCTTAAATTATAAAATGCTAATTTACAATTTTGATCCTTTTCCCGAATATTACGTTGAATCCTTTCCGACAATGAATTAATGTATGGAAATTTGAAGTATTTTAGTGTCCCTTTGTCGCTCTTTACTTGGCTAGTGATATTATAGTTGTTAATTACCCTGTTTACTAACGTTGTAGGGTAGTTATTATTTTTTAATATGCTCTTAATTTTCTCAATGTTAGAACTATGATACTGTGGGCTGCTTAGTTTAAAAGATCTATATAACAAATTTTTTATGGTAGCTATTTTATGGGACATGGCATGTGATGAGAGGTAGTTAACCACTCTACCCGAGGAGGTTGGTTTTGTATACCAGTTTGTTAGTAGCGTTCCATCGAGGTTGCGTTGAACAATAACGTCAAGGAATGGTATACATTTGTCACTTTCCATTTCCATTGTAAATTTTAATTTATGGTGAAAGCTATTAAAATACTGTAACAGGTAATTTACTTTATTAGATGGGCAAGAGAGGATTGTATCATCGACATATAATTTTATTAAGGGTAAGTCAAAAGGTAATTTATTTGATATCTCCATAAACAACTCATTCATAACCAAACTGGCTAATACCGGGCTAGCAGGATTACCCATCGCTGATCCGTCCAATTGTAGGTAAAATTGGTTATCAAATGAAAAATAACTGCTATCAAACAAAAATTCAATAATATTTAAAAACATACTTTTCGGGATTTCCGTGTACGGCGCTATGTGACTCCATTTTCTTTTTAAAATATTTATAACTAATTCTTTGGGGATATTTGTAAATAACGACGTAACATCTAAAGACAATAAAACGTGATTAGGTGGTAATTTTACACTTTTTGTGAACTCTACGAAATCAAAAGAATTTTTAATATTAAAATTAAAGGTTGTCGTTATCTGGCTTAAGATGTTATGCACAAACACGGCTAGATTATAAGAAGGAGCGTCAATACAACTCACCACTGGTCTTAAGCTCAAATTCGGCTTATGGGTCTTACGCAAACCATACAACTTTGGAGATATGCTATTATTAGGTGAATCACAGAACTGATACTCAAGGCTTAAGTGTGCAATATAACCATATTTGGAATCGTTATAGAGAAAGTACTTCTTGACATGCCCTAGTAAACAAACCATTGCCCTAATAATTGTCCCTTTTTTATTTGTACAGACTGATAAGAAATATGAATTTATAAACCAAACCATTAGTCGTCGTTTTGCTGCAGTGGGTTCCGGAGTTGTTTATTTGCGTTTTTTGTTTTTCTGAATAATCCTTTTTGAATGTTTTTTAAAACTCCGAGACCTGCTAAATGTCCTTTGTTCTTTTACTTGTTTGCCACCTTGTGTTTTAATGTATTGCAATGGTAATCATCATTTGTGTTCTATGGAGAAGTATAATTATATTAGTTGTATTTTTTACGTGAGCCTCTAATTCTAAGGAATTAGGTAAGTGAAATGTCACAAATAATAATACTTATGAACCCTGGGTTTCCCTTTATTATTGTTATTTAATTTGTCTTTTTATGTTGTTGTGGTTACCTTTTTGTTCGTATTTATTTGTTTTCCATATGTATATGGTTTATATTTAAGAAAAAATCTATTTAAAAATAAAAAATAATAACTCTTTAGTATCGAATAATTATATTTCCTAAGACTAAAACAAACATTGTTTTTTTAGATTAATTTAAAAATATTCAGTTAGTGTTGTTAGCCTTGTGATACTTATTAAATTTTCGTTTGTATCCTATGAGCGGCCATACTGTAATAAAAAAAAAATGATCTCTTTCAGCCTTGAAGAGGACGACAAATAAATCGTCGAAACGTCGGCCAATTTTTAAAAAACTGAGGTTTGATTTATGTCCCTAACCCGCTAAACACCATCTTGAAAAATAAAAACTCAGTAAACGACAAAAAAGATATCAACCTTGTAAGCAAAATTTATTTTGACATTATTTAATTATTTTTTCACATACATTTGAAAAACTTAAAAATAATAATCTTAGACAAAATAAAATTACTTTCTGAACCGCCCGGTAAAAACTTAAAAAACGTCAAAAAACAAAAAAACCATAACATCCTACCTATCATACGTATCTGCTCTTCAGTCAATAACTTTTCGTCGTCCTTCATGTTGTATTGTTAAAAATGTTTGTCCAAATAACGCGATCAGCGTCGTGTCTTTTGTGATTTTAAACACCTTTGGATAATTTAATTACTAATATACGTTTCATGGTAAATGTGTCTTGTTTTACTAGAGTGTGTAGGTTCTCTAATTTAAATTATTTTAGAAAGTATTTTTGAGAAAGGCACGGAGCCACCTGCCGAAACGTCAAATTTAAAATGAATAGATGACTAATAATTTTTGAGAATTGTTTTAATGCTATGAACTTATAACCCAAGAAAAATCTAGTAACTCTATATACACGGATGTTCAAGAAAAACTAACTCAAAACTATATATATATATATATATATATATATATATATATATATATATATATTTGTATCTATATATATGTATATATATATATGTATATATATATGAAAAAATAGGTATTTTTATTATCATTTTCAAAAATAAAAAACATAGTGGCTGTTCTATTTCAGAGACTAGACTTTTTTCATTTAAAAGAGGTGCAAGATTGATTTAGTAGTATGTCCATCCTGTATAGGGGTGGACAAAAATTTTGTATTTTGAAATTACCACCCAAACGCCCAATTTTAGATTTTCGTTATTTTTATAGTGATTTGAATAGCTCAAGTTTAAAAAAAATCACACATAAACTTAATTATCTCGGAAACTACGCAGAAATCGACTATAGTTTAAATTAGTAACCTATGTCTATTTTTGACAAGGAATCCAATAATGGACAAAAATACAGGGTGTCCCATTTAAAGTTTTATAGTTGATGTCCCAGAAAAATTGGGACACCTTGCATACATGGAAACATTATATTTAAAAATAACTTCAAATTTAAAGAAACTTGTGTATGAAACTTTTTTTTTCGAATCTATTACGGATTTCCAGGTAGTATTGTGGGTACTTTTATGTGGAACACGGTGTACCTATTTTAGGTCGCAGTCACACCTACAAGATCATCTTCCATCGTGCTCGATCGCTTACATCTAAGTGCTGTCAACTAAAAATACATGCTTTAAAAAGGGTTCATACACTGTGCAAATTATAATATAAATAGCAGTAACAAACAACGTGTGTTTGATTTGTTACATTATTCATAAAGTGCGGGCGGTCCTTAAAATAAAGGTTCATAGTCTTAACCAAGCGGAAAAGTAAAATTTGTGTACGCAAATAAATTTTATGTTATTTTATTTGTTGTAATAGTTTGCCGCTTCACCTATTATGTGCGCCAGCTAAGCGGCACGGAAAATTAATCGAGGATTTAGTAAATTTCGCACTGGTCAACTTGTAGTTGGGATGTGCCTAAAGTCTCCATGCACTTGCCGCTAGAAGGTTCTAGCTATTTCCAGTGGCGTCTACACTCGAGCATTTCTTTCAATTTCTATATAAATGCGTTGCGTTCGAAGTCACGATGGCGAGCAAAAGAGGAAAAACAATTCGAAGCGGTGCACGTGAAGTTATTGCGAGCGTTATAGAGGCCTGTACTAGAGAAGCTGAAAATAATAGTTTGACTATTCCAATTCAAAATCAAACAGAACGCCTTGCATTTTACACTGGTGTTTCGGAAAGTAGTGTAAGAAAAATTCAAAGAGAACATAATGACCGCTCATGTCTACTTCACCTTTAAAATCTCCTGGTAAAAAAAGACCTCGATTATCATACAAAGATAAAATTGACGATGGTGATTTTCAAGTAATTCGACGAACAATAGAGGATTTTTATATAAACTCGAAGAAGGTTCCAACTTGCAAACCCCTACTTCGTGCTGTAAAGAACAAAATAGATTTTCCGTACGGGTATAAAACCTTAAATCGGCTTTTACGATCAAATGGTTTTTTTTGGCGCAAGTGCCAAAATAAACGAAAATTGCTCATTGAGAGACCAAATATTTTTCACTAGCGGGAATCTACAAAAGCTCATATGATATCGTGGCTTAAATCGAACAATCTTGTATGTGATCCAATATGGAGAAAATATCAATTATATGAAGTAATATCAGCCAACAAGCCTAGAGAAAAAAATTATAAAATTGACGGTCTTTTACGTAACCTCGGTCATACACCTTTAAGGCTGCCTCCATACACGTGCGACCTCAACCCTATTGAACTTGCATGGGCAGGAGTAAAAAAATATATTCGAGAGCGCAACACCAGTGAACTTTCAATTAAAGATTTAAATAAAATAACATTAGAAGCTATTGACTCAATATCGGCTGAAAATTGGAAATCGTATGTTAAACATGTTCGTTCTATTGAAGATAAATACTGGAAAGTAGATGGCAAAATTAAAACGGTTTTTGATGACTTAGTTATCACACTGGGATCTTCAAGTAGTGACGACGAAACCTCATCATTTTCAGAGGAAGACAACCTCAAAAATGGCTTAGTTTGTTTTCATATGTTTTGTAAAATTGTTCATAAAGTAGCTGTCAATAAACTGAATCAAAATAATTAATTTTCTGTTCAATACCGGGTGTTAAAAAATATCTAATATTGCAATTAATATTTTAGAAACAACAGAACTCATATTTTTCCAAAATTAACACATCAATGTAGTTATAGTATGGGAGCCAGCACTGATTCCAGTGAACAAGATTTATCAAAATTTTAACTTATGCAGTTCGACTTTGGGCTTTTCGACAAACGGCCAAAAGTGACCGTTTGTCTCCGTCTGTCATATAACTTTGTACAGGGGGCGTCATTGTGAAGTATTATGCAGGGCGTTTCCTAATTGCGTGTTAATGTTAAAGGGGGGTGATTCTTGGACCTTTTTAAGAAAAAAGTTTAATATGAACCTAAAAGTTTTAACTTTGGAGATACAGGGTTTTAAAAAAACATTTGTTTTAAATCCTAATTCTGATGCTATTATAGATAAATAACTGTGTGAAATTTGATACACATCTTTTATGCATAAAAGGGCATTTTTTATTAACAATCAATTTTTTAAATTTCTACCAGTGGCGTGCATATGTAATTAACCTGGGTAAATCCGTATGCTCCTTAATGCATAGAAGAATTTCATGCAGTTATCTACAATAGCATCAGAATTGGGATGAAAAAAAATGTTTTCTTTTTAAACTTTACCATCCTGTATCTCAAAAGTTAAGACTTTTAGGACATAAAACACCCTCTATAACATCAGCACGCAATTAGGAAACGCCCTGTATAATACTTCACAATGACTGCCCCTGTATAAAGTAATATGACAAACGGAGACAGACGGCCACTTTTGGCATACCCGAGTAGCCCAAAGTCGAACTGCATAAATTAGAATTTTGATAAATCTCGTTCACTGGATCTGATGCTGTCTGCCCTTGTAAACTAAAAATCGTGTATCACTCTACTGGGTGGTCCAATAATAGTGGACGTAGGCAGTAGCCCGGGAACCGTTAATGACATAACTCAAGAAAAAATATATTTATAGGTAAATCGATCAAGAAAAATCAAAATTAAATCATTTTAAAATTCAAAACTTCACCGTTTTTGCAACACAAAAGAGGTACAGAAGTGCGGTACATGAAAGAAAACAGACAAATATAGATAAAGGTTCATTAAGCATAGTTACATTTTTTAATTATCTGAAGTGCGTATAGAGGAGTGCCATATTATTTAAAGAACGACGGACACCACTGGTTTAAAGAGATTTCTCGGCCGACCTTCCTAAACCGATTGACTCCGCCCGGTTTTCTTTCGTGTCCCGCACTTTATTCATCCTTGTGATATTTTAAAAGTTTTAACGCCGAGACTGTGGAATTGACATTGCCAAATACGATCGAGCGTCCATGGTTGATATGGCAACCGGCAAGCGTCGAATAACGAATGAACATTTTTCAAATTCAAACCGATCGGTGACGCTTACTCGTTCTCGATCGCGAGAGATTGATGATGTGCCGTCTGTTTACAATTATTAATTTTATCAAATTATATTAACAATGTTTGTTATCAAAATTTGCTTTATTTTTAGTCAGTTGTAGAGATCTAGAGACGCTTGTACCTTGTCGATAGGACTGTAGTTTATGTAATGATTATTGATGCAGAATATTACTATTAAAAAATCCGCTTATATATTACGAACATAAAACTAAGAAATCCAGATTTTATACCTCACTGACTATTGTCCAATGAATATTTTAGTAGGAAAGTCTGAATTGAGAGTTTAAAGTATGAATGATAAATGTTGCTTTGTTTGATATACTATAATAATATACAAAAATTATCCAATAAGTTTTTGGCAGTTTTCTTACATATTGTTGCTATTTACGATACTAGTGGGAAAAATGCATGTTTTTTTGCAATTTTCACACGAATATTATAAAAGATTTTTCCTATGAGAGTGCGAAAAGTGCCATTTTTCACTTTTCGTACGCTCGTAGAAAAAAACTTTTTCTAATTGGTATATTTATTTTTTTCTTAATTCGTAACGTTTGCTCTTTAACGGAAGTGAGATTCAACGAAGAGGAAATTCGTTATCAGCCTCGCTTCCCACTCCTACGAAGCCGTGTAATAAATAACCGATTCTCACTATCTATCTAAAATGGCACATTTATATCCTTTATGTTCGTTTAACTATGATAATTCATTAAATTTTATTTTATTTGGGTTATAATATGACGCAAGATGATCGTTTATAAATCGTTTATCAAATTAGCACCTTTTCTTTAATGTGAATTTTGGTTTTGTATCCAACAGCACAAATCAGTGGAAATATTTTAAGACAAAAAATATTTTGCATTGTAAAAAAATCTGCGGTGGCTGTAGTGGACACAGACAGTAGGACTCTGTTCAGATCCACATAGTAATCTGTACATGGTGGTCCAGATAAATCTTTAAATGGAAATATATCGGTTATTTTTAGTATTAAAAAAAAGTTCCAAATTAAAGTTGTTTGATTCGATCTGTTTTTTCATATATTTTTATTTTAATGTATGTATGGTATCTCAAAACTTTGTTTTTTAAATATACCGCATGTTTTAATGATTTTGAATTTTATATTAAATTCTGCATATTTCTATTTCTATAATATACTGATCAAAAATTTACAGTTTTCGAAATATGGAAGGTAATTGTTTACCTATTTAGATATCTGCTGCTACCTGGAGATAAAGGTTTATTTTTCGAATGTCATGACATTGATGTTTGTAATCTGATTTACTGCTTGACTTTTTTATTTTGTGTTAATATTTTACCAAATATTTACAAAATGAGAATACTTTTTACATTATTTCTAAATTCTGTTTACTACATTCGGAAATAACATGGTATTACTTCAAACTTATCGTCCCCTATGTCACGTACTGGCGTAACTCGCATTTTTTAAATTTTTTAGGAGAAAAGAAAATAAAAAATTACCTATATTAAACTTGTTGTAGAACTGATGGGAAATTCCGAGGTTATGGGGCATTTATATGTTGTTATCTAATTTCATTGTTTAATAGCTAATTTTTTTTAGTTTTTGAGTTTTTTTGAAAAATATCTAGATACGTCATTTCGTGAGATTTTCTTTTGACATATTGGATAAGTTATACAGTATTGTTTTGTAGGTGAGGTTATTATTATGAAAATAAACATCAGGTAGTTCGGGTAAATTGTATTTTAATCGAAATTTCGAGTAAGGAAATTCATTTTCATATGTCACATGGTTAACAAATCTAATATTGGTAACTATTTTATAAAAAAAAATCAATCAACTTTAAAACTAAGAACGTCAATGCTATAAAAAAAATGTCTGTTTCATGCAATATCATGTGGTAACAACAAATAAAACTGCTGGAATTCCGGTTGTCTTATGAGAGGTGTAAGTCCTGAGCACAGCGCAACTAAGACTTCGTATTTATTTTTAGCAATCTTTTGAAGCTCACTCTTTAAAGAAGAAATCGAAAGACTACCTCTAAATCTCTTTAGGGTAATACCATAGTATTCATCCATCCTGGATATGACTATTTTTCAAAAAAAATTTCATTTGCTCATTCTTGTTGACCATTACTTCCATAAGGTTTGGCCATTTCGGCGCACTCATTTTGCCCGTGGTTCGTCTCGAAAAATAGCAGTAAAATTTCTTCGATGCTGTCCAGTTTTGATAAAGAATACAGTAACATTGCAGCAATAATGCTGTTTATGTTCTGTCCGTAGCAGCCATCAGCAAAAAAGACTTCTGGTTATACACCTCTAAAACTTTAAAGCATAAGGTAATCTCAGAAGATCCACGTTTGCTAACAGATTCGTTCCCAACAAAACAAAAACAATCTTTACTCGCTACATCATAAAACGTAAAATTAAAAGTTGACAGTCAGGATTTATAAAAAATGGCGCTTCCTTTCGAGATTGAGACGTAGATAACTTGTTGCAAATCAAAAACACCACCCAGTATTTGAGTATCTTCTGTTGCCTGCTGTTTGCAAGCTGCTTTTTTCAACAATGTGTGAATCGTATCGGATTTTCGGGTTTTCTTTAATTTGCGCATCTCCTTCCAAATACGTAAGGCAAAGAAAACATTGGTCTTTGTTGAGAGACAAAAAGGATAAATTTTGCTCTTCAAAATCTCCTGTATGTATGATAACTACATTAAAGTTTACTTTCTTACGACTGATGGTCTTGAAGAAACATAAAAACATTTTAGGCAAGGAGAGGTTGTCGGCCACCCCTCTTGTCCTTTTTCATTACACATCAAAGATAAATACTGGGAAGTAGATGGCAAAATTGAAACGGTTATTGATGATTTAGTTATCACACTGGGATCTTCAAGTAGTGACGACGAAACGTCAACATTTTCAGAGGAAGACAACGATTTAGAAGGAATCCGTCAACCTCAAAAATGGCTTAGTTTTTTTTTCATATATTTTGTAAAATTGTTCATAAAGTAGCTGTCAATAAACTGCTTCAAAATAATTAACTTTCTGTTCAACACCGGGTGTCAAAAAATATATAATATTGCAATTAATATTTGAAAAACTACAGAACTCATATTTTTCCAAAATTAACACATCAATGTAGTTATAGTATGGGAGCCAGCACAGGAAAATATCGATGGAAGTTAGATCTGAGCTGTTCGCGGGACAGCTGATTGTTTCTTATTTCCCCATCAACACTTAATAATTATTTTGAAGAAAGTCTCTTATTGCCACATTATTATGGGGTGGTGCCCCGTCTTGTTGGTAAATTATATTTTGTAGAATTTGAAGTGGTAGTTCATCGATAAAGTGCAATTTGATTTTTCAAAAGTTCCATCTTTTAACCCATTTAAGTTGCTACTGATAAAAACCGGACCTAACACCTTATGCCCCAAAATGCTGCATGAATAGAGACGCTGTTTTTTTTACAATAGCTTCTTCGTACGAATTATAGTTGGTACACATGGTATTCTCTGACCATTCTGAATATTTTCCTTATACTGTTCTCGCGTTCTCGACTATTTTGAACCTCTCAGTAATCGAATAGCTCATTTTTAAGTATTAGTACAAAATAAAAATAAGTCAAGCAGTAAATCAGACTTCAAATATTAATGTTTTGATATTTATTTTCAGGTAGGAGCAGGTATCTAAATAAGTAAGCAGTTATATCCGAAAAATTTTAGTATTTCGTAATTCTAAAACCTGCCATCTTTGGAAAACGTTAATTTTTGATACATGGTATATTATACAAAAAATATGTAGAGTTTAATATAATATTCAGAAATATTAAAAACAGAGTTATCTTGTACGTATACACATTGCGTTATCTTTCAATTTCCTGGATAAAAATAAGATTCCATTATGAGAGGACTTTGGGGTAATTGAGTGCTTAAGTATCATCAATCAAAATCAAGTTATAAGCATGATCTCCCGTCCGTGATTTGGCCAGTTGATCGGCCTTTTTGTTGTCCATGATTCCCACATGGCTGAGAATCCATAGAAATACTATTTTAAAGTTTTCTCTATGGAGGTCGGTAAGAAGATTTTTAATGTCTGTGACTAAATGATGTTTGTGATGGAAGCCTTGTTTAATTTTAATAGAGTTAATTGAGTCAGTTGAAATTAGCCAGCGGTGAATATTGATGGTTTTATATATAATAGAGATTTATATATAGCAATCAGTTCAGCAGGCATAATGCATGAGTACATATTTAGTTTGTATTTATCCTGTCCTGAAGAACAAAAAAAGGCACATCCTGCATATGCTCTAGTTTTAGATCCATCTGTGTAAATTCAGATGTATCTTTTGTATTGGGTGTTGATTTTGTTTTTGAATTCAGATAGAGAGGTTGGAGATGACTTTTTGTCATATTTTAGGAGGGATTAGTCGTAATAAAATTGAGCCAAATTCCAAGGAGCAAATTTACGTAATGGGGACGTCCCAAGTAACACAAATTAGCATTAACATTAAATTAGGTGATGAACTTTTTTGTCGAACAGTTAGCCATAAAAGATACATAAAAACCAGAGATTTGTCAAATCTTGGCAAATGATTCTTGGTTTGTTTTCTAGCCATGAAAGATCGCTTCAAATTAGATTTTTTGGCTCCAAAAGTAGCAGTTTTTAATGTAGATAGGCTATAGCATAATTACTTGGCCAAAAAATATCTTTTATAGGGTAATTAAACCTCCAACTTTTGTAATATTGGAGGGCCAAAAAGTAGAAATATCTGTCAATTTTGTTGCTACAACATAACCAGATATATTCTAGTAAGTATTGAATTTAAATTATAGCAAGCATAGCTATTTAAAATGCCAGAATATGGCATTTTTAATCAATAGAAATCGAGGTCAGAATATAATCAATAAGTAGGCATTTTTCCCAAATTCCAACCAAACATATTTTAACAAGTATTTAAGTTTATATATATTATAGTAATAATAGCTATATAAGAATGCCAGATTATGACATTTTAAGACAACAAAAACTGAGAGGAAAAAATATGACTTTTATTATCATATTTTTGTTTCAAAATTAAATTAAAATTGGGTAGTTTTATTTCGCTCATTTTTGCTATAATATTGCCAAAATATGCCACATTTTCAAATTTCCGTTTATAACCCATAAAACTATATTTAACCAAACTGATATATTTAGAAAAACGAAATATAAATTATTTACCATACAAAATGTCTAATAAAAAGATTAAATATTCCACCACATATCATAGAAAAAGTCTTGGGGTAATTGTCGTTTAATTTGGTTACGCTGGCTCCTGGGTCTTAAATTAGCCATTTTTTAGCGAATACTAAACACAAACCAGGTAGGCATTTTTATTGGCAAGTTTTTAGTAAATGTTGCTACATTTTGGCTACATTTGAAAATTATTGCCATTTGATAAATATTATTATATTACAAAGTGGCCAATTTCAAGAAATATTTGCTTAAAAAATAGCCCAAAGCTTTTTATGATCCGCCATGATTGAAATTAAAATTAAACTAATTTCCTAGAAGCCATTACTTAACCACTTTAAACAAACATATTCTTTCTACCTATAAATACGTATTTTCATGCATGTTTTTTTTACGTCATGAACCCTTAAATCAATTTTTTTAGTAAAATACATTTTCAAACTAAAAAATAATAATACAAAAAATATTTGTAGAAATCGAAATTTTTAGTTTCAAGAAGGGGCGCGTGTTTTACATGCTTATCTTAGATTCTTTTAACAGTAAAAGTTCCTTTGCAAGTGTTTTTTGTCCCTACCAACCGTCAAACCATGATTTTTTATCTTTGCATTTCTTTTTGGCTCATAAATTCTTACACTGATTGGCTCTGTTAATACTATTTCTACATAATTTAAAACAATTGATGATTTATTATACAGGGTGTCCCATAATTAATAGTACACAGCAAAACTGCAGGTTCTTTGGGTAAAAATATTGCGATTTAACCGTACTTTGCATAGTCCAAAAGTTGACATGACCCAAGATATAGGGTGTCAAAGTTGTAATTTCAATTTAGTTTTTTCTTCACCATAAACAGGGTGACTGAACGGCATGAAATTGGGAATTGGGAGGTTTCTTGAAGCGAGAAATTCAAATCTGTGCTTAATTCTGATGCTGCTTGTAGAGGGCGCCACTTACGACGCATTAAATCTATTTCTATACCGTAACTTTTTCGCGTCACGGTGTATTGGCCTAAATGTTAAAGATTATGTATTTTCCACTTCTTCTACGCAAAAAAGATATACTATGTAAATGTCGCTCAGAGTGGCCGTTTGCAAGATATTTGCGTATAAATTGATCAGTACCACCTTTTCAAATTCCAAAATTTAAAATGTTTTTGAAATAATAATTATTGAAATGAAAAATTTATAGAAAATATAAATATTCTTATTGAAATTGGCTGCAACAATAATAACAATGAAAAAATAACTCCTTTTTATATTTGTAGCAATATCACGAGTTTATTGCCATTATTATGCCACTTAATTTATACGCAAATATCTTGCAAACGGCCACTCCGAGGGATATTTACAAAGTATACCTTTTTTGCGTAGAAGAAGTGTAAAATACATAATCTTTAACATTTGTTGTTCTGTCGCCCTGTTCATAAATTAGGAAGAAAAAACTAAATTAAAATTACAACTTTGACACCCTGTATCTTGGTACTGTCAACTATGAGACTAAGCAAAGTGTGGTTAAATCGCAATATTTTTACCCAAAGAATCTGCAGTTTTGCTGTGTACTGTTAATTATGGGACCCCCTGTATAAATGAAGAAAAGACAAAAAATGAGAAATTATTTAGGTAAATTTCGGAAAAAAATGTTACTCAAATTTCGGCTAAAAACAAGTCAGAATTCAGTTAAAAAGCTCGATTTTCAAGTCAAAAAGTAGCTAATAAACCCAACCATAAAATTAGAAAATGGCCAATTGCCAATTGGCCATTTTCACCCCATTATGGCCAAATTATTATTCCCCACTTTAGCCATATTTCCGTCTTTATACTAGTAGATAATTAGCCAGGGATATCACAATATCACAGCATTTTAGCCCATATATGACTATATGTGCTACTTGGGGTAGGGTAGGGAGGGAGAGAAAAATTATGCTTTCTAGATAATAGGTAGTAACGAAAGTTGGAGCCTAGTGTGGGTTTAAGATTTTCCTAGTACTGAGTCGAAAGGAAAAGAATTTATTGCGTGTCTCAATGAAAGGTCTAAACCAGGGGTTAAAAGCACACTTCATAAGAAGGTAAGTTCTTCTATGAGTAAAAGACATCATCCCTCCTTTTAAACAACTGACCTAACAATGGGTTCAAGCTAACTAGGACCAACAAAAAAATAGAAATAAATTATATGAAATAAAGCCAAAATTTTAATCAGACATCTCAACAGCTAGTTACAATCGTAAAGAACAATGTATGTTAAATAGCTGCCTTATGGGACACTCAAAGTATACATAAGAATATCTTTTAAAATGAGGAAATCTCACTCCTTGTCAGAACTGTCATACTCAAACAACTATAAAGCATATCCTATTAGAAAGTCCTAGGTGTAATAATATAAGAATGAAATATAACTTAAATCATAATAATCTAAAAGACCTTCTAAAGGAAAACAACTTTTCATCAATTCTAGAATATCTAAAAGAATTACTATTATACGGAAACCTAGAAACTGGGCGCTAAATGGCTCACATTTGCTGATGCGCCCATACAAATTTCAAAATTTTGCAATAGCTTCTTCGTATGAATTACAGTTGGTACAGATGGTATTCTCTTACCATTCTGAAAATGTTCCCTATAATCGAGATATTTCCATTGGTAAAGTTATCTGGATCACTCTGTACACATTGTGTTATCTTTCAATTTTATGGATAAAAAGAAGAAACCATTATGAGGGAATTTTGGGGTAATTCAGAATTTAAGTATCAATCGATCTGTAAAGAAATTTAGCTGGAACTTCCCTTGTAGCGAATCCTTCCTTTTATAAGGGTTAGTGAAATTTTTGTGTCCACTATCTACGTATGGAACTAAATAGGAGGAGCTGAGTACATAAACGAAAAACATTAAAGTACTTAATATTTTTAAAACTGTTGTTTGAAACAAACATTTTCATCTTTATATTTGATCTAGAGGTCCAGAAGAAACGATTAGGCAGAATGCTAGGCTAGACCATAAAATAGTTTTTCGCGCTTCTTTGACTGCATCCTCCACTAAACTTTTCGAAAGTGGCAGGTGAGACACCATTATCGCATCATCAAAATGCCAAAATCAAACGGATTGATACATAAAAGTAACATGATTTAAAAATTCAAGTTAAACCAAGAAATGTTTGTATAATTTAATTTTTCTTGTATAGTGTGAACATTGTAATTTTTCCGTTTTATACTGCTATAACTTTCTTATTTCCAAAATATTGAAATGCTCCAAAGTTACCTACCAAGTTTTATATAACATTTAATATAACTCGCCTTTATATTTTAACGTATATACCTTATATCGTTATACCTTCATCTTTAAAACTAAACGACGAGATAATGGGGAAGAACTTTACGATAAAAGAAATGTGGTGAAGAGAAAAAGAGGATCTTGATCACATAAATTGAGTTTATATGGCAGCTTTTCTTTATTTTCTCTTTTATTTTTCAAGATAAGGGTATTAAACATAAAAGTATATTTAGAAAAAAAAAACGGTAAGTTTCCTTTACCCGGAACTTCCCTCATTATGAATATTTCTTTCTATTAGGAATAGTGAAGTGTGAATTCTATGCCTGTCTATGCCACACTTGATTTTGGGCATAATTTAAAATTAATTCAAGAAGTAGTTTTTAGATTGACACACAATGTAATTTTGTTACGGCATGTTGAACTCGCGCCAGTTTATATTTACAGTCAATTTAGTAAGAAGATTTTTTACGTTAATTTTTTTTAGCATGTTATCGCTATCTTAAATTCGTAACACAACTTTACCAAATATTTTATTAGGCCGCCATTTTGTTTTGCTATCTTATATGCATACCAAAATGTGCAATCTTAAAAGTTCATTCTTACGTAATATTTTATTTTTTTGTGAAATCGTTTTTTTAACGTTTCACGTCAATATTACCACGTCATCCCCATATGAGCCTTAATTTTTGACTAAAATTTGAAATCAACCTGATGAGTAAAACTACTTAGCTATGCCGCGAACTGACAGACAGGCAGACAAAGCGACAGGTGGACCGACGGAATTGACAAAACATATTTTTTAGCATATAGGGACGCTATAACGCGAAGATATGCAAAACCTGCTAGGGTGATTTTTCAGATTACAATCTTGAATTAGTACCACAGCTTTACTAGTTCATCTCTATAATACAACTAGTTTGGCACACAATTTAAGATCAGTTCATTACGTAGTTTTTCAGGCTGAATTTCTAAATATTTTATTAAGCCGCCATTTTGTTTTGCCATCTTGTATTCGTGTCAAGATTTTACCAGTTAATTCCTACATAATACTTGATTTTTCTGCGAATTTGATAATTACTTTTTAAGTAATCATTTTTTTTAACGTTTCATTAGGACGCCATTTTGTTCCGGCATATTGGATTTTTACCAAAAATATACCAGGTCATACCATATGAGCCTCAGTTTGGATTTATACCAAAATTTTAACAGTTGATTCTTACATTATACTTAATTTTTGCAACAATTTGAGATAAATTGGACAAGCAGATTTTTTAGTAATAATTTTTCATTTCACTAGGCTGCCATTTTGTTTTGCGATATTGGATTTTTACCAAAATGTTACCAGGTGATCCCTATATGACCTTTAATTTTTGACCGAAATTTGAAGTCAATCGGGTAAGTAGTTTTTTAGCTATGCTGCGAATAGGCAGACCGACAGACCGACAGACAGACAGGCAGACCGACCGAGTCGAGAAAACATGTTTTTCGTCATCTAGAGACCCTGAAACGTAAAGATCCGAAAAAATCTGTGATTTTTTCACGATTACAATACTTCCCTTTTATGAGGGAAGTAAAAAGGGGCGTATTGAAAAAAAAATTCCAGGATTTCTGCAAAAAAGCAAATAATATATTTATGTTTGAAAATGGATACTTCTTTGTAATTATCTGCATAAATAGTAACTTGGTAATTAGCCGTATAATTTGTTGTTTGTTGGATCATTTTCATCTCTTGAAGATTAAAGAAGATTAAAATTAAATAGATTAAAATGTAGGTAAGTTACAATCACCATGCTGAACGTCAGACCACTTGTGAGCTAAGGTAGTATGTCATTTTACCTAGGGCATTATGCACCTATGTAAACATGGAATTTTTTAAAGAACTGGATTTTTGTTTTTAATCCACGAATTATAAAAAGTCTTTAGTCTTTTATTGTGTTCAATAAAAAAAAAATGCTGCCACTTTGCCCAATATAATAGCAATGTAATAGGGAGCTTCAAATGGATATTGCTTCAGCACACATTGGTTTCGAGGTTGACTATTCATCAATATTTAAACAAACAAATGTGTTTTGGCAAATCTAATACTTTTCCGTACATGTATGTATGTCTATGATCTTCTAAAGATGATGTTTATAAGCAAGAAAATATAATATATTTGATGTGTTTGGCGTTTTCTAAAAGTATTAATGGTTTCTGAAATGGAAAACAAAGTGCTTTTAAAAACTTGTTTTACCCCCTAAATTTTTAAGTTGTTTTTAGTTGATTTATCTTCTTACTTTCCTTAAAAGATAAAATAAAAACGATTTGAAATGCAAAAAAATAAATTTACCATGTTTTCCTATTTGTTGTAAAACTAGCGTTTGATAAAAAATAGTTTGGGTTATGCAGATACAAAATATTTGTATTTTTAAGAGAATCTTTTATCCCCTAAAAAATAATATTTGCATACAAAGAGATAAAAGAAATGCTGGTAACAGGGGACTGTTATTTCTGCATTTTCCTTAAAGTAACATTTGTGACGCAATTGAAAATATCGGAGTATAAACGAAGTTGTTTTGTTTAATTTCTGATCTAAGGTGCATAGCACCGTGAATATAGCGTTTGCTTTGAACTGCCTAGAGTTCCATTTTCACCGAGATGTGTTTTTTGTTTCTCTAAAAACCTAAAATATTGTATTTAATAGTATTTTAAATATCGGGCTGTGTTTCTGGTTAGCCTTGGTAAGGCCTTCTTTGAGCTGACACAAAAAGTGTATCTTTAATCAAACAATACATCCCAATGTTACTTTAATCAAAAATGCAGAAGTAACACCTCTCTTTCCCGAGAAATGACCTAAAAGAAATTTGACGTTTTGCAGCGTTTATTTTCAACAAACTGTTTTGAAATATATAAAAAAAATAAAATATTCTTGTTTTTTGGGGGCATATGCTTAGAACTACCTTGTTTGCAGTGGCGTATTTAACCGGGAAGTTTGGGGTTTAACCCCCTCCTCCCAGAGCCACTTTTATTTAAGGAAAATGAAGAAGTAGTATAAAGTAAGGAACTTTTCATCGGGATTGGCTCGTAACTCCTCTAATACAAATTGATAAAAAAATTTCACCTATTTCACTGCTTTTTAAAAAGTTAGATGTCTTTGAAGCACGACTTTTTTTTGTTTTCGGGTGGCCTGTAACATTTTTGAAGCTTCACCACTTTTTGAATACATATTTGTTAAAGTTATCTCTCTGTCTAGAGAAAAAAATTATATATAGAAAATAAAATACATTTGCATGTTTCGCTGTTTTTCGAAATATTATGTTAATTTTCTTAAATATATATAATACAGAAAAAAATCATATAAACTTGACTGATATGGGTTTGGGCGTTCTCAAAATATGATTTTTTTACATATATCCTTTAAAAATATAGAAGTTCTACGCCCATGACAAGCAAAATATAATCCCCGCAAGACACTGATTAAGCCTATTTTTGGTACAATTTTGAAATAATCGGTTTCGCCATTTTCAAGTTATTGTTAACGCAAATTTTGTTTACACACATAGATTAAAGCATTGTAATCGTAAAGTCACTGTCGGAAATTTTTTCAGATCTTCACGTTTGGGGATTCCAAGATGTTAAAAAACATGGTTTCTCAATTCCGTCGGTCTGTCTCTGTCGGTCTCTTCGCGGCACAGCTAAAAACCTACTTGTCCGACTGATTTCAAATTTTGATAAAAAATTATGGCTCATTTGGAGATGATATGGAAACATTTTGGTAAAAATTCAATATGGCGAAACGAAATAGCGGTCTACTGAAAAACTAAGCTAAAAAAGTACTTATCAAATTTACTTGAACTGAACTGGTAAACTTTTGGTATCAATACAAGATGAGGAAACAAAATGGAGGCTTAATCAAATATTTCACAAATATCAAAAATGAAAAACTACTTATTATATTGATTTTAAATTTTGTACAAGAATTAAATGTGATGTAGAGGTGAACTGGTAAAATTATGGGACGAATTCAAGTCTTCTCATATACCAAAAAAACATGTTTTTTCAATTCCGTTGGTATGTCTGTCGGTCTGTCTGTTCGCGGTATAGCTAAAAACTCTTTTCCAGATCGACTTAGATAGAAAGTGGTGAAATATTGGTACCAATCCAATATGGTGGGACAAAATTTCGCCTAATATTTTTTTTTTAAGAAAAGAGAGTACATTTATGTTAGTAAATGACTATGTCCAGAACTAAAGTGTGTCACATTTCACTATGCCTAATACAAGGGAAGATTTATTATGAGGGAAGTTCCGGGTAAATGAAACTTAGCGTATTTTTTATTCTGTTTTTCGTTTTCTAGGGATTATAAAACGTCGAAAAACCCGAAGTTATATTTTTCGATATTTTTCTGAATTTGCAATACTTCTCCTATATAACCCATATAAATCTCGTTTTTTTTGCTTTTCCAGTTCGGACACTGTCAATTCCTGTTTGCAAGGATATTTTTTTGAGTTGTCATGAAATTAACATATTAAACTGAAAAAATTAAGAGACGTAGTGTTTATCCTGCTTCAAAGACATATATATTTTATAAAGATATTAATGAAATTACAGAAACATCCCATATCTCGATAACACGCGAGGAAATAGTGGATTCAGCTTTAGTTACAGGGATGGTGGGATACGTATTCTTGCAATGTTCAACCTTCTGTTAAGTACCAGGCTCCCAAAATACATTTATTTACTTTAAGGTGAAATTTTTAATGTTTTTTCTTCCCTCGTAAGATAAAAGAACTGTAATCGTGAAATAATCAATCTTCTAGGTTTTTCACAAATCTTCACCTTTTAGGATTCCTAAATGCAACAAAAAACATCTTTTCTCAATTCCGGTCTATCTTCTGTCTATTCTCAGCATAGCTAGCCGATTGACTGCAAATTCTGCTAAAAAAATAGGCTTTATATTATGGAGATAAAACGGTAACATTATGGTAAAAATCCTATATGGAGGAACAAATGGCGGCCTATTGAAAAGTTAAAAAATATTACTAAAAAACTATTTATACAATTTAACTTAAATTTTCTATAAAAATGAAGTATGAATAAATTGGAAAAATTATGGTGCGAATCCAGATGGCGATACACAAGGGCTGCCTAATAGGATGTCTAAAAAAGCAGTATATGAAACATTTTTTTTCACAGCAAATTTTGCACAACAATTAAATCTAAAAATGAATTGGAAAAATTTTGGTACGATGGCGGAACAAAATGGCGACCAAATAAAATGATTAAAAAATCAAGGCAGAAAGCTACTTATTTCAATGATTTTAAACTTTGCCCAACAATTAAGTGTCACATAGAAACTGGTAAAATAATGGTACGAATCCAGTATAGTAGATCAAAATGACGTGCAATTAAAATGTTAGAAAAACCATTATAAATGTCGGTAAAGTTCGTTTACCCGGAACTTCTCTCGTTATTAATTCTTTCTTTTATTAGGAATAGGACAGTATGATCCAATTTAGTTTCCCGTATAGTCATTTAGTAGCTTACATGTATACATTGTGCTTTCTTTCATTTTTCTAGATATATTTGTCACCTTAAATTCATTTATTAACCAGTTTTATGGAAGATTTATAATTGTGCGTGTCCGAGTACGTTATCTCCAAAAATTATATAAAAAATAAGTCATTGGAATTCGAGGCCAGGCGACCGCCTCCACAAAGTCGCCGTCGGAGTTTGGTACGTCGTGTTCACATCAGCCCTTTCGTAACGTGGCTCTTTATTCTCTCATTTGCCTGGGGCCACCAGAGTAAAGCATCAGAGTCCAGCTTTGGCCGCTGCTGATGAGTCTTCCCGCGGTCGCCTTCGTGGAAGCTGTTTCGACACCGGCGTGTCCGAAGAGCTTTTTAGCTTTTCGTGGACATCGAGATTAGGATTTAGTGAATTACGCGCGAACTTTTGAACTACTTTGTGATCTAGTGAAGACGGTTGTTAAGCTTACAATGGAGTTATTTTTTTGGCGACGTGTTAGGTGAGTTTTGGTTTTATGAAAACTACTATTTTGTTTTTTTTTATTTAAATAAATTAGTATTTTTAAAATGTCAAAAAATGTATATAATGGTAACGGGTTTTTTCATAAGAAGTAATTTTAATATGTGAAACACGGCACACGGATAGCGTTTTTAAAATTATCAACTTACAAATTTTTAGTCATTTTAAGATTTTCCACTAAATAAGTATATACCCTACTAAAATTTTATTATACCCTCTGGCGTGCTATAAGATTGATTTTTTTTTCATTAAATATTTTAGATAATTAAATCTTGGAAGAATAAAAATTGTTAATGAAATATTTTTTAAAAATTCACCGTCAGAAAATGAAATATTCTTCTGTTATTTAAATCACGATGCAATATGAATATATATTTATTAAAACAAGTTAAAAAATGTATATATATATATATATAAATATATATATATATATATATATATATATATATTTCTGTTTTAATGTGGACAAAGGAACAATTTTTTGTAACCAATATTATACATTTTTCTAAATCATTTTGTGAAGAATTGTTATTGTGATTCTTCATCATTATGTTATACAACATTTTGGTAAAAAGAAAATAATATTTAAGTATTAAAAACCAAAATAATTGAATTTTTGGGATTTACATTAAAGCATATTCCTGCCCATTAAAGCATATTCCTTTAACGAGCGGTTTGGTAAAAAGGTCGAAGTTTTTGTTTTCGTTTAAATATCTTATACCAAAAACGACTTAATTTCTTGCACTCTCGAGATATTAGTTTTTAATTTGACAGACTAATAAAACTAAACTTAACTACAACTATCGTACATATTGGGTGAATTTTTGGCATACAATAACGAGATCGATTAATTACGATAAAGAGATTGGTTATTATGGTTATTGTTATAGTAATATAAAACAAAATGACAGCAACTCTTATTGATTAAACTATTGATTTTAGTATTATTTTTAAAGTTATTTTTGTGTGATTTGCGAAAAATTGAATAATGTGTTGAAAAAAATCGACAAGTAATTTAAAAGGAAATGGCGATATTTTGAAACTAAGGTGTTCCGATTTTGCTGCTAATCAGTGCTAATAGGTGATTTTTAGTTATTAACAATTTTGATGGAACACACTTTATTTTAAACTACTATTATATTACAATCGATATTTCACTTAAAGCTAAATATTTAATGTCATGGCACATTGGGCTTAAACCTAAATTAAGAAGTTACTCTAACTTAAAACCAAACTAACAGTGAGTTGCCTTGAGACATTTAAACTGAAGATATCTGACTTAACCTTATTTTTCATTCTACTGGCGGTGCCTGGGGGGTCGCAGGAGGTCGGTTCTTTGGTCTTTGCGTATTTTTGCGGAGCGTTTTTGAAAATAATCTCTTCACTCGGCTCTGCCCTCAGAAAGTTTAAAACTGGTTCTGGATTTCTTCCGAGCACCTTCTTGCACCTGTGATGAGCCTACTGAAGTGGCAATACATATTGATGGCTGTTGGCTTCGTTAGGACACACCCTTTTCCTCACTAATACTGACACTTACTAGAATCCACAGACTAAGTGCCCAACCATCACTTTCTATTATCGATTCTTGTCTTGATAT
Source organism: Kuschelorhynchus macadamiae (assembly GCA_030620095.1). Lineage (NCBI taxonomy): Eukaryota > Metazoa > Arthropoda > Insecta > Coleoptera > Curculionidae > Kuschelorhynchus > Kuschelorhynchus macadamiae. Next base: position 1,303,236 of record JAUTXW010001365.1, read on the forward strand.
AGATACACACTTAAATCGCCTTAAAAAAAGTCTAACCAGGGCTAACCAAAACGCATTCCGATTTTTAAAACACGGTTACCGTTTTTAAAATCATCAAGTTACAAATTTTGACTGGAATCATTTAAAGATTTTCTATTAAATAAATATATATACGCTACCAAAAATTGATTTTTTTTATTAAATGTTTTAGATAATCAAAAATATGGTTATATCCATTCCATTTTCATTATATTCAGAAAATAAAAACTAAAACATATTTGGTTGTATTCTATTTTTGTTTAAATGTAAATTTTTCGAAATTATTTTTTTCTATAAAATATAGCATGGCATATAGATTTTAAACAACAAGACTAAAGAAAAATCCGCACGTGCAAATGTTTTAGAAATTTAGAAAGAGCTTTATAGTATTTGGTCTAGACTTTTTTAAATAATGTCTGATGTATTTTTAATATTTAAATAAACTACACAACAATAGAAGAAGCATTGTAATTTATAGAGAAAGTGTAGAATTACAAACATATTATCTATATTACAAAATAGTTAAAAACTCCCTTTGTAAAGTCTATGATTACCATTGGACATTTTTCAAAATAAAACTATTTTCAATATAATCTATGACATCTTTAGAATAAAAACTGCTAGAATTTCGAAGTGCACCAAGGAAATTTTTACTGGAAATTCAAAAAGAAATATTTTCAATACGGATGAAGATTTTGATTTACGGTTTTCAGCTTTTGTTTGAGCAATATCCATAGTATGCAACCCGATAAACGCAGCCTCAGGACACCATATCAAGCGTCTTATACAGGGGGTTCTATAAGACCCTGTCATTTTTTTTTTATTTTGTTCGACCAGAATTCTTAGTATGGAAGATTTCTTTTTGTCTTTGTGCAACCAAAATAATCTAGAGCTAGGTATGAAAAACAATTTCTAGCGATTTAATTTTTTTTTCTTTTCCGACATACAGGGTTTTTTCGTAAAATTGATTCTTTAAAATCTGAACAAAGCCCATTTGTGGTAATCAACCAACCAAGTGCCAACCCTCTTGATAATATAATAGGCCATACTGAATCGTATTGCCAAAAGTGGGCTTTATTCAGCAGACCATTTTTTTAAAAATAAATTTTTCCAAAAAAACCCTGTATGTTGGAAAGGAATAGGAAATTTGAAAATCGCTGGAAACAGTTTTTTTGTACCTAGCTCTAGAATATTTTGGTTGCAAAGAGAGAAAAAGAAACCTTCCACAGTAAGAGTTCTGGTCGAATAAACTTTTCATAAATTGACAAGGTCTTTTATAACTCCCTGTATAAGATGGTTGCGAGGGAGTCCTGAGGCTATCCTTATCGAGCTGCATACTCTAGGAATTGGTCAAACAAACGCCGAAAACTGTAACTCAACATCGTTATCCGTATTGAAAATATATAATTTTGAATTTTCAGTAAAATCTTCCAAGGTGCACTTCGAAGTTCCAGCAGTGTAGTTTAAAAAATATTATAATTCCTTTGGGAAGACTAAAAATTATCAATAAAATACTATTAAAAAAGTTCATCATCAGAAAATAAAACCTTGTTCTGTTAATAAAATTACGATGTCATATAAATATGTTTATTAAAACAAGTTATAAATTTTATGTTTCTTTTTTAATGTGGACAAAGGAGATTTTTTGTCTAACCGTTATTATACATTTTTGGGAATAATTTTTGAGATAGTGTATTTGCAATTTTTAAAAATGAAAGAATTGTGATTGCGATTTTTCATGATTTGTCTTATATAACTATTTTGGTAAAAAGAAAATATTAAGTATTAAAGTAGAAAATAATTGAATCAAACTGGGATTCGGCTAAACATGGATATTAATAATGTATGAGCGGTTTCAAATTAAAGCATATTCCTTTAACAAGCGGTTTGGTAAAAAGGTCAAAGTTTTTGTTTAAATATTTTAAAAGATTCCAAAACGGCTTAGAAACCAGACTAAAGATTCTTATGCCTCTGTTTCTGCTCTCGAGATATTAGCTTTTAATTTGGCACACTAATAAAAATGTACTTAAGTACAAGTATCGTATATATTTGGTGAATATTTAGCATACAATAACGCTATCGTTAATAGTATTATAAAACAAACTTTTATTGACTAAACTGTATTATTTACTCCTTTGTATAATTAACGTAAAAACTAAACAATGTTTTGAAAAATGTCGATAGGTAATCTAAAAAAAAGGTGATATTTTGAAACTACGGTGTTCCAACTTTGCTACTAATACTTTATTTTTAGTTATTAACAATTTTGAGGGAACGCACTTTATTTTAAACTGAATAAAATTGATATTTTACCTAAGGCTAAATTTTTATTGTCATGGTACATCGGGCTTAAACCCAAATTAAAAACTAACTCTAACTTATAACTAAACTAACAGTGAGGTGCCTTAAGACATTTAAACTGAATATTTCTGACTTAACCTTATGTTTCATTCTACTGGCGCGGCGGTGCCTGGGGTTTCGCGGGAAGTCGGTCCTCAGGCCTCTGCGCAATTTTGCGGAGCGTTTTTGAAATTAATCTCTTTACTATGGTCTGCCCTCAGAAAGCTTAAAACTGGTTCTGGATTCCTTCTGAGCACCTTCTCCCGCCTATGATGAGCCTACTGAATTGGCAATACATATTGATGGCTGTTGGCTTCGGACACATCCTTTTCCTGACTAATACTGAACCTTACTTAGTTTGCTAGAATATACAGACTAAGCGCCCATCCATCACTTTCTATTATCGAATCTTGTCACCTCAGTCACCTCAAAAAAAGGCCTAACCAGGGCTAACCAAAACGCAGTCCGATTTTCATCAAGTTAAACAAATATATACGCTACTAAAATTTCAATATGAACTCTGGCAAGCTATAAAATTGTTTTTTGTTATTAGATATTTTAGATAATTAAAAATATGGTTCTATTCATTCCATTTTCATTCATTTCAGAAAATAAAACTAAATGAAAACTGAAACATATTTGGTTGTATTTTGTTTTTGTTTAAATGTAAATTTTTCGAAATTAATTTTTCTATAAAATATAGCATAGCTTATCGATTTTAAATAACAAAAGTACAAGCGAGTTTAACGCTAAGAATTTATATAAAGAACTTTAAAGTTTTTGGTTTAGACTTTTTTAAATAATGTCTGATGTGTTTTTAATATTTAAATAAACTACACAACAATAAAGAAGCATTGTAATTTATAGAGAAAGTGTAGAATTACAAACATATTATCTATATTACAAAATAGTTAAAAAGTCCCTCTTAAAGTCTATGATAAGCATCGGACATTTTTCAAAATAAAATTATTTTCAATATAATCTATCACAGCTTTAGAATATAAACTGCTGGAACTTCGAAGTCCACCAAGGAAATTTTTTCTGGAAATTCAATAAGAAATATTTTCAATACGGATATTAATAAAATCACGATGCAATATGAATATATTTATTAAAACAAGTTAAAAGTTTTAAATATCTGTTCTAATGTGGACAAAGGAGAATTTTTTTCTAACCATTATTATACATTTTTGTAAATAATTTTGTGAAGAATTGTGATTGTGATTCTTCATGATTTGTCTTATAAAACATTTTGGTAAACAGAAAATAGTATTTAAGTATTAAAGTCGAAAATAATTGAATCAAATTGGGATTTGGCTAATCATGGTTATTAATAATGTATGATCGGCTACACATTAAAGCATATTCCTTTAACGAGCTGTTTGGTAAAAAGGTCGAAGTTTTTGTTTTGTTTTAAACTATTCAAAAACGGCTTAGAAGTTAGGAAGTTTCTTGTACTCTCGAGATATTAGTTTTTAATTTGACAGAGTAATAAAACTATACTTAACTATAACTATCGTACGTATTTGGTGAATTTTTGGCACACAATAACGAGAACGATTAACTACGATGAAGACTTTGGTTAATATGGTTATTCTTATATACCCCCGGTTGCACAAAACTTAATTGCGGTTTAGAATGTTTAATCAAGCTTTCGGATTTGACAAGCTGCTTACAGAAATCTAGGAACTCGCTGTCAAATTTGACATTCCGTTAAACATTCTAAACTTTAATTGAGATTTCTGCAACCGGCCGTTAGTAGTATAAAAGAAACAGGCAACTTTTACTGATTAAACTATTGATTTTAGTGTTATTTTTAAAGTTATTTTTGTGTGACTCTCGAACAATAGAACAATGTGTTGAAAAAAATCGATAGGTAATTTAAAAAAAATGGAGATATTTTGAAACTGGGGTGTTCCAACATTGCTGCTAATACGTGATTTTTAGTTATTAACAATTTTGATGGAACACACTTTATTTTAAACTACTTTTATATTACAAGTTATATTTCACCTAAATATTTAACGTCATGGTACATTGGGCTTAAAACTAAATTAAAAACTTATTCTAACTTAAAATTAAACTAATAGTGCCTTGAGACATTTAATCTGAAGATATCTGACTTAACCTTATGTTTCATTCTACTGGCGGTGCCTGGGGGGTCGCGGGAGGTCCGTTCTTTGGTCTTTGCGTATTTTTGCGGAGCGTTTTTGAAAATAATCTCTTTACTACGACCTACCCTCAGAAAGCTTAAAACTGGTTCTGGATTCTTTCTGAGCACCTTCTCCCGCATGTGATGAGCCTACTGAAGTGTAAATAAATATCGATGGCTGCTGGCTTCGTTAGGACAAAACCTATTCCTGACTAATACTGAAACTTACTTAGTTCACTAGAATCTACAGACTAAGTGCACAACCATCACTTTCTATTATCGATTCTTGTTTTGATATAGACACACATTTACATCACCTTAAAAAAAGGCCTAACCGGGGCTAATCAAAATGCAGTCCGATTTTTAAAATACAAATAGAAAATTAAAGACTCTTTTAGAAAAAAAACTTAAAAAGTCTGGCTCCTTGTTTTAATATAGATACATCCTTGTAAACCACCTCAAAAAAGGCCTAACCAGGGCTAATCAAAATAAAGTCTTTATTTTTTTTTAATTATATACAAAACTATAGGTTTTATGGTTATGCTTCTATGACACCTTGTACCGGCTCCTGATGTCAGGGAGGCGACCTATGGCTGACGCGGATGGTTTCGTTGACCTTTCGTCTTGAGGTAGAAAAATGTTTGTTGTTGAGTTTTTGCATGTGCGCCAGTAGGCTGTTGTCTAATACAGGATAGAGAGCTATATTTCGACCCATTTTGGATTTAAATAGCTCTGAAACAAAAAAAAATTCGAGGTGCGGTTTTGCTGAATATTTTCAATTTGTCAAAAGTTTTGTTTGAAGCACATGTCATTTTATTTTAACAACCGGAAGTACCGAAAACATCCTGCATATGTCTTCAAAATCAACTTAGTCCTTCCCCTTTTCAAAAACGTAATACAAGCTATAGTTGCGTTGCAGAATGGTGGATTTATTAAGCTCCGAAAAAGATACCGCATGTCTATAAGAATTTCACGATTAATGATTTTTTTCCTTTTTTTTTTTTGAAAAGTAATCTATGGAAACAAATTCATATTATTTCAACGTCGATCGCTTTCGACATATTCTTTTGAAGTAGAACAAAAGTGCAAAATAAAAAAAAATTGCAAATAATGAAAATTTATTAAACAAGATATTAAAATTTATGGGAAAAGGTGTAACGATCACCAACCATTAAACATTCATATTAAAGTGAAAACTTGTTATAAAAAAATTAAAAAAATTGCCTTCCTCCGAATTCATTATATCTATTTAAGTTAGTAGTAAACTTGTTAAGACTGTGAACTAAATATTATTCAGGTATATCTTCTATTACGTTGCAAATATTTGTTTTTAACTGCTAAAGTTTGTGGGAGCGGAGCATCCCCATAAAAAAAATCGGGAACATTTAGGCCCGGTGAGCGAGGGGCCCATAGAATAAGGCCTTCTCTTCCAAATCAAAGATGTTATTTAGTGAGTCTCTGGTAATTAACGCGTAGTAACGTAATTGCGGAAACATTTTCAGCATATCGACATATCATGAGAATTTACAATTGGATTTTTAAAAAAGAATCAGCCATACATTTTTTCCTTGGACACACCATACCAAACTCTAACTTTCGGCGAATCTCTGACGTATTCATGAAATTGCCTGGGAGTCTCTTCTGCCCATATTCTACAATTCTGATTAACTGTTCCATTTATATGAAAAGTAGCCTCATCCGACATTATTAGCCTTTCCAGAAAATATATGTTCTTATGAAATTTTTACTGTTCCTCTTTTACTTTTTTTGTCGGTTGAGTTTTATTAAACATATTTCTAAATTTTCGTTGAGTTGCCTGTATTGATTGAGTTTCTGCAAACATTATCACACATTTTGCCTTATCACTTAAGGGAAACATTTTTCACTTCTACTTCGAAAGAATATGTCACAAGCGATCGACGTTAAAAAAATATGAATTTGTTTCCATAGGCGATTTTTCAAAAAAAAAAAAAGAAAAAGACATTAACCGTAAAATTCATGTACCGGGTGTACAACTAAGAAGCGAGGCCGGCCGTATCTCAGTAACCACTTGTCTTACGGTTTCGGGAAAAAAAATTATATCGTAAATTGGCCAAGAGAAATCGCTTACATAGTTAAGGTGTGTCGAAAATATAAGCGTAGTATTCTTTAATAAGTTGCGCAACTTTTTGCTATTTATCATTTTTTTCTATTTTCAATAATAAAGTTGTGGGGAAAGGTCAAATTTTTTGTTTCAAACGTTGATATCTCTGTTTTGAATGAACCGATATTATTGAACTTGGTCTTAAAAAAAGGGCTTTTTTCGCTCTATTTGCGGTGCTATTAACGGTCACCAAATTTATTTTGCTAGTGGTCTCTAGATTCTGGAATGCCTCAAATAATACGGATTTTCTTAAAAAACTCAAATGGTATGATATGACTTTTTTTGTCACATACTGAAATATAAACCAGGTCCGTATTTAAATTAAGAAAATTGATGATGGTCGCTCGAATCCGAAACGTCGGATTAAAAAACTAACTGCACCAAATTGTAGAGGAGAAAAATTGCCAATGGTAAAGTGAAAGTTATTTTCGTCTATCATTTCAACTTAACCTAAAATTTCAAAAATTTTGAGAAATAAATTATGCAAATTAAATCGCTACTTCCACATTATCTCTAGATTTCCATAAAACATTTAATTAACTTAAAAATTGAAATCTGTATAGCCGAAAATCCATAAAACCACCTATTACTTATTATACAGCTACTTTCCGATCCGATGGGAAAGTGAACTTGCATAACCTGCATTATTGGTCGGACCACAATCCTCTCTGGATGCGAGAAGTCCAGAGTTAAGGTCGTTGGAGCGTCAACGTTTGGTGCGGCATAATAAACAACCGAATTATCGGTGTTTATTATGGTTCGGCATAATAATCAACCGAATTATCGGCCCAATAATTTTCGATAATTCACTAATTATTAGATTACTTATTTAGATTTTCTCGAAAATCAGCTTCCAAGTTTGCTTAAGGGCATCGACTTAGATACCCTATTCTTCCAACATGATGGCTTCCCAGCTCACTACTAAAACAATGTCAGACGGTTCCTAGATAGGCGTTTTCTCGGAAGCTGGATAGGTAGGAGCAGTATTTTTACTTGTGGGGTCGCCTTAAGGATTTGGTGTACCGAAATAGACCAACAACAAGGGAGGACTTCATCAACCGAATTAGAAACGCAATCCAGATGATACCAGCTGCAGAAATAGAAACTGAAGTAAATTCTACAGTAGAAAGACTCCGTCTATGTATCGAGCATGATGGTAGACATTTCCAACAGTTCACTCGACACCAATAGTTACTTAATAAACAATTTCTTTGTTATTTATAGCATTTTTTTAGATCATCTCTGCTTTTTTACACAACAATAAATGGAGTAGCAGGAAATAGCACAGCAAAGAATAAAGCATAACATAACTTTCTTGATTTGAAAAACATCGTGTAATATGTCAATTTATAAGTTTTCGGGGATCTCATTTTTTCAGTTTATTTGACCAAAATAACAAAAATAAATAGTAAGATTATAAAGTAGAAGGGACGAAAATCCAAAATTTCGTCAAAAATCGAGTAATATGTCGATTTGGTTTTCGGGTATTTCTGCAGTTATTGTGTTATATCTCGTAAATATGATGTGGAAGTAGTGATTCAATTTGCAGCGTTTTTTTCTTAAAATTTCTCAAATTTTGGGTTAAATTGAAATGACAGATAAAAATAACTTTCACTTTACCATTGGCAATTTTTCTCCTCTACAATTCGGTGTAGTTAGTTTTTTAATCGGACGTTTCGGATTTGAGCGACCATCATCAACTTTCTTAAATTAAATATGGATGTGGTTTTTTTATTTCACTATCTTATAGCCTTCATATCCACAAAATAAAATGTGACAAAAAAGTCATATCATAGTATTTGATTGTTTTGAGAAAATCCCTATTATTTGAGGAATTCCAGAAAAACGCCATCTAGCGACCAGTAGCAGAATAAATTTGGTAAACGTTAATAGCACCGCAAATCGAGCGAAAAAAGACCTTTTTTAAGACCAAGTTCAATAAAATCGGTTCATTCAAAACAGAGATATCAACGTTTGAAACAAAAAATGTTTGACCTTCCCGCACCACCTTATTATTGAAAATAGAAAAAAATTATAAACAAAAGCAAAAAGTTGCGTAACTTATTGAAGAATACTTTGCTTATATTTTCGATACACTTCAACTATACAAATTCACCAAAAAATAGATATTTACGATTTAAAGTTCTTGTGGCGCCCCCTAACGGCAATTTTTCGAGGTTAAAAATAATTTCCAGCGATTTCTCTTGGCCGATTTACTATGTAATTTTTTTTCCCGAAACCGTAAGACAAGTGGTTCCTGAGATACAACCGGCCTCTCTTCTTAGTTGTACACCCGGTAGATATGCAGTATCTTTTTTGGAGCTTCATAAACCAACCATTCTGCAACGTAACTATAGCTTATATTACATTTTTGGAAACGGGAAAGATTAAGCGATATGATTTTGAAGAAATATACAGGGTGTTCCGTTTAAAATAACAAAGTTGCCCTATACCTCATTTTGTTTTCGGTACTTCCGGTTGTAAAAATAAAATGACATATACTTCAAAATAACGGCAAATTGAAAATATTCAGCGAAAACCGCACCTCCATAATGTTTTTCGTTTCAGAGCTATTTAAATATGGCCCGAATATACATTGCCTGAATAGCAAACAATATTGGTATTCAGGGAATGTATACAATTCAATCAATAAATATTTTCTAGTTTTGACCCTAGAGGATTAACAACCCATTTTTTTGGGTAAATAAACCAAACTTATCTAAAAAACACTAAACCACTTTTAATACTAATTTAATAAAATGAAACAATATTCAATTTATTTACAAAAACACAGTTTTATAGACTCCTACTTCTATGTACAGGGCATTCATTTATATTATGAAGCCTAGTTGCAGCTTTAACTATAGGATATACAAAAACACTTTAAATACATTTGTTATAAAAATTGTTAAAAGTTGAAAAAATACATAATTTATATTTTTTTAATGGAACACCCTGTATATTACCATTTCAGTAAATGGGTCTCCTCTTCTTTATTTTAAATATACCAGACTTGATACTTTTATCATTCAGTTTCTCCTATATTTAAAGCTGTAACTAGATGTCAAAATATAAATGAAAGTTTTGTATACTTTTCCTTGGCCAGTCTAAATGTATCATGAGATCACACGGAAAGAAAAATTAAGACCAGTTGATTCCTGGAAATAAATAAAAATTAAAGTTAAACTGCCGCGCGCCGCATTTGATGAAACTGTTCTGTTGAAAGAATGTCAGCGTTCAATTCCAAATGCAATGACCTATAATTTTTTTTATCTTAAAGACGGGGGTAAAATTTTAAAATAATTATTAGTAGGTATTTTCAAAAATAGATTTTGTTTTATTAGAAAATAAATTGTGCTGAAGTGCCGACATCCAAGTAGTGTATTTTTTTATCTTTTAATTCTTAAACTTGTAGATATAAAGTAGTTTAGAAAATCAGCTCGATCGTATTTTGGACGCATTATAAATAGGCCGCCTTTGCGCATGCACGTTGTGCACACTCCTAAGAATGGCCCAGTCCACAGATAAAACAAAACAATAGAAATGAATGTTAAACCTAGTTCCATAAGAATGGTATGTTCTTTCTTTAATAAAATATGTAATATATAATGCTAACTTCTGTATTTCCCATTTTTAACAAAGATTATTAATTTTACTGTCCATTGTCCAAAAAGCTAATTCGATTATTAATGTATCTATAAACTCATATAACTTTTTTAAACTTACTTTTAACTTTAGACATTACCTTAGTATGCGTAGCACAAGATTTACATAAATATTATTAATATTTCGACATGCCTGTAAAGTAATAAACAGAAAAACTCGTGAATAATTTTCGTCATGTACTTTCAAATTTTAATATATCCATACCAGCGTTCGTATGCAAAATATAACAACTTTATGTGTATTTGCATAAATATTAAAGGCACATACATCCTGTAAACGCAGCATACTGCATAGGAAGTTAATGAATATTTTTGTGAGTACATACTTAGTTTATAATAGATCATTTATTGTCGTTTATAGAAAAGGATGTGATTGTTTATTACAGGCGGTGGATGCGTTTCGTCGACGTGCCCCTGAATGGTCTTATATCTTATGTCATCGGTGTACGATATGAATAATAATTGGGGAAACGACCGTAGATATCTAATTTTATCAAAATTATAAAAAACGCTGATGCAACATATTAAAAATAGTGACTTTATTCATATGTAGCAATATTTCAAAATTGTATTGGGGTTTATATTTTCTTAATTAAGACAGTAACTAAAGTGAATACTCAGCCAACATTAATATATCTTAGTTTTCGAAAAAGAATTTCAGTTTAAGCTCTGGTTATGTATAAACAAACGGGGGTTAAACTAAAATGTCGTGGCATTGCGCCCTCAATTCCTCTTGCTTTGGTTCAATCTGTTATTGAAAATCTAAATATTAAGAAATTACCACTGAACCTTTTTAAACACTTAACTTTAATTATTAACGCTATTCGTAAATTAGGCTATTTTCCACTCTTGTGGAAACAAGCAAAAATAAATAATAGTTATTAGGAAAAAAGGTGAAAGCGCATATCTAACTAACAGCTATAGACCAATTAGTCTTTTCCCTGTGGTAGGTAAAATCACGGAAAAAATTATTTTAATTAAACTTCAGGAAGAAGACGCAAACAAAGGCCTTCTTCCAGAATTTCAGTTCGGCTTTAGAAACACGATTAACACCATTAATCAAACAACTAGACTAACAGCTGACATTATTAATGGTTTTAACAGAAAAAAAAGCTCTGGCACCATTTTCCTTGGTATAAAAAAAGCTTTTGACAAAACGTGGCACTCAGGGCTTATGCTGAAACTCATTAGAGCGAGTATCTCAAACTATTTAGTTAAAGCAGTTCACTCTTTTTTACTCAATAGAACATTTGTGGTACATATAGATGGCTTCTCCTCCACTCCTAGACCACAAGGTTCTCTACTCTCTCCCCTATTATTTAACGTGTTTATTTCTGACATTCCGACCAACAATTACACCAATCTTCATTTTTTTTGCAGATGATACCGCTCTAACAATAAAAACTTAAACATATTATAATCCAGGCTTCAAAGGCACATTGGTGCCATTCAAGTCTGGATGAATCACTGGAAGTTGGATCTTAATCCCTCAAAAACTCAGGCTATTATTTTCACAAAAAATAGTAGAATTCCTACTGCTAAAAAATTCAAAATTCAAGGACAGGAGATTAGTTGGTCTAAGCAAATTAAATATTTTGGAGTAATATTTGATATGGGCCTTAGGTGGTCTGTGAATACTGACTATAAGTATTAAGAAAGCTAGAGGTGTTCTAGCTCAATTGTATTCATTATTGCACCAAAAAATTCTATATTAAACCAATTCTATCCTACGCTTCACCCACGTGGAGTACTCATCATAAAAACCAGTCAAAAAGACTTCAATCGCTCGAAAATAAAATAATCAGGATCATTCTAAACGCGGACAGATTCATCAGAAACTCAATTCTCCACATTAACAAACTTAATTCAAATTATTTCATTAGGGCCGAACTTGCTAACAATGATCTCATTATCAAAACTCATGACTTCTCCCAACCACGTAACGAATACAAGCTCCCTAAAGACTGTCTTTTACCTAGAATTTAAACTGCCCCCCTCCCCAACTGGGATCCCCCCTCTTATGACTTAAAATATCGCATTAGTTAACCGTGTTCCACATAAAAGTAAACACTATACTTTCTGGAAATCCGTAATAAATGTGAAAAAAGTTCTTTTAAAATATAATGTTTCCGTATATACAAGGTGCCCCAATTTTGCTGGGACGACATCAACTATAAAATTTTAAATGGGATACTCTGTACTTTTGTCCATTATTTGATTCCTTGTCAAAAATAAACATAAGTGACCAATTTAAACTTCCGAGATAATTAAGCTTATGTGTGATTTTTATGAAAACTAGAGCTATTTTCAAATCACTATAAAAAACAGCAAAAATCTAAAATTGGGCTTTTGGGTGGTAATTTCCCGTTTATAAAGCATCAATGCGTATACGAAACATAATTTTTGTCCACATCTATATAGGGTGGACATACTACGAAATCAATCTTGCACCTTTTTAAAGTGAAAAATGTCATTTTTTTCAAATAGAACACCTACTATGTTTTTTATTTATGCAAATGATCATAAATATACCTTTTTTTATATTAAAAGGTTCTATACCTAAATTTAATGGTTAGAGAGAAAATTGTAATTTAACAGGAAATCTCAATTATTTCTTAAATATTGTGATGCTGCATACTCAAAAAAAAACTACAGGAGGCCATGGAATGGATAATATAACTATTTGTTTTAAATTTGCCTTTTTAGTGGTTGTTGTTTTATTGGAATCATTTAAATTTAAAATAATAAAATTAGACTTTAAAAACGTTTCCTTGTATGGGTGTTTACTTGTTCTATTTTAAAAAATGGCTCAATATTCAAGTCAAGAGCGACTAATTTTGTATAACTGTTACATTGAAAATAATAAAAGTCCTGCACTTGCATTAAGAGAGTATCGCCGAATATTTTCCATTGCAAGGATACCAAACAAGAAAATTTTTAACAAAATTTGCAGTGATTTATCAACTCATGGAGTTTTGAAATATAAAAAAAGGGATTAAGCCCATTCAGTGGTCTCTGAAGATTTTCAAATGGAGGTTTTATTTTTCATTGAATATCGTACCAACTCTTTAAAAGATGCACAAGCGATTTGAATTTTTCCATGAACAGCATACATCGAGTATTAAAAGAAAAGCAAACATCCTCATACAAGTTTCTTCCAGTTCAATTCTTAAGTGAAGCTGATTATCAGACCAGACTGGATTTTTATATGCAAATGATGGATCTGCATTTTGAAAAAAGGAATTTTAAATAAAATCATTTGGACAGATGATGCGATATTTTCTACTGCGGGAATGCAGAACAAAAAATACTCACTACTATTCTGGGACAAATAAACATTTGGTAAAGCAAATTAAAAGCCAAGGACATGAAAGTGTTAAAGTGTGGTGTGATATTATAAATGACCGCATAATAGGACCTGTGCTTTTTACCACTATTTGAATAGAAAGACATTTTTAAACCTTTTAAGAAATCAAATTATGGAAAAACTCAATGATCTTCCGGAACATATTCGTGTGGACTTGGTATATCAACAAGATAATGCTCCATACCACTGTGGAGAAGATTTAAGACCATTTTTAAATGAGCAATTCAGTTTAAGTATATATAGTAACGGTGAGATTCCATGGCCGTCGCGAAGTCCCGATTTGACACACTCAGATTATTTTTTATGGCGCACAGTTAAAGATAGAGTATATAAAAATTTTCTTGAAATTATCAATAACAATTCTGTTTTTCGAATTTATTGTACAGACCGTTCAAAATATCAAAAAGTTAAAAGAGTACCCCTGATATTAAAGGTGCGCGAGGAAGTTATTAAAAAGGTTGTTTATTTTTATAACCAAATCACTGATTTTTTTTCAATAGTCTATGATTTTACGACTTATACAATAAATATGAAATGTACACTTTCTTGAGAGCTTATAGAACTTCATAAAATAGAAAATTCTTGTAGGAAAGGTCAAATTTTGAATAGTTGAGCTATGATTTCATATTTAGATATAAAAATAAATTCTAAAAAAATGTTCTTATTTATTTTCCGTCTAAAAATACATTTACTTTCGACTTTTTAAATTTTTTTGACATCTTCAACAGACTGTACATTATAGTTGAAAAAAGTATTTTCAGAGTCACAGCAATAAAATGTATAAAGAGTGAGGTTTTCTGTAAACCAATTGAACTGAAAAAAATTCACGAAATCGGACGTGAAACAACCAATATGGATGTTTTGATAACATAACCGAGGAAATAATTAATTTATCATACACCTCCAGCTTTAATGAGTAATGGGAGAGCTGAATAAGTATATCATTTTTAGACAATTGCTAGGGATGGATGTTTTATTGAAATATCGGTAGGTCAGCGACATATCGAATAACAATAGGTAAATAAAAAAATATCGATATATCGTGTGGCTATGGGTGAGTAATCATGCCGATAGGTAACTGATAATATCGATAGGTAGCTGGGAACATCTGTTTTAATGTAGACCCTAACCAATCCTAACCTAACGGATTACATATTTACAAGCAAATTAAAAGCACCATATACAAGTGAGGACTTTTTTTGCTCTTCAATAATTTTGTCACACATATATCGATCGGTAGCAACGAAATATAGATAGATATATCTATCGATAGGTCGATAACAATCGTGATACCGATAAATAAAATATATATGGATAGGTAATGTGCTAACGCCTATCCATAGGTAAAATCTAATATCGCCCATCCTTAGCCATTAGTACTTAACAATTATATATTTGATTAAATAATTCTCTCATCACATCTCATCTTTTTCATTCTTTACAGAAAAAATGCGAGATATTTTTTTCACATAACCGTTATCACGACAGTGGCTCATTATAATTTAAATAACCCTTTTATTTTCACTACTATCATAGTCATCAGTTTCTCCAACAAAATTTTAATTTAAAATTGGTATAATTTATAAATGTTTACTATTTTGATCTAGATTTTTAGTAGATTCAACCGTTTGTCAAGACAATTTAAACCGACCTCCAAAAAGAGGAGGTTGCAAATTCGATCCTATGTTTTTTTTATGTATGTACATCGATTACTCCGCGATGGTTTGAACATAGGGAATATCCTGTATATACTGCCGGAGGGGTTGCATAGTAAGCAAAATTAAAAATGGTGGAATGGCGCCATATTGAATGATTTACCCGACGCGATATAGGCAGTAATATACTGCCAACAAGCGTTCACTATTTTATGAGGAAATAACATATCTATTATATGTGGCTAGTTGTTAAAACTGACTTTTACAATAAAAAAAATTATTTGAGAAAAAATTAAAACCGACTTCAAAAATGAGCTGAAAAGTAAAAAAATATTATTTTATTCCATAATCAATTTCAATCTGTGAAGGCGGCCCCAAATTAATAAAGACAGACATTATTCCTGGTATTAGGCATCAAAACACTCGATACATATATATTTTTGAGATTAATTAATTAAGAATAAGTACGGCGCCTGCTTCACAGTATAAAATTTTCAAGATGGAATAAAATATTATTTATCACTTTTTAATGCATTTTTTGAAGTCGGTTTTATTTTGTTCTATATAATTTTTATATATCATGGATGATTGGATATCAGTGTTATTCTTAGAATTCAAATGTATATTTTGATTTTAATTATCGTTTTTGCTTTTACGATGGAAGTGTTGTAATCGTAAAAAAACACCCTCCGAGATTTTTGCAGGTCTCCTTGCATGTATTTGAAGGTCCATGGAGTCCAAATAACATGTGCTCCCATTTCCGTCAGTCTGTCGGTCTGTTGTTTTGCCTGTACGCAGCATAGCTCAAAAACTACTTATCACATTGATTTCAAATTTTGGTAAAAAATCGAGGGTCAAAAGGAGATGAAACCTTTACATAAAAAAAAACAAAATATGACAAAACAACATGACGGGACCGGCGCCGAAAAATGTAAAAAATTCATTAAGTAACTACTTATCGAAAAATTTGAACAAAATGAAGGTGTAATATAGAGATAAACTGGTAAAAATGTAAATGTGTAAATCCATTAAGGCGAAACAAAATGGCGGCCTAAAGAAATGTTAAAAAAATCAGTACCAAAAAAACGCGTGGTTGAAGCGTTTTTTTATAAAAAAAGAAATCACAAAACTTTCCATAAATAACCAAGAAATTTCAGAAATTTTACTACTTTTCCAATGCTAAACTGTCAATTATGAAGTTTTTGACAAAATACAGATTCTAAATTAAATGCACTGTTGCCAAACCTGGTTTTCCTCAAATTTACAACAAATAGTATTCCTAAATTTAAACAAAATGGTTTAACGATAGTTTTATTAACAAACCTGGTGCTAACCTAACCCGGTATGAATCACAGGATCCTAAATTGCTATCGTCAATCACGCTACTTTAGAGAGCGCGCATATTTCAAATATGATTTCAGCATGTGATTTTATGGCTTTAATGATGGTTTTATCGACGAACCTGGTCTAACCTAACGCTAACTCTAACACATCCACCTAACAGTACAAGTTTTGTTAAAAAAAACCTGTTTTAATGTAGACCCCGAATTTTGTTGGTACGCTACCGCGCGCTTTACAGTGACCCTAACCAATCCTAACCTAACCTAATCCACATTTTCATTAATTATAAGTCAAAAAATACTAAAATTACTAACGATAATAAAACCAAATAAATGCCCAATTTCCCTTTCGACGCAATATGTGTAGAACTGATTGCCTAGTTAATGTGAAACTGACAAACTGACCCTAGATATTTTTGCTTTAATGATGGTGCCTTCGCACTATCGCGCTCAGGAGCCTAATTTACCTAATTCCTTTCCACTCTGACTTGCACCCTATATATATATATATATATATATATATATATATATATATATGTGTATATATATAAAAAAATATTACTGGCACATCAAAGAATATAACCAAATTTACTTTGGCAACAGCGCGTACTGGCTGACTAAATGACATGCAGTTATGTTAGCCGAGTTTAGATACAAAACAAACTTCATTTGTTAGATATTATGTTGGAGAATTATCCATATTCGTAATTTCAAAAAAAACAATTCTAATTAAATAAATATATACTAGAAATAAACAAATCTTCCAAAATACACATATATTAACTTATACATATATTAAGTTACATGCATTAAATGTAACGGAATTTCAAATAAAATTATTAAAATGTGTTAAAAGTGCCGTAGTGGGATCAATTCTAATTTGTATTATTTTGTGAAAAATTGTAATGCATCCATGATTTTTTTTTGCTTAAATGTAGCAAATTTGAGATAAGCTTCCTAATAAAACTCAAAAAGGTCAAAAATCGAGATGTATTAAATCGTACCAGAACCCAGTTATCTTAAAAGTTGGAACAAAAATCACGTGTTAAATAAGGATAAACTAAAAATAAAATTTTTAGTGCGATTTCTACTCGGCAGTACTCGGAATCCTATATGGCAAAACAAAATGGCTGCCGAATAAAATGTTTAAATATTCCGTAAAATTCCATTTCCTGGAATAAAACTTTTTTTTTATAGTAGAAAATAAAAAAGAACACAATTCATTTTTTGTAGGCTACGTAAATCATGTTATGAAAAATAGATAAATAATAATAATAATTATAGGATTTATGATTACCAAAATAATGTGTTGTCTATGCACTAAATTATTATTACCTTAAGATATATAAAACAATTTTATTTCCGAACGTCCTCATATTGTATACGTATTACTAAAACAAGGCCCTAACCCTAAAAACAAGTTAACTCTGCTTTTTGTGTGTACCATTTTTTACCGCCACACGCCTGGAAAGTAATTGTCCAAGTCACTCAAGCAAGTCTATTTATTTAAGCAACGACGTTCGCTATAGAACCTAATAGGCATTTGAAATTAAAAGTTTGATGTATAACTGTGATAAAATTATAGACGATTTTGAGTTTTTATGTAATAGGTGTACATTTTGAACACTACGCTAATCCTTTTCTCTGTTGAAATTATTTTTGGTATCTATTGATTGAAAATATACCAAAAATTCGGTAAGTATTGAATTAATTCTTAGTTACAGTACATATTATAGAAATATGGGAAACTTTTCAGTCCCAAAAGTTAATTTTCTTGACTAATTTTAAAAAGTTATAGTCAAAATAGTTTATTCAATATATATATATATATATATATATATATATATATATATATATATATATATATATATATATATATATATATATATATACTGATTTTGTTTTTTCTTGGGTATTTGTGGTTCAAGAAAAAAGATGGGATTAAACAACTTTAATTTATTTTTCTTAGTGTTGATGATGCTCTATTTTATTTATTAGACCTTTGGGGCTAAAAATGTTTTTTCTAGGGAGGAATTAACATTATTAAGAAATAATTATATGTAGCTAAGGGTTTTCAATATTTTACATTAGAAGGACTTACCAAAAGAAGGAATTTTCGTTTTTTTTATTATATTCTCCAAAGTGCTCCAAATAACACAACGAACACACTTAAAAACAAAAATAGTACGTCAACATTCATTAAAATTATGCGTTTAACATAGTGTCCTGTCGAACGAAACTGATTTGGCTGGGATAACGACAGCATACAACTAAGGTCGAGAAATCCAATGTATTTTTTTAAATTGTTTATATTTTTTCTTCACGTTATGCGTTAGTTTAAAATTAGGGACATATGATCAATTTCGATTTGAATTAAAATTAAAAATTGATATTTATTTATTTTTAGAATGAGCTGAATGCAAATACATTTAGTTTTAATTATTAATTTAATTCGAACTTATTTGATTACGTTATAATATATTTGGCTCAGGTTTTTATACCTGTTTTTTCGATTATTGCATTATTTTCCCGTTTAATATATATCATTTCCAGAAATTCTCTCTTTTTTGGTTAATTTCCGTGTT